>CM048755.1:477351820-478600570 GCA_026315105.1 Locusta migratoria | reverse complement strand
TATTATGTAGCAGTAATATATATATAACATTCCTTCGGAGTTATATTACTCGAAAAGGAGAAAATACCACTTTTCAAACATTTTTTGGAGTTTCTCGATGAATAAGTGCGTAATTATGGAACAAATTGACAATTTATTTTCACTAATCTTGTAGCATATT
The DNA here is from genome assembly GCA_026315105.1 of Locusta migratoria. Lineage (NCBI taxonomy): Eukaryota > Metazoa > Arthropoda > Insecta > Orthoptera > Acrididae > Locusta > Locusta migratoria. Next base: position 478,600,410 of record CM048755.1, on the reverse strand, counting down.
CTTAGAGTTTTAAATTAATACCAATTTGTTTTTCCTACCATTAATAATAAGGAAGTTATATGAATTTGTTTACCAAAAGGTGTAAGTGTTAACTAATCACTCATGTTCTGCAATACAGTTTTCCCCACACTTTCTCAGGAGCAGCTTACACTTTACTATAATAGTGACATAATGTATGTAGCAATTGGAATGACAAATTGTGTGTGCAGTACTATGAAAAATTTAGCATAATATTGCTTTTTTTACCTTGATGAGCACACAGGTGATTGGGGATTCCATTTAGAAATGTTGAAAAATATGATTACTTTTTTCCACGCAGCTGGCCATCTTGCATATGCAAAGTGTGTGCATTTATACATAGAACAGATGTCAACACTTGAAGACAGGCTGACACCACAAGAGTTCCAAAAATTTGTCACCACAGGACAGTTTGCGATTAGACATACCAACAAAATGTGGGCTGATAATTGGAGTGGTATGATGATAGAACAAGTATTGATGATATTGTTCAAATCATCTGGTGGCCTGACAGATGGACGTGGTATAATTAGTAGTACCCTGAATCAATGGGTGCACGAGATGTATGCATGTTCAGAGCTCATTCAGCACTTTGAGAAATTTTGTGGTATAGAAGTAATCTCCTCTGCCTCTCCGGGGGACACCACCTTGACGAAGCACTGTCCGTGCGGGTGGAGAGGCTTGAGCATCCGTGTGAAACTGAGGGCTATACCGAAGGTAGAGAACCTACTGCCGGAAAGACCTTAGCTGATGGATCTGACTAAGAGTGTCCCACAACGTCCCGTCTTCCTTATCCTCTCCCAGTCCTTTCCCAATTCCTTTCCCAACCCAGGGTGTAATGCGATCCGTGCCGAGGGGTGTGTGGTACATGGATGGATGTGTATCAAACGGAGCCTCAGGGATACCGGGCGACCTCCCGGAGTAAGTAGCCTTGCACCGTGTGGGGTTATCATGGTGTGGATCATATAAATCCCAAAATCTCGTGGGACTAAGATGAACACAGAGAAAGAAAGTATTTTAAAAGAATCTGAGGGGCAATCTGAGACCTCAGATATTCAGACATCGGAACAGGACCGATGGAGTGCACTCCTACTTCTGAATCAGGGTCTAGACCTGAGCAAGAAGTAGGAACTGTAACAGAGAAGTTGGACCAGATTAGGATTAAGGCCTTTTCTGGGGCTCAGAGGAGGAAACTTCTCAATGAACAGAAGCAAAAGGAAGGAAAAGAATGGCTTCCTAAGCATAAGTGGAGGGAATCAAAAGGGCTTGAGGCCAAGACCCCCAAAAAGACACTGCCTCAGGTCGAAGGGGATACACAAACCCCCTCGACATTAAAGACAGGTGGCAAGAGGGTTAGGGAGGAATCTAAGACTCCCTCCTCTCTGGACAAGCTTGACCCTAAAAGGCTGAGGCAGGAAATAGGGAAACAGACCTATAGTACTGCAGTCTCGGTCTTTAGAATGGCGGTTGTCCAAGGAGGATACCAACTGGTGAGCATCACCTCGCAGCAGCAGCAGCAGCAGCAGCAGCAGCTCGAGCAGATGGCCCTCTTTGAAGACATTGGGGGGGACGCTGGTCCAGGACCCAAATTCAGGAGGGTCTGTCTAGATTGTGGTGCCCTAATTTTTGTCTGTGAGGGGGAGCACTCAGCAGAATGGCTTAATGACAAGGTGCCCATGATATCCCCGTGGGAGGATGCGAAGCTGCTGATCAAGACAGCAACCGAACTCCTGAAGACCGCGAAGTTATCAATATGGGTACCAAAGATCCTCAGGGATGTCCCTCCAAAGATTCTGTCCAAGAAAATAAGGGTCCAGAACCCAAAAGTCTCGACAGAGGATTGGAGGGTAATTAACCAAAAGGTTGTTCCGGAAGGATGAACCCTGGTGGTGGAGGTTGGAGACAAGTCCCTGAAGGCAATGCGAGAGCAAGGCCTGAAACTGTTTTTAGGGTTCTTGCAGGTCGCTGTCAGGGTAATCAAAGACCTTAAAGGCAGTAATGGCAGCAAGATGGGGACTAGAAGTGCTGTAGATAAACCTGCAGTACAGTAAAGGGGCCACTGCTGCCCTGAGCCGTCACCTGGGGAGACAGGAGGTGGACGTGGCCCTGATAAAAGAACCCTATTTATACAAAGGGGATGTATTGGACCTCGGTTGTACTGGAGGTAAGCTGATTTATGCTATAAATCTAAAAAACTCCGGAACATGCATTTATGTTAGAAATGGAATACGTTTCATACCAATGATGGATTTTTGTTCCAGGGACCTGGTGACCATCAGGATGCAGCAACGTGAGGAAGGTATCACGAGGGAAATAGTTTTGGCCTCAGCATACCTTCCTTACGAAGACAGCTCTCCTCCTCCTTTGGAAGTAAGGAGACTGATGGAAGCCTGCCATCAGCAAGGTGACGAACTGTTGGTGGGATGTGATGCCAATGCCCACAATTTATCGTGGGGCAGCAAGGATACTAACAGTAGAGATGAGCACCTTCTTGAATTTCTATCTAACAACTTGGAAATCCTCAATAGGGGTGATGAACCTACATTCAGGAATAGTAGAAGGGAAGAAGTAATTGACATAACTTTTGGTTCCATGATGATGGGAAGTTATGTCAAACAGTGGCATGTGGTCTTGGAGCCATCCCCATCAGATCACATGTATATTAAATTCAAGGTTGAAATGGCAACCAACCAGGCAGACCATGGCCTATAGGAATCCCAGGAAAACGGACTGGGAGGCATATAGGAGAGACCTTGACTTCAGCCTATCGGAAATTAAAACTTCGATAAGGAATCCCGCAGAGTTTGAGGAAGTAGCAGAGGCCGCAACCTCTGCTATAGTGTCCTCATACCAGGACAACTGCTCAATCACCAAGAAGTGCACAAATAGGAGTGTGCCTTGGTGGAATAACAACCTGGAAATGCAAAGGAAACAGGTACGAAGACTGTTTAACCTTGCAAGGTGCAAAGGACAATGGGCAAAGTATTGTGAGGCCCTTGTCAATTACAACCTTGCCATCAGACGGGCAAAGGAGGCATCCTGGAAGGTATTCTGTGAGGAAGTGGAGGGCACGGCTGCTCAAGCGAGACTTCATAAAATCCTCACTAGGGTCCCAACTAATCCAGGAGGAACATTGAGGAAGGAGGTTGGGGAGTATACAAAGACAGGACATGAAACGCTGGAACTGCTCCTCAAGACTCACTTTCCTCAATATACTCTGGGGGATAACTCGGACCAGAATGCGATTCCTGAGAGACAACGGTTCTGAGGTATTCGCAAAGAGGACTGGGATTTGGCCAAGGAGTGTGTCGATCTCAGTAAGGTCCAATGGGCGGTGGGAACATTTCATCCGTTCAAGTCACCTGGCCCCGATGGAATCTTTCCAGCTCTCCTGCAACAAGCGGGAGAAAATCTTATTAGATTCCTATGCAGGTTATTCAGGGTTAGCCTAGCAGCAGGAATCATTACCAATGCCTGGAGGGCAGTGAAGGTTGTCTTCATTCCAAAACCAGGGAGAATTGATCATACCAAGGCCAAGGATATGAGACCAATCAGCCTGTCCTCCTTCATTCTTAAGACATTGGAAAAGCTGGTTAATGTGCATGTTGGAGAAAGGAGGTTAAGTAGGGCTCCTCTACATTCAAACCAACATGCATATCAGCCAGGTAAATCATGTGAGACAGCTCTCCACCAACTCGTTGGGAAGGTGGAGAAAGCTCTACACTTTCAGGAAATAGCCCTCTGTATCTTCCTGGACATCGAGGGGGCTTTTAGCAACACGACCTTCGATTCCGTGGTTAGGGCAGCAGAGGTGCATGACCTAGGGACCACTATATGTAGGTAGACTAGGGCCATGCTCAGTGGAAGAAAGGTAGAGGCTACCATGATGAATGGAAAAAATGGTAATCAACACCACTAGGGGTTGCCCGCAAGGAGGAGTTCTTTCTCTTTTATTGTGGAATCTAGTGGTGAATGATCTCATTGGAGAATTAAACTCTAGGCAGTACTTTTGCCAAGGATATGCAGATGATCTTGTCATAGTAATACTGGGCAAATTTGCTGACACAATGAAGAATATGGCACAAGGTGCATTGGACATTGTGCAAGACTGGTGCAGAAAACAGGATCTGGGAGTCAGTCCTAAGAAGACTGTTGTTGTACCATTCACAAAGAAGCATATACAACATTAAAGTTGGAATCTAAAGCTTTTCAATGAAGTGCTACCTGTGAAGGGGACAGTGAAATATCTAGGGGTTACCCTAGATGAGAAACTGAAATGGACCCCTCACATCAGGAATATTTGCTCCAAGGCAAAAGGTACTCTTGTGAGTACTAGGAGAGCTTGTGGCAAAAATTTGGGCCTGAGCCCCCAAGGGTATGCACTGGATATACACCACAGTGATTAGACCCAGGATCACCTACGGGGCGGTCGTGTGGTGGAAGAAGGTAGAACAGCAGGTTGCTGCTAAGGAGCTTGGTAAGGTGCGGAGATTAGCCTGCTTAGCCATAATAGGCGGAATTAGCAGCACACCAACAGCTGGGATGGAAACCATGCTGGATATGCCCCCATTACACCTTTGGGTCAAGATGGAGGCATCGGCTGGTGCATACAGTCTCAAAACTGGCAACAACTGGAACTCTTTGGGATATCCAGAATCACACACTAAAATAGTGAGTGAGGTAAATATAGGAAACTGCTTCAACAAGCCTTCCAATATAACAATTGGAAGTAGGGAGCAGTGGGAGAAAATAGTTAGACACCGTACCGGGGATATTGTCTGGTTCACTGACGGGTCAAAATCAGACCAAGGTGTTTGGGCCGGGGTATATGGGGTGCAGCCAAGACCGGAGGGCATCATCTCTCTAGGGAAACTGGCCTCAGTATTCCAGGCCGAAATCACTGCCATCCGGGCGTGTGTGGAGGAGAATTTGAGTAGGTGCTACAAAGATCGTAGCATCTATATCTATTCAGACAGCCAGGCAGCCCCGAGATCACTGGCAGCTCCTGCATGAAGGTCTAAAATTGTTGCAGAATGTCACAGGGTTCTGGTGGAGCTAGGGGAAAGCAATAGAGTAAACCTATTGTGGGTCCCTGGCCACTCGGGGATCAGTGGCAATGAACATGCTGACAGATTAGCCAGGATGGGGGCAGAGACTCTATTTATTGGACCGGAACCTGTCCTGACAATCACCAAGGCAATGATCAAATTGGAGCTACGTAACTGGCTCAGAAGACAGCACGTAGAATATTGGACCAAAGTCCATCAACAAAAACATGGCAAGGTAATGATGCCAAAGCCAAGCTCTGCAATCCTGGGCCTGAACAGGAGAGAGATTAGACTCATGGTTGGATTGCTGACAGGCCATGGGAATTTTAAAAAACACCTACATACAATGGGAATAACAGAAGAGGACCCTAAATGTAGGATCTGTGATGACAGTGATGAAACTGCATCACATCTGATCTTTGAATGCATTGCATTGGAGAGTAAAAGGCACAGAACATTAGGGGCAACCAGACCCGAAGAAATGGTGTCTAATAAAGAACTGGTAAAGGGACTCCTTGCACTGTTCAAGGGCATTGGTTGGCTTTACTAGATATACAGGGAGGGATACTGCACAATAAACTTCGTTTCGGTGCGGGCAGTGGCGGGTTGGACCAAGACTGTTTTGGCTTCCCTGAGAAAATCAAATCAAATCAACCTCCTCTGACCAACACGTTCAGCTAAGGAAATCAGGACAAGCACGTGATAATATCGATTCTTCAAAAGTGGTGGTGTGGTTCACCTCATATTCGCTGCTCACAAATCGTTCCAAGCTCATAACATTGTGAAGTAGTATTATAGCAAGTGAGGATATTAACTATGATGATGCAGTTAATGTCGGAAAAGCTGCAGTTGGATGAATTCTAGGGAAAACATTCACGGATGTTCATCCAAGTGAAAAGGTGCGGACATTAGCACACATACCTAGCACTGTCAAGGTCAATGATAACATTGTTACACCAATTAACACCATGCAGCTATTCTTCAAATTTAGTTGTGTTGCGAAAATTGAGGAGAACCTCCAAAAATGCTTAAACCATGAACTGACAACTCATAAATTATCAGTGTTTGATGATTATTACATGACAAAACCATAAAACCCGATTTTGTATGATATATTAGATAACAGTATATCAAGTGACAAGTATTTCTGGCCTCAAGATTCTGCCTGTGCTGTAGATGGTGGATATTTATTGCGAAGATTTGTTTGGTTACATTGTTGGACTTACAAAGAATTATATGGACTGCATCTAAATACATTGAGCGTTGTCATTTTTATGGTTATTACACCCCCAGCACAAAAACAGAATGGCACAGACAACGTCATGCAAAATGACAGTTACTTGTCATCCACTTTACAGAAAATATGACGTGCACAGTGTGCCAAGAAAAATTTCAGAACAATTCTGGATATAAGGAATGATTTATTGTTCGTTTAAGAAGTCGTCTGGAATTTGGTAATATTTTGACATGGCAATCACAGGCTGATGCTGATGAACTGTTTATTGGAACAGCACTGGAGATGGCAAATGAGAAGGCAACTATGGTGGTTGGTACAGATGTCGATTTACTCGTTCTTCTAATTGCACTTGCTCCTGGTAACGTACCCATTTACTGTCAGAAGTCGTGTGTGGGGAAAAGGCCCTTCATGAACTTACCATATTACATTCCTCCAAGAAGCACTTGCAGATTTATGTCAAGGTATGTTATTCTTGCATGCTGTATCCAGACGTGACACAACATCGTCCTTGTGTGGCCAAGGAAAGAAACAGCATTCAAACTCTTCTAAACACAGCCTAATCTACAGAAAATTACTTGTTTTTCAATAACAACACAAATTCTCAAAAAGTAACTGAAGCTGGAGAGTAATTTCTGTTAGCATTGTATGGTGCACCTAAAGGAACGACGTCATTGAATAGTGTTAGATATCAGTGTTTTGTAAAAGCTGTGGCAACACGTCCAATCACCTTTCAGATAGATCTTACTTGACTTCATCTAACACCTGCCGCAGCAAGAGAGCATTCAAAACGTGTTTATCTTCAGGTGCAGCAGTGGAGGAGCAAAGAGTTGCTACCCACTTCATGGGGATGGGTCTCTAAAAACAGTTCTCTTCAGTCAGTTTTAACTCAAGAACCTTCTCCCCCCTACTTCATCTTAAATTTAATATCTTGTGAGTGTGAATCTGGACGTGAACGAAATTGTCGTTGTTGCAGTGTTGGTTTACAGTGTTCTGTTTTGTGTGGATATTGCAATGGCAGTGGGTGCAGCAACGGAAAAAGTCTCCATTTGATGATGATGATGATGATGATGATGATGATGATGATGATGATGATGATGATGAACCTTTTGCGTAGGAGTGTGATGAGAAAGATGATTCAGTTGTTTAAGATGTGATTCATATTTTAACAGCAAATTTATGAAGACATTCAGCTATATTCATGTGTGGCACTCCACATTGGAGGTCAGAGTGCGATCTGTTCATTTTTTTTTTGCACATATGTGTTAATTATTGCTGGTCGAAGTGCACCCTTATTAGTTGATTCAATGACAAAATAATGTTAGTAACGGTTCCTTTTTGACAAAATAATTTATGTCTCACCTTTAACCAGGCAGTGAATCTGGTAAATACAAAAAAGTATATGTATATATAAATGAATGAATCCATATCATTAATGTAAAGTTGTAATACAAATTAGCGCTTTGTATATTTAGATATATATTATTTATTTTTGTAAAAATAAATGCTGAGATGTGTGCAATGTTTATAGAAACAGTCGTTTCACTATCTTTTGAGAATATTCACACATACGTGCAAGTCTTGAACAAGGTTTTATTAAATACCTCCTTACAGTTCTAACATGTGGTCTGACTAGTGAATAATCACACCTTACAGTAAATAATTTCAGATAACTCCCTTATTATTAATGATAGGAAAAACATACTACTATTGTTCTAAATCTATAAGAATGTATTACATAATTAATTTAAAAAAATCATTTCGTTGCACAATTACGCAGTTATTAATAGAGAAACTTGGAAAAAAAAAGTTGTAAAACTTATAGTTTTTTCGTCTTTGTTAGTATAGCTCGGAAGAAATGTTATACATATGGTATTGCTATATACAGGTCTTCCTCTGTAAAGGACATTTATGTCAATCCTGAGAGAATTGATAGCCATTCTAAGATTACAGTTTCTTAGGCCACCATATTGATAACGTCATAACCGCGATTCCACAGCCCGGAGCTTTGGGGACTTTCAGTTTGATGGCCTAGTTAACATACTAAGTCTATTGCAAGAGGTTTCATCTCTCCCCTAATTTTTTCCTGTTCAGGCTTTTCTCTCTCTCTCTCTCTCTCTCTCTCTCTCTCTCTCTCTCTCTCTCTCTCTCTCTCTCTCCATAAAGGTCCTGGACTAAACTATTGTGGTGCGGCCGGGAATCGAACCCGATTAAGGCGCCTTGGAATAGTCTTAAGTAAGAGTTCCCTCCATGTCACAAACTTTAATTCAGCTTTTGTGTTCCGAATTTTAATTCAATGCTTCAGATTTATCAATAATGTCTTTGACATATTCGTCTCAGGGATTGTTTATTTGTATTCATAAATTTAGGAAGTTTCCTTTATTTTGGATTTGGCCATCGGCAATATCTGCAAGTGAATAAAAGGTCTCACTTTTTCCATGATGCACAATACCTTCTTTAGATATAAATATTATTATATAAATGATGCTCTTAAGAAACAGACACCTGTTGGAAACCTCTTTCATGGTTTTTTTGCCTTATATATTGTTCCACACCACCCCCCTCTTTGTGTGTGTGTGTGTGTGTGTGTGTGTGTGTGTGTGTGTGTGTGTGTGTGTCAGCAAAGCGACCACGGCTAACTGATCATTCATGTTTGACCAATTGCTCATAAATAAGTTTTTTTGATGGCGTAAGACCAGCAATAAAGGGACTTCTTCCTCCTCCTCATTTCTTCGCATCGTCAGGTCCATACACATGCAGGTTGTACAAAAAATTTATTTAATTCTAGCGAATAAGAGACAGATTCTCTTCGAATTAAAGCTCTGGTTGGAGACTTTCGGTAAAAAGGCAAGCTATTTGTCACCGTAGGGCTGGATAGGCCGAACAGACAAGAAACTCAGTTTCTCTGCAGTGGTTGAATTTTTTCTTGTTGGAGCAAAATTAGAAAGTTTTTGGATTTCACTGCAACTGTAGTCTGTCATGTAAATAGTGCAGGTGCGATACTGTGGATGTTTGTACTGAGGAAGACATTTCTTTAGGGTCTGAAACACATTTGTTTCTTGTGATGTTTCATGACTGTTTTGTACAACAGCTGTTGCTGCCACGCTCTCTTCTGAACTACTTCCACAAGAAACAGAATCCAGTGTTTTGTGAGACTGCAATATTCATGATGATGATGATGATGATGATGATGATGATGATGATAGCCCTTTAAAAATAAATTATATATAAAATCTTACAGGGGAGGAGAGTTGCGGGATGCGTCTCACCGATTTGGCTCAAAGAATGTGAGAAGAAGCAGATGGATGAACCTTTTAATTTTCTACAATATTTCACCTGCGTGGGCCAGAACAAAAGAGAAAACACTCATGAAAGATATCCGGTTATAGTCAGTGTGGTGACACGTGAACAAGGGAAAACTAATATGAGGGCAGTCTTTTCTAAGAGATTTTTTAAGAAAAATTACAACTTAAACTGTTTATAATCCTTTAATGTTATATTCTACATTAATGTAAACATGCAGTCAAAGACCTGGGAAGTCTAATAGCACACCAGGGAAAAATAAAGAACATTCCATGACATTTCTAAAACATAAGGAATAGCTGTACTTTTATGAACTTTAAAAGTCTCCCGGCAGATCAAATATTCATAGAAGTTTCGGGTATGCAGCCGGTCGTTGTCTAAAACATCACACGATATTTCGGCCAGACACCTGCTAGCCATCTTCAGGTGAGTCGATGCAGACTGAAGAGTGTGTCCAGCGTTCCACTATATATATAGAAAATTTGGCAGTTACAGCGCATGCGTCAAAACATAAACAGACAGGCCACACTGCTGGACGGCAGCACCCTCGCTGGTGGAGCCGCGGAGTTCAGCTGTCCTCTGCACTGCCACTGCCGCTCACAGCCGACGTCAACGGTCTCTGTCGTCTTCGATCTGAGCAAATTTTAGTAATGACGGGATTCCATGCTTTGTCAAGATTGTAGCCACTATCCCGATTCATCAAATTTTCCGCGACACGTATTTCCACAGATTCTTTGATAATGGAGTCCCAAAAAGATGTTGTTGTTGTCAAAATTACCGTTTTATTGTACTCCATAGTGTGTCCGGTGGAAATGCAATGTTCAGCAATAGCAGACTTGCTTGGCTGTAAAAGGCGTGTGTTGCGTTTGTGTTCACTGCAACGTTCTTAAACAGTGCGCGTAGTCTGGCCTATATAAGCCATCCCACATTGGCATGGAACTTTGTAGACACCAGCCTTATGTAACAAGAAGTCATCCTTAACCGAAGCCAGCAAGTCTGAAATTTTGGATGGTGGGCAGAAAATTACTTTCACTTGAAAATTTTGGAGAATTCTTGATATTTTAAAAGAAATATTGCCCACAAACGGAAGAAAAGCAAGGGATTTTGCCGGTGTGTCCTCTTCGTTCTCCACTTTTTTGTTCTTCTTTCTAAGTGAGAGTGCCTTACTTATTTGCTGTTTAGAATATCCGTTGTTTCGAAACACTTGCTGGAGGTGAGCCAGCTCTTGTGGCAGACTATCAGCATCTGAGATTGTATGGGCTCTGTGAACAAGTGTTTTAAGGACACTACTAGTTTGCGACGGATGGTGACAACTTGAAGCCTGTAAATATAAATCAGTATGAGTTGGCTTCCGATAAACTGAGTGTCCCAAAGAGCCATCATCCTTCCTTTTAACTAAAACATCCAAAAAAGGTTAGCATCCATTTTGCTCTACTTCCATAGTGAACCGGATGTTGTTATGAAGAGAGTTGAGATGGTGTAAAAACTTCTTTAGATTATCTTCCCCATGAGGCCATACAATGAAAGTATCATCTACATACCTCCAAAATACCGTAGGTTTAAGGGGTGCTGATTCAAGGGCTTGTTCCTCGAAGTCCTCCATAAAAAGGTTAGCCACCATGGGAGATAGGGGGCTACCCATGGCGACACCGTCAGTTTGCTCAAAGTATTCATTGTTGAAAATAAAATAGGTCGAGGAGAGAACATGCTGAAAGAGAGCAGTGATATCAGCTTCAAAATTTTTACCAATTAGTTTCAAAGAATCTGTGAGAGGAACCTTTGTAAAAAGAGATACTACATCGAAGCTGACTAAAAGGTCAGAGCTACTAAGACGAAGAGCCCCCAGTCTGTTGATAAAATCTGCAGAATTCCTTATATGGTGCGAGTATTTGCCCACCAAAGGTCTGAGTAAGGAAGCAAGATGTTTTGCTAAGTCATATGTGGGGGCACCAATATTGCTAACTATGGGACGCAAAGGCAAATTTTCCTTATGGACCTTAGGATGGCCATACAATCTAGGCGGTACAGAGCCATGTGGTCTTAATCTCTTGATGGTAACTTGAGGTAATGAGTAAGAGTTTAAAAGAGAAATAGTCTTCCATTGCACCCGTCCTGTAGGATCATCATCCAACTTTCTATAGGCAGATACACTTAATAGCCCATACATCTTATCTACGTACACAGTACGAGGTAGTAGAACTGTTGCATTACCTTTGTCAGATTTCAAAATCACAGTATCAGGATCCTCTCTAAGATTTCGTAGTGCAGCCCTTTCTCCGGAGGTTAAATTACTGCGTTGTAGAGGAGCTTTCATCAGAGCACGGCTGGTCTCTCTTATTTCTTCTGCAGCATCTGTCGGAAGGCGTCGTACGGCTTCTTCAACCCCACTCACAAAACTTATTAAAGGAAGTGCTTTGGGTGTAGGTGCAAAATTTAGTCCTTTACCTAAAACAGATAACGTCATATCGTCCAAACTTTTCTCCGTAAAATTAATAACGGAACGTCGAGTAGTTACCTCCTGTGGTGACACCTTTTGAGGCAATAGACGATCAAATTTTGATTTTTGCCGCGACGTGGCATCGTTATGGATCCAGTCAGACTTAGCCGAGGTCACTCCATCAACCCAGGCCCACGATACAGGTGAAAGAAGTGCTGCCATTTTCAAATTCAGGTGAAATAATTCTTCTGAGGTGGCATCCAATCTTCTCCTCTTTAACAATAGCAAAACTAGCTTTCTCCATAATCTTCCGTGCAGTAAAGGTCTTAATGAAATGTAAGAGAGCAAAACTTCTGAGTTCACTAAACTTTTTATGTAAATGTCGGGGACCCATGGTATATTACCAAAATTTGCCAGAGTGACACAAAATCCTTTGCTTTTCTTCCGTTTGTGGGCAATATTTCTTTTAAAATAGCAAGAATTATCCAAAATTTTCAAGTGAAAGTAATTTTCCGCCCACCATCCAAAATTTCAGACTTGCTGGGTTCGGTTAAGGATGACTTGTTGTTACGTAAGGCTGGTGTCTACAAAGTTCCATGCCAATGTGGGATGGCTTATATAGGCCAGACTACGCGCACTGTTGAACGTTGCAGTGAACACAAACGCAACACACGCCTTTTACAGCCAAGCAAGTCTGCTATTGCTGAACATTGCATTTCCACCGGACACTCTATGGAGTACGATAAAACGGTAATTTTGACAACAGCAACATCTTTTTGGGACTCCATTATCAAAGAATCTGTGGAAATACGTGTCGCGGAGCCGCGGAAAATTTGATGAATCGGGATAGTGGCTACAATCTTGACAAAGCATGGAATCCTGTCATTACTAAAATTTGCTCAGATCGAAGACGACGGAGAGCGCCGACGTCGGGTGTGAGCGGCAGTGGCAGTGCAGAGGACAGCTGAAATCCGCGGCTCCACCAACGAGGGCGCTGCCGTCCGGCAGTGTGGCCTGTCTGTCTGTTTTGATGCATGCGCTGTAATCGCCAAGTTTTCTATATATAGTGGAACGCTGGACGCACTCTTCAGTCTTCATCAACTCACATGAAGATGGCTAGCAGGTGTCTGGCCAAAATATCATGTGATGTTTTAGACGATGACCGGCTGCATACCCGAAACTTCTATGAATAGCTCTACTTTTAGTTTCCTGCCTAACCACTCCCTTGATGGCATATTTGGGGAAAACGGGTAAATATTTGTGGGGAATACGAACAAAAATGTTAGTGCTGTTCGCACATTCATGCTTTTCGAACTGGACGACCCTATCATAGACGTACAAATGGTTATATTATTAGTGTCTAGATTTATATATCCTGAAAGATTTTAATTCCAATACATCTATCAATGCTGATAGATGCAGGTAATGGAGTGGTGACAGCAAGGGCATCTGGCCACCCTTAAAGATAATCCATTCCAAATCCATAGTTACCACACTGAACCTTCACAGTTGGGACATAGGAATAGAAAGAAACTAAAACATTTCTCAATAACTTTTCTCACTAGTGCCTTCAATGATGGGGTTTACTTTTCCAAAACCTTACTAACAAATTTTGCCATCACTTCCTTACTTTTGATGTCACACATTTGTTCCATTTTGATATTCTTTTATAATGTGTTGTTTTAGGTTTTTCATATTGTTAACCTTAGACCAGCACTTTCCAAACTTTCCCTCCTGGTGACATGTTTCAGTAATTTTAATAAAACAGATTTTATTATAGCAAATTATATTTCAAAGAAACACTGCAGCAAAATTACTTACAAAATTTTGATTGCCTACTTTCTCCTTCGAATGAAAAAAGTGTACTATTGCTACATGAAGAACTTGTTAAGATATGTACCTACATAGAGAGTGGATGTACAGCAGTAGAAGAGGCATCTACTGTATACACAAAAAGTGGAATCAGCGTACCTGTAATATATGACCTATGGTTACACTGAATGAAGAGTGGGGTGGCTTGCATTACTTGATCACACATTTTTAATTTGTATTTAATTCTGAATTTATTCATCTTGCAGCACCCTGATGCTCCTGCTCTATGCTGTAGGGTGTCAGGAGACAGTTTGGAAGCCTTAGAACTTTAGTTGATGTAATACACTCCAAAAGTTTTATCACTGCACTAGTCATCAGACATGGTTAGTCTTCTTTTTGGTTAAGGTGTATGATCATGTATTTATTCAAGGTGCTGCCATTCATTACACTAAGCGATAATTCTGTCAGGTTGGTTTTGCTTTTACTTTAGATCATGCGGTGATGTGTCTTTCCTGCGAACAACAGTTCTCTCCACAAAAAAGACTCTCAATGATAATCAATTTAAATAATTTAGAAGTAAAGGAAACCGATCACTAAATAGCAGAAGCATTGGGGCATTGCGAGACACACAACAGAGATTTGGGCGGCAGCTAACAAAACTGAAAAACTAAGTAACTATTTGTGTGCTATGCAGTTTAATAATTAGGCCCATTCTCACATTTTTGTAAACAGTCTACTTTAATAACTGTGTATTTGCACCCCTATGTATCTACTGATAGGCCTGCAGCTGTGACCAGCCCAAGTACTGCTTGCATCGAATTGGTATCTCACCCGCGATCGAGTTGGAGATCCCCCGAGACTATAGCAAGCAGCAAAAAACTTTGCAGGGCACCAATTGTGGGGCACATGTAGTTTGTCTTACTAACAGGCTGTAGGCACTGTCTGTGACAGACAATGTTTCTAAGCCAGAAAGTGTAGTCTGTTCTGAGCTCACCTCTCAGCCTGCAATATCTGGCAGTTACGGAGGGGAAGAAATCCAACATCCATTCTGTGTGCTTAAAGGGTGGAGTCATTGCAGGTGTGGAATTGGATTCCCCATGATGGCATGAAGAGCACAGGGTGGTAGCCAACTGCAGGGAGTGGCTCATGTCAGTTCTGACAATTTGTGTTCTTTAGATCGGAAGAAATTAACTCTGGTTTTGGAGGGGTGGCGGTGCCTGGAGGGGGGGGGGGGGGTGAAGAAGGCTGCAACATAGTTTACTGGACTGACTGCAGACCTTTGGTACAGCATTAAGTGGAGGGTCTGAATCAGATGCTCAGATGTTTCTGTGAATGTTTGGACTGTAAATTCCTCGACTTGTATCAGGAGGAGCTGGGTTTTTGGACCATGTTAAATAGCTCAGTCGCCCATTATACGCAGGGTGTGGCTGCATGGGTATTGGGTGCCATATGGTGTGGCCTGTTTGGATTTTCAGGTTATAGTGCCTCAAGGCCACTCTACAATGGTTTCATTCTCAAAGATTGCAGGTCACACACAGGAAAAACACACATCTAGGAACCATCAGTATAGCAGTTGTAAAATGTTGTAGCTGTATAGCAAAAGTACCTGAGCTCCAAAAGCTAAAAGAAAGTACTGAAGCACACATTATTATAGGTAGTGAAAGCTGGTAGAGACAAGTTCAGCCAAAAATTTTAGTGCAGGCTAAATCGTGTTTGAAAGCATACATTAAATATATGTGGTGGTGCGTTTTTTTGCTCTTGCAAGCAGTCAATCCTGTAGTGAAACTGAAGTAGATAGCTCATTTGAGTGGAGATGGGTGAAATTCATACCTGACAAATGGAATAAATTAATAATTTAACTGATCTGATTCGTACAATACAAGAACTGAAATGTTCAAAGAAAACTCAAATTTCAATCATGTACATAAAATATACAATTATAATTAAAGGTGACTTTAATTTACAAAAATTCATAATCAAATCTGTAGGCATGCATAAAACATTATCCGAAATTGTGTTGAATGCATTCTCAGAAAATTAATTCCAGCAGTTAATTCGCAAACGTACTAGAATAGTAAATGGATGTGGAAACACTCTTGACATCTTAGCAACAAATAAGCTAGTAATAAGCATCAGAACAGATATGGGGATTAGTAAAAACAGAATTGTCATAGTGATACTAAGTATAAAAATTCCCGAAGCCACCAAAGTTAAGCTTTATTTACATGATAATCACATCTGAGGGCAGAAATTCAACTAAATGTGTAGGAATTACTGTCTTGACCTCTTAAATTGGGAAGAATACACAGAAAATATGATGGAGAAAAAAAACTAAAAGCTGCATTTTATTGGTAGAATGCTTAGAGGTTGCAACAGTTATGATAAAGAGAGTACTTACACAATATTTGTTAATCCTCTTTGAGTATTGCTATACATTGTGGGATCTTTGCCAGGTGGTTTTGCGGAGGACATAAAGTTCAGATAAGGGCAGTTTGTTTTGTATTATCACTATATGGGGGAGAGAGTGTCATGGAAGTGATGCATGATTTCGGTTGGAAACCATTAAAAGAAAGACTTTTTCATACCTGCAAAATCTGTTTATGAAATTTATTTCACCAACTTTTTCCTCCAAATGCAAAAATAATTTGTTGGTGCCCACCTACATAGGGAGACAGGAGATTCAGAATAAAATAATAAACAGAGGTAAAACAGAAGGATTTAAGTGTTCCTTTTTCCTGTGCTACAATGAAGAATGGAACAGTAGGGAAATAGTTTGAAAGCGGTTCAATGATCTTTTGCTGGGCACTTAAATGTGAATTGCAGAGTAGCGGTGTAGATGTAGTTAATGTTGCTAGCTTTTGAAAGATGCACTTATGTGAGCTAGAGTACATGTATGCATTTAAAGCAAAAACTGGTAGAAATCCTTTCAAGGCTTGGTTCCTTGTTTGCTACAAGCAACCGTAATTGCTTTCAAAGCTTATAGACTTATTTCAGTGGCACTCATTTGTATATTGCTTATTTTCATTCGCTTAAGACATGCTGTTATTATTATTATTATTATTATTATTATTTTATTTTTTTTTTATTTTTTGAGTAGTTCATCTGATTCAAAAAGGGTGCTTATTGTGCAGAAACTGGCAGTTTGAGCAATATGTGGTGTAAGCTTGCAGACCTCTTGACAACTGCTGATTAGTAGCCTCTCAATACACATTTTCTTTAATGACATTTGTTGTTAATAATATTGGTTATTCTTAAGAGTTCACAGCATTCATTCAGTTAATTCTAGACAGAAATCGAATCTGCATTTGAATCACATCTTCTTGATCTTCCTGTAGAAATGTGTGCAGTATTTCACAGCAACCATTTTTAACTGCCACAATAATTCAAAAAGCCTAGTAGTTATCTACACACTTTCAAAGCTAAACTGAAGAGTATCCCCATGGCTAACTCTTTCTATTATGTCAAGAAGTTCCTTGAAAAATTAAAAAAAAAAAAGCACACACTGTTAAGTTTTTGCTTATTTTTACTTATGCTAAACCTATTATATGCATAGGATTGCTGTGTGTTTCACTTTATCTATTACTACCCTTTTGTTACAGTCATTTCGTGAACATGGAGAGTGTCTCCTCAATTCAGTCCTGTGGAATGTGATTTGTTCAGACCATTTACAGATAGCCCTTAAATGCTTAAAACATTTCTTAATATTGCCCCACCCCCTCCCCTTCCCATATTCTACATGATAACATTAAACCAAGAATCAAGTTGCTTATTTGCAAACTTCTAACAATTTTCACTTAAAATAATGTTTATGTTGATTCAACAAATCCCATCTTTTAGGTCATGAGTGACAGATGTTTGTTTGTGTACTATATAGCTCTGACAAGGATCTGTCCAAATCAGAGCATTGTTAAAGTTTGCTTTGTGTGCATATTCATTATGCAGTGCTTAATCTAGTACACGAGTTGTTATCTTTATTTCTCAAATTATTCATATTCTACCTAGGACTCGACAGTAATTATTCACATGCACTGTAAGTTATGTTAAAGTAAAATTATGGTCATTAATCGTTGTGTAGGTGGTTCATATTGACAGGTAGGAGGCTTAAAATAGTTAACTCAGATGTGGGTTGTCAGATTTGTTGTTAGAAGCAGTTATCTGATGTGTTTTGCATTATTTAGCACAACCATTACTCTTACATATCATTGTGGGAAAGTTGTTACCCTACCTGTACTTAGCCAATGTATGATGGTCAGCACAGCTTACTGCCATATAGAGGACCTGGCTTTGATTTCCGGCTGCCAACAATATTTCTATTGTAGAAAGACTGAAACAGAGTGCACTCATCCTCATGATGTCAATTGGCACTTCTGAACTTAGGCATGTGCTGCAATGCTCCGTTCTTGGACTCTAAATTGTACACTATTCAGTTATACAACATATTTCATGGCATCATTTCTTGCTCAAAACATCTGCACATTCTTACTTTATGCCTAGATGGATTGGCAGTATCAAATGTTATTCACCAACCTGGTGTTCATTTCAAGTAAACACCACTAACTGTGATCAGGACCTTATAAAATTCGACCATAGGTACCCGCCAAGAAGAATAAAAGAGAACTGTGTGCTGCTGTTTTGGAGGCATTGCTGTTTTGACTCTGACAGTACACAATCAGTTTAGCCTCCGTATGTACACTTTAAACAGCTGTTCAAATATCCTATTGTCATGGTGTGCAGTAGGGGGAAACATGGATCAAATGAGCCAGGTTCCCTTTTCTAATTACTGCAGGGAATGTCTAACACTTGGCCCACAGCTGTGCCACAGAAGGTACGCTGGTTCCCACTAGATCTCTGAAGTGACTCAAACTTAGATGGGTCACCGTTTCATGTTGGAGGAGGAAACAAGACTATGAATAAGTTGCAGTAAACTGCTGTCAATTAAATACCTCAAACTGATGTGGTATATTTGTGATTTGTGTCTCAAATACAAGTGGACAAGTTATGAAATATATTTTTTGCCAGATTGGTGCTGTAATTATATTAAATAACTGTGATATAGTACATATTTGTTCCACAGCAATATTTATTTTGTTGTAAATTAATTTTCAACTTCTTAGGCCATCTTCAGACAACTTAATACTGCATATTGTCCACATTACACAAGCTACTGTGTTTGGAGTACAAAGATTTTACAAAGATGTGTGTCCAGTCATAGACTATGTAACCTTTAAGTATTTTATAAGAAACAGAGATGTTCAACCAATTAAAGCAAAACAGTAACTAAGAAATAACTATAAATTCAATTTCAATAAATAATCTGAAACATATGGCCTAGTGAGTGTACCGGTAAGTAAGACTGTATATTAAATTAACTTGCATATATGAACAAGAGGAGGGGGGTCAGGTGAGTGAGGAAGACATAAACAATGAAATGGTCATTTTATTATATAATTTAGTGATTATTTGTGGGTTATGTGTGTTTTGTTGAGCTACATATAGTGGAATCTGAATTTCTTTTTGGATGGTTTTTTGATCTAGAGGAAGGTTTATCAATCTGTTGACCATACTTTGAAAATAGCCATAGTTGTGTGATTTTGGGTGGCATTAATTTAAATTGATAATATTATCTGAAGTAATCGGTTTTCAGTATACATCGAATTTGTGTGTGCTTAACAATATATAGCACAACAAAACACACACAACCCACAAATATTCACAAAATTATATAAGAAAATGGCCACTCCCACATTACCTATCACATGACAAAAAATTATGCTCATGAGACAATCCAAAAACACACAAAACTACATATATACTTAGCACTTAATTGGGTAACATTTCTGAGAAAATCAGCAAAATACTGAAAAATATTAGCATACTTTTCGCTTACCAAACACATAACAACATTAAAACAAAAATATGATCATGCATTTACAAACCACTTATTTACTCCTCTCCAGGTATATATAAAATTCACTGTAAAAACTGTTAGAAATACTATATTGGACAGACCGGGAGAAATTTTGCAAGTAGATTTTGTGAACATGTAAGAAAAGCTGATACCAACCCATACACTTTCTTCCACCATATAAAAACTTAACACTACACAGCAAATCTCGAAAACACTATTGAGATTACACACTACACCAAAAGAACTAATAATGAACATTTTAGAAGAATTAGAAATAATTTTACCTCATCTTGTAATAAATAAACAAACATATCTCAAACATAAAAGTTTCCTTGAAAATGTTATTGACATATTTAAAGTGGAACCAGGCTAACATCATCAGCATGGATAAAATTTTAACTAATATTACACCAACAATATACATGCTAGATTGCTTTTGTATATTGTTGGTATTGATCTAAACAAACAGCAGGACGTATACAGTATCATTGACTAGCCATAATCAGAGACAAAATTTGTAATATACATAACACCAACAATTATACCCTTTGGATCACTTAATGTATCGTTTGTATAGATATAAACATAAAATATCATTCCTCATCATCGGTAATTGTCGTCATAGCTATAAATTACAGTACATACAAATTATAATAGCTATAAATTACACTATATACAAACTGTAAACAACCTGGTGGTGTGACAATAATTAACAATATTCTATGGAAAATACACAATTCAGGAAGTATGTGTAGTATAATTATATAAAAATTATTGCATTCTGTCGTTTTTATTTTATGACACACACAAATTGTATCAAATCATTGCAGATAACCTGAAGATGGTATTGTAGCCTAAATGGCCATTGTTTAAATGTATAAATATTACTGCAGGGATCTGGTAAAAAATATATTTCATATTTTGTTAAATGATATTTACAGCGCGGTAGGACCCAAAGATTACAAACAAGTGGGCAACATCGACCTAATGTGCTTACAATGAAACATTCTTTCTCCTGTGGGAGGCTCCACGAATATGCAGTACACAAATATTAGTATGCAACATATTGTTAAAATGGATTTCAGTTAGGTGGGACACTCACATTTGTTTTAAACTGCAAAGCTTTGCAATTCTTCTGTGTTGGATAGTCATTGTTTCAGACAAGTATGAGACGTTAAAGTTTTTCCTGTTGCTGGTTCTTAATCAATAACCTGTGGCCTGTATATGAGTGTATTCAGGAACACTATTGGTCTGCACAATGTGATGGTGGACAGGCATATGCCTATCACACATACATATCCATTTTTTTTCTTCAAAATATTGAGGATAGCAGGTTGTTAATTTTATGAAAAGCCAAAACATCTAGGAAAGGGAGGCAACTGTTTCTTTTCAGCTTCATAGCAAATTGCATGTTATGTGAATGCAATTCACCCTATAGTCGTAAAATTTGTTAAATTTCTTCTTACCATGGGACCACACAATAAAACTATCACACATGTACCTCCAAAAGATGACAAGCTTAAAACTTAACAGTCCAATGACTTCTCTTCAAAATATTCAATGAAAAATATTTCTATGAAGATAGACAAATGACTTCCTATGTCACCCCCAGTAGTTTGTTAATTAAATTCATTATAAAATAAAAAGTAAGTTGAAGAGATCATATACTGAAACAAGGTTGTTCTCAATTGGTTAAAATGTTTTTGCAGTCAAGGATAAAAACTCTGCAAGTGAAACTTTGTTTAATTATGATACACAACTTCAAAACCAACTAGCATATCATTGCTAATGAGCCCTAGCCTTTAGCTTATAAACCAAAATTTGTGTAAAAAGAAACATTTTTCACAGAGGTGGTCATAGTAATATATTTCTATCCCTTGTGTTATACTTATTCCATCATGAGCTACTATGACTCATAGGCATGCACTTGGCTCACCCTAATTGTATATGATGTAGATGGGAGCACTTAACTGCCAATTTGTCCAACATAATCTGCAGATGACTAGATTATTTGCAGGAAAGTTTGTTTATGGCTTCATTCCCTTAATTTTATGGATTAATTAATTGCTGGGAGAACACTGTCACTTTGATTCAGTGCTTTTTAATATAATCAGACAATGCTCTTGCTGTATTCATCATTTTAGTTGAAGTAATGTACTGTAGAAATACAACCATCCTCTTTACAGTTAATGAATTTTTTTATGTTCTCTAGTTGCCGCATTAAACGTATTGAACAAAAGGATGAACTTGAATCAGAGAAGACCCAAGAATACAGAGACATGGAAGCAATGCAGGAGGAGAATCGTCGTATGCGTGCTGAAGTTGAGCAGCTTCATGTCAAATATGAAGCTCTGAAAAAATTTGCAGCATTGAAGAAGATTTCAATTCCACCTGAACTGGAAAATATTTGATCCAAACTTCAAAACAGTGCTACTACATATTCTTTTGTCCTTGTACAAAGTATGTCAAGAAGACAACTGACACACAACAGATTAATAAGTGTATATGTGGATTCTTGCAGTTTCCAGTTGTCTTCTTAATCATACATTGTTCTCTTGGTTGTACAGGGACCTGTAGAATAGATCAATCATCTGAAGGGACAATGGCAGCACACAATTCATTTCTATGCTGAAGACAGATATGTACCAAGAAGAATTTGCTATTACTGCAGTGTTAGTAAATGTCAGTAACATTGGTATTGGTATTATAAAATTGTGATAAAATGGTTCTATATGCACTGAACATTTTTATATAGTGTTGTAAAAGTGCCTATTTTGTGTACTAACTGTGCTATTTTTCTTGAGCTGTAATAGAGAATAGTGTAATGAGCAGAGGAGGAAAGTCTTGCCTTCCTCATGGATTACTGGCACTTTGCTTATGTTATGCTCTTTTTACCAGATGCCTTCAGACTACTGCCATTTCAGAGGTGGAGAATGAGAAAGTGCTCAAGAAAAAGCTCTAGGTAGTACTGCTCACACACTGTGTGAAGTGTCATTTGTTGTAAGAAGGGTTTTCTGCTCAAAAATTTCTCTGAGTGCTAAATTAAAATAATTCTCAGATCATGATGTTCTATTTGCAAATTAATTTTGAATAACAGTAGTTGTTTGGCCTAAGGCCATGTTTATAGCCTGTGGTTGCTCTGCGGCGGAGGAATCGGGGCGGTTTGGAAGTGTGTTGTTTCTCATAAGGCAGTGTGGGCCCTGATTATAGCCGTGGCTGTGGCGGCGGCCCCTCCGCTCTTACGCTGTAGCATTAAAATACCACTGGCTGCAATTCCAAACTGCTTACACAGTGGCTAATGGGGTTGTTCAGTGCGCTATATGTCTGGCCACCAGGTGGGAACAGGGTGCTCAAGGTCACTGCGGCTGAAACACCTACTATGAGTGACGAGTGGAGCCTCCACAACATCACAGCGGTTGCTCCACTGCGGAGGCACCACTGTCTATAAATGCAGCCTAATGGTAAATACACACACAAAGGAATTTACAACATTAGCTACCAGTGGGTATTGAATTAAAACAATGAGAAAGTGAAAAATTTGGGTCTAGCACGACTGCCTAATGAGGTGGTCTGGGTTGGAATCCTGGATAGAATAGATTGTCAATGCTCCCTATTGATTTTATTCAATCCCCCACTGACAGCTAATGTCATAAATTCCTTCATCTCTTGATTGATAATAACTGCAGGATAAAAAGTGGTGTCCTTTCTTTCTGAGATGACAGAAAGAACAGGCACCACATACTTGCAGTGGGAGTAAAGCAAGCTTGTGAAACCATTGTAATTAAAATAGTCTTAACATTGATAGTTAAAGGATTTCAGTTTCTGAAAATATCAGATGGCACTTCTCACAGTAACAACAGTATAACAGGGCATGAACTAATGTGAGGTGCGTCTGAAAAGTTCGGTGAATTGTCTCAGGAAATATAGGACACAAGAGTTACAATCAAAATACCTTTACTGGCTTTCAAAGTAATCACCACGAATTGTTGGATCTCCACAACTGTTGCAGAGTTTAAGCCTTTCAGGACTAATTTGAAGTGGGGAAACAGAAATAATTCTGCTTGTGCCAGATCTCGAGAATAAGGAGGGTGTCGAAACACAGTGACATTGCGGTTCACAAGACCGTGGTTTTTACTCACTTCTTCAACACCATAAACTTGTCCTAACATCTCATGGGTCTCCATCACCAGTTTGCCTAATTTCAAACAAAACTTTGTTAATGTGTTGCTTTGTGTTGCAATGACAAGAGTTCACACATTGACCCTGGTAGCTTGGTCACAGCGTGTATCACCACTCTACTGCAGTGCTTTACACAATTGCTGTTTTTATGTCCCTGAATATGTAGTCGCAGGCACCCCATCCTGGCCAGTGTGATTTGTAAAATATGGGACCATTCGCTGAAATTTCTAGATGCTACTTGTATATAAGTAATTATGTCGGCACAACACTGCACTGAGGGGGGGGGGGGGGGGATTATTATATCTTTCTTCCCTGCTGGTATTTTCTGTCATGTCTTTATATTATCTTCAACCATAAACATGATATTTAATATTTCCTTATGTACTATACAATGTAGAAGACTATTTAGTATTATTTGAAACAAGATGTTCTTTGCAGATGATTCATAAACTCTTCTGTGTGTTTCTTTTTAATGTACCTCAAGAACAATATTTGCTTTTAAAATTTCATTTTGGTGCATTGTAACTCCCTAAAGCTATAGTTTGGTTTTGGTCCTTATTATAAATTTTTCCTTCTTGTTAGTAAATATTGTGCAGTATCTGACATAGAAAAGAGTGCAATCTTTCAAGTGTGGTTCACAATGATTCATATGCTGTTTAGTTGTTTTAAAAAATAATCAATACAAGGTCTGTTTTATATACTGTGCTGTAGAAATTAGTTTTTTTTTGTTGAGTATTGCTGTTTAATGTGGTGGCATATATTGACAAATTATGTTTGCAACATTTTTGTTTGGGAAACTATATTATGTAGCTACAGCTATGATATTTTTATACACTTCAGGTATTGTTCATTCAGATTTTAATTTGGTTTCTGTTTGTGACATACCTTTAAAAGGTTTCATACACAATGTGAACAGTGTGATTTCTGCTAGTGTCACCAACTTCCTGAAAGTTGGTGGTGAAAGAAGTTTTAGTTCTTTATTATCAGTTCTTTTCTCTTAATTGTGTTGGTTCCAGTTTTCCCTTATCGCATTGTCTTTGTTTGTTTGTAACCCATACCCAAATCCAGGTGCATGCACTCTCTCTCTCTCTCTCTCTCTCTCTCTCTCTCTCTCTCTCTCTCTCTCTCTCTACACACACACACACACACACACACACACACACACACACACACACACACACAGAGTGAGTACTCGAACGTCTGATATGTGTTGAATTTGGGTACAGCTGCTCCTAACTTGTGCAACTTACACACTTACAGTGTCAAGATTTTTTCTTAGTGTTGTGTTGATAGTTATAGACAGTTAATCATCAGCTCCACACACTGTGCCAGCCTATGCAACTGATGCACCAAACAAAGTATTTGGGCATTCATCATAACTTAGCCACTTTTATTCTCTTCATCTGCTGTAAATGATGTGTGATATTGTAGATCTATTAACAGACAAAACAGTGTAATAAGTTTTGCATCAGTGGTAGCAACATCATATTAACTTTTTGTAAGTTGTCTTCATTTCACTACGTAGCACATGGTATAGAACCATGTCATGCATTGGAGGAAAAAATTGATAATCTTTTTAAAAATTCTTCCTGCAATGAAAACTGCCTTGGTTTCAATTATTGTTACCCTCTGCTTTATCATATTCATGACACTCCTCACCCATTTTGCAATAATACATAACAGTTGATGCAGTGGTGTAGCCAGGATTTGGTCTCGGGGGTGGGGTGTCTTTTTTTTACTAAAGTCTATTGAATTTATTAATCTATGACTTATTTTTAAACTTTTTATAATCTAAGCAATTATACTACAAAAACAATTACACAAGAAATAAAATTAGTAGGCTCGCATTAATTTAAAAGTGGAAGAGGAGCGACGTGGTGGAAATGGAGTGTATATAATCAGCTCGTAAAATAATCAAACAGCTTCTATGTTACTAGCCAAAGAGAGAGGTATTTACAGTTTAACTAACATGAGACCATGTGTAAAAATTGAACCAAAATAACACTATTGTTGTTCATAAGATACCACTCGGTAGCACCGCTGACCTGCTAAGCAGTGGGTAGCCGCATATGAACAATCGGCTCGTAACTTCAGCATAGCAGTAACAATAGCAGCAGCATCCAATCTGGTCGTGGCAGCATTAAAACCGATCACAGTAACACCACCACCACGCATTCTCAGTGGTGGTATCACGTTGGCAACCCATTGTCACGTTCACTTGTGTTTGGCAAATTATAGTTACTTTGTGATTTATTACACGTCTACTATTTCAAATTTCTGGTGCCAACCTGTTAAAAAATTAAAACAATAGAAAATAATAAAATTTAAAAATCTTTGGGAGGTGCTGGGGGGGAGGGGGATGGGCCACTAAGTTGATGTTTCAATTTTTTTAGTGTCCATCCTATCTAGAAATGCTCACATACTGTACCGCACTACTTTACGAAAAATGTATGTGATTTATTGCATAACTGAAATTTAATAGAATTATAAAAGTAATTACGTGGAGGCCTTCACATCTTTTACTGTTTAAAGTCAGTTGCCACTTGTCACCATGCGGATATGTGGTAACACACTGGTCTCGCATTCATGAAGACAGTGGTTCAAATCCACCTCCAACCATCTAGATTTAGGTTTACTGTGATTTCTCTAAATCACTCCAGCAAATGCTGGGATGATTACTTTGAAAAGGCATGGCCGATTTCCTTCCCTAGCCTTACCCAAAAGTCCGAGCATGAGCTCCATCTCTAATGACCACGCTTTCGACAGGACGTTAAACCCTAAGATTCCGTTCCATTCTATTCCATGCAGATATCTAAATCATGACTGTACTGCAAACACTCCATCATTTATTTAAATTCAGAACAGCAATGAACTATTAAGCTTTTTTTTTTTTTTTTTTTTGAGAACACTATTAACACACAGAATATAAATGCTATTGGATTGAAGCTGAAAGGGCTGAACTGGAATATAGAGTTATTTGTGATTCGTTTTAATTACAGCTTTTTGCTGCCTTTAGCTTTCCTCGATACTATTTTTCTTAAGAAACCTTTTCCTAGCAGAAATTCACTGGATTTTTCCCGTTATTAGCTAATTGTTATAGTGCTCAAAAAGTCAAGAAGTTTCCTTGTTCACTGTTATTTTGGTAAAGTGATTTGAAGTTTTCCATAATTTTTTGCCACCCTAATTGAGCTTTACAATTATTTTTAGTGTATATGACTAGACAAGAAATTCTTGTTGTAGTGTCTCATTACATGTCATTAATCATTGCTCTTTATTTTTTGAATCAATATTCATGTAAGAACATCTTACAATAGTCAGCTGTGTGACATCAGTGATATCTTGTTAAAAACACTGTAAACTCCATCCTACAGACCTTGAAAGGCACAAATGGTACTGACAGGCTACCTTGTCACCCTCCACCGTAATGCGTCAATGGGTGCAGTATGAAGAACATGGACAACACCCTGCACTCTTGGCCATTGGGTTGGTTTTGTTGACTGAATTGTATAACAAATACTTGAAAATATTCCTTTATCATTGTATGGTACTGCAATTATACTACATTCCTTCTTGTTTACAGGTGATGAAGTTGTAACAAATGTGAGTTGTAATTTTGTATCAAAATATAAGTGTTGAAAATAACAGTAAATAGTAATAACATTGTTATTTTGTGGGAGTGATTATTAAATAAATTATTTTTTACAGATTGTCATTTTGTGACTTAAAATGCCAAGAGACTCTTCCATGTGAGTGCAGTTCAATCTGCTGAACATATTTTCTTAGCAAGATTCTAGATTGTTATATACAGTAAAATCATGATTATCTGTTCCCTACAGAACCAGGAGCATGAAAGGAATACAAAGTGGTCAAATTATCAGAGGAACATTTAAATTGACCTTCAAAATCATAATACATTACTCTACAACTTTAATACTATCTGAAGTATTGTCCCCTGTTAAAAATCACAACAAACAAAAAGACATCACTGACACAAAATGATAATGTATACTTGACACCAAAAAAATTGGTCCATTGCTGAATGCAACACACAGCTGTGTTGCAGGTACTCTACACACGAAACCCCTATGGGGAACAGTCGTTTCACTATACAAAATGTATATGACAAAGTACACTAGAGAATACTGTTCTTTGAGGCAGTCAGTGCACATGTGAAATGATACCGTCATACAAACATTTTAGAAAACAGACCTTATTGCTGGACGAATGTCTGAATTTGGAAATAAATTGTTAAGTTTAGCACTGCACAAGAACTCACAAGGTTTATATTGTCCCTGAGAGATCCACTAAAGATATGTAATGCAGTGAAATCTACAGGCGTTAAACACAATGAAGAAAAATTGCAGATTAGAATCCAGTTAACATATGTATTGATAATTATGCACAATCACCAATAACGTGATACTGGAACCTGAATGACAAAAATTGTTTTTGCCTGGTGGCAATTTGAAGCTGATATCTTTTATTATAATATAATTATTGTTTCATCAGCAGTAGCGCGATGTGAACATGCTTGGCTAGAGGTAGCAAATAATTCTGTGCTTCCTGGGATTCTGACCCCATGTTGTTGTTGTTGTTGTTGTTGTTGTTGACCTTACATGATGTGTCAACCCCAACATTCTCCTTCAGTAGTAGCTAGGAACACTCTGTTTGTAGAGACCTGGAGGGGCTTGGTATCCTGAAGGAAAAAGAGAAATGATTGGGCAGTATCATATTAAAGAATTAAAACAGAGGAAAATTGGAATCAAAGCTAAATTCCCAGTCTTGGGCCAATATTAAAAATGAAATACAAAATGAAAGTCCTATGACCTTACAGGAAAATAAGTTTATGAACGAAAATAACAGGACTAGGGTAAGAAAGCCTACTAATCAATGTTTCTGCAAACAGCGTCTTCTGCCTCTGATAGTGAAAACTGAACCAATTATGTCCCGGTCAAAAGCTAGTGGACCAGTTTAACTACAGCACAGTCCTGCATTCTGTGATCAGCATTACTGGAGCTGAAGACGATATGTTTGTGGCCGTTAAAAACAATTAGCCCATAGGGGAATCAAACCCATATGTTAGCCATTACAAGCTAGCCTCAGTGCAGCCAAACACAGAATTTTACACATTGGCAATATATGATAGCTCCAATGCCTCTGGTGAACCAAATTAGAAACCTTAGATAAAACTGAGACACCTTCACCAAAATTAGCATGAACTTGAAAAGCAACTTCAGTTGCTTGGAGTGCGACTGCTGAAGGGAGATGGGAACTCAATGTGATTACAAAACAAAACATTTCTATTTTGATCAAGCACAATAATTTTGGACTGACAACAGTCCTCATTACAAAAGTGGATATACCTCGTTGAGGTGACTGACAGATCTGTAGCAAAGCTCAAGTTCTAGATTAGGTTGGGAGGCAACAGTTTGATTATGGGTTGGTGAAGTCGATGAAAGTGAAAGCTGATAAGCTGGTTGTGGTGACAGAATGATCTGAAGCATAGCCCAAGTCCAAGGTTGGGAGGCCACAGTTTGGATGTGAGGTGGCGAAGCCAACGGATGCAAAGAAGGAAAAAGCTGGATGAGGGAAAGAAATGGTAAGTATCAAAACTCAAGATCTATGTTTGGTTGAGGACTCAACAAATGTGAAAGATCAAATAGCAGGCCGATATAACAGAATGATCTGAAGAGAAGTTAAAGGTCTATATTTGTTTGAGAGTTGTTGAAGCCAACAAATGTGAAAACTGCAACAGATATCTGAGGTAATGGAATGCTCTGAAGTGCAGCCCAAGGCCTGTGCTAGGTTGAGAGGCAACACTTTGGTTGTGAGGTAGCAAATGATTGCTTCAGATGCGTAGACGGTTCAGCGTTGATGAAAAGCCAGACAGTGTATTCAGTTGGAATTGCTATATGGCTTTAAGGGCGAGAAGTAGTTAATGAAATGGGTAGAAAGTGGATTCATAGTGAAAGAGATTAGGTGTGAGGTGTGTCAATGGTTAATGAAACTTGTGTGCAAGAAGTCATTGAGTGATGGATTTATTTGAGTGTCATCGCCGGCCGCGGTGTCTGAGCGGTCTGCACTACCCCCAGGGGGCTCACCGCTCCATAGTGAGTATGTGCGTGGCGAGCACGGGGCTCCAGCCTCTGTGGCACTGTTTCCTTTCTGTGCTACACAATGCTTCTCCTGCTATCCCTTTCCCCTCTCTTGGGGACCGAGTCTGTGCATCCTTTGGGGAACCGAAGTTCTGACCCTTTTGGTTTAAACTCTCCTTTCACCTCTTTATTTGCCTCCGCATCTGCGTTTGAGGCTTCTCTTCGTACTATTTCTCTCTTCCTTCTCCCTGTATGCACCTGAAGGCCACCCATATGGGTGACTAGGTAATGCGCAAGTCCCAGCCCCGGGCTGGCATGTAGGGTGCGTGCGTACCCCCTGATTAAGGCCAGGCCAGGGGAGGGGAGATTGCCTGCGCTGATACCTTCCTGATTCGCCGACTGGTCCCTTCGTCTGTAGATCGGGAGGTGTGACCTGAGGTGGGAACAATCGCCCAAGGCGAGTGTGCTTCCGTTGGGGGTCCCCTGCAGGAAGGAGCGTGCCATCGGAGACACTGGCAATCGTGGGGGATACATCCGCTATGATTATCAAAAAAAGAAAATGTAGAGTGTCTCTAGAAGTTGAGGTACTGGACAATAGTGTCTCTGAACAGAAGAATTTACAGACATCTAAGTTTTTTGTGGTTACCCGTACTGAGGAAGGACAATCTTTTTCGGCGGTGAACCCATTTATCATTCAGAAAGGGGTTGATGCCATTGCTGGCCTAGTTAAGACCTGCAACCGCCTGCATAATGGAACACTACTGTTGGAAACAGAAAGTGGCTCCCTGGCACAGCGGCTGCTTAAGGCTAATTTGCTCCATAGCTACCCGGTTCGTGTTGAGCTTCATCCAACCCTCAATTAATCCCAAGGGGTAGTCTACTCAGCCTGTTTCGACAGTCTGACAGGATGAACTAAAGGAATATCTGGCAGTGCAAGGCGTCATCGCAGTACACTGAGTGATGAAAAAAGAGAACAATGTTTTAGTCCCCACTCACACAGTGTTCCTGACCTTTGACCGAGTGGGTCTGCCGCCGAAGATCAAGGCAGGATATGAGGTAGTCACAGTACGACCTTATATCCCTAACCCTACTCGGTGTTACCAGTGTCATTGCTTCAATCAGTCAAGTCAGGCGTGCAAGAACCCGGTAACATGTGTCACCTGTGGTAAAGAGGCACATGAAGGGAATTGTCCACCACAGTGCCCCCATTGCATCAATTGTAACGGGAATCATGCTGCCTCCTCCCGGGAATGCCCCGTGTTTGCTGATGAACGGGCCATACAGGAAATACATCTCAAGGAAAAGGTTCCAATACAAGTTGCACATAAAATGTATGCCAGTTGTAAGCCTAAGACCCCACCACGTGGTAACTAC
Organism: Locusta migratoria; assembly: GCA_026315105.1. Taxonomy (NCBI): domain Eukaryota; kingdom Metazoa; phylum Arthropoda; class Insecta; order Orthoptera; family Acrididae; genus Locusta; species Locusta migratoria. The sequence continues at coordinate 478,569,002 of CM048755.1, read as the reverse complement.
AGTATTGTAGTTGCAGTGCCTCCACCAACACGGGATATGGCCACACAGACATGTGACCTACAGTTTACTACTGTAGTCGTCAGTCTACATTGACAACGGCGTCTCGTTCGACGAAAAGTGTGAATGCCTCATCCAAATCTTCAGCTGTGAAACCACAGATCGATACCCGTAAGTCTAAGAAGCAGCATTCGTGCGAGGATTTCCTCCGCACCCCTTCTACCCCCCAGGGGGCCCACAGCTCTTTTGTGGGTACGTGTGTGGCACGCAGGGGGCCCCGAGCCGAAGCAACCTTTCTTCTGTCTCAGGCCGCTTCCCTCTTTCCCCCCGTTTGTGCCTTCGCCCAGAGACGGGCGTTTTCAGTCAGTCCAAGGTTTCTTTTTTCGTTTCCTCTGAGTTCCCCTTTTCTTGGTCCTCTTCCTTTCCTGTTCTTTAGCCTTCCCCCCTTTCTCCTTGACCCGAGGCATTTGAGATTCTCCCTCCTTCATCCCTTTCTCTCCTTCCTCTCTTCTTTCCTCCCTGTGTGTGTCTGAAGGTCAACCCATGCTCTGCGTAGCCGGTGACGAGGTAAGGCGTAACTCCCCGCCCCGGGTAGACATGTAGGGCATGTACGTACCCCCCGGTAAAGGCCGGGCCGAGGGAGGGGTGATAACCCGAGCTGGTACCTTCCGAACATGCCGATTGGTCCCTCCGTCCGTTCTCGGGAGGTGTCACCTGAGGTGCGAACAGTCACCTAATGCGGGCGCGCCCTTAGAGAGGGCCCCCACAAGGAAGGAGCGCGTCATCGGAGACGCCGGTAATCATGGGGGACACCTCCGCTATGAAACCCTCCAAATCTTCTATAACCTTGACCCAAAAGCGGAAACATGATGATTCTCAGCCACAGAAAGTCTTGCGTAACATTCCTAAGTTCCTGGTGGTATTGTGTACTGACGATCAGGATTTTTCTGCTGTAAATCCGTCTATTATTCAGAAGGGTGTCGATGCAATCACAGGTCCCTTAAAGACCTGCTCCAGACAGCGCAATGGGACCTTGTTGCTTGAAATTGAGAATTCGTTCCAGGCACAAAAATTACTTCGGGCTACACTTGTGCATACTTTCCCAGTAAAAGTGGAGGCTCATCACACCCTCAACTCTTAGCGGGGGGGGGGGGGGGGGGGGTAGTATTCACGAGATCCCTGGATGGGTTATCCGATGAAGATATACTCAACTATATATTCGATCAGGGAGTTATGGCTGTTCACCGCGTAATGAAAAAGGTTAACAATGACCTCGTGCCGACTCTTACTGTCTTTTTGACTTTCGACAGGGTTGCCCTACCATCTAAGGTGAAAGCGGGCTACGTAGTCATTTCCGTTCGCCCGTATACACCCAATCCTATGCGCTGCTTTCATTGCCAGAGATATAATCATACCAGCAAATCTTCTCCTAATGCAGCCAAGTGCACCATCTGTGGCAGGGACGCCCATGAGGGTGAATGTCTACCTCCATCCCCTCACTGCATTAATTGAATGGGTGACCATGCTGCTTCTTCACGGGACTGCCCCGTTTATAAAGAAGAGCATGTCATCCAGGAGATACGGGTCAAGGAGAAGGTCTCAACCTATGTCGCTTGGAAGTTATTGGCAAGTAGGAAGCCCGCTGTACTCCCATCAGGTACTTACAGCCAGGTCCTCACCTCACCTCAACAAACTAAGGAGGTAGGCATTCAGACCTGCGATTTAACCTTCTGTGACACTGTTGTCAGGTCGGCTAGCCCGAAAATTGCTCATTCCACCTCTCCGATCCCTTCTGCCCATTCTGCAGTGCATTCGTCGGCCAGTTCCCACACATCCCGGGCACCTAAATCCGCTGCCCGAAGTTCAAAAAAAGAACCCGTTTGGGAAGACTTCCTCAAGACTACAAAAAGAATAGCCCCCCCCACCTTCTCCACCGTGGCGTGACTCTTCGGTCACGCTGTCCAACAGTTGCCGGCTTCGGCCATCTTCTGTTTCACCGGGACGCTCCGTCTGCCGAGCACCCGGCCTTTTACCAGCAGTGGAACCTGCCCCTCCTGATCAACTCAGGGAGGTGGCAGACACGTCGGTTGAACCTATGGAACACGACCCTTTGTCCCTAGATAGTGATAGCAGTGCTCCATCGAAATCCGGTCCTCGGCGGCCGTCGAGGTGACCCCACTTGCTTGTTCCTTTTTTATCTTCTTTTCTTCTCTCATTTTTTATCATGGCGCTCCTTCAATGGAATATTCGCAACATTCGTTCCAATCGGGAGGAATTAAAACTACTCCTTCGATTGCACTGCCTGCTTCTAGTCTGTCTCCAAGAAACTTAAGTTACGTCCAAGTGATCGTGCAGACTTTCCCAACTACACCTCTGTGCGTTTCGACCTGCCACCTGTGGAAGGTACCCCAGCCCATGGAGGGGTTCTGATGCTCATTCGAGACGATGTCTATTACCATCCCATTTCATTGCATACTCACCTACAGGCAGTTGCCATCCGCATCACTCTATCCAGCTTTTCTTTTTCCCTCTGTAATATCTATTCGCCATCGTCATCTGCCCTTACTAGGGCAGACGTGCTCTACCTCGTTGACGAGCTCCCTTCACCTTTCATGTTGGTAGGTGACTTTAATGCCCACCACCCCCTATGGGGCTCTCCAGCACCTTGTTCGAGAGGCTCCCTTTTGGTGGACCTTTTCCAACACCTCAATCTTGTCTGCTTAAACACCAGTGCACTGACCTTCCTTTCCGACACAACACATACTTATTCCCATATAGACCTCACGATATGCACTCAGCTTGCCGGCCGGTTTGTGTGGTATGCACTTTGACACGTACTCGAGTGACCATTTCCCTTGTGTCATCCACTTCCTGCATTATTCCCCATCTCCTCGTCCCACCAGTTGGAACATCTCTAAAGCCGACTGGGGGCTTTATTCTTCCATGGCTGTTTTTCACGATCAGAATTCTCCCAGCTGTGACAGTCAGGTCACATACCTCACAGAAGTTATTCTCACCGCTGCTGAACGTTCCATACCTCGTACATCCTCTTCTCCACGTCGCGTCCCGGTCCCTTGGTGGAATGCAGCCTGCCGCGACACTCTTAGAGCCCGGCACTGTGCTTTACGCACCTTCTGCCGCCACCCAACGTTGGAGAATAGCATCAATTATAATCGACTGTGAGCGCAATGTCGTCGTGTTATAAATGACAGCAAAAAAGCTTGCTGGGCTGCTTTTGACCAGTTCTTTTAACCGCTTGACTCCCCCCTCTGCTGTCTGGGGTGGCGTACGCTCTTTATCCGGCATCAAGGTCCACTCCTCGATTTCTGGCCTGACCGTCGAGAATGCAGTCCTTCTGGCCCCCGCTGATGTTTCCAACGCTTTGGGCCGCTCCTTTGCTGAGGTTTCGAGCTCTGCCCAATACCACCCTGCCTTCCTCCCTCGCAAACAGGCAGAGGTGGCACGGACGCCTTCTTTCCACTCATTTAATCGTGAAAGTTATAATTTCTCCTTCACCATGAAGGAGCTAGACCTTGCTCTCGCCCTGTCCCGATCTTCTGCTCCTGGGCCCGATTCTATCCATATTGAGATGCTGAAGAACCTTTCTCCTGCGGGCAAGTGTTTCCTTCTTAGCACCTATAATACCATATGCACTGAAGGTCAGGTTCCCACAAGTTGGCGTGAAGCCATTGTTGTCCCCATCCTCAAACCAGGGAAGGACAAACATCTTCCTTCCAGTTATCACCCCATTTCCCTGATGAGCTGCGTCTGTAAGGTGATGGAACGCATGGTTAACGCTCGGTTGGTCTGGCTCCTCGAATCTCAATGCCTCCTGACTAATGTTCAATGTGACACCCTTCTGCTGCTGATCACCTCGTCACCTTGTGATCTTATTATGAATAACTTTTTAAGGAAGCGTCAAACGGTAGCAGTGTTCTTCGACTTAGAACAGGCATACGACACCTGTTGGAGGGCGGGCATTCTCCGCACATTGCACACATGGGGCCTTTGTGGCCGTCTCCCTCTCTTTATTCAAGCGTTTTTGGCGGATCGCAAGTTCTGGGTACGGGTGGGCTCTGTTTAGTCAGGCACCTTTCGTCAGGAGAATGGGGTGCCACAGGGCTCTGTCTTGAGTGTGGCTCTTTGCCATTGCAATCAATCCGATCGTAGAGTGCCTTTCAGCCGACGTTTCCGGATAACTTTTTGTGGACGATTTTGCAATTTATTGCAGCGTCCAGCGGATGTGTCTCTTGGAGCGTCATCTTCAACACTGTCTTGACCGCCTATATTCCTGGAGCATTGCGAACGGCTTCAGATTCTCCACTGAGAAAACGGTATGCAAAACTTCTGGAGATACAAGGAATTTCCTCCACCATCTCTCCGTCTCTGCCCCGTTGCTCTCGAATTTGTGGAGACAACAAAATTCTTGGGGTTAATGTTGGATCGAAAATTTTGCTGGTCCCCACACGTGTCCTACCTGGCTGCCCATTGTGCCCGATCCCTTAATGTTCTTCGTGTCCTCAGTGGCACATCATGGGGAGTGGATTGTACCGTCCTGCTTCACCTTTACCAGGCCATTGTTCAGTCGAAGCTCGACTACGGAAACTTGGTATATTCCTCTGCACGGCCATCCATTCTCTGCCATCTCAACTCCATTCACCATCAGGGATTACACCTATCGACCAGTGCAATTTATACCAGCCCTGTTGAAAGTCTGTATGCCGAAGCTGCTGTATTACCGTTGACCGCTTGGCGTGACATATTCCTGCCGACTGCTGTCGATGCCCAACCATGCATCTTACCCATTATTCTTTGATGACTCCCTTGATTGCCAATATCGGTTGTCTGCGATAGCCTTGCTTCCACCGCCTGCTACAGCGGCTCGATTTTACCCTTCCTTCCACCTTTCGGTTGAGCGACAGCCCATTGCCACCGTGGCTTGAGGCCCAGGTTCACACTAACCTTGAACTTAGTTCGCTCCCCAAGGAGAGCACTCCGGATTTGGTATACCGCTCGAGGCTTGTCGAACTCCGTTCGCGGTTCGATAATGCCATATTTATCTACACTGATGGTTCCAAAAGCACTGACGGTGTCGGATCTGCCTTCGTCGTCAAGGACAACCTATTACAATACAAGCTCCCTGACCGGTGCTCGAATTTCACGGCTGAGCTTTTTGCCCTCCACCAGGCTGTTTTATACATCCACCACCGCCACCCTTTTTATGCCATCTGCTCCGACTCCCTTAGTGCCCTGCAGAGTCTTAAGGACCCTCTCTCGAACCATCCTCTCGTATATCGAATCCAACGCTCCCTCCAGTTGCTAGCGGATAACAGCTGTCACGTTTCTTTTCTGTGGGTCCCTGGCCACGTGGGTGTGCCCGGGACTGAGACCGCTGACATAGCAGCCAATGCAGCAGCTCTTTTACCTTGCATGGCTACTTTTTGCGTCCCATCAGACGATGTTCAACGGGCTCTTCACTGGAGTATTGTGTCGTCCTGGCACAGTGCGTGGTTCTCACTTCGCGACAATAAATTGAGAACTGTAAAACCGATCCTGACCGCGTGGCGAGAGGAGGTCATCTTGGCCCGGTTGCGGATCAGTCACTGCTGTTTCAGCCACCGTCATTTGCTAACCGCCGATCCTGCACCGCTGTGATCCTGGGGTAAATTGCTGATGGTGTGACATGTTTTACTGTCTTGTGTTAATTTTAATCATCTGCATGTAGCCCTTCACTTTCCGTCTACTCTGGAGGAACTTTTAGCCGATGACACATGAGCAGCTGCTCGAGTTTAGCGTTTTATCAACATGGCCAATCTATCAAATGATATTTAACCCTTTTAATCGTTTTTATCTTTCGTTTTTAGCCTTCTCTTGATACTCGATCTGGTAGTTACCAAGTTTTTCGAGATGTAGCGAATCTCTGTTCTTATCTGGGCGCTAATGATCGTAGAAGTTGTGCGCCCTAAAACCACAAAAAAAAAACACAAAAAAAAGCACCCCTTCCAAAACATCTGAGCCAACCAAGGTGCTTCACCAGGGCTCCAAGAAGTCAAATAGGAGGAAACCTTCCTCCCCCCCCCCCTTCTACCTCAGAATGCGACGATGGCTTCCCCTGGAAGCCTATAGTCTCTCCAGGTGCATCAGCGAAAGATGGGGCTGCCGACCACCCTCGTGCAGCTGCTTTGGTCAACTCTGAGAATATGGAGCAAGACCCTCCTGTCTCAGACACCACCTGTTGCGAACATTCGCATTGTGGCCCGCCGCCTTTGTCGGGCTGATGTCCACCTTCATCTCATTTTATCCTATTATGCATATTCTTCAATGGAACATTCGTGGTATCCGGTCGAACTGTGGCTTCTAACGCGAACATATCACCCAATTATCTTGTCTCTACAGGAGACAAAATTGCTCCCTGGTAGTCTAATTACTTTCCCACGCTACACTACCGTTCGCTTTGACCTTCATCCAGTGGCAGGAATTCCAGCCCACGGGGGTGTAATGTTGCTCATTTGGGATGACATACACAGTACACCCGTCCCTTTGTGTACTCCATTACAAGCTGTTGCTGTGCAGATAAACCTTCCTGGATTTATCTTCACACTGTGCAGTATTTACACTCCTTCCTCCTTTCCCATCACTAGATCTTATTGACCAGCATCCGCGTCTTTTTTTGTTGGTGGGCGATTTCAATGCCCACCACCCCCTTTGGGGCTCCCCACGACCATGTCCACGGGGCTCCCTCCTGGCAGATATAATGAACCACCTTCAGCTCATCTGCCTTAACACTGGTGAACCAACTTATCTTTTGGACTCCACAAACACTTTCAGCCATATAGATCTATCTATCTGCACTGCTCAGCTGGCACGGCGTCCTGAATGGTCTGTTTTCTGACACACATTCGGGCGATCATTTTCCATGTGTAATTCACCTAATTACGCCTGACACCCTTGAATATCCACACCGCTGGCAGATAACCAAAGTGGACTGGGAGCTCTACTCGCTGGCGGATTTTGGTACTCATCGCTATCCTAGTATAGACAACGAAGTGGAACACGTTACCACAGTTACTCTCACAGCCACGGAATGTTCCATCCCCTGTAAGAGTACCCACGCACATCGTCCCCTTGTCCCATGGCGGATCGCGGAATGCCGTGATGCTCTGCGAGCATGGCGACGTGCCCTTAGAACCTTCAAACAATGGCCCATGCTCGACAACTGCATCCAATACAAACGACTGCAGGCCTATTGTCATCGCATCTTTTGCGACTGTAAATGCGCCAGTTGGCACTCATTCACGAGCTCTTTTAATAGGTCTACCTCTTCCTCTATCATTTGGGGTAACTTCAGAAAAATTTCAGTCACTATGGCTCATTTCCCAATTCCTGGTCTCTGTGTCACAACTGACACCATCGTTGATCCTCCACAAATAGCCAATGCACTGGGTCGACATTTTGCATAGCTCTAACTCTTCACACTAAACTGACGCTTTCCTCGCTAGTAAATGGACGGTGGAGGCGACTCCATTGGAGGCGACAACATGGCGTCGGTCGGGTTGTATAGTGAAATTGCTCTCCAAAATCAGATCAATTTAAATGGTTCTTCATGTAGAAAGTGTTCAAAACGCGTAGTCAAAGGAATTCAGTGCGTAAAATGCAATTTCTGGTTACATGAAAAGTGTGCAAAAGTTTGTTTGAACTATATAAATGATGATATCCTGTGGACATGTCTGGACTGTGTAAGTGAAAAAATGTGGAAATTAACTTCTGAAATAACTTGCAAAGACGAAATTATTCGTGTTCTACAAAGTGATGTTAATGCTCTAAAAGCTGAAGTGTCATTGCTGAAGCAGGCAAATATTGAACTGGAGCGTGAAATATGTTGTGTTCGTAAAAACTCTTGTGCACCAATTGAAGATAAATCGGCAAATACGCGGAGTGATACAAACAGTGTAAATGTCAACAAATCGGCAAATACGCGGAGGGATACAAACAGTGGAAATGTCAAATGTTTCATGCAGAAGAAAATACTGTACAATGCAAAAAACAGTAATGAAATTCCAAATTGTGGTAACAGAAATTCGATGAACAGCGGCGATTTACATACTGAGAACAAAAGCGGGTTATTAAAGAAACCCAAAATCTTTGTTTTGGCAGACAATCACGGAAAAGATGTTGTGGACATATTACGAAATATGATACCAGATGCAAAAATAACCGGCATCATTAAATCAGGCGCGCCTCTCTGCGAAGTTTTAAGATCCTGCGAAAATTCAGAAATGACAGGAAATAATTGTATCCTAATCGGTGGCTCAACAGATGTTTATCATAATGAAAGCCACATTGCAACGAGGGCATTGAAGGAAAAATTACTTCAGTTCCCTCTTGTAAACTTTTACGTGGTCAGCCTTCCACCTAGACATGATTTAATCTCAGATTCATGTGTTAACATCGAGCCAACAGCCACAAACAGAAAATTCGAGAAGATATGTAGAAGTACTAAAAATGCTACATATGTGAACATAAACAATGTTAGCAGTGAATATTTCACAAGACATGGTCTCCATAGAAACGTTAAAGGAAAAAGGGAAATGTGTTTGGAAATCCTGAGGAAGATGAAAGATGGGTACTCCTTGAAGAACACCACAATCCCACTCCCAGGAAAAATTGCATCTGAAGAAAATAGTTCAGTGTCATCTTTGGGAAAAACATCAGCTGATGCAGTTAAAATAACATCCACAGTTGACATAACTATGTCAAACCCATCAACACCAATTTTGCCATATATGCACGATGTATATAAAGTAAAACTCTGTTAACCGATTGCGGGTCATCAGCTAAAATGTCAGACATTTCAAATGGGAAACACAGATCATGACGGAGACGGTTAAAAAATGGACATTGCACTAAAAGATGGTTCACAGTAAAAGGTGCATCACAGTGCTCACATAAGGGAGCAGGACCACCACGTAATAAATGCTGGTGGCTAAAACGGCAGTGGCCAATACGAAGCCGGGCCAGAACAATCTCCTCTCGGCTGGAGGGTTGAGATGACGTTGACCAGACATCAGGCACAGGTTTAATGGCTCGCAATTTGTTCCCTGACAGGGATGACCAATGTAGATACCAACGGGAGATAATACGCTGGGAGATACCAGCGCGAAAGTCATCAGAGCTGGCGGAAAAGGTAGATAGCCGAGGAAGGAGAACTGCTTCCTTGGCAGCCGTATCCGCAACCTCATTCCCCAACACTCCCACATGGCCAGGGACCCACAGAAACGTCACCGTAGTTCCGCTCGTTGAAAGAGAAGTAAGGCAATTGCGGATGCTTTGTACCAGGGGATGGGCCGGATATAGGATGCGAAGGCTCAACAAAGCACTCAGAGTCCGAGCAAATGACAGTCTTACTGAGCGAGTGTCGCCGGACGTATTGTGTGGCTTGGTATAATGCATACAGCTCAGCTGTAAAAATGGAACTCCACTCAGGAAGACGATATTTAAAAGAGACGTTGCCAAGTACAAAAGCACACCCAACACCCTGGTCTGTCTTTGAGCCATCAGTGTAAATGAACAAATTGTCATCAAATTTAAACCGGAGTGCGTGAAATTCTCTCTGGTAGACGAAACGAGGTGTGGAGTCCTTTGGAAGAGAATGAAGATCAAAGTTAACACGGACTTCGGAGCTTCGCCACGGTGGAGAGATGCTCTCTCCAGTCGAGAAGATAGCAGGCATTGTAACGCCAAGCTGGCCGAGTAGCGAACGCAAGCGTACTCCCGGTGGTAGCAGAGCAGACGGGCGCAGAGCGAAGAGACTGTCAAGTGAGTCGTTAAAAAAAACTGCGTACGTCGGGTGTCCTCGCATGGACGACAAACGACTAGCGTAACGGCTAAGCAGGAGTTCCCGACGGTAAGAAAGGGGTAGTTCGGCGGCCTCGGCATAGAGGCTCTCAACGGGGCTAGTATAAAACGCTCCTGTCGCCAGACGGAGACCTTGGTGGTGGATTGTATTAAGGCGGCGCAGTATGGACGGTCGAGCCGAAGAATAAACGATGCAACCATAGTCCAGTTTGGACCGAACTATGGTGCAATACAGATGGAGGAGAGTAGACCTGTCAGCTCCCCACGAGGTGCCACTTAACACCCGCAGCACATTGAGAGAGAGGGTACAGCGAGCTGCCAAACGGGATATGTGGGGAGACCAACTTAACTTCCTGTCGAGAACAAGTCCCAAGAACGTCGTGGTATCCACAAATGGAAGTACTATGGGGCCCAGACGAAGGGACGGGGGAAGGAACTCCTTCCGCCGCCAGAAGTTCATGCAGACTGTCTTGTCAGCTGAGAATCGAAAGCCAGTGTCCATACTCCACGCGTGGAGATTGTCTAGGCACCGCTGGAGGCGCTGCTCCAGGAGACCCGTTTGCTCAGTGCTGCTGTAGATCGCGAAGTCGTCAACAAATAGGGACGCCGACACTCCCAGTGGAAGGTGATCGGCTATAGAATTGATTGCCACTGCAAATAAAACAACGCTCAGGACCGAGCCCTGGGGGACTCGGTTCTCCTGATTAAAAGTGCTCGATAAAACCGAACCAACACGCACTTTAAATACACGGTCTGTTAAAAATTCGCGGATAAAAATTGGCAGGCGACCCCCGAAAACTCCATGTATGCAGAGTGCGGAGGATGCCCATCCTCCAGCAGGTGTCGTATGCCTTTTCCAGATCAAAGAACACCGCTACTGTCTGGCGCTTCCGTAAAAAGTTATTCATTACTGAGGTAGATAGGGCAACAAGATGATCCACCGCAGAACGGTGCTTGCGAAACCCACATTGGACATTAGACAGGAGATGTCGCGTTTCAAGCCACCATACCAGGCGCCCGTGAATCATGCGTTCCATCACCTTGCATACGCTACTGGTGAGGGAAATGGGGCGGTAGCTGGAAGGGAGACATTTGTCCTTCCCAGGCTTTGGTATGGGAATGACTATGGCTTCACGCCAGCATCGCGGAAAGGTGCCTTCTATCCATATGCGGTTGTAGGTGGCCAGTAGGAAGTGCAAGCTCGTTGGTGAAAGGTGTTGCAGCATCGCCATGTGAATGCCATCTGGTCCTGGAGCGGAGGACCGCGACGACGAGAGTGCGTGGTGGAGCTCTCGTACAGTAAACTCGGTATTGTAGCATTCACGGTTCTGAGAGGTAAAGGGCAATGGAGTCGCCTCCACCGTCCGTTTCCTAGCTAGGAAAGCGTCAGTGTAATGTGAAGAGCTAGAGACCTCTGCAAAATGTCGACCCAGTGCGTTGGCTATTTGTGGAGGATCGACGACGGTGTCAGTTGCGACACACAGACCGGGAATTGGGGAATGAGCCATAGTGCCCGAAATTTTTCGAAGGTTACCCCAAATGATGGAGGAAGGGGTAGACCTATTAAAAGAGCTCGTGAATGAGCGGCAACTGGCGCGTTTACAGTCGCGAAAGAGGCGACGACAATAGGCCCGCAGCCGTTTGTATCGGATGCAGTTGTCGAGCGTGGGCCGTTGTTTGAAGATTCTAAGGGCACGTTGCCGTGCTCGCAGAGCGTCACGGCATTCCGCGGTCCACCACGGGACAAGGGGACGACGTGCGTGGGAAGTCTTGCAGGGGATGGAACATTCCGCGGCTGTCAGAATAACTGTGGTAATGTGTTCCACTTGGTCGTCTATACTAGGATAATGGTAAGTACCAAAATCCGCCAGTGACGTGTAGAGCTCCCAGTCCGCTTTCGTTAACTGCCAGCGGTGTGGATGCTCAAGGGTGTCAGGCATCGTTAGGTGAATTACACACGGAAAATGATCGCTCGAATGTGTGTCAGAGAGAGCAGACCATTCAAGACGCCGTGCCAGCTGAGCAGTGCAGATAGCTAGATCTATATGGCTGAAAGTATTTGTGGTGTCTGAAAGATAAGTTGGTTCACCAGTGTTAAGGCAGATGAGCTGAAGGTGGTTCAGTATATCTGCCAGGAGGGAGCCCCGTGGACATGGTCGTGGGGAGCCCCAAAGGGGGTGGTGGGCATTGAAATCTCCCACCAACAAAAACGGACGCGGAAGCTGGTCAATAAGATCTAGGAGATCTGATCTAGTGACGGGAAAAGAGGAAGGAGCGTAAATATTGCACAGTGTGAAGACAAATCCAGGAAGGTATATCCGGACAGCAACAGCTTGTATTGGAGTACACAAAGGGACCGATGTACTGTGTATGTCATCCCGAATAAGCAACATTACGCCCCTGTGGGCTGGAATTCCTGCCACTGGAGGAAGGTCAAAGCGAACGGTAGTGTAGCGTGGGAAAGTAATTCGAGTACCAGGGAGCAATTTTGTCTCCTGTAGAGAGAAGATGATTGGATGATATGTTCGCGTTAGAAGCTGCAGTTCTGTCCAATTCGACCGGATACCACGAATGTTCCATTGAAGAATATCCATAATGGGATAAAATGAGATGAAGGCGGACATCAGCCCGACGAAGGCGGCGGGCCACAGTGCGAATGTTCGCAACTGGTGGTGTCTGAGACAGGAGGGTCTTGCTCCATATTCTCAGAGGTTACCACAGCAGCTGCGTGAGTGTGGTCGGCAGCCCCATCTTTGGCTGATGCACCTGGAGAGACTATAGGCTTCCAGGGGATGCCATCGTCACATTGTGAGGTAGGAGGGGGGAGATTTTTCCCCCTATTTGATTTCTTGGAGCCCTGGTGAAGCTCCTTGGTTGGCTCAGATGTTTTGGTAGGGGTGCGGAGGAAATCCTCGCGTGAATGCTCTTTCTTAGACTTTCGCGTCTCTATCTGTGGTTTCACAGCTGAAGATGATGATTTGGAAGAGGTACTCACACTTTTCGTTGAACATGACGCCGTTGTCGATGTAGACTGTTTGACAACTACTGTCGTAAACTGTAGGTCACAAGTCTGTGTGGCCATATCCCGTGTTGGTGGAGGCGTTGCAACTACAGTACTATAGTTACCACGCGGCGGGGTCTTGGGCTTACGACTGGCGTACATCTTACGTGCAACTGGTATGGGAACCTTTTCCTTTACACGGATTTCCTGGATGGCTCATTCATCGGCAAACACGGGACATTCCCGGGAGGAAGCAGCATGATTCCCGTTACAATTGATGCAATGAGGGGACGGTGGTGGACAAATCCCCTCATGGGCCTCTTTACCACAGGTGACACATATGACCGGGTTCTTGCAAGACTGGCTTGTGTGGTTAAATCGATGGCACTGATAACACCGAGTAGGGTTAGGGATATAAGGTCGTACTGTGATGACCTCATACCCTGCCTTGATCTTCGGCGGCAGAGCCACTCGGTCGAAGGTCAGAAACACTGTGCGAGTGGGCACTACAACATTGTTCTCTTTTTTTGTCACTCTGTGTACTGCGACGACGCCTTGAGCTGCCAGATATTCTTTCAGTTCATCCTCAGTCAGACCGTCCAAACTGGCCGAGAAGACTACCCCTCGGGAATAATTGAGGGTTGGATGGAGCTCAACACGAACCGGGTAGCTGTGGAGCAGAGTAGCCTTAAGCAGCCGCTGTGCCTGGGAGCCACTTTCTGTTTCTAACAGTAGTGTTCCATTACGCAGGCGGTTGCAGGTCTTAACTGGGCCGGCAATGGCATCAACCACTTTTTGAATAATAAATGGGTTCACCGACGAAAAGTATTGTCCTTCCTCAGTACGGGTCACCACAAGGAACTTTGATGTCTGTAAATTGTTCTGTTCAGACACACAATTGTCTAGTACATCAATTTCTAAAGGCTCTTTCCATTTTCTTTTTTTAGAACCATCGCGGTTGTATCCCCCACGATTGCCAATGTCTCCGATGGCACGCTCCTTCCTGCTGGGGGCCCCCAACGGAAGCACACCCGCCTTGGGTGATTGTTCACACCCCCAGGTCACACCTCCCGATCTACAGACGGAGGGACCAATCGGCGAATCGGGAAGGTATCAGCGCAGGCAATCGCCCCTCCCCTGGCCTGGCCTTAACCAGGGGGTACGCACGCACCCTACATGCCAGCCCGGGGCTGGGACTTACGCATTACCCAGTCACCCATATGGGTGGCCTTCAAGTGCGTACAGGGAGGAGGAAGAGAGAAATAGTAGGAGGAGAAGCCTCAAACGCAGACACGGAGGCAAAGAAAGAGGTGAAAGAAGACTGTAAAGCCAAAAGGGTCAGAACCTCGGTTCCCCGAAGGATGCACACACTCGGTCCCCAAGAGAGGGGAAAAGGACAGTAGAAGAAGCGTCATGTAGCACGGAAAGGAAGGAGTGCTACAAAGGCTGGGGCCCCGTGCTCGCCACGCACGTACTCACCACAGAGCGGTGAGCCCCCTGAGGGGAAGGTGCAGTGTGATTGGTGTTGTGGTTTCTTTCATTGGTGTGCTTGTAGTGGCATGGGAAATGGGGACATAAATAAGGCTTTCCAGTGGTATTTTACTATCTGCATTAGAGAAAGGAAAATAATGAAACAGGAGGCAAAAACTGCAACTCTTCTGGCTGAATTAGATAAGAGAGTGAATGGTGAACACGGGCCAAGTGGCTACAAGTAACAGGGAAAAGGCATAGGACAGCTTTGTCATTAATCTGGAAAACAGATTTGACTGGTTGCCTCAGTCAGAATCTGATTAGCCTCATGTAGCTAAAGCTGCAAAAAAGGGCACAACAAACTTTCAAGAAGGGATTGAAAAAGGTGGCTAAATTTGTAAAGAGAAAGTCTTGTTTAGTAGTTCGCATGGTAGATGTGTTGACCAACTACTACAGTAAGAGATAGATCCCGATTTAAAGGTCACAAACAATTTCAAACCTACTGAAGGTCTGGGTGAGGTAACAGAGGATGTGGGTTCTTTATGCAAAGTAGTTACAAGGATATCAGTCTGAATGATTGATTGAGCTGGCCTTATAACATCAGCTAATCTGGATTTGCCAAGCAACTACTGTGAATGGCTTAAAAAGGGCAAACTACTGTCATTACTTTTCCAGAGGACATTCAGCTCTACTGTACGAGTATGATAATGGTGTCTTCTTTGGTAAAATATTCCAGAGGTAAAATAACCCCGATTCATATCTCTGGGCAGTGAATACTCAGGATGATGTCAAAACAAACCCTGGCATACTACCAATCACAACATGGAATGTTGTAACCCTTAATCAGGTAAGTTAAAAAGATTAAAAAGAGAAGTGGATAGGTTTAAATTAGATATGGTTGGGATTGCCAAAGTTCAGTGCAAGATGAATTGGATTTCTGATCAGGTGAGTACAGTGTTATGAATACACTAGTGAAGACAATTAAATCAGTTGAAATATCTAGGTTCCTGAAGTATTGTCAACAACAGAATCATCTAAAATGGTTTGTCACCTTTCTGTCAGTTCTACAGAGAGCAGACAACAACATTACAACAACCAAGATAGTGGTAATAACAGAAAGTTGCTGCAGAGAGGGTTAGTGTTGAATTTTATTAAATCAACCAAATGAGTTAAACAAGCAGTTGGGTTCACATAATGTAGGGAGCAGGTAATGGAATGCAACAGAGTCACTAAGCCAAATCTATGGCACAGAGAGCCACGGAAAGGTTTGAAGCATGACAGATACAGAGGGAGGTGGCTGCAGCTATTGGAGAATCCCAAAGTGTAATTTCCAGGGCCTGCACATGATTTCAGACAACATAACAAAAGAAGGCCAGGCCAAGGTTGTCTATGGGTAGAATCAGCAAGATATGACTTATCTCCAGTTAACATCCCATTGAGACAAGAAGCTTAATACAACTCTGTTGTAACAAATCCTCCTGGCAGCTACAGGATGCAAAATATCAACACAAACAGTCCAAAATCAATTTTGAGAATGTGGCATCTACGCAAGGAGGACTGGTGTGTGACCCATTAAAACCACAACACCGAAACTGGGTGAAGGAACATAAGGATTGGGGGTCTCAACAAATGGTGCCAGCTTCTGTTCACAGAACAAGTCAAGATTTTATGTTTAGCTGAACAATAGTCATTCCCTCATCTGGAGAGAATAGGGAACTCCGAATAATTCTGTTATGTGTATGAAAGATCACCATATCATGTTGGTGGACAAATGGGGTTGCCAGGAGTCGGTATTGGTGGATATATGGACTCTTATGTCATTCAGAATGGCACTTTGACTGCAGAGGTAGGATGGTGCCATAGGAGATGGGTTCTTTCTGGGGGATGGTAACGCTGATCCTCACAGAGCTGCACTGGTGGTGAACATGCTTGAAGCTGAGAGAACCAAAAAATGGAGTGGCCAGCTTGTTCAACAGACTTACACCCATTAAGAATGTCTGTGTAAAATTCCAGAAAGGTTGCACAGCTGGACATGGAAAAATGACCAAATATCCCTCATGTGATGACACACACACACACACACACACACACACACACACACACACACACAGACAGACAGACAGACAGAGGGCAATGAGAATTACTTTTTCACTGTTATGTTAGCCCCATGGTGTTTCACTCTAAGTAAACGCCATGTAAATAAAAGTAAAGAGTTGAGACAACAAAATATCATACAGTATGACACACACATTGCAGTTGCAACCAAAATCTGAATAAAATTCATTGTTGTTGTTGTTGTCGATTTTTACCACAAAAACACACACACTTCTAATGCTAAGTTGACAATTCCTTGATGTTTCAATGTGTCCCACCAACATATCCTTTCTCTTACCATAAACTCCTTTTCTCCCCAATTCTTTTGAGCACATCTTCAATTACGTGATCTATCCATCTAATCTTCTTTATTCGTTTGTAGTACCATGTTTCACTCCCATATAATACTACACTCCAGACAAATGCTTTCAGAAAGAACTTCCTAACATTTAAAATAATATTCAGTGTCAACAAATTTTGCTTCTTCAGAAATGCTTTTCTTCCCATAGCCATTCCACATTTTATAACTTTTTTACTTCAGCCATCAGAAATTATCTTGCTACCTAAATAATAAACGTCGTCTACTACTGTTATTGTCTCATTACCTGTTCTAATTCCTTCAGCATCACCTGATTTTCTGAACTACATTCCATTACCCTCATTTACTCTTGTTAATGTTCATCTTATACCTTTGTTTCAGGACACTGTCCATTCCATTTACTTGCTCTTCCAGGTCCTTTGCTGTCTCCGACAGAATTATAATGTCATCAAAAAACCGCAACCCTTGTAAAAGCCTTCTATATATACCATCCACCTTTCAGGTTACCATCTTTACTTAGTTTTCCATCCGAGCTCTTGATATTCATCCCACTGCATTTCTTATCTCCAAATGTCTTTTAGTTTCCTGTAGGTGGTATATATCTTTCCCCTAGTTATACATTCTTCCATGGAATTTAATTTCTCCTCAAGCCAGTCCTGCTTAGCCAGTCTGCACTTCCTGTCAACTTCATTTTACAGACGTCTGTACTCCCTTATGCTTGCTTCACTTTATTCATTTTTATATTTTCTCCTTTCATCAATTAAGTTCAGTATCTCCTGTGTTCTCAAATGATTTCTATTACGCCTTGTCCTTCTGCCTATATGATCCTCTGCTGCCTTCACTACTCTGAGCTACCCAGTCTTCTTCTACTGTATTACTTTGCCCTGTTTCAGACAATCCTTACCTAATGCTCCCTCTGAAGCTCCCAAGCACCTCTGGTTCCTTCAATTTGTCCATAATCCATCTCCTTAATTTTTTACCTTTCTGCAGTCTCAAGTTTTAATCTACAGTTCATAACCAGAGTCTATATCTGCCCCTGGATAAGTCTTGCAGTTTAAGACCTGATTTCTAAACCTTTGCCTTACCATTATAAAGTCAATCTGGTACCTCCCATTGTCTTCTGGCCTCTTTCACATAATTATATAACCTTCTTTAATGATGATTAAACAAAGTGAGTGTGATTATTAAATAGTACTATGCACGAAATTCTACCAGGCAATCTATTTCATTCCTTTTTGCCAGTCCCTACTATATTTCCTTCACTTCCCTTTCTTACTACAGAGTTCCAGTCAAATGTTCAAATGTCTGTAAATCTATCGGACCAAACTGCGTGGTCATCAGTCTGTAGCTTACAAACTACTTAAACCTAGGTAAACTAACCTACGGACAAACACACACACACACACATGCCCCAGGGAGGTCCTTTAAGACCGCTCGACTACACCACGTCCGAGTTCCAGTCCCCCAGCACAATTGAGTTTTCTTACCCTTTAACAGTTTGGATAATTTCTTTTAGCTCCTCATACATTTTTTCGATCTCGTCATCGGTAGAGATAGTTAGCATATGAACTTTTACTATTGTGTTCAGTGTTGGCTTTGTGTGAATCTTTGCTATTAAAATGCGTTGACTGTGCTGTTCATAGTAACTCGCCCACTTTCCTATTTCCGTATTCATCAGTAGACCTACTCCTGTGTTACCACCAACTGATTTTGTATTTATAACCCTGTATTCTCTGACCAAAAATCCTCTTCATCCTGTCACTGACCTTCACTAATCCCCATCACATCATGCCATCATAATATATTCATACAGTAGAGCTGCATGTCCTTGTGAAAAGTAACAGCTGTACTTTCCCCTTACTTTCAGCTGTTTGCAATAACTGTGTGGCAAAGCCATGGCAGCTGAAATCACAAGGCCAGCTCAGTCAATCACCCAGACTGTTGTCCCTGCAACTACTGAAAAGGCTTCTGCCCCTCTTCAGGATCCACATGTTTGTCTAGTCTCTCCACAACTACCCCTTCACTGTGGTTGCACCTATGGTACGACTATCTGTATCACTCAGGCACGCGAGCCACCCCACCTCGGCAATGTCTGTAGTTTATGAGGGTGGAAAACGCATTACCATATGCATATTGTGTATAGTATTTCACCTTATCCTTTAATTGTTTTGAACAGTGTACAAAATAATTTGAGGGGAAAACAGGAGTGGTTCTAGTAATGAGTAAGAACATAGAAACGTGGGCAAGTTACTATTAACAACATAGTGAATGCAGACACGAAGCCAACATTGACCACATTAGTAGTAGTTTATATGCCAACTAGCCCTGCAGATGATGATGAAATTGAGAAAAATGTGATGAGATAGAAGAAGCTATTCAGTTAGTTACGGGAGAAGAAAACTTGATTGTGATGGGGGAACGGAACTAAGTCGTAAGAAAAGGAAGAGAGAGGCAAATAGTAGGTGAATATGAACTGGGGAAAATGAATGAGAGGAGGAAGTCAGCTAGAACAACCTAGTGCAGAACACAATTTAATCATGACAAACACTTTGTTTAAGCATCATGAAAGAGGTTGGTATATGTGGACGAGATCAACAGGAACCAGAAGGTACCAAATTAACTTTATAATTTTAAGACAGATTTCAAAACCAGCATTTAAACTGTAAGACATATCCAGGAGAAGATTACATTAGATTAATACTTGTTCCATAGATCATACATACAATACTTTGTAATGATGTGGTACTTGTCAGGTTAATGAAGGGCGTCTGTACAAGACGCTACATTACACAAAATATTACACGACTTTTTTTTTAAATTACTAATTTATTATCTAAAATCTCATCCAATGAGTAGCAGGAGCTGTCATTCAGAAATGCTTTTAATTTATTCTTAAATGTTAGTTGGCTATCTGTCACACTTCTGATGCTGCTTGGTAGGTGACCGAAGACTTTTGTGACACCATAATTTACCCCTTTCTGTGACAAACTCAGATTTAGCCCTACATAGTAAAGATCATGCTTTCTCCTGGTGTTATAGCTGTGCACACTGCTATTAATTTTGAACTGGATTAGATTATTAACAACAAATTTCGCAAGGAATATATATACTGCGAAGTTACTGTGACGATACCTAAATCCTTAAATAGATGTCTGCAGGACAGGGCCGGCGTAAGGCACGTGCGAAACGTGCGGCACTTTCCGAGGGGCAGCAAATCTGCCAACCTCTTTTTTCTATTTTTTAAGGACAAACTCAACATTCATGCCCAAGAGGGGATTCGAAACCAAACCTCAGACGGAGTGGCTTCGGGAATTGTGGCACGGCGCTCCAACTACCTGCCGGCCGCCCCTGTTGAACAAGGGGAGGGAGGAGGACTAATTCCTTCCTCGCTACTGTGGCAGCACTGTCGTGTTTACGCCGGAGGAGCAGAGAGGAAGGGAGCAGTCTGGCTTGTTCGACATTCTTATGACTGGAGCGCTGACAGCCTGTTACGCACCGCCCGTTTACTCACAACTAATTTTGCAGAAGACGAAATTAAATTTGGAAATTCGAATGCAATGTTCCATACTGCGATTATGTGTTAAGCCTGAACCAGTTTTACTAAACCATTCAATGGCAGTTTGCGAGTGTTTTATTCTTCCCATATTATGGAAAAAATCGTTGGACATTACTACAGTCAAACTTGTCCAACACCTACAATGGCTAGAAGTATTCTGACTGGGTAAATACGCTGCGAGTAATTACAAGGGACAAAGATATTTGTAGTAAGCCTGGCATAAGTTGGGTTTCGACATATTTTTCAAATTTTTGCTATCCGTTTCTGAGTGATAGTTGGATGTTTGATTTTGAACCATGAAACACCTCTCTCCACCTGCATGAAAATTAAACTCTGACCGGCACTTTTGTTTGACAATACTACTCGCACACTATCCCTTCGCCAACGTTTATTTACTATATACTGTTTTCCGTTGAATACATTATCTGTTCACAACCATTGATAAATGCTGAGCGGGATTAGCAGAGCGATCTGAGGCGCTGCAGTCATGGACTGTGCGGCTGGTTGAGTAGTGTGTAAGCTTAGGGACTGATGACCTGAGCAATAAAGTCCCATAAGATTTCACATGCTTTGAACATTTTTGTAAGTTCACAAGGCTTATTAAAATTAGTTAGATTTCTTCAGCCAGGTTTGACTCTACTTTTGAGCTGGTGCCCAGCGACAGTTTTGTACAAATCTGTGGAGCATGTCACCAATCAGTCGCAATTTTTGTTTTTATTTACCAGATATACATAGATTTCGAGCACAGTGTGGCAATTCTCAATGCTTTGAGTTATGTTTATATCTATACCGTCATGCTGAACGTAACTGTTAACATGGCGGTGTAGATGAAAGTACATATTAATGAGATTATATTTGACATTTCCTACAGATCTGTTTAAATAAAATTCCCCAAACGCTATGTAAGAAAAAAACCGGGGGGGGGGGGGGGGGGGTGCAATTTAGCAGCTCGCACGGGGCAGCACTGGGGCTTGCGCCGGCCCTGTTGCAGGATGATCATGGGTGGCCTCCAGCAATTATTCTGATTACACGCTTTTTGTGCAATGAATATTTTTTACTCAAGGTTGAATTGCCCCAGAATATGATCTCATATGAAAGCAGAGAATGAAAATAGGCATAGTTAGCTAATTTACTGAGATTCTTATCGTCAAAATTTGCAATAACCCTAATAGTATACGTAGCTGAACTCAAATGTTTCAGCAGACTGTCTATATGTTGCTTCCAGTTTAATCTCTCATCAATGTAAACACCTAAAATTTTGCAAATTCTACCTTAGTTACAAACTTCTGTTCAAAGTCTATTTATTACTGGGTTGTGCCATTTACTGTGCAGAATGTATATACTGTGTTTTATCAAAATTTAATGTGAGCACATTTGCATAGAACCACCTAATGATTTTGTGAAAAACATTCACGATTACATCACTTAGTTATTGTTTTTGGGATGTGATTACTATACCTGTATCATCAGCAAAAAGAACTAACTTTGCAACTTCATAGATATAGAATGGCAAGTCATTTATGTATATCAAGAACAGTAAAGGACCTAAGACTGAACCCTGTGTCACCCCATCCTTGATAGTCCCCCAGTATGAGGAATCTGCTAATGTTTTGACATTACATGAACCACTTATTTCAACTTTCTGTATTCTTCCAGTTAAGTATAAATTAAACCATTTGTGCACTGCCCCATTCAAACCATGACGACTAAGGTTACCTAGAAGAATTCCATGATTTACAAAATCAAAGGGCTTTGAAAGATCACAAACAATACCAATGGGTGATGTCCAATTATTTGGAGTGTTTAATATTTGATCAGTGAAGGCATATATACTATATTGACCCTGAACGCAAGGCGATCCTGAACGCAAGGCGATCCTGAACGCAAGGGGATCCTGAACGCAAGGCGACCCCCCGAATTTTAAAGACGCTCTTTGGAAAAAAAATTTTTTTTTATCCGAATATAGGACGAACCCCGTTTTTCAGACACACCTCGGGACTTAACTTTAACTAATGAAAATTACAAACTAAGAAAATTTTTAGAAAGGGCCATCTGCACACTTACCTGGAAGTGTATGTTGCAAACAACTGCCGTGAGTGGTGATGATGGCGGAACTGCCGATTTGTCGCCAAAAGCGATGTTTCAGTTTCAAATATTGGATTTTTACATATCGGGTAGTACGCTTTACCAAAACGAGGAGAAGTGAAATAAACAAATGGTTAAATTTTACATACGGCATTGTTGGCGTAGCATGCTGAAGTTGAGAATTAATTATTTGCGTTACAAGGTTAATTAATTAAATGATCAGGTAAGGGTGCATACAATAACCTGTCAATAGTAGAACACAAATGGCAATATCCATTTCATTATCAACACAAAATATTAGCTCCCTCAATTTACATGATTTATATTCTTTGGAGAACATTCAAAGATCGTTGGTATCAGCACACAACGCCATCGCTACTATAAGTAAAATTTCCCCAAACAAAAATAGTGGTGTACCTTAGCCCATTTATTTATATTTTTGTCATCCAACCCTTCTCCTGGCAGCGAAAGATAAGTCTTGCAGGCAGTTTTTCTTTAGTAATTGTCTTGCGGCAAAGAATAGCATATGGGGGAGGGGCGGGGGGGGGGGGGGGGTTCACGCTAGTACACCCAGCATCACAGTTATCTGCATCTTTTCATTCCCTCAAGTCCTTATGTGAACACTTTTAGCGCCCTTGACATCAACAGTAACATTTACTGGCATATCAAAAAACACTAGCGTCTGGTCGGCGTTGCCTATGTGTCCCAGCAGATAATCATGCTGCTTCCTCAGGTTTATGATATGCCGCTGAAATTCGAGTAACTTCATCATATGCCATTGGTAGTCAGTAAGCAATTTTTGTTCTGCGCCATAAAGCAAAGCCTGCCCTTTTCATTATTCGCACGCACCGGGCAGTGCTTGCCTTAAAGCGAGCATCACATACAGTTGTAAAGTTCTTTTTAACTTCTACTGCTTTCTTGCAGATGACTTCATGTGTAATTGGGAAGCCTTCCTCATGTTTCTCTTGCACATACTACAGAACCTGTTTCTCAAGTTCATCGCATCTTCCCTGTGTAGGTCCTCCGAACATTACGTGGGTAGAACTGGCGTTCTTCGGTTTATCCTTCATCTGTCACCACCTTCGAACATTCGCTTCAATCACATCATATTTTCTTGCCGCTGCACAGTTGTTATTGGCCTCCACTACACGAACCACAATTAGTTTAAAATTGGTGTTGTACTGTCTGCAGGAACCGGTTGGGAAGATCAAACTCTCAGATCCATGCTTTTCGACCGAAACTCAGCTGCTGGTTGTAGCCATTATTAAATTCTCACACAACAACAACAACAACAACAACACAATAAATATTCATGAACTCAATACGATTACAGAAGAAAACAACATGGTTGAATGCAAACACAAACTGGCCATAGACTGATAGCAAAGAACTTCAAACAAAGAGTGTACACTTAGTCTTGGCTCAGTGTGTAGGCAAAATCTTTATGTCTTTGCTTCCGAATCTAAAACAATTCCATACATTGTTTTTGTATTTATAATTGCGTATTAAGAAAGTAAGCAGTTGAAATGATACATTGCATTAAACATTTTTTAAAGTGTGGTTACTAATACAGTTTATTGCTGCACTAGCCAGAAATGCTATTTCGTTATATAGAGCCCTTACCTAATTGGTTATATATGATAAAAATTTTGACCTAAGCTAATCTGTGAATATAAGACGACCCCCTATTTTTCAATTGGGAAAAAACCTCTTCTTATAATCGACTAAATACAGTAGCATTTTCTGTTGCAAAGCCATTCTGAAAACCTAACTGACATTTGGTTAGCACTTTGTTTTTACAAATATGGGAGGCTACTCTTGAATACATTACTTTCTCAAATTTTTTTGATAAAGCTTTCAGAAGGGATTGTAAGATAGTTGTTAACATCTGATGTATGCCATTTTTTATGCAATGGTTTTACAATGGCATATCTCAATCTATCAGGGAAAACACCTTGCTTCAGAGAGCTATTACATAATTGACAGAATCTTACTTATCTGTGGGAAACAAGCTTTAAGTACCTGACTGGAAAAGCCATCAATTCCATAAGAGCTTTTACTTTTCAGCGAGTTTATTATTTTTCTGATTTCAAGGGGAGAGACTCTGCCCCTAACTTATGGGTTATTAACTGTGGATTAAAACTATGAAGTAAAAAAAAAAAAGGTAGAAAAGTGAGGAGATGGAATCTGGACAGATTGAAGGGACCTGAAGTTTTCACAGAGTTTCAGATGGATCATTAGGCAAAGTTTGACTGATATATGAAAAAGTAACACAGTTGAAGAGTAATGGACAGCTTTGAGGGAGAAAAAAGTAAAGCGTGCAGAGGATCATGTAGGTAGGAGGACTGGACCTAACAGAATCCCTTGAGTATCACAGGAGATACTGAAGAATTGATGAAAGGGGAAAATATAAAAGCACAGTGAGTGAAGCAGGCAAAAGGAAGAACAGATGCCTAAATCTTAAGTTGACAGAAAGTGTAGATTGGCTAAGCCTGAGTGGCTAGAGGACAGATGCAAGTCTGTAGAAGAATGCGTAACTAGGGTCGAGATAGATACCACCTACAGGAAAATAAAAATTGATGTTCAGAGACAAGAAAAGCAACTGTGTGGATATTAAGAGCTCAGATGGAAAACCACTATTAAGAAAAAACAGAGTGCTGAATTGTGGAAGTGTTTTTTTTCTGGTTTTAGTGTGCACAACTTCTCAGGTCATTAGCGCCCAGACAAGAACAGAGACACGCTAGATCTCAAAAATTGGTAACTGCCAGTTAGAATATCAAGAGAAGGGTAAAAAACGAAAGATAAAACAAAAATTAAAAGGGTTAAATATCCTTTGATAAATTGGCCAAGTTGATAAAACGCAAAACTCTAGCAGCTGCTCGTGTGTCATCAGTTAAAATTTCCTCCAGAGTAGACGGAAAGTGAAGGGCTACACGGAGATGACTAAAATTAACACAAGACAGTAAAACATGTCGCACCATCAGCAATTCACCGCAGGAGCACAGTGGTGCAGGATCGGCGGTTAGCAAATGACGGTGCCTGAAACGGCAGTGACCGATCCGCAACCGGGCCAGGATGACCACCTCTCACTGAGAGGGGCATGAGGAGGTCCTCCAAGCGGTCGGGATCGGTTTTACAGTTCTCAATTTATTGTCGCACTGTGCCAGGACGACACGATACTCCGGCGAAGAGCCCGTTGAACATCGTCCAATGGGACGCAAAAGGTAGCCATACGAGGCAAAGGAGCTGCTGCCTTGGCTGCTATGTCGGCTGTCTCATTCCTGGGCACACCCACATGGCCAGGGACCCACAGAAAAGAAACGTGACAGCTGTCATCTGCTAGCAACTGGAGGGAATTGTGGAAGGAATACATTGAGGTCCTGTTGTTGTTGTGGTCTTCAGTCCAGAGACTGGTTTGATGCAGCTCTCCACAATACCCTATCCTGAGCAAGCCTCTTCATCTCCACATAAGAACGGCAACCTACATCTGTCTGAATCTGCTTACTGTATCCATCTCTCGGTCTTCCCCTGCGATTTTTTCCCCATACACTTCCCTCCAACGCTAAATTCACAATTCCTTGATGTCTAAGAATGTGTCCTACCAATCTATCCCTTCTTTTAGTCAAGGTATGCCAGAAATTCCTTTTCTCCCCAATTCTGTTCAGTTTGAGGTCCTATACAAAGGAAATGAACTTAAAGACATTACTGTATAAAGGGAAGAGTAGTTAGTTGATGAGATAGAAGATACAATGCTGTGAGAGTAATTTGACAGAGCAATGGAAGATTTTTAATTGAAACAAGGCCCTGGGGTTAGATGACATTCCTTTTGAACTGATGACATCATTGGAACAGTCAGTCATGAAGAAACTGTTCCACCTTGTATGCAAGATGGATGAGATAGGGAAACTACCCTCAGACTTCAAGAAAAAAAAAATCCAATTAAAAAAAAATCCAATTAAAAAAAAAAAACCACACACACACACACACACACACACACACACACACACACACACAAAATTCAGACAAGTGTGAAAATTACAAACTTAGAAATTTAATTACATTTAGTTGCAAATTACTTACTCAAATTATTTACAGATGAATGGAAAAAATTATGACTACAACCTTGGGGAAGATCGATGCATTGAATGAACTGGAGATTGTCTATATTACATTACCCTTGTCTGACCTTTTGTGGAGTGTTTCTATACGGTATGAGAGCCTTACCAGACAGAATTGTTAGAAAACATTAAAAAAGTCCAAAAAAGGGCAGCTCATTTGTCTATCGTGATGTAGGAGAGAGAGTATCATGAAAAAGATACCTCAAGTTGGGATGAAAATCATTAAATCAGAGGGTTTTTTCATTGCAGCAAAACGTTTTTACAGAAGTAAGATCACTAATTTTGTCTACAGATTGAGAATATTTTGTTGCCACCCACTTGCAGAGGGGAAAAAAGAGCATTGTAATAAAGTAAGAGAAATCAGATTTGGCACAGAATGATTTCGGTGTTTGTTTTTCCTGTGAGCTATTAATTTACTAGAGAATGGAAGGTGGAGTAACAGTGTGAAAGTGGTACATCATTCCCATAACAACAACCTAATGTTTACATGAATCTTTTGCTGCCTTCACCTTCTCCTTATCATTAAAGTAGGATGAGCAGACTGACCACACATTGGTCAAACCGAGGGGTGGTGGCAGTATTTGCTGTACTGCCAGGTAGCGTGGTGTAATAGGCTCCATATGACACAGTACCCTGCGACAAGTGTCTGCGTCCAGAGATTGCCCTCCTGATCACAGGACACAGCAGCCACAATGTGTCATTGCACGGTGACCATAAGAATGCATCAAGTTGTAGGGTGCAATATGCCCGACATCAGAAACCTTTGTTCGGGCCACAGTTGGCCAAAAGCCTTTATCATACGTGCCAACCATGTGTTCATTCTATGTCTCAATGATTAGATTAGATTAATACTTGTTCCATAGATCATATATACAACATTTCATAATGATGTGGAACGTGTCAGTCAAATGCTCTAGTATGCCTGTTTTGTATCCTGAGGCAGGTCCTGGTAGTGCACTTATGAATGTAAGAACTGTCAAAGTAATTACTGTTTTACTATGCATCACAGCAAAAGAAAAAAGAAAAAGAAGAAGAAGAAGAAGAATAATAAGAAGAACTGCCCCACACCATTCTCTCTGTCAGCCTGAAGTGTAGTTATCCCGAATAGATCACGTTGCTATATTCTAATGTGAATGCCACAAATACACTGCTGAAAATATGTTACAGGTGCGTGTATAATTTTCTTGGTTAGCAAGGGACGTGAATATGTGTGAAAATCCACAAAACCATTGACTGCTAACAACAGTAGCACACACAGCAATTGAAATATTGAGCTCTTTACCTGAATTGACACAGCCTCAGTATCAAGAAAATTTTATACTAAATACACATGTGCTACCTGTAGTGTTGCCACAATTGTCAATGTGTGCATTGCTTTCCTGCTGGTGTGAGGTATACGCAGCAGAAGATACCTCAGCTCATGAACAAGTGTAAGTATTAGAACATTATGTATTTATTAGTTACACTCCAATAAAGCCCCTGCATGTTTAAAAATTTTTAATTTCAGATACTCCGACACACACCACTGCAGTTCCCTGTCAATAATTCAGTGTTTTGTTCTGTTTTATGCCCAGTTGCCAACAGACATATTTCATGATTATTCACACAAAGTTGAGAAGAGGAATATTGTTTACAGCAAGAATTTAGTATTTTTTAGTCTGGTAACTACCACAACAGGTAATAACTTCATGGTCAATCTGAATGCATTATCCTGCAGGAAATCATTTGTCATTTTCTTTCTCTTTTAACTGATTTAACTAGCCTGTTGATAGGAAAAACAGTATAATACTGTAAAACATAGTGCAACTTCTTACCTTTTTTCATCTCTGACAAAGTGTGTTATGTGAAAAAAGTGACATGACAATCCTCGGACTGCATAAAAATTCCGTTTCCATTCCTTGGAGTCCACTGAATCCAGGAATGAATTATTTTCTATTTTATGAAACCTCAAAGATAATACACACCAAAATCAATAAAATAATATTTCAATATGTTGTATCTTAACTACTGTAACTAAAGGATAGCATTAATCAAGGATGCATCTTCTACTGATACACTAGTACAGTTGGCTAAAATATTTATTTTTCACACAACATACATGCAGTCTAAAATTGTAACATACATTAATTTTGTATGTTTCTTCATAGAACAATGATATAAATAAGTGATGTTATTCCACAAGTCATGCACATGCATTTAATTATAAAACACTGATGAATTTCTACACTAGCTTTGATTCCTCAGACCTGTAATTTACTCATATGTAATATTTCAATAGAATTTGTAAGTTTACAAATGTATTTAAAATAAATAAACTGGATATTTAATTTAACAGTTAAAATGTCAGAAAAATACTTAGAAAATTATCTTCATGAGGAACACCACTCTCAAAGCTACTGCAATGTTAGCACAATTTGCAGTTAATCTGCTAATCTTCATCCTGGAAAGGGTTGAAAAAACTTTAGTCATGATATACATTTTAAATAGAAGGATTATTCATTAGGTATTGACCATGTTTCACCTCCATTTCACAATATGTCTTATACTTTTCAACAGTTTACACAATAGAAATACCTTAATTTTAACATCTGAAATCAGCAGTACAAAAATGTTTTATTCAAAAAGAAAGTGTGCAACACAGTATTTTGGTTTCCAATGGAAAATTTGGACACTTGTAATACTGAGTTCCACAACAGCATATACTCGACCACACAGTGGAAGAATCATTGACATATATGTAAAACGAGAGTCCTGTGGTGTTAGTTGTCATTCATGTTGCAATCATATTTTATGGATAATATCTATAAAGTTAAACATTCAAGTCTAGACTGAAAGGTCACAGATATACCCAAGAAAGAGTAAGGGCCCTATAATGGAACATTGAGGGACACCACACGTTTCTAGATCCCAGTTGGATGATGTCGTGGCTTAATCCAGATGATCCTGACATCTGTCCTGAAGTATGCTGTTTCAAATTTTTAAACAGTTAAAGTAAATTGTTTCCAGGGAGGGGTTGGGGGCATCCTCAAAGGGCTAGGAATGGGGGGTGGGTGCTCGATGGGCTAGGTAGGGGGGTGGGTGCTGCTCGATGGGCTAGGTAGGGGGGGTGGGTGCTGCTCTATGGGCTAGGTAGGGGGGGTGCTCGATGGGCTAGGTAGGGGGGGGTGCTCGATGGGCTAGGTAGGGGGGGGTGCTCGATGGGCTAGGTAGGGGGGGGTGCTCGATGGGCTAGGTAGGGGGGGGGGTGCTCGATGGGCTAGGTAGGGGGGGTGCTCGATGGGCTAGGTAGGAGGGGGTGCTCGATGGGCTAGGTAGGGGGGGGGGGTGCTCGATGGGCTAGGTAGGGGGGGGGGTGCTCGATGGGCTAGGTAGGGGGGGGGGTGCTCGATGGGCTAGGTAGGGGGGGGGTGCTCGATGGGCTAGGTAGGGGGGGTGCTCGATGGGCTAGGTAGGGGGGGTGCTCGATGGGCTAGGTAGGGGGGGTGCTCGATGGGCTAGGTAGGGGGGGTGCTCGATGGGCTAGGTAGGGGTTTTGTTTGTGGTTTTAGGGCGCACAACTGCTAAGGTCATTAGCGCCCAGATAAGAACAGAGATTCGCTAGATCTCGTTAAAAATTGGTAACTACCAGATAGAGTATCAAAAGAAGGCTAAAACGAAAGATAAAAACAAAAGGGTTAAATATCTTTTGATAGATTGGCCATGTTGATAAAACCCAAAACTCGAGCAGCTGCTTGTGTGTCATCAGCTAAAAGTTCCTCCAGAGTAGACGGAAAGTGAAGGGCTACACGAAGATGATTTAAATTGGGATAAGACAGTAAAACATGTCGCACCATCAGCAGTTCACCGCAGGAGCACAGCGGTGCAGGGTCGGCAGAGAGCAAGTGACGGTGGCTGAAACGGCAGTGACCGATCTGCAACCGGGCCAGGATGACTTCCTCTCGCTGTGAGGGGGTGTGAGGTCGGGATCGGTTTTACAATTCTCAATTTATTGTCCGTGAGTGAGAACCACGCACTGTGCCAGGACGACACAATACTCCGGCAAAGAGCCCGTTGAACATCATCCGATGGGACGCAAAAAGTAGGCATGCGAGGCAAAAGAGCTGCTGCCTTGGCTGCTATGTCGGCGGTCTCATTCCCGGACACACCCACATCACCAGGGACCCACAGAAAAGAAACGTGACAACTGTCATCTGCTACCAACTGGAGGGAGCGTTGGATCCGATACACGAGAGGATGGATCTAGAGAGGGTCCTTAAGACTCTGCAGGGCACTAAGGGAGTCCGAACAGATGGCATAAATAGGATGGCGGCGGTGGCAGGTATATAAAACGGCCTGGTGGATGGCAAAAAGCTCAGCCATGAAATTCGAGCACCGGTCAGGGAGCTTGTATTGGAAACGGTTGTCCCCGACGACGAATTCAGATCTGACACCGTCAGTGCTCTTGGAACCATCAGTGTAGATAAATATGGCATTATCGAACCGCGAACGGAGTTCGACAAGCCTCGAGCGGTATATCAAATCCGGGGTGCTCTCCTTGGGCAGCGAACTAAGTTGAAGGTGAGTGTGAACTGGGGCCTGATGCCATGGTGACAATGGGCTCTCGCTCAACCTAAAGGTTGAAGGAAGGGTAAAATCGAGCCGCTGAAGCAGGCGGCGAAACCGAACTCCAGGTGGAAGCAAGGCTATCGCAGACAAACGATATTGGCGATCGAGTGAGTCGTCAAAAAATAATCGGTAAGATGGATGGTTGGGCATCGACCGCAGGCGGCATGCGTACCGACACAAGAGTATGTCACGCCGAGTGGTCAAGGGTAATACAGCAGCCTCGGCATAGAGACTTTCGACAGGGCTGGTATAAAATGCACCGGTCGCCAGGCGCAATCCCCGATGGTGAATAAGGTTGAGACGGCGGAGAATCGACGGCCGTGCAGAAGAGTATACAAGGCTTCCGTAGTCGAGCTTCGACTGAACAATGGCCTGGTAAAGGTGAAGCAGGACGGCACGATCCGCTCCCCATGATGTGCCACTGAGGACACGGAGAACATTAAGGGATCGGGCACAACGGGCAGCCAGGTAAGACACGTGTGGGGACCAGCAAAGTTTACGATCCAGCATGAGTCCCAAGAATTTCGTTGTCTCCACGAAAGGGAGAGCTACGGGGCCGACACGTAGAGAAAGAGGAAGAAATTCCTTGTATCTCCAGAAGTTTATACACATCGTTTTCTCAGTGGAGAAGCGGAAGCCGTTCTCAATGCTCCAGGAATATAGGCACAGAGCCCTGTGGCACCCCGTTCTCCTGGCGAAAGGTATCTGACCAAAACAGAGCCCACCCACACCCGGAACCTGCGATCCGCCAAAAATGCGTAAATAAAGAGAGGGAGGCGCCCACGAAGGCCCCATGGGTGCAATGTGCGGAGAATGCCCGCCCTCCAAGCCTTTCTAAGTCGAAGAGCACTGCTATCGTTTGACGCTTCCTTAAAAAGTTATTCATAATAAAGGTCGATAAGGTGACGAGGTAATCAGCGGCAGAGCGGTGTCTACGAAAACCACATTGGATATTAGTCAGGAGGCGTCGAGATTCGAGGAGCCAGACCAACCGAGAGTTAACCATGTCTTCCGTCACCTTACAGACGCGGCTAGTAAGAGAAATAGGGCGATAACTTGATGGAAGGTATTTATCCTTTCCTGGTTTGGAGATGGGGACAACAATGACTTCACGCCAACTTGTGGGAACCTGACCTTCATTCCATATGCGATTTTAAGTGCTAAGTAGGAAACACTTGCCAGCAGGAGAAAGGTTCTTCAGAATCTCAACATGGATGGAATCGGGCCCGGGTGCAGAAGATCTGGACAGGGCGAGAGCACCGTCTAGCTCCTGCATGGTGAAAGAGACATAACTTTCACGATTAAAAGAGTGGAAAGAAGGCGGCCGTGCCACCTCTACCTATTTGCGAGGGAGGAAGGCAGGGTGGTAACGGGCAGAGCTCTAAGCCTCCGCAAAGAAACGGGCCAATGCGTTGGAAACATCAGCAGGGTCCACAAGGACTGCGTTCTCGACGGTCAGGCCAGAAATCTAGGAGTGGACCTTTATGCCGGATAAACGGCGTAGGCCAACCCAGACAGCCGAGGAGGCAGTAAAACGGTTAAAAGAACTGGCAAAAGCAATCCAGCAAGCTTTTTTGCTGTCGTTTATAACTCCACGACATTGCGCTCGCAGTCGTTTATAGTTGATACTATTCTCCAACGTTGGGTGGCGGTGGAAGGTGCGTAAAGCACGGCGCCGGGCTCCAAGAGCATCACGGCAGGCTGCAGTCCATCAGGGGACCGGTACACGACGTGGAGAAGAGGATGTACGAGGTATGGAATGTTCGGCAGCTGTAAGAATAACCTCTGAAGTATTCGACCTGACTGTCACAGCTGGAAAAGTCCCGATTGTGAAAAACTGCCATGGAAGAATAAAGCCCCCAGTCGGCTTTAGAAATGTTCCAACTGGTGGGACGAGGAGATGGGGAATGATGCAGGAGGTGGATGACATAAAGAAAATGGTCACTCGAGTACGTGTCAGCAAGCTGAGGAGTGCATATCGCGAGGTCTATATGGGAATAAGTGTGTGTTGTGTCGGAAAGGAAGGACGGTGCACCGGTGTTGAGAGACAAGATTGAGGTGTTGGAGAAGGTCCACCAAAAGGGAGCCTCTCTGACAAGGTGCCGGAGAGCCCCATAGGGGGTGGTGGGCATTAAAGTCGCTTACCAACACGAAAGGTGGAGGGAGCTGGTCAACAAGGTGTAGGACATCTGCCCTAGTAAGGGCGGATGACGTTGGCGAATAGATATTACAAAGGGAAAAGGAAAAGGTGGATAGAGTGATGCGGACGGCAACTGCCTTTAGGTGAGTATGCAATGAAATGGGATGGTGATAGAAGTCGTCCCGAATGAGCATCAGAACCCCTCCATGGGCTGGGGTACCTTCCACAGGTGGCAGATGTGTAGTGGGGGAAGTCTGTACAATCACTTGGACGTAACTTAGTTTCTTGGAGACAAACTATAAGCGGGCAGTGCAATCGGAGTGGTAGTTTTAATTCCTCCCGATTGGAACGAAAGCCGCGAATATTCCATAAAAAATAAGAGAAGAAAGGAAGATAAAAGGAACAAGCAGGTGGGGTCACCTCGACGGCCGCTTAGGACCGGACTTCGAGGGAACACTACTGTCGCCATCTAGAGGCAGAGAGTCATGTTCCATGGGTTCAAACGACACATCTGCCACCTTCCCGAGTTTATCAGGAGGGGCAGCTTCCGCCGACGGTAAAATGCCGGTTGCCCGGCTAACAGTAGTGCGTCCCGGCGAGACAGAAGATGATAGGGGCCGACTACTGTTGGACGGCGTGACGGATGGGTCACGCCTCGACGGGGAAGGAGAGGAACTCTCGTTTCGTTGGCTCTTCTGGAAGATTGACTGTGAGAAGAGGCAGTTGACGGTTGAGAAGCCTGAGAACGCAGAAAATCTTCACGGACGGGTTCCTTTTTCAAAGTCCGGGCATCTTGTTTAGGTGCCCGCGGTTTATTAGATGTTGACGAAGACTGAACTTTAGAAGCAGCAGGAGGAAGCGGGGACGTGGAACGGGCAATCTTCGGGCTGGCCGATCGCACAACTGTGTCAGCGAAAGTGAAATCACAGGTCTGCGTACCTGCATCCTTAGTAGGTCGAGTGGAGGTGAGGACCTTACTGTATGTGCCCACTGTGAGGACAGTGGGCTTTCGACTCGCCAACAACTTTCGAGCGGCAGATGTTGATACCTTTTCCGTAACCCGAATTTGCTGAATGATCTTTCCATCCTTATATACAGGGCAGTCTCGAGAGGAAGCCGCATGGGCACCGTTGCAGTTAAGGCAGTGAGGGGACGGAGGTGGGATATCCCCCTCATGGGCGTCCCTACCACAAGTGACATTTTGCTACATTAGGGCAAGATTGACGGGTATGGTTGTATCTGTGGCATTGGAAACAGCGCGTTGGGTTTGGTACATAAGAGCGGACGGAGATAACTTCATACCCTACTTTGACCCTCGACGGGAGTTCGACTCTGCCGAACGTCAAAAACACATTACGAGTTGGCGTCAGCTTGTTATCGACCTTTTTCAACACCCTAGGGACGGCTGTTACACCCTGATCAGACATGTAGTTTTGTATTTCATCGTCTGACAACCCGGCAAGGGATCTAGTGAAAACTACCCCACGTGACGAGTTGAGCGTGCAATGTGCTTCTACCTGGACTGGAAACGTGTGTAGCAACGTAGTGCGGATTAGTTTTTGCGCCTGGAAGGCACTGTCCACTTCCAGCAACAATGTACCATTGCGCTGACGCGAATATGTCTTAACAGGGCCAGCAATCGCATCAACACCTTTCTGAATGACGAAAGGATTTACAGAATTGAAATCTTTACCATCGGTTCAAGAGACAATTAGGAATTTCGGGAGATTGGGCAAAGTTTTCTTTTGCTGAGGCGAATCTATCTTTCGTTTCTGGGTCAAAGCCACAGAAGAAGAGAATGAAGTCATTGCGGATGTGTCCCCCGTGATTACCGGCGTCTCCGATGACGTGCTCCTTCCTAGAGGGGGCCCTCTCTGAGGGCTTACCCGCCTTAGGTGATTGTTCACACCTCAGGTCACACCTCCCGAGAACTGACGGAGGGACCAATCGGCTTGTTCGGAAGGTACCAGCTCGGGTAATCACCCCTCCCTGGGCCTGGCCTTTACCAGGGGGTACGTATGTGCCCTACTTGTCTACCCGGGGCGGGGAATTCCGCGTTACCCCGTCACCTGCTACGCATGATAATGCGTGGGTCGGCCTTCAGACACGCACAGGGAGGAAAGAAGAAGAAGAAGAAGAAGAAGAAGAAGAAGAAGAAGAAGAAGTGAAGAGAAACAAGTGTCTCAAACGCCGAAGCGGAGACTAATGAGGAGGAGAGGAAGGCTAGGAAGGTACAGCAAGGAGAGAAAGACTGAAGTAAATGTTAGGAAAGGAAGAAACCAAGGAAAAAGAAAGACTATGACAAGAAACCACCTTCACTCACAAAAGACACCCGTCTCCGGGCGAAGGCATGAACCGGGAGGGAAAGTGAAGCAGCCTGGGACGGAAAAAAGGCTGCCTCAGCTCGGGGCCCCGTGCGCGCAACACACGAACCCACAGAAGAGCTGTGAGCCCGCTGGGGGGTAGGGGGGTGCTCGATGGGCTAGATGGGGGGGAGGGGAGTGCTCGATGGGCTAGATGGGGGGGAGGGGAGTGCTCGATGGGCTAGATGGGGGGGAGGGGAGTGCTCGATGGGCTAGATGGGGGGGAGGGGAGTGCTCGATGGGCTAGATGGGGGGGAGGGGAGTGCTCGATGGGCTAGATGGGGGGGAGGGGAGTGCTCGATGGGCTAGATGGGGGGGACGACTGCTCAAAGGGCTAGGTGGTGGGGGACGACGACGACTGCTCAAAGGGCTAGGTGGGGCGGGGGGAGTGCTCAAAGGGCTAGGTGGGGGGGGGAGTGCTCAAAGGGCTAGGTGGGGGGGGGAGTGCTCAAAGGGCTAGGTGGGGGGGGGGGGGGAGTGCTCAAAGGGCTAGGTGGGGGGGGGGAGTGCTCAAAGGGCTAGGTGGGGGGGGGGGGGAGTGCTCAAAGGGCTAGGTGGGGGGGGGAGTGCTCAAAGGGCTAGGTGGGGGGGGGAGTGCTCAAAGGGCTAGGTGGGGGGGGGGAGTGCTCAAAGGGCTAGGTGGGGGGGGGAGTGCTCAAAGGGCTAGGTGGGGGGGAGTGCTCAAAGGGCTAGGTGGGGGGGGAGTGCTCAAAGGGCTAGGTGGGGGGGGGGAGTGCTCAAAGGGCTAGGTGGGGGGGGGGGGAGTGCTCAAAGGGCTAGGTGGGGGGGGGGAGTGCTCAAAGGGCTAGGTGGGGGGGGGGAGTGCTCAAAGGGCTAGGTGGGGGGGGGGAGTGCTCAAAGGGCTAGGTGGGGGGGGGGAGTGCTCAAAGGGCTAGGTGGGGGGGGGAGTGCTCAAAGGGCTAGGTGGGGGGGGGGAGTGCTCAAAGGGCTAGGTGGGGGGGGGGGAGTGCTCAAAGGGCTAGGTGGGGGGGAGTGCTCAAAGGGCTAGATGGGGGGGGGGGGTTCGAAGGGTTGTCTCATGTGTTCACATGAGGCAACAATAAAAATATTCATGCCATTACTAAAGCAGCAAATTTTAATCCTTTA
Organism: Locusta migratoria; assembly: GCA_026315105.1. Lineage (NCBI taxonomy): Eukaryota > Metazoa > Arthropoda > Insecta > Orthoptera > Acrididae > Locusta > Locusta migratoria. The sequence continues at coordinate 478,532,292 of CM048755.1, read as the reverse complement.
AGTGAGAGACTTTACAAAAAGGTATGGTGATGCGTGTATGCTTAGAATGCGCCAAATATTTGAACTCAAATCTATTTTACTGATAGTATTCACGAACCGTTTCCAGAATTGGGCTTGATTCGATCTTCTAATTTACGTCCTGTGTTTTGATTTTGGAAATCTGGTCACCCTACATCAAATGGAATGGTAAAAACCAGATGCGTGAATAAAATGTAAAACAGTAGTAGCCATGAAGGCATTGTCACCTAAAACTGAAGGTAGTGCATCAGGTAGATTGAAGGACTGCCTCAAAGCGGCTAAAAGCGGACAATCCAACGGTATGTGGACCACAGTCAGCAGGGCACCGCAATAGCAGTCTGGTGTGCCCTCTCGGCACGCAGGTAAGACTTCCACATTGTCGTGTAGGGCTTAACTTGGTGTTGTTGGGTTTTTAAAGGGGGCTAAACCTCTTTGTTATCCGTCCCCCGTTTCCAGCTAAGAAAGCACATCATTTAATGAGCGGGTGAAAATCAAGTACTTCACACCTAGAACACGAGATTGTCAAAGAGACAATGAGTGCTAAAACGACAACATTTAAAGGAAAACCACCAAAGTAGTGGGCCAAATAGACAATAGCACTAAAATTGCACAGTAGAAGATTTTGGCTGGCTGATCGCTAGGATAACAATGGATGAGCCAGCCATTCCGCACATACGAGAACTTCCAGTCAAAGATATGGCTGACACAACAAAAGTGACAACAGATTAAAACCGTTTGAATGGTGGGTGCCTGAAAGATCAGGCTTAGGTACCCATCATTAAATCACACAATAAAACCAGCCACATGAATAAAACCTAAAACACGGTCAATCATAGTAGCAGCGTCTCCTAGCATAAAAGAAAGCGCATCTGGCAGATTGAAAGGTTGTCGCAAGGCAACTAAAAGTTGACAGTCCACCAGAATGTGGACCACCGTTAAGGAGGCGCCACAGCCACACTGTGGCGCGTCCTCCCGTCGAAGAAGGTGCTCATGTGTCAGCCACGTGTGGCCATTTCGCAGGCCACAGATAACAACCACTTCCCTACGAGATGACCGCAGTGAGGACTTCCATGTGGCCATAGATAGCTTCGCTGCACGGAGCTTGTTTGGTTGAGCCGAGTTAGCCCACTATGAATTCCGAAAGCCAAGTATCTTCCGATGGAACTCCAGTCTGATGGTGGTGGTGGTGGTGGTGGTGGTGGTGGTGGTGGTGGTCATGAGGGACCAAACAACGAGGTCATCAGTCCCTTCAACCCCAAATTGTATACGCCACGGAACCCAACGAAAAATAAGTGAAAGCCAAAAGACCTTTACACTAGGAAGTTAAAATCGACTCGCCAACAAGACTAAGACCAACCCAGGGCAGCAAATGCTACAGTGTCCGATCCCACAGCTCTGGAAACGACCTCTAGCCTAAACCACAAGGTACTAATGGCACAGTGGTTAACGTATCATAGCTCCAGAGCAGGGAGAAATAAAACTACATTAAAATGTAAAAGAGTGGGGGGGGGCTGATGGGGATAAGGCTCTAAACCCCAAAGCGAGTCCTAGAGCTGACAATAAAATCTACTTTCACGGAGGAAGGCAAGGACGCGATCAACCATCCGTGGGTCATCTGCCAAAACTAAAGGCAATGCAGGCGGTAGGCCATAGTCGCCACGAAGTGTCGAATGGAGAGGACATTCAGTCAGAATATGAGACACGGATTGTACGGCTCCACAATCACAATGTGGTGGATTGTCATGTTGTAAAAGAAATCCATGGGTCAGCCTGCAGTGTCCAAGCCGGAGGCGACAGAGGACAATTGATTCTCTCCGGGAAGGGCGTAAAGATGAACTCCAAGCTGCAGTCGTATCTTTGATGGTGCGGAGTTTATTGGAAGGGGCAGTAGCTTTCCAACTGCTATCCCATGAGGAGTGAAGCAAAGATCTGATCTGCACCCGCAGATCCGCACCCGGAATTTGAAAGGGAGACGGGCAGCGAGTAATTGCCGATCTAGCCAACTGGTCAGCTACTTCATTCCCTGTAATACCAACATGGCTTGGCACCCAGAGAAAGGTAACGGAGCAGGCAGCACGATGAAGGTCAGCAAGGAGTTCATGGATGGAAATAACTAAAGGATGGGAGGGGAAACAACGATCAATGGCCTGCAGACTGCTCATGGAGTCAGCACAGATTAAACCACGTTCCATGGCAGAACGTTTAATAAAACAGAGGGTTCTATAAATCGCCATCAGCTCTGCCGTAAACACACTGCATGCCTCTGGCAGAGAATGGCATTCCGCCCCAACAGGAGATGTAAAAGCATATCCGGAGTGGCCCGCTGTTTTCGAGCCATCAGTGTAGAAGATAGAGGCTCCCTGAAACTCTTCTAGTACTGGGCGCACCAAACGCCGAAAGACCATGGGGGAAATTAAAGCTTTTGGGCCCTGGAAGAGATCCGCCCGAATTAGTGGTCGCGGCACCATCCACGGAGGTGTGCGTGCAGTAAAATGGGGGGCGCAATCTAGCGAAGGGAAATGGAAATCCCGGCAAAGAGAGGCAAGCCGCAGTCCGACGGGAAGGCCCACCCGCGGCCGGGTATCAGGGGGTCGAAGCCCTTCATATGCAAAAAGAACCTGGTAAGCGGGATGAGCAGGATATTGCCGGATGGCGATGGCATAAGATGCCAGAAGCTGATGCCGCCTGACCTGAAGAGGGCAGATTCCCGCCTCAACAAGGAGACTGTCGACCGGGCTAGTCGGGAATGCACCTGTAGCCAAGCGGACACCATAATGGTGAACCGGGTCTAATAATTTCAGGGCAGAAGGAGCTGCCGAGCCATAAACTTGACACCCATAGTCCAATCGGGACAAGATTAGAGCCCGATAGATACGGAGGATAGTTGTTCGGTTTGCACCCCAAGATGAATGAGCAAGGAAACGTAGGGCATTGAGTTTCCTCATACAACTAATCTTTAGGTGGCGAATATGGGGCACCCAAGTCAATTTTTTGTCAAAGAGAAGACCCAGGAAACGATGCTGTGCTACAACTTCCAGGCGCTGATTACCCAAGAACAGTTCTGGATCAGGGTGAACTGTAGTACGACGACAAAAGTGCACCACCCTCGTTTTTGATGAGGAAAACTGGAAACCATGGGACGTAGCCCACACTGAAGCCCGCCGAATGGCGCTCTGGAGCTGACGTTCAGTAGAGGCTAATGAGTAGGAGCTGTACCATATGCAAAAGTCGTCGACATACAATGCCGGGGTTACCAGTGACCCAACAGAGCTCACCAACCCATTGATGGCGATTAGAAAAAGTGTAACACTCAACACTGAGCCCTGGGGGACACCGTTCTCCTGTATCCGAGGGGAGCTAAAGGAAGAGCCAACTCTGACACGGAACAGGCGGTGGGATAAAAACTGACGGATAAAAATTGGTAAGGAGCCTCTGAGGCCCCAGTCATGAAGAGAACGTAAAATATGATGACGCCAAGCAGTGTCGTACGCCTTATGCAGATCGAAGAAGACTGCTACCAGATGATATCTTTTAGAGAAGGCCTGTCTGATCGCAGTCTCCAGTCGAAGTAAATGGTCAATAGGGGATCGTCCCTCCCGGAACCCACACTGGTAAGGTGAGAGAAGTCCCCGGGATTCAAGAACCCAGCATAAGCTGCGGGCTACCATCTGTTCAAGTAGTTTACAGGGGACACTTGTCAGGCTTATTGGTCGATAACTGTCCAGCGCCGACGGGTCCTTGCCAGGCTTGAGGGCAGGGACCACAATACTCTCCCTCCACTGGGAGGGGAACACCCCTTGAAGCCAAATACGGTTAAAAAATTTTAGGAGAAATTGTCGTTGTGAGGGGTTAAGGTGTTTCAGCAATTGATTATGGATATCGTCAGGGCCAGGTGCTGAATCACGAGAAGAGGAGAGGGCCAGCGACAGCTCCCAGTCAGTAAAAGGTTCGTTAAATGGTTCCACCTGGTGAGAAGTAAAGCCTAATTTGAAGGTTTCGGCCTGGTGTTTCTGAAGGAGAAAGGTCGCCGGATATGAAGTTGTCGCTGATACATTGGCGAAGTGAGTTGCAAGATGTTCTGCAACAACAGATGGCTCTGTGCAGACACCATCAGGCAGGGCAAGACCAGGGACGGAAGACGGCCGCCAGCTACCTTGGATAGATCGGAGCATAGCCCACACTCTTGTCAAAGGGACAGAAGAACCCAACGAGGAGACAAAATGCTCCCAGCATGTCCGCTTACTTTGTTTGATTAAGTAACGAGCTCTGGCACGCAGACGTTTGAAATTTATTAGACCAGCGAGCGATGGGTGGCGCTTAAGATGTTGCAAGGCCCTTCGGCGCTCGCGAATGGCTGCGGCAACGGTTGCATTCCACCAAGGGACAGGCCGGCGAGTAGGAGGGCCTGTCGACCGGGGAACAGCGGCGTTGGCAGCTTGGGTAATCATGTTGGTCATTTGGCTTATAATATCATCTATACAGCCTGAGGGGGAAGATGGGAACACAACCTGGGATGTATATAGCGGCCATTTAGCACGACGGAATACCCAGCGGGGTACCCTGGCTCGTGGTAGGCGTGAGGGAAGTGAAAGGATCAACGGAAAGTGGTCGCTATCGCAGAGGTCGTCATACGCCGACCAGTGAAATAAAGGAAGGAGAGAAGGAGAAGTGAGAGAGAGGTCAATGGCAGAAAAGGTGCCGTGAGCGGCACTAAAATGAGTTTGGGAACCATCGTTGAGAAGGCTCAGATTGTGGTCAGCAAGAAACTGGTCTATGAGGCGGCCCCGGCTAGATGTATAAGCACTGCCCCACAAAGGATGGTGGGCATTGAAGTCCCCAATGATGAGGTAAGGAGGGGGGAGTTGCTCAAGGAGGGCCACTAGGGACGTGAGTGTAGGTGGCCTGTCAGGTGGAAGGTAGAGGTTGCAAATGGTCAATGGAGTGTCCAAGTGAACCCGGACAGCAACCACTTCCAATGGAGTTTGGAGAGGAATCCAGGTACTGACAATATCTGTCCGGACCAAAGTACAAACCCCACCAGACGCCTGGAGGAGACCAACCCGGTTCCGACAAAAAGCACGGAACCCACGGAGGGTCGGTGAATGTGCATCCATAAACCTCGATTCCTGCAGGACGACAAGGGCCGCAGAAGAGAGATTAGCTGTTTAATCTCCAAGAGGTGACGGTAGTAACCATTACAGTTCCATTGGATGATCACATCACGAGGATCTAGGTGGGAAGCGAATGGCATAACGTCTGTCACGCTGCTTTGTCAGCGTCCGTCACCAAAGAAGAAGGGACAACATCCATAAATAGCTGATCAGCCTCGGGCTCAATGAGATGAGCGAGTTGCGAAAGCACAGTCGGCACCTCCGGCGGTACCGGAGGGGCTTTATCTTGTAACTTTGGTTTCTTCTTCTTCTTCTCCTTCTCTTTCTCTTTCTCTTTCTCCGTCTCCTCCTCCTTCTCTCGTGTGGGACGGGCAGGACCCACCCCAGAGAGAGGACTTTTGTCAGTTAGGTCTGGTACTGACGAGGATCGGGCTACTTTTGAACTCACTGACTGGGAGTCCGATGGCCGGCTGGAGGTCGAAGATCTCCGATCTGGGGAACGCCGGGACGGAAGGCCCTGAGATAGGGCACTGTCACTGGCAGGCGACGGAGAAGGGGTGCACTTCTCCGGCTGGTGGGAAGGGGTGGGACACAAAGGGAGGGCTACAGGAGCTACAGGAGAGGGAGATGTGAGGGAGGGGTGTGGACGGGGTGTAGGGGGGAGATGGGAGTGGGAAGGGGAGGGTGAAAGGCTAGACGATAACGTCGTAGCGAAGGTCGTCGCCATTTGCACGGGATGCAGACGTTCATATTTACTGCGGCCTCAGGATACGTCAAACGCTCCAGGGATTTGTACTCTTGTATCTTCTTTTCGTTTTTGAACATAGGGCAATCTGGCGACCGTGAAGAGTGGTGTTGTTGACAGTTGACGCACACCGGCGGAGGAACACAGGGGCTCCCCTCATGTAGTGGGCGTCCACAATCACCGCATACTGGGACTGCTGTACAGCGAGAGGACATATGACCAAACCTCATACATCGAAAACACCACATGGCAGGTGGAATGTAGGGCTTCACTTCACATCGATATATCATTATCTTGACCTTCTCTGGGAGTGTGTCCCCCTCGAAGGCCAAGATAAAGGCCCCAGTATCGACGCGGTTATCTTTAGGTCCCCTCTGAACGTGGCGAACAAAATGTACACCACGCCGCTCGAGATAGGCCCTAAGCTCCTCATCAGTTTGAAGGAGGAGGTCCCGGTGGAATATCACACCCTGTACCATATTCAAGGATTTGTGCGGGACAATTGTTACTGGAATGTCGCCAAGGGTGGTGCAGGCGAGCAAAGCTTCAGACTGGGCTTCCGAGACTGTTTTAATGAGTAATGAGCCAGATCTAAGCTTACCCATAGATTCCACTTCACCAAACTTGTCCCCTATGGTCTCGACAAAGAACAGAGGTTTGGTGGTAGTAAAAGTTCCTCCATCAGTCCTTGAGCAAACGAGATAGCGAGGAAAGGGTTTTGCTCCTAACCGGCGAGCCTGGCCTTCCTCCCAAGGGGTAGCAAGGGAGGGAAACATCCTCTTATCCGCAGTAACAGCATTAAACGATCTCTTCCTGTCTTGAGAGACGGCCGATGCACGACCATTTTGGAGTCTAACTCTTTTCATGGGGCTAGACGTCCGCCCTGGTGTCACCCACTCCGAAACCGGGGCTCTCTCCATGGGCGCCACCCAGCCTCAGCAAAGGCCACCTGGCACGAAGGCCATTGCCGGGAGTTCTGATACCCCCGAGGACAGGCATCAACTCCTTGGCTTGCATGGAGATGGATGGATGGATGGTTTGAGTTTTAAAGGGACTCAACGACTATGGTTATCAGTCCCTGGTTCCAACCATAGAGGGTAGAATAAAAAAGCACTACAACACAATAGAAAACGATTTGGTAAAACTCACCATGCAAAGAGTGTTACGTCAAAAAATAAAAGAACCAAAGTAAAAACTAATAAAAGAAGAGAAAAGTGGAAAGACGATGCTAGTATCCTGGCCAGGTAACCACAGACTAGGAAGTAGGGCATCTGACCGCTTTTGCACATTTAAAAAGACCTGCCTAAAACGGTAGGGCAACGAAGAACAAACACATAATGAACGCAGTATTAAAAATCAAAGGGATCTGTACAACCCACTCACACGAATAAAATTTAAAACTGCGGTAGCCATAGAGGCATTGTCAGCTAAAACAACTTTCAAATCGTCAGGGAGATTAAAATTCCTTCTCTGCGCTGCTAGGTCCGGGCATTCCAAGACGATGTGGGCGACTGTCAGACGCGCACCACATCGACACTCGGGAGGATCCTCGCGACGGAGAAGGTGGCCGTGTGTAAGCTAAGTATGGCCGATACGCAGCCGGCAGAGAACGACAGAGTCTCTGCGAGGGGCCCGCAGAGAGGTCCTCCACACGTTCGTAGTGCCCTTTATACGCCTCAGTTTGTTGGGCACCTGTAGGGTGCGCCATTCATTACCCCACAAACCGAGTACTTTACGGCGTAGTGCAGAACGGAGATCAGCGCACGGAATGCCGATATTGAGGACAGGCTTGTGGGTGGCCTCTTTGGCCAGCCTGTCAGCCAGCTCATTGCCGTCTATCCCGACGTGTCCCGGAGTCCAAAGAAATGCCACTGACTGCCCTCGTTGGTCAATGGTGTACAAGCACTCTTGTATGGCAACAATCAGAAGATTGCGCGGGAAACACTGGTCGATGGCCTGTAAACCGCCCAGGGACTCGCTACAGATGACGAATGACTCCCCGGGGCAGGAACATATATGTTGAAGTGTGCGGTGGATGGCTACCAGCTCTGCAGTGAAAACACTGCAGCCGTCTGGCAGGGAGCGCAACTCATTGTGTCCTGCAAGCGTGTAGGCAAAACCAGCATGACCATCTACCATCGAGCCGTCTGTGTACACCACCGTAGAGCCTCTGAAACCATCAATAAGTGATATGAAGTGGCGACGAAGGGTTTCAGGGTGGACTGAAGTTTTAGCGTACCGTGACAGTTCCAGCCGAAGGTGAGGCCGTCGTATACACCATGGTGGTGTACGCGACTGGTATCTGCATAAAGAGGGGACAGGAACAGACTCCAATTGGCTCAGCAGAGACCTAACACGAATACCAACCGTCAACCCTGATCTCGGTCGCCTCTGCGGAAGGTGGAGTTCAGTTTGAGGAAAGAGTAGACGGTGGTTTGGGTGGTTAGGTAAACCACAGATAGTAGCCGCATAATTCGCAAGCAGTTGTTGTCGCCTGATATGCAGAGAAGGCACACCGGCCTCCACAAGGAGACTAGTCACAGGACTTGTTCGAAAGGCTCCTGTTGCTAGCCTAACCCCACAGTGATGGATGGGGTCCAACAACTGCAGAGCTGAGGGTGATGCCGAGCCATAGGCAACACTGCCGTAGTCCAGTCTGGACAGAACAAATGCCTTGTAGCACTGCAGCAGCCTACTACGGTCTGCGCCCCAAGTGGTGTTACTGAGGCAGCGGAGGACATTAAGGTGCTTCCAGCATTTCTGCTTGAGCTCACGTATATGAGGAAGCCATGTCAGCCAGTCGTCAAACACTAGCCCCAAGAAACGGTGCGTTTCCACCACATTGAGCAGATGGCTATCGATGTAAAGCTCAGGATGTGGATGGGCTGTCCGACGCCGGCAGAAGTGCATAACGCAAGTCTTGGTAGCAGAGAACTCAAACCCATGGGCAAGGGCCCACTTCTGCGCCTTGCGTATGGCTCCCTGCAGCTGTCGTTCAGCAACACGCATACTGATAGAGCTAAAATATAAGCTGAAGTCATCTGCATACAGCGAGGTGGAGACTGAGGAACCTACCGCTGCCGCTAGACCATTTATCGCCACTAAAAACAGAGGAACACTCAGGACAGAGCCCTGGGGTACTCCATTCTCCTGTACATGCAGAGAGCTACAAGAAGCACCGACTTGTACACGAAACGTACGAAAAGATAAAAAATTCCGAATAAAAATGGGAAGCGAACCCCGGAGACCCCACCCATGTAATGTGGTAAGGATGTGATGTCTCCAGGTCTTGTCATAAGCCTTAGATAAATCGAAGAAAACTGCCACCAGGTGTTGGCGGCGAGAGAAGGCTGTCCGTATGGCGGACTCTAGGTGAACCAGGTTATCCACAGCTGAACGCCCCTTTCGGAAACCACCCTGATATGGAGTGAGAAGACCCTTGGACTCAAGGAGCCAACACAATCGTCGACTCACCATACGCTCCAGCAATTTGCAAAGAACGTTGGTGAGGCTGATTGGTCGGTAACTGTTCAACTCATGTGGATGTTGACCAGGTTTGATCACCGGGACTATCAGACTCTCACGCCACTGTGAAGGGAACGTACTAGAACTCCAGATGTGGTTGAAGATAGCCAGAACGTTACGCTGAGACGCAGGTGGCAGGTGTTTCAGCATCTTATTATGGATACGATCTGGCCCAGGCGCCGTGTCAGGACAGTGTGCCAGGGCACTGAGAAATTCCCATTCACTGAATGGAGCATTGTACAGTTCAGTACGGCGAGTCTGGAAGGATAAGCGCTGTCGTTCCTCCCGCTCTTTCAGGGCGCGAAAGGCCCTGGAGTAGGCCGCAGATGCAGAACTCTGAGCGTAGTGTTCAGCAAACAGTTCAGCAACTGCATCTGGATCTGTGTGAACTACTCCATTCACAGAAATCCCGGGCACACTAAGAGGACACTGGTAGCCATAAACACGTCTGATCTTCGCCCACACCTGGGATGGAGAGGTACGCGATCCAATGGTAGAGACATATCTTTCCCAACACTCCTGTTTGGTTCGTCTAATCAACCGTCGGGCGCGGGCACGAAGCCGTTTAAAAGCAATGAGGTTCTCCATAGATGGGTGCCGCTTGTGGCGCTGCAGAGCTCGCCTGCGCTCTCTAATCGCCTCAGCAATCTCTGGGGACCACCAAGGCACTGTTCGCCGCCGGGCTGATCCGGAAGAGCGAGGGATTGCACCATCAGCTGCAAAAAGAATGGTTGAGGTAGCGCTGTCAATTACCGCATCTATGTTGGAGAGTGGAGGAGAACCAATGATGGCAGCAGAAGTAAAAGCGTCCCAGTCAGCCTTATTTAACGCCCATCGGGGCGGGCGTTCTGGGGCCCGATGTCGGGGTAGTGACAAGAAAATCGGGAAGTGGTCACTACCACACAAATCATCGTGGACACTCCAGTGGATTAAGGGGAACAGGCTAGGGCTACACACAGAAAGATCGATGGCCGAGTAAGTACCATACGCCACGCTAAAATGCGTGGGGGCACCGTTGTTTAAAAGGCAGAGGTCAAGTTGAGAGATCAAGGACTCGACATCTCTACCACGGCCAGTAGCCACTGTACCACCCCACAATGGGTTATGGGCGTTGAAATCACCCAATAACACAAAAGGCGGGGGTAATTGCGCTATCAGTGTAGCCAGGACATGTTGTGGTACTTCACCGTCAGGAGGAAGGTAGACGTTGCAGAGAGTAATGTCCACTGCAGTTCTTACCCTGACAGCTACAGCTTCCAAAGGCGTTCGTAGTGGAACAGCTGAGCTGTAGACAGAGGTAAGGACGTAAATGCAAACGCCACCTGACGCCCTGTCACCGTCTGTGCGGTTCCTATAATAACCCCGATAGCCACGTAAGGCAGGGGTGCGATTCACGGGAAACCAAGTTTCTTGCAGGGCAATGCAAAACGCAGGTGAAGTGCTGAGGAGTTGGCGTAACTCAGCTAAGCGGGGAAAAAATCCACCGCAATTCCACTGGAGGATTGTGCTATTGTCATTAAATGCCATGATTAAAAAGATAAAAGAAAATGGTTACTTCGACGTTTCACCAGTTATAGCCGATTTTGAACCGACCGAGTCCAGGATCATCGGCTCTGGGGAGTCGATGAGGGCGAGATCCGCAGGTGAGGTTAGGATCTCTAACTCATCTTCTGAAGCAGAAGATGAGGGTAGATGCGGCTTTCGAGCCACTAAAGAGTCCTTCTTTGTCTTCTTGACACGTCCCTCTCGCTGCCCCTTCGATCTGAGGGGCTGGGAGGGCTTCTCGGAAGTGGCGCTGGGCGTGGAAGAAGAGCGAGAAGCCCTTCGACCAGCAGGTTTGGGATCCCTAGGCCTTTGGCCAGGATCCTCTGAGACACCCTGAGAAGCCTCGGAAGGGGGTGTCCCAAGGGACCCCTTCCGGGCGAGAGGAGCTGGAGAAGGATTCACCTTCTCCGGCTGGGAGGTGGGGACCAGTGTCCCCGATGTTTGAGGGGTGGATGCTCCCACTACAACAGGAGTGGGAGCCACTGAAGAGGAAGTGCCCCCAGCTGGCAAGGGGGCAGGGACAGTTGAGTGGGCCTGAGAGCCCACTGGCATAGGCGCAACAGATGGTAGAAGAGGCACTGCAGACGATGACGAGGCTGCCGTGGCATAGGTGTTAACCAGGCGCACAGGGTGGAGCTTTTGATATTTTCTCTTCGCCTCTGTGTAAGTCAGTCGATCGCGGGTCTTATATTCCATTATTTTCCTTTCCTGGTGCAGAACTGTGCAGACAGATGAACAAGGGTAGTGATTTTGGCCACAATTAACACATACTGGAGGAGGGGTGCAGGGGACGTTTGGATGTACAGCACGTCCACACTCCCGACATGTAGGGTTGGCATCACATCGGGAGGACATATGCCCAAACCTCCAGCATTTGAAACAACGCATAGGGGGAGGAACGTAGGGTGTGACGTCGCACCGGTAGACCATCACCTTGACCTTCTCAGGCAATGAATCGCCCTCAAAAGCCAAGATGAAGGCACCGGTGGCAACCCTGTTGTCCTTCGGACCCCTATGGATTCGGCGAATAAAATGGACACCCCGCCGTTCTAAGTTCGCACGCAGTTCGTCGTCTGACTGCAACAAAAGGTCTTTATGGAATATTATTCCCTGCACCATATTTAAGGTTTTGTGTGGTGTTATGCTAACGGAAACATCACCCAGCCTGTCACAGGCAAGCAGTGCCCGTGACTGGGCTGGGGATGACGTCGTTATTAACACCGACCCAGAGCGCATTTTCGACATGCCTTCCACCTCACCATACTTGTCCTCCAAGTTTTCAACAAAGAACAAGGGCTTAGTCGACTTAAAAGAGTCCCCATCAGTGCAGGTACAAACGAGATATTTAGGGGCGTAAGCCTCACCCTGGTTTCTTGCCCGACGTTCCTTCCATGGGGTACCAAGGGAAGGGAAAGTCTTAGGGTCATAAGTCGTTGCATTATATTCAGTTTTACCACGCTTTGAGACGCCAGGTTTGCTTATGGCGACGCTGTTGTTTGCTCGTTTCATCCTGGTCCCACGAGCAGCTAGGGAAAACAGGTCCACCCAGGCAGAGCCCCGCTTGCCTGGGTAAGCCTTATACAACTGAGGTGCGGCAGGTTCCTCAGAGGTTGCTCGCTAGCGGCTGTTCAACCTCAACAGCCATGCATCTCCTCGGCACGTAGCACACCTTGAGATTGAGGTTTTTTTTATAGAGGTTTGTACCATCCTCGCGACCCGGGCGATTAAGCCAAGATCCCCGGGCTCTGAAACGTACAACGTTCCACCGTCGCGCCGAACGATGGTCGTTGAGGCACGCACAGAGCTTACGGTGTAGCGGACTGTTGGCGCGACACAGCCCACGGCTCAGGACCCGGGTTCGCCAAGCCCGTACTCAGCAAATTAATGCTGAGCCCCTGAGGGGTTGCATGGAGAGGTTGCAGCTCAGACACCAGTAGTGTGATCCCTGTGGTGTCAGGGGGCTCAGCCAAAGGGTACATAACAGCCCCCCCAAACGGACTGGCTACACGTGCTGGGGACCTAGCGGGGGATGGGGGCTACAGTGAGGAAAGGAAGTGGAAAGGAAAGGATAGGACCCGCGCCGTAGGGGCTAGGTCGGGAGTTCTTCCCCAATTGGCTCACACATTATCGGACAATTTTGGTATGGAAGGTCAAACCCCGAGGGGGACCAAACTGGGCCAAAAACCGGTGTACACAGCAGACAAAACCAAAGTGCAGGACAATCGGTACCATGGGATAGCCAAGCCGTCATCTAGAGTACCACCGAGAGACGGGGTTGGAGAGGGTGGGAAGGAGGAATTGGGATGGGAAGGAGGGGGAACTAGGAGGGGTAATGCAGCCTGGGGAACTCCAGTCTGAGATCGCTCTCCGGAAGAGCAATTTTTAACGGACATGGGGGTATTATATATACATGTGGCGTCTGTTCCGACAGAACAGACGTCACTTCTGATCCTGCAGTAGTTATTATTCAACATTCATAGAACATATGACATCAACTGCGATTGGGCAAAGCTGAAAATGTGTACCCAGCCGGGATTCGAACCCGGGTCTCCTGCTTTCTAGGCAGTTGCGCTGACCCCTACACCACTGGGGACACAGTGATCACCGCACCTGCAAGGACTACCTAAGCACGCCTCCCGTCAGATACAAATTCCCAGCTTCGCCCTGCCCACAGTACTCAAACTCTTAGTTATGAAACTAATTCCCATAAGAGTAAGGGCTTCAAACTTTGCCCACCCCTCCCCACTAACGATAGGATCATTGCCCGTCACCGGCATATATATATATATATATATATATATATATATACACACACACACACACACACATACACATGTGGCGTCTGTTCCGACAGACCAGACGCCACTTCTGAATCCCGGCTGGGTACACATTTTCAGCTTTGCCCAATCGCAGTTGATGTCATATATTCTATGAATGCGGGTATTATCCTGCTTAGCCAGCTGATCCACACGATCATTGCCAGGAATGCCTATGTGGCCCGGGGTCCAAACGAAGACCACAGTGCGACCAGACCGAACAAGACTGGAAACAGACTCCTGGATGGATCACACCGAAGGATGTTTTGGAAAACACATGCCGAGGGCTTGCAAGCCACTCAGGGAGTCAGAGCAGATAACTATAGGCTCCCCACTGCAGGCTCCGAGATGTTCAAGTGCCCGAAAGATGGCAACCAACTCTGCAGTGAACACGCTACTTCCACAGGGCAGTGAATGCTGTTCGATAGGCTCACCATGGGCATAAGAATACCCAGAACAGCCGTTGACTAGGGAACCATCCATGTACGCAACTTCCGCACTACAGAACAACTCCAAAACCACCTGAAACTGGCGACGGAGATTCAGCAGTGGAACACAGGCTTTCGAGTCATGCGACAAGTCCAGCCGAAGCTGCAGAGGTGGAAGGACCAACGGGCGGCATGGGAAGGGTATTGAAAAGTGGGAGGGAAAAGTGGGAGGACTCTAGTGAGGACAGGAGGGAACGAACATGAATCGCGATCGGGACACCCTACCACAGCCGTCGTCATGGGGATGGAATTGCTGCAGCTGGGAAAAGGAGCCTGGGATTCGGATGGTGGGGTGATGCATGGGAGTGGCAGCATAGGAGCATAGTAACTGCCGCCGGCGAAATCGCAGGGGAACGATTCCAGCTCCAGCAAAGTGGTTTGCCACTGGACTTGTCTGAAAGGCCCCTGTCACTAAACGGACGCCACTTTGGAGGATAGGGTCCAAGACTCGCAAGACAGATGCGGCTGCTGAATCTTACATAAAGCTCTCATAATCGAGGCGTGGCTGAATGAGAGTTTATAGATCTGCAAAAGACTTGGACTGGCAGCTCCCCAACTAGTGTCGTAAAATATTTAAGTACAGCCAGCATTTCTGCTTGAGCTGATGAAGGTGTGGAACGCAAGTAAGCCAGCTGTCGAAGAGCGTGCCCAGAAATCGGCGAGTCTCCTCGACATGAAGCAGTTTGTTGCACAAGTAAAGCTCTGGGTCCAAATGGACAGCTCGACGGCGGCCTTAGTGCATAACCTGGGTTTTCTATGGAGAGAACTGGAACCCATGAGTTGAGGACCACGACTGTGCCTTTTAGATGGCTCCCTGCAGACATCTTTCAGCTATACCAATGCTAGCTTAGCTGAAGTATAAACAAACAGTCATCGGTGAACAAGAAGGAAGAAACCGATGACCCGACTGCCTCAGGAAAGCCACTGTTTGCAATTAAAAAGGGAGGGACAATAAGGATGGATCCCTGCGGACTCTTAGTCTCCTGGACTCTGAGGGGAGCTGAGGAAGGTGCCAACCCGTGCCCAAAAAGAGTGGTAGGAAAGAAAGTTTTGAATAAAAAGCGGAATCGGAACCCTCAAGCCCCAACCGTGCATTGTAGCCAGGATGCGGTGACAAGCCTTCCTGAGGTTAAAAAGACGGCAACAAGGTGTTCATGCCTGCTAAATGCCATACAGATGGCAGATTGCAGAGCCACTAGGTTATCGACAGTCGCATGGCTTTGGCGGAAAGCCCCCTGTCGTGGGGACAACAGACCCCGATGTTCAAAAATCCAGATGAGCCGCCGACTCACCATACATTCTAAGAGCTTGCAAGGAACGTTAGTGAAGCTGATCGGGCGGTAACTATCGGCCACCTGTGGGTCAGCACTGGGTTTAATGACCGGGATAATGGTTTCCCACCATTGTGACAGGAAAGCTGCCTCTGCCCACAGGTGGTTGAACAAGGCGAGAAGCTGGTGTTGGAACTCTGCTGGAAGGTGCTGGATGAACTGGCTGTGAGTCCTGTCTGGTCCCAGAGAGGTATCGGGGCATGCGGAGAGGGCAGTTTGGAATTCCCATTCACTGAAAAGGGAATTTTACGTTTCTACCCAGTATGTATGGAAGGACAGCTGGCGCCATTCTAACCGCTCTTTGAGTGCACCAAAGTCTGCATTGTATGCTGCAGTTTCAGAGTTGCGATCATAATGTCCGCAATATGATCAGCGATAGCAGTTCCATCTATACATACAGTACCCTGGATCTGTAAGCTTGGGATTGCTGCTGATTGGCGATACCCACAAAGGCGCCTAACCTGGGACCACACCTTAGATGGCGAAGCGCGAGACCCGATGTTGGCGACATACTTCTCCCAGCTGTCCTGCTTGCTCTGCCGGATGAGCTGTCAAACTCGGGCCCACAGCCGTTTGAAGGCTATCAGGTTTTCTACGGTGGGGCGGCGCCGATGGCGTTGGAGCGCCCGCCGACAATCCCAGATGGCTGCAGCAATCTGACGTCCACGAGGGCACGGACTTACGCCGAGGGGAGCCAGAGGTCGTGGGAACAGTGGCCTCAGCAGCGGAAACGATGGCAGCAGTGACTTGAACTGATGTGTCCACGTTGGCAGGCACTGGTACAGGAAACTTAATAGTGGAGGTGCAATCCTGCCAATCAGCTCTACGGAGAGACCATCCAGATGGGCGGCCTGCAGGTTGGAAATGCAAGTGCGACACAAGGATCGGAAAATGGTCGCTGCCGCAAAGGTCATCAGGGGTCCTCCAGCGGAAATGTGAGAGCAGACTGACTACATAGAGAGGTCGATTGCCGAATAGGTGCCTCGCACCACGCAAAAATTCGTTGGAGAAACAGTGTTCAATGAACAGATGTCCTGTTGTGATAAAAGCGTCTCTACATAGCTACCACGGCCTGTCATCTACGTCCCACTCCACAATGGTTGGTGTGCATTACAATCCCCGAAGAGGAGAAACGGTGGGGGTAGTTACGCAATCAATGCAGCGATGTCAGTGAGAGAGAGCCATATCCTGGTGAAGGTAAATGGAACAGATGGTGAATTCCTGCCCCACCCAGATTCGAACAGCGCCTGCTTCTAGGATCGTGTGGAGAGGCACAGCAGCACTGGGGACACTTGCAAGGATGTAAACAGTGACATCACCTGAATCTCTGTCGCATGTAGCCCGATTTGGGTAGTAGCTTTGATAGCCACGAAGAGCTGGGGTCCTCTGGGCAGGAAACCACGTTTCCTGCAGTGCGAGAAAACACACGGAGAAGCGGCACAACTGCCGCAACTCAGCTATGCAGTTGAAGAAACCGCTACGATTCCATTGGAGAATTTCTTTGTCTCCAAGCTGAATATCCAGGACTTAACTGCACGGAACTTATTCGGTGCGTTCGATTCAGCCCACTCAGTATTCCAAAATCCCAGTACCTTTCGATTGAGCACCGTTCGAAGATCCCTCTCCTGGAGGCCGATTTCTAGGATGGTTGAGGTGGTATCCTGCTTCGCTAGCTGGTCGACGCGGTTGGTCTCAGTTATGCCAATGTGGCCAGGATTCAAAATGAAGACCACAGTGCGACAAGATTTACGTAGTCTGTATACACCGTCCTGAATTGACCGTACCAAAGGGTGTTTCGGAAAGCACTCGTCAAGGGCTTTCAAACCGCTCAGGGAGTCAATACAGATAACGACAGACTCCCCGGGGCCGGCTCTGAGATGTTCAAGGGCCCGCTAAATGGTGACAAGTTCAGCTGTAAACACACTACTCCCAAAGGGCAATGAATGTTGTTCAATTCGCTGACCGTGGGTATAGGCATACCCAGCATGGCCAGCGACTAGGGACTAGGGAACCATCTGTGTATACAAATTCAGCGCCACGGAATGAATCAAGAAGGACCTGAAACTGGAGACGGAGGGTCGTTGGTGCAACAGAGGCTTTGGAGTCTCGGGACAACTCCAACCAAAGCTGGAAGCGAGGAATGATCCAAGGAGGAATATGAGAACGGTACTGAAAGGTGAGAGGGATGGGAAGAGACACTAGGGAAGAAATAAGGGAACGAACATGGACCGCAATCGGGAGACCCGACCTCGGCCGTCGTCGTGGGGAAGGGAGTGCGACAGCTGGGAAGAGGAAACTGGGATTCGGGTGGCGAGGTAAGGCTTGAAGATGGGCAAAATACGAAGCCATTAGCTGTTGCCTTCTAAATCTCAGGAGGAGGGCGAACTGCAGCCTCAGCAAGAAGGCTTGTCAAAGGACTTTTACAGAAGGCTCCTGTTGCTAAATGGATGCCACTGTGATGGACCGGATTCAAGACCTGCAGTGCAGATGGGGCTGCAAACTCATATACGAGGCTGCTGTAATCAAAGCGTGACTGGATTAGTGCCATATACAGGTGTAGTAGAGTGGGACGAGCAGCTCCCCAACCAGAGTGGCTGAGGCAGTTTATGTGTCGCCAGCATTTTTGTTTCACTTGGTGAAGATGTGGCACCCAAGTCAGCTGGGCATCGAAGAGCGTGACTAGGAAGCGGTGGGTCATCTCGACATGAAGGGGTTTATCATTCAAATGTAGCTCAGGGTCTGGGTGAGCTAACTGACGACGTCAAAAGTGCCTGACACGGGTTTTCTGCGCCGAAAATTGGAAACCATGCGCAGAGGCCCAAGACTGGGCCTTTCGGATGGCCCCCTGCAACCGCCATTCAGTGCCGCCAATGCTGCCTGAACTAAAGTACAGGCAAAAGTAGTCAGCAAACAAGGAAGAAGAGACAGACGATCCTACTGCCGCAGCTAGCCTGTTAATAGCAATTAAAAATAATGAAACACTGAGAACGGAGCCCTGTGGGACACCGTTGTCTAAAACATGTGGGAAGCTAGGAGTGGTGCCAATCTGAACCTGAAAAGAGCAGAGCGAGTGGAAGTTCCGGCTGAACGTCGGGAGGGGACCACGTAAGCTCCATTCGTAAAGTGTTGAGAGAATATGACGCTAGGTTGTATCATATTCCTTGCGGAGATCAAAAAAGACTGCAACAAGATGTTCTCGGTGGGCAAAAGCTGTACATATAGCTGACTCCAGGGATACGAGATTGTCGATAGTAGAACGGCTCTGGCGGAAGCCTCCCTGTTATGAGGGCGAGGAGACCCCGATCCTCAAGTATCCACATAAGCCAGTAACTCGCCATACGTTCGAGGAGCGTTGGTGAGCGGAACGTTGGTGAGGCCAATAGGGCGGCAACTCTCAGCCTCCAGCGGATCGGCGCCTGGTTTCATGACTGGAATGATGATACTTTCGCGCCATTGTGATGGGGAAAGATCTCCTGTCTAGAGTCGATTGAAAAGGGCGAGTATTTGGCGTTGAAGGTCCACTGAGAGGTGACGGACGAACTGGCTGTGAATACGGTCTGGCCCGTGAGAGGTTTCGAGGGATACAGCAAGAGCAGTTTTGAACTTCCACTCACTAAATGGAGCATTATACAGTTCCTGTCGACAACTGCAGAATGATAACTGCCTCCGCTCAACCCGCTCCTGGAGTGCGCGGAAGTCCACATTGTAGGTTGCAATTGCAGAGCAATGTGCATAGTGCTCGGCCACATGCTCAGCAATAACTGTCGGTCAGTACAGAGAGCATCTTGAACCTTGAGTGATGGGATTCCACTTGGTGGGTGGTACCCAAAATGCCTGGGACTACACTTTAGAAGAGGTGGTGTAGGAACCAATGGAGGTTACATATCGCTCCCAACAGGCCTGCTTACTCTGTTGGATCAGTCGCCGGAACCGGCCCAGAGACACTTAAAAGCTATCGGATGTTCCATGGTGGGGTGGCATCAGTGGCGCTGGAGCGCCGTCCGACGCTCGCGTATGGCTTGTGCGATCTCTCTCATCCAGCAAGGCACAGATTTGCGCTGAAGTGAGCCTTTGGTAGTTGGTACAGTTGCCTCAGAGGCGGAAACAATGTCTTCAGTTATCCGTTGAACCGCCATGTCAATGTCACCCGGTAGCGTAGTAACCACAGCAGTTATAGTGTAGCTCTGCCAGTCAGCCCTATGGAGAGACCACCAGGATAGACGATCTGCAGGGTGAAATTGTGGGAGAGACGAAAGGATGGGAAAAATGGTCGCTCCCACATAGGTCGTCATGGACCACCCAAAATAAATGTGGGTGTAGGCTAGGGCTACAGAGACAGAGGTCAATAGCTGAGAAAGTGCCATGCTTGTGGGGGCTACACTGTTCAGAACACATATGTCGAATTGTGTTAAAAGATTCTCAGTTCCACCCCACAAGGGATGATGGGCACTAAAGTCACCCAAGAGGAGATCCGGTTGGGGTAATTGGGTGACCAATGCAACGAGGTCAGCAGTGGACACAGCAACATCCGGGGGAAGGTATAGGAAACAAATGGTGAATTCCTGTATTGCCCGGATGCAAACTGCCACTGCCTCCAGGATCGTGTTGAGAGGCACAGCTGCATTGGGGATGGTGGCGAGGACGTACACACAAACTCCACCAGATACACTGTCATAGAAACTGCGCGATTTTTGTATTATCCCCAGTAGCCACGTAGGGTAGGGTCCTCTGTGCAGGAAACCAGGTTTCCTGCAGAGCTGCACAATATGTGGGGAAGCGGAATAATTGCTGCAACTCGGACAAATGGCGGAAAAAACTGCCACAGTTCCACTGCATGATCATAGTGGTTCCCTGTCGCTGGGATTTTGAAGTTGTAGTTGGGTCCGCAGGATCGTTTGCTGTCGCTGACGGCGGAGTCGGAGCCTCAACGTACATCACGACTGGGGACTCAGCAAAAGCAAAGTCCTCCGGGGACGCGAGAATCTCCACCTCGTCCTCCGAGACAGTTGTTTGTTGTGGTGGCACGGGAGCCACTGGGGATTCTTTCTGTTTGGGTTTCTTCTTCTACTTCTCCCGCTGATCCCTTGGCTTCTCCTGTTGGGAAGGTTTTGCGGACTCGTCCAGAGGGACAGGCGTCCTTGAGGCCCTATTACCAGCAGTTGGTGGATTTTTCAGCCACTCACTAGAAACAACTTTACCAGTGGGAGAAACCATATGGGGAAGGGTTCTGAGGGAACCCTTCCTGGCGGGAGGAGCCAGAGGTGGCTGTTGGTTCTCTGGCTCATGGGTGGAGGCCCGTTGTCCCCTGTGGGTGTGGCATTATTGCTCCCAAAGTAGCGACTTGGGAGGAAACAGAAGACGAGGCGCCCCCCAGACACCGAGTGGGCAGGTGTTAACATTTGGGTCTGAGCGCCCGGAATGGTAGATGTCACAGGAGATGATGTTAACATGGATGGTGATGCAGCAGTGGCATATGTGGACTTCATACTAACAAGGTGGATATTTTCATATTTCTTCTTAGCCTCTGAATATGACAGACTGTCCAGGGTATTATATTCCATTATTTTGCGTTCTTAGTGGAGAACTGCGCAGGTTGGAGAGCAGGTAGAGTGGCGCTGGCCACAGTTTACACAGACGGGGGGAGGGGTACATGGCACGTCTGGATGAGATGCACGTCCGCACTCCCGACAGGTGGGGTTGCCCTCATAGCGGGATGACATATGGCCAAACCTCCAGCACTTTAAGCAGCTCATAGGGGGAGGAATGTAGGGTTTGACGTCACACAGGTAGATAATTACCTTGCCTTTCTCAGGCAATGAATCGCCCTTAAAAGCCAAGATGAAGGCACCAGTGGCGACCCTGTTGTCCTTCAGACCCCTGTATATGCGCCGAATAAACTGCACTCCTTGCCTCTCTAAGTTCTTTCAGAGTTCTTCATCGAACTTTAGCAATATGTCTGTATGAAAGGTAACAACCTGAACCATGTTCAGGCTTTTGTAGGGGGTGATGCTAACGGGAACGTCGCCAAGCTTGTCACAGGCAAGCAGAGCCCATGATTGGGCTGGGGAGAACTTAGTTATCAGAACAGATCAGGACCTCATCTTCAACATTCCTTCTACCTCCCCAAAGGTATCTTCCAGATTCTCCACAATAAACAGAGGCTTCATTGTCCATGAACGATTCGCCATCCGTTCGACTGCACACCAGGTATCAGGGGTATACGCCTCACCTAGATGAGCCCGACGTTCTTCCCATGGCGTAGCCAGGGATGGAAACGATTGGGGGGGTCATATGATGCTGCATTAAATGACAGTGGTTAAACGCCCACCGGCGTTACTCTGGTTTCTTTTCATGGTGTTCCCACGAGTAGCTAGGGAAATAAAGGTCCACCCAGGCAGAGCCTCCCTTGCCTGGGTAAGCCTTATACAACTGAGGTGAGGCAGGTTCCTCAGAGGTTGCTCGCTAGCGACTGTTCAACCTCAACATCCATGAATCTCCTTGGCAGGTAGCACACTGAGATTGAGTTTTTTTTTATATATAGCGGTTTGTACCGTCCTCGCGACCCAGGCGATTAAGCCAAGATCCCTAGGCTCTGAAACGTACAACATTACGTCGTACTGAACAATAGTCATTGAAGCACGCACAGACATTACAGAATAGTGGACTGTTGGCACGAAACAGCCCACAGCTCAGGACCCGGGTTCGCCAAGCCTGTACTCAGTAAATTAAAGCTGAGCCCCTGAGGGGGCTACAGGCCTCTTTGGCAGCCTGATCAGCATCTTCATTACCCTGAATGCCCACGTATCCTGGCACCCAGCAAAACGATACCACCTTCCAGCGACATTGAAGGAAGGACAATTTGTCGTGTATATGCTGCAGTAATGTCTCAGATGGATAGAGCTTGTCCAACGATTGCAGTGCACTCAGAGAATCAGAGCAGAGAAGAAATCATTTGCCCTGATCACGACTTAACTTCTCCAGTGCCTTCAAGTTCACATGGAGCTTTGCAGAAAAAACAGTAATTCTCGGGGTGGCAAATCTTGACAAAACAGTCAGGGAAAACAATGGAACATCCAACTGTGTTCCCATGCCTAGATCCATCAGTGCACAGACCTGTAAAATTGTGATGCCTATCTAAAACAGTTAAAACAACGACTGATAGGTAAAATCCGGAGTTTTTGCCTTCCTAAAACTCGCCAGGTCGAAAATAATTCTGGGCCTCTGGAGAAGCCAAGGTGGGACCCTGGCACAACCTCTATGGAAACATTGAAATCAGCCACTCGCATTTCTAAAAGTAAATCCTTTGTGTAAATCCCATATGGTCTTGTCGCTCTGTGGCGAGTATGAAACAGCCTTTTAGATTAGATTAATACTTGTTCCATAGATCATATATACGACATTTCGTAATGATGTGGAACGTGTCAGTTTAGTAAATGTTGTCTATACTTGACAATCAATATTTTAAGGATTTTTTTATTTCTTTTTTTAAGTTTTATCTAAAAATTCATCTACATTGTAGAAGGAGTTGCCATTCAGACATTCCTTTAATTTCTTCTTAAATACTAGGTGGCTATCTGTCAGACTTTTGATGCTACTTGGTAAGTGACCAAACACACTTGTGGCAGCATAATTCACCCCTTTCTGAGCCAAAGTTAGATTTAACCTTGAATAATGAATATCATCCTTTCTCCTAGTGTTGTAGCTATGCACACCGCTATTACTTTTGAATTCGGTCGGATTGTTAATAACAAATTTCATGAGTGAATATATATATATTGTGAAGATACAGTGAGTATCCCTAGATCCCTAAATAATTGTCTGCAGGATGCTCTTGGGTGGGCTCCAGCAATTATTCTGATTTTACGCTTTTGTGCAATGAATACTTTTTTTCTCAATGTTGAATTGCCCCAGAATATGATCCCATATGAAAGCAGTGAATGAAAATAGGCGTAGTAAGCTAATTTACTGAAATGTATAGCACCAAATTTTGCAATGACTCTGATAGCATAAGTAGCTGAACACAGACGTTTCAGGAGGCCGAGCAACAGTGAGGTACGCTGGTGTGAACAGCGTTTTATATGCGTGGCACACTATCAGTAGCTGTCGCCTGATGTGCAGTGGTGGCTCCGCAGCCTCAGTGCAAAGACTTGGTATGGGGGCTTGTCCTAAATGCTCCAGTGTCCAGCCGAATCCCTGCATGGTGTAACACATCCAACACCTTTAAATAAGATGGGTGTGCAGACCATACACTGTGCAACCATAATCCAGATGAGACTGCACAAAGGCTCTGTAAAACCGGAGCAAACAGGTCCTGTCTGCTCCCCCAAGAAGTGTGCCTAAGACATTTTAAAATCGCCAGTGCTTTGAGGCACCGTGTCTTCAAGTCCTTAAGGTGGGGGCAACCATGTGAGCTTAGAATCTAACGTGAGGCCCAGAAAGCTCACTGTCTTTAAAATGCAGCACAGAGCCCTTCATCTGCAGTTCAGATAGATTAAAAACAGTACGTGAATGCTTAGAAAGACCACACACAGACTTTACGGTTGAAAACTTAAAATCAGTCATCCCTGCCCATTCATCCAAGCGCCGAAGAGTTAACGGCAACTGACGTGTAGTCGTTGCCAGATTGTATGAAGAGCAAAAGACAGAAGTCATCCACAAAAAGATAACACTGCAGAGGACAGTTCACGTTAGAAGTAATACTGTTAATAGCTATTGCAAAGAAGGTCACGCATAAAACACTACCCTGAGGGACTCCGTTTCTCCTGCTCAAAGCGGTCAGAAAGGTCGTCACCAACGAGGAAAAAGAAAGAACTGAATAAAACGGGGAAGACAACCACAAAAACCCCATTTGTGGAGCTGCCTTTGTTCTGCCTTGTTAGGTGTCTTAACATGCTGTAGTGAATACCATCATGATCTGGGGATGTGTCACAGGCCACGGACAATGCAGAATCCAGCTCCCACATGGAAAAGGGGTAGTTATACTTTTCAACATTGCTGGACCAGAAGTCCAAAATTCCCCCTCAGCAGCTATCCGGTGGCGCTGGAAAGCTGGATTGTAACTGGCGGTGGCAGTTGGAGTTACTGTAGCAAAATAGACCGCCATGGTCTGGGCAATGTCTCGTAGGTTGGTCTGGAGACCACCACTACCCATCACAGCAGCTACTGATATCCTCTTAATGGCCTCCCATACAATGGAACTCTCAGTTGAACGGTTAATGGACTTTAGGAACTGTTGCCATGACCTCCTCTTGCTCTCTCTAAGAATTCGGCGACACTTCACCCTCGCCACTTTAAATCATGAACCGACGCAGAGCTGCCCGTCTGACCCAAATGGCAGAATGGCAATCATCATTCCACGAAGGGACTGGATGCCGTTTTGGTTGCTCTGTTGACCGTGGAATGGATACAGTGGCAGCGTAGTGGATCTTACCGGTAATGTGATCCACCAATTCCTGGACGTTGTCATGGGGTTCAAATTTGGCAAGTTGACAAAGTGTCCAGTCTGCCCTGCAAAGAATCCATCGAGGTGGCTGGCTTGTGGGTTCTCTCTCTCTCTCTCTCTCTCTCTCTCTCTCTCTCTCTCTCTCTCTCTCTGGAAGGTGAATCCAAATGGGGAAGTGATCACTACCATGCAGGTCATGGCCCATTTCCCATTGAATAGAGTGGGTAAGGGCTGGAGAGCAGAGCGACAGGTCAATGGCAGAACGACCCCGTTGCAGTGCAGAAGTGAGTGCTCTGACTTGTATTAGCGCTTGAAGACAAGAGAAGCCTCTCAACTGCTCTACTCTTGGGGCAGGTGGTGACGGAGCCCCAAAGCACATTATGTGCATTAAAGTCACAGAGGATGAATGGGTGTGGGAGCTGTGTAAGAAGGTCTTCCAGTACATCTACATTAAGTATGTCATGTGGCGGCAAATACAGGGAGCATACAGTCAGTTAGTGTTGCATATTCACTGACACTGCAACTGCTTGTAGGTTAGTGTTGAGATAGATGGGTTCAGAGTGGTGGGCCGTTTTGGTGAAAACAGCGACTCCCTCTCTAGCTCTCTCACTCTGCTAATGTCGTCCTTTCTGTGGAGAACATATCCATGTACCTCAGGGGTATCTGAAGGCTTGAAATTCGTCTCCTGTAGACAGATGCACAGTGGTCGTCCATGTGATAATAACCATAGTTCCTCCAGATGTGTCTGAAATCCCTGCAAGTTCCATTGTAATATGGAAGCCATCTATGAAGGTGGTTTGATTTTCACCCTCTCTTTCTGACGGGACTGGGAGACCATAATGGGTGAAGGATCACCCTTGGGGCAACATGTTTGCCCCCTGAGGAAGGTCTGTTTTGGGGCGGGTTGATTGCCTCAGAGAAAAATCGAACTACATGGCCTCTGGAGCTGAATCGCATGGCACGTCAAGCAAAATGACTTCACTCTGATCTGACTCTGTGCTTACAGTTTTCAGTTCAGTCCTTTCCTTTGTCCTTCGCTTGCTTTTTGGGCATTTCAACAGGTGGTGTGGTAGATGAAGTGGATTTGGAAATGGGTTGTGGCATGGAAGGTGGCAGAAGCTCACCAATGTCGGTAGTGGTACCTTGATCTACCGTTTTCTGGAGAACTACCGAAGCGGAAACACCTGCCTCATTGCATGTGCACCGGCACGATCAAGTGTTTGTACCGATGGTAGCAACCTCGGTTTGCGTAGAAACATCGGCCTTGGAAACTGGCTTTTGAAAAGCACCAGCAAAAGAGGTGACATAGGAAAGCGGCTGTATAGCCTTAAAGATCTTTTTGGCTTCACCATAGGAAATGCTCTTCGTTGTTTTTATTTCCTGCACTTTTCTTTCATCCAAGTAGACGCTGCATTTCCTACTCCAAACTGGGTGTTCCCCAGAGCAGTTCACACACTTTGGAGGAGGTGAGAAATCTACACTATCATGAGCCACCTTACCCCAATTCCCGCAAGTAGCTTCTCCCTTACAACCAAGAGTGGTATGCTCGAATTCCTGACACAAAGCAATGCATCGAGTTCGGAACATAGGGTCTTACTTTTAACCTTAGGAAGCTTGCCTTTACATATTCTGGGTGTTTTAAATGTTCAAATGTTTGTACAGCCTATGGGACTTAACTACGGGGTCATCAGTCCCTAAACTTACAAACTACTTATGAACTACTTACGAACTACGACGGCACAAATATCCATGCCCGAGGGGGGATTCGAACCCCCGACCGTAGTGGCCGTGCAGACCGTGACTGGAGCGCCTCAGTCTCCTCGGCCACCGCAGCCGGCTCTGGGTGTTTACTGAAGGTGAGTATAAAGGAGTATGATGTTACTAACTGCCCATTCACCCTTTTCATGATGTGTTTGACACCAACAGTACCCTCTGGAGCCCACTCAACCTTTAGCTCTTCAGTCGGAATGCCCACCAAATCCCTACAAGTAACAACACCTTTACTATAACTGAGGGTATTATGTACTTTCATTTCAATGGCATATTCTTCAAGGCATTTAGCCTTCTGGAGGTTGACTGCTTGTTGGGAAGTAGATGTTTCAACAAAGTACCATTACGCGTTTCACGGATTTCAGTTCACCATTGATTCCCTCTAGACCTGTTTTGAATGTAGAAAGGGGATAACATTTGAAAGGTGCCCTGCTTCCTCTTCACAACAATAAACACATTCTGTGGAGCAGCATGTGTTCCGTTAGTATAAGTTACACATTTCTTCTGCTGTGCTGAATTCTGAGGACTGGCTACCCTAGCCAGTTGGTAGGTTCGGTGTTGGTACCCCCAGTGGTACACCCATTCCTCTAGGAGGTGGAAAATTCCTCGAAAGGTCCATCTCGGTCCCACGAGCAGCTACGGAACTAAGGGTACACCTAGACAGACTCGCATGCCTAAGTAAGCCTTATACAACTGAGGTTCGGCAATATCCCCAGAGGTTGCTCGCTAACGACTGTTCAACAGCCATGCACCCCATCCACACATAGCACACCTTGGGATGAAGTTTTTTCTTTTATTATTTTATTATTATTTTTTTATAGGGGTTTGTCCTCTCCGGGGGACACCACCTTGATGAAGCACTGTCCGTGTGGGTGGAGAGACTTGCGTATCCATGTGAAGCTGAGGGCTATACCGAAGGCCTCAGCTGATGGATCAGACCAAGTGTGTCCCACAACGTCCCGTCTTCCTTATCCTCTCCCAGTCCTTTCCCAATTCCTTTCCCAACCCAAGGTGTGATGTGATCCGTGCCGAGGGGTGCGTGGCACATGGGTGGATGTGTCTCGAACAGAGCCTCAGGGGTACCGGGTGACCTCCCTGAGTAAGTAGCCTTGCACCACGCGGGGTTATCGTGGTGTGCACCATATAAATCCCCAAATCTCGTGGGACTAAGATGGACACACAGAAAGAAAGTATTTTAAAACAATCTGAGGGTCAATCTGAGACCTCACATACTCAGACATCGGGATCAGGACCAATGGAATGCACTCCTACTTCTGAATCAGGGTCTAGGCCTGAGCAAGAAGTGGGAACTGTAACAGAGAAGTTGGGCCAGATTAGGATTAAGGCCTTGTCTGGGGCTCAGAGGAGGAAACTTCTCAAGGAACGGAAGCAAAAGGAAGGAAAATAATGGCTTCCTAAGCGTAAGTGGAGGGAATCAAAAGGGCTTGAGCCCATGACCAAAAAGAAACTGCCTCAGGTTGAAGTGGAAACGCAGACCCCCTTGACGTCGAAGACAGGTGGCGAGAAGGTTAGGGAGGAATCTAAGACTCTGTCCTCTCTGGACAAGCTTGATCCTAAAAGGCTGAGGCAGGAAATAGGGAAACAGACCTATAGTACTGCAGTCTTGGTCTTTAGAATGGCAGTTGTCCAAGAAGGATACCCACTTGTGAGCATCACCTCGCAGGAGGAGCAGCTCGTGCAGATGGCCCTCTTTGAAGAGATTGGGGGGGGGGGGGGAGAGATGCTGGTCCACGACCCATATTCAGGAGGGTCTATCTAGATTGCGGTGCCCTCATTTTCGTCTGCAAGGGGGAGCACTCAGCAGAATGGCTTAAAGACAAGGTGCCCATGATATCCCCGTGGGAGGATGCAAAGCTGCTGATCAAGACAGCAACCGAACTCCTGAAGACCGCAAAGGTATCAATATGGGTACCAAAGATCCTTAAGGATGTCTCTCCAAAGAGTCTGTTCGAGAAAATAAGGTTGCAGAACCCAAAACGCTTGGCAGAGCAAGGGCATATTTAGTGCTCAGGGCCAAAAGGCAGGGGCTGCCCCCAGGATATCAACGTAGGACATTTTACTGTAGCTTTATGAATGTCGTGGGCAAAGCATCCACACATCTAATACCACTAAGTCTCCTAGCAGATGCTCTTCCCAAGGGCACCATCCAGACATAGCAGGGGCCATCTAGTCTTATGCATTTAAACATTTAAACAATACCAAGTTGTTTACATTTTGGTATCCACCCTCATCGATGACTACAATTCGTATTCAGATTGTTAATAAACATACCCATAACTAAAACACACAAATGAATATATGATGAAATATAAATATTCTTCAGTTTAAAAAAGGACACTGTAAATACCAACAAATATTAATTTAAATTTACTTACAGATGAATCTTCAGCATCCATGCCATGTTTCCAGTTCTCTCTCATAGATAACTGACGGGCCAGTTCCATGTCCCTTAAAAATTGCTGTTCTTCAGTCAAGGGGAAAATATCTGCAATTTTCCCAACCTGAAACAACATGCATGTACTGCACAAACAATAGTACATACTGGAAATGAGTAGTCATAACACTGCACATCACCAGCATATGTTAGAAAAAATTTGCATGCGCATGAATGCTCGCAGTAGTTGTAGGTGGTGAAAAATTCGAAGCTCTAGCTGCTAAAGCTAAATACAAGCACTAACCCAGAAAAAAGGCATACATTGTGCTAAGACAAAAGGGGGAAAATCACAAAACTACTGTGATGCAACATAATATCTAATAAATTTGTAATATGCATCTGTAAGTAATTTTACTCCTAATGGAGTACAATAACAAACAGGGTGAATAATTTAAGACTTAAGACCCCTTTCATTTTGTGAATGCTTGCACACACCAAAAAGCAATTTTCAGCATATGTTAGAGCAGTGAGTGGAACTTTTTTGTTTGGTTAATGTCTTTAAAACTGGTAGCAATTGAGATGTTAAGTATGCAAGTTTTTTCACTTATTTACAGATGCATTCAAGCTGTTTATCATCAACTGGAAGGCACACTTGTAACTGCCATTCGAAAGAAAAATAAACAGATGTACTTACATTTGACAATATAGTAGAACACCTACTGGTGATGCACTGACACTTATCTGATGTGATTGGGGCTTTGTCATAGACCCCAACTTTGACTGCTCTCAAAAGATATAAATTGAGAAGAGTCATACTGGGGAATCTTGCAGGACATTTTACAACAGAATTTTATCCTATCCAATTTCCACAGAAGTTTAAATTCAGTATTTATGTTGCAACACAGGAGGAGTGATTTAGACAACTACTGTGTAGACCACACACACTGTGAAACATCCAATGGTAGCTCTTCTAGTAGAATTGGAATAATATTCTTAAAACTATGCCATCTGGTGACACCACAGTGGTGTCATGTGCATAGTATCACTCATTGGCCAGCATCAGCACTTTAATATCTTTTGCATTCTGTTGGTGTTTTGTCAAGGTAACATTAAGTTAACACATCAACAAGGTTTTTGTTTTGTTTTTATAAGTACTTGTGCCCTTTCATCATGGCAGATGAAAGAGAGAATAAGATCTCTTATGATAAAAAATGCGCAGACGTCTTATCCGATGTTCCGGATGACTTTGTTGATTGGGAAGAAGACATTGGATTAAAGAGAGGAAAAAAAAGTGAAGCATAATCAGAAGAAGATAGTGAAATATGTACAAGAAGAATTCAGAGAATGCTATATTTGCCAACTGATTTGGATTAAACAGACTAAGAAGACAGTGCACAGTGGTCAGACCTTGATTTACCGAGGACCAATAATAAATTTGAAGGATCACCAAGTCTAAACATATTTCCAAAAGACACACAAAAGCATTAAGGATATTGGAGAATTATTTATTGGAGAATTATGTATTGGGAATTATCTATTGGAACGTATTAGCAATGAAGCCACAAAAATACTACAGGCAAAATTGCAATAGAAATAAATTGGACAAAAAACTGCTAAATTTGTCGACATTACGGCACCTGAACTTGGAAAATCATCATTTTTACACAATTCCAAAAACAATAATAAACCAAATAATGCCAACCAGTTTTTCAAAGTGTAATTCATAATTGATCATTTTTCTATAAAGATTAAAGAAAATTTTAATCCAAGTCAAAACATCTCAACTGATGAAGGAATGATACCGTAGTGTTCAATGGAACTATTGACACCTTCTTATGAAAAGTGGCATCATTTCTACATGGATAATTATTACAACAGTATTGAACTTGCAGAGAAGTTACTTGAAAAGAAAATTTGAGTTTGTGGAATGATATGGCAAAACAGAGGATATCAGGAAAAATTAAAGCATGGAAAAGTCAAGCTGTTTGAAGCTTGTAATCAACAGAAAGGCAAAGGACTTGTACAGGTATCTGTGAAGTGCTTTGAAAACAAAAACGATAAGAATGAATCTACAATACGTAAGTTCACTGCCACTGACACTCAAAGAAAACTTGAAAAATCAATTACACAATAAAGAAACCTGTAAGTGTGTTAGACTTCATCAACTGCCAGAAAGGAGTGTTCAAACACATTCAAATGTTTGTAAATCTATTGGACTCAACTACTTAAACTAAGGTAAACTAACCTAAGGACAACACAAACACCCATGCCCCAGGGGGGACTCGAACCACCGACGGTGAATGGCAGCGTGCACCATAGCACGGCGCCCTTGTGTGCACCGCTAATCTGCCACGGCTGAAAGGAGTGGATTGGTCAGACCAATATTTTAATTGTTACTCTATATACACAAACTATAAAATGGTCAAAAAAGTTTTGCATGGACCTCTTTAGCTGCATATTATTTAATGCATTCCATGCATGTCAATATTTCAATGAAGAGCACACTATTTTTTATTGAAAGTATCCGATTTGTGGATAAAAGACCAAGTGTGGCTGTTGAGTAGAAGTTGTTTCTTGTCGCATGCCAGTTGTGTCTGGTATGGTTTTCATAATTTAATGTCCATTAAATTTTTTGGATTTCATACATTGTAAACAGTAGCTTACAATTAATTGTAACATTTGTTAACAGATCTGAAGATGGGCAGTTGTCCTGAAACTGGTCACGTTATACAAAATAAAAGCGATCTGCAGACTGATATTCGAGACTTTTACACTAGATAAAATTAACATAATTCACAAGGAAAAAATAAACAAATTTATTTCAGTAATGAATTAAAAAGAAGTAATAATGATAATATACTTGGGTTAAATGGGTGTGCTTGGGGTAAATGGGTCCTAGGCGGACCCTAAACACCTGGGCCACCACCTCAAACTAATACAATAAAGGAGAACATATGTTGACAGTAATGTCGCAAGTGACTGTTGTGCTTCTACTTTATGCTAAAATACCTGTCACAAAGATAATACTTACAGTAAACATGTAGGTGCTCTGTAAAGTAAGGATGACATCACGTTGCTACAGAAATCCAGCACTACAAAATTGAAAAAACCTGCCACACGAAAACCACAACACTTAGATAGGTGAGACTGCTTGTTCAAGGGAGAAGCCATTGTTCTTCATTGCTGCCAACCACTTTAAGTGAAATTATTCTCACAACTTTTATGTAAAGACCCATAGTCCAAATACCCCCTGGGCCCAGATACCCCAAATGACCTTACTGGAATGGAAAATACTCAGTCGCTGCGGTCGGGGGTTCGATTCCCCCCCTCGGGCATGGATGTTTGTGCCGTCTTTAGTATAAGGTAGTTCATAAGCAGTTTGTAAGTTTGGGGACTGATGACCCCGTAGTTAAGTCCCATAAGCTCTACAAACATTAGAACATCTGTGCATGCTTAACTCTAGAAGTACCTGTGCTTCTCACTCTAGCTTTCTGTTAAGCTTGAACTTGCTGTTTACACCATCAAATAGATGAAATGTACTAGGGTACAGTATAAGTCTAGATTCATTGCAATATTATTTCTTTCAAAAATCGTTATCAAGAATGTAGACAGTTGAAAAACCACAACTTTATGGCAAATTAATTACTTAAACAACAAGCATTTCACATCTGTTTCAAATAGCTGAGTTCATTTGACTGTTAAAAATATCATACGCTGGTTGAGACAGTTACGGGATCAGTTGAGATATCCAGGTTCTGAAGTAATGTCATTGGCAGAATGAACTAAAATGGTTAGACATCAGTTCTATGGAGTGAAGACAACAATACAGCAACTGAGATACTGGTAAATAAAAATTTGCTGCAGAGGGGGTAGGTTTTCAATTGTGTGTACCAAACAAATTCCACAAGCAATTCGGTTCAAATAGTGTAGTGTGCAGCGCAGCTAGTGCAAAGAAACAACTTGACTTACCCAAAGCTAAGGCCTGGAGAGACATAGGAAGGTTGGCAAGGGACAGAGACAGAGGGAGGTGGTTGCAGCTATTGCAGTGTGAGTGTAATTTCCAGGACCTGGACGTGATTTCAGACGATAAGAACCATTAAAATAAGGCAGGACCAATATTGTCCATGAGTAACATAGGCAAATGATGACCATTATCTCCAGTTAACAGTCCATAAAAACAGAAGGCTGAATGTAAGACAGCAACAATAGGCACAATATCAACACAAACAGTCCAAAATCACCTTTGGAAATGTGACCTCTACGCAAGGAGGCCTATGGTGTGTATCCCCTTAAAACCACGACACCAATTAGCGCACAGAAGATATGCAGGGCAACATCAGATTTGGCGTCTTAATGAATGGTGCTAGGTTCTGTTTGCAGATGAGTAGAGATTTTGTGTTCAGCCAGCAACCATCATTCCTTATCTGGAGAGAACGTGAGACACTCTACAATCCTACTTCTGTGCAGGAAACGTCACCATATCATGGTGGTTGGATGTATGTCGTGGGCCGGATTCAGTATCGGCAGATGTATTGATGTCTATGTCATTCAGAATGGCGTTTTGACTGCTCAGACGAGATCCTTTGACCTCCCATTATGACCTAAATTAATACTATAGGTGGTGGTTCATCCTGGTGGACGGTAATACATCCCCACAGAGCAGCACTGGTGGACAGTATGATTGAAGCTGAGGAATTTGGCAAATGAGGTGGCCACTGCATTCATTAGACTTATACCTGATTGAGCATGTCTCTGATGCACCTGACAGATGCATTGCAGCCTGATCAGTACCTCCCACAACAGTTGCAGAGATGGATATTGCACTTGTGGAAAAATGGCTAAATATCCTTCAAGAACTGAATGATAACTTCATACTCCTCATGCCACATAGATGTTTAACTGTACTGGTTGTCCAAGGTGATCACACACCATATAAGATGGCAACAAGAATTACTTTTTCACTATTATGGTAGCCCCATTGTGCCTCACTAAGTAAGCACCATGTAACCTTTAAGTAAACAGTTGAGAAAGCAAAATATTGTATTGTATCAAACACAAATTAGAACTGTAATAATGGAAAGTCCAGGTTGCAATTAATGATATAGTATAGACAGTTTACAACTTACCGCAAAGACATGGCGACGAGCTGCAACAGGCACATACAAAAGATACACACATACAACACTTTCAGCTATCGGCTACGGCAGCCGGAGGTGATGGTTGTATGACTTGTGTGCCTGCGTGATTGTGTGAGTGTTCTATTTTCTGAAGAAGGCCATGGCTGGTAACTGAAAGTGTTGTATGTGTGTGTCTTTTGTATGTGCCTGTCACAGCTCGTCACCACGTTTTTGTGGTGAGTTGTAAATTGTCCTCATTACTATATCACAAATTAGAACTGTGTATTATGTATGATCTTTCACCTGATCCTTCAATTCTTTTGAGCAGAATAGTAAAAATATTGAAAAAGGGTGTATTTATTTGTACTACTATGACCACCACCTTGTGTGTGAAATGTTTCCAGCCAAGAGAAACTTACCAGCTGATTGACTTATCATCATCATCATCATCATCATCATCATCATCATCATCATCATCATTTCTGTAAGTGATTACATGTAGTTTCTAAGAGCAAGTGGACATACCTTTCTGTATCTTATTTCCACTTTAATATTGTTTATTAAAGCTTGAACTGTGGTAGGGATATTTGACAATTACGCTAAAAAGAAACCATCAGTAACTCCTTGATATCTTGTCAACTTCATATACTGGTTGCTGTAGCATGTGTTGATTTAATCTTGTTGCAGCCCCCTTTTTCTATTGCATCACAAATGTTTGTGCTTTATTTTAGCGTAATGGCCGAATAGCTCAAAAGAGGAAAGGCCACTAGACCTGATGGGATACCAGTTCGATTTTACACAGAGTACGCAAAGGATATCTTATTCCACGACATTCTGGACACAGGAGGCTGCCTTGACGGCACATCAGCTGCTTCATTACCTCAAATCTGCATGTGCTCTGATACCTAAAGAAATAACACCTCCTTACCCTGCCTTTGGAGGAAGGACAATCGCTCATGAATAAATTGTGTTGTTGTGTCAGATGGGTAGATGTTCTGAAGTGATTGAAGGGCACTAAGGGAAACTGAGCAAGGAATAAAATGTTTACCCCGAACATACTGGATTTGTTCTAGTGCCTTTAGGTTCATATGTAGGTCTGCTGAGAAAACCGAGTAGCCAGTGGCTAGGTGAATAATCATGATATGATTGGGAAACACTATGGAACACTCAAATGAGTCCCCTTGTTTGGATCCATCGGTGTAAACCACTGTAAAATCACGATGCCCATTTAAAATGTTATGTACAAAACTCAAACCAAAATGTAATGTCAGGTGTGCAATCTTATTTAAATTTTACCAAGTCTAAAGGGATTCTAGGCCTCTGTAACAACCAAGGTGGAAACCTGCTCCAACCTCAGTGTAAAAGATGAAACTCTGCCACACCCATCTCTAAAAAACACTCTGCAGGCCCTCCTCCAGACTGGGTGTTCCCCAAAGCAATTGGCACACTTTGTAGGTGGTGTACACTCAGCTTCCTCAAGGGCAGCCTTGTCACATTACGACAAGTGGCCTCTCCCTCGCAACCCAATTTATTATGCTCAAACGACTGACATTTTAAACAGTGCATTAGGTTGGGCACATATGGCTGCATCTTTAACCTAAGGAATCTGCTTTTACATATTCTGGCAGTCTAGAACTATTAAAGGTGACAGACTCCAATTTGAGAAGTCTCCCATCCACCCTTAAGTTATATTCTGCACATTCACTATTCCCTCTGAAGCCCACTCATCCCCAAGTTGTTCTTTTAGAGTATCAATGAGATCTTGACAAGGTACCACCCCTTTCCTCTAATTTAGTGTACTATGCATATCTGTCTCTATTTCATAACACCCCCCCCCCCCAATGGTATTTAGCTTTTCTGAGGTTGCCACTTGTTGGGAATTTAAAGTTTCAATTGACAGGGTACAATTTTTCAATCATTTAACAGGCTTCAAATTTCATGGAATGCCCTCGAAATCCTTTTGGGTGTAGAAGGTTGAAACCTCAAAACGTCTGCTTTTTCTTTGAATTACTAAAAACACATTCTACGGAGTAGAATGTGCTGTGTTACTAATAAGCATACCTGTATTATCAAGTCCTGTATCTTAAGGATTGGCTCAGTGAGCCCTCTTTTTGGGTGTTTCTTCCCCCCCCCCCCCCCCCCCTCAGCAGTACACCCATTGTGCTGGGAGATAGCAAGGACAACTGGCAAGGATCCGTGCTGGTCCCACGAGGAGCTAGGGAATGAAATGTCTACTTACACAAACTCCACATGCCTTGATACGTCTAATACAACTGAGGTTGGGAATTATCTCCAGAGGTTGTTCACTAGTGACTGTTCCACCTCAACAGCCATGCATCCCTTCAGCACAAAGCACATTTTGGCATTCAGGTTTTTTGATAGAGGTATTTTCCTTCCTCACGACCTGTGAAGCTATGCCAAGATTACAATTCTGACACATACAATGTTCCATTGGTGCACCACATGGCAGTCACTGAAGTGTGCCCAGAGGTTATGAGTCAGTGCATTGGCAGCATTACGCAGTCCCCAGCTTACAAACTCCGGGTTCACTAAGCCCGTACCCAGCAAGTTAATGCTGAGCCCTCTAACGGGTGGGGGGTGCGGGGTCAAATGTAAGAGCTGAAATTTTATATTCTATGAAAGATTACTCCTGACACTGATCAGACTCAAATAATGTAAGCACATCTATGGGGAGAACATTAGGCCCAGTTCCTTTCTTGATCTATATTAATGATTTCCCACAGTATGTCAAAAATAAGAAAAAATACCAATTGCTGAGAGAGAGAGAGAGAGAGAGAGAGAGAGAGAGAGAGAGAGAGAGAGAGAGAGAGAGAGAGCTATGGTCAGGCTATTTGCCCGATTGCTGGTGAATCTTCAGAGTAGTACAATCATGACCCACGTAACATTTTATTCCTCTGTTTCATCCAGAGCTGTGCTGGACATCCTCAGAGGTGCTTGTGGTTTCACTGAGGCCTGCCAAGTGATGAGCCTGACATTATGGAGTGACATACATGAAACTCAACTATCTTACATTTTGTCTGGCAAAGACAGAACTTTCCTACCTCTTCTGGATAGGTGAGCAGCTGCTTCTTGTCTGCCAAAACAATTGTCTTATTTGTGTAACTAGGTGACACCTTCAGTTATCTGTGGACAATAGTTTATTACTGTAGTATTTTTATTTTGATTAACTTCATTTCATGATTTCCTGACTGAAGAGGATGCTTGCTACAGCTGATTCTCCTATTTTTCTTAAGTGGTAAATACTTAAGTTCCTTCAGTTGAAATTTAAACACAAGTTCTTTAATTTTATACAGTATATCCTACATACCAATACAGGATGCAATTGATCTTCTACAGATCTGCAATTTTTTTCTGTGTTTGTCTATAAAACAAACTAATATGATTCTGTGAATAATTACCAGTATGATCAATCTCCTTCAATAAAAATGTAAAGAAACTTTCACCATTACATTTATCCATGTCCTTCAGCTTATTCCCAGAATTCTCTCCCATTCTGACTGGTATTTTGACCAACAAAGAAAATATGCCAAATCCACTGATCTGAGAAGATTGCAGGGTATATAAAATTCTGTGAGTGTAGACAGTTGTACATTGGAAATACCAAGAGAAGCATGAACACATGACTGAAGGAAAATAGATGTGTTTGCTGAAGATAATAGCAAAATGCACTACAGTACAGCACACTCTTCAGTCAGTAAATCATGAAGTAAAGTTTTCTAAACTCAAAACTGTACCTACAGTGATGAACTATTACCCACTTGGTATACAATAAGGCAATTGAAATATATTAACAGAAGGATAATTTTAAGAGAGTAGATGAAATCCTAAAACTGAGTGACATATGGGCAGTTTCTCCACAAGTTGCCAACAAGTTTCATACTTGACAGACAAAAAGTTCAATACAGAAGATGTTGTGAAGAAATAAAATTGACCGATCATACGAACACTTGTACTGTCGCTCTTTTTCACAGTACTTATGTCACTATGTGATGCCAAACCCATCGGTTGCTATACTCAGCAGAATAAGTGTTGTGACCTCGTTGCCTTTTGTTGTTTCATTCTTTCTACCATTAGTGGAGTACTCGTCCCAGTCTAGTTGTCAGGAAAGGTACTGGTGCAGGAATCGATGGTCAGCTAAAGCATTTCTATAGAGATTAGTATTAGAAGTTTTATTGACTGAAGATACAACGATACTCAACTTTAAAACATATGCCTCTTTCTTCTCGCTTCTCACGGCGGTGGCTGTATGATGCTAGCTATGCTGAGACCTAGTGACTCCTAAGTTTGTAGCCGAGTTCTGACCTAGTAACTGCCCGAGTTTTGACTAGTAACTGATGGGCGTCCATACATATGTCGGCCAAGATATAGCCACTTGTAGAGGGTGCGCATCTTCAGTTACTCCCTCTAGGATGCGCAGCGCCTGCTTGCGATTGGCTTTCGGTCGATCGCTGCCTTCTCCACAATCCTTCTCTTACGTCAGGCACGTGGGGGCTGACTTTACGCCACAACAATCAGTAGCACCTCTGAAGATGTCCACTGCAGCTCTGAATGAAGTGTTAGCAATGAGTTTGTTTCATGGTGTATGAAAATACAATATGAAAGAATGCAGAAAGGCATATTTTTGTTTCTGTGGGCTACATTCAGAAGTCACATCTGAAAACACTCACTGTAATCTTGAAATAACTTCAAATATTGAGTAAGATTATTACAGAAAAAACTTTTTTCCTTTTAGGACTAGGTGATGAACAATAAGAGTCTCTTGATATTACGAGGTTTGTAAGTAATTTGATAAGAAAATGTTAAGATGAAAATAATGTGTTTGTCACATGTGCACTTGTTATGCATGCATTTTTTATCAGGAGTTATGGATGCAGCTTTTATTAGATGTCATTCATTATCACACTTTGTTATTTTCCATTCTGCTATGAGTATGATGAAGTCTCCACTTCGCAAGTGCTTATGCTCAACTCGAGAGTTATTCACTACCATACTCCCAAGCAAGTAATGAGTTAATTTGATGTGCATGATGACTGCATTTATTATTAATGCTGTGTTTCTCTAATTTTTAGCTGAATACTCACTGCTTTAGAAGACGATGGGCCAGGTTGTGGTGATGGACTACGATGTATGTTGTGCTTAGGTGAATGCGAAGTAGCCTGATCCTCAGGTGTCTGTTCCTTACTATCCACACTGGGCACAATGGCTGTGTCCTATTAACATAATTATTAAAGATAAATGATACACAATATTTTTTCACCAAATTATACATTTTATGTAAGTAATTATAGCATTATTAAATAACATTTGCAATTTTAGGACATTATGATATATATGTAAATTTTCATTATCAAATTCTTCCACTGCTGTTGGTGGTGGTGGTGGTGGTAATTTTAGGCAATAAAAACAGCTCAACATAGTGTTAACAACAGATTTCCCCAATTCTGAACTATTTTTCATTACGCCACAGACACTCCTATTTCATTATCTTCAATGCTATCACTGTGTGTGTCTCATGGTGATGGAACTTGGAACAAGACTTAATAAGTCAACAGTAATATAAGTTATGATACTACTAAACTAGGACTTTGGTAGGTATGAAGCAGATCATGAATGAACTTTCTTTTCTTCCACAACAAATTTACACCTCACATGCTACAATGATTAGTTTTTATTAATATGTAGTAGTTAACCAAAGACAGTTTGACTTACCAGGCGAAAAAAGACTGGTTCGTTGACACACACACACACACACACACACACACACTATGTTTAACTTATCTTCCACATGGAGATATTGTGAGGAAACTTTATTGTTCTCATATTGCTGCACCATCATGCCGATCATTCAAATAAGTGACCAACAAGTCTATCATCATATAATTCCAGTTATTGGGAATTTATAGTTCAGTATGCCACATGAGACTGCATTCTTGTACCTATTGCATACCAATTCATCTAAAAGGTACTAAAACTGAATATACTAATTAAAATTTGTGAAGAGGGTGGAACTCAAACCTGTGACCCTTTGCATGACAGTTATTATTACTCGTCCTGCATTATTTACCAGACTTGACTGGACAGACTCTTACAATTACATAATGCAATTTGTTAACAACTTTTCCTATAAAACAAAAAATAAATGCTCATAATGAAACAATGTTATGTCCTTTCACTTTGGTCAGTGTGCAAAAATTCTCCAACAGAATAAGATTTGTTTGAAGTCCTATGCAATTTTCATTTTGAATGGCCCTGGCAGTAGCACTGCACTTTTTGAGGCAGCATGTTGAGAAACAGTTTTAGAGAAAGCATTAGTTAATTATCTTGTGTTCCAGACAGTCTACAGCCTGGTACTTCAGTATTCTTTGTTTTGGTGCCAATTTATGAAAGCCGTGCCTCATATTAGAAACCCATTTTCCCATCCATGATGCATAAAATTTGTTTCTTTTCTTAAGTAAATACAGGAATGCTCTGCTCCAGTCTTTTGCTTGGTGCAATTATCCTTACAGCTTTCCATCTGCATTTGCATGGCTACTCTGCAAATGACACTGAAGTGATGTAGTGAAGTACCGGGACTTCTACCCGATGTTTGTGACATTCTGGTATGATATTTTGATGGCATAACTCACTGTCTTCTTCACGCAGTACATAAGAATGACCTTTTGGTGGAACAAGTCCAGTACTTATGCCCAGTCAGTGCTGGCACTTCATAACAGGTTCGTGCCCACCAGGTGAGATTCCAATAGTGCCTGCTCGATTGTGGCATTTGGACTGCCATCCACGCCCATCTCGGTCCTCCTCTGAGGACACATTTGTCAAATGAGGTTTGCGCTGCAGCGAGTGTTTTCCCTGTGGTCCACACCCTCCAGTTCCAGCAGTCCTCTATGGTCCTTTTTGTTCCAAAAGCTGTAGGTGCCCTGCTTCAACATCCTCTGGGGCCATGGTGGTCACCTGAGGCTCATGCCGCTCCACATATTTCGTTCGCAGTCCACGCCCTCTCTGCATGGTTTCAGTGGGCCTATCCAGTTGATGGCATTCCAACAGATGTCTGCACTGCACCGACCATTCGCATACTTCCAGTGATTGTCTTTGGTCGCTGGCGTTCCTAAGGCCATCAGTGTCCAGCCCTGCTGACCTCTACGCTTGTGGTCATCAACCAAGGTCCGCACTGCACTGAGTGTTGTGCTGCAGTCTGTGCACATCTGGATTAGTGCCAGCAGTTGTCTCTGGTTGCTGGTGTTCCAACTGCTGCCCATGCCCAGCTCGGCCATCCTCCAAAATTGTCACCACCTATGCTATGGACCGCAGAGGAAACACTTGACGTGAATCTCATTTGATGACCACATCACCTAGGGGATGACTGAGCTGGGCATGGACAGCAGTCAAAACACCACTATCGAGCAGATATGACCATTGGAACCACACCTGGTAGGCACGGACCAGTTACAAAGTGCCCATCACTGACTGGGCATAAATACTGGACTCCATCCACTGAAAGACCATTCTCATGTAGCACCTGAAGAAATAAGCAAGTTATGCCATAGAAATATCATGCCAGAACTTCGTGAACATCGGGCAGAAGTCACGATAGTTCACCGTGTTAGCATGTCATTGGGAAAGCCTGCAAATTTACACTTTCATACTGTTGACCACTCCATTCTCTAACAGCACGCTGGAAAAATGCCTAAATCTCTCCATTCGAGCATTATTCTCTCTCATTTTGTTTTGATGATTATTTCTCCCCGCGTAGGTGGGACTTGACAATATTTTTTTTCCATTCCATTTAGGAAGTTCAAAAAAAAAAAAAAAAATTATAAAAAGTAATAACAAAAAACTAAATAAGTACATATAATAAAAATGCTGTTTAAATGATTAACACTTCAACTCCTGTATCATTTTCTTGACACTCCAGTGCACTTCTTTGCACTCTTTCGATGTCCTCCATCAATCTTACCTGATGAGGATCCCATATGAGCAGCGAAAGAAGACAGACAATCATAGTGCTTGCAGTCTCTCTAATAATTTTGTTGCATCTTCAAAGAGTTTGCCAATAAATTTCAGTCATTGGTCTGCTTTACCCACTACATTTTTGTGTGTTCTTTCCAATTTAGGTCTGTCATAATAATTCCTAGGTATTTAGTTGAATTTATTGCTTTCAGATTTGATTAGTTTATCTTATAAACAAAATTTATCTGATTTCTGTTCGTAGTCATGTGGGTGACTTCAAACTTTTCATCATTTAGGGCAGTGGACAGGATGAATAAGAATTTCAGGACACACGGCAACTAGGTATTTAGTGCCCTGACAAGTGCAAGAGGTAACTTGTGATGCAAGTGAAGAAGAGCTTAAGAAAAACGAGCAACGGACTGAAAAGTAGGCAAACTAGTTAAACTGTGTGGGCAGCTGACCAAATGCACAATAACATTGTAAAAAAGTGGCATTCCAAAATGGTGGCCGATGAGTGACGCATGCTAGGTAGGCTTGCAAGTTTACTTGGTATTTGGAGTTGTTAATGAGCAGCGAAGCAATTTGAAATACTCGAGAAATGTGTGTTGGGTGCCAAGTGTTGCAGTACTAAACCATTTGGCGCACTTTTAATGTGAAACTGCATTTAAAATGTAAAATCATTGAACAATGCGCACCACTGCCAACAGCCAGTCTAGCGAGGACACTGGAGGCAAGCTGGTACTGGGAATGTCACGCTGCTTGCCACCACAGCCGATACCGCCAACATTGCCGCACTTGTCAAGGCTATTCAATAAAGCAGATAAAAATTCTGCTTCACGCTTTCCTGAGTGATAGTCTCCAGTCTTTCAAAATTAAAAATGCGAGTGTAGATCAGTTGTGGCTTACTTTCA
This sequence comes from Locusta migratoria, assembly GCA_026315105.1. Classification (NCBI taxonomy): domain Eukaryota; kingdom Metazoa; phylum Arthropoda; class Insecta; order Orthoptera; family Acrididae; genus Locusta; species Locusta migratoria. The sequence continues at coordinate 478,489,113 of CM048755.1, read as the reverse complement.
AAGACATAATATCAGTAGCAATCGAGAGATTTATACCAAATAAATTAATAAAAGAGGGGGCTGACCCCCGTGTACACAAAACAGGTCAGATCACTGTTGCAGAAACAAAGAAAAAGGCATGCAAAATTTAAAAAGACACAGAATCCGCAGGACTGGCAATCTTTTACTGAAACTCGCAACCTAGCGCGGACTTCAATGCGAGAAGCCTACAGTAGTTACAACAACAAAATCCTGTCTCGTAATCTTGCAGAAAATCCAAAGAAATTCTGGTCATATGTGAAGTACACTAGCAGCAAAACACAAACAATACCTTCACTACACAATAGTAATGGTAATAGTACCAACGACAGTACTGCTAAGGCAGAATTACTAAACACAGCTTTCTGAAATTCGTTCACCAAAGAAGAAGGAGTGAACACTCCAGTATTCAATCCAAGAACAGCTGTCAGCATGCGAAACTTAGAAGTAGATGTTCCTGTAGTAGTAAAACAACTTAAGTCACTAAACAAAAATAAATCTTCTGGGCCAGATTGTATACCAACTAGATTCCTCTCAGAGTATGCTGATGCAATAGCTCCATACTTAGCTATAATTTACAACCGATCACTCAGCGAAAGATCCAAACCCAAAGACTGGAAAGTTGCCCAAGTTACTCCAATATTCAAGAAAGGCAATAGGAGTGATCCCCAAAATTACAGGCCAATCTCATTGACATCGATTTGCAGTAGGATTTTGGAACATATACTTTGTTCGAATATTATGAACTATCTCAAAGAGAACGACCTATTGGCCAATAGTCAACACGTATTCAGAAAGTATCACTCTTGCGAAACACAGCTTGCCCTTTATTCACATGAAGTGTTAAGTGCCATCGACAAGGGATCTCAAATCGATTCCGTATTTCTGGATTTCCGGAAGGCTTTTGACACTGTACCCCACAAGCGGCTTCTAATGAAATTGCGTGCTTATGGAATATCTCCCCAATTGTGTGATTGGATTCAAGATTTCCTATCAGAAAGGACACAGTTCGTAGTTATAGATGGTAAGTCATCGAGTAAAGCAGAAGTGATATCTGGCGTTCCACAGGGAAGCGTTATAGGTCACCTACTCTTCCTCTTGTTTATAAACGATTTACGAGACAATCTGAATAGCTCCCTTAGACTGTTCGGGGATGATGCTGTCGTTTATCGGTTAGTGAAGTCAATTGAGGATCAAAAGCAACTGCAAAGCGATTTAGACAAAATTTCTACATGGTGCGAAAATTGGCAATTGACACTAAATAAGGAAAAGTGTGAAGTAATACACATGACCACTAATAGAAATCCGCTTAACTTCAATTACACGATAAATCAGTTAAACCTTAAGGTCATAAATTCTACCAAATACCTAGGAGTTACAATTACGAACAACTAAGACTGGAGAGAACACATAGAAAAGATTGTGGGGAAATGTAACCAAAGGTTATGTTTCATTGGCAGAACGCTTTGAAGATGCACCAGCTCCACCAAAGATACTGCCTACATCACACTTGTGCGTCCTCTCCTGGAGTACTGTTGCCCCTTGTGGGACCCTCACCAGGTGGGACTGACGGAAGACATTGAGAAGGTTCAGAGAAGGGCAGCTCTTTTTGTTTTATCACGTTACGGGGGGGGGGGGGGGGGGGGGGAAGCATCAAGGAAATGTACCCGAATTGGGGTGGAAATCATTAAAAGAAAGACATTATTCATTGCAGTGTGATCTGTTTGCGAAGTTTCAATCACTGACTTTTACTTCTGATTGTGAAAATATTTTGCTAGCACCCAACTACTTAGGGAGACATGACCATCTCAATAAAGTAAGAGAAATCAGATCGAAAACTGAACGAAAACTGAATGATTTAGGTGTTTTTTCTTCCCATGCTCTATTAGAGAATGGAACGGTAGAGAAAAGTTTTGAAAGTGGTTAATGAACCCTCTGCCAGGCACTTAAATGTGATTTGCAGAGTATCTATGTAGATGTAGATGTAACAGAAGTGACAGAATGGGACGTGAGACAGGAGAATCCACAAAACCTCGACCCATAATAGTGAAGTTTGTCTCATACACGAAGAGATCCAAAATCTTCAGAGCCAAGAAGGAACTCATAAAATCCAATTTGACAATACATAAAGATATTACCTCAAAGCGATTAAAGATTGTGAGTAGTCTAATCTCAAGATTTGGACTACACAATGTATGGACTAGTGATGGCAGAATAATGGTGAAGACTAACAATGACAAAAGATCAGTTTCAACTGCTAATGAACTCAAAGGCTTCCGATTTAGGAGCTAAGAACACGTGAACACTTTCTGCTGCTGGTTCTATGTGTAGCTTACTATCCTGTTTTTTTTTTTTTTTTTTTTTTGCTATATTTTACACCAACTACGTATCTTTTAAGGAAAATCTTACTTACATTAACATTTATGATGCTGCATTACCTTGTTTCCCATTTATTATTTTAGCAAATTATCTTTATTTTATTGGTGTCATTTATTGTTTCACTTTTTCTTTTAGCATATAATCATTTCATTATTAGTGTCACCTGCCGGTTCACTTTAGTATACTGTTTTCCTTTTAATATCTTACTTGCATTATAAATTAATGTTCTAGCTTAGGTTTAAATTCACTTTCATTTAGTGTTACTCTCTCATTATAATTGGCAATTGTTTGCTCTACTGTTGTTATTGTTCTTTTTATTCAGTGTTGCTCCATGCAGATTATTTTGGCATTGCTTTGTGAGAGTCTCCCCCATGCCACCCTCCCATCTGGCATCTTGCTGCAGTGCGACCGAAACAGGCCGTGCTTACCTTGGCTGCAAAGGCCCCCTCCCACTCTCTCTCAACCCACCTGACCTGCTTCCACTGTCTGCTGTCTTGCACACCTCCCCCCAGATTGCTCCCTATCCAACCTCACTGCATTCCAACATGTCTTGCCTCCGCAGAGAAGGATGCCGCCACCTTAAAGCCCAATGCTGTTACCGTATCAACCAGTGTTATCCTCATGTGCACTACGACACACCGCACAAAGCTCCACATTACACATGCAAATGTTCAATCTTTAGAAGCTCATTTTGTCAAGTTCTGCTATACATTTCAAGACCTTGATCTTTGTATAATTTTTCTATCTGAGACCTGGCTCAAACCAGCCATTACCAATGGCTTCCTAAATTGAAATGGGTATGTCTTCCTTAGACACAACAGATGCAACAAACATTGCGGCAGCATTGGGGGGGGGGGGGGGGGGGGGGGGGGGGGGAAGGTGTAAACATACGTTCTGATTTATTGCCCACTGTGTTGCACACAACAATAAAACTGAACATGTACACAACATGTTCATCCAGATAAAAGCCCCTCACAGAAAAGTGTCTAATATGTGTCCTTTATAAACCTCTGAAGGTAGGTGACTTGGATTGTTTCAAAACTGCCCTCTCAGGCCTCAAATCAACTTCTTGTTGTTATGGTCTTCAGTCCAGAGACTGTTTTGATGCAGCTCTCCACCCTACTCTATCCTCAGCAAGCCTTTTCATCTCCTCATAAGAACGACAACCCACATCCACTTGAATCTGCTTACTATACGCGTCTCTTGGCCTCCCTCTGCGATTTTTACCCCACACACTTCCCTCCAATGCTAAATTTACGATTCCTCGATGTCTAAGAATGTGTCCTACCAAGCGATCCCTTCTTTTGGTCAGGGTATGCCAAAAATTCTTTTTCTCCCCAATTCTGTTCAGTACCTCCTCATTAGTTATGCGATCTACCCACCTAATCTTCAGCATTCTTCTGTAGCACCACATTTCAAAAGCCTCTATTCTCTTCCTGTCCGCACTGCTTATCGACCATGTTTCACTCCCGTACAAGGCAACACTCCACACAAATGCCTTCAGAAAAGACTTCCATACACTTAAATTAATATTCGATGTTAGCAAATTTCTCTTTTTCAAAAATGCTTTTCTTCCCATTGCCATTCTGCATTTTATATCCTCTGTACTGCGTCCATCGCATGTTATTTTACTACCCAAGAAACAAAACTCATCTACCACCTTCATTGTTTCGTTACCTAATCGAATTCCTTCAGCATCGCCTTATTTTCTAAGACCACATTCCATTATTTTTGTTTTGCTCTTGTTAATGTTCATTTTATACGCTCTCTTCAACAAACTGTCCATTCCATTTAACTGCTCTTCTAGGGCCTTTGCTGTCTCTGACAGAATTACAATGTTATCAACAAAACGCAATGTTTTTATTTGTTCCCCCTGAACTTTAATCCCTATTCCAAATTTTTCCTTGCTTTCCTTCACCGCCTGCTCGATGTACAAATTGAATAACATCGAAGAAAGGCTACAACCCTGTCTTACTCCCTTCCCAACTGATGCTTCCCTTTCGTGCCCTTCGAGTCTAATAACTGCGGTCTGGCTTTTGTACAAGTTGTAAATAACTCTCCTCTCCCTGTATTTTACCCCTGCTGACTTCAGAATTTGAAAGAGTGTATTCCAGTCAACATTGTCAAAAGCTTTCTCCAAATCTACAAAAGCTAAAAATGTAGGTTTGCCTTTCCTTAATCTATCTTCTAAGATAAGACGTAAGGTAAGTATTGCCTCCCACGTTCCTACGTTCTTCCTGAATCCAAACTGATCTTCCCCGAGGTCAGCTTCTACCAGGTTTTCCATTCTCCTGTAGATAATTCGTGTTAAAATTTTGCAACCATGACTTATCAAACTGATGGTTCTGTAATTTTCACACCTGTCTGCACCCGATTTCTTTGGAATGGGGGATTATTACATGTTTTTTAAAGTCTGAGGGTATTTCGCCTGTCTCATACATCCTACACACCATTTCAAATAGTTTTGTCATGGCTGGTTCTCCCAGAGACTTTAGTAGCTCTGAGGGTATGTCATCTACTCCTGGGGCTTTGTTCTGACCTAGGTCTTTCAGGGCTCTGTCAAATTCATCTCTCAGTATAGTATCTCCTATTTCATCTTGATCTACTTCCTCTTCCCTTCCTACATCATCATTTCTAAGTTCATTTCCTTTGTAGAGCTGCTCTATGTACTTTTTTCCACCTTTCAGCTTTCCCTTCTTTGCTGAGAACTGGTTTCCCATCCAATTTCTTGATATTCGCAGAGTTGCTTCTCTTGTCTCCAAATTGTGGTGTCGCACAAGTCCAAAGTGCACGCCACCAATTTTCGCCGCGCGCCGCCATGCACGCACGGCGTGGCATTCTTACGACGTCAGCCACGAGCGCCCTCTGCTACAACTCCGCTCGTGGCCACCACTGAACGACATCGTTCACTTGGGACTGAGATAGGAACCAGTTAACACTTCGGAATCAGTTAGGCACCAGTGAAGACTTGGCTATCGGACAGGAACTAGGCAGGCCTCTAGCTCAACTATGTATCAGCATTCTGCAGTACTGAGTTATGTAAAAGTTAAGTATTGTATAAATTCTGTGCACTATATATCTCGTTCTAATTTACTCTAGTGTTTCTAGTTTCTGCTGTCTCACTGGCTGCTCCCCTCCGTACCTGCACAAGCGTGCTACCTTTATTCCTGTGTCGGTCCCATTCTACTACGACCGACACCGACGACGGAAACGGGACACAAAAGCGGCGACGAGGCTGAGACACAAAAGTGGTGACGAGGACGGGACACAAAACAAATATCTCTTATTTTCCTGTAGGTGGTATCTACTTTTCCCCTTATTATACATTCTTCTACAGATTTGCATTTGGCTTCTAGCCACTCCTGCTTAGCCATTTTGCACTTCCTGTCAATCTCATTTTTTAGTCGTCTGTACTCCATTTTGCCTGTTTCATTTACTGCATTTTTATATTTTCTCCTTTCATCAATCAAATTTAGTATTTCCTGTGATAGCCAAGGATTTTTTGTAGGTCTCACCTTTCTACCTATATTGTCCTCTGCTGCCTTCACTATTTCATCTCTCAATGCTACCCATTCCTCCTCTACTGTTTTATTTTCCCCCATTTCTGTCAATTGTTGCCTAAATCTCCCTCTGAAATTCTTAAGAACCTCAGGTTCCTTCAATTTATCCAGGTCCCATCTCCTTATTTTCCTACCTTTTTGTAGTTTCTTCAGTTTCAGCCTACAGTTCATAACCAACAAGTTATGGTCAGAGTCTATATCTGCTCCTGGGTGTGTCTTACAGTTTGTAACTTGGTTCCAGAATCTATGTTTTACCATTATAAAATCTATCTGATACCTTCCGGTGTCACCTGGTCTCTTCCAAGTATACAACCTTCTTTTGTGATTCTTAAACCACGTGTTTGTTATGATTAAATCATGTTCCGTGCAAAATTCTACCAGGCGGCTTCCTCTTTCATTCCTTTTGCCCACTCCATATTCACCTACTATTTTTCCTTCTCTTCCTTTTCCTACTACCAAATTCCAGTCTCCCATCACAATTAAGTTTTCCTCTCCCTTAACTGTCTGAATAATTTCCATTAGCCCCTCATATATTTCTTCTATCTCCTCATCATCGGCAGAGCTAGTTGGCATGTACACATAATTACAGCAGGTGACACTAACAAACTTTCTGTTCATCAGTACATTCTGTATGAAATTCAAGCATATTCTTATGTCTTCGAATCTGACCTTACTTTAGCTTGCACCCACACATCACACAGCCAGTAGTCACACACTAATAGACATATTTGCAATAAGATTTCCAGACAGATTAATTCTGCACATCACAAACATCTGCACTTGGTATTTCTGCCTATGACATAATTTTCATGGCGTACTCACTAGAATGCCTTAAGAATAAACCACAGTTAACCACATACCGAGAACTTTAGATGCATCAACTTACATGAACCGACAGCTGATGCGCAAGAAATAATTTGCGAGCCAACCTTTGAGACCCTTCCGGACATAAACGAAGAACTTAACAAAATTACAAATAAACTTCATCAGCTATAAGCGTGAAGGAAACCCACACTCTGGCTAACTGATGAGCTAAAACAGTTTGACAACTTGTGAATCTCAGAGACACAGCACATCAGACATACAAACTACAAGCAACATCTGAAAAATCACATCACTTACAAGGAGAAACTCAACAGAGTTAGTTAAGTCAAGCTGTGAAATGCAAAGCTCAGATATCTCCATTCATTAACCAACAACATAAACAGATCAGCTGCCCTTTGCAAAAACCTACACTGTCTTGATATAGTGAAAGTAAAAGCTGCAGCCAAACCCACAGTCCCCATTGAGGAACTGGATCAGTAGTTCATATCACCTACTAATACAATCAATCATCAAATGAAACAAACACTTACTGACCACTTCATGATAAGTTTTGTCTGAAGCACGTTACTAGAAATACGGTCAAAACATTTAGTATGGTTGTTACATTAGCATCTACAGGGGACAACAGTATCACAGTACAAATGATAAAGCTGATTATTGATCCACTGCTACCCATCATAACATATATTTTCAATCAGTCCTTAGCCACAAATGTTTTTCCATGATGCATGAAGACATGGACTAGTAAGCCCACTGCCAAAAAAGGACATTGCCAGAGCACCCTTTAATTACTGGCCTATCTGCATTCTTCCGGCACTATTTAAAGCCCTAGAATTTATAGTACACGACCACCCAACAGCTACCTGACTACTAATAAAGTTCTTCACAAACACCAATCAGGTTTCCGCAAATATCGCAGCATCTGCTTTGATAAAAGTAACAGACTGTAACATTTCTGCTATATTGCACACTCCTTACAGATCCATTGCCAACATCACAAACACAACATTATAGAAACCTTAAATAAAACTTTACCACCAGTCATGTAATATTCTGAAACTTCCTGGCAGACTAAAATTGTGTGCCAGAACCGGTACTTGAACCTGAGACCTTTGCCGTTCTCAGGCAAGTACACTACCACTGAGCTATCCCAACACTTATTAACAGTCCGTCCTCAACATTACTTATGCCAGTACCTCGCCTTCAACTTTCCGAACTCTCATAGGTTCCCTTCGGAGGAGAACATTGAGTATTGGAATAAAATAGTACATTCATATGAACAAAGTAACACACAGACACCATACGTGTAAAGTAGTAGACACCTACAAAGAAAATCGTCACGCCTGTTTTTATGTGTCAGTATTTTTTAACCCTGGCTTTGTAAATTTATAGTTAAGAAATACACCCAACAGGAGTTCTGTTCTTAAGAAATTTTATCATTATGTTCTCCTGCAATAAGTAAGTGTATTTCATTATTTTGTATACCTTTCTTGTCATGGGAAATTCCTTAAACAACCCACCCACCTATCCCCCTTACGTTGTCTGAAGCTCAGGTACAATCATATCTCCCATTTCCATCATTAACTAAATCCTTTTCCTGCCTTTTTCAGCTCATTTCTCTTGCATAGCTCATATATATCTGCTGCTGTTCTCTTCTAAAAATTCCTCAGCTTCTCCAGTAAGTAGCATCTGTTCAAACTGAATGTGTGTACAGCATTGACAGCTGCTGCCAGTGTCTCCTGCACAGCGGTAGTTGCGTAATTTAAGTATTGTGTGTTTTCATTACTAGTCTTTCTTAAATGATGTTAGTGCTTTGGGAGCTTTATTCTTGAACATTTGGTAAATACTGTTGTGTACAGTTTTTGTCTGTGTTGTGCGTTTTCATAACTAATCTGCGAGTCTTAAATTTCAGCTGTGTTTTTGTCTTGAAAAGCTATATTCTCCCAGAAATACATATTTATCTGAAGCAATTCATCTGTTGGTGTGAACAGTGAGGCCGTATATCACAGCCCAGTCAGTAACCAGCTGCATTAATGAAGCACTAGTGTAGTCGTGAATTATTTAGTACTTTGTTTGTTTCCACTGTTTAGGTATTTCAGTAACAGTGATAGGATAGATAGGGTGCGGGTGTGCTGTGTATGGACACAGGAGGAGTTGGCTGCTGTGCACGAACATAAAAATTTGCTTTTGGCGATAGTCTGCCATTTCAGCTGCTGCCGCCTTGTGTGGTGGCAACAGAGCCTGGCGTATCACATTGGTTGCTCACAGTCTCTGCTGTCGTGGGACACTTATAGGTATGGGACGCAGCTGATCCATCCTCTCAGCAGGATGAGGGGTGGGTAGCACATTCCAGTCACTTGAAGCATAGGACAAATATGGAGGTTGGCTATGTGGCATCACCCTTTCATCCTTAAGTGGTTGGGTGGCTGGTCTTTCAGCATAGTCTGAGCAAGCACATAGGGGGAGGGATTTGTAAAGTGGCCTGAATCCTGCCAGTGAGACTTATGTCGTCACCGGTTGTACCAAATGGCCTGCCGACTGGACTTGCCTGTCTTCTTTGAGCTGACTTGTAACCAATAACAGATTCACTAGCCATGTTGTTGGTTACACAGTCTCTATGAAAGCAGGTGAGCTGAGTCACTAGGCACACGGCCTGAGACGGCATGCACACAGGCCATGGGCACAGCAGGCCGAGTTGGCGGGCCCACGTGCACAGCGAGCCTGGAATGCCGAGGTGAGTTCGGTGAGCCTATGACTGTTACTGAAGAGAGAAATTGTCATGACACATAAAAACAGGCGTGACGATTTTCTTTGTAGGTGTTTACTACTTTACATGTATGGTGTATGTGTGTTATATTGTTCATATGAATATACTATTTTATTCCAATACTGATGAAATGTTACACACTTCAACTTCAAAACGACAGGTAGGTCACTCCTAAATATGATTCATGTAGCGCATGGGAGGGCAGGCCACTTACACATTTCCAAAAAAAATTGCACTTTTATTATAATCTTGATGAAACCGATACATTCAGAAGGGGGCTGACAAAATGTAGGCCTACAAGCAGAAAATAAGAAGCACAAGTATCAAAGGAGGGACTAATATCAACACAGTCAACAATAAATAATGATCTACTGATGCACTGGAACATTGAAGGATTAGTATCTGAAATATCATAAAATAGATTAACATAAAATTCTATTTTCAAAATGTTCTACTATTAAAACAATCTGCCTAAATGAACATTGGCTAACTGAAGATTATATAAATGTTTTAAATAGTATTAGTAATTTATGCTTGCTACCAGCTTCTGTAGGAATAACTCTCATGGTGGCTCCTGTATTCTTGTCAATTCCTAGTTAAGTTATGAAGTAAGGGAAAATTTTAATTTTTTAAATGAACAGTGTGTGTGAGTTGCTGTGTAGAGTTAAGTAATCTAAATACACTGATTATAGCAATTCATAGAATTCCTGGATATACCACAATAAAAGTGTTTTTAACTAAACTCCAATGTTTATTAGAAAAACTTCATAAAGAAAGTAATAAAAAATCATGACTGCAGCAGATTTCAACATAGATGTGTTAATAGAAACCAGTGACAACAAAAAAATTCTGTGACATGATCCAAAAGTCTGGTTTCATATTGTACTTTCACGAAGGTAACATTATTACAAATTATCAGTTTCAAAATACACATCAGTACTGCTTAGGCTTAGCAAGTTCCAATAATTCAGCTCTTTTTATTGAGCTTCCAAAATCCAATACACCTAGGCCTTGAGAGAAATGTATATAAAAAGAAATATCAGCCAAAGTAACAGATTCTTTTTGCAGTAAACTAAGTGCTATAAGTTGGCCTGTAGAGAAGTACAGTTCGTGCAACACAAACTGTAACAATTTATTAAGTAGTTTCCTAAATGTATGAGAGGAATCTTTTCCTCCCAGAAATTTTTGAAACAAAGGAAGCAGTAAACTGAAGTGGATTGTCAGGAATAAAACAGTCTAGTGCTAGAAAAAGACAGCTTCACAATTAAGTAATATTGAACTGAAATCCTGATTTTGTAAAATATGTTAAACACTATAAAGCTATATTCAGAAAAGTTGTACTGGCTGCTAACAAAATGGCAAATAATTTCAAAAATAAGACCAAAGCAGTATGGTCAGTTGTCCAATCAGAATTAGGAGCTAAAATCAATTGCTAAGAAATATAGAAAATTAGATCTGATAATGGTATTGTAGTAAACCCTGTTCAAATGTCTAACTGTTTCAATGAAATATTTTTAAATGTTACCTGATCATATCTATATCTGACAGCTTATCAAAACAAAACTAATCTCATAAATTTGGAAAACGAGAGAGAACTATTCAAACAATTTGAAAAAAAAAAATAAATAATATATATATATAAAAAAAAAAAAAAAAAAAAAAAAATCACCCACAGATAAGTGGAAAAAGAAATGGTATCATTAAAAAACAAAGTCATCTGGTTGGGATGAAATCCCCATACCTGTTATAAAGCATGAGTATGATCTCATTTCGCAACCACTCTCAATTATTATGAGTCAATCCTTCGAGCAGGAATGTTTTCCAGATAAGTTTAAGTATGCAGAGATAAAGCCACTATTCAAAAAGGGATAAACTGAAGATATGGGAAATTACTGCCCTCTCTCTTCTGCCAATTTCACATTTTCTGTTTTGAGCACAACTATAGCACATGCCACAAAGAAAATTTTAAACTCCCAACACACCATCTAAAACTTTATGTTCGAACACCAGACTAAATGGGACTAAAAATACACAATAAAATAAAGGGCAGTAAATTATTTAACATGGACCTTGGTTCACTGGAAAGATTGCTTTTCAATATTCTGGTGGAAAACTGCTATTACGGTGTCGAGGAATTTTTTTAACAACAATTTCACAGTTTGAAATGGGGAATTACATATTTTTTTGTATTAAAACTATAATGAAAATTTTTTGTATTAAGAACTATAATGAATATTTGTAACTGTAACTCATATGAAAATGTATGTGTTAGTCATGAATTTCTCATATTGTAGAACTTGACATGTCTCCAGTACAAAAATAGAATTATTTGAAAACTGCACGTTAACAAGATGAGTAAATCACATTTCACACTGTGCACACTTGACATTTGCAACTATGGGAAGGTCACTATCTACATAAAACTGATTTTGTGCATGTCAGAGGTTATTTCATATAAAGAATTACATAAAATATACAGTTTTATTAGGATATTTATGAAATTTTGCACACTTGACACTGAGATAAAGTATTCTTCATTTTTATTATTTATTTATTTACGCAGTGTTCCAGGGAACCACTCCAGACAAATGTATTCTTTCAGAACTTACGCAAAGTTGCGCAAGTTCTTTCTCCTGAGGACATTGTCTTAATACTTCACCTAACTGCGAAATATACGATCTATTTCATCAATATTAGCACCTGGAGATATTTTGCTATGATACTGCAAGTTATTTGTTCAAAATTACGATTTAGCCTAGTAGGCTAGTAGTGAAAACCAGTATTCTCCCATCTTATGAGCATTTGAAGCTCATGTCCGAATACCTTTGAAAAGTCACAGCATTTTGACCTAATCCTGCAATTACCTGCCCTCCATTGCCATACAGATTTGGAACTGCCAAGAAGTAAATGTGATCCTCAGAACAATGTTCACGCAATGAGCACAACCCCACTGGCCAGGATCTTTCATGAGGAACAAGATTTTGCAATCTTTGTGCCCCCATTTGTCACAAATTGTACAGTTTTCAAAATATCAGTATTAACCCTGTTTTTTCACTTTCTTGTAGTGTTTCGCAATTAATATTTTTGGCTGTTTGAGACTGATACCTGAATTTTCTTGTAAATAGAATTTTGAAATTAATATTATGATTGGCAATGAAATTGGCAGTCAAATGACTATTTGTTGTGTAATTCAGTCCAAACATCAGTTGTAGCTGCAAAGTGTTCCTCTTACACAGCTCTCAAAACCTGTCTGCAATCCTACAACAATTTCACGTAGTTGCATTACATGAAATTGATGAAATTAAGGTACACCCTGCAAATCAGTTTTATTGATACACCCATACTTTTCTCCCAATTTAATGCATACTCTCACTGAATCTGTAAAACGGGGACCTCAATGTAGCAAACAGCATAATGTCCCCTGTATTCCTCATTTAAGCAATAGCATGCCTAGACTATCTTAATTTAGATAGTAACTTTTGTTCCGTGTTAGTTCATCTGCACATTTCATCTAACAAACTGATGTTTTGAAGACAAAGGGAACATGTACATGAAAAACATGTATCTTTTTATGTTCCTTTCGAATATCTGTCCAATCGTCATCGAGCCAGGGACTATTAAGTCTCTAACTGGAGGACATAAGACAAAAAGTAAATGATGGATTGTATGTAGTTGCAAATATGCTGAAGAAGACAAAGAGGTGCCTGTGACATGATTGCACTCTTGTCCATGATATAGATGGGAAATTTAAGTTTACATCTTGCAGAGGAAACCTTGTATTCTTGTGTATTCCACTCTTCCATGAGGAGACAAACATGCTCTTTCCAATAAAAGCAGACCACAGAACGAAGTCGCTGTTAAGACCATGTAAATAAGAAGCACACCATTTGTGATTCAGAGCCACTCATGTGATGCTAAGATCTTAGACTATTCAGTATGGTTCATGGCTTTCAAAAAAAATGGTTCTGATGTGCCATTGCAGATGACATTAGAAAGGTGCTGATTCCACGAGTTACTGCTGCTATTACCAATGAAAAAAGCCTCTTTCCAAACTGTTAATTATAGGGATGGAAGTTGCATGTAAAGCAACCTACATTACCATGACTGTATCCTCTAATAGTAAAATGTGGCATATGGAGAAGAGTATTCTTTACCACCCTGTCTTCTGAAGATGAAAAAAGTTTTATTGGAGCCGGTTGGAGTCCTTTCAAATTTCTGCGGACTTAATGAAGTCAGTACTTTTCATCAAAGATCAAGATTGTAATAGTGGCATCTCTGAAAGACATCACTATTCTTCCTGGCACTTGTCTGTCTTAATACTTTGCTCTAATACACTTTTAAGTCACAGTTTTAGACATTAAAGCCAGAACTATGTCATATGCAAGGGAGAATAAACCTGTGGAAAGCAAAAGTGGTATATTGTAAAAGAGCTGGTCTTTCAAAAAGACTCAAGTCACTCAAACAATAGGTAGAAATCAAAATGAACACTTTCTTAGATATGCTGGTGTCAGTACACAATACTCTGATGAAGATTAAGGAGTTGCTTCCACAAAAATAGTTAAGTGGACTTCAGAATATAGATAGCTTTTCATATTATCTCGTAAATTGAAAGAAGCTATTAATGATATAGAATGAGAACTTTCAACTCTCCATTTGGTACTTCCCTGCAGTGTGAAGGTCTTGGGGAACACTTAAGCCCTAATGAATTAGGTAGCGACACCATGACAACACTGAAGTTAAAATGCAGGTGTTACATGGATGGAAGAAATGAGATGAAACTCAACTTTTAGTAAAAGATCACAACATTTGTGTGCCCCCATATTGTGATCTCAGAGGTAATGTCTTCTAAGAGACTGGTGCTCTGAGTCCAAGTATCTCTCTAAGTAAACAACTATATTCATAAATTATTTCAAGTTACACCTCTGCATAAGAACTAGACAACCATACAATGCTTTCCAATAGCTAAATATGCATGGAAATTAGAAACACATTTTACACTCCTCCTCCTCCTCCTCCTCCTCCTCCTCCTCCTATCACTGCCCATCACTATAGGTATACATATTTCTTACCTTCCTCTTTGTCCTCTTAGACCTCTCTCTGTATCAGCAAGCTGAAAACCTGGCATTGTTTGGGTACATATTTACTCCTAACTTATGTTTGTCATTGCCGTCCTCCTCCTCTGCATCTACATCTACATACATACTCTGCAATCCACCATAAGGTGTGTGGCAGAGGGTACACTGTACCACTACTAGGCATTTCCTTTTGTATTCCACTCCCAAATATAACAAGGAAAAAAAGAATGCCCATATGCCTCCGTACAAGCCCTAATTTCTCTTATCTTGTCATTGTGATCACTACGCAAAATGTAAGTAGGTGGCAGCAAGATCGTCTTCTAAATTTCCTCAACAGAAATTCAGGAAAAGAACGTCGTCTTTCCTCCAGCGATCCCCAAATAAGTTGCCAGAGCATTTCCGTGACACTCGCGCATTGTTCGAACCTACTAGTAACAAACCTAGCTGCTTGCCTCCGAACTGCTTCTATGTCTTCCTTTAAGCTGATGTGCTGTGGGTCCCAAACACTTTAGAAATATTCAAGACGTGTTTGTACAAGTGTTTTATATGCAGTCTCCTTTACAGATGAAGTACATCTTCCCAAAATTCTTCCAATAAACTGAAGTCGGCTGACTGCGTTACTCAAAACGGTACTTGCATGTTCATCCCATTTCGTAACGCTCTGCAATGTTATGCCTAGATATTTGAACGACACAAATGCATCAAAAAGCTCACTACTAATGCTGTATTCGAACATTATGGGATTGTTTTTCCTACTCATGCGCATCACCTTACATTTTTCTACATTGAGAGCTAGCTGCCATTCTTAATACTAACTAGAAATTATGTCCAAGTCATCCTGTATGCTATTACAGTCAGTTAAAGGCGACACCCTCCAATACACCACAGAATCATCAGCAAACAGTCACAAATTACAAGTTAGTCTGTCCATCAGAACATTTATATAGATAGAAAATAATGGCGGTCCTATCACACTCCCCTGCGGCACGCCTGACGATACACTCGTGTCTGATGAGCACTCAATGTAGAGAACAACGTACTGCGTACTGTTATTTAGGAAGCCTTGCAGCCAGTCACAAATCTGTAAACGTATTTTCCATAAGCTCGTATCTTAGTTAGCAGTCTGCAGTGTGGCAGCGCATCAAACGCCGTTTTGAAGTTGAGAAAAACACAATCTGCCTGTTGCCCTTCATCCATGGATTGCAAGATTTCATGTGAGAAAAGGGCAAGCTGAGTTTCACATGAACGATGTTTCCTGAACCCATGCTGGTTCGTAGAAAGAAGCTTTTCTGTCTCAAGTTAAATTTACTATATTCGAAGTGAGAATATGTTCCAAAATTCTACAAGAAACTGATGTCAACGATATTGGCCTGTAATTGTGTGGGTCAGTTCTCTTTCCTTTCTTATAAACGGGAGGGACCTGCACTTGTTTACAGTCAATAGGAAATTTGCGCTGAATAGAATAAATTTACGATAAATGAAAGCTAAGTAAGTGACCAATGCTGCAGAATACTCTTTCTAAAACCGAACTGGTATTCCATTTGGACCAGGAGACTTTTTCGTATTATCTCTCTCAGCTGCTTCTCTACACTAGAGATACCTATTACTATGTCCTCCATTTCATAATTAGTACGTTGATCAAATGATGGTACATTTGTGCGGTCCTCCTGCGTGAAAGATTTCTTAAAGTTTAAATTTAGAACTTCAGCTTTCCATTTGCTTTCTTCTATTACTGCCCCAGAATGATCAACAAGTGAATGGATAGTGGGCTTTGACCTACTTATTGATTTTACATAGGACCAGAATTTTTCGGGTTCTCGGAAAGATCTTTTGCTAAGGTATGGCTGTGGTAATTATTGTATGCCTCGCGCATTGATCTTTTTATAGCCGCACTAATCTCTGCTAACTTTTGCCTGTCATTTGCATGTTCTTTTTTGAACCGAGAGTGCAACAGCCTTTGGTTTCTCAGTAGCTTTTTAACATTATTATTATGCCATGGTGGATCTTTTCCATCCTTAATCAACTCTACAGGCACATTTCTCTAACCCTTTATGTACAATGCACTTAAATTTAGTCCACAATTCCTCTACATCCATAGTACCGGAACTAAACAGTGTCCATTCATTTTCTAAATGTGATCCTAACAATCGCTTATCAGCTCTTCCCAACAAAAACATGCTCCTAGCCTTTTTGATTGGTTTATGAACTTTGGTCAGCATCGACACTATGACAATATCATGATCGCGAATTCCTGTCTCTACACAGCTTTCATAGCTATAAAGTCTAAAATATTTCCATTGCGCGTGGGTTGCCGGTTTAACTGTTCAAGACAGTTTTCGAAGAATGTGTCCAAAAGTAGCTCACAAGACTGCTTGTCTGTAGCGCCTGAAATGTAACTAGAGAGATCCTAATCTATACTCTTAAGGTTGAAGTCTCACCCGACTAATATTACATGGCCCAGATGCCTATGCACTACCTGGTGTGGACTTTCTTTGAATGACAAACTGCTACAGGAGCATTGGAGGGGCCGGTAAAAACACCCAACTATTATCTTTACTTCTTTTAGACCTGTTATACGTGCCCATGTAAATTCACAGTTACTTCCACTTTGATCTCGGTAGAACCAATATCTTTGACCAAGCGATGAACAATCCTCCTCCAGTTGTGTCCAATCTATCTTTCTGATATACATTGCACGCCTCGCTAAACATTTATGAACTTGCCAGATCATGATTTAGCCAGCTTTCGGTTCCTAAAACTATCTGAGCACAATAATTTCCATGCAGTGCAGCAAATTTGGGAACTTTTTTTTAAATACTTTAAGTTTGTGGCTAATATTTTGACAGTTGAATTTTTGAACCAAATGTGGCCTGAATTCACTGTTTGAATGTTAACAGGCGAGCACTCAGAGTTAGTGCCTAGCCTAGAAAACAAAACCATGTGCACTCCACAAGTACTCCACTACCTCAGTAGCCGCTTCCTTAGTGTAGTGCACCCCATCTAGGGGTGTCCTACAAGTCCCCACCCAATAAAGCAGATCCAGAAATCTGCAGCCATGACTGTCACAGAGTCGGCAAAGCCTCTGGTTCAGACCCTCCACTCAGCTCCAAACCAAAGGACCCCAATCAACCCTGGGAACAATGCTACAAATCGACAGCTCTGCTTGCACCCCGCGTGCGAGGGCAGCAGCCTTCACCAATTCTGCCATCCACCCTTAGGAACTGAGGATGTCCTCAGAACCCAAGTGACAAGTGTCGTTGGTGCCAGTGTGAGCCATGACTTGCAGTTGACCACACCCTTGATAGCCGCCGGCAAGGCCGCCTTCACATCTCACCCACATTGGTGTGGGTGTGTTTAATAGCCCCAATCTTTATTTTAATAATTTTTTTAAGGTAATTGTACAAAATTTCATGGTGACAGTAAAAAAACTGTAGAATTTTTCTAAGTCTATAAGTAAAGAACAATCTGCCATGCACCAAATGGAGTTTTAGGTAGGCAGTGGCATTCCTTTCATTTGAAGGTGAAGTATGTAACTTTTCATCCAGATTGGAATAAAACTTAAGACTTGTAGGAATTACAAACAAATGGACATTTTAGTAACTGTGTACAGAGACAGCGATTGAGACAAACATGTCTAGTCTCAAAGCACACTGAGTCAGTGAGTATGAAGATGACGACAGAGTACCCGTGGAGACCATGCCTGGTGACTATGAGCCCATGAGGACAAAGTGACAGCAGTGCTACCACACTCAGGCTTGTTATACTCACAAAATTACAATGAGATGAGGGAAGGTGTTTCTAGTGTGGGCCTGCAAGAGCAGGATCATACTCTGCCTGTTTCTGATCTCTAATTGGGAGCTCATATGTTAGGCACATTATGGAGCTGCTTAGGCAGAATTCCGATTAAGAAGAATTCCGATTAAGAAGAATTCCGATTAAGAAGAATTCCGATTAAGAAGAATTCCGATTAAGAAGAATTCCGATTAAGAAGAATTCCGATTAAGAAGAATTCCGATTAAGAAGAATTCCGATTAAGAAGAATTCCGATTAAGAAGAATTCCGATTAAGAAGAATTCCGATTAAGAAGAATTCCGATTAAGAAGAATTCCGATTAAGAAGAAGTCCGATTAAGAAGAAGTCCGATTAAGAAGAAGTCCGATTAAGAAGAAGTCCGATTAAGAAGAAGTCCGATTAAGAAGAAGTCCGATTAAGAAGAAGTCCGATTAAGAAGAAGTCCGATTAAGAAGAAGTCCGATTAAGAAGAAGTCCGATTAAGAAGAAGTCCGATTAAGAAGAAGTCCGATTAAGAAGAAGTCCGATTAAGAAGAAGTCCGATTAAGAAGAAGTCCGATTAAGAAGAAGTCCGATTAAGAAGAAGTCCGATTAAGAAGAAGTCCGATTAAGAAGAAGTCCGATTAAGAAGAAGTCCGATTAAGAAGAAGTCCGATTAAGAAGAAGTCCGATTAAGAAGAAGTCCGATTAAGAAGAAGTCCGATTAAGAAGAAGTCCGATTAAGAAGAAGTCCGATTAAGAAGAAGTCCGATTAAGAAGAAGTCCGATTAAGAAGAAGTCCGATTAAGAAGAAGTCCGATTAAGAAGAAGTCCGATTAAGAAGAAGTCCGATTAAGAAGAAGTCCGATTAAGAAGAAGTCCGATTAAGAAGAAGTCCGATTAAGAAGAAGTCCGATTAAGAAGAAGTCCGATTAAGAAGAAGTCCGATTAAGAAGAAGTCCGATTAAGAAGAAGTCCGATTAAGAAGAAGTCCGATTAAGAAGAAGTCCGATTAAGAAGAAGTCCGATTAAGAAGAAGTCCGATTAAGAAGAAGTCCGATTAAGAAGAAGTCCGATTAAGAAGAAGTCCGATTAAGAAGAAGTCCGATTAAGAAGAAGTCCGATTAAGAAGAAGTCCGATTAAGAAGAAGTCCGATTAAGAAGAAGTCCGATTAAGAAGAAGTCCGATTAAGAAGAAGTCCGATTAAGAAGAAGTCCGATTAAGAAGAAGTCCGATTAAGAAGAAGTCCGATTAAGAAGAAGTCCGATTAAGAAGAAGTCCGATTAAGAAGAAGTCCGATTAAGAAGAAGTCCGATTAAGAAGAAGTCCGATTAAGAAGAAGTCCGATTAAGAAGAAGTCCGATTAAGAAGAAGTCCGATTAAGAAGAAGTCCGATTAAGAAGAAGTCCGATTAAGAAGAAGTCCGATTAAGAAGAAGTCCGATTAAGAAGAAGTCCGATTAAGAAGAAGTCCGATTAAGAAGAAGTCCGATTAAGAAGAAGTCCGATTAAGAAGAAGTCCGATTAAGAAGAAGTCCGATTAAGAAGAAGTCCGATTAAGAAGAAGTCCGATTAAGAAGAAGTCCGATTAAGAAGAAGTCCGATTAAGAAGAAGTCCGATTAAGAAGAAGTCCGATTAAGAAGAAGTCCGATTAAGAAGAAGTCCGATTAAGAAGAAGT
Source organism: Locusta migratoria (assembly GCA_026315105.1). NCBI lineage: Eukaryota > Metazoa > Arthropoda > Insecta > Orthoptera > Acrididae > Locusta > Locusta migratoria. Next base: position 478,469,038 of record CM048755.1, on the reverse strand, counting down.
CCGATTAAGAAGAAGTCCGATTAAGAAGAAGTCCGATTAAGAAGAAGTCCGATTAAGAAGAAGTCCGATTAAGAAGAAGTCCGATTAAGAAGAAGTCCGATTAAGAAGAAGTCCGATTAAGAAGAAGTCCGATTAAGAAGAAGTCCGATTAAGAAGAAGTCCGATTAAGAAGAAGTCCGATTAAGAAGAAGTCCGATTAAGAAGAAGTCCGATTAAGAAGAAGTCCGATTAAGAAGAAGTCCGATTAAGAAGAAGTCCGATTAAGAAGAAGTCCGATTAAGAAGAAGTCCGATTAAGAAGAAGTCCGATTAAGAAGAAGTCCGATTAAGAAGAAGTCCGATTAAGAAGAAGTCCGATTAAGAAGAAGTCCGATTAAGAAGAAGTCCGATTAAGAAGAAGTCCGATTAAGAAGAAGTCCGATTAAGAAGAAGTCCGATTAAGAAGAAGTCCGATTAAGAAGAAGTCCGATTAAGAAGAAGTCCGATTAAGAAGAAGTCCGATTAAGAAGAAGTCCGATTAAGAAGAAGTCCGATTAAGAAGAAGTCCGATTAAGAAGAAGTCCGATTAAGAAGAAGTCCGATTAAGAAGAAGTCCGATTAAGAAGAAGTCCGATTAAGAAGAAGTCCGATTAAGAAGAAGTCCGATTAAGAAGAAGTCCGATTAAGAAGAAGTCCGATTAAGAAGAAGTCCGATTAAGAAGAAGTCCGATTAAGAAGAAGTCCGATTAAGAAGAAGTCCGATTAAGAAGAAGTCCGATTAAGAAGAAGTCCGATTAAGAAGAAGTCCGATTAAGAAGAAGTCCGATTAAGAAGAAGTCCGATTAAGAAGAAGTCCGATTAAGAAGAAGTCCGATTAAGAAGAAGTCCGATTAAGAAGAAGTCCGATTAAGAAGAAGTCCGATTAAGAAGAAGTCCGATTAAGAAGAAGTCCGATTAAGAAGAAGTCCGATTAAGAAGAAGTCCGATTAAGAAGAAGTCCGATTAAGAAGAAGTCCGATTAAGAAGAAGTCCGATTAAGAAGAAGTCCGATTAAGAAGAAGTCCGATTAAGAAGAAGTCCGATTAAGAAGAAGTCCGATTAAGAAGAATTCCGATTAAGAAGAAATCCGATTAGTACTCTGTCTGCAAGGGGCCCCTCATCTGATATGTGGATGTAGCCTTGCCAGTGGCTATTAGGTGTACGGGGTGCAGTCATTTGTAAGTTGTTGCTCATGTTGGCACTAATGATACCTATCACTTGTGTTATGATGACATTCTCAGATTGTACAAGCAGCTGGTAGAACTGATGAAGACTGCTAGTCTCTTGTGTGGCATGCAAGCAGAGCTTTCAATATGCAGCATTGTTTCCAGAGTGGATTGGGGTTTTTAGGTATGGAGCTGACTGGAGGGTATCAACCAAAGGCTTTGTCCATGATCATGGCTGCAGATTTCTGGACCTGCATTGTCACATGGGTAATTGTAGGGATCCCCTGGAGAGACCATGGGTGCACTTCACAAAGAAAGCATCTACTCAGGTAGCAGAGCAGTTGTGGTGTGCACTTTTCTTTTTCCTCTTTCTTTCTTAGGGTAGGCGACAGTTCTGATGAACACATCAGTTGATATGAAAACAGCAAAATCAGGCCTCATTCAGGACTCTGAATGAAAATTTACTGTTAATATTTTGACAGAATATCAGAAACACAAGTTCCTGAAGTTACTGCATTGAAGGAAATTTGTTGTGCCCAAATAATCCTCGGTACTGAGAGTTGGCTGAATACTGACATAGGAAGCTCAGAAACATGTGGCATAGAGTAGACTGTATATGACGAAGACACATAAGGTACAATTGGAGAGGGTTTATTCATTGCAGTTGACGAAAGTCTTTTCTACTGAGGTCAAAGTCAAGAGTGACTAAGTTTATCTGGATGTGTGTAACAGGTTTATGTGAAATAAAGTTATTAGTTGGGTGTTTTTAATAGCCCTCCTGGTTCCACCATCGCAGTGGCAGTCATTCAAAGGAATTTTATGCTCAATAGTGCAAAGAACCCAGACAACACATTATTAGTTAGATTACATTAGTTGGGGGCGACTTTAAACTGTCGAGTATAGACTGGGATGTCTACGGTTCACTACAGCGGATACAGACAAGGAGTCTTGTGAACTACTGTTGAACAAGTTTTCTGAACACTGCTTTGAGCAGTTAAATTGTAAGCTCACATGAAATGGAAGTATTTTAGACCTTATAGCTACAAACCAACCCAACTTTGTCACAGTAGTTAGTGATCACAATGTCATAATAGCAACAATGATCACTGAAGTTAATAAATAAGTCAAGAAAGCTTGTGCTAGAAAGAGCAGCATCCCGCTTATGGACATAATGGACATCATTTAGTTTCAGTACAATGAATGTAGAGGAATTATGGGCTAAATGTAAAAGCATTGTGAATAAATCACTGGAAAAATGTGGGCTGAGAAACTGGATGAAGTATGGGAAAAACCCACTGTGGTTCAACAATAGTATTAAAAATATACTGAAAAAGAAAAGGCAGTTGCACTCTCGGTTCAAAGAAGGTCAAGCAAATCAAATCAGGCAAAAGTAAGTAGACATTCACTCGTATATAAAAAAAGTGACGTGCAGAGCACACAGTAACTACAACCGTCATGTGGTGTTGTTGTGGTCTTCAGTCCAGAGACTGGTTTGATGCAGCTCTCCACTTTATCCCGAGCAAGCCTCCATCTCCTCATCAGTGCGGCACCCTACATTCATTGGAATCTGCTTACCGTATTCATCTCTTGGTAACGCTCCACGATTTTTACCCCACATACTTCCCTCCATTGTTAAATTCACTATTCCTTGATGTCCAGGAATGTGTCCTACTAATAAATCCCTTCTGTTAGTCAAGGTACACGAGAAATTCCTTTTCCTCCCAATTCTGTAGAGTACCACCTCATTAGTTACATGATCCACCCAGCTAATATTCACAATTCTTCTGTAACACCACATGTCAAAAGCCTCCAGCCTCTTCTGGTCTGAACTATTTACCATTCATAGTTCACTCCTCTACAAAGGAACACTCCACACAAATGTCTTCACAAAAGACTTCCTAATTCTTAATAGTCGATGTTAACACAAATCTTTTCTAGATAGGCTTTTCTTCTCACTGCCATTCTGCATTTTATATCCTCTGTACTGCACCCATTGTATGTTCATTTACTACCCAAGTAACAAAACTCCTCTACCACCTTTATTGTTTTGTTGCCTAATCTAATTCTTTCAGTATCACGCAATTTTCTTAGACTAAACTCCAATACCCTTGTTTTGCTCTTGTTAAGGTTCATCTTGTATACCTTTCAAAACACTGTCCATTCTGTTCACTTGCTCTTCTTGATCCTTTCCTGCCTGGCAGAATTACAATGTCATCAGCAAAACACAATGTTTTTATTTCTTCACCCTAAACACTAATTCCTTCTGCAAATTTCTCTCTGCTTTTCCTCACAGCTTGCTCAAAGTACAAATTGAGTAACATTGGAGAAAGGTTACAACCCTGCCTTACTCCTTTCCCAACCTCTGCATCCCTTTCATGCTCTTCAACTCTGATAACTGATGTCTGGGTTTTGTACAAGTTGTAAATAACCTTCCGTTCACTATATTTTACTCCTACTTGTTTCAGAATTTGAAAGAGTGTATTCCAATTAACACTGTCAAAAGCTTTTTCCAAATCTACAAAAGCTAGAAATGTAGGTTTCCCATTCTTTAATCTACCTTCTAAGATAAACAGTAAGGTGAGGATTGCCTCCCATGTTCCTACATTTCTCCTGAATCCAAATTGATCTTCCCAGATGTCGGCTTCTACCAGCTTTTCCATCCTTCTGTAAATAATTCATGTTAAAATTTTGCAGCCATGAGTTGTTAATCTGATGGTTCTGTAATTTTCACACCTGTCACCACCTGCTTTCTTTGGAATGGGGGATTATTACATTTTTCTTAAAGTCTGGGGGTATGTCCCCTGTCACACACACATTAGACACCAGGTGAAATAGTTTTGTCATGGCTGGCTCTTCCAGAGACTTCAGTAGTTCTGACGGAATGTTGTCCACTGCAGGGGCCTTGTTTCAACTTGTCTTTTTCAGTACTCTGTCAAATTCTTCTCTTAGTATAGTATCTCCTATTTCATCTTCACCTACTTCATCTTCCTCTCCTACAATATTGTGTCTCAGTTCATTTCCTTTGTAGAGCCCATCTATATACTCTTTCAACCTTTCAGCTTTCCCTTCCTTGCTGAGAACTGGTTTTCCATCCGAGTTCTTTACATTCATACAGCTGCTTTTCTTGTCACCAAATATCTTTTCTATTTTCCTATATGCAGTATCTCCTTTTTCCTAATACCGAATTCTAGTCTCTCATTAGAATTAAATTTTTGTCTCTGTTAATTGTCTGAATAATATCCTTTACCACCTCATATATTTCTTCAATCTCCTCATTGGAAGAGCTATTTGGCATATAAACCTGTACTACTGTAGTCAGTGTTGGCTTCGTATATCTACACTGTGAACTGCGATAATGCGATCACTATACTGCTCATAGTAGTTTACCTGCATTCTTCTTTGTTTTTTTTTTTTTTTTTTTTTACTCATTATTAGACCTACTTCTGTAATACCCCCAAATGATTTAGTATTTATAATCCTGTACTCACCCAAGCAGAAATCCTGTTCCTCTTTCCACTGAACTTCACTAGTCCTTACTATATCTAACTTCAACCTATCTATTTCTCTTTTTAACTTTTCTAACCTCCTTTCCCGATTAAGGGATCTAAAATTCCACAACTGTCATATCTTACCCAAACATCTAGCCAAGAAAAAGAGCCAGGAAGGGAGGATCTTGACAAGAGAGATTCGGGGAGGAGGAGGAGGATTTGGGACAAAGAGCCACACAGATGAGGATTTGGACAGAGAGAGGTGGTGAGGGGAATGTGGACAAAGAGAGGGAGGAAATGGGAATAGATAACGGGGAATGAGTTTATGATGCATATTAAATTCCCACATACCTGTAACAATTATGAAGCACTGCCAAATTCACTAGTTATATATAAAATCATAAATAAAAATATGTAAATTTACTGTTTAGCATACCAACATTGCTCATTCGTAATTACAACTAAATGAGTAACTGAATGTAGGAGACTAAGGTCTTATATTGATAATGTTCTAAGATAAAATGCCACGAGATGCTATGTGTATAACTGGAGTGCCAGTCATGATACGAAATTGAAAAATTTTTAGTATGTTGGGAAACATCACTTATTAAGTAAATGATTGAAGAACGAAGTGTTACTATGTCCCTTTGCTGTACAAATCTGTCATATTGTAGTTTACATGTTCCCATCACTATTCAGAGATAACCGCATCTTATTGGTCAAATAAATCTACATGTTAAGGAAATTTTGATATTTGTAATTCAACTGCCTACCTTTGATAAGTCCAAAGGTTCACTCTGTTCATATGGTTCCTTCAAGAATCTGTAAATGGCTTCTGCTACAGGAGCAACCTGCTCATCATCTGATTGCAATGGAGAGATTGTGGCCTGGTGGAACAAAATATTAAACTACTAATCATATTATTAGATAACAGAGGATAATTAGTTACTAAAGCTTTTAACTCACTGCAGAAGATTGCGAAAGTATGGAGCTTCACTAGTCATGGATGTACATAATGTAAGAAGTCACTATGTACCATTACAGAATGGTAATTTTGATATCAACTCATTTGTACTGTTATCTTTTGTCAGCATCTTCAGTTTTAATGCTTTAACTACTGTGTACTTCAACATAAGTCTACTGTAGATGGTGGAGTGCTTCAGAAGTCAGCTGTGACAGTGATTCCCTCTGATGAACTAGTGCAGGGCACATCTCTTTCCTAACCAATTTCTGTAGCAGTCAATATCTACAATGCCAGGTTATGGTGATCTACAAGAGTCAATCAAAACTGAAGTTTTAAGAACTTCATAAAGAACAATAAATCTCAAATTTACATAAAATTATAGAAAATCAAAGACATAAGTAATAATTTAATATACAATATTTTTAAATTTGTATAGTTTAAAAATATTTTTTGGCCAAAATATTTGCAAAAGTAGGCCATAAAATGGCTATTACGATTTTTATATTTTATTTTACTTTTTGGCCTGTTTGTAAGACCTTTTGAAAGAAATTCAATTATGACAAAAATATATTTGGGAAACACTTTTGGAAATAACTAAACCAATTGAAATAATATTGAATAATGATTATTAATTGTGATTAATTTTTAAAATATTTTTACTTCTTTATAATAAGATATTTTCCTGCAATATATTCACTCCTAGAAGAAATATCAACCTCAAACCATACTTTGAACCTCAATTAAATGACAAAGCAAAAGAATGTAACAGTAAACCCATATGGATAATTTTATCTTTGAATAAATATTGACAAGAAAATTTCAAACAAATATTCATTATTAATTTCTGAAATCTTTTATTTTAAGTATTTCTCAATCCAACACATGATAGCCAAGACAGGGCATAGTGCCACCATCTAATGGCATCTGGTTATGCTGCCAGAGGAAGGTTCTGGTTGCTTGTGGCCAACAAATACGTCTGTAATATTTGGCTCTGATTGGTTGAATGGCACAACTTCAAAAGTCTGAACTCGTTCCAGACAGTGTTAAATTTACATTATTTCTGAAATTATTTTTGGAACAGTAAGTTATATAAAAAACTTAAGAGAGCAAAGTTGAGTATTTTTTGCTCTACAGATCAATTTATTCAATTATCTTTTCAGATTAATTGTTAAGGTGTTACTTGCAATTAAATATTTAGCTGTCAAAAGGCCATCACTAACAGACCCCTTTTAGTTTTACTAACCTATAGTGGGCCAAAAGTTACTGTTGTAGAAAAGCAAAAATGAAAAACACTGTTCGATGAAAGCTAGAGGCTTGCTTTGCTTTAAGCTTCCCCCCCTTTACAGGTAAACTTTTCCAAAATACAATATGGCCAAATGGTAGGCATTTTTCATTTGAGAAAAACTGGAAGATAAGCCAAAACGTGATTATGTATTTAAGAGGAACTAGGACTGGGAATGAAAGCAGAGTTCCTGGTACTTCCAGACCATAAAATTTTTGTTTTGTTAGTAATGTTGAAGATGCAAATCAGTCACAACTTAGTGATAATCATTCATAATGTTTTGGATGTGTGTAAGGTCTCCATTCAGTTGTGTACTGCACTTTCTCACATTAAAGGTTCTACAGTGATTTATAAATGGAAAACATGGGTAGGGGAGTAGTAAGTGGAAGAACACAGTAATGTTCTTGAGAAAATTGACTGATACAGGTATCAAATAGTAAAGTCAGCATGGGCATTTTTCTCAGCTTTCCACAATATGCTGGTAGCATATTAGACAGTAAATTATTATAAAAATACTGGAAAATGGTACCAAGCTGTACTTACAAGAGGTGACAGATCTACTGACAGGTCAGTCCAATCCAGACTGGCAGTGCTAAGTCTCGTGAGTCCTTAATTTTTATTCAAAGAACCAATGTGAATGAATGCTACAGTAAACTTTCAACAATTTGCTTGAGGAATATAATTCTTCTATAAAGTAAAATTCAAATTGTGGCCTTGAAAAAAAAAACTACACTTCCATCATCTATATTTTTGATTTTTTGTATAGAGAAGAATGATAGACCTCAAGCAGTTTGTGGACGGTTTACTGTAGCAATTTTTCATCTTGGTTCTTTCAACAGTCACATCATTATTACTTACAGAACTTAATATTGGTTAAGTTTATACTAAAGATATTGGAATATCTTATTATTGTGATATGCCTTTTATTGTGAAGACTTGTGGTGGGCATAAGGTTGATGAAGATGAGACTGACTTCCTTCCTTCCTTCCTACCTACCTACCTACCTACTACCTACCTACCTACCTCCTTAAACCCCATTAAAAATATTCTTCAGAATGTCTGAAAAATAACTTACTGGTAATCAACCTTATGACATTAATATCCAACAGCTTAGAAAATTAAAACCCCAACTACACCATTTGGATAATTTTGTTTTACCGATATTAGCCCACAGTCCCAAGGCACAGAAATGCATATTGGCCAAAAAGTTTTCACTCACATGATACCAACAGCACTAAGTTTATCTTTGGTTATAATTTCATTTTGGTTTTGCAGAACTCTCAGGCTACTACTATCACTTCCAAGTTCTGAAATCAAGTAGGTAGGGAAAGACAATTTAGCAAATTTGTTAGTTGAGAGACCAAAATATGAGTAAAATTAGCTTCAGGCTAATACTCCATTGAGAAGAAATAGAGTATTAATAGACCTGTACTGTTAAAAAAAAATCTTATAGTACTATAAAATTTAAGCAAAATGCAGGAAGGCCTGTAGAGAATTGGCAATTGATGTTAAACATAAATGTAGTCGACTGTGGACACAATAGCAAAAGTGACCTTACCATACCCTTTGATTTCGTAACTACAGAACAATTGTTTGAAGGAAGTCTAACAACAACAACCACCACCAACAGAGTATATGTACTTCAACATTCTATGTGAAATGACCACATAGAACTAAGATCCACATGAGACTTCCTTGGGCACAGACCAAGTCAAAATTTTACAAATTATTGTTTAATGCACAGGTACATTATTCTTATACAAATAACCAAATCAATGTTCAAATGTTTGTAAAGTCTATGGGACTTAACTACGGGGTCATCAGTCCCTAAACCTAAAAACTACTTATGAACTAAGACTAAGGACGGCACAAACATCCATGCCCGAGGGGGGATTCGAACCCCCGACCGTAGTGGCCGTGCAGACTGTGACTGGAGTGCCTCAGTCTCCTCAGCCACCGTGGCCGGCTACAAATAACCAAAACTGATTAGTTCATCATATAACCTTACATGAGTTACCCTACTTCACTTTAGATGGAAATACAGATACACACAAATTTTAGTTGCACCATACAAAAACAAAGAATGATGAATCCCTATAAAGATCACAAAAAACAAATGTCCCCATCAGTGGTGTAGCCATGTCACCGAGGGCCCCGGGGCAAAAATGACCCTGAGGCCCTATTTAAACTAAAAACATACAGATGCAAAACTGCCTCATCTCCTTACTGCCCACTGGTAGACATAACAAGGCAAACCTAAATACTACTTGGTAAATTATGTGTCACGCAGCAGATAATATTTAATCGTTCTCTCTAATATAGTTATAACTGTGAAAGTTAGTTTGTTTGTCATGCTTTCACACAAAAATTTCTGGGTGGATTTGGATGAAATTTTTCTGAAGGACAGAGTTGGACCTGGGCAGGACGTACAGATAAAACAACTCCATTGTGTAGTTTCCGAAGGTGCTCCATACAAGGTGAATGAAGCCGCAGACAAAAGCTAGTAAAAAATAAACAATGAGGAAGTATTACTCAACCAAGAAAACATGGCCCTCTGCCGGAAACAGTCAAGCCTGGTCTCGTACGTCCATGGTGAAAGCTGACAGACTACTGTCTGTGACGACAACTCGCTAAACTACTGCACTGTTAGCTGCCCCGTAGCTATCAGCCTAATTTCGTTGATAGCCCAGTCAAAGAAGGAGAATAGGGGAAATATTTGTGTACAATGGTTTCAGCAAAACGTAGTTTGCTAGATTTTATTTGATGAGACATTTTGTATTGAGCTGTGCCCCTACCTGACTTCATGAAATATACATTAGTGTCTGGCTAGGAAAAAGTAAAGTAAATTGAGTCGACATCTTCGCTTATAATGATAGTGGGGTAAAGGGCAGCGTCTAGAATGCACAGTTCACTATTGTCACAAAGTAACCATATTTTCTCTTCTTCTTGCACGAATTTCAGAGTGCAATTGGTTACACAGACTTTATATTCAAAAGTGTCAAACACACTGCTAGTAATTCAGCGTCATTCACTATTATTTCGCAAAGATTGGCAGGCATGGCAACTCGTGACTTCAACCAACACACTAAGGGTGGCACGGTCCACGTGTTAGCGGCCAAGTGCTAGACCTTGTTATGTTCATATTCTGAGGATCAGAATACCTTATGGATTTCACTTCGTGTGTTTGAGGTTTGTTGCTCAGGATTCAAAAAGTTAAAAGTTGAAAATCCTTCATTCAACTACAATATTATGTGCAGTAGAACTTCGATTATCCGAAGTAATTTGAAGCCATGGATGTTTGGAAAACGGATTATTTGGATAATCGATTTGCCAATTCGATAATTCTATTTGCCAATAGTAAGTACTCTACAGTAAATGTATGTATACAGTGTTATGAGGTGCGAAGCCCTTCACGCTGCGCCTAGAGGTATGCCGCAATACTTGGAAGGCGCAGCTGTTGCTGTGAGCAGCTCTGATGCTGCCGCACTTTTGCCGACTGAAGTGTGCCGATTGCTGTACACAGTAACTGGCGGCTTGGCCGGTCAGCAGAGCCACTGAGTGGCGTCGTGTGAAGAGAAGGCCCCATTAGAAGAAAAGTTACTCTACCCTGTTGCCCAGTGCGGCTACTGTGGGAAACTTGGATTGAGCGGAGGGGGAGACTATGGACAGTAGGGTGGGAGAGCAAAAGAATAAAATTAAAAATTCGATGTCACTCCCGGAGACTGTGGGGCCCCCTTGAGCTCTGGGGCCCTGGGGCACTGCCCCACCTAGCCCTATGATAGCTACACCACTGGTCCCCATACTCAAGACAGGAGACACATTTTGGCTAAGAAATTTAAATGAACAACTGACTTGTGACACTGATGACATTATGTTGATCAAATTTAAAGAACTTGCTTTCAAATGAATAAATGTAAATGCAACTAGATATGTTTCTAATTAATCACAAACTTTACTGTTAGTATTTTTCCCCCACGGCCTGTAACTGTTTCACATAAACTTCTGCTGGATACGAGATTTCGGCAGACAGAATTTAAATACGAGCATGCTGATCATTCAGCAAACTACAATCATGGGTTAGAAACTACTCCCAAAGCAGAATAAAGAGAGATTTTTCTGATCCTGTAATGTTGCAGCTTTAATGACAAGACAACATTGGTTATACCATGGCGTGGAACAGTCACTGGAGAATACATGAAAATATATTTAAAAAATTAAACCCGTGTAAAAGTAAGTACACATACAGACTTTTAGTCAAAGCATATAAAAATCAGAAATTAAGGTTTTTTCTATACATAATGAACTGATCTGCAAAAACCAACATTAAAGGCAAAATGTACACTTTTCATGCGACAAAAATTCACATTCTCGTAATACGGTGAAAAGTATCTTGGAGAATTGTGTCACTGATAATTATTATAAATATAAAAGGAAAATTGTTAATTATAATAGGAAGCACAAAAGTGTAAGTGACACAGAAAGCCATTAAAAGCAATTTTCTGTTAACAGGTGATACTATGTTAAAAATGTTATTGTGCCAGACTGCAAGACTGATGTTCAGCCTTGAATTTGATCCCATCAGCTAAACAAACATTTTAAAAATTGTACAGAAAAAGAAACACAATCTAAAATGGAATCAAAACTGAATGAGTTGATAACTAGAAACGTGTCTTAATCCATGTGGGAACAAATTCTATTCCCAGCTGTGTGAAGCAAGACACCTGATTAGATCCATGAAATTTGTGTATACAACTTCCAAACTGATAATTAGTGGCATTATTCACCAAACATTGGCAAGTGATAGCTACAGTAACAAAGTAAAGGCATTAGCGAACAGTGCGATAGTCTTGGAGCAATATTGCTCAACCCAAATAAGTTCCCAGGTGGTAAATGTCTAGAAAACAATAGCCTAGCCCTCAATAGGTTAGGCTCTATGAATTCATGTAAAATGTTTATGGATGTGTGCAAAATCCTAAAATTATGAAAACTGTCTGATGGACTGAGAAAGAGAGAAACTAAAAATAAAAAGTGTATCAAAAACTGGAATCATATCAAAACATAGTCAAAAATGCTTTAATGATGCAGTAGGAACACCGAAGTCTTAACAGCAGAACAACCCAGCCTTAAATATAATAAAATATGAACTTAGAATTTTACTTTCAGGCTACCTAACTATCAAAATAATCTGCTTAAATGAACACTGGTTAACAGAAGACTGTATAAATGTTCTAAACAGTGTTAATAATTTTAAGGTTGCTAGCAGCTTCTGCAGGAAAAACAAATCTCATGGACGCTCCTTTATTCTTGTTGATTCCTCACCAAGTTATAATGTAAGAGAAAATTTTAATTATTTAAATGAAGAGACTGTGTTTGAGACCTGCTGCGTAGAGTTGAGAGAACTCAATACAGTGATTACAGGGGTTTATAGAATTTCTAGTTATGCTACTACAAAAGTGTCCGTAACTAGACTAATATCCCTCAAAGAAGCTTTAGAAAGGAAGTTAGGGGAAAAAAGCACGATTGCTGCAGATTTCAACATAGATATATTCATCAAAACCAGTGAAGCTACGTAGTTTAGTGACTCGATTCAGAAATTGGATATAAAACCAAACTTTCATGATGGTACAAGAGTAACCGTATGTAATAATATTATCAATGCAGGTTACTGCCAAAGTATCAATTTGAAAACACAAATTAATACTGCTTAGGCCTAGGGAATTCTTATCCTTCAGTTCTTTTAGTTGAGCTTCTTATATCTGATAAATTGAAGTCTCTAGAAACGTGTATAAAAAGTAATTTCAGCAAGAGTAATATGGATTCTTTCCACAGTAAACTTATTGCTGTAAGCTGTGCTGTAGACAATTATACTTCATACACTAGAAACTATAATTTTTTTTTCCAACTATCTCAAAAAAATTTTCAAACCGAAGTGAGCAGTAAGCTGAAGTGAATTTCGGCAGGAATAGAAATCTGTAGTGCTAGAAAATTCAGCTTCGTAATAAATTGAAATCAAACAAATTCTGATTTTACTAAATTTGTTAAGTGCTATAAAGTTGTATCCAGGGCAGTTGTACAGGCTGATAAAAATGGCAAAGTCATCCTCCAACATGAAAATAAGACCAAAGCTGTGTGGACAGCTGACCACTCAAAATTTAGAGTCAAGGTGAAAGCGAAGTCATTCAGAAAATTAGATCTGAAAATGATATTATTGTTAGCCCAGTTCATATTGAAAACTGTTTCAATGAATTCTTTTTAAATGTAAGAAGATCAGATGTAGATAAGACAGACTATCAAAACAAGACAAATTTCTTAAATTTAAAAACACCCAGAACACATTTTAAACAGTTTGAAAAAAATCACCCATAACCATGCGGAAAAAGAAATATTGTTATTAACCCCCTGATCATGTAATTTTTCTTGAGCCTCACAGCATTTCATACTTCACTTAGTAATCCGAGATGTTTTGGCATGCCTTTCCGTAATTTCACCAGGTGATCAAAAAGTCAGTATAAATTTGAGAACTTAATAAATCAATGGATAATGTAGATAGGTAAAAATTGGCACACAGGCTTGGAATGACATGACGTTTTATTAAAAAAGGTCCGACAGATGGCACTGGACAGCAAAATGTCAGTGACTGCACATGAAACACTTATATAAAAGGAGCTGTAATGAAGAGAGAAAATCAATGTCAATATACTGTGACTGCTGTTGCATCTATCTGAAAAGGCGCTTTTAGTGATGCTGTATTATCAGAATGGGGAATGTGCTAGTTCAGCGTTATGATCCTATCGCCATAGGAAGGGGATTTGAATGGGTAAAGGTCTGTTGACAAATGCAGCTGTGGCAAGAATGATTTCGAAGTTCGAAGCCACGAGTTGTCTAGATGACATACCCCATATTGGCCAACTGAGCACAAGGCGTAATGCTGCCGAGACAGTTCAGGAAGAAATGGAGTCTGTAGCAGAGACGTTAGCACTCGTGCAGTCGCATCAGCATTCCATACAATACTGTTTGGTTGGCACTTAGGTGTACCCTCCGATGCTATCCTTACAAAATCCATCGGTGTCATGAACTGTTATCTAGCAATTTAGTGAAATGGACGGCATTTGCAGTGTGGGTGTTTCAAAAAAGGGCGGAAGATGAGGATTGGTTGAGTAACGTGTTGTGGACCAACGAAGCTCATTTCACACTTTGAGGGTCTGTCAACGCCCACAACTGCAGAATTTGGGCTACCAAAAATCTTAGAAATGTCGTGATAACTCCATTGCATGACGAGAAGATCACGGTGTGGGTTGGATTTACCACATCTCCCATTATCGGGCATTTTTTCTTCAAGAAACTGCGCAATTCTGGTTTTGTAACTGCTACCATGACGGGTGAGAGGTACAGAATCGCATCATCCCCAGCCTGGCTGATAAACACCTGCTGGAACGTACGATTTTTATGCAGGATGGCGCTCCACCCTATATTGCTAGACGTGCAGGAAATGACATTACCAGATGAACATAGTGGAGGCCACTCCCACTTATTTATTGTCTTTATATATATATCAATATGTCCAGGGTCTTTATTCCATGAGTTTTCTCTTTTTATGCAAAATAGTACAGTCTGGTGATCAAGGTGGATGGTGCAGCCCACAGTTCAGGTGGTAGTGGTGTGCATGGGGTGTCCAGATGTGATGGCCGCCAATATATGGGGGCTGGAAATGCATTACATCTACATCTACATCCATACTCCGCAAGCCACCCGATGTTGTGTGGCGGAGGGTACCTTGAGTACCACTATCTGTTCTCCCTCCTATTCCAGTCACGTATTTTTCACGGGAAGAAAGGTTGTTGGTATGCCTCTGTGTGGGCTCTAATCTCTCCGATTTTATCTTCATGATCTCTTTGTGAGATATACGTAGGAAGGAGCAATATACTGCTAGCCTCCCCGGTAAAGGTATGTTCTCGAAACTTCGACAAAAGCCCGTACCGAGTGACAAGGCATCTCTCCTGCAGAGTCTTCCACTGGAGTTTATCGATCATCTCTGTAACGCTTTCTTGATTACCAAATGATCCTGTAACAAAATGTGCTCGGTTGGATCTTTTCTACTTGCTCTATCAACCCACCAGTGAGCAGTATTCAAGCTGTGGGCGAAGAAGTGTACTGTAACCTACTTCATTTGTTTTCGGACTGCATTTCCTTAGGATTCATCCAATGAATCTAAGTCTGGCATCTGCTTTATCGACGACTTATTTTATATGGTTGTTCCAATCACTCTTAATGCCTACTTCCAGATAATTTATGGAATTAACTGCTTCCAGTTGCTGACCTGCTATAGTGTAGCTAAACGATACAGGATCTTCCTTTCTAGGTATTCACAGCACATTACACTTGTCTACATTGAGATTCAATTGCCATTCCCTGCACCATGCATCGATTCGATGTAGATCCTCCTGCATTTAGATACAATTTTCCATTGTTATAACCTCTCTATATATACTACAGCATCACCTGTAAAAAGCCTCAGTGAACTTCGGATGTTATCCGCAAGGTCATTTATATATATCGTGAACAGCAACGGACCCACGACTCTCCCCTGTGGCACACCTGACATCACTCTTACTTCAGAAGATTTCTCTCCATTGAGAATGGCATACTGCATTCTGTTATCTAGAAAACTCGTCAATCAAATCACATAAATGGTATGATAGATCATATGCTCTTACTTTGTTCATTAAATGACTGTGGGGAACTGTATCAAATGCCTTGCGGAAGTCAAGAAGCATAGCATCTACCTGAGAACCCATGTCTATGGCCCTCTGAGTCTCATGAATGAATAGCGCGAGCTGGGTTTCACACGAACGCCTTTTTCAAAACCCATGCTGGTTCCTACAGAGCAGATTTCTAGTCTCCATAAATTTCATTATACTCAAACATAATACATGTTCCAAAATTCTACAACTGACCGACATTAGAGATATAGGTCTATAGTTCTGCACATCTGTTCGACGTCCCTTCTTAGGAGAACATATGGTCGAATTTCCAGCACTTTAAGCACCACATAGGTGGAGGAATGTAGGGTTTTACATCACACTGGTATATCATAACCTTGACCTTCTTACGCAGTGTATTGCGTTCAAAGGTCAGAGTGAAAGCACAGGTGGCAACCCTATGATCTGTCAGTCCCCTATAGAAGTGCCAGACAAAGTCACCACCTCATTGCTGTAAGTTCACACACACAACTATTCAAACAGAGAGGAGATCTCTGTGGTAAATTAGATCCTGGGTCATGTTTAGCATCTTGTGGGGTGCAATTCTTACAGGAACATCACATGTTGCTGGAAAGTAATGCCTTCGAATGGGCAAGGGATGCCATTTGTGCCAAAACAGATCCATTTCTCATCTAGGAGAATGACGCCAACTCGACAAACTTAACAACAAAGAACTGTGACTTAGTTGGCAGAAAAGATTCTCCTCAGACCTCGCACATACCATGTATTGGGGTAAGTATGGCTCAGATTGGTTGAGTGCCCTACATTCCTTCGATGGCATAACCAGGGAAGGGAATGACTTAGGCTTGTATGTCGTCGCATTAAACTCTGTCTTTCCCCACTTACGTATGCTAGTAGCTGAGTGACAACCAGTATTACCCAATTCTGACCTTGTCATTGCAGGTCAGCTGTCAGATGCCACCCACTTTCACCAGGGACTCCCCTCATGGGCGCCACTCAGCCGCCGTGAAGGTCACCTAGTGGGATGACCACTGCTGGGAGTCCTGTTGCCCCGAGTAGACGGATATCTATTCCTTGGCATATGTAAAGAGTTTGCAGCTCAGGCAATGGCAGTGCAATCTCTGCATTGTCAGGGGACTATGACCAAGAGTGTACAAGATGACCCACCTCCCTCCCCCTCGACAATGGGCTGGCTACCGTGCTGGATATTGGGTGCTATGGAAACCATTATGAAAGTGTGCATGCAGTGACAGTGCACAATGGCCGTAACACTGCTCCTCCACATGAGGTGTTCTTGTCCAACAACTGCATATAGGATGAAGTTATTAGTCCAATCCATAATAGGTGCCTAGGAAATACAAGATGCACCACATAAGGTGTCCTTCCCCAAATATCCGACACTTCTGTGAAATTGAGAAAATTTGGAGGTCAAACCCATAGAGGGGACAATGTTTTTGTGACTGATACACTTTGTTTCTTTTAGTTGCCTGTTACGACAGGCGGGGGGGGGGGGGGGGGGGGGAGAATATGATGTTTTCATCCTTTGCAATAATAACCATGATGAGTATTTTAAAACTGCAACTTGTATATGTGTACAAGATTCTTGCATTGTACATCTTGACACCTCTTGTACACAAACCAAATGATTTTACAATTATCTACTTAGATGAATAAATCAGATTTCACACTATTAATTATGTAAACTAGTAAATGAATACAGTGTTAACTGCAACCAGTTATAAATAATAAAAAGAAAAGAAAAAGAAAGAAAGAAAGAAAGAAAGTAGCAATTGGCCATGCCTAGGTTTTCCTTTGGGCCTTGCCCAGATAGAAGAAGTTATTTAATGCATGGAAAGTTAGAAAAAAAATGGCTACACCTGTAGGGTTCATCATGGTAAGAAAGAGAAAAGTAATAATAGAAGACTAATTGTAAAAATATTGATAGATAATTGTCAGTAGACTAAAAATGATAATATAAACATACTGTCTCAATTTTTATATGTGAACCTGTTGACAATATGGAATTATTGTAAAATCCACATGTGCAAGACACTATAGGCAAATATCATAGAATTGATGATTAATAAGGATGCTGGTGGAATACTATTCACAAATATGTGGCCAGTGTCCTCTTCGTATTCTAGTGTTCCATGTAGTGTCCTGAAGTCCCGTGTCTATTTTGTGAACAAAAGTGTATGCAATTTTAAAAAGAGGGGACAGTATAAAGATATACTGTGGTTCAGAATCCACATTAAATTGTAGGTCCCCCTGTAACTAGGTGGCTAAGTCAGTTTGAAGGAAGGCAACAACATACAACCTCCATACAGTACCATGCCTAGTAAAGCACTGTGGTGTTCAAACCAATCTCCGGATTGTTGATTACTATATTTTTTTTACGTATAATATGGTAGTGAGACTCGTGTACCACACAAATCACAATAGAGAAAAATATGGTACACACTTCAACTCAATAAAAATAGGATACTACTACTACTACTGCTGCTGCTGCTGATGGACAGAACTGTCAACAATTGTGAGAACAAGAAGAACTATACGCGACTGAGAAAACTCTACAAATCTGAAATTAGAACACCAAAAAACCAAAGCAAATGATGACTACATTTCAAATTCTAACAAAGTATAAAGCAGCCTAGAATGTACTTAAAGTGAAATGTGGGAAAGGCAGAAGTCACTGTCTGACTTAACTGTAATACTCTTAATGAATACTTCGAAAAAGTGTGCAAAACCCATGAAACATAAAATGACACATCCGTGGTTTCCATTGTTGTCCACCAACCAGTATGATGGCTATTGGTTGACCACAGACCTCAGATGTTTCCTGCAGATGTAGACAAAAAGGCAGGAAGAAGTTTTACTCATGACCATGGCCTCTCAGCCTGGAAGCTTTACCTGAAGACAATACTGGCCATGAAAGTTTTCACATTACAATAATAATAGATGGTCTGGTTACTTTTGGGCTACTGATGGTGAATGTTCTTTGAATGACTAACTGTATAGGTGGAATTTGTTGGCCAGTAAAAACACCCAACTAGTGTTACACACGTCCAGGTAACCTCACACTCTCGACTTTTACATTAGTAGACGGAATATTTTTGTGAACTGCAATGAACACACTCCCTCCAATTGTACCTCGTCTATCTTTGTGATATACAACCCATTCTTTGCTAAACATTTCTGAGACTCCAACATTGGGATTCAGCCAACTCTCAGCCCCGAGGATCATTCGAGCACGACGACATTCCTGCAATGAAGAAAATTCAGGAACTGTGTATCTAATACTTTGAAAATTTACTGCTAATATTTTGCAGTTCAAGTGTTAGGCTGCATTCAGGACGATTTCACTGTCTGTATATGGACATAATTATGATATTATGTCTTACCATCAAACTGGCACCTTAGTGAACAAAGAACGGCAGTGTTCCCTTCGAGCAACCTAGCACATTACCCTTAGCACCTGACATGTTGGACATACACGAAAAGAGACGAAGTTCTCAATTATTTTGGAATTGTCATGTACATGGGACTGACAATGTATCCTATTAGAGTACACATCCTCTATTGAAAAATATTTTGCCTCCAATGAGCAGAAATCACTTTCAGTTACTTCTCCACTGCATCCAACCTAGCCCAGCGTGGAGGTGAAACATCCATCGCTAAGCATGCGACAGCGAACATGTTAAGTCCCAACAACAGATGCAGAGATTTCTCGGGTCTGAGTAGTGGTTTGTTAGCTGAGAACTAGTACAGTGTTAAGGAAAGTATCCTGTGATTTCTGCTGAAACCTCATAATATGTTGACTAGTGGTGATTAAAGTTGTATCAGCTGCATTGCAAATTACTGAGTCAGACCCACCATATAGCAGCAAATCATTAATTGCATCAATGAGAAAAAAGGTCCAAGAACAGAGCCCTAAGGCATACCATAAGTTACTGTCTAAATAAGAATTACTTATAATGCTATATTATTTATTCCACATAACTATAGTTTGGTTAGTAAGATGTCAAAGGAATTCAGTAAAATACCTTACTCACAATGTTTTAAGTGAGACTGTTTCTTTTGAAGTGCAGTTCATATCTGATTAACAAGCTGAAGAACTGCAGAAGTAGTACTTTTTCCTTATCAAAAACCATACTGCCCATTGCTGGCATTGTATATTTCAAAATAGCTACTTAACTGATTGAGAAAAACTGCTTCTAATATTTTGGAAAACATTGGAACAAAAAAGTAGGGTCTGTAATTTTCACAGAGACGCCACCCCCCCTCCCCCTTTATGTATATAACACTTTAAATTTTGAGTTAACATGGAAAAATCTCAATTCTAGGCATTTATTAGTAATAAGAGGAAATAGATATAAGGTGTACCATTATTTTTATTGTGTAGTTAGTTTTTAATTTTTTTTTCCTCTTCTTCTTCTTCTTCTTCTTCTTCTTCTTCTTCTTCTTCAGTATTTACTATGGCATGGCAAGATCCCAGTAATATTCATGTCCTCTACAAAACTGATCAGTAAGTATGTCAGTTCCTTGTGTGTTTGTATAATCTGTATCTTAATTCTTTTACTGTAGTGGTGAAGTATTTATTGAACTTTTCTTTTCCAAGCAGAAAATCTTCAGTTTTAGTGGAAGTGTGTTTTTGTGTTAAAATATCCGAAGCACTGTGTGGTCGTTGCCAAGAGCAGAGCACAGTTCAGAGCACACCAATACTTTTGAGAGTAACCGGCTTCTTACTAGAAGCGACATATTTTGAGTGTTCTGCAACATTATTGCTCTCGTTTATTAAATTAATTTTGTGCTTGCAAGTATGTTAGATTCAGTTTTGGGTAAATTCTGGTAAGTGTACTCTTCCGCCATGTGAATCACGACCATATTCTGTTTTAGTGTTTGCACGTATATTAGATTCAGTTTCATGTTAAGCATCTCATTAGTGGCTTTTTCCATCATCTGAATCCAATTGCTGTTCATTTTGTTTTTGTTGAATTAGTATCAGCTCTAGCCATTTTCATTTACCTTTGTTACCCTCTGTCGATTCTACCCCACATATTTCTAGTCATTCGTTTTTCTGGGTGTTGTAATCATGAATACGGACTGTGACTGCTGTGTGTGGAAGCAGTTTGAACTGGTGACACTTCGCTCCCAACTTCAGCTGTGTTAACCTCGGTGGCACAGCTTGAGGCTGAAGTCGAAGGGTGTTGTCTTCACTGGCTGATCTTTGAAATCAGCATGGATTCCTGGTGTGTCCACTGATCGACCTGCAGTGACATGCCCTGATACTGCTAGCAATGAGGCTGACACCCTACCTGTGGTTGCGTGGGAGGTCGCTCCTGTGTGTGTGTCGGGTGGCGTACAACATGCGGGGGGGGGGGGGGGGGGACCAAGCGAGAGGCATCCTCAGTTCATCATGTGAACAGGTTTGAGGTGCTATCTGTTGAGGACAATGTTCCTGGGCCTGATGGTGTGTCAGCCTGTAGTAACCACGCAGCCTGCACGATCCGGGCTTTGACAGAGGATGGGTTTGCTTGTAGTTGGGAACTCCAACATTAGGCAGGTAATGGAGCCCCTTAGGTATACGGTAGCTAGGGAGGGAAAGAAGGCCAATGTGCGCTCCGTGTGCATATCGGCTGGAGTCATTCCAAATGTTGAATGAGTCCTTCTGGATGCGATGAAGGGTACGGGATGCTGTCAACTGCAGGTGGTGGTCCACGTCAGTATCAATGATGTCTGTCGCTTTGGATCTGAAGAGATTCTCTTGGGTTTTGAGCAGCTATCTGAAGTGGTGAAGACTGTCACCACAGACTTGCTTGCAAGACTTAAGCAGAGCTCACCATCTGCAGCATAATTGACAGGACCGACTGTGGACTTCTGGTGCAGAGCTGAGTGGAGGGTCTGAACCAGAGGCTCAGACGATTCTGTGACCATGTGGGCTGCACATTCCTCAACTTGCGCAATCAGGTGGCGAGCTTCAGGGGTCCACTGATTAGGTCAGGAGTCCACCACACGCAGGAAGCGAATACATGGGTAGCAGATGCTGTGTGGTATGGACTGGGCGACTTTTTAGGTTAGATTGCCTTGGGAACACACAGGAAAGTTTTCAATCTTAAATGGTACAGGTTAAATATAGGATGAACACAGATCTAAAAACCTTTGGTCTAACAGCTGTAAATTGTCATTGCTTTGTTTGGAAAGTACCATAGCTCCAAACGCTAATATAAAGTACTGAATCTCAAATCATTATATGTACCGAAAGCTGCCTAAAGCCGGAGATAAATTCAGCTGAAATTTTTACTAAGGGGCAAATGGTGTTCAGAAAGGATAGATTGAATAAAACAGGTGGTGGCGTATATTTCTGCCAAAAGCGGTTTATCTTTTAGTGTAATTGAAGTAGATAGTGAAATGGCATGGGTGAAAAATATACCTGACAACAAAAATAAATTAATAATTGGCTCTTTTTACTGATGCCCTGATTCAGATGATTAAATTGCAGAAATTTTTAAAGAAAGCTTGGCCCAAATATAAAAAAAAAATTTCTGAGCATTTGGTGGCAAATTCAACTTGCCCTCGATATGTTGGCAAAAATACAAGTTCAAAACCAGAGGCAAGCATAAAAAATCGTCCAAAATTGTACTGAAAGCAGTCTCCAAAAATTATCTCGAGCAATTGGTTCATGAACTGACTAGAATAGAAAATGGTTGTGAAAATATATTTAACCTCTTAGCAACTAATAATCCAGAGCTAATAAACAGTATCAAAACAGACACAGGAATTAGTGAACACAGAGTAGTTGTAGCAAAAATGAATTTCAGATTTCCCAAATCTACCAAAAATATATCTATTGAAAACACCAGATAAAAACTTGATTAACACTTTCCTGAGCGAGAATCACCGGGGTACAATACATAGGTTAAATAACTCTTGCAAAACCAAAGAAAAAAAGCATGCCAAATTTAAATAGACACAAAATCTCCAAGACTGCCTGCCCACCCCCCTCCCTTTTTTTTACAGAAACGTGAAATTTAGCTTGAACTTCAATGTGAGCAGCATATAATAAATTCCACAATGAAACCCTGTCACATAATTAGGTAGAGAATCCTAAGAAATTCGGGTAGTATGCAAAATATACCAGTGGTAAAACACAATCGATACCTTCGCTATGCGATAGTAATAGTGATGCTACTGATGACAGTTCTGATAAAGCAGAATTGCTTCACACAATCTTCAGAAACTCCTTCATGAAAGAAAGGTAATAAAACTTATCTGCTTAATTACAGGCCTATATCAATTATATCAGTTTGCAGCAGGATTTTAGAACATATAATTTCCTCAAAAATTATGAACTACCTCAAAGAGAATAACCTATTGACCCATAGTCAACATGGGTCATTCTTGTGAGACACAGCTAACCCTTTACTCACATGATGTGGTGAGTGCTATTGACAAGGGATGTCAAATAGATTCCACATTTCTAGATTTCCGGAAGGCGTTTGACACTGTACCTCACAAGCGTCTTCTAATCAAATTGCATACTTTATGGAACATCACCACAGTTGTGAGAATGGATTCTTGATTTCTCATCAGAAAGGACACAGTACATTGTAATTGATGGAAAGTCATCAAGTAAAACAGAAGTTGTGGTGTCACACAAGTCTGAAGTGCGTGCCACGTACTTTCGCTGCATGCCGCCATGCAAGCATGGCGCAGCGTTCTTGTGTCGTCGGCCACGACCGGTCTCTGCTGCTACCTCGCTCGCGGCCACCACTGAACTCTATCGGCCACTTGGGATTAGCACAGGCACTAAGGACTCATCAGTAGGCAAGCCTCTACCTAGTTAACTACGTATCTGCATTCCACTAGTCTGCTGCCCTCCAAATTAAGTATTTTACAATTTCTACGAAATAAATATCGCATTCTAATCTAGCTTAGTGTTTCTAGTTTCTCCTGTCCTACTGGTTGGTCACCTCAGACACTGTACCCACACACACATGCATCCTACTTTCCTGTGTCAGTCTCTCTCTACTCGGCCACCGACACCCTGGACAACCGGCAGAAACGAGACACAAAAAGAAGTGATATCTCGCGTTCCACAGGGAAGCGTTATAGGGTCCATACTGTTCCTTATTTTTATAAACTATTTAGGAGACAATCTGTGTAGCTCCATGAGACTGCCTGTGGATGATGCTGTCACTTATCAGTTAGTAAAAATCAAAAATAGAAAGGGCATTGGATTAAATTTGGGAGTACAAACATTTAAAAAGGGTCTGTAGTTAACGCGTACATAGGGACACCGTGTATGTAAATCAATACTTCCATTGTTTTGCAATTGATGTACTGGAGTGATAATTATAGAAGAAACAGAGCAAGCAATAATTTTGACTGCATCTTGCGCACATTATGAATGCCAACCTTTTTGCAGTTACATGGTTTTTTAATTTTCTCCATAGTAAAACAAACTTGATTGACATTCTGTTCTTATTCTTTCTTGATTAGGTAAGTGCAGTTATGATTTTTTTAATTAAATATTTTACCCGATGATAAAAATGTACATCACACGGTTGCCAAGGAGCAAAAGGAAATTTGCCACAGGGCAGAATTGAACCCGCAAACCTTGTGATAAATATCCAATCTGTTACTGCTGAGCCAAACACTGCTTTATAAACAGACTCACTCAGGGGTAGTTGATAAGGTGCACAAGGTGATAGATCTGTATCAAAATTCCTTTTATTTCCTAAATACTTAGCCAGCTGGAGTTCCCACATGGTGCACTTTCATATCTCACCACGCCCTACATGTACCATAAATGTGGATGAATTCAGTGATAACAAGTAGGCGTCCTCTCCTTGTCACATGAATCAATTGCAGAAATGTACAAAGAAAGCTTGTATCAAATTTCAAAAATGTACCCAAAGCATACAGTTTTAATAGGTGGTGACTAATTTACCCTCGATATGTTGGCAAAAATGTGTGTCCAATACTGGAGGCAAACTTAACACATCATCCGAAACTGTACTGAAGGCATTCTCTGAAAATTGTCTTGAGCAATTAATTGAAGAACCCACTAGAATAGTAAATGTTTGTGAGAACATACTTGACCTCCTAGTAGCAAATAATCTGGAGCTAATAAAGATCAGCAAAGAGATACAGCAATTAGTGAACACAGTTGTCATAGTGAGACTAAATATCATACTTTTAAAATCCACCAAAATTAAAAGAAATCTATATATTTATTCAAAAAAGCAGATAAAAATTCGATTAATGCTTTCCTGAGTGGAAATTCTCAGTCTTTCAAAACTGACAATCTAAGTGTAGATGAGATGTGGCTTACATTCAAAGAAATAAGAACAATCATTAAAAGATTCATACCAAAGAAATTAACAAAAGAGGTGGCTTATCTGCCCTGGTAAACAAATCAGGTTGGATCACTTACTACAGCAAAGAAAAAAAAGCATGCAAATTTTAAATGCACAAAAAATCCCCAAAACTGGCAATCTTTTAGTGAAACTAGAAATTTAGCATGAATTTCAGGGAGAGCAGCTTACAATAGTTACCCTGTCACGAAATTTGTTAGAGAATCCTAAGAAATTCTGGTTGTATTTAAAGTATACTAGCAGCAAAACACAAATAATACCTTCATTACATGATAAAAATGGTGATGCTACTGATGACAGTTGTTCTAAAGTAGAGTTTCTTAACACAGCCTTCCGAAATTAATTCACGAAAGACGAAGCCAATACTCCAGAATCCGACATGTGTAATTTAGAAGTAAATATCCCTGGGATATTAAAACAACTTAATCACTTAACAAAAGTGAGTCTCTCGGTCCTGACTATACCAATTAGGTATGGGGCTATTGCCTTAGCATACTTTGAAAGGAACTTTACTATCATATACGACCGCACGTTTAGCAAATGTTGTGTATTCAAAGAGTGGAAAGTTGCACAGGTCACTCCAATATTCAAGAAAGGCAATAGCAGTGACCCACATAATTACAGGTCTGTATCACTGATGTCTGTCTTCAGCAGGATGTTAGAACATATACTATGAAATACCTCTAAGAGAATAACCTATTGTCCCATAGTCAACACAGATTTAGAAAGTATCTTTCTTGTGAAACACAGTAGTGCTTTACTCACATGATGTGGTGAGTGCTATTGATAAGGAATGTCAAATAGATTCTGTATTTTAAGATTTCTGAATGGCTTTTGACACTGTACCTCACAAGTGTCTTCTAATCAAACTGCATGCTTATGGAATATCACCACAGTTGTGCAATTGGATTTGTGATTTCCTTTCAGAAAAGACACAGTATGTTGTAACTGATGGTAAGTCATCAAGTAGATTAGAAGTGATGTCTGGCATTCCCCAGGGAAGTGTTAAAAGGCCCCTACTGTTCCTTATCTTTAGAAATGATTTAGGAGACAATAGTGTAGCTCTCTTCGACTGTTCGTGGATTATGCTGCCATTTATTGGTTAGTAACATCACAAGATCAAAAGCAACTACAAAATGATTTAGATATCTGCATAGTGTAAAAAATTGGAATTGATCCTTAATAGTAAGTGTGAGGTCATCCCTACGACCACTAAAAGAAATCCGTTAACATTCAGTTACATGGTAAATCAGTCAAACCTTGAGGCTGTAAATTCAACTAAATACCTGGAAGTAACAATTACAAACAAATTAAATTGTAAAGAACACAGATAATAATATAGGGAAGGCAAACCAAAGACTATGTTTCACTGGCAGGACACTTAGAAGATGCAACAGTTCTACTAAAGAAACTGCCTACACTACACTTGCGCATCATATTTTGGAGCATTGCTGCACATTGTGGGATCCACACCAGGTGGAACTAATGGTTGCTTTAGAGGAAGTTCAGATAAGGGCAGCTCGTCAGTTATTATCGCGATATAGGGGATACAGTGTCACAGAAATGATGCACGAGTGGGGGTGGAAATCATTAAAAGAAAGGCTTTATTTGTTGCAGTGAGATCTATTTGCGAAATTTCTTTCATCGACTCTCTCTTCAAAATACGAACATATATAGTTAGCACCTACCTACAAAGGGATACATGATCATCATAATAAAATAAGAGGAATGAGATCGAAAACAGAAAGATTTAGGTGTTCCTTTTTTCCGCGGGCTATTAGAATATGGCACTATAGAGAAATATCATAAAAGTGGTTCAATGAACCCTCTGCCATGCACTTCAATGTGATTTGCAGAGTATCCATGTAGATGTAGGTATTCAAAAAGCAAGTTCCAATTTAGACGGTTAAGGCAATCCATGAATAACTTAAGACATCCCTCTTTCATGCTTGACTTCCTATCTGTAGCTATATGAATGAATGAATGTCATCTGACTTTGCATAGTGATTTATGAGGACTAGAGGATCAAGATCTGTGAAACTTTCAACTGCTATGCAAGTGTACACACAAAAAATGTGTTGTGTCACCTTGGTTCGAAAGACTCCTGAACACTGACAATGTGTGTATTTTTATCAAGAAGACAGTTCCTTAAAAGTAAGAACACATTCTCTCATGGTGATAACTTTGAATAAAAGGTTCTGGGGGTTTCTATCCACATCATATGGTTAAAACTCCATGAGCTTTCAGCCAAGCACTCTTTGAACATTGTCAAGTGCTTTACTGAAGATCCACAAAGATGGGACACCCTTTTGTGTCATTGTGTCCACCATTGGTTAACCGGCATACAAACATGCGAAATACCCAGCCAATATCATCACATGTGGGACACTGTCAACATCATTTTAAGAACTCAGCTGATTTTATCAACTGAATTAACAATGTTCGATTTGGTGTGTTGGTGCTGTTTATGAATGTGCCTAACAAAGACTCTGGGATTAGTGCCCCAGTCTTTACAAGTAAAGTGGTTGAGCTTTTTAGGCACACTCCTAAACTTCCTACTTTCTATACAATGGCCAATATTATGATCATATGGACAGCTTTGCAATGGGAAGCCTGTTAGCTCCAGCTGTTGTGAACCACCTCGTGAAGAATTTTGAACATATTGCCTTAGATATGGCACCATAAAAGCCTAGATGTTTCTTCTGATACGTTGGTCATTTGGCCGCATGGGCGTGACAAACTCTATGAGGTCTTGGAACATCTGAACAGCAACAGTAACATCTCCATGGAGGTAGAAAAAGAGAATACACTGCTGTTCCTCAATATCTTCATCTGTCGTAAATAGAATGGATGCATTGGCCACAGCATCTACAGAAAACCTTCCCACACCAATACGTACTTTCACACCATTAGCCACCCTCACCCGGTACAGAAGAGCACTGTATTACGGACATTGGTACATCATGCACAAACAATATCAAATGTCAATAACCTGCCCCATGAGCTGAACCACCTACAAAAGGTCTTCAGGAGTAATGGCTACAACAGGCATGAAATAAGTGATGTGACCTCAGGTCAGAAGCACAACAAGACAAGTTAAGAAGAAGAGTACAAGAAACTTTTTGTTTTGTTTTTGCTATTCTGTGGTTCTGTGATGGGTAAAACAAGCTGTGTGCTAAAGAGACAAGACCAAATCCGTCTTCAGGCCTCCAATGAAAATCCATGAATTATTGAGACCAGTTAAAGACGCAGCAGGTCTCTAACACCTGGGGGTTTCCTAGATACTTTGTGAGTGTGACAGTTCGTACTGTATGTGCAACATAAGACTGGCCAAACAATACCGGATGGAACATGAAATGTTTTATTCTTTACAATACCCAGATGAGTCTGTTTTAGCCGAGAATGCTTTTAGTAAACGGTCATTGCATCGAATTTGATGAAACCACCATTGTGGCTCACACTAACAGCTTCTGGGACTGTAATTAAACAACTGAAAACACCCTTAACATAGACTGCAGCCTGCACCTCAGCCCAGCATGGGATCCAGCAACCATGGAGTTAAAATAGGTGCATCAAACACCAACTCGATGCATGCCCATATATGGCAATGTCAAGGGGCACCATTGACGTCATAGGTGGCAGCTAATGTATATAAGCCAATACTACCAGCTACTAGGTAGTCATACCACTTGATAATGGCCAAAGAGTGCTTAGCCAAAAGCTAGTGGAGTTTTAAGCATTCTAAGTGGACAGAAACCCGATAACGTTTTATTCAGTTCCTTAGATTGTACATAGATGTCACTCAAACCACACAAAGAAGAAAACGATCATGCATACGCAACACGAATGTGACGGGGTGAGTAAGACGGCCGGTCGTGACACCAGGAAAGAGTGCACTGCTTTTGTTTAGTGTAGCTTTCCCATGCCTAGAAGGTCAAGTCCTTTGAGTTCGATCCTATTGACATTGTTACTTTGTGTCAAAAGGAACTCTTATCAGCGGTAGTTTCCAGACATCTTTGAGTGAACCAAAACAATGTTTTTTTTCAACCTGGAGGATGTATTGAGATACAGGAGGTGTCAGTGACTTACCTTGCTCTGGCTGCCCAAAGGGTATCACAGAAACTCATGACTGCAACTAAAAGGAACCCAACAGGAATCCCACCTTGCTGGAAAATGATTTTTGTGTAGCCACAGGACACTACATTAAGATTAAACTGGACATAATATGCTGCATTACATGCAACTTCAAACCCAACATCCATGGCGAGGTCCAGCTTTGACACAGACAACATCAGCATAGTACAGATGGGGCCCCAACAGCATGTAAACTTAGCATCAAGTGGTATTCACAGCTGAGACTCATCTGCCTTAAACCAGTCAATTGCCCGAGATGTTTTTGGAGTCAGCTCGGTATGCCTGAACATCTTTGACACACAGTCCAGCGAGTGCAGTAAAGTGGTAGTTCCCTGATGTTTGTGGACAACATTATTTGGACCTCATTTACAATTTGGGGGGAAATCTAAGTAGCTCTCTTAGGTTGTTTGCAGATGACGCCGTCATTTACCGTCTAGTAAAATTATCTGAAGATCAAAACCAACTGCAGAACGATCTGAATAAGATGACACTATGGTGTAAAAACTGCCAATTGACTCTAAATAATGAGAAGTGTGAAGTCGTCCACATGTGTACGAAAAGAAATCCGTTAAACTTTGTTTACAAGATAAATCACTCAAAAGTGAAGACTGTAAACTCCACAAAATACCTAGGAATTACTATTAATTCAGACTTAAACTGGAAAGAACATGTAGATCATGTCGTGGGAAAGGCGAATCAGAGACTGCGTTTTATTGGCAGAACCCTTAAAAGATGCAACAGAACTACAAAAGACTGCATACACTACGCTTGTCCGTCCATTTTTGGAGTATTGCTGCCCAGTGTGGGATCCTTATCAGGTGGGTTTGAGAGAGGGCATTGAAAGAGTTCAAAGAAGAGCAGCTCATTTTGTATTGTCATGATACAGGGGAGACAGCGTTAAGGAAATGATACAGGACCTAGGATGGGAATCATTACAACAACGGCACTTGTCGCTGTGACATGGGCTACTTACGAAACCCAAATCGCCAACATTCTCCACCAAATGTGAAAATATATTGTTGACTCCCACTTACATAGGTAGAAATGATTATCAGAATAAAATATGAGAAATCAGAGTTCGAATGGAGAGATTCAGATGTTCTTTCTTCCCGCATGCTATTTGAGAATGGAATGGGAGATAAATAGTATAAAGGTGGTTCGATGAACCCTCTGCCAGGCACTTAAATGTGATTTGCTGAGTATCCCATGTAGATATGCCACTGGTTGTCATAGAAGGCAATCAAATGGTTATAAGGTACTGGGATGACATACTTTGACATGTAATGCAACCATATCAGCAGTGTTTTGGTGAGTCATTAGTCTTGACAAGTAACCATTCTCACACTCACTGTGCACATCTTTTAAATGTGTTCTTCATGATATCACAAGATTAGGATGGCCAGTACACATCCCAGTGCCACATGCCTGAGCTACATTTAAAATGGCCGTTTACAGACAAAACAACCTGCCAATCAGAAAAAAATGTTCAAATGTTTGTTAAGCTTATGGGACTTAACTACGGGGTCATCAGTCCCTAAACTTACAAACTACTTATGAACTACTTACTAACTAGGACGGCACAAATATCCATGCCTGAGGGGGGATTCGAACCCCCGACCGTAGTGGCCGTGCTGACCATGACTGGAGCGCCTCAGTCACCTCGGCCACCGCGGCCGGCTGCTGCCAATCAGAGATCTGTACTGAATCGCCATTGAGGAGTCGGATAATCTGGACCAATAGTCCCTTTATAATGTAATAGACAGTTTGCCACTACAAATACAAGCACACATCAGTGGAAGAGGACGTGTTACTGGGTATTAGGGGTACTGGTGTATGCTGCAATCTGGGACACACATACAGAATGTCTACTTTATTATTGGCTAACTTGACCATATCTACATTCACGAGCAATAAAGAGAACTGACATGTTTTTGTTTATCTCTATTGCATATTCATGTAAAGGGACATGAAATTCTATGATCTTGGTGATGCAACACTTTTTGATGTGTGCACCATGTAGACCTCGTGATAAATGATGTGAAATATTCTCCAAGCAGGCATTTCCATGTGTAGGGCTCTTGTTAGTACGGTATAAATTTAAAAAGATGAGTAGGTTTAAAAATGTGAGTCGAGTTCATCAGCACCTAACACACCTATGTCTAAATCACCACATAATGCAACATTTGTTTTGATGAGATTGTCTTTTTAAATTCAATTCTTCAAATGTCTCAAAAAAAAGTATATATGGACACAGTATTTAAGATAAACGTGTAATTATTAGTTTCAGGTGAGCCATTTTATACGATAGCACTGTACGGACAGCCTTCTGCTTGGAGTGCTCCACTATTTATACATAGAAAGAATTTACTGCAACTTACAAGTATGTCAAACATAAGTATGTGGAACATTCTAGAAAGAGTAAGTACAAAGAATTTTTTTCTGCCTGTGGCAAGATTTTAACTGAGGACCGCAAACACAGCGGTCTGTGATGCTAACCACTGCGCCACACGTGCTGTCTGAAGACTTGCGGCAATGTGCCAGTTGTGAAGTCAGGGCCAAGATCAGGTTTCTCAATGCAAGAAATAGGAGATTAATTGATATTCATTGTCAATTCAAGGTGGTCTATGGAGACAATGTTATGGACAAGTTGGCCGTTCAGCTCTGGTGTCTTAACTTCAATGTGGGTAGAGAGAACACTCATGACAACTGTGGAGTGGCGAACTGTGATTACTGATATACTGCTTGGTTTAACTGATGAACAAGGACAATCGGCACGTTAAAATTGATGAAATTTGTTGACATTTCAGTAAAGTTTACATACATTTATTCATAAATTTATTAAGGTCCATTTGCATCATTCCAAAATTTGTGCAAGGTTGGTTCCTCACAAGCTCAGTGATGTAAAAACCAAGCATATAGCCCCACTATTGAGATTTTTAAATGTTATTCTGTTGAAGACACTTCACTGACTCGCATACACACTGGTGACTAAACATGGGTTTGATATGCAATGTAGAACTAAAAGACTCAGACTACGTACCTGAACACTTTGCTGTCCACATGTCTCGTACACACACATTCACTTGTTGCTGGCAGAACTATAGTTGGCATCGTGTAAGAAGGAGCTTCACACACAGAGGCAGAGTGATAGGGGAAGCCTGAAGGGGAGGAGTTATGGCCAAACACCAAGAGTGGAGCCTGTGGGAGAAACATTGGGTAGCTCACATCCAGCCATGCACATAGAGAATGAATATTATTGGCTGAAAGTGCAGTAATGGAGAGGGATGCGTGGAATGGCTGAAAACTGGGACGCCTTTGTATGTGATACTGACAATAATTCGGATTACTTTGCTTGTCACTGACCACCCTTGGCATTATCAGAAAATTATAAATTGTTAAGTTTTACTTATCTCATCATTAGTTCTCATACGTTCTCAACCCTGTTCCCTTAAGTTCATGAAATTTCAAAGATACACATATGTAAATAAATACAAAATTGGTTTGTTTCATATATTTGTTTATTTGCATTTTCTTTGGTACTTAGTATTTCTCTTTCATGTGATATGCAGAAAAACCATCTCCAAGATGTAACACAACTACACAAGACTTGCACATCAAGTATGTTGTTGTCGTATTTTTAGTCGTTTTGTTTTTGCAACATACATGCCAGTTTCTTCATTTTCATTTGTTTCAGAAATAATTATTAGTTGGTGTTGCTTTATATTACTGGGCAGTCAATCAACTGGATCATGAGACATACACTATGTACTGGCAACCTCCAAGTTTCGCTTAGAAGCAGGTATACAGGGTATTACAAAAAGGTACGGCCAAACTTTCAGGAAACATTCCTCACACACAAAAGAAGAAAATGTGTTATGTGGACATGTGTCCGGAAACACTTAATTTCCATGTTAGAGCTCATTTTATTACTTCTCTTCAAATCACATTAATCATGGAATGGAAACACACAGCAACAGAAGGTACCAGCGTGACTTCAAACACTTTGTTACAGGAAATGTTCAAAACGTCCTCCGTTAGCGAGGATACATGCATCCACCCTCCGTCGCATGGAATCTGTGATGCGCTGATGCAGCCCTGGAGAGTGGCGTATTTTATCACAGCCATTCACAATACAAGCACAAAGAGTCTCTACATTTGGTACCGGGATTGCGTAGACAAGAGCTTTCAAATGCCCCCATAAATGAAAGTCAAGAGGGTTGAGGCCATGGAATTGGTCCGCCTCTACCAATCCATCGGTCACCGAATCTGTTGTTGACAAGCGTACGAACACGCCGACTGAAATGTGCAGGAGCTCCATCGTGCTTGAACCACATGTTGTGTCATACTTGTAAAGGCACATGTTCTAGCAGCACTGGTAGAATATCCTGTATGAAATCATGATAACGTGCTCCAGTCTGGACACCTTCGTTCTGGAAACCTGTCTCGATACAAACTTACTACGCCACAGCTATTGCCCCGTGCTAGTCCATACATCAAATGAGCATCTGCTAACTCCGCATTTGTAAACACTGCGCTGACTGCAAAAAGATGTTCGTGATGCTACGTACTGATGTGCTTGATGCTAGTACTGTAGAGCAATGAGTCGCATGTCAACACAAGCACTGAAGTGAACATTACCTTACTTCAATTGGGCCAACTGGCGGCGAATCGAGTAAGTACAGTACATACTAACGAAACAATTGGGTATTGATCATTTTATAGTTTTTCTATAGATAGGGTAACAACCCAAATTATGTTCTGCCGATCCATTCATTTCACATATTTGTTGTAGTCTAATACATTTTCAGGTTTTTATTGTGTAACTGGTTTTTCTACATTTTCTTCGAGTATCAGAAAAAGTGGCATTATGTATGGTAGAGATCGTTCATATATTGTTTTAGTTTTCGAAGCTCTCCTTACCCCAAATACTTCACCTTTCCTTTGATGACAAGTTTGCTTGCTTTAATTTTTCCAGAAATCCTCTATTTTGCCTTATCGTTCTACAAACACTAATTTTCATTCAAGTAACTTCTCTGCAAGTTCTACACTGTTGTAATAATTATCCATGTAGAGGTGATACCACTTTCCATAAGAAGGTGTGAATACTTTCTCACTGTTTTTTTTTCTAAAGACTGTACAGCATCAGAATATATTTTGAATGAGGGAATGTATCTCATACTCTAATCTCTCAGCATCCAAATAAGTATGCCATATTTCATAAATTTTGAGTTTTCATAAACTTTAAATTTTAAACTGTCCATGCCAAGATATCATTTCTCCTTCGATTGAGATGTTTTGATTAGATTAAAATTTTCTTTAAACTTTTTGGAAAAATAATCAATTAAGAATTACACTTTGAAAAACCAGACAGCATTATCCGGTTTATTATTGCTGAAAAATGTAAAAATTATAATATTTGCCTGAATCTGTTGCAGGACATTGTTTTGAGAAATATTCGAGTGTATCAATGGATTTTTTAATTGTGGTTTTAGGGCACACAACTGCTGAGGTCATTAGCGCCCAACATTGCCCACAGTAAAATAGAACCGGGGTTAGAACTTAAATGGCTTTTACCACATTTGCATGATATATAAAAAGTAAAACTGTCAGCAGAGTGCAGATCATCAGTTAAAATATCAGACATTTCAAATGGTAAACATAGATCATGACAGAGACGATTAAAAACCGGACATTGCACTAAAAGGTTGTACACAGTAAAAGGTTCATCACAGTGCTCACATAAGGGAGCAGGATCACCACGAAATAAATACTGGTGGCTATAACGGCAGTAGACAATACAAAGCCGGGCCAGGACAATCTCCTCTCGACGAGAGGGTCGAGATGACGTTGACCAAAGATCAGCCACAGGTTTAATGGCCTTCAATTTATTTCCTGACAGGGATGACGAATGTAAAAAAACCAACGCTAGATGATACGCTGGGAGACGCCAGCTATCAATGGATTTGATGACCAATAATAAGTGATCCTTGCTTTTATTACAATTCCAGTAAGGTGCCAAGCCCAAACTATTTTCTAAGTTTGGATGCCATAACGTCAACAAAAATGGCATTCCCCCCCCCCCCCCACTTTCTTCTTCAAATATCCAGTCTCCAATTCCAATTTTTCCTGTAGTATTTCTTGGTTTCATTGGTAATATAAACAAATAGATCATTCCTTATATGTACAGTATATTTCTGAAATACTCTCGATGCTCTGTGTATTTCTGGAAAATATGTTTAAACCCAGTGATCCTTCAGATTTATTATTGGTCCTTGGTAAATCAAGGCCTGACCACTGTGCACTGTCTTCTTCATCTGATTAATCCAAATCAGTTGGCAACCATAGCGTTTCCTGAATTATTCTTGTATGTATTTCACTATATTTCCAATTATTCTGCTTCACTTTTTTAAATATCCAATGTCTTCTTCCCAATCTGCAAAGTCATCCAGAAGATCAGATAAGATGTAAATAAGCATATTGTCTCTCCTCTGCCATGATGAAAGGGCATAAGTACTTACAAAAACAAAGAACTTTGACATGTGTAACTTATTGTTCCCTAAACAAAACATCAACAGAATGCAAAAGATACTATAGTGATGTTTGGCCACTGAGTGATACTATGCACACAGCATCACTGTGGTGTCACCAGACATTATTGTGTTAATACACTGCCAGAGGATTAATATTGCCGCGAGAGACGACGAACCCCAACAGCCGGCGTGGCGCAGGGGATAGCGTCACGGACTGCAGAGCAGAAGGTAGCCGGTTCAATCCCGCCCACCGGCAAAAATTTATTTCTTTGTAATTTACAATTCCAGAAGGTTCTACATCTTTCTTATGTTCGCTTGTAAATTATACTTGTTTCTTATGTTAACTGTTCTTCTAATTTCTGGTAAATTCTGTCTGTGTATAAATAGCAGAGCACTCTGCCTGAGAGAGAGTCAGTGCTGCGTGTATGTTGAGTTCGTAATAAACGTGCTTTCAGTATAAGTGCTGCGTTTAGTTGCCTTCGAAGTCAAGCCTACTTCCATTGCAACGTGACAATATGATGGCAAACAAGAACTTGCCATAAATTATGACAAATGTTTAAAGTTGCACAGTGACTATGTACCACAGTAGTGTGATGTATATTTTCTTCATTAAACTTTAATATTTGCTAATAGTCACTAGTTTTTGTTTTTATTCCCAAATGTGTACTACTTTCTGGATGCCCCCTCATAGTTTAACGAGATACATTCACAGCATGCAGTTTTTGCCAGCAAATGTGGTACTCGTTTTAACTATTTTTATACTGCATTTATTCTCACATATTACCACATTAATTATATATGTGCTCTCGTACAGGTCCTAGTTTAGATGTTTAGTGAAATTAGTGATCAGTGTCATTAACAAATATCTAGATGAGTGGACTCTGTAAAGATGTAGAGAAGACAAGCATTCCCGTTGACAACACAATTACTGGAGTCATACAAAAACCAGTTACTAACTGGAAAACTAGTTCACATCACCTCTTTTATTGCTGCCAGTGCACATGAAGAATGAAATTGTGCATTCGATGTTCAGTGGAATGTCTTGTTTTAGTACAAAGCAAGCATAAGCACAAACGTTTAGATGAATAACATACAAGTTTCTATAAAACTCTCAGTATTTATGCTGAGATTATGAAAGTAACATGAAACAATCTATGGATGAGCAAGATGATGATTTTCGACGTTTTGGACATTAGCTCAACTTTTATCCTGGTGATTATGACATTCTACTTGGCAATTTCCGAAGACAAATCTTACCTTCCAGTGCTATATAATGGTTCCACACAAACTTCACTTCCTACACACACTGTTTAATGATCAGAATAAAATGTTTACAATGGCAGCATTACGTATCATGGGTGCACAAGTATCAGTATTGGGTCAATTACTTTTATGTTCATGATGAATTTACTATTATCTTGTAATGCAATCTTCACTTTTAGTCTGATAATAAGTACACTTATGTGCTAGTTAAATGAACCTTCTCATAGCCATCTAGCATCTAAATTCGAAATATTTAAACATTTTTACCATTTCAGGGCGTTGAATTTATTTCAACGTCCCAAAATGGTCAAAATTTTTGAATATTTTGAGTGTGTAAAATGTTGGTAATAATTGACTTTTCAGATGCACATAACTGAACCAGAAATCTGCACAGATAATGCCAATATTTCTTAATACATGTTTGGCACCTATTGTTTCTGGTCTAATGTAAGAGGCCGATACGGCCCAAAACATGTCAAACTAAGTAAGTGATCTGAAAATTAAGTAGGTTTTGCTGTTGTCTGGAGACATGTTTTCTGCATTGTCCTCTTTCACTACATCAACTTTGTAATGTTGTTCAAGTAATTTGATTACCTCAGGGTCCTCATCCAATTCCAATGGTTCAGGTGTCCAGTTGTCCAGGAGAGAACGTTTGCACGCTTCACCCAGGTCCTTCTGGAATTGTTCATCTTCAGAATCTTCTAGATCTCTCTTTGTTTTTTCAACGGACCTCTGGGGGGAAAAAAAGAAAAATCAGTAAGATGCATGCTAAGTTTACAATCGACCAAAAAATCTGAATAGAGACTTTTAGTAGCGACCCATGCACAATTGTAAACTTCCCAACAAAATCATTTCGTAATTACAATTCATGACTGCAGGGAAGAAAATTTTACACAGATTACCATATACTGTCATACTAAGGAAATGAAGTTCTGTAACCATGTTGGGTGCTGAGAAGACTGTAGGGTTGTCTTTAAGGAGGTAAGCATCTTGCATTATGGAAATAAGCATTATCTGATAAATTTATACTGCTCCGAATTTCATATGGAACTCTTTGTGACTACCCATTCAATGTTTGAATTAAAATAAATAAATAAATAAAAATGCACTGTGAGGTGTAAGGTGGATGGATGGAATTTAAGGGACCAAACTGAAGTTACAGTACCTCCATCCTATATGTATTAATCCAGGCATAGTACTCAGAGGAGATCCAAGACCTAGAAGCAACGAGAAGTGAGATAGAGGTTACAGAGAGTAAAATGGGAGAGTTCCTCTGCCCATCACTGTTGTAGGTCCCTGGGTAAGGAATGTGGTGGGAGATGCAATCTCCACATCAGAACTTGTGCTTCCTCACCCTCTCTTCCTACATTAAAGAGAGCAACACAGACAGGCTTATAAAATACTAAGGAAGACAGTACATTAAGAATTACTGCAAATTTGGAAAAATAAGGAGGAAAAAAATTGTAGGAAGGGTAGGAGACAGGGCTGACCAACAAGCTAGAGTCACCACAAGACAACTGGTGAGGGGTGCCACTCAGCCCCTTAGGTTTTCAGTGAGGGAAGAAATCACCCTCACAGATAAAATGTCAAACCTTAACAGGCCTTTTGCATCATCCCGTAGCACCAGAGACAGTTTGCCAACAATATTAACATTATATACTGCAAAGCAGATAAATTTGGACAGCCCAGTATAATGTAGAACACCATAAGGGTGGTGTGTTTTACTGCTGAGGTTATTAGTGCCCAAATCAAAACAAATTTATCTAAAGATAAGAAGCCTATATGGAAACAACTAAAACATAGGGTAAAATACAACAAAATGAAGAACTACATGTCCTTGATAAATTGTTCAAGTTGATAAAATTCAAGACTAGCAGCAGCTCGTGCGTCGTCATCGGCTAAAATTTCTTCCAGGGTATTCAGTAGATTTAGTGCGATACGAATAGGATTAAATTTGGACAAGACAGCAAAAAATGGCGCACCATCAGCTGGTGACCACAGGAACAGAATGGTGCAACACCATAAAGACCACAATGACAATGAGGTGGATCTATACATCAAGGATGTGGTTATTGGTCAGTTAAATTCAGCTGTTATGAAGCTGACAAAATTGTGTACTTCCTGTGAGACGCATGAAGGGATGACTGCCACATGATTGTAATCTCCTTTATTGTATGCAGATTGATTGGGGGAGACTGTACAAACCATTCCGAGATCCAGACCAACCATAGACCTCACCCCATCCAAAATCTTGAAATTGGCATCTTAGTAGCCAACATTTTGTCATCATCTATCAACATCTACATAAATAGCCTACTAATTAAATTAAAGTGCATGGTGGAAGGTTCATTGAGCTACTTTTATGATATTTCTCTACTGTCTCATTCTCTAATTAGCGTGTGGGGAAAAAGGAACACCTGAATTTTCCCATTTTTCATCTGACTTATTACGATGATCATGTCTCCCTATGTAGGCGGGTGCTAACAAAATATGTTCACATTTAGAAGAGATAGTTGGTGACAAATTTCACAAATAAATCTTGCTACAGCAGATGACATCTTTGTTTTAAAGGTTTCCACCCCAACTCATTCATCATTTCTAAGACACACTCTCCCCTATACTGTGATAATACAAAATGAGCTGCCCTTCTCTGAACTTTCTCTGTATCCATCAGTCCCACTTGATGGGGATTTCACAATGGGCAGCATTACTCCAAAATAGATCACACAAGTGTAGTGTAGGCAGTTTCTTTAGTAGAACTGTTGCATCTTTTAAGTGTTCTGCTAATGAAATGTAGCCTTTGGCTCGCCTTCCCTAAAATATTTTTTGTTTGTTCTTTACAATTTAAGTTTTTCACAATTGTAATTCCTAGGTATTTAATTGCATTTATGGAATTTAGATTTGAGTAATTTTTCATGTAGATGAAGTTCAACGGATTTCTTTTAGTGGTCATATGGATGACTTCACACTTCTCATTATTAATGGTCAATTACCAATTTTTGCACCCAGCAGGTATCACCTAAATCATGCTACAGCTGCTTTTGATCTTCTGGTGCCTTTACTATCCGAAAAACATAAGCATCATCCATGATGAATCTAAGAGCTGTTCACATTGTCTCCTACGATAAGGAACAGTAAAGGCCCAATGTCTTCCTTTAATTGCTCTCAAGCGAGACTGTTAAGCACAGCCTGAGGCTGAGGGATAACACTTCCCTGGGGAACACCAAATATCACTTCTATTTTAATCTATAGCTTTCCATCAATTACTACATACTGTGTCCTCTCTGACAGGAAATAATGAGTCCAACCACACAACTGTGTTGCTATTCCACCCCCCCCCCCCCCCCCACACACACACACACACACACACACACACAAAATTTGATTACAGCATGCCTGGGAGGTACAATGTCAAAAGCTTTCCAGAAGTCAAGATATATGGAATCAATTTGATATCCACTGTTGATAGCACTCATTACTTCATGTGAGTAAAGAGATAGCCATGTTTCACAAGAATGATACTTCAAGAACCTGGGTTAATTATAGGTCAGTAGATCGTTCTCTTCGAGGTAGTTCATAATATTTGTGAAAAGTATACGTTCTAAAATCTTGCTCCAAACTGACATCAATGATACAAGCCGGTAATTTTGTGGATCATTCCTATTGCCTTTCTTGAATATTGTAATGACCTATGTAACTTTCCCATCTTTGGATATGGATCTTTCAGTGAGTGAGCAAATTTAAATGATAGCTAGGTATGGAGCTATTTTGTCAGCATAATCTGAAAGGAACCTAATTAGTATACAATATGAATTGGGAGACTTGCATTTCTTAAGCAATTTAAGTTTCTTTAATACTGCAGGGACATCGACTTCTAAATTACACAAGTTGGCAGTTGTTCTTGATTCGAATTCTGGAGTATTTACTTCATCATCTTTGGTTAAGGAATTTTGGAATGCTGTGTTTAGAAATCTTGCTTCAGCATAGCTGTCATCAGTAGCCTCACCATTGCTATCTCTTAGTGAAGATACGGTTGTGTGTTGCCACTATTATACAACCAGATTTCTTCGCATTTTCTAGCAAATTATGTGACAAGGTTTCATTGGGGAAACTATTGTAAGTTTCTTGCACTGAAGTTTGAGAAAAACTTTTTGTTTCAGTAAAATATTGCCAACGTTGGGGACTGTGTTAGTTTAAATTTGGCTTGCTTTTTTCTGTGCTTTTGCAAGAGTGATCTAACCTCCTTTGTTAATCATAGTGGGTCAACCTCTTTTGTTAATTTATTTGGTATATATCTCTCTATAGCTGTCAATATTATTTATTTGAATTTGAGCCACTTCTGATTTACACACACACACACACACACACACACACACACACAGTTACATTCGAAATACTAGAGATTATTACTCAGGAATGAGTTAATCAAATTTTTATTTGATTTTTTGAATCAATATATTTTTCATTTTCAAAATGTTGTTACAGAAGTTGGAATATTATGAAATAAGGGCCTTAACTTACATTTGGGGTCACCTCTTACTAGCAACTGACAGCAGAAAGTAATTATCTGAAATGTTAAAATTGGCTGTGATATATACTGAAAATATGAAACAATTAAGTGGGGGATGACACCCAGAGCTTGTTCTGGGTCCTGTTGTTATGCCTTCTAATACATGTACAGCACTTAACCTTCATCCTGTGGATGATACCAAAATTGTATAACCCCTCCCACTGCTGTGCAACTGCTGTAATGGATGGAAGGCAGTGATGGCCTGCAGGCACCCTAAGAAGGGATGACCGACTGATTAATAGAAGATAAGGTTCAAGCTAATATTGGCTGCAAGTACAGGAACCACCCTCATGAACCACAGACATTGCTGAGGTGTGATGGCTTGCATGTGTCAATGATATAGATAGCTGTACTGTAGGTCCAACCACAGCAGAGGGCTATCTGTGGAGAGGTCACACAAATGTGTGGGTCCTGAAGAGAGGCAGCAGCCTTTTCAGTAGTTACAGGGACAACAGTCTGGAAGATTGACTGAGCTGGCCTTCTATAATCAGCTAACA
This sequence comes from Locusta migratoria, assembly GCA_026315105.1. Taxonomy (NCBI): domain Eukaryota; kingdom Metazoa; phylum Arthropoda; class Insecta; order Orthoptera; family Acrididae; genus Locusta; species Locusta migratoria. The sequence continues at coordinate 478,427,030 of CM048755.1, read as the reverse complement.
TGGCTTTGCCATGCAGTTACTGTGAATGGCTGAAAGTAAGGGGAAACTACAGTCGTTACTTTTCCAGAGGACATGCAGCTCTACTGTATGAATATATGATGGTGGCTCATTCCAGAGGTAAGACAGTCCCCCATTCAGATCTCCAGCCAGGACTACTCGGGAGGATGTCATCATCACGAAAAACAAGACGGGCATTCAACGGATTGGAGCATGTAATGTTTTATCCCTTAATCAAGTAGGTGAGTAAGAAAATCTGAAAAGAGAAATGGATAGGTTAAAGATAGATGTGGTGGGGATTAGTGAAGGTCAGTGGCAGGATGAACAGGATTTTTGGTCATGGGAGTACAAAGTAATAAATAAAAAATCAGTTGGTGGTAATGCAGGAGTGTGATAATGAATAAGAAAATAGGAATGTGGGTGAATTACTATGAACAGCATAGTGAATGCATTATTGTAGCAAAGACAGACATGAAGCCAACACTGACTGCAGTAGCACAAGTTTATATGCCAACTGCCGATGATGAAGGTATCGAAGAAATGTGTGAGGAGATAGAAAAAATTAGTTACACTGTTAAAGGAGAAGAAAACTTGTGATGGGGGACTGTAACTCAGTAGTAGGATAGAGAAGTGAAAGAAATTTAGTAGGTGAATATGGACTGGGGAAAAGGTATGAAAGAGGAGATCGCCTGGTAGAATCTTCTGCAGAGCACAATTTAATAATAACAAACACTTGCTTAAATCATCATGGAAGGAGGTCATATATGTGGAAGAGACCAGGAGATGCTGGAAGGTACCAGATTGACTTTATTATGGTAAGGCAAAGGTTTAGAAACCAGGTTTTAAACTGTACGACATATCCAGGGGCAGATATAGACTCTGACCATAACTTATTGGTTCTGCACTGTAAATTAAAATGTAAAAGACTGCAAAAAGGTAGAAAATGGAGGATATAAATTCTGGACAAATTCAAGGAACCAGAGGTGGTTGAGAGCTTTAGAGGGAGTATTAGGCAAGGATCATCAAAAATAGGGGAAAGTAATACAGTAGAAGAAGAATGGGTAGCTCAGAGAGAAGTGAAAGCCGCAGAGATTTATATCGGCAGAAGGACAAGGCCTAATAGAAATCCTTTGATAACATAAGAGATACTTAATTGATGAAAGGAGAAAATATAAAAACACAAAGTGAAGCAGGCAAAAGGGAGTACAGACGTATGAAAAATGAGGTTGACAGGAAGTGCAGACCGGCCAAGCAGGAGTGGCTTGGGGAGAAATGCAAGTCAGTAGAAGAAAGTGTAACTAGGGGAAAGGTAGGTAACGCCTACAGTAAAGTGGGAGTGACATATGGAGACAAGAAATGCAGTGTTAGGAATATCAAGAACTTGGATGGATAAGCAGTACTAAGCAAAGAAGGGAAAGCTGAAAGATGGAAGGAATATACAGAAGACCTGTACAAAGGAAATAAACTTGAAGGCAGTATTCTACAAGTGGAACACAGAGTAGAGGAAGGTGAGGTAGGAGATACTATACTGTGAGAAGAGTTTGACAGAGCACTGAAAGATTTGTGTAGAAACAAGGCCACTGGAGTAGATGGCCTGCCTGAACTGCTATTATTGTCATGAACAAATTGTTCCACGTGATATGCAAGATGTATGAGATGGGGAAATACCCTCCGACTTCAAGAAGAATATAGTGATTCCAATTCTGAATAAAACAAGTGCAGACAAATGTGTAAATTACAGAACTATCAGTTTAGTAAGTCATGCAAAATACTAGCATGAATTATTCACAGACAAATGGAGAAACTGGTGGAATTAAACCTTGGAGAATATCAGTTCGGATTTAGGAGAAATGTAGGAACACATGAGGCAATATTCACATGACGACTTGTCTTAGAAGATAAGCTAAGGAAATGCAAATGTATGTTTTTAGCATTTGTAGATTTGGAGAAAGCTTTTGACAATGTTGACTGGAATAAACTCTTTCAAATTCTGAAGGTCGCAGGGGTAAAACACATGGAGCATAGAGTTGTATTCGACTTTTACAAAAACCAGACAGCAATTATCAGAGTCAAAGGTCACGAAATGGTCACAGTGGTTGGGAATGGAGTAAGACAGGGTGGTAGCCTTTCACCAATGTTGTTCAATCTGTATATTGAGCAAGCTGTGAAGGAACACAAGGAGAAATTTGGAGAGGGCATTAAAGTCCAGGGAGAGGGAATAAAAACCTTTCCGTTTGCTGATGACATAGTAATTCTGTCATAGACAGCAAAAGATGTGGAAGAGCAATTAAACAGAATGGAAAATGTCTTGAAATGAAGGTATAAGATGAACATTAACAAGAGTAAAACAAAGGTAATGGAATGTAGTGTCAAAAAATCTGGGGATCCTGAAGGGATTAGATTAGGTAATGGGACAATAGAAGTACATGAGTTTTGTTATTTAGGTAGCAAGATAACTTCTGTTGGCCAAAGTAAAGGCGATATAAAATATGGAATGGCTATGGGAAGAAAAGTGTCTCGTAAGAAGTGAAATTTGTTTACATCCAATATTAGTTTAAATGTCAGGAAGTCCTTTCTGAAAGCATTTGTCTTGAGTGTAGCATTGTATGGGAGTGAAACGAGCGATAAGGAGTTCAGACAAAAAGATGTGGTGCTACAATCGAATGAAGAAGATTAGATGGATAGATCACGTAACTAATGAGGTGGTGTTCAACAGAATTGGGAAGAATAGGAGTTTCTGGCATACCATGACTAAGAGAAGGGATAGGTTGGTGGGACACGATCCGAGACATCAAGGAATCATCAACTTAGCATTAGAAGGAAGTGTGTGAGATAAAAATCGTAGAGGGAGGCCAATGGACGAATATAGTAAGCAGATTCAAAAGGATGTAGGTTGCTGTACGTATTCTCAGATGAAGAGGCTTGCACAGGGTAGCATGGAGAGCTGCATCAAAACAATCTGCAGACTGAACAACAACAACAACAACAACAACAACAACAACAACAAAGTACAGGACACACAGCAGGACTTGCCCTGAGGTCTGATGCAATGAGTGAGTGCCAGTCTAAGAAAACAGATTAGAAAACAGAAAAGTTAACAGTTCACACTATTACTGGCTAAAACCGAACAGCCGCTAGATAGGAGAGAACAACACAAGGCTGGTGACCCCCATACAGAGGCTAGGTCTTTGGAGTGAGTGTGTCCTGTACCAAGGCTAGAACAGAAGACAGCGAAGGAACTGATTCTCCTACCACAGAGTCCTTCAGCGGTAGCACACCTGATTTATAGTGGGTGTCCACTATTAGCTCACAAGGTGGGGGGGGTGGTGGTGGTGGTGGTGGTGGCGGTGGACATGAGGGACCAAACAACGAGGTCATCAGTCCCTTCAACCTCAAATTGAATACGCCATGGAACTCGACAAAAAATAGGTGAAAGCCAAAAGACCATTACACTAGGAAGTAAAATCGACTCGTCAACAAGACTAAGACCAACCCAGGGCAGCAAATGCTACAGTGTCCGAACCCACAGCTCTGGAAGCGACCTCCAGCCTTAACCACAAGGTACTAATGGCACAGTGGTCAACGTATCATAGCTCCAGAGCAGGGAGAAATAAAACTACATTAAAATGTAAAAGAGTGGGGGGGGGGGGGGGCTGATGGGGATAAGGCTCTAAACCCCACAATCAGCCAAGAATCACAAACCCACTCACCCCGAACAAGCGAGTCCTAGAGCTGACAATAAAATCTACTTTCACGGAGGAAGGCAAGGACGCGATCAACCATCCGTGGGTCATCCGACAAAACTGAAGGCAATGCAGGCGGTAGGCCATAGTCGCCACGGAGTGTGGAATGGAGAGGACATTCAGTCAGAATATGAGACACGGATTGTACGGCTCCACAATCACAATGTGGTGGATTGTCATTTCGTTAAAGAAATCCATGGGTCAGCCTGCAGTGTCCAAGACGGAGGCGACAGAGGACAATTGATTCTCTCCGGGAAGGGCGCAAAGATGAACTCCAAGCTGCAGTCGTATCCTTGATGGTGCGGAGTTTATTGGAAGGGGCAGTAGCTTTCCAACTGCTATCCCATGAGGAGTGAAGCAAAGATCTGATCTGCACCCGCAGATCCGCACCCGGAATTTGAAAGGGAGACGGGCAGCGAGTAATTGACGATCTAGCCAACTGGTCAGCTACTTCATTCCCTGTAATACCAACATGGCTTGGCACCCAGAGAAAGGTAACTGAGCAGGCAGCACGATGAAGGTCAGCAAGGAGTTCATGGATGGAAATAACTAAAGGATGGGAGGGGAAACAACGATCAATGGCCTGCAGACTGCTCATGGAGTCAGCACAGATTAAACCACGTTCCACGGCAGAACGTTTAATAAAACAGAGGGTTCTATAAATCGCCATCAGCTCTGCCGTAAACACACTGCATGCCTCTGGCAGAGAATGGCATTCCGCCCCAACAGGAGATGTAAAAGCATATCCGGAGTGGCCCGCTGTTTTCGAGCCATCAGTGTAGAAGATAGAGGCTCCCTGAAACTCTTCTAGTACTGGGCGCACCAAACGCCGAAAGACCATGGGGGAAATTAAAGCTTTTGGGCCCTGGAAGAGATCCGCCCGAATTAGTGGTCGCGGCACCATCCACGGAGGTGTGCGTGCAGTAAAATGGGGGGCGCAATCTAGCGAAGGGAAATGGAAATCCCGGCAAAGAGAGGCAAGCCGCAGTCCGACGGGAAGGCCCACCCGCGGCCGGGTATCAGGGGGTCGAAGCCCTTCATATGCAAAAAGAACCTGGTAAGCGGGATGAGCAGGATATTGCCGGATGGCGATGGCATAAGATGCCAGAAGCTGATGCCGCCTGACCTGAAGAGGGCAGATTCCCGCCTCAACAAGGAGACTGTCGACCGGGCTAGTCGGGAATGCACCTGTAGCCAAGCGGACACCATAATGGTGAACCGGGTCTAATAATTTCAGGGCAGAAGGAGCTGCCGAGCCATAAACTTGACACCCATAGTCCAATCGGGACAAGATTAGAGCCCGATAGATACGGAGGATAGTTGTTCGGTTTGCACCCCAAGATGAATGAGCAAGGAAACGTAGGGCATTGAGTTTCCTCATACAACTAATCTTTAGGTGGCGAATATGGGGCACCCAAGTCAATTTTTTGTCAAAGAGAAGACCCAGGAAACGATGCTGTGCTACAACTTCCAGGCGCTGATTACCCAAGAACAGTTCTGGATCAGGGTGAACTGTAGTACGACGACAAAAGTGCACCACCCTCGTTTTTGATGAGGAAAACTGGAAACCATGGGACGTAGCCCACACTGAAGCCCGCCGAATGGCGCTCTGGAGCTGACGTTCAGTAGAGGCTAATGAGTAGGAGCTGTACCATATGCAAAAGTCGTCGACATACAATGCCGGGGTTACCAGTGACCCAACAGAGCTCACCAACCCATTGATGGCGATTAGAAAAAGTGTAACACTCAACACTGAGCCCTGGGGGACACCGTTCTCCTGTATCCGAGGGGAGCTAAAGGAAGAGCCAACTCTGACACGGAACAGGCGGTGGGATAAAAACTGACGGATAAAAATTGGTAAGGAGCCTCTGAGGCCCCAGTCATGAAGAGAACGTAAAATATGATGACGCCAAGCAGTGTCGTACGCCTTATGCAGATCGAAGAAGACTGCTACCAGATGATATCTTTTAGAGAAGGCCTGTCTGATCGCAGTCTCCAGTCGAAGTAAATGGTCAATAGGGGATCGTCCCTCCCGGAACCCACACTGGTAAGGTGAGAGAAGTCCCCGGGATTCAAGAACCCAGCATAATCTGCGGGCTACCATCCGCTCAAGTAGTTTACAGGGACACTTGTCAGGCTTATTGGTCGATAACTGTCCAGCGCCGACGGGTCCTTGCCAGGCTTGAGGGCAGGGACCACAATACTCTCCCTCCACTGGGAGGGGAACACCCCTTGAAGCCAAATACGGTTAAAAACTTTTAGGAGAAATTGTCGTTGTGAGGGGTTAAGGTGTTTCAGCAATTGATTATGGATATCGTCAGGGCCAGGTGCTGAATCACGAGAAGAGGAGAGGGCCAGCGACAGGTCCCAGTCAGTAAAAGGTTCGTTATATGGTTCCACCTGGTGAGAAGTAAAGCCTAATTTGAAGGTTTCGGCCTGGTGTTTCTGAAGGAGAAAGGTCGCCGGATATGAAGTTGTCGCCGAGACATTGGCGAAGTGAGTTGCAAGATGTTCTGCAACAACAGATGGCTCCGTGCAGACCCCATCAGGCAGGGCAAGACCAGGGACGGAAGACGGCCGCCAGCTACCTGGGATAGATCGGAGCATAGCCCACACTCTTGTCAAAGGGACAGAAGAACCCAACGAGGAGACAAAATGTTCCCAGCATGTCCGCTTACTTTGTTTGATTAAGTAACGAGCTCTGGCACGCAGACGTTTGAAATTTATTAGACCAGCGAGCGATGGGTGGCGCTTAAGATGTTGCAAGGCCCTTCGGCGCTCGCGAATGGCTGCGGCAACAGTTGCATTCCACCAAGGGACAGGCCGGCGAGGAGGAGGGCCTGTCGACCGGGGAACAGCGGCGTTGGCAGCTTGGATGATCATGTTGGTCATTTGGCTTATAATATCATCTATACAGCCTGAGGGGGAAGATGGGAACACAACCTGGGATGTATATAGCGGCCAATTAGCACGACGGAATACCCAGCGCGGTACCCTGGCTCGTGGTAGGTGTGAGGGAAGTGAAAGGATCAACGGAAAGTGGTCGCTATCGCAGAGGTCGTCATACGCCGACCAGTGAAATAAAGGAAGGAGAGAAGGAGAAGTGAGAGAGAGGTCTATGGCAGAAAAGGTGCCGTGAGCGGCACTAAAATGAGTTGGGGAACCATCGTTGAGAAGGCTCAGATTGTGGTCAGCAAGAAACTGGTCTATGAGGAGGCCCCGGCTAGATGTATAAGCACTGCCCCACAAAGGATGGTGGGCATTGAAGTCCCCAAGGATGAGGTAAGGAGGGGGGAGTTGCTGAAGGAGGGCCACTAGGGACGTGAGAGTAGGTGGCCTGTCAGGTGGAAGGTAGAGGTTGCAAATGGTCAATGGAGTGTCCAAGTGAACCCGGACAGCAACCACTTCCAATGGAGTTTGGAGAGGAATCCAGGTACTGACAATATCTGTCCGGACCAAAGTACAAACCCCACCAGACGCCTGGAGGGGACCAACCCGGTTCCGACAAAAAGCACGGAACCCACGGAGGGTCGGTGAATGTGCATCCATAAACCTCGATTCCTGCAGGACGACACAGGCCGCAGAAGAGAGAGAGATTAGCTGTTTAATCTCCAAGAGGTGACGGTAGTAACCATTACAGTTCCATTGGATGATCACATCACGAGGATCTAGGCGGGAAGCGAATGGCATAACGTCTGTCACGCTGCTTTGTCAGCATCCGTCACCAAAGAAGAAGGGACAACATCCATAAATAGCTGATCAGCCTCGGGCTCAATAGGATGAGCGAGTTGCGAAAGCACAGTCGGCACCTCCGGTTGTACCGGAGGGGCTTTATCTTGAAACTTTGGTTCCTCCTCCTCCTCCTCCTCCTCCTCCTCTCGTGTGGGACGGGCAGGACCCACCCCAGAGAGAGGACTTTTGTCAGTTAGGTCTGGTACTGACGAGGATCGGGCGACCTTTGAACTCACTGACTGGGAGTCCGATGGCCGGCTGGAGGTCGAAGATCTCCGATCTGGGGAACGCCAGGACGGAAGGCCCTGAGATAGGGCACTGTCACCGGCAGGCGACGGAGAAGGGGTGCACTTCTCCGGCTGGGAAGGGGTGGGACACAAGGGGAGGGCTACAGGAGCTACAGGAGAGGGAGATGTGAGGGAGGGGTGTGGACGGGGTGTAGGGGGGAGATGGGAGTGGGAAGGGGAGGGTGAAAGGCTAGACGATAACGTCTTAGCGAAGGTCGTCGCCATTTGCACGGGATGCAGACGTTCATATTTACTGCGGGCCTCAGGGTACGTCAAACGCTCCAGGGATTTGTACTCTTGTATCTTCTTTTCTTTTTTGAACATAGGGCAATCTGGCGACCGTGAAGAGTGGTGTTGTAGACAGTTGACGCACACCGGCGGAGGAACACAGGGGCTCCCCTCATGTAGTGGGCGTCCACAATCACCGCATACTGGGACTGCTGTACAGCGAGAGGACATATGACCAAACCTCATACATCGAAAACACCGCATGGGAGGTGGAATGTAGGGCTTCACTTCACATCGATATATCATGATCTTGACCTTCTCTGGGAGTGTGTCCCCCTCGAAGGCCAAGATAAAGGCCCCAGTATCGACGCGGTTATCTTTAGGTCCCCTCTGAACGCGGCGAACAAAATTTACACCACGCCGCTCGAGATAGGCCCTAACCTCCTCATCAGTTTGAAGGAGGAGGTCCCGGTGGAATATCACACCCTGTACCATATTCAAGGATTTGTGCGGGACAATTGTGACCGGAATGTCGCCAAGGGTGTTGCAGGCGAGCAAAGCGTCAGACTGGGCTTCCGAGACTGTTTTAATGAGTAATGAACCAGATCTAAGCTTACCCATAGATTCCACTTCACCAAACTTGTCCTCTATGGTCTCGACAAAGAACAGAGGTTTGGTGGAAGTGAAAGTCCCTCCATCAGTCCTTGAGCAAACGAGATAACGAGGAAAGGGTTTTGCTCCTAACCGGCGAGCCTGGCCTTCCTCCCAAGGGGTAGCAAGGGAGGGAAACATCCTCTTATCCGCAGTAACAGCATTAAACGATCTCTTCCTGTCTTGAGAGACGGCCGATGCACGACCAGTTTGGAGTCTAACTCTTTTCATGGGGCTAGACGTCCGCCCTGGTGTCACCCACTCCGAAACCGGGGCTCTCTCCATGGGCGCCACCCAGCCTCAGCAAAGGCCACCTGGCACGATGGCCATTGCCGGGAGTTCTGATACCCCCGAGGACAGGCATCAACTCCTTGGCTTGCATGGAGAGGTCGCAGCTCAGACACCAGTAGTGTGATCCCTGTGGTGTCAGGGGGCTCAGCCAAAGGGTACATAACAGCCCCCCCACACGGACTGGCTACACGTGCTGGGGACCTAGCGGGGGATGGGGGCTACAGCGAGGAAAGGAAGTGGAAAGGAAAGGATAGGACCCGCGCTGTAGGGGCTAGGTCGGGAGTTCTTCCCCAATTGGCTCACACATTATCGGACAATTTTGGTATGGAAGGTCAAACCCCGAGGGGGACCAAACTGGGCCAAAAACCGGTGTACACAGCAGACAAAACCAAAGTGCAGGACAATCGGTACCATGGGATAGCCAAGCCGTCATCCAGAGTACCACCGAGAGACGGGGTTGGAGAGGGTGGGAAGGAGGAATTGGGATGGGAAGGAGGGGGAACTAGGAGGGGTAATGCAGCCTGGGGAAAGCAGGAAAAAAGGCTGCAATGGCTCGGGGACCCGTGCGCGCCACACACGTACCCACAAAAGAGCTGTGGGCCCCCTGGGGGGAGCTCACAAGGTGGCATGGAAACATCAGTAGATTCAGCATGGATGCCAGGAGGATGGCATGATTTCGGTATCAGAGTTCCAAACTGGTTCTGGCCAGCTCTGCCCTGCAAGGTGGACAGTTTTGGTCACATTGTCATGGCAGATGCTGCACTGGGAGAACATGTAGAACTTAGCTGAAGATTTGAAATAAAATTTTTGAATTATTTCCCTTAACTATTTTAGACTGTCTAGTTGTCCTGTACATTCCCTCCCCCTTCTCAAGACATGGTTATTCATAAAGTTTTCATGTGTGCCTGGCACTCCTGGAAGAACGGGTTGCCTGAAAGGGGACCTAGTAACAAGGGGAGGAATGTGTTACAATTCTGACTCATTTAGTGTGAATGTGAGGGGGATTAGCATGTAGTCACATTTGGCTTTCAGGTAAACAACAAAACTAGGAAATGTCAGAACTCTGCAGAAATTTGTAAAACAATACATTCAATATGGTGAAAATTCAAACCATTTAACAGTTGGATGGAGTATTTTGTTTCAAATTAAAGCTTGTTATGTACCATTAGTAAATTCTGTGAAACAAAAGTGTAGACACTGGCCGAATTTAATCAGCACAGGTCTTCCAACGTTTATGAGATGCTCCTTGAAAGGCATTGATGTTTGTGTTGTTCCACAAATATTAATCGCACAACACACTATATAATTGTAAGAGGAATATTATACCTCGTTTGTGTGGTTTTGGGGCGCACAACTACTCAGGTCATTAGCGCCCGAATCAAACTGGGGATATACCCAAGAATAATAAGACTATATAAAAACAGCTAAAAAACATAGAATAAAAAACAACAAAGCGAAGAGCTATATGTCCCTTGACAAATTGGTCAAATTGATAAAATCCAATACTCGAGCAACAGCCCACACGTCATCAGCTAAAATGTCTTCCAATGTGTCCGGCAGATGTAGTGCAAGCCGAACAGGAGTAAAATTTGAACACGACAAGAAAACATGGCGCACTGACAGCGGGTGGCCACAGGAACATAACGGTGCGGGGTCACCACTGAGCAAGTGGCGGTGGCTGAACCAGCAATGTCCGATCCGCAACCGGGCCAAGATGATCTCTTCTCATCGCGAGCGGCGTGATGACGTCATCCAAGCCACCGGGAGTGGTTTAATGGTCCGGAGCTTATTATTAGTAAGTGAAGACCACACATTATGCCATGACGATATAAGGCGCCGCGAAAGAGCCCCTTTAATATCATGCGATGGGACACAGTATGTAGCTGTCCGATGTAAGAAAGTTGCAGCCTTGGCAGCGGCATCAGCAGCCTCGTTACCAGGCACGCCTGCGTGACCAGGTACCCACAGGAGGTGAACGCGAGGGCCGTAAGAAGCTAATAACGGAAGGGAGCGGTTGATTTGGTGCACATTAGGATGGGCTGAAAAGGGATCGCTCAGACTCTGGATGGCGCTGAGGGAGTCAGAGCAGATAACATAAGAACGAGAACGGTGTCGGCGGATGAAGAGTACAGCCTGATAGAGGGCAAAAAGCTCCGCTGTGAAATTTGAGCAGTGGGCATTAAGCCTGTACTGGTAACAGTCATCCCCCATGACAAATGCACATCCGACACCGTCATTGGTCTTTGAGCCATCCGTATATATGAAAACTGAGTTTTCAGCAGTGCACAAAGTTCAAGGAACCACGAGCAGTATAAAGCATCAAAAGTGCTCTCCTTCGGGAGTGAGGCGAGTTCGAGGTGAACACGAACTTGAGCCTGAAGCCAAGGTGGCACTGGGCTCTCACCTATTTGAAATATGGAAGGGAGAGTAAAATCGAGCTGCCGAAGCAAGTGTTGAAAACGGACTCCAGGACGGAGCAGGGCAATCGCAGACAGCCCATATTGGCTATTGAGGGAGTCATTAAAGAACGATGGATGGGAAGGATGGTGAGGCATTGATAGCAAATGGCATGCATACCGACACAGTAATATGTCGCGTCGATAGGTTAAAGGTAATTCGGCAACTTCGGCATAGAGGCTGTCAACAGGGCTTGTGTAAAAAGCTCCTATCACCAGGCGTAACCCCCGATGGTGAATCGAGTTTAGGCGGCGAAAAATGGATGGCCGTGCGGAAGAGTAAATGAAGCTTCCATAATCCAATTTCGAGCGGACAGTGGACCGGTAGAGGTGAAATAGGATGGTTCGATCCGCTCCCCATGACGTGCCGCTAAGAACACGGAGGACGTTAAGGGAACGAATACACCGGCCAGCCAGATAGGACACGTGCGGGGACCAGCAGAGTTTCCTGTCCAATATAAGCCCTAAAAATTTCGTCATCTCTACGAAGTACAGAGTAACGGGGCCAAGATGGAGAGACAGTGGAGGGAACTCTTTGTATAAATTTCTGGAGATACAGACTGTCTTCTCACGGGAGAACCGGAAGCCATTGGCGACACTCCAAGAATAGATATGGTCGAGACAATGCTGAAGGCAGCGTTCCAGTAGACATGTTCTCTGGGCGCTGCAGTAAATTACGAAGTCGTCCAAAAAAAGGGAGCCAGAGACGTCGGCCGGAAGACAATCCATAATTGGGTTAATTGCTATGGCGAAAAGTACCACGCTCAAGACAGATCCTTGTGGCACCCCATTCTCCTGGCGGAAGGTGTCCGACAGAACACAGCCCACTCGTACACGGAACCGTCGATTTAGTAAAAATGCTTGGATAAAAAGGGGGAGGCGGCCGCGAAAGCCCCATGTATGGAGCATGCGGAGAATTCCCGCCCTCCAACAGGTGTCATAAGCCTTCTCCAAATCAAAAAACACAGCCACCGTCTGGCGCTTACGCAAATAGTTATCCATAATATAGGTCGACAAGGTAACGAGGCAGTCGATAGCAGAACAATGCCTATGAAATCCGCATTGGACGTTGGTAAGGAGACGGCGAGATTCGAGTAACCAAATCAGCCGAGCATTAACCATGCGTTCCATCACCTTGCAAATGCAGCTGGTGAGAGAAATGGGGCGATAACTCGAAGGAAGATGTTTGTCCTTCCCTGGTTTTGGTATGGGAACAACAATTGCTTCACGCCAGCGTGTGGGGACCTGACCTTCAATCCATATGCGATTATAAGTGCGGAGGAGAAAACATTTACCCGCAAGAGAAAGGTTTTTCAGCATCTGTATATGAATTGTATCAGGCCCTGGAGCAGAAGATCGGGACACAGAGAGAGCACGTTCAACCTCCTGCATGGTGAAGATGGCATTGTAACTATCCCGATTGAGAGATTGGAAGGAAGGTGGCCGTGCCTCTTCTGTCCGTTTTTGAGGGAGAAAGGCAGGGTGATAATGAGTGGAGCTCGAGACTTCTGCAAAGGATTGACCTAAGGCGTTGGATATAGCGGCTGGGTCTACGAGGACTTCATTTGCAACCGTCAAGCCAGGAATTGGGGAGTGGACCTTTGTGCCAGATAACCGGCGCAGTCCCCCCCCCCCCCCCTCCAGACAATAGAAGAAGGAGTAAGTCTGTTAAATGAACTAGTAAAAGCAATCCAGCAGGCTCGTTTGCTTTCCTTGATGACTCGACGGCATTGCGCTCGTAGACGTTTGTAACTGATACAGTTCGCCAATATTGGGTGGCTGCGAAAGGTGCGTAGAGCACGTCTCCGGGCTCTAACAGCATCACGACATGCCGAAGTCCACCAGGGGACTGGGACTCGACGTGGAGAAGACGAAGTGCATGGAATGGAATATTCGGCAGCATTGAGAATGACTTCCGTGAGGTATTTGACCTGACTGTCACAGCTGGGGAAGTTCCCATCATGGAAAACCGCCAGTGAGGAGAACAGCCCCCAGTCAGCTTTCGAGATGTTCCAACTAGTGGAACCCAGAGGTAGGGTATGATGAAGGAGATGAATTATGCAGGGGAAATGGTCGCTCGAGTATGTATCAGAGAGCATACCACTCAAACCGACGTGCAAGTTGAGCAGTACATATTGAGAGGTCCAAGTGAGAGTAGGTATGCGTCCTATCTGAAAGAAAGGTTGGTGCACCTGCGTTTAGGCAGACAAGATTAAGATGGTTGAGAATGTCCGCTAAAAGGGAGCCTCTCTGGCAAGAGGCCGGAGAACCCCATAGGGGGTGGTGGGCGTTGAAATCGCCTATCAACAAAAAGGGGGAAAGAAGTTGGGCAACAAGGTGCAGCACATCTGCCCTAGTAAAGGCAGAAGACAATGTGGTATAGATGTTACAAAGGGAGAAGGAAAAGTTTGGAAGAATGATGTGGACGACAACTGCCTGTAGTTGAGTGTGCAGTGGAATAGGATGATAGTATATGTCATCACTAATGAGCAACATAACCCCTCCATGGGCTGCAATACCCTCCACAGGGGGCAGGTCAAAACGCAGTGAGGTATATTGAGAAAAAACTATGGTGTTGCGTGGGCGTAACATCGTTTCTTGATGTCCAACCACAAATGGATGATGCAGTCTGAGTAGGAGTTTCAATTCATCTCTGTTGGAACGAATGCCGCGAATATTCCATTGAAGGAGATCCATAAGGTGAGAAGATAGAGAAGAAAAGCGAGGGGAGATCACCTCGCTGGCCACTGAGGGTCTGACTTCAAGGGAACGCTGCTACTGGAATCTGTAGGTAAAGGGTCATGTTACATCGCTTCATCTGGAGTTTCCGCCGCCTGCCTGGATTTAATGGCAGGGGCAGCTTCCTCCGCCAGTTGAGGGCCGGATGATCAGCCAGCAGTAGCGCGCCCCGGAGAGACAGAGGAGTGGTGCCACTGCTAGATGGCGTGACAGTCGAGTCGCGCCATGGCGGGGAAGGAGAGGAACTCTTTTTTTTGTGTGTGCCTTCTTGGAGGAATGATGATGAGTTGTGTGTGCAGACGTAGGTTGTGCAGGCTCAGATCTTACGAAATCTTCACGGACAGGCTCTTTCTTCGAAGTCCGGGTTTAGATGCCCGTGATTTGGGAGGAGCTGCTGATGGCTGTGATTTTTGGTGAGAGGAAGTGAGTGGAGAGGTTGATCGGGCAATCTTTGGACTGGCCGATCTAACAACTGTGTCGCTAAAATTAAGGTCACATGTCTGTGTGGCAACCTCCTTAGTAGGACGAGGGGAGGCAAGAACAGCGCTGTATTTACCCGCTGGGAGCTCAGCGGGCTTTCGACTAGCTAGTATCTGCCGTGCAGCAGAGGTCGAAACTTTTTCGCGTACTCTTATTTCTTGGATGACCCGCTCCTCCTTGTAAACAGGGCAGTCTCTAGATGAAGCAGCATGGTCGCCCATGCAGTTAATGCAGTGAGGGGATGGAGGCGGACAGTCCCCCTCATGAGCGTCCTTGCCGCAGGTGACGCATTTGGCTGCATGAGGGCAAGACTCACGGGTATGATTATATCTGTGGCACTGGTAACAATGTGTGGGGTTCGGGATATAGGGGCAAACTGATATAATTTCGTAGCCTGCTTTTATTTTGGAAGGGAGATCCACCTTGTCAAAAGTCAAAAATACAGTTTGGGTTGGTATCAAACCTGTATCAGCCTTTTTCATTACTCGATGGACAGCTATGACGCCCTGATCAGTCAGATAGTCCTTTATCTCTTCGTCCGATAACCCGTCGAGGGATCGAGAATAGACCACACCACCCCACGTGACGAGTTAAGGGTACGGTGGGCTTCGACTTTTACCGGGAAGGTGTGCAAAAGCGTAGCTCGGATCAGTTTTTGAACCTGAAAGGCATTATCTGTTTCTAACAGCAAACTCCCATTACGTTGACGAGAACATTTCTTCAAGGGACCGGCAATGGCATCTACATCCTTCTGAATTATAAAGCGATTGACCTTTGAGAAATCATGACCATCAGTACGGGTAACAATGAGAAACTGAGGAGCGTAAGGTAGTATTTTCTTAGTTTGAGGGGCACCCAACTTTCGTTTTTGGGTCGAAGTCAGAAGGGAAGAGATCGAGGTCATTGCGGAAGTGTCCCCCATGATTACCGGCGTCTCCAATGGCGCGCTCCTTACTAATGGGGAAGGCTCACTGAGGGCTCACCCGCCTTGGTTGATTGTCCACACCTCCCAAGAATCAGACGGAGGGACCAATCGGCACGGTCGGAAGGTTACAGCTCGGGTAATCACCCCTCCCTGGGCCTGGCCTTTACCAGGGGGTACGTACGTGCCTTACTTGTCTACCCGGGGCGGGGAATTACGCGTTACCCCGTCACCTGCTATGCATGATAATGCGTGGGTCGGCCTTCAGACACGCACAGGGAGGAAGGAAGAAGAATAGAGGATGGGAAGAGGGAGATAGAAAAGTGAGGAAAGGAAGAATCTCAAACGCCGAAGCGGAGATGGTGTGGATGGCTAGAAGGTAGGAACAACAGGGTAAGAAGAAGGAGCGGAAAAAGCGAGTGACAGGAAGGAAGGACCTTAGGAAAAGGAAAGCGTAGAAAAGGATATGACCTACAGTTACTCAGAAACCCGTCTCCGGGCAAAGGCACAAACTGGGGGGAGGGGAGGGGGGGGGGGGAGTGTGAAGCAGCCTGGGGAGGAAGAAAGGCTACTTCGGCTCGGGGCCCCGTGCGCGCCACACACGTACCCACAAAAGAGCTGTGGGCCCCCTGGGGGGATATACCTGGGTGACTACCATATTGGATGAGACTACTGCACAATATTGAAATTACATTTAATTCACTAAATCTACAGACAGAACGTAGTAAAATAAGCGACTCAATGGTATCAATCCAACGAAAAACTCGCACATACATATAATTTTAAAATTTTTTAATCTCCGACAGAGGTGATAGAGCCCATACATTAACATGGACTTCATAACTCAGTATAAGTATAAAATAGATTGTTAATTGTAATTGCAGAAAAGAATTGAAATCCATTGTAAAGCCATAAGAAGAGTGAATATTGGCTTTAACTCGATTAACTGATCAATTACATTTACATAATCTTTTTCTAAAACCAGTAACATCACTCATGACAAAATATTATGGAAGTGACAAAATACACTAAAGCAATTTACCTTGAAATGTGTGTGACAAAAAGTTTTTTCAACAAAGGAATATAACTCAGATGAAGGAAGGAAGGAAGTAAAGTATGGAAATAGAGCAGAGTTTTAATCTACCTTAGTACTCAGCATAATACACAACATCTAAAAATAGAAATTGGGCACACAATACCTAATTATTCACTCAGAAACATTGCAAATTACTTCAAGAGGAAACATTCCAAATAGGTCATATAGGATCACTACACAATAATATTAACTCTAGATCAAGATATATTGTGGTGTCACTGTGGCCTCATTGAGAGTGATTATTACATAATCGACCTCAAATGCTAACACCAAACTAAATATGGGTGTCTCAATGGTTCATAAATCACAACCAGAACTAATATAATAATGGAAAGTCCAGGTTGGAATAAATAATATAGTGAGGACAGTTTACTACTCACCGCAAAGACGTGGCGACGAGCTGCTCAGGCACATACAAAAGACACACACATACAACACATTCAGCTATCGGCCATGGCCTTCTTCAGAAATAGAGCACTCACGCAATCACACAGGCACACAACACAGTCATACAACCATCACCTCCGACTGCCACACTTCGAATCACGCTCTGCAGCGAATCGGGGACGGGAGGGGAGGGGAGGGGGAGGGGATAGAAAGGTTACGTCACGGTGGTGGGGATGGGTTATATGGGAATAACGAGATGCAGCTTAGGAATGGAGTGGGGAGGCGGGTGAGGGGAGAAAATAAAATAAAATAAAATAAAATAATTCATGTACACTGCAAGTGCACAAGACCACACACACACACACACACACACACACACACACACACACACACACACACACACGATCACACACCACTCAAATCAGGCGAGGTTTGGGATACAGAGGTAGGAACTGTAAGGTATGGAAGGGGGAAAAAAAAAAAAATAATAATGAAGTTATCGTAGATTGAGGCCTGGTTGATTTCCCTACAATACATTCTCCGATCCCGAAATCAACCAGGCCTCAATCTACGATAACTTCATTATTATTATTTTCCCCCCCCCCCCCCTTCCATACCTTACAGTTCCTACCTCTGTATCCCAAACCTCGCCTGATTTGAGTGGTGTGTGAATGTGTGATCGTGTGTGTGTGTGTGTGTGTGTGTGTGTGTGTGTGTGTGTGTGTGTGTGGTCTTGTGCACTTGCAGTGTACATGAATTATTTTATTTTATTTTATTTTATTTTCTCCCCTCACCCGCCTCCCCACTCCATTCCTAAGCTGCATCTCGTTATTCCCATATAACCCATCCCCACCACCGTGACGTAACCTTTCTATCCCCTCCCCCTCCCCTCCCCTCCCCTCCCCGATTCGCTGCAGAGCGTGATTCGAAGTGTGGCAGTCGGAGGTGATGGTTGTATGACTGTGTTGTGTGCCTGTGTGATTGCGTGAGTGCTCTATTTCTGAAGAAGGCCATGGCCGATAGCTGAATGTGTTGTATGTGTGTGTCTTTTGTATGTGCCTGTCGCAGCTCGTCGCCACGTCTTTGCGGTGAGTAGTAAACTGTCCTCACTATATTATTTACAACCAGAACTAAATTACTTTAAACTCTGCAGTTGCAGGGGAAAAAAAGATACTCATAAAAACAGATAGGATAATGTCTTAAATAAAAATGAAGGGAATTTATGCCAATATAACGGCTTTTAGTAAGCATCTATAATTGTTAGACAGATAAAGATTTAATAGTGTTTATCACCAAATTAACAAATTCTTAAAGAATATTCATAAGGTGTATCACTTTGGAGCCTCAACTGGTATTATACTGGAAAATTTACGTACTTAATCACCAGTGTTTAGATGCTTCACGCGTAATGTATCTTATGCTGCACAGTGCGGGAAGAGCTGATAATCATGAAAGTACAATGGTTGTCTGCGGGTGGTGATGGAGTGGTGGTAATCTCGCTGGCGTAAAGCAAGGTGCATCATGATGGGAAACACCGGTAGTATCGGTGGGGGGGGGGGGGGGGGGGGGGAAGGAGAGGCAGGTTGTCGTCACAAGCATGGTGGAAGGGGGAAGAAGCGAGGCACACAAGATGGCCAGGTGGTGTGGTGGAAGAGGGGAGTAGGAGGGAGGGGAGGAGTGTCTGAAGAAGATTTCAACAGCCTTTAAGGAGATAGGTGGTCTAACATCAGGGTACGGTATGATAGCACGCACATGAACAACAGAAGGGATTAGAATTCTGGTGGCAAATTTCACGGGTGGTGTTCAAATAAGAACATGGCAGCACAACACTATTGGCTACAAACAGTGGATAAAATAAATAATGCATAAGAGATTTGAAAATGAACTTCATTTGAATCAAAGGAAAGGAGGTTAATATCACTTTGGCTCGTAATGGATAAAGATCGAGCAACTAACAGTACATATTGCCGCAAGACCCCCAAGTTATCCAACTGCCGGCGTGGCGGAATGAATAGCATCACCAACTGCGGTGCTGAAGGTCACCGGTCCAATCCCATCCACCGGCGAAAATTTACTTCTTTGTATTTATCATTTCCAGAATGTTCTATGTGTTTCTTATGTTCATTTGTAATTTCTGTTTGTTGCTTATGTTAACTATTCTTCTTATTTCTGGTACATTCTGTCTGTGTATAAATAGCAGAGCACTCTGCCCGAGAGGCAGTCAGTGCTGTGCGTATGTTTCAGTTTGCAATAAACCTGCTTTCAGTGTAAGTGCTGTGTTCAGTTGACAACCCTGCCTTCGAAGTCAAGCCTGCTTCCATTTCAACACGACAATATTTTAAAATTTCAGTGATGTCTCAAGGCTTCCATGAATTGAATTTTTAGTAGGCACAAGGTTACAAAACATTGACTGTTGGTTCTGAGACTCAGTCATCTGCATAAATATTATAATATAGTAGCTCTAGGATGACAAAACTTCCGATATAGTGTCTAAATTTTGGTTGAATTTAATCTAGTTAAAGCCAATAAACAGGATGTGGGTTAAAATTTCACGAAGACAGACTGGAGGGAAACAGGCAGATCAGTGGATTTTAATAATTAAAAAATAATAAGTGTGCAATTTTTTTTTAATTCTTATCATCACTAACTTCAAACTTAAAATGACAGGCACTAAAAGGTCTCAAAGAAATGAAGGTAGCACAGGAAAGGCAGACAACAAGCAAATCATTCAAACAATTTGAAATATAAATGGTAAATAATGGTGTGTTGAAAATAGAAGCAAACAGCATAAACTAAATATAGAAGGCTTCACATTATAGATTTGTTAACAAAACATGGTACTTCACAATGGCAAATTACAAGTGATTAATTAATTTATTTCTTTTTTGTGGTTTTAGTGCACAGAACTGCTGAGGTCATTAGCACCCGGATCAATACTGAGATATACTGAAGGATAATAAGCCTATATGAAAACAGCTAAAAACATATGGTAAAATACAACAAAAGGAAGAACTAAATGTCCTTTGATAAATTGGTCAAGTTGATAAAATTCAAGACTCGAGCAGCAGCTCTTGAGTCATCAGCTAAACTTTCTTCCAGGGTAATGCGAACAGGAGTAAAATTTGGACAAGACAATGAAACATGGCGCACTGTCAACGGGTGACCACAGGAACAAAACAGTGCGGGGTCACCAGTTAACAAACGGCGGTGGCTGAACCGGCAATATCTGATCCACAACCGGGCCAAGATGACCTCATTGCGAGCGGCGTGAGGGGGGTCTTCCAAGCCATCGGGAGTGGTTCAATGGTTCTGAGCTTATTATTTAAGCTAGGACCACACATTATGCCATGACAATAAAATGCTACAGGAAAGAGCCCCTCTAATATCATTCGATGGGACACAGTATGTAGCTGTCCGAGGTAGGAGAGTTGCAGCCTTGGCCGCAGCATCAGCAGCCTCATTACCAGGCATGCCTGCGTGGCCAGGTACCCACACGAGGTGAATGTGAGGGCCATCGGCAGCTAATAATTGAAGGGAGTGGTTGATTCAGTGCACAACAGGATGGACCGAATAGGGGTCTCAGACGCTGGATGTTGCTGAGGGAGTCAGAGGAGATGACGTAGGAAGGATAACTGTGTCGGCCGATATATAGTGCAGCCTGATAGAGGGCAAAAAGCTCTGAAATTGGAAAAGTGGTCATGAAGCCTGTACGGAAAACTCATCCCCGATGACAAACGGACATGCAACACCTTTATTGGTCTTTGAACCTCCTGTATATATGAATAGATAATTACCAAGCCAAGCAGAGAGTTCAAGAAACCTCGTGCGGTAAACTGCATCCTAAGTGCTCTCCTTTGGGAGTGAGGTGAGTTCAAGGTGTACGCAAAATTGAGCCTGAAACCAAGGTGGCACTGGGCTCTCACCTATTTGAAATGTGGAAGGGAGGGTAAAATTGAGCTGCTGAAGCAAGCAACGAAAACGGACTGAAGGAGGGAGCAGAGCAGTCATGGACAGCCCATATTGACTATTGAGGCATTAAAGAATGATGGATAGGAAGGGTGGTGGGGCATCAACAGCTGACTGCATGCATACTGACACAGCAGTATGTTGCGCAGATAGGTCAGAGGCAATTCAGCAGCCTCAGCACAGAGGCTTTCAACAAGTCTAGTGTAAAATGCTCCTATTGCCAGGCATAACCCCACATGATGGATCATGTTAAGACTGCATAAAATAGATGGCTGTGCAGAAGAGTACATGATGCTCCCGTAATCCAGCTTTGATATGACAGTGGGCCAATAAATGTGAAGCAGGACGGTACGATCCGCACCCCATGATGTACCACTGAGAACACTGAGAATGTTAAGGGAACCAGTACAGCGAGCAGCCAGAGAAGACATTGGGAGACCAGCTAAGTTTCCTATCCAACATTAGCTCTAAAAAATGTCGTCATTTCCACAAATGGGAGAGTGACAGGGCCGAGATGGAGAGATGGTGGAAGAAACTATCTGTATCTCCAGAAGTTTATACAGACCGTTTTCTCATTGGCAAAATGGAAGCCGTTTGCAACACTCCAGGAATAGAGACTGTCAAGGCAATACTAAAGACAACGCTCCAGGAGACACGTTCTCTGAGCGCTACAATAGATCGTTAAGTCCCCCACAAACAGGGAGCCCGAAACATCAGCTGGGAGGCAATCCCTAATTGGGTTGATTGCAATGGCGAAAAGTGCTACCCTAAAGACACAGCCCTGTGGCACCCCTTTTTTCTGGCAAAAGGTGTCTGACAAAAAAAAGAGCCCATTTGTACCCTGAACATTTGCTCCTTTAAAAAGGCACGAATAAAGAGGAGGAGACAGCCGCGAAGACCCCATGTATGCATGGTGCAGAAAATGCCCACCAACCAGCAAGTGTCTTAAGCCTTCTCCAATTTGAAGAACACAGCCTCCGTCTGGCACTTTCACAAAAAGTTATTCATAACTAAGGTCCACAAGGTAATGAAGTGGTCAATAGCAGAGTGATGCCTTTGTAACCTGCACTGGATGTTTGTGAGGTGGTGTCAAGATTTGAGTAGCCAGCATTAACTATGTGCTCCATTACCTTACACACACAGCTGGTCAGGGAAATGGGACGATAACGGGAAGGAAGATGTTTTTCCTTCCCTGGTTTGGGTATGGGGACAACAATTGCTTCATGCCAACAAGTTGGAACCTCACCTTCAGTCCAGATGTGATTATAAGTGCAAAGAAGAAAGCATTTACCTGCAGGGGAGAGGTTCTTCAGCATCTGAATATGAATGGTGTCGGGCCCCAGGGCAGAGGACCAGGACACGGCAAGGTCACATTCTAAATCCTCCATGGCGAAGG
The DNA here is from genome assembly GCA_026315105.1 of Locusta migratoria. Lineage (NCBI taxonomy): Eukaryota > Metazoa > Arthropoda > Insecta > Orthoptera > Acrididae > Locusta > Locusta migratoria. Next base: position 478,404,659 of record CM048755.1, on the reverse strand, counting down.
TGGCATTATAACTTTCATGATTGGGAGATTTAAAATAAGGCAGTCGTGCCTCCTCTGCCTGTTTTCGGGGGAGGAAGGCAGGGTCATAATTAGCTGAGCTTGAGACTTCAGCAAAAGATCCGCCTAAACCATTGGATATATGAACGGGTTCCACAAGGACTTCTTTTCCTATGTTCAGGCAGGGGATTGGGAAATGAACCTTAGTGTCAGATAATCGGCGTAGATTACCCCAGACGACCAACAAAGGAGTAAATCTGTTTAAGGAACTCGTGAAAGCAGTCCAGCAGGATTTTTTGCTTTCTTTAATGACACGGTGACATTTCACTCATAGTCTTTTCATCTACATCTACATAGATACTCTGCAAATCACATTTAAGTGCCTGGCAGAGGGTTCATTTACCACTTTCATAACTTTTCTCTACGGTTCCATTCTCTCAAAGTGCACGGGAAGAAAGAACACCTAAATCGTTCCATTTTCAATCTGATTTCTCTTATTTTATTGGGATGGTCATGTCTCCCTAAATAGGTGGGTGCTTGCAAAATGTTTTCACAATCAGAAGTCGGTGATTGAAACTTCGCAAATAGATCACACCGCAATGAATAATGTCTTTCTTTTAATGATTTCCACCCCAATTCGTGCAACATTTCCGTGACACTTTCCCCCCGTAACATTATAAAACAAAACGAGCTGCCCTTCTCTGAACCTTCTCAATGTATTCCATCAGTCCCACCTGGTGAGGATCCCACAAGGGGCAACAGTACTCCAGGAGAGGACGCACAAGTGTGATCTAGGCAGTCTCTTTGGTGGAGCTGGTGCATCTTCGAAGCGTTCTGGTGGAGCTGGTGCATCTTCAAAGCGTTCTGCCAATGAAACATAACCTTTGGTTCGATTTCCCCCCAATCTTTTCTATGTGTTCTCTCCAGTCTAAGTTATTCGTAATTGTAACTCCTAGGTATTTGGTAGACTTTATGACCTTAAGGTTTGACTGATTTATTGCGTAATTTAAGTTCAGTGGATTTCTTTTAGTGATCATGTGTATTACTTCACACTTTCCTTTATTTAGTGTCAATTGCCAATTTTCGCACCATGTAGAAATTTTGTCTAAATCACTTTGCAGTAGCTTTTGATCCTCTGTTGAGTTCACTAACCAATAAACGACAGCATGATCCATGAACAGTAAGGCAGCTATTCAAATTGTCTCCTAAATTGTTTATAAACATGAGGAAAAGTAGGGGACCTATAACACTTCCCTGTGGAACACCAGATATCACTTCTGCTTTACTCGATGACTTACCATCTATAACTACGAACTGTGTCCTTTCTGATAGGAAATCTTGAATCCAATCACACAATTGGGGAGATATTCCATAAGCACGCAATTTCATTAGAAGCCGCTTGTGGGGTACAGTGTCAAAAGCCTTCCGGAAATCCAGTAATATGGAATTGATTTGAGATCCCTTGTCGATGGCACTTAACACTTCATGTGAATAAAGGGCAAGCTGTGTTCGCAAGAGTAATACTTTCTGAATCCGTGTTGACTATTGGTTAATACGTTGTTCTCTTTGAGGTAGTTCATAATATTCGAACAAAGTATATGTTCCAAAATCCTACTGCAAATCGATGTCAATGAGATTGGCCTGTAATTTTGGGGATCACTCCTATTGCCTTTCTTGAATATTGGAGTAACTTGGGCAACTTTCCAGTCTTTGGGTATGGATCTTTCGCTGAGTGATCGGTTGTAAATTATAGCTAAGTACGGAGCTATTGCATCAGCATACTTTGAGAGGAATCTAGTTGGTATACAATCTGGCCCGGAAGATTTGTTTTTGTTTAATTACTTAAGTTGTTTTACTATTACAGGAACATCTACTTCTAAGTTTCGCATGCTGGCAGCTGTTCTTGGATTGAATACTGGAGTGTTCACTACTTCTTCTTTGGTGAATGAATTTCGGAAAGCTGTGTTTAGTAATTCTGCCTTAGCAGTACTGTCGTTGGTACTATTACCATCGCTATCGCGTAGTGAAGGTATTGTTTGTGTTTTGCCGCTATTCACATATGACCAGAATTTCTTCGGATTTTCTGCAAGATTACGAGACAGGATTTCGTTGTGGTAACTACTATAGGCTTCTCGCATTGATGACCGCGCTAGGTTGCGTGTTTCAGTAAAAGATTGCCAGTCTTGTTGATTCTGTGTCTTTTTAAATTTTGCATGTGTTTTTCTTTGTTTCTGCAACAATGATCTGACCTGTTTTGTGTACCACGGGGGGTCAGCCCCCCTCTTATTAATTTATTTGGTATAAATCTCTCGATTGCTACTGATATTATGTCTTTGAAAGTGAGCCACAACTGATCTACACTCGCATTTTTAGTTTTGAAAGACTAGTGATTATCACTCAGGAAAGCGTGAAGCGAATTTTTATCTGCTTTATTGAATAGATATATTTTTCGTTTATTTTTTGTGCATTTGGGAATTTCGACATTTACTCTCACTACTACAACTCGATGTTCGCTAATCCCTGTATTTGTTTTGATGCTCTTTACTATCTCCGGATTATTTGTTGCTAGGAGATCAAGGGTATTTTCACAACCACTTACTATTCTAGTGGGTTCATGAACTAACTGTTCGAAGTAGTTTTCACAAAAAGCATTCAGAACTAGTTCGGATGATGTTTTATATTTGCCGCCGGTTTTGAATACGTAATTATGCCAACATATCGAGGGTAAATGAAAGTCACCACCGATTATAACAGTATGCTTCGGATGCCTATTTGAAATATGATTCAAGCTTTCTTTGAACATTTCTGCCACCGCATCGTCGGAGTCAGGGGGCCGATAAAAAAATCTAATTATTAATTTATTCCGGTTTCAGGTATAACCTCTACCCAGACCAACTCACAGGAAGTATCTGCCTCAATTTCGCTGCAGGATAAACCGTTTGTAACAGCAATAAACACGCCACCCCCTTTTTTTATTTATTCTATCCTTTCTGAAGACCATTTGGCCTTTTGAAAAAATTTCGGCTGAATTTATCTCAGGCGTCAGCCAGCTTTCAGAACCTATAACGATTTGTGCCTCAGTACTTTCTATCAGTGCTTGGAGCTCTGGAACTTTCCCAATACAGCTACGACAATTTACAACTGTTATACCAATGATTTCTAGATCTGCTTTCTTCCTGTGTCTGACCTGCCCCCTTTGAGACTGAAACCCATTTTGTGTATTCCCGAGGCCCTCTAACCTAAAAAACCACCCAGTCCACGCCACACAGCTCCCCCTACCCGTGTAGCCGCTTCCTGAGTATAGTTGACTCCTGACCTATTTAGCGGAACCCGAAAACCCACCACCCTTTGGCGCAAATCGAGGAATCTGCAGCCCACCTGGTCGCAGAACTGTCTGAGCCTCTGATTCAGACCCTTCACTCGGCTCTGAACCAAAGGTCCGCAGTCAGTCCTGTCGATAATGCTGCAGATGGTGAGCTCCGCTTTCATCTTGCATGCAAGACTGGCAGTCTTTACCACTTCTGATAGCCGCTCAAAACCAGAGAGGATCTCTTCCGATCCAAAGCGACACACATCATTGGTCCCGACATGAGCCACCACCTGGCAGCTGGTTGCACCCTGTGGTCTTCATGGCATCCGGAAGGACCCGTTCCACATCTGGAATGACTCCACCCGGTATGCACACGGAGTGCACATTTAACTTCTTCCCCTCCCTAGCAGCATTTTCCCAAGGGGGCTCCATTACCCGCCTAATTGATACAATTCTCGAAAGTAGGCCAGCGTTGAAACATACGTAGAGCACAGTGCCGGGCTCAAATAGCATTGCTATATGCCTCATTCCACCAGGGAACTGGGACCCTACGTGGAGAAGTGGAAGTTTGGGGTATGGAATATTTGGCGGCGGTGAGGACGGTGTGCGTGAGGCAATTGACCTGACTGTCACAGCTGGGGAAATTCTGATCATGGAAAACAGACCTGGAAGAATAGAGCCCCAGTCGGCTTTGGAGATGTTCCAGCTGGTGGAACATGGAGAAGTGATATGATGTAGTAGAGAAATTATACAGGGGAAATGGTCGCTCAAATACCTATCAGACAGAACATACCATTCAAACTGATGTGCAAGTGGAGTAGTGCATATTGCAATGTAAAAGTGGCAATAGGTATGTGTCATGTCGGATAGAAAATTTGGTTCACCAGTATTTAGGCAGACAAGGTTAAGGAGGTTGAAAAGGTCTGCCAAAAGGGAGACCCTCTGGCAAGAAGTGGCAGAGTCCCATAGAGGGTGACAGGTGTTGAAGTCGCCAATCAACAAAAATGGAGTAGGAAGCTGAGCAACAAGGTGCAGTAGGTCTGCCCTAAGAACGGCAGACGACAACGTGGTATAGATATTACAAAGAGAGAAGGTGAATGCGGGGATGGTGATACGGACAGCAACCGCCTGTAGGGGAGTTTGCAGTGGGATGGGATAACAACAGACGTCTTCCCAAATGAGCAGCATAGCACCTCCATGGAAAGGAAGACCCTCCACAGGAGGTAAATCAAAACACACAGAGGTATATTGTGGGAAATTGATATGATTATTTGGGCAGAGTGTCGTTTCTTGTAGACCTACTAAAAACGGGGAGTGCAGTCGAAGGAGTAGTCTTAATTCATCATGGTTGGAAAGAATGCCTCCGATGTTCCACTGAAGAAGTACCATGAAGAAAGAGGAGGGGAAAAAAAGGGATAAGGCAAGAGGGAATCACCTCAATGGCCACTGAGGGCCTGGCTGCAAGGGGGCACTGCTACCGCAATCGACAGATGGACAGTCGTGTTCCATGGGTTCATTCATCTGTTCTGCCTCATTTCTGGATTGATCTGATTTTACCTTCAGTAATTCAGTTGTCAGGTCTGTGTACCCATCTCCTTAGTTTGTCGAGGAGAAGAGAGGACATTGCTTTAGGTACCAACTGGGAGCACAGGAGGCTTTCTACTAGCTTGTAATTTCTGGGCAGCACAGGAGGAAACTTTTTCCTGAACTCTTATTTCCTGTAATTAGCAGCATGGTCGTCCATGCAGTTGATGCAGCAAGGGGACAGAGGTGGACAGTCACCCTCATGTGCATCCCTGCGGCAGGTGATGGATTTGGCTGCATTGGGGCATGAATGACGGGTGTGGTTGAACCGCTGACACTGAAACATTGGGTAGGGTTAGAAACATATGGTCAAATGGAGACAATAGGTAAAGGAAAGGAAGGAAGATAGATAGGAAAGAAAGGATTGACAGTGGCCGCATTTGGGAATTGAAATTTTGCAATGGTGACATGTGAACATGTGAGCCGAGCTGGGAATCGAACCCGGGTCTCCTGCTTCGCGCCAGTAGTCGCCTTAACCACTTTGCCACCCGTACTCGCCTCCTGACTATCTCAAATTGTCACAAGTCCCACGCTATGGTTGTAGCGTCCCCATTGTCCATGCCCTCTTACACTCACTATTACGGATTCCTGTGCAAGGTCAGATGTATTACCGCATCTGCGGTGAAGTAACTGAAGCAAACACCGCCATTGTGTATAAATACTTATTGTATTGGTGTGGTGTCTGTTCTTTCGGACATCCGAAAGAACATACACCAAACCAGTACAATAAGGAGATGATTTCGTAGCCTGCTTTTTACCTTGGAAGGAAGGTAAACCTTATCAAAAGTCAAAAACACAGTTTGGGTCGGTGTTAGGATATTGTTAACCCTTTTCAACACATGATGGACAGCTGTTACGCCCTGGTCGGAAAGGTAGTCTTGAATTTCCTCATCTGACAGGCCATCAAAGGATCATGGGAAGACTTCCCCCCCGCAACAAGTTTAGGGTACAATGAGGTTCGACCTTGACTGGGAAAGTGTGCAACAGTGTGGTGTGAAGCAACTTTTGAGCTTGGAAGCCACTTTCGGTGTCCAGCAACAGTGTCCCTTTACGTTGACGGGAACAAGTTTTGACAGGACCGGCAATTGCATTGACACACCTGTGTATTATAAAAGGATTCACTGACTTGAAATCATGGCAATCAGTTCTTGAAATGACAAGAAACTTTGTCAAGTTACGTCAAACCTTCTTGGTTTTAGGTTCATCTAGTTTCCTTTTCTGGGTAAGGGTCTAAGCAGAAGAAGAGGAAGAAGTAGTCATTGCGAAGTTGTCCCCCATGATTACTGTCGTGTCCGATGGCGCGCTCCTTCCTAATGGGGAACCCTCACCGAGGGCTCACCTGCCTTCAGTGATTGCCCACACCTCGGGTCACACCTCCCGAGAAAGGGACGGAGGGACCAATCGGCACAGTCAGAAGGTATCAGCTCAGGTAATCACCCCTCCCTGGGTCTGGACTTTACAGGGGGTACGTGGGGGCCCTGCATGCCAACCCAGGGTGGGACCCAGTCACTTTTTATGCAGGGAGTGTGTGGGCAGCCTTCAGGAACGCACAGTTATGAATAAAGGAAACAGGAAAGTAGAAGGAAGTGGAAGGGGTTGATTCTCAAACACAGAGGCAGATACTGAATGAAGAGAGGAAGGCTAGAAGAGTAAAGTAATGAGGGAAAGGCGGAAGCAAAGGTTAGGAGAAGAGGATCCGAGAAAAGAAAAAAGCTGGTACATGAGACCATCTAAATCCACACGGGACACCCATCTCCGGGTGAAGGCATAAACCAGGGGAACTGAAGCACCCTGTGGGAAAAGGGATAATTTTGTAAATGTTAAAGAAATGTTAACTCCTCCTCACTTAATGATAGCATACACAAAATTCTCAAGGATACTTAAGAAACTCTAAAAATATTAGTGTTCAAATGTTTGTAAATCTATCGGACCAAACTGCGTGGTCATCAGTCCGTAGCTTGCAAACTACTTAAACCTAGGTAAACTAACCTAAGGACAACACACACACACACACACACACACACACACACACACACACACACACACACCCATGCCCCAGGGAGGACGCGAACCTCCACGGCGAGCAATCTTGCGCTCCACAGCGAGACGCTTTAGACTGCTCGGCTACTCCACCGCGGCAACAAATATAAGTGTGAAGTAGACAGACATACATCTGGAAAATCCTCCTTACACCACAATAAAACTTATGAAAAGCTATAATATGAGTGACTGTAGCACATTTTAATTTATACTTAATACTGTGATTCTTTGAAAGAGAACAGGATTTACTAAACGTCTGGACAGCTCTTTTATAGGCATTATTACTCGTGTCTCATTTAAAGATCATGACTAAACTATTGCAAAATAGCACTGGAATTTGCTACATGTAATGAAGGCAACATTTTCACTATTAACACATCATAAGAACCTCTCTAGTTTTTGTTTTTTTTAAATTTTGTAAATCTTATGGGACTTAACTACGGGGTTATCAGTCCCTAAACTTACAAACTACTTATGAACTACTTACGAACTAGGACGGCACAAATATCCATGCCCGAGGGGGGATTCGAACCCCCGACCGTAGTGGCCGAACAGACCGTGACTGAAGCGCCTCAGTCCCCTCGGCCACCGCGGCCGGCCCTCTCTAGTGTTACCGGCATAAAGCTTCACCTCACTTTTCTATCAGGATTCATAATTATTTACACATCAATTTACACTGTCTCCGGCAGTAACAACTGGATATAACTTCTCGTAATTCTCACCTGTGTTGTGTTCCATGTGCATTTATTGTCTAGGTACAAACACAGGAAACATAATGGACCCAGTTAAGGAAGTTTCAGAATTAGACAACGAAAAGAGACGTACGAGATTAAAAACAGGAGGTATATAGAAGCAGAATGGCAGCAATAGAAATAAGGACCAAAGTGCTGGTTTTCTTGATTAACTCCTCTTGACTCACCATGTGGCAACTAAGTATAGACTCCATTACATCGGCTAGAATATTATTCAACTTCAGCTGCCTTTGGAAGGAAAATGCTTAAAAGGATTTTACTTGCACATCACTTTAAGTGGAGTATGGATTCAGGTATCTCTCATAGGCTATCTTATCACATCTCAACCAGGCTTATCTCAGGTGAATCATTTTGGAATCAACAAGATTCACTTTTTGTGCCCTGAAGCAGTCTGTCTTCACGTGGTTTGGCAACCAGCTTGATGAGACCACCACTTGTATGGAAGAAAAGCTCAAAGAAAAAGGAAACACACAGGGGAAAGAGAGAAAGATTAATACAGTATAGGAGGGAGGGGAAAAAAGTTTAATTCTGGTTCTGATTGTTGCACATGCTAGTCATATGTACAACTGTGTTGTGTGGCCACAGTCCACAAACCGTCTAAACTCTTCAGCAAATCTGGTAGACTCAACAATGATTGAAAACTTTTTGATTGTGGTTTTTCTTTCAAGACCTCAAATGCTGGTATTGCATCAGTGTTTTAACACCAAACAAAAGCACACTTCCTTTTAAGATTGAGAAGTTCACATTTCTCCCTTGTACCAATGATTTTTTTTATTTCTGCCAGATACAGCTTTGAGGGGGAATTCCTCGCTTCAACCCATCACGTCAGTCAAGGGCGGAAATTTACTTTCATTTACAGCATGGAAAATATTGATAAGAAAGATCAAGGAAAGAAATCTAACACTGAAACCAAAATGGATGAAATATCACAAACAGCTCAGACACTGAATGCCAGGCCACACATCTTACTAGGTCATGGATAGTGAAAAAATCCTGCTCAAAAATCATGAAACTGTGTGATTACACATGCTAAAAATTAATTTTAAAAATGAAACTTGCATATTTCCAGCAATACTCAAACTTAGATAATATGAGCAAAAGAATATTCTCTAATATAACTACAAAATAGTCAGCATGACACCAACATTAGCTCAGTCATTCACTCTGGAGAAGAAACAACATTATGTCTTACTTAGTCTAAGGAAATTAATATTTAAATTTCAAACTTTTATTTCATTCAGTGCTGCATTTTCATTTGTGTGTGTTATTTAATAATGACAATTGTTTTGGCTTCTTGCCATTTTCAAGTTACCCACAACATATTTGTATATATAAATACAAATATACAAATACTTCTTTGTCTAATTTGTAATACTTGGTTTATATATTTACAATTTATTTTTATTGTTTAATGTTCTGGAATGTTTTTCCTTGCAGTTTTCCTGCTTATATATATATATATATATATATATATATATATATATATATATATATATATATATATATATATATATATATATATATATATATATATATATATTTTGTCTGGAAATGCAACTATATGGATATATATTTCAAGTTCTTCCAGAATACGCATTACAATTACCTTGGGTACACAATGTAGAATTTTTATTGCTTTTTCTATTTGTTCTGCTTTGGGTTATGGTCATGTATGTGTATGAAAAATGTTCTTATTACTTTAGCAATTTTTTGTATGTTCCTTAAATCTAATTGTGAAGTTTTGACCTGTTCGTCCAATATAAAATTGATTACAGTCATCATATGTGACACTATAAATTCCAGGTTTCGAGACCTTTGGTATTTTCCTTTTAATCGATTCTGTTGTTGTTTGTATAGTGTTGTTGGTGGGGAAAGCCATTTTCACTTTAGTTTCATGAAATATGTTGTTAATTTGAACAGTAATTTTTACTTTTTGTTTGATGCTTTGGTCGTACAGTTTGGTAACTGTTTGGTAAAAGGAATTATTTTGTGAATGTGTCTTAATATTTTTAATTCTTTTTGTGTTGCATCAGTATCAAGCAACAAGTTTGTGATTCTTTTAATCACTGATTTAAAGAATTCAAGTTTGTGTGAATTTGGATGACGGGAGGTATTATTGTTGATAATGTCTGTTGTGGTATGTTTCCTATATACCTCAAATCCATGGCAGTAATTATTGCTTATTGTCAGATCCAGAAAGTTTATTTGTTTTGTTCAGTGTTTTTTTTTTTTTTTTTTTGGTCAAAGATATTTAATTTATTGTGAATACTTTGCACTAATAAAATCTTCTCTGGATACAAGCCACGTCATTGTGGTTTTCTGCCCACGAGCTTTCGGCAGATCTCTTCTGCCATTCTCAAGTAGATGACTCGTTTCGAGGCCGCTACCACTGCCAGATATGTCACCAGTGCCCGGGTTCTTGACCACCAGTTATGTCACTGGTGCCCAGTTATTTAACCACCAGTGACATACGGATGTGCAGCACCAGCTTCAACTCCACAACGAAAACACTGCCATCTATCGTCAATGAACTGGGCACCAGTTACATCAATGGTGGAGGTGTGACTATTTAAGCACGCCAGCGGCCTCGAAATGAGTCATCCACTTGACAACGGAAGAGGAGTTGTCTCTCGAAAGCCCATTGGCAGAAAACCATGTGACGTGGCTTGTAACCCAAGATTTTATTAATGGATATTGCCTCAGTAACATGCACATATACATAACATAGCTCTGTTAAGGCGGCGAAGTTGCTGAACTAGCCTATCTAAAATGCTGCCATGATGAGAAGATTGTTTCACAATTTTTTATTGTCAACCATCACATCTACACTTCTGAAAACAGAACAATATTTCGCTATACCAGCTTCGCTCTGCTGCAGGAGAGAAAGCATTTCACTAGAAAACACTGGATGTAAACAGCTGTGAGCTTTTGGCTGTTCATCTGCACCTGACACTGACACTTTTGGCTCTAGATTGGGAATGGATCACAACACAGGGCAGAACATAAAAGTATGGAATCTGTGGCAATCAACATGACTGCAAGAAACTTCAATGCAGGTGCAATCTCAGCACTTCATAAGGGCCTCAACTTTGCTCCTTCACCTCTAAACATCCCCTTCACTGACATATTAAGTGGGGTTGAACAAGCCATTTGTACGTTTCCCAGTGAAACAGCAGAAGAAATTTGTAGAGAAACGAGTTGCTTTCTTTTACAATCTAAGCCTTCAGCACCAAACACGAATAGAGCTAAACGCTGTGGCCTTCGTGCTCTCTGCAACAATTCTCTCACTGTTGTCCTACCAGCTGATAAGGGCAGTGCTTCCATTCTAACAAGCCAACTATGATGGCAAAATCTGACAGATATTGGAAGAAGATACGCACGAAAAGCTGCCCTTGGAACCCAACATCCAGCATTGTGAGGAAGATATCAGAACTTTTCAAAAGATCATCACTGGAATAGAGCACAATCACGAAACTCCTACCTGAGGTCCCTAGGCCACTTATGTTTTATGGTCAGCCAAAGGTGCACAAGAAGGATACACTATTAAGGCCGATAGTGTGTACCATTGGATCTGCGACCTACAGATTTGCCAAGCATTTGCCCACACTCCTCTATGCACATTGGACATTGAACATCATACAAAGAATATGGCAGACTTCATCAACTGAATTATAGGACGGTGCCTCAGTGAGTAAAATGATATGGTTAGCTTTGATGTGGTCTTTCTTTTTCACGTGTTTTCCCATGGGACTATAGACTTGCTGGCCCAGTTTGTTGACGATACCATCGTGGATTTATTTAAGTACACCACTACATCGTCATATTTCTTATATGGTGCAGAATATTTTAACCAGACAGATGGGAAGCCGTTTAGCTCTAGTTGTAGCCAACCTCTTCATGGAGCATTTTGAAGACATTGCCTGGGACACGGCTCATTCAAAGCCTAGCTAGTTTTACCATTATGTCAATGATACCTTCGTCATCTGGCCTCATGGACAGAAAGAGCTAGAAGAGTACCTGGAGCATATCTACAGTGTACATGGGTACACCAAATTCACAATGAATGTAGAGAAGGGCAGTTCCTTGCAATTCTTGGATGTTCTTGTCCACTTAAAACCCGATGGAAGTCTGGGTCACAGTGTTACCGCAAGCGCACCCACACGGATCGTTATTTGCACACCGCCAGCTACCTTCACCCAGCACAGAAATTGACTGTTCTGAAGACCTTGGTAAATAGAGTTGAAACCGTCTCAGATGCTGAATACCTGTCAAACGATAGTAGCCGATTACGTAAAATTTTCGAGGATAACAGCTACAGTAAGAGACAAATATCACAGGCAGTTTCACCCAAGTCATGTAATCAGAAGACATCAAGAACACCAGTTATTTCCCCGTTTTGTGGCTCCATATCGGAGAAAATTAGCTGACTCCTGGAAAGACATAAAATTGACACAATCGTCAGGCCCCCAGAAAAGATCTGAAAACTGATGAAGCCTGTGAAAGATGATGGAGGTCGCAGAACACCAGGTATTTAGAAAGTTGTGTGTGAGTGTGGGCAGTTTTATGTTGGCCAGACTATTTGACTATTGAACAGTGACGCATAGAACGTGAAAGGTGTTTTCGATTACACTGTCCAGAAGTGTCAGCTGTGGTGGAACATGCTTTGGAAAACTTACATCAAATTGCTTTCGATGAGACATCAATTATTAAATAAATGAATAGCTTCTGGGATAGCATAATAAATGAGACCATGGTGATCAAAATTTCTGAAAACACCCTCAATAAAGACGGCAGCTTGCAGTTTAGTACAGCATGGGAACCTGTAATTGCAGAGTTGAAGTGGGCACAGCGTACGCACCACCAAACCATTGCCATTCATGGTCAAGGAACTGGGCGCCACGTATGCCACTGCACATCTATATAAGCACAGCAGCAGCCTTGAAATGACAGTCATCCACTTGACAATGACAGAGAGGGGTCTCGTGTCTAAAGCCCGTGCACAGAAAACCACGAAAACTTTTAACCCGAGAAGATTTTATTAATGGATATTACTGCGAAAATATGCACTCGCACACAATACTTTGTATGTCATTTTCATTGGCAATCAGAAGTTGCAAGGTGTCGGCTACATATCTGTAGTATATAATTTTGTTTAAAATTGCCCAGTTGGAATTGAAAAATTTTTCTTCTAATGTATTAATAAATGTATCAGCAATTGTGCATGCAATGCACTTTCCCATTGCTACTCCGTCTAACTGTTTGTAAATTTTGTTTTCATATTCAAAGCAACTCCAGAACAGAAGACATTACAAAGAAAATAATAGGAATTATAGCTACTCCTCTGTCTTACCGCATAAATATGATTTAAATTGAGGGAACATTTCCTGACTGCCTGAAACTGGCAATTGTCCTTCCCATATATAAAAAAGGAGACAGAAACTCACCTGAAAATTACAGGCCTATCACAATAGTTCCAATAATAGCAAAAATCATTGAATCATTAACAAAAAAAGCAAATGAGCGATTACTTTGAAACCAAAAACCTTCTAGACAATGCTCAGTTTGGTTTTCGTAAATGACGGTCAACAATAAAGGCAGTCCAAGAACTTATCATCTGTCATGGCTTTGAAAATAAACAGCATACCCAAGCTACTTTAGTGGATCTAACCAAAGCCTTTAACACTGTTTCCCAAAGCATCCTGATTAATAAATTTCAAACTTATGGCTTTGCTGGTACAAAATTAGCATTGCTAAAATCATACTTGGCAAACAGGAAACAGATGGTGGTTGTCAATTAAAATACTAATATATTATTTTCTCAATGTAAAGTATGGAGTCCCACAAGGGACCCTTCATGTTTATAGTCTATGTAAATGATTTACCAACTTTTTTGCCGTTTAAAGCTGTAATGTTTGCTGATGACACAACCATCACGACACATTATGAAATGACTATTGTGAAACAAAGGAATGATTCCATGGTGAAAAATGCATCTCAATGGTTCCAGAGAAATGTGCTGACAAACAGCAAAACTGAAAAAATCCTAAATATTGATGATGAGCAACAAGACCTCAGAAAACCTGAAATTATTAGGCATTTATCTGGATAGCAAACGTTTTTGGAATGCTCATACAGAAAAACTTTGCACAAAACTAGCCAGGGTAATATAATTATTAAAGAAACTGAAAAATTGTGTGAGGATATCCTAAAAATGGCATTGTGCATTTTTCACGCACATTTGTACTATGGCATATTGCTTTGGGGAAATTCTGCTGGAGCAAATTATGTCTTTCTATGGCAAAAGAAAGCAATCAGATGTATTTTAGGGTTAAATAGTCTAGCTTCATGCAAACCATACTTTATGAAACATAAAATTCTAATGGTTCCCAGTCTTTACATCCTAAAAAACACTGGTTCACGCTAAGGAAAATGCACATAGGTATGAAATCAGAGCAGATGTCCTTAACTATGACACAAGAAGTTCAAATTCACTGAACATACCTTGGGTTAGGTTATTAAAAACAAAATACAATATTGGTAAAGTGTATTACAACAAGTTATTCCTATGTATAAGAGAACTGGGTGCCAGTAAGTAAGACGTAAGTATATAACCTTAGAATTCTTAAAAGACAATGTTTGGGCATAGAGTTACGCTGATCACTGATGAAAAAAGTCATCAGCGAACCTAACACACTAAAACCTCCAGCCCAAGAGCTTAGGCCAGAGTCGAGAACGTTCACAAAATTGTCAAACGTTCATCACACTCACCTCATTGCCAGCTAAAACAGTGGATAGGGCACGACCAAGATTAGCCGCTGCCCTCTCAGCACGATATAAAGTACATTCGATTAAAATGTGGCGTATAGTGAATTGCACACCACAAGCATCACTAATAGGTGGATCCTCTCGACGGAATAAAAAGCTGTGAGTCAAAGGGCTGTGTCCAATGTGAAGGCGCGCCAGTGTCACTTCGAAATGGCCGAATGGCTGGCAGGAGATTCGCCACGGTCGAACAGTTGGTTTAACCAACTACAGTTTATTACCTGTCACTGCCAGCCACGTCTCCTTCCACAACTGAAGGGACCTATGGTGCAGCACAGAGTAGACGTCCCGCAAGGGAATGGCACACACTGACAGTGGGTTCACTGCAGGCCACCTTGGCAGCCACATCAGCCACTTCTTTTCCCCATATCCCAACATGCCCAGGTACCCAAAGAAATGACACCTCTTTACCCTGCCATTGGAGGAGGTACAGTTGGTCATGGATCAATTGTGTTATAGTTTCAGCCAGGTATATGAGAAGCAGTGATTGGAGGGCACTAAGGGAATCTGAGCAGAGTAGAAATTTTGTACTTCAAGCATGCCGGATGTGTTCCAGTGCCTGGAGGATAGCATGTAGCTCTGCCGAGAAAATGGAGTAGGCAGCGGGCAGGCGAATCCCTATGATGTGACCTGGAAACACTGCAGAACACCCCACCGAGTCCCCTTGTTTTGATCCGTCAGTGTACACCATTGTACAATCATGATGTTTATTTAAAATGTTAAAAAATTCAGACTGAAACGTCATGTCTGGGGTGTAATCTTTTTTTAAAACTGGTTAAATCTAAATGGAGGCTGGGCTTCTGTAATAACCAAGGGGGATATCTACTCCATCCTCGATGCAAAACAGTAAAATCTGAAACACCCATATCTATAAAACAGTCCTTAGCATGAATCCCAAAAGGCCTCATAGCTCGAAGTCGATTACGAAACAACCATTTCATAGGCGGCCGAGCAACAGTATTGTAAGCAGATGTATATGGTGTGGACAAGCGGCATACGCCTGACGCACCATGAGGAGCTGTCGCCGAATGGAAAGCGGTGGCTCAGCAGCTGGTTCGAAATGCCCCGGTAGCCAACCGAATCCCTTCGTGGTGCACCATGGCCAACAGTTTTAGGTAGGAAGGTCTTGCAGACCCATACACCGTGCAGCCGTAATCAAGTCGGGATCGTACAAAGGCTCTATAAAACTGGAGCAGATGAGTCCTGTCAGCTCTCCACGAAGTGTGACTAAGACACTTTAAAATACTGAGTGCTTTGAGGCACTGTCTCTTCAAGTCTTTAAGATGTGGCAATCAAGTAAGTTTAGTCAAATATGAGACCCAGAAAATGCACAGTGTCTTTAAAATTCAGGACAGTGTCCCTCATCCGCAGTTCGGGTAAGTTAAAAATAGAACGTGAACGCTTAAAAAGAACACACACAGACTTCTCGGTTGAAAATTTAAAACCGGTCTTCTGTGCCCATTCGTCGAGCCGTCTCAGAGCGAGCTGCCACTGACACGTTGTGGTTGCAAGGCTGGAGGAAGAACAGAAGACAGAAGTCATCAACAAATAGTGAACACTGGACAGGATTTTTCACAACAGAAGTAATACTGTTAATAGCAATAGCAAACAACGTCACACTTAAAACGCTACCCTGAGGGACACCGTTTTCCTGCTCAAAGCAGTCAGAGAGCATGCCACCAACTCCATACCTAAAAAAATGCGGAGAAAGGAAAGACCGAATAAAAATGGGAAGACGACTTTGAAATCCCCATTTGTGAAGCTGCTGAAGTATAAGATGCTTCCAAGTAGTATCTTAGGCATTCTCGATATAAAAAAATACACCCAAAAGTTGATGACGGGGCAGCAAAGCCTGTTGTATAGCCGCCTCCAGAGAGCCCAGGTTATCGAAGGTAGAATGATATCTCCTGAATCCACACTGGAAGTGACTAAAGAGCTGCCTGGATTCCAACATCCAGACAAGATGGCGGTTGACCATCCACTCCAAGGTCTTTCCAATGCAATTAGTGAGGGAAACACTATGATAGCTGCTTGGGCATGTGCAATCTTTCCCTGGTTTTAAAATGGGGATTAAAATTGCTTCTCTCCACGAATCAGGAAAGTGGCCAAACGACCAAATGGCATTAAAAAGATTCAGGAGGATTTCTTTATTTCCCTGTGTTAGGTGCCGCAGCATACTGTACAGGGTTCTATCAT
The DNA here is from genome assembly GCA_026315105.1 of Locusta migratoria. Lineage (NCBI taxonomy): Eukaryota > Metazoa > Arthropoda > Insecta > Orthoptera > Acrididae > Locusta > Locusta migratoria. Next base: position 478,387,958 of record CM048755.1, on the reverse strand, counting down.
TGCCAGGGGATGTTTGGTGCACCACAGACAAAGCAGAATCCAGCTTCCACAGTGTGAAAGGGCAGTTATAATCCTGATTACCAGGGGACCTGAAATCCAAATTGCCCCTCTCAGCAACCACTCTCTGGCGCTGAAATACTGGATCCTCACTGGCAGTAGCTGTAACATTGGCAAAATACATAGCCATGTTCTGGGCAATGTCCCGTGGGTTGGTGTGGAGAACGCCATTCCCCATAATAGCAGCCACTGGACACCTCCCCCCTTTCCCAGAAATCCTCCGTATGGTCTCCCATACAGTGGAACTTTTGGTGGAGCGGGTAACAGTACTCGGGAACTGTTGCCAAGATCTCTTTCTGCTTTCTCGTATTATTTGGCGACATTTTGCCCTCACCATCCGAAAGGCCACGAGGTTGTTTGCAGTTGGCTGACAGTCAAATCTATGCAGAGATGCACGCCTGGCCCTAATTGCCGAGCGACACTCAGCCATCCACCAAGGGACTGGCTGCCATTTTGGTCGTCCTAACAGCGGCATAGATGCATCGGCAGCACTGTGCATCGTTTGAGTGATACAATCCACCTATTCCTGGACATTGCCGTGAAATTCCAGCTCAGCAAGTTGGCTGAACAGTGTCCAGTCGGCTTTACTGATCACCCATTGAGGTGGTATGCATTCGGGCTCCACTCTGTCTGACAGGTGAAGCCAGATGGGGAAATGGTCACTACCATGCAGGTCATCGACCACTTCCACTGTGTTGAGTGGGCGAGGGCTGGAGAAGAAAGCGAGAGATCTATGGCTGAGAACGACCCCGTTGCAGTACAAAAATGTGTGGGCTGTCCCATGTTTAATAAATGTGCGCTCGATGACGAGAGAAGCCTCTTGGTTGCTTGAACCCTGGGGCAGGTTCTGGCAGAGCCCCAAAGCACATTATGTGCATTAAGATCCCCACAGAGGATGAAAGGGTGGGGGAGCTGCGTCAGAAGGTCTTTGAGGGCCGCTACATCAAACGTGTAATGAGGTGGCAGATAGATGGAGCACACTATCAAACGGTGGTGCACATAGACAGAAACTGCAACGGCCTGTAACTGTGTAGTGAGACAGAGGGGCTCAGAGTGATAAGCCGTATTACTAACAATTGCCACTCCGCCTCTCGCTCTCTCACCAGTAAGATCGTCCTTTTTGTGGATAGCCACAGAGCTCAGGGTTGTCAGTGGATTTAAAGTTTGTCTCTGAGGCATATACAAATCGGTCTACCCTGAGTCAATATACAGAGTTCCTTCACATGTGTCCTGAAACCCTGCAAGTTCCACTGCAGTACTGGGACCATTTATCCGGGAGGTTGGATCTTTACCCTCTCTTTCTTCCGAGATGGAGACACTGAATGTGGTGGAGGTCAAGAATTGGGGCGAGAGGGTTGCCCCTGAGGAAGATCCAGCTCCATGAGGTCTGGAGCTGGGTCAGACGAAGGCTTAGGTGGAATAACTTCAACGAAGTCTGAAAGGATCATGACTCTTTTTGTCTGTGATGGTGGTGAAGTTGGTAGTGGTGGTGGCGGTGATGGCAGGTTCTGCAGGAAGAAGTACCACAGGCTCTCCAAAGGCAGTATCCGTACCTTTGTCAGCTGTCATCAGTGAGGCTACGGAAGATGCAGGTTCCGCGGCCTGACATGTGCACTGCCAAGTGCATGTGTTAGTGCCTACACTGACAACCTCAATTTGCGTGCAGGCATCAGCTCTGGCAACTGGCTTTTGCAGTACTGAAGCGAAGGAGGTGGTAAACGCAGCAGATTGCATGGCCTTTAAGGTCTTCTTGGCCTCTGCATAGGAAAGACGCTGAGTGTTTTGATTTTCTGTATCATCTCCTGAAGGTACACTGCACAATCCCTACTCCAGACTGGGTGGTCGCCTGAACAGTTGACAAAGGTCGTAGGTGGAGTACAGTCAAACCCATCGTGTGCTGCTTTACACATTTGCCACAGGTGGCTTCTCCATCCCAAGGTGGTGTGCCCAAAGCGCTGGCACTTAAAACAGTGCATAGTGTTAGGGACAAAGGGTCATACATTTAAACACAGAAAACCTGCCTTAATATGCTCAGGTAGTCGAGGGCTACTGAAGATGAGGATGAAGGTCTCAGATGGTACAAGGTCTCCATTCACCCTTTTCTTCACATTCTGCACATCGACTATGCCTTCTGCAGCCCTTTCTTCCTTCAGTTCATCCACTGGAATGTCAATCAGATCTCTAGGTGACTATGCCCTTGCTACAGTGTAGCTCCGTTTCAATTTGATATTCCCAAGACTCTTAGCCGTTTGTAGTTTGGATGCCTGTTGGGAAGTTTATGTTTCCACCAACAGGGTGCCATTACATAACTGCTTTACTGACTTCAAGGTACCAGCAATTCCTTCAAGGCCTTTGTTGATATAGAAGGGTGATACCTTCTCAAACAAACCTTCCTTTCTCTTTGTGACAAGAAACACATTCTGGTTAACATCCTGTGTTGTGTTACTCTGAACAAATTTTTTTTCCGAACAACCTAAATCCAGAGGACTAGGTACCCGAGCCCTCTTTTTTTGATTGGGTGTTGGTAACCCCCCAGTGGTACACCCATCCCACAGGAAGGTTCATGGGTTAAATTAGAGTTTTGCATCGCAGTCCCACTAGTAGCTAGGGAAGTACTTGTCCGCCTAGACAGAGCCCCGCGTACCTAGGTAAGCCTTATACAACTGAGGTGCGGCAGTATCCCAGAGGTTGCTCACTAGCGACTGTTACTCTTCAACAGCCATGCATCCCATCAGCACATAGCACACCTTGGGATTGAAGGTGTTTTTTTTTTTTTTTTTTTTTTTTTTTTTTTGAGGTTTGTACTATCCTCGCGAGCCGGGCAGTCAAGCCAAGATCCCCATTCCCTGGTACACACAACTTTCCACCGCCGCACCACACAGTGGTCGCTGAAGCGTGCCCAGAGGTTACGGTGTTTAGAGGACTGGCGGCACTAACCAGTCCCCAGCTCAGGACCCCGGGTTCACCAAGCCCATACTCAGCAAATTAATGGTGAGCCTCTGAGGGGAATTTTGTTCAAAGTTTCCTCGGTTGTTGCACTAGGTTAGGTTTTACTTTCACTTTTACACAAATGTAATTAGATATGACGTTTCTTCCGAGACATGTTTTGTTAAATTTTATACCTTCAAGTTCCAGCATTTTCATTTTAAGATATAAGTATTGCAATATATTCCCCATAGTTGATTTAAATCATTCTACCAATTTGAGACACCTTGGAACAGAAGGTATTAACAAATTTTGTATCATAAATATCAGTCTGTACTTGTGTGTTGGGACGTGGTGTGGCACAGTGAAGTACGACTGTGCGGTGGATAGTGTGGATAAACAATTTAGGAGACAATCTGATTAGCTCCCTTAGACTGTTCGCGGATCATGCTGTCGTTTATCGGTTAGTGAAGTCAACAGAGGAACAAAAGCTACTGCAAAGCGATTTAGACAAAATTTCTACATGGTGCGAAAATTGGCAATTGACACTAAATAAAGAAAAGTGTGAAGTAATACACATGACCACTAAAAAGAAATCTGCCGAACTTCAATTACGCGATAAATCAGTCAAACCTTAAGGTCGTAAATTCTGCCAAATACCTAGGAGTTACAATTACGAACAACTTTGACTGGAGATAACACACAGAAAATACTGTGGGGAAGGCGAAGCAAATGTTACGTTTCATTGGCAGAACGCTTCGAAGATGCACCAGCTCCACCAAAGAGACTGCCTACATCACACTTGTGCGTCCTCTCCTGGAGTACTGTTGCCCCTTGTGGGACCCTCACCAGGTGGGACTGACAGAAGATATTGAGAAGGTTAAGAGAAGGGCAGCTCGTTTTATCACATTATGGGGGGGAAAGCGTCACGGAAATGTTGCACGAATTGGAGTGGCAATCATTAAAAGAAAGACGTTATTCACTGCGGCGTGATCTGTTTGCGAAGTTTGAATCACCGACTTTTACTTCTGAATGTGAAAATATTTTGCTACCACCCACCTACTTAGGGAGACATGACCATCCCAATAAAATAAGAGAAATCAGATCGAAAACGGAACGATTTAGGTGTTCTTTCTTCCCGCGTGCTATTAGAGAATGGAACGGTAGAGAAAAGTTATGAAAGTGGTTAATGAACCCTCTGCCAGGCACTTAAATGTGATTTACAGAGTATCTATGTAGATGTAGATGAAAGTGATCACAGTCAGATCATCAAGAACACATAACTGAAGGGTGGGGATTACGCCAAGGCTACAGATCGACAGGTGTGAAAGAGCCATGTATCACATTAAGTGTGTGTGTGTGTGTGTGTGTGTGGGGGGGGGGGGGGGGGGGGGTCCCGTGTTGCATAGAGATTGAGCCCTACCAGCAGGTTTTCAATAATCCTTTCCCAGGGAGTTTTCATACTACCATCATATGGAGGGTAATGGGCATGGAAATATTCAAGGAGAAGAAAAAGCGGAATAAGCTGTTTAAGGAGGGCACAGATAGCAAAAGCATATGGGGCTAGTCTGGAGGGAGATAGAGATTGCACATTGTTATTGCAGAGTCTAAAAGGATCCAAATGGTCACCACTTCCGGTGTAGTATGACGAGGAACCCAGGAAGTAATTTAGTGGACCAATGTACAGACACCATCTGAGGTTTTCAAAGGCTGACCTGGTATAGGAGTATGCTTCGAAAGCACCGAATTGGCAAGTGAGCATCAAACTAATTTTCCAATACAACACAGACTCTGAAGTAGTTAGGAAGAAGTGACTACAATTGCACAAGAAAATAACAGTAGTCACCGAAATTCCACTTGAGAAAAGTAATACAATAACCTGGATGAACATCGAACAGGCCAGAAGTAGTCATTCACTATACTGCTCGTCATTACTGGTAAGGATGGAGTGACAGCCATAAATATAAGATCAGACTAAGACTGAGGGGGGAGGGCAAAACTCCCCTGTGATGTCAGAAGGGTTTCCATCTTGAGACTTCTGCTACTGCTGTGGTGGTATGTCATCACACCCCCACCCCTAAATCCATTGGAGGGTGCAAGGAGGTGTGATTGGGAAGAGAGCTTCTCGTAGTGATGTAATATTCAAAAGAGAGAAAGTTGCCTTGATGCCCAAAGAGCATGGGTCCCATGTGACTACACATGTCAGGTTCCTTGTCCCGAGGATGTTAGTAAGATTCCAAGTGGAAAATCCATTCCTGGCAGGTTTTTTCCTTCAGCTGGGGAGAGTTTAGGTTCCATGAGGAGGGGAAATGGGAAATTCCAGGATGTAGGAAAGGGAAGGAGAATTGATGGGCATCAGAGGCAGAACAGAAGATGAGGAAAGGAACAGCAGGGGCAATAGTAGACAAAGATAGACAATTATAAAAGGTGGAAATGGACAATTTCTATAAGATTCTCAGGTCTAGAGTTTTAAACTACTGAATCTTCCTTTCCTTTTTATTGAGTGTCCAATCCAGAACATGAAGACATGTCAACCAAAACAGTTACACTTTGATACTGTGGTCCAACAGCTGCTCAGATGGAGAAAGTAGCAACAGTCACTACAAACAGGGTTTGCATCCCATCTTGAAGATGTGTGGGTGAAATGGGGAAAATTAAAATAGTACATAGCAGATGGAATACAGGGCTTCATGTCATTTGTACAGTGTAACTTCAACTTTTTACAGGAGAGTATCTCCTTCAAAAACTGGGATGAAAGCACCTGTGTAAACGTTGTTTTCCTTATCTCTTGCGGCAAGCCTGACAAAATGCAATGCCATTCCAGATTAGTCCAGACTACTTTGTCAAATGGAAGCAGGATGTCCACATGTAAAGTAATGCCGTCAGTCACATTTAACGACTGGAAAGGAGTAATGCATAATAGGGTGTTCCAAACTGCTCACAAGAATGAAGAGCAGTTGACTAGCCAAATACAATTTGATCAAAAGGGGAGGAAAAATGGTAATGAGCGTATGGCTTTCTTGGCCGGGAGAACCCTTGCGGGTTTGTTTGGCCACCTTAGTGTAAGTCTGTTTATTTGACAGCAGACTGCATCTTACTGAGTGAATTGCTAATTTAGCCCATGTGTGCTCCACATAAAAAGTGCAGTTTCTTGTTGTCAAAAGTCTCACCATCTGTCCTGGAACAGACCAAATAGCACATACAGAAATTTGCCCCAAGCCAGTAGGCCCCCATCCTACCCCCATGAAGTAGTGAGTGAGGGGAAGGCAATGGAAGAAAATGAGAGTACAGAAAGAAGCATTCCTCTCTGAACAGACTAGACTAACAGTACACACAGGGTGGAGTTTAGCATGTGGCATGTGCAGAGCATCCACACTGGTACCGCTTATTTGAGTCACAGCCTCACCCCCTCTGCACAATCCAACCACAGCAAGTAAAGCCTGACAAGGCCGTCATTGCCAGGAGTTCCAAGGCAACTACTCCAAGGGATACATGGACAGATCAGATACCAGAATTGAGATCCCTCTGCTGTGAGGGGGCTCAAACAGATGGGTACATAATAGCAACACCATAAAAATTTGCTAACATTCTGGTGACCTAGTGGGGAGCAGGCTAAGGGGGAAAGGTGCTGACAGACAGGAACCCATGCCAGGTATGGTAGAGTTCATCAATTCACTCTTCCAATGTAAAAAGGCATCAAACACAGAGGTGGGAGCAGACAGCCACTGAAAGAACAAAGTGAGAGGTAGGAAAACAAGTGCAAAACCATGAACTAACAGATGGGGGCGGAAGAGGGGTAGGGGCACAGCACAAATATAATTCCATGATCAAGCATGTTTGGGGAATTCTTGCTAGAGCCATTACTCCTGACACTGAGTATCACACAGACACTGTAATTTGTGCAGACTGGTACATTAAAATAGATTTTACAGCATTGTAAGAACATGTTCTATGATTGAGACAGACTGATATCTGAAGTTACACTCCAAGATGAGTTCCACAAGTCCTCAGAAAAGATGATCATATCCAAAGAAAAACCATTTCAACAGAACTATTGGAACAATTTGAGGTCAATTGAGAGAGGTTTCTATAAATGATCATTACAGTGATGAAACCTGGGCACATCAGTTTGAGACACAGACAATGAAGTAGTCACTGGAGTACCACAACCTGTGGTTGCCATAAAAACAAATTTAAGGCAGTGAATACTGTTAGTAAAGTCTTTTGGGACAGTGATGTTTCTATAAGTTCGTTACCAAAAAGGTTAATCTCTAACACAGACATATTTGGAGGCTCTGAAGAAGCCCTTTAAACACTGCTCTACCTATGTTATTTCCGCTCTCATATAAAGTGATACTTCCCATTTACACTTTTAATGACTGGTACACTTATTACCTTCTAATATTATTTTGCATTATTTTACTTTATTATTTATTATTAGTTCCAATTTCATCTAATGGTTTTTGAGAAATTTTCTGGATTTACCATTCCAAACAATGCATTTATTACATCTATATGATATGCACGACTCAATATTTTGGCAATTTATCTGCCCACAATCTTCAGAAGAATGCTGCTGCTGAAATCTGATAATGAAAATGCAATCATCCTTCATGTCCCTCCATTCTCAGTGACTCACTCACTCTTTTAGAACACACTAAGTGCTCATGCCCAAGAATGGGTTTTGATGTGCGACTAATGTAAAAAAAAATCCTCATATGTATTAACCAATTTTTTTTTTTTTTTTTTTTTTTACAAATCTCATTTCATTGGCCTCTCTAAGGATACCATTCCAGAAACTTCACATTTACTGCCAGTCTTATGAAATTTCAGCTTGTGCCCCTAGTATATAAGGTGACAATTGCAGCTTTGGCATTAGTTTTCAGTGAGTAGCAGCAACAGCATTCTCCTTCAGACAGCAAATGGATGGATGTATCATCAAAGCATTTAGTCATGTATGTTTTCAATTTTTTGAAGCATGGTTAATATCCCATTAAAGGTCAGACATGCAGCAATGCAAATTCAGTTTCTTCTAATATTTTGGAAACACACTGTCAGGCCATCCTTAGAGTGATTCACTCTGAAAGAAATTGAATTATTTCCAGATGCACCCATGTAATTAAATGGCATATGTTTAGTAATATGATCCTGCAGAAAATGAGAAGAAATTATGAAGATTTATTACACTTGTAATGCCTATGAATTCATTTTTATTTTTGTTTTGTTACAGTGCTACGTTTTATGTGATCCAAATATCTGCAAGTATTGCAAATATTAAATGCCCCTTGATATAAATCAGTTATCAATATTTTCTATATTGCTCCAAGACCGCAAGTTAACTGACTACTGGCGTGGCGCAAAGGATAGCGTAACCAAGTGCGGTGCTGAAGGTCACTGGTTCAATCCCGTCCACTAGCAAATATTTATTTCTTTGTAATTAACATTTACAGAATGTTCTACATGTTTTTTTATTATTATGGTCACTTGTAATTTCTACATGTTTATTATGTTAACTGTTCTTCTAATTTCTGGTACATTCTGTCTGTGTATAAATAGAAGGGCACTCTGCCCGAGAGGCAGTTAGTGCTGCATATATGTTAAGTTCGCAATAAACCTGCTTTCAGTGTAAGTGCTGTGTTCAGTTGACAACCCTGCATTCAAAGTCAAGCCTGCTTCATTTCAAAGCGATATTGTCTGGTGGAGGCACCAGGTATCCTGCAATACATCTGCTTGGCTGCGGCTCCGACTAGGCAGCGTAAGAGCTATCACTTACATGCACAAGAACCGGAATACAAAGGGTATACTGACTACCTCTGTCTGAAGGTCCATGTCATAAAAAGACCCATGGATGCCAACACACCAGTAAGCCAGATACACATCAGACACCCATCGGTGTTCTCGGGAGATGCTGGACAGGACCCAAATAAATGGCTGAAAGGATTCGACAGAGTCACATAATGTGCTTGGCAAACTGATATTTCTACCTGGATGGGACGGCCCAGCACTGGTTTGAAGACAAGCTCGATAGCTGGGAAAAAATCCAGACAGAACTTGAGAAGACGTTTGGAAATTTCCGGCGGCAAGTCTGTTTATCGGAAGAGCAATTTAAGAACAGAGCCCAATGGCATTGTGAGTCAACACAGTCATATATACACATGTTTTTACCTTATGTCATGTAGTTAATCTGGATATGATGGAGGCTGATAAAATTTCACACCTAAAGAAGGGCATTGCGGAGGACATGTATCAAGCTCTTCTATTGAAAGACGTTTCGACGACACTTAAGTTTATCCAACGGTGCCAGAAGATTGAAGAGATGCAACAGAAGAGAGTTGGACAAAAGAAGTACGACAGACTCCCGAATGTTGTCCCTATGGTTGTTGTGGAAGACAAGCAACCCATTGCTTCTCTCATACAACAAATTGTGAGAGAAGAATTACAACAGTTTATGGCAGCTGGGACTGTTGGACCAAGCGAGCCCCAGATTATGGCCATGGATGTTAGTCCATTATGTCACGAGGGAGCTGACACCACTGTGGAAGCGGTATTTCAGACATTAGCTCCTGTCTGCCCTGCCAATCACACCCGATGTGAAGTATGGTGTAGCCCTGCTATGACATATTCTGCAAAACAACACACCACTGTGTCTCCACTGTGGGTGCCCTGGACATGTCGTACACTACTGCAGGAGAAGGCAAGTATTCGGTGATTATTTTGCTGCAAGACGTCAGCCATCAGAGCAGTTCTATCCCACGCAGTCACCTACTGATGAGTTCAGTCGACATATGGGAAGAGGCCCATCACCGTACCCTGGATGAGGTCGCTCTCCGACACACTGCTGCCCTTCACCATTACCATACAGAGGTACCAGCCACTCCCCTAGCCACCGCACCCAGGAAAACTAAGCGAGGTGACCATCTAAAGTGGTGAGGCCGCCGCAGTTTAAAATCTTTCAAGGACGACAGTTGCTAAGATGTCGAGAAATCTTATCAACTTCATAATCGATGGCCAATCTGTCCGGGCACTTGTTGATTCAGGAGCATCTTTCTCTGTATTGTCAGATAATTACCGCTGCACACTAAAGAACACAATGTTCTGTGATACAAGGGTAACTGTGCTGAAGGTCGCAAATTGAAAGTACATCCAGAAAGCAGGAACTTGGGTCGCAACAATAACCAACAATAGGATCCAGCTGTTTGAATTTGTTGTTTTAACAGTAGAGAGTCATAATGTCATCCTCTGATGAGACTTCCTACAGGCAAACCAAGCTATCATTGACTGTGGAAGATCTGAGGAGCAAGTTGAGGAAGTCGTTCTGACGGACACATGTAATACAGAATTTTATGTGTAGTTATTTGCCGTTGACAATGTGATGATCCCGCCATTGACAATGAGAAGAGTTCCAGTCACAAACACAGCTGAGTGGTTAAACTGTGAAGTGCTTGTTGATAGTAAACAGTTTATTATGCTCACAAAAGAAATTTACATACCAGCAGCTATCGTACGCATTACCAGTGGTCGAGGTGAGATTTGGATCACTAATTGTCACAATCAGTCACAACTTATCCCAAAAGAAATGTGTATGGGGACAGCTGAACCAATCGAGGACAGTAATCTCAACATCATCAACGAAGACCAATGCTGTTAGTACAGACAACACACTGGAATAAACAACCGTGGAACTGCCACTAGTGCCCAGACTGATCAAGGAACAATGCCAGCGGTTGTTAGCTACACTAACACAATTTTCGGGTGCATTCACACCCCAGCAGGAGAAAAGGAAGACGAAATGGCCCACGATAAGGCACTGTATCAATACTGGGGATCATCCACCAATTAGCCAGTGTTCGTATAGTGTCACCAGCTATTTAGATGACTTTGTTGTTTTCTAAAAAACATTTGTAGAACATCTGAGTCGCCTGTCAACTGTGTTGAAGTGAGTTCAGACTGCAGGACTCCACCTCAATACGTAGAAATGTGTCTTTGTCGTCAAAGAGAGAAAAATCCTGGGGCAACTGGTCAACGGAGATGGTATTCGCCCTGATCCAGATAAAGTAAGGGCAGTCACAGAATTTCCAACTCTTCAGCATATTCATAATGTGAGAAGTTCTCGGGCTGTGCTCATAGTACTGACGTTTCATGAAAAGGGTTTTGTAACAAAGCACGTCCATTGCAAGAACTTCTGCAGGGAGGGCCAAGTTTTACTGGGATGAGACAAAAGAAAGAGCTTTCAGGGCAATTAAGGAGGCTCTAACTTCCGCACCTGTTCTAGCCTTGTATGACAAGAATGGGAAAACTTAACTTCACACAGATTCCAGTGGTTATGGGATTGGTGCAGTGCTTGTACAAGTTCAGGAAGGTGCTGAAAAGGTGATAGCCTATGCATCAAGAGTTCTCTCAAAGTCTTGAGATAAACTACTCTACTACTGAGAAAGAATGGCTCGCAGTTATCTGGGCTATCAACAAGTTCCGGTCCTATTTATTCGGCAAACCATTCACTGTCATGACAGACCTCCATTCTTTGTGTTGGCTGACTAGCTTGTAGGATCCTTCAGATCGACTAGCAAAATTGGCACCAAGACTCCAAGAGTACGATGCGACAGTGGTATTTAAGAATGGGCGCAAACACAAGTATGCCGACTGCCTTTCGAAGAATCCATCAGTGGAACACAACAGCATGAATGAAATTTCAGCCCTCACTGAATTAGGTGTCATTACACCTGAACAGAGGGAAGATCCAGCAATATTAAAAACCATAGAAGCCTTGGAGAAAGGAGAACCGACCAATGGAGAGATCCAACTTATAAACGGGACATTGTATAAAAACAACTATGATCCACTGGGCCCCAAATAGCTACTTGTCATTCCAGTTCATCTCCAGCCAGCTATTCTCAAATATTTACATGATGCTCCAATATCTGGTCATCTGGGATTCATGAAGACCCTAGACAGAATCAGAAGCAGCTATTACTGGAAAGGTCTCTACTGATTTGTCAAGCACTGTGTGTGTCACTGTAAAGAGTGCTAGTGAGACGGAAGAATGTGCCGCAATTACCTCCAGGGCATCTCTTACCGATTCCGCCGGCAGCAGCTCCATTCCACCGAGTTGGGATCGATCTTTTAGGGAGGTTCCGGAAGTCTACAACTGGTAACCAATGGATAATAGTCTGCACTGACTACCTCACACGCTACACTGTCATCAAACCTGTGCTGACTGCAGAAGTTCCAGAGATCGCAAAATTCCTTGTAGAAGACATTATTTTGAAGCATGGAGCACCATGTGTAATGATATCTGATGGTGGAAAAGTAATCCAGTCAAAACTAGTATTAGAGGTAATGTCACGTTGCGACATTGTCCACAGAATTACAACTGCATACCATCCTCAGACAAATGGTCTTACAGAATGTTTTAACAAGACTTTAGCAGAAGGATTGGGATACAATACTGTCAGTCGTGACATTTGCTTATAATACCGCAAGACAAGACACCACAGGCTTTACGCCGTTTTTCCTGCTCCATGGCCGTGAAGCTGAGACGACACTGGATACGCTGTTCCCGTTGCAACTGGACAACACTCAGAATGACTATGTGGAACAGCTCATCAAGGTCAAAGAAGCAAGACAGCTGGCTCGCATACGGACACTGGACTCCCAGGAGAAGGACCGTCAGTGGTATAACGACAAGCACCGACCTGTTGTGTACAGCCTAGGAGATCTGGTATGGATTTTTACCCCTGTGCGGAACGTTGGACTATCAGAAAAGTTATTGAAGCGATACTTTGGTCCGTTTCGTGTCATACACTGCCTGTCAGACATCAGATACGGAGTTGAGGATTATGAGCCGTCGTCGAAATGACAAAAACGGAGAGACATTGTTCATGTCCTCCGCATGAAGCCTTACTACGATCCTGAAGGGCAGATGGGCGAAAATGGCTTCTTGTTCAAAGACAAAGGATGGTAATGATCCTGATGAAGCCAGTACAGGTACGTCTGTCGTCGTTAGTCGTGCAGAAGGGAAGGATTCTCCAGAACTGCCATACAGATGTACCATGACAAGATCAAGATCCAGGACATTGCAGTGGACTCCAAAGGGAACCTAACACCGGGTCACTGTTTTTTTTTTTTTTTCTTCTTCTTCTTCAGAAAAAGGAGCAATGCCACAAGAGCCCAAGTTAGCTGACTGCCGGCGTGGCACAAGGGATAGCATCACCAATTGCGGTGCTGAAGGTCGCCGTTTCAATCATCTCCACCAGCAATTTCTTTGTAATTAACATTTCCAGAATGTTCATGTTTCTTATGTTACTATTATTCTAATTTCTGGTACATTCTGTCTGTGTATAAATAGCAAAGCACTCTGCCCGGGAGGCAGTCAGTGCTGCGTGTATGTTTCACTTCACAATAAACATGCTTTCAGTATAAGTGTTTTGTACAATTGACAACCCTGCCTTCAAAGACAAGCCTTCTTCTATTTCAATGCGACAATATGAGAACATTTAACACTGAGCTGAAGTTCCACAGACTCCCATAGTCGGGAACACTGGCACTTGTGAATAATGTGAGTGCTCTGATCCCAAACTCTGAATTACTTGGGATGGACCATCTTTTTGCTTCCCTTTTGCACAGCTAAGCATTCACATTGTACTTTAAATTATACCACTCTCCATTTCATTTATGGCACAAGTTGTCTGTAGTGTATGTGAACATAATTCTGTTCTGTACTTATGCTAAAATGCAATAGGGTTAGTAGTGCTAATTTCACAAACTGTATTATGCTTACAATTGAATTTGTTTCGAAACAGTGTTAAGTATTTAAAAAAAGTGACGTTGTTTAATAGAAGGTTTAATATCAAAGAATTCATGGTTGACTCAAGCTAATCAAATGCTATCTAATAATGTAAAACTGGATCTAAACTATTTTAATTATACATGTTATATCTGTAAAATAAAGTTGCTTGAACAAACTAAGGTAATGTTAGAGAAATAATGTAACAATTTCATGAACATCATCTGCTGAGAAATAAATCAAAAGCCACACCCAATATGAGCATTTACTTCAAAGTTACCTGACATTATAATAGGATTTATGCAGAATGTAGAGAGGGTTGCTGGCCAGGTCTTTCCTTAGTTCTGTACCACCAATTGTCACATGAAAACGATAAAAACTGAGACAAAAGTAACTGGGGTACTAGCTTTTGGAACTATTTTCTGCCACCTCATGGCCTAGGTTCTCATTAAACTTTCCCTTTTTCTTTCCTTTCCTACCCTTTCTTTCTACCTGACGGAGGAAAATAGTTACGAGAGCTAGTGCACCCTTTATTTGGTCTTTTTCGTGTGACTATTGACAGTAAATAACTAAGGTAAGTACTGTCTACCCACACTGTATCTTTTGAATAAAATATTTGCATTTATACATATATTACAAACTCACTGAAGTGTTGTCAGGTGGCCAGTTGTCCTTAAGTGATAGCTGGTGAGCTTTTTCCATATCGCTGAGAAACTCTCTCTCTTCCAGTGTACTCGAACTGCTCTCATTTGATTTTCTTTCCTGTAACAGTGTTCTATTGAGTGTTTTGAATCCTTACCAATGCACTTCTAAACACTATCAATTATCTTACTACCAATAAGTGATCAGTGTATTAACTAATTATTTACCCACATCACCTGAGTATGCCATAAACACATTCTTCCTGAAACTACATTGACAGGACTCTAAAAACTTCGACTTTCAACCATTGTAAAATGTAAACAAACATGCCTACAGTCCTCACTTTATAAAGATCACACATTGTGTTTAATGTACCTACTTGACACAGGAACATTTATACCTTTACTCAATACATAGTTCAAGAACAGTGTAGTGCATTTCTAGACATTGTATATATATCCTCCAATGGAAAGAAGAAAAATACCTTTGTTAGATCACTCACGAGTGACTGCTTTTGGTCACCAAGGAATCTCACCAAGGAAAGTTACAACGCAAACTGTCCTGAGTCAATAGAGATGTGGTAAGTTCCTGAAATCATTTTCAAACTATGGGAAGTGGTCATAGCCTGACCCTTACTGGTTGCACGAGAGCACTAACTGCAACAGACAACCAGTATCTGCAATTTCTCACTTGAAGGAACCTCAACCAAACTGCCAAAATTGTGAACAATGACTGGGGGCCACCAGGAGGCAAATGTCAAACTGGACAGTACAAATTACACTCCATAATGAACCCTTGTAGCATTGCATTAACAACAAGAATTTGATAGTTTTCAGAACGTAAACTTAATTTCATATATGGCTATCGTTCAGTTCATATACAGAACACTATCGCTAATTCTCGCCGGATTGACAAAGAAGTCGAAATAACGGCGTGTTCTTTCAAATTAATGCCGCAGAAGCGTATGCTGTTCTCTCAACTTTAAGATGTATACTTTTCCTGAATTGCTTTTTTTTTTATTATTTATTAGAGGAGTGCCCACTTCTTATTGTACTACTAAAATCCCAAGTACTGTATAAGCAATACAATTAACAAAATACTTGGCTGAATCCGGAAACAATTCTGGCTCCAGGTTTTGAGCAATTGCTTTGATACTTGGTTTTATAGCGAAATTAACGCCAGATCGCGGGATGTTTAGCATCGTTTACCAGTTTTCTTTCTAAATGATGTTTACACTAAAACTTATGACTGTTATAAGTGGTTTTTCACGTTGCTCATGCATGTCTATCATCCTGACCGATTAACTGGTTCCCTTTAAGAATTAAAGTAAAAACCTAACATGGACTCTGAAATATTAGGATGTATGTTATTCTATTAAACTACTAAATCCTGCAGTAGTCTCACGATTTTTTTCTGACGGTGGGTAGTCGCTTTAAACAGTAAGTTTGCAAAGATATAAACTTATAATTAATAATATTAATATAAGTAATTGAGAATGTAATAATTTACTGCGCATATATAAATTTTAATTTGTTACTACATACCATTTTGTACCTATAAATGATATCCAATTTCACTGTATCACTATTTCTTAATACCCATAAAATAGAGTTGGGGGGGGGGTGAAACTTTAAGACTGCGCATTAATTTCATCCTTTGAATTAAGCGCCAACGTTATTCATGTTAAGCTAGCGAAGTTGTAAGCTCTTCGGAAGCCAGTATGTGCTGCCATCTTGCGTCAATATTCGTAAGCTCTCCATATACTGAGTGAATCTTGCATATTTTCTTGCTTTTTTCGCGCCAGCTTTTCAAAGTGGTTATTTGACCGAAAACTTTCATACGACAAGAGAGAATTGTGCATTTTACATTACTGGCAAGCATTTATTTTTATGACTCTTACCTCTGATACGTCTTTTCTTTCACTGTAGTATTTTTAGTATTTTAGGTATTACTATATAGCCTCAAAATTGTAAAATGTTAGTAGCGACTACTGAATGGGGTTAACACTGAGTTAAAAATCACGTACCTGTGAGGCATGAACCTAAATAATGGAGGGTGGACGAGCTGCTGGGGAGTGTAACATATTATTTTTGCAGATTTCGAAGCTACTATAGCTGAAAAATCTTAGTTCTCCCATTAGTAACGGAAAAATAGGCAGAATTTATTCATTGTTATGTTTCAGTTTTTGTCTTAGATGTTCATAAACAATCGACTGGTGTGTAGGTCCTAATCATGAGACAAATAGATTTCTCCTATAATACCTAGTTTAAAACGAGAATAATGTCAAAATGTTTCCCCAACATTATGGGTTGGGATTGGGACACCGATTGAAGGTATTCATTACTATTTCATTGCTTATAAAATAGGATAATGTCCATATTCGGGTAGAGGAATGTCAATTTTGTGTACAAAGTTTTAGGTAAATGACAAGAATGTAAATAACTAATGAGAGTGTCCTAAAATTACCCGTTTTACATTGTACGGTATCTGTTTAATATCACAAATCTTGTATAATTAGATTGTAAAAAAGGACGAAACGCAACACTGGTTTCTACACCTTTTTAGTTTATACAGATTCGTAAACATCTCATATTTAACATTTCAAATAAGGCTCCGAACAGATTTTTGCTACATTTCAGCTGTAGTACCTGAGAAATCTGCAGTTTTGCTGCTATTATATTCACAACGCCCTCTCTGTTCTGCGACTACCTCAGCAAAGGATTTATCCTACAAGGAAAAGGAAAACACGAATATAACAAGTGACTATCGCGAACAGGGACAAACCATTGTACCTGTTGGAAATTAACAAGCAAGAAAAATGAAGAAAACTTCAGACCCAACTACAATAAGGCTTCTATTTATCGTATGCCACGGGTAGCGCGAAACTGTCAATTCGCAAAAACTACCGATAATTCCCCCACAGTTGCTCTAATTCAGATGAAACGAAGGATTAAAGTAGTAAGTATAAGGAGTCACATACTTGGGGTCCACAGGCATGAATAGGGAAGAAAAAATCCAGTAGAACGTACTGTTAAGCCCGCATGTGACTATTGCAAGGTTAAGGTTTGCGACAAAATCTTTTTTTTTAACCCCAAGCCCTCGCGCATTCTGCTCACAGTAATTTTCAAACAATCAGCATTTTATAATTTCTAAATAAAAAAATAAGAATTTTCTTACAAAAATTACTTATTTGCACGTACAAAGTACGTTTCAGACTGTTCAGTGAGTGGGGGGAAAAATGCTACACATACTACCCAACCTATCGCGTACCGGTAACTTTTAAAGTAGCACTACGCTACCGGCTCTTTGTTTCACACAGCATCGAACTTACTCGTGCGAAAGCATCACGATTTAAAAGAAACTACTAGCTTAGCACATAAAACAAAATATGCCTGTATCTATTTTTACCTTTAACTAGCACGCTATCTGGCATGTTATCTTTCAATGTCCAGTTTCAAGTAACTTTTGATGTAACTTACTGGCATAGAACATTAGTTCTTGCAATATTTCCGTAACGAGAAACACAGCTCGGCCAATTCCAATAGATTTCAATAGCCAGTCTTGAGAAAATAATATATTATCCTCGTCAATCACCACCCAGTGCTTCCCTCAGGAGGGTAGCCTGGATCTGAAGTTCTGACGAGCATTTCGTCGTCGTGACGTCCCACTGACGTAAATAACTTCTGTCGACCATATATCGATTTCCGTGATCTTTCAGCGTGCTGCAACATCATTTAAATATCAAATACTTGTAAAGAAAAATATTTAAAGCACTTTGTGAGTCATGATAGGCCTACAATTTTTCCATCCCTGCTCGTTTCATCCACAGCAATATACTCTTAGGTTCCTGCACACCTCATTCTTTAAAATCATGCTTTATTCGTTTACTAAGCAATCCATCAACGAATAATGTTTCTAAACGGGTCCCAAATCCAAAACGGTTTATCCCTGGCAATGCACTTGGGTCAGGGACATTGCCCATGTCAGAAGAGAAATTCAGTCGTTTGCTTGTGAAGAGAAATTCAGTGGTTTGTTTGTAGAACAATAATTTAATATCAATTTCTGTTTATCGCCTAATCCATTCACAAATCAGAAATTTCCACATATTCGGCATTAACAGGGAAATATTTATTTCATACTTTGTTTTATAAACAAATGGAAATGTAAATAACATTGAATTTCGCAGGACTTGCACTTGTTATAACACACATCCAGAATGATTGTAGAAACGTTAAAATGGGGGAGGGGGTAGAGGTGGAAACCTTGTCTTGCCCCCTCCAAAGTTTCAATTGCGGTGGGGGGGGGGGGGGGCAGTCTCCCTGCCACTTTAAACTGTGGAGGGGCAAGACACGGTTTCTGCCCCTCCCTCCCCCAGCATTTTTTATGGCAGCCACTTTTCCCCTTGACTAAAGCACCTTTTAACAACTGCTACATTCTGTCCTCTCCATTTGTCATATTTGTCAGTCTGCGACTGCTAATAGCGGACAACGTCTGTACTGATGGGGCACTCAAAGTCAGTATTACCTATGAGACGCAGGGCAAACTTTAAGAGTCATCCTCCCCCCCTCCCCCAACTTGCGCAACCCCCCCCCTCCCTTAAGAAATGGTTGGTATGCCACAGATGCACACCAAATTAACTTCTATCACCAGTGACTTACACCAGAACTATAACCTATAGCACAGTATAATGCATTACTTTAACCACTACACCAGTGACATGAGATCGTTGGAGTTATTACATACCTGTAAGCTTATTAACCAAGGCTAACTTACAGGTAATGTTAACTGATAAATTTTAACTGTATCAGTGCCTTCAAAAAATGTTCAAATGTTTTGTATAGCTTATGGGACTTAACTACGGGGTCATCAGTCCCTAAACTTACAAACTACTTATGAACTAACTAAGACTAAGGACGGCACAAATATCCATGCCCGAGGGGGGATTCGAACCCCCGACCATAGTGGCCGTGCAGACCGTGACTGTAGCACCTCAGTCCCCTCGGCCACCGCGGCCGGCATCAGTGCCTCAACATGGTATATTACAAGTACTTTTAATAAAGTGAAGTACTTTTCCAGTTATATCAAAACAACTGTTTGTGTCTTGACATTTCAGCAGCCATTGTTACCTTTCTAAGTGAAGCTGCCAGTTTTCAATTTTATTATGGTTGGTTTCTTCAGGCCGATTACGCATATGAGCTGTAACACACATACAGAAATGACACTCACATATACAACACTTTACCTAGCTGTCAGCCATCAGCCTTCATCAGAAAAAGAGCATTCACACAACACTGGCACCATTCAAACACATACAACTGTATTGTAAATGTGTCTTTTCTTATGTGCCTGTCGCAGCTCATTATACATCTTTGCAGCAAGATGTAAGCTATCATATTGTTGAATTCCAACCTGGACTTTCAATTATTACATTTACATTTAGCTTTGAGGTTAGGGCAGGGTCTCATGACATTTCAGACCAGAAATCTATGTCATGTGACCATACCCACCCGGCTGCACAGTAAATAAAGCAGCATGTGGTGGTGCATGCGGCATGTTCCATTCTGGAAATAGATGTTAAGGTGTGATCTTCACTTGGTGGGCAGAAACTGAAAAGGCACCGAACTCGCAACTATACCTGAGAGGAGCGGCATGACTTCCTAGGTTGACAACATACCACTCACAACACTGCTATTTTCTGTGCAAGATCAGCCCTTGGGCATGGGCCCATAGCGATTTGAAATCAAATGCTCTGGGCAAAGGGTGGTGTCAGTGGCAATAAAGCGCCCACCGAACCTCTCTGATGGCCTCAGCTTTCTGTTGTAGTAGTAATAGTTGGTTTTTAGGGGACTAAACAGCTAGGTCAGTCCCTTGTTCCTAGCTAGGAGTCCACTGTCAGAAGCTTAAAAATGAAACACTGGAAAAAGAAACTCACATAAGGAACAGATTGGCAAACAATTCACTGACAACACAAAAGAAAGAGACAATATATAAAGATGACAAGCCAGGAACTGAGTTAAAACAAAACAGAGTACCATGGCTGGCTGATCACAAAGATAAGAAAGGATGAGCCAGCTATGCTGCACACACTAAAAATCACTGGGTATTCTACACAGAAGTCATAAAAGGGCGCAAAAATGTTCGATAGGTGGGGACCCGAGGGGTCAGGCTGTAGCACCCATCACTAGATGGAATTGGAAAAACCAGCTGTGCAAATAGAACTTGAAACAGAGTTGGCCTTGGAGGCATCATCACCTAAAAGTGTAGTGCGTCTGGTAGATTGAAAGATTGCCGCGAGTTGGTTAAAAGTGAACAGTCCATCAGAAGGTGGACTACTGTCAGCACTGCTCCATACCGACACACCGGTGGGGCCTCACGGCGAAGGCGGTGCCCATGCATTAGCCGAGTATGGCCAATTCACAGTCAGGAAAGAACAACAGAGTCCCGCTGAGAGGCACTCAGGAAGGTCTTCTATGTGCCAGTGGAGTGTTTGATGGTGCAGAGCTTATTCGGGACACTCGCGTCGACCCATTTGGAATTCCAAATCCCTAGTATCTTTTAGTTCAATTCCCTTCGGAGATCCCCTTCCTGGAGACCAATTACCAAAGGACGTGACGTGGTGACTTGCTTCGCCAACTGATCTACGTGTTCATAGTCTGATATACCAACGTGGACCGGTGTCCAAAGAAAAGCGACAGAACGGTCTGACTTGCCAAGGGTGAACACTGCTTCCTGAATTGACCACACTACGGGGTGTTTAGGAAAACACTGGTCTAGTGCCTTTAAGCCGCTCAGGGAGTCTCTACAGACGACATACAACCCCCCCTGGGGCAGGCTCGGAGATGCGTAAGGACTCCTAGAACTGCAACCAGCTCCAGTGAAGACACTACTACCTCGAGGCAAGGATCGCTGTTCACAATGGTCACCACACACAAAGGTGTACCTAGCATATCCATCGGCCAGATAACCGACTGTGTAAAGCACTTCCGCATTGTGAAATGTGAGCAGTGCTAGGAACCAGCGACAAAGATTTAATGGTGGTACTGAGTTTTTTGAGTCCTGGGACAGGTCCAACCGAATCTTCAGGGGAGGCATGCACCAAGGAGGGGTACAGCAAGAGTAGTGGAAATTAGGAGTAAAGGGAAGGGAGTAAAGGGACGAGAGAAGGAAATGGACACGGACCACGATCGGAAGACGTGACCTGGGCCATCGTCATGGGGATGAAAGTGTAGCAGCCGGAAATATAAGCCTGTGATTGGGGTGGCAGGACAAAACGTGAACGCTGACGGCATAGGAAGCAAGTAACTATTGTTGGCTGAACCGCAGGGAAGGAACCCAGCCTCAGCAAGGAGGCTTGTCACTGGGCTTGCACAAAAAGCCCCCATTGCTAGATGGACACCATTGTGACGGATGGGGTCTAAGATCTGCAATGAGGAAGGTGCTGCCGAATCACACACAAGGCTCCCATAGTTCAGGCGGGATTGTATGAGAGCCTTTTACAGTTGCAGGAGTGTTGGACGTGAGGCTCCCCAAAACAGTGTGGCTAAGGCAGCATAAGATGTTTAGGTAGCGCCAGCACTTTTGTTTAAGCTGTCAGATGTATGGCAGCCAAGTGAGCCGGTCATCTAAGAGCATGCCGAGAAAGTGATGCGTCTACGACACTTAGCAGTTCATCAGCCAAGAAGAGCTCAGGGTCCAAGTGAACAGTTTGGCAACAAAAGTGCATGACTCGGGTTTTACATGCAGAGAACTGGAAGCCATGTGCTGCGGCCCATGAATGTGCTTTTGTAATTGATCCCTGCAGACGCCTTTCAGCAAAACTGATGCTCTTTGACTTTTAATACATGCAAAAGTCATCGGCAAATAGGGAACAAGAGATCTATGAGCCTACTTCAGCTACGATACCATTAATCGCCACAAAAAAAAAGGGGCACACACAGAACAGAGCCCTGTGGGACACCATTCTCCTGAGAGAGTGGAACTCAAATGTCGACCCTAACACGAAAGGTGTGAAGGGAAAGGAAGGTTTGGACGAAGATCAGAAGAGCACCCTATAAACCCCATTCGTGTCACATGGCCAGTATGTGGTGACGACAGGCGGTATCGTACGCCTTCTGAACGTCGAAGAAGATGGTGATAAGGTGCTCAGACTGAGCGAAAGCTTGACGGATTGCTCACTCAAGAGACACAAGGCTATCTATTGTGGAGCGACCCTGGCGGAAGACACCTGTTGCTGAGCCTAGAGTCTGCGATCTTCCCGCACCCACACGAGCTGCCGACTCACCATACGTTCAAGGAGCTCTGAGAGAACGTTGGTGAGGGTAATCGGGCGGTAACTATTTGCCAGCTGTGGATCGGCGCCAGGTTTCAACACCAGGATGACAATGCTGTCCCGCCATTGCGATGGGAATACACCTTCAGCCCAGACACGATTAAACAGGGCGAGCAGTTTGTGTCGAGAATCCACCGACAGGTGATGAAGGAACTGGTTATGGATGCGGTCTGGCCCTGGTGAAATATCAGGACATCCAGCTAGGGCCCTTTCGAACTCTACACACTAAATGGAGCGTTGTATGGCTCTTGGCGACGTGTGCGGAATGATGGCATCTGTCCCTCAGTTCGCTCTTTTAGGGTGCGGAATTGTGGGATATAGGCCACTGTTGCAGAATATAGTTTGTAATGTTTGGCCATGTGCTCTGCAATTGCCGTGGGGTCTGTACAGCGTACCCTGGGGTAGGAGACGGGAAATTGCCGACGGTGGGCAGTGGGCAAAAATGCGTCGGACTTGCGACCACAGCCGAGATGGGGGAAGCGCGAGAGCCGAGGGTGGCAACGTACCGCTCCCAAGAGTCCTGCTTACTCTTCTGGATTAGTCGCCGAGAGCGGGCCCGGGGACGCTTAAAGGCGATCAGGTGTTCAATCGAATAGTGGCGCTGGACTGCTCGCCAATGTTTCCGGATGGCTTCAGCGACTTCTGGTCTCCACCAAGGCACCAACTTGCGTTTTGGCAAGCCACGAGAACTGGGGACTGTGGCTTTGGCTGCAGAGACAATGGACAAAGTTACTTGTTAAACTACCCTATCAATATCTGCAGAAGTGGAGCAGCTACCACAGCAGCCAAGTACAGGCTGGCCAATCTGCTCTTTGGAACTGAGCTGGTTGGAACTGAGGCAAAGATACAAGACTTGGGATGTGGTCGCTACCACACAGATCCACGTGTACCTTCCAGCTGAGATGTGGAACAAGATTGGGGCTGCAAATAGAGAGGCCAACAGCTGAGTACGTGCCGTGTGCCACCCCGACGTGTGTGGGTGCACCTGTGTTTAGGAGGCAGACGTCCTACTGTCCCAGTACAGTCTCGACACACCTACCACGGCGGGAGATCTCAGCTGCATCCCCACAGAGTGTGGTGGGCATTGAAGGCCCCCAAAAAGAGGAATCGTGGGGGTAGTTGAGAGACCAGGGCAACAAGGTCCGCAGCAGAGACAACCTCATCCGAGGAGAGGTAGAGAGAACAGATGTTAAGTTCCTGCGTTACCCGTATGCAGACAGCCACTGCCTCGAGGGCTGTGAGGAGGGGCGCTGGGGACAGTGGCAAGGACGTAAACACAGTGGCAACTAGAGGCTGTCGTAAACGGAACGGTTTTTATAGTAGCTCCGATAGCCCAGAAGGTCAAGGATCCGTTGAGCAGGAAACCATGTTTCCTGTAATGCCAAACAGAGCACAGGAATGTGGCACAACAACCGTTGCAGCTCAGCCAGGCGGACGAAAAAACTGCCGCAGTTCCATTGCAGGGTTTCAGTGTTTCTTTGCTGAAATGCCTTAATGAAAAATGAAAGATCGTCAACTCAGGGGATCACATTTTGCCAAGGGCTGTGTGTCTACAGCATCAAGAACCATCGGTTTAAGGGTCTCTGAGGGCGAGATCCACAGTGGACGTGAGGATCTCCACCTCATCTTTTGAGGCAGAAGACTTAAGGAGATGTGGCTTTGAAGCCACAGAGGAGTCCTGCTTCCTGTGCTGCTGCTGCTGCTGCTGCTGCTGCTCCTGCTTCATCGCCTCTCGTTGCCCTTTTGGTTTTGAGGGCGGGGAGGTCTTTTCATAAGTGCTTACAGGCACTGCTGCAGATCAGGAAGCCCTTGGCCTAGGAGCTTGCGGATCCTGCGATCTCTGGCTGTGATCTGCCAATCCACTTGTGGACTCTTCGGAAAAGAGTGTCCCAAGGGACCCCTTTCCGAGCGAGAGGGGCCAGGGAAGACTTTCTTCTCCGGCTTTGGAATGGGGACTGGTGTCCCCGGTGATGGGGGCAAAATTGCTCCAAATGTTCAAATGTTTGTTAAGCTTAAGGGACTTAACTGCGGGAGCATCGGTCCCTAAACTTAAACTACTTATAAACTACCTTATACTGGAGATGACACAAACATCAATTCCCTAAGGGGGATTCGAACCCCCGACCGTAGCGACTGCGTAGACTGTGTGACTGGCACACTGCAGACCGCTTGGCCACTGCGGGTGGCCAAAATTGCTCCCACAGATGTTGAGGGAGCAATGGATGGAGACTGGCCGCCTACCATCGTGGAAGGTTGCTGATCCATAAGGCCCACGGGAGAATATAACACCTTTGTATTCGCGGGGCGGAGGGGGGGGGGGCAGCAGGGGCCGTTGGGGGGGGGGGCAGCAGGGGCCGTTTGGGGGGGGGGGCAGCAGGGACCGTTTGGGGGGGGGGGGGGGGGGGCAGCTGGGACCGTTTGGGGGGGGGCAGCAGGGACCGTTTGGGGGGGGGGGGCAGCAGGGACCGTTTGGGGGGGGGGGCAGCAGGGACCGTTTGGGGGGGGGGGGCAGCAGGGACCGTTTGGGGGGGGGGGCAGCAGGGACCGTTTGGGGGGGGGGGCAGCAGGGACCGTTTGGGGGGGGGGGCAGCTGGGACCGTTTGGGGGGGGGGGGCAGCTGGGACCGTTTGGGGGGGGGGGCAGCTGGGACCGTTTGGGGGGGGGGGGTCAGCTGGGACCGTTTGGGGGGGGGGGTCAGCTGGGACCGTTTGGGGGGGGGGGCAGCTGGGACCGTTTGGGGGGGGGGCAGCTGGGACCGTTTGGGGGGGGGGGGCAGCTGGGACCGTTTGGGGGGGGGGGGGCAGCTGGGACCGTTTGGGGGGGGGGGGGGCAGCTGGGACCGTTTGGGGGGGGGGGGGGGCAGCTGGGACCGTTTGGGGGGGGGGGGGGGCAGCTGGGACCGTTTGGGGGGGGGGGGGGGCAGCTGGGACCGTTTGGGGGGGGGGGGGGCAGCTGGGACCGTTTGGGGGGGGGGCAGCTGGGACCGTTTGGGGGGGGGGGGCAGCTGGGACCGTTTGGGGGGGGGGCAGCTGGGACCGTTTGGGGGGGGGGCAGCTGGGACCGTTTGGGGGGGGGGCAGCTGGGACCGTTTGGGGGGGGGGCAGCTGGGACCGTTTGGGGGGGGGGCAGCTGGGACCGTTTGGGGGGGGGGCAGCTGGGACCGTTTGGGGGGGGGGCAGCTGGGACCGTTTGGGGGGGGGGCAGCAGGGACCGTTTGGGGGGGGGGCAGCAGGGACCGTTTGGGGGGGGGGCAGCAGGGACCGTTTGGGGGGGGGCAGCAGGGACCGTTTGGGGGGGGGCAGCAGGGACCGTTTGGGGGGGGGGGGCAGCAGGGACCGTTTGGGGGGGGGGGGGCAGCAGGGACCGTTTGGGGGGGGGGCAGCAGGGACCGTTTGGGGGGGGGCAGCAGGGACCGTTTGGGGGGGGGCAGCAGGGACCGTTTGGGGGGGGGGCAGCAGGGACCGTTTGGGGGGGGGCAGCAGGGACCGTTTGGGGGGGGGCAGCAGGGACCGTTTGGGGGGGGGCAGCAGGGACCGTTTGGGGGGGAGCAGGGTTCTGGAACACACCACGTACTTTGGAAATGGCTTTGAACCTTATCTGCTAGACTCACTCTGTTCCCTGAGTGTAGCCAGGGTGGGGCAGGCCATCGAAGAAAGGCCAGGGGCAGAAGAACTATTACTGTCTGGAGAGAATTTGGCCGCAGGAGAGCAGTCAGACACGAACTCACTTCATGTGCAGGATGTCCATACCTGGTTCACCTGCTCCGGTCAGGGGTTTTCCCATCCATGGGCACCACCCAGCCACAGCAAGGACTGCCTGGTGGGACAGTCATTACCACGAGTTTCGATACCCCAAAAGGATTGGTAACTACTCCTAGGTATACATGGGGCATTTGCTGTAAAGGTACCAGTAGTGTGATCTCTGTGTTGTCATGGGCCTCAACCAATAGGGTACATAAGAGCCCCAACCCCACAAGGACTCGCTAGACAGTGTTGGGCCCTTGGGGACATAGCGGGGATTGGGGGCTATGGCGAGGAGGGAACGGGCAAAGGAAGAGAGAGAGAGACCAGCATCCCACCAGCTAGGTAGAGAGCTGCACCTAATAGCTTCCACTTTGAATGGATATTTTTTAGTTGAGGTCAAACCCCAAGGAGGGCCAAAATCACAAAAGCCATCAGTGGTACCATGGGAATAGCCGGGCTGTCAAAGTGAAACACCCAGGGAGAGAGGAGGGGCGAAAAGTAGGGAGCAATTGGGAGGGGGAGGAGGGAACTGGGAAAGGTAATGCAGCCTGGGAAACTATGAAGAAAGGCTGCAACGGCTCGGGGGCCTGTGCGTGCCACACTCATACCCACAAGAGATTTTTTTAGGTAGCAGAACTACTTAGGTCATTAGCGCCCAACACTGCCTATAGTTAAATCGAACCGGGGTTTGGCCATATTTGCACGATGTATAAAAAGTAAAACTCGGTCAGCAGAATGCGGATCATCAGCTAAATAATCAGACATTTCAAATGGTAAACATAGATCATGACGGACGAGTAAAAAATGGACATTACACTGAAAGGTGGTAAACAGTAAAAGGTGCAACACAGTGATCACATAAGGGAGCAGGATCACTACGAAGTAAATACTGGTGGCTATAACGGTAGTAATAACGGCCCAGAAGAATCTCTCAGCGGGAGGATCAAGATGACGTTGACCAAAGATCAGGCACAGGTTTAATGGCTCGCAGTTTGTTCCCTGATAGGGATGACCAATGTAAAACCCAACCTGAGATGACACGCTGGGAGACGCCGACACTCCTGGTGGTAGATGATCGGCTATAGAATTGATTGCTACTGCACATAAAACGCTCAGGAGTGAACCCTGGGAGACCCCGTTCTCCTGAATAAAAGTGCTCGATAAAACCGAACCAACACACACTGTAAAAACATGGTCTGTTAAAATTCCCGGATAAAAATTGGCAGACGACCCCGAAAACCCCATTTAGGAAGAGTGCGGAGGATGCCTATCCTCCAGCAGTTGTCGTATGCCTTTTCCAGATTAAAGAACGCCGCTACTGTCTGGCGCTTCCGTAAAAAGTTATTCATTACTGAAGTAGATAGGGCGACGAGATGATTCACCGCAGAACGGTGCTTGCAAAAACGCACATTGGACATTAGAAAGTAGATGTCGCGTTTCAAGCCACCATACCAGGCGCCCGTGAATCATGCGTACCATCACGTTGCATACGGTACTGGTGAGGGAAATGGGGGTGGTAGCTGGAAGGGAGAAATTTGTCCTTCCCAGGCTTTGGTATGGGAATGACTGGCTTCACGCCAACGTCGCGGAAAGGTGCCTTCTATCCATATGCGGTTGTAGGTGGCCAGTAGGAAGTACAAGCCCATAGGAGAAATGTGTTGCAACATTGCTACATGAATGATGAATGCCATCTGGTCCTCGAGTGGAGGACCGCGAAGACGAGAGTGCGTGGTGAGCTCTTGCAGAGTAAACTCGGCATTGTACCGTTCACGGTTCTAAGAGGAAAAGGACGATGGAGTCGCCTCCACTGTCCGTTTCCTAGTGATAAAAGCGTCATTGTAGTGAGAAGAACTAGATACTTCTGCACAATGTCGACCAAGTGCGTTGGCTATTTGTGGAGGGTCGACGATGGTGTCAGTTGCGACACAGAGACCGGGAATCGGGGAGTGAGCCATTGTGCCTGAAATTATTCTGAAGTTACCCGATACGATAGAGGAAGGGGTAGACCTATTCAGTTCGGAAATGAGAGCCAGCTGGCGCGTTTACAGTCGCGAAAGGCGAGGACAATAGGCCCGCAGGCGTTTGTATCTAATGCAGTTGTGGAGCGTGGGTCGTTGTTTAAAGGTTCTGGGGGCACGTCGCCATGCTCGCATAGCAACACAGCATTCCGCAGTCCACCACGGGATAAGGGGACAACGTGCTTGGCTAGTCTTACGGGGGATGGAACATTCCGCGGCAGCGAGAATACCTGTGGTAAGGTCTTCAACTTGGTCGTCTATACTGGGAAATTTATCAGTACCAAAATCCGCCAGTGACGAATAGAGCTCACAATCCGCTTTGGTTATCCTCCAGCGGTGTGGATGCTCAAGGGTGCCAGGCGTCATTAGATAAATTACACACGGAAAATGATCGCTCGAATGTGTGTCAGAGAACAGACCATTCAAAATGCCGTGCCAGCTGAGCAGTGCAGATAGATCTATGTGGCTGATAGTGTTTGTGGAGTCCGAAAGATAAGTTGGTTCACCAGTGCTAAGACAGATGAGCTAAACGTCCCACCAACAAAAAGTGACATGGAAGCCGCTCAATGAGATCTAGAAGATCAGATCTAGTGACTGGAAAGGAGGAAGGAGCGTAAATAATGCACAGTGTGAAGATAAATCCAGGAAGGTTTATCCGGCGACAGCTTGTATTGGAGCACACAAAAGGATGGGTGTACTATGTACGTCATCCCAAATGAGCAACATTACGCCCCCGTGGGCTGGAATTCCTACCACATGGGGAAGGTCAAAGTGAACGGCAGTGTAGCGTGGGAAAGTAATTCGAGTATGAGGGAGCAATTTGGTCTCCTGTGGAGACGAGATAATTGGCTGATATGTCCGTGTAAGAAGTTGCAGTTCTGCCCAATTTGACCAGATACCACGAATGTTCCACTGAAGAATATCCATAGTAGGATAAAATGGTATAGAGGTGGACGTTGGCCCGACGAAGGCGGAGGGCCACAATGCGAATGTTCGCAACTGGTGGTGTCTGATACGGGAGGGTCTTGCTCCATATTCTCAGAGGTGACCACGGCAGCTGCGCGAGGGTGGTCGGCAGCACCATCTTTGGCTGATGCACCTGGAGAGACTATAGGCTTCCAGGGGATGCCATCGTCACATTGTGAGGTAGATGGGGGGGGGGGGGGCGACGTTTTCCCCTTACTTCACTTCTTGGAGCCCTGGTGAAGTGCTTTGTAGACTCAGATGTGGGAGGGAGCGTGGAGGAAATACTCGCGCGAATACTCCTCCTCAGACTTACGTGTCTGAATCTGTAATATCACAGCTGAAGATGAAGATTTGGAAGAGGTATTCACATTTTTCGTCGAACGTGACGCCGTTGTCTATGTATACTACAGCAGTAAACTGTAGTTCACATGTCTGTGTGGCCATGTCCCGCATTGGTGGAGGCGCTGCAACTACTTTACTGTAGTTACCATGCGGTGGGATATTAGGCTTACGAGTGGCGTACATCTTACGTGCAACTCGTATAGGAACCTTTTCCCTGACTCATTTTCTGTATGGCCCATTCATCGGCAAATATGGGAAATTCCCAGGAGGAGGCAGCATGATTCCCGTTTCAATTGGGGGGACGGTGGTGGACAATGCCCCTCATGTGCATCTTTACCACAGATGACATGTTACTGGGTTCTTGCACGACTGACTTATATGATTAAAGCGATGGCACTGGTAACACCGAGTAGGGTTAGGAATTTAAGGTCATACTGTGACTACCTCATATCCTGCAGGATTTAACTGGGCCAGCAATGGCGTCAACCCCTTTCTGAATTATAAATAGGTTTATTGACGACAGTGCCTGCGCAAGCCGACGCTTGCGACCTGCTTAACTGCCGCCGCCCCTCCCCCCCCCCTGCGCACGCCATTTTTTTAAAGAAAAACTTTTGTGGATTTTTTAAAACAAATCTATAGGAAATGTCAGCAATCAATCGCAATTTTCGTTTACTTTTCAGATGTACCTAGGTTTCGGCCACTGAGTGGCCAGTCTCAAAGTTTTTAATATGTCCCTACATATAAACCGTCATGGTTTGAAAGTTACGTTCAGTATGATGGTGCAGATATAAACAAAACTCAAAGCATTGGGAATAGCCACACTGTGCCCGAAATCTGTGTAGATATAGAAAAAAAATTGCGACTTATTGGTGACATTCTCTACAGATTGGTATAAAACAGTCGCCGGGCACCAGCTCAAAAATGGAGTCAAACCTGATTGAAGAAACCTACATAATTGTAATAAACCTTGTGAATT
The DNA here is from genome assembly GCA_026315105.1 of Locusta migratoria. Lineage (NCBI taxonomy): Eukaryota > Metazoa > Arthropoda > Insecta > Orthoptera > Acrididae > Locusta > Locusta migratoria. The sequence goes on along the minus strand of CM048755.1, from coordinate 478,357,177 downwards.
TACAAAAATGTCAAAATGTGTGTGTAATCTTATGGGACTTGACTGCTAAAGTCATCAGTCTCCAAGCTTACACACTATTTAACCTAAATTATCCTAAGGACAAATACGCACGCACGCGCGCGCACGCACGCACGCGCACACGCACTCACACACACGCACTCACACACACGCACTCACACACACGCACTCACACACACGCACTCACACACACGCACTCACACACACGCACTCACACACACGCACTCACACACACGCACTCACACACACGCACTCACACACACGCACTCACACACACGCACTCACACACACGCACTCACACACACGCACTCACACACACGCACTCACACACACGCACTCACACACACGCACTCACACACAAACGCGCGCACCCGAAGGAGGACTCTAACCTTTGCCGGGACAGTCCATGACTGCAGCACCTTAGACCCTTCGGCTAATCCCGCGCAGCATGAACTTACAGTTAAGTAAATAAACATTTTCAATGGTTGTGAACAGATAATGTTGTTGTTGTGGTCTTCAGTCCGCAGACTGGTTTGATGCAGCTCTCCACGCTACAATGTCCTTTACAAGTCTCTTCATCTGGGAATAAGTTCGGCAACCTACATCCTTTTGAATCTGCTTGCTGTATTCGTCCCTCGGTCTCCCTCTACGGATTTTATCCCACTCACTTCCCTCTAATGCTAAGTTGACGATTCCTTGAAGTCTCAGAATGTGTCCAACCAATCTACCCCTTCTCTTAGTCAGGATATGCCAGAAACACTTTTTTTTCTCCCCAATTCGGTTAAGCACCTCCTCATTACTAACGTGAACTACCCATGTAATTTTCTTCATTCGTCTGTAGCACCACATTTCAAAAGCTTCTATCATCTTTTGGTTTGAACTCCTTATCATCCACTTCCATACAATGCCACACTCCAGACAAATGCTTTCAGAAACGACTTCCTAACATTTAAAATAATATTGGATGTCAACAAATTTTGGTTCTTCAGAAACGCTTTCCTTCCCATAGCCAATCTGCATTTTATATCTTATTTACTTTGGCCATCAGAAGTTATCTTGCTACCCAAATAAGAAAACTCAACTACTGCTTTTATGGGCTCATTACCTAATCTAATTCCTTCAGAATCACCTGATTTTCTGATGATATATTCCATTATCCTTGTTTTATTGCTGTTCATCTTATACCCTCTATTCAAGACAATATCGATTCCATTCAATTGCTCTTCCAGATCCTTTGCAGTCTCTGACAGAATTGGTATCTCATCGGCAAACCGCAAAGTTTTTATTTCTTCTCCATGGACTTTAATTCCCTCTCCAAATTTCTCCTTGCATTCCTTCACTGCTTGCTCAATGTACAGAGTCAACAACATTGGGGAAAGGCTACAGCCCTGACTTACTCCCTTCCCAACCGGGTAATGTATTCAAGGGAAAATAAAATATATTTACAATTTAACGATTCTTCAAACCAAACTATGATATTTACAATACCTATTCAGTGTTGAACAAAATAAGAAATAACACAGTAAATAACCGAGACACTGATCATAATAAAAAAATTAAAATAAAGAAAAAATGCCGGCCGCGGTGGCCGAGGGGACTGAGGCGCTCCAGTCATGGTCTCCACGGCCACTACGGTCGGGGGTTCGAATCCCCCCCCCCCCCTCGGGCATGGATATTTGTGCCGTCCTTAGTATTAGCTAGTTCATAAGTAGTTTGTAAGTTTAGGGACTGATGACCCCGTAGTTAAGTCCCATAAGCTTAACAAACATTTGATTTTTGAAAGTAAAAATACTAGACAAATCGAACCTTCTGGCTTTTGCTTGTGCAAACTCTTTCACACGATCTGTGTAATTTATGTCCTCTGTAAGCTCATGCTCAGTCGATATTGTTGCAAGATCACTCAAACGAGTTTCGCTCATCGTTGATCGGCAGTATGTCTTCATCAATTTCAGTTTTGAGAAACTCCTCTCTCCATTCGTAACTGTCACTGGGAGTTTTAGGAGAGTTCTCAGAGGAATGTTAACAATAGGGCAAGAATTATGTCTTCCTATAAACGTAGAAACCCTTAGAGGCAATGTTCTGTGTATGGATTTTCGTTTTAGAAGGTGTCAAAATTAACGTTTTGTTTAGTGCAGACGAGACGGAATTGTTATTAAAAGACCATAATTTATCAGGTTTTCATCAGAATCAGTAGTTTACTTAGATAAAACATAGATTCACACGCATTATGTTTTATGTTTGTTAAGCTTATGGGACTTAACTACGGGGTCATCAGTCCCTAAATTTACAAACTACTTATCAACTACCTTATACTAAAGACGGCACAAATATCCATGCCCGAGGGGGGATTCGAACCCCCGACCGTAGTCGCCGTGCAGACCATGACTGGAGCGCCTCAGCCCTCACACGCATTATACAGTAAATAAATGTTGGAAAAGTGATAGTGTGCGAGTAGTATTGTCAAACAAAAGTGCTAGTCAGGGTTTAATCGTCGTTCATGCAGGCGGAGACAGGTGTTTCATGCCTCAAAAACCAAAACGTCGGACTATCACTCGGAAACGGATAGCAAAAATCTTCAAAAATACGTATAAGCCCAACTTATGCCAGGCTTATTACCAATGTCTTCATCACTTGATTACTCCCATCGTATTTACCCATTCGGAATAGCCTACTTCTAGCCATTGTAAGGTGTTGGGACATGTTTGACAATTTTTTTCCATAGTGAGGGAAGAATAAAACACTCGGTAACTGTCGTTGAAGGGCTTAGCAAAATTGTTTCAGACTTAACATGCAACCGCAGTATTGAACATTGCATTTGAATTTCCAATATATATTTCGTCTTCTGCAAAATTAGTTGAGAGTAAATGCACGGCGTGTAACAAGCTGGCAGCGTTCCACTCCGAATCCCCTCTTGGTCATGAATGTTGAGTTTGTACTAAAAAATAAATAAATAAAATAAAAAATAAAAAGAAAGAGGGCGGCAATTTGCCGCCCCTCGGAAAGTGCTACCCCGTGCGGCCGCACGTTTCGCACGTGCCTTGCACCGGCCCTGATTGACGAGAAGGATTGTCCTTCCTCAGTACAGGTAACCACAATGAACTTTGGTGTCAATGATAAAGTCATCTGTTCAGATACACTATTGTCCAGTATGTCTTTAACTTCGTGAGACTCTTCACGTTTCCTTTTTCTGTGGGAAACCATCGCAGATGTATCCCACACGATTGACAGTGTCTCCGATGGCACGCTCCTTCCTGCTGCTGCCCCCCCCCCCCCCCCCCCCCCCCACGGAAGCACACCCACCTTGGGTGATTGTTCCCACCCCAGGTCGCACCTCCCGATCTACAGACGGAGGCACCAATCGGCAAATCAGAAAGGTATCAGCGTAGACAATCACCCCTCCTTGGGCCTGGCCTTCACCAGGGGGTACGCACGCACCCTATATGCTAGCCCAGGGGCTCGGACTTACGCATTACCCAGTCACCCATATGGGTGGCCTTCAGGTGCATACAGGGAGGAAGAAGGAAGAAATAATAGGAGGTGAAGCCTCAAACACTGATGTGGAGGCAAATAAAGAGCCGAGAGAAGAGCTCAAACCAAAAAATTGTAACTTCAGTTCCCCCAAGGATGCACATAACTCGGTCCCCAAGAGAGGGGGGGAGGGAAAAGGACAGTAGTTGAAGCGTCATGTAGTACAGAAAAGAAAATGCGCCACAAAGGCTGGTGTCCCATGCTCACCATGCACATAGTCACCACAGGGCAGTGAGCCCCATGGGGGACCACAAGACATCTGTAGGCCTCCTGGGGGGAAGTTTTATGTTTGAAGCTTTTGGCAGCTTTCAGTGGTAACATAATGTGAACTACATGCTTACAGATTCCTTGCCTTTACTTCTCGTGCAGTCCCCCCAATTGACAACCCACAGAGACCTGTGTCATCAGTGGCAGGCTAGGAACTGATCAAATTACATGCCCCACTGCAGTTGTAACCCATGTTCACTGCCTCTACTGCTAAGTGTTGGAGGCTCTCCATCCTGGCAGCTTCCGAGGGAGTACTATGAACTACTGTTCCACTGTTCCTTCACTTGTGTTCACCTGATACTCCACTTTGGATGTGGAGATGTTCTACTGGAGAACAGTATTATTGTGAGGAACCAGTCACTCCTCGGGTTTCTGCACCGTACACTATGCACTGCACTGTCTACAGCAGTTGCACTGGGATGAGATTTACAAGGAACCAGATGCCAACTACAAATATAATTTATTTCATGATTTGTAAGTATTTGGAAACTATTACATTTGTAAGTCTTCAGATAAACTAATTCCCCAAGAAAAAGTTTAAATACAATTGTAATAAACCATGTAAAAATGATGGCTTACTGAAGGGATAAAACCTATTAACCAAAAAAGGGAATAGTATCTAACAGCAAGTCAGAGTAATGACCCACAAACCATTTTAAGATTAAAAATACTTTTATGCTACATTATGAAAATTAATTAAAAAGACTTAACAGCATGCATATCATATCCGAGATTAGTATCTCTGATGATAAACCAATTTGTAATTTTATTCGAAATATGTTAATAACCTAACCCATTTCAAAAGTAATAGTGTGCACAACTTCAACACTAGGAGAAAAGATTATCTTAACTATTCAATGTGAAACCTAATTTTGGTAGAGACAGGAGTGAATTATGCTACAATTGAAGTCTTTGATAAATGGCAACTGCTGGTAATACATCATTTACAAGACACATTGAATACGACGTTACAAGACCAGACAGACACGTCATAACAGTTTCCCCAGAATGAACCTAACTTGATGTAAGTACTAGACACAAATCAAAATGAAAATACTGAGACTGATTATGACAGTTCATTGTTAGTATGATGAGTGAGTGTGTGTGTGTGTGTAAGGGGGGGGGGGGTGAGTACATTATGATCTAACATTACTAGCTAGCAGACTGACTCCTGACTGACTTGACAGAAAGACACCCATAAAGTAAATTCTTTAGAATACAACTTCCTGCAACTGTGCCATGTTGTGGAAAAAAGGGGGGGCAAGTTCAACCTCTAACAGCTATAGTGGCAATATAGCACTACCATATCTAAAACATTTCAGCTATGTTGTGTCATGTCTGTGCTGGACTACACCCACCACAGACACCACGAACAGGTAGATATGAAATATACGAACCCAAAAATAGAACAATACAAGTGTTTTCAAAACATTAGAAATTTGACTTATACAGTTGTCTTTCACTAGGATTAAATTTAAGGTTTTTATTTGTTAGTGTTAAATATATACTAGGTATTATAATAAAAACCAAATGGTAAGTCTTTTGATGTAACATAACCAAACTTTAACAGTTGGGCCATGAAGTTTTTTGGGTGTTAACTATCAGTACAGTTGAGTAAACACAAATAAAGCAACATATGGGTACAGTATGTAACCGACTTTTGCGGCTGCCGATTTTCCACATAGCTGCTGAATATACTGCTCACAATGACCACAGTTACCTTAACAGCTACATCAGTGCACATGCTGTTTTGATACTCCCCAATGCACCAGCTCCTTTTAATGATATAACTGCAACTCTCCTACCAGCAAATCATCTATTTTCTTAATTCCTTTTGACTATTAAAACTGGTGATAATCCCCTATCTACAATGCTTCTTTCCCATTTCCTTGCTGCCAGCTTGTCTATTAGACTCATTCAACCGAATTCCTCCTCAGCCTGCCTGTTGTAATGAATGCAACACATCCATACTACCTTTATTAAAAAAACTGAATAAATCAATGTTTTATGAATAGTTTGGAAGGGGGATGTAACTTTTATATACCTCTCATGGCACATATTTACTATGAATTTTAAATCAATATTTCAGTTCTACAGAAGAAACAAGCACATTAAGAAAGCAATAAAAAGAAGTTATACAAATGAAAGTGAAGAATGCTATTATTGTCCTATTAAATGAATTTTTACCAACTGTTAAACTTTATGCTGATATACCTGCTAATCAAAACTTCATTATTCACTTAAATTTCAAACTTCACTCAGCCCTGTACCAGTGTTCATTCTGAAAAGCATGACAGCTACAACAGTTCTTAGCAAGGTAATAGATCATTATTTTACACAGAATACTTCTATGAAGTTACCTTACAAACATATTTCCAATATCAGTGCCTTTCATTTTAGCGTTTCCTGCTTTATTGAGCAGCAGGTATACAAATTTGTACATCATGTAACAGAATATATTTATGTAAATCATTACACTTTTTTCTATAAATATTCATCACATTAGATTTCAGAAATTACTGCAACCAGTGGCCTTTTTTCTTCTCAATGAAGATTTATTGAACCATGACCAGTTTCAAGCAGCCGGTCATGGTGCAATAAATCTTCATTGAGAAGAAAAAAAGGTGACTTGTTGCAGTAAATTCTGAAACGTATTTCAAGATGCAGTCGCAGGTTCCGACATATAATGGATAAAAGTTTTATTCATAACATTGTTGATTCTATCAATGTATGTAAATGTTACAATTAAAATTTTACTGTTAGAGTCAGGTCAGAATGAATTAGAATCTTACTTACCAACTGTATTCCTTCATATACAATACAATAATTTTTAAGTGTTTCCTCTGGAGATTTTCTGCCATCAACTGGAAATGGAGGAAAGTCACTGCTCCTTAAGACTAGAGTGTTTCTGTTCATGTCAACTTCTGGAAAATCTATTGGAGATTCACTCATAACCTCTTCTGTAGTCTTCTGTGATGTGATAGTCAGTGGCTCTGCTCGTTGCTTTTGAGACAATAGAACAGTCTGTGTTCTGTGTGGTCTGGCACGTGATGGCCAAACAGCACCCCTCTTTGGTTCTATGATGGACTGTTTCTAAGAACAAATCAAAGATCCCTTAATGAAACTGTAGGTCCAGCTGCCTTTCTGCTAAATCAGTCAAAGCAGATATACAACAATTTTTAACATTTAAAATACTTTTCTTATTTGAAGCACACAATTTGCCATTTTCATATAAATTGTTTGATCCACTATAAAAACACAGCTAGAAATGCAAGACAAAATTTTATAACAACTGAAATTTATTACTTCCTCTCACTACAATCAAAGGTTCTTCCACGACGAGGTATGGGGGAAATGCCTCACTGTGTGCAAAGATTTGGAGGAGGACCCTAGCCTACATTGTCACATTGATGCACTTCCATTTAATATGAGATGAATCTACTTTCAGACAACAGCACAGATTGTAGCACATTTGAAAAAAAAGTGAGGCAAACACAAACAATGATTACATTACCATCTGTTCAGTTATCTATGGTAATCTACTTATGATAAAATATCCAGTCTGATTTTGGCACAAAATTTCAATGTTAGTGGTACATTCATATAAGTGTCAATTGGATACCAGCAGCACTGATGTTCAGAGGACCCATCAGGTTCCCCGCTTCTGCACATCAGTGCACATCAGGTGCTGGATTTTCGGGTGTTTGGCTTTACTGTTATCTCAGACAAAATTAAGTATTGCAGTCTAGACTGGGACTAGAACATTTGGGTAGATTGTGCAGATGGTCTAAAGTGTTTTCAGTAGTGTGTTTTCTGAAATCACAGCTTGTTTTATGCTTTGATTATCTATTTTCACATTTGGCCAGTTATTACAGCATTGCGCAGATCCAGATTTTGGCAGGTTACTTGCCATTCTCAATGCATACATTTTTTTATGTTAGTATACGAAGCATGTACATACCTTTAATTGCCATAAATGCCATATAGAACACTTATCACAGTTTTCTAGTGTTCTATATGGCATTTATAGCTGTTAAAGGAATATACATGTTTAGCATACTAATATAAAACAATGTATGCATTGAGAATGGCAATAAAGGTGCGTGGCAAAAGCTGCTTAGTACTACTACAAGTTACTTGCTTTCCTGTTCCACTCCCATATACAACTGCAGAAAAATGAATGCTTGCAAGCATCTGTACAAGCCCTAAACACTCTAATCTTATCTTTGTGGTGTTTACACGAAATGTAGGTTGGTGGCCATGGAATCATCCTACAGTCTGCTTTTAATTCTGGCCCTCTAAATTTCTTAAGTGTTTTTCTGAAGAAAAAAAAAAAATTGCCTTCTCTCCAGTGACTCCAAGATGAGCTTCCGAAGTGTTTCAGTAACACTTTCATTGATTGAATCTGTTAAAACCTTGCTGCGTGTCTCTGAACTGCCACCTTGTACTCCTTTAAACTGATCTGGTGGGGATCCCAAACACTTTGGTAATACTCTAGATGGTGGCATACAAGCATTTTATATGCAGTGTCCTTTATATGCTAATTTCACCTTTCCAAAATTCTCTCAATAAACTGAAGTCAACCTTTGGCCTTACCCATGACTGTCTGTATATGCTCATTCCGTTTAATATCGCTGTGCAACATTACGCCTAGGTATTTAATTGATGTGACTGTCAAGCAGCACACTGCTAATGCTGTATTTGAACATTATAGGATTGTTTCTCCTACTCATCTACATCAACTTACAATTTTCTACATTTAGAGCTATCTGTAATTCCTCACACCACTGAGAAATTTGTTCAACTTATCCTGCATCCAATTACAGTCATTCAATGGCGACACCTTCCTGTACACCACAGCATCATCAGCAAACAGCCGCAGATTGCAACTCGCTCTGTCCGTCAGGTCATTTATGTAGATAGAAAATAATAGCAGTTTTATTACTCTTCCCTGGGGCACCATTGACAATACCCTCATCTCTGATGAACACCCACCATCAAGGACAACATACTGGGTTCTATTACTGAAGTAGTCTTCGAGCCACTGACATATTTGGGGACCTATTCCATAAGCTTATCGCCAATGGCCGTGCCACAGTGGATACACCTGTTCCCTTATATCACCGAAGTTAAGCACTATAGGGCTTGAAACTTCCTGGCAGATTAAAACTGTGTACCGGAACATGGACCTGAACCAGGGACCTTTGAAGTTGTGAGATGTGATCACGAGTCATGTCAGGAAAGCTCAGTGGTAGAGCACTTGCCCGCAGAAGGTCCCCAGTTCAGGTCCTGGTTCCGGCACACAATTTTAATCTGCCACGAAGTTTCATATCAGCGCACACTCCACTGCAGAGTGTAAGTTTCATTACAGTCGGGCTTGGCTAGCACTTGGATGAGTTACCGTCCGGGTCTGCCGAGTGCTGTTGGCAAGTGAGATGCACTAAGCCCTTTTGAGGCCAACTGAGGAACTACTTGACAGGAGTAGTGGCTCCAGTCACCGAAACTGACAATGGCTGGGAGTGCAGGGCACTGACCTCGTCCCCCTCCATACCGCATCCGCTGACGCCTTTGGGCAGAGGATGACATGGTGGCAGGTCAGGACCCAGTGGGCCTCTCGAGGCCTTTCAGACAGAAGGAGAGATTGCATAAGCTCATACCTTTGTTGACAGTTTGCAGTGAGGTACAGTGTCATATGCCTTTCGAAAATGAGAAATATGCCGTCTGCCTGTTGCCCTTCAGGCATAGCATTCAAGATGTCATGAGAGAAAAGGACAAGCTGGATTTCATACAATCGATGCTTCCTAAAGCCATGCTGATGCATGGGCAGAAGCTTTTCCGTCTCGAGGAGAGCATTTCATAAATGCTAAATTAAAAACTTTGGCCTTCATTTTAATGTTTGTCCCATTGAGAATGGTCTTTCTGGTCACGGTGCACAACTAGTTAAAATATATGACATAGCTCCATTAAGTAATTCGAACAGTCCACCAGAGTTGTGTGCTCGATTAATGACCTAACAACTAGAAATTTCAAAGAAAGTCCACAGCAGTTACACTGTGATGAGGTTTATAAGGAACCTGGTGTTAATTTAAAATATAACTTATTTCATGATACATTTGTAAGGGTATTTGAAAACAGTTTCCCCCAAGAAATTAGTTAAATATAATTGTAAGAAACCATGGCTTACTAGGGGAATAACAATATCTTTTAACCAAAAAAGGGAACTACATTGCAAGAAAGAGTAATAACCCAGAAAAAATCAAATAATATAAAACCTACTGTGCTACATTAAGTCATTAAAAATCCTGAAGCATGTGCATCATGTCTGAGATTAAGTTTCTCTGATAGTAAAATTAAAACAATTTGGAATAATATTCAAAGGGAGACAGGGTAACCAAGAGCACAGGAAGAGGCTATTACCATCAAAGCAAATGGGAACTTTTTGTTACTAAAGTCAGAAGTGGGAAACATATTTTATGATTACTTTTTAAATGTTGTAGAGAAAATAGGATTTAAATGTTCATTAGAAGTAGCAAGGCAGTTAACGGAAGCAACCATACCTACACAATTTGATAGAATTTAAATTCCACCCCCCTAGCCTTCAGAAATTAGGAAAATAATAAACACTCAAGAGTGAAGTGTCACATGGAATTTATGGCTTTTTCAGCAGGGTATTAAAAGCTTGTTCCCAAGAGATAAGTAGGATTCTTAGTCATATATGTAATAGCTATGGAGAGCAGGGTATTTTCTCCAATAGACTGAAAAATGCTATCATTAAAACTTTTGCAGAAAAAAGATGATACATCTGACATCAACACCTACCACCCCATCTCACTTCTGACAACTTTATCCAAAATTTTTTGAAAAGTTTTGTATTCTCGAGCAGCTTCACATATTAGTAAAACTAAAGTTCTAAGAAAAGGTCAGTTTTGTTTCCAAAAAAAGGTTTTCAACAGAAAATGCTATATACATCTTAACTGATGAACTATTAAATGCTCTGAATAACCGGACATCATCCTTTGGGATTTCTTGTGATCTCTCAAAGGCTTTTGATTATGTAAACCATGGAATTATTCTAGATAAGCTGAAGTATTGTGGTATGAGTGGGACAGTGCACAAATGGTTTAAATCGTACTTAACTGGAAGAGTGTAGAAAGTTGAAATAAGCATTTCATATAATATGCAAGAAACAGCTAATGCCTTTAACTGGGGAGCTATCACAAATTAAGTCCCCACAAGGTTCGGTCTTGGGTCCTTTGATTAATGCCTTGCCATTCTATATTCACGAAGATGGTAAGCTAGTTCTTTTTACTGATGATACAAGTATAACTGTCGCTCCAGGAATTAACTGATGAAATTGCAAATTAGGTCTTTCAGAAAATTATTAAGTGGTTCTATATAAATGGAGTCTTATTAAACTTTGATAAAACCCAGTATAAACAGTTGCATACAGTAAATGGCATGACACCATTAACGAATTTAGACTTTGAACATAAATCTGTAGTTGAGGTAGAGTATTCAAAATTTTTTAGGTATTTGCATTGACAAGGGATTGAACTGGAAGAAACACATTGAAGATCTGCTGAAATGTTTGAGTTCAGCTACTTATGCTATCAGGGTCATTGCAAAATTTGGTGATATACTTCAGAGTAAATTAGCTTACTATGCCTATTTTCATCCACTGGTTTCATATGGGATCATATTCTGGGGCAATTCATCATCGAGTAAAAAAGTATTCACTGCACGAAAACGTGTAATCAGAATAATTGCTGGAGCCCACCCAAGATCATCCTGCAGACATTTATTTAACATGTTCGCTGCAGCTGATGCTTATAAGCGTTTCCGCGATCAACACGCCAACACGCTTATAAGTGGCGCACTAGCTGAGTTCTCAGTTTAGTTAGTTTGGCAGTGCACTTTTGTTAGTACAGGCAACAACAACAACAAATCATGTAACATTTTCCTGTGTGCAGTTGTGTGTTTTTGTCTTTAGTGGTTTGTATTAAAAACCTCGCCTATACATCTTGCAAATATGTTATATGGGATTAGGTATCCATAGCATCACATTGCAGATGAGACTTGTTTCTTTTTCGCCATTTGATAAACTTTTTGGGGTTTTCAGTATCACTCTTTATCAATGAAGTGGAATTAATGCTTGTTTGAATTTAATGTTCTTCCCAGTTTGCAATAATAACAAATCAGAGACGTTAGAATTGTTTGCAACAAATGCATATGATTCTTTTAAGCCAGAAAGTTCGCAGCATTTATCACAATCGGCATGCAGCTTAGCACCACATCTTTTGCAGACGTTATATTCGCTTTCAATATTACAGGTTTCAGAGGGGTTTGATTTCAGCTCTCGGTGCACACGCGCTTACAGGCATCCACCAGGAGCGTTAGCGGCTGCACTGGTGACCGCAGCGGACATGTTAAGGATCTAGGGAGCTTCACTGTTGCTTCACAATATATATCACTCATGAAATTTGTTATTACCCAATTCAAAAGTAAAAGTGTGCATAGCTACAACACTAGGAGAAAGGCTGATATTCACTATTCAAAGTTAAATCTAATTTTGGCACAGGAAGGGATGAATTATGCTTCCACAAGTCTTTGGTCACTTAGCAAGTAGCATAACAAATCTGACAGATATCCAACTGGTATTTAAAAAGAAATTAAAGGAATTTTTGAATGATGAGTCGTCCTACACTTTGGATGAATTTTTAGATAAAACTTAATATTTTTTTAATGTTTAAAAAATGAAAATTACGAAATCCTTAAAACAGTGTCATTTATAGACACCATTTACTAAACTGACATGTTCCACATCATCACAAAATGTTTATATATATATATATATATATATATATATATATATATATATATATATATATATATGATCTATGGAACAAGTATTAATCTAATTTTCCTATCTTCTATCAGCACCACAGAATGATCAACGAGTGAGTGGATATAGACCTTTGATCCACTTACTGATTTTACATAGGACCAGCATTTTTCGGGTTCTCAGCAAGCTCTTTTGCTAAGGTATTATGGTGGTAATTATTGTATGCTTCACACATTGCTCTTTTTATAGACGTGCGAATCTCTACTAATTTTTGTCTGATTAGCGAGAAAGTAAATTTTCAAAATTCTTTATAAATGTCATCTATGATTCCTACTAGTCTCTTGGGTAACATATGAATAATGAAACATTTCAAATCAAATTCTAGGGTGTATGTAGAGTCATGTGGGAAGCATATTACGAAATTATGGTATTAGTTCTGGAATTTATATCAGCAAATGAGGCACATATTCGAGAAGTAAATAACAGTGTCATTTTTTGTAGTAGCCCTGCAATGGAAACTTCACAGACTCTTTACAATATTTGCTTAATATATGTTGCAGGGCAGCAGAAAAATTTTTACACGCACACAAAAACTATACATTCACAAATGTCAGCAGTGGAAAAATTCTGGTGTAAATGTAAACTTGTTAGCAAAAACAAACATGCAATCTACAGCAATGACTTGGTGACACAGTAGTTCAGGGTGGTGGCGCTGTTTTGGAATTGAAGGGGACCGAACATCAGGGCCATCAGTCCCCTGTTGCTAACAGACACAAAGGCAAAAGACAGAACACAGCAATAACCTAACACTGAGCACCCAGTGAGAAAACCCTTAAGCTGCAGAGCAAGTGGTTGCCATAACTGCAACATTACAGAGGATATCATGGCTGGCTGATCACAACAGTAAGCAGCAGCTCTGCAAACACACTAAAAACCTCCAGTTATAAACAGGACAGAGCACAAACATGGAGAACAGAAATGTTGTTGGAGGGGTGAGATGCTGATGAAGTAGGTTAGAATACCAACCACTAAGTGGAATGAAAAATAGGTAAAACATTATTCAGCCATTGAGACATTGTCACCAATAATTAACTGCATCAAGTAGATTGAAAGACTGTCACAAGATGGGTAAAGGGGGACAGTCCAACAGTATGTGCACCACTGTCAAGAGAATGCTACAGTGACACTTGAGTGGGTTCACATGACAAAGAGGAGGAACTTGTGTTAACCAGGTCTAGAAAATACATAGGCAACTGGTAATTGTGTCCCTATGAGAGGCCACCCAGTGAGGACTTTCTATGTGGTTCTAGAGAACTTACAGAGATTTACAGTGCATTCAGTCAGAGCACTCAGAACTCCAAACCTCAAAGGTCTTGCAGTTGAATGGCACTCAAATATCTGTTTCCAATCTCCAGTGGCCATGAGCTGGTGACCTGCTTGCTAACCCATCGACACTTTCCCTGGGATGCCAACATGGCATGGGGTCCAAACAATCACCACTAAATGGCCAGACCTGTCGAGGATGTAGACAGTCATGAATAGACTGCACCAAAGGATGGCAAGGCAAACACTGGTCAAGAGCTTACAAGCCACTCGGGAAGTTACTACAGGTAACATATGACTACCCAGAGGTGGCTCAGAGATGTTCAAGAGCCTAAGAAATATCTACCACCTCTGTTCAAATGTTTGTAGAGTTTATGCGACTTAACTATGGGGTCATCAGTCCCTAAACTTTCAAATTACTTATGAACTACGAAATACTAAGGACGGCACAAATATACATGCCCGAGGGGGGGATTCGAGCCCCCTACCATAGTGGCCGTGCAGCCGTGACTGACGCGCCTCAGATCCCTCGGCCACCGTGGCCGGCACCACCTCTGTGGTAAAAACATTACACCCACGAGGCAATGAACACTGTTCAACACAGTCACCATAGAAATATGTATACCTAATGTGGTACTCTACGAAAATTACTGTCAGTATAGACAATTTATGCACCATAAAATGAGTCAAGAATTCCCAGGAACTAGTGATGGAGATTTATTGGTGAATCTGACTTTAGTTGCTGGACAAAACCATACTGAATCTTTTAGGACACCTGTCTCCTGAACATGGGGTGAGGTGAAAGGGGTAACATCCCTAACCTGAAAGGAGTAGACAAGAGGAAGTTATGGAGAACAAATATTTGAAGTGGTCCTTTTAGGCCGCCATTCGCAGAGTGTACGTAGCATATGACGGCATCGGGTTGTATCATACACCTTCCAGAGATCAGCAAAGACTTCAAAAAGATGCTCACACTGAGCAAAAGCAGTACTGACAGCTGACTCCAGTGAAACAAGATTGTCAATAACGGAAAACCCAGAGAGAGAGAGAGAGAGAGAGAGAGAGAGAGAGAGAGAGAGAGAGAGCGCAAAGTGGTCACTAGCACAAAGATCATTTTGGACCCTCAGCCAATTATGTGCCATGCTAAAATGCCAAGGAGCCCCAGTATTGTTACGGCAAACGTCCTGCTATGCAAAGAGTGTCAACATCCCTACGTCATCCAATGGCCTGGATTCCACCCCACAAAGGGTGGTGAGCATTTAATTCCACCCAAAGGAGAAATGGCAGGAGACGTTGGGCAACCAATGCAGTGAGGTCAGTGGGGGGGAATCTTATACAGGGAAAGGTAAACAGGAAAGATGGTGATATCCTGCATTGCTCTAATTCTGATAGCCACTGTCTTGTGAGCTGTGTGGAGAAGCACAGGGGCACTGGTCTGCATTGCCGAAAACCAAGTTTCCTGGAGGGCAATGCAAGAAACAGGCATTATTTTTTTACAGATGTCACAACTCGATCAGATGATTGAAAAAACTACTACAATTTCACTCGATTATGACATCAGTGTTCCAGGAAGACATGATTGAACTGAAGAGACAGTTTATTCCTCAGAGCTACCTTTTTCCACTGGCGGAGTGTCAGTAGCTTTAATGCCCATCGTTTCTCAGGTTTCAGTAGGTTTAGGTCTTCAGCGGACAGTAGTATCTCCAACACATCCTCAGAATGAAAATCTGCACTTTCTTTCCCCCTCCCCCCTTGTGTTTTTTTTTTCTTCTTGTCCTTTCACCTCTTCTTCAGTTTCGTAGGCTAGGAGGGCTTCTTTGAATTAACTTCAGGGACCAATGAAGATCAGGAAGTTCTTCAAGCAGTAGCTTGTGGATTTTTTTAGGGCACAAAACTAATTAGGCCATTAGCGCCCAACACTGCCCATAGTAAAATCGAACCGGGGTTAGAACTTAAATGACGTTTGCCATATTTGCACGACGTATAAAAAGTAAAACTTGGTCAGCAGAATGTTGATCATCAGATAAATAATCAGACATTTAAAATGGTAAACATAGATCATGATATAGACGATTAAAAAACGGTCATTGCACTAAAATGTGGTACACAATAAAAGGTGCAATACAGTGATCACGTAAGGGAGCAGGATCACCACGAAGTAAATACTGGTGGCTATAACGGCAGCGGCCAATATGAAGCCGGGCCAGAACAATCCCCTCTCGGCGAGAGGGGCGAGATGACGTTGACCAGAGATCAGGCACAGGTTTGATGGCTCGCAATTTGTTCGCTGACAGGGATGACCAATGTAAAAACCAACGTGAGATGATACACCTGGAGACGCCAGCACGAAGGTCATCGGAGGTAGTAGAAAAGGCAGACAGCCGATGGAGGAGAACTGCCTCCTTGGCAGCCGTATCCGCAGACTCATTCCCCAACACTCCCAGGTGGCCAGGGACCCACAGAAACGTCACAGTAGTTTTCGCTCGCTGAAAGAGAGGTAAGACAATTGCGGATGCTTTGTACCAGGGGATGGACAGGATATAGCGTGCGGAGGCTCAAAAGAGCACTCAGAGTCCGAGGAAATGACACTCTTATTGAGCGAGCTTCGCCGGACGTATTTGGTGTCTTGATATAATGCATACAGCTCAGCTGTAAAACTGGAACTTCACTCAGGGAGACGATATTTAAACGAGGCATTGCCAAGCGCAAATGCACACCCTACACCCTGGTCTGTCTTTGAGCCATCAGTGTAGATGAACAAATTATCAAATTTGAACTGGAGTGCGAGACATTTTCTCCGGTAAACGGAACTAGGTGTGGAGTCCTTTGGAAGAGAATGAAGATCCAAGTTAACACGGACTTCGGGGCTTATTCACGGTGGAGTGGTGCTCTCTTCAGTCGAGAAAGTAGCAGGCATTGTAACGCCGAGATGGCCAAGTAACGAACGCAAGCGAACTCCCGGTGGTAGCAGAGCAGACGGGCGCATGGCAAAGAGACCGTCAAGTGAGTCGTTAAAGAAAACAGCATACGTTGGATGTCCTCGCATGGATGACAAATGGCTACCGTAACGGCTAAGCAGGCGTTCCTGAGGATAAGAAAGAGGTAGTTCGGCGGCCTCGGCATAGGGGCTCTCAACGAGGCTAGTGCAAAACGCTCCCGTCGCCAGAAGGATACCCTAGGGGTGGATTGTGATAAGGCGGCGCAGTGTGGACGGTCGAGCAGAAGAATAGACAATACTTCGATAGTTCAGTTTGGACTGAACTATGGTGCGATAGAGATGGAGGAGAGCAGACCCATCAGCTCCCCACGAGGTGCCACTTAACAACCGCAGTACATTAAGAGAGCGGGTACAACGAGCTGCCAAACGAGATATGTGGGGAGACCAACATTTCCTGTCGAAAACAAGTCCCAAGAACATCGTGGTCTCCAAAAATGGGAGTATTATATGGCCAAGACGAAGGGACGGGGGAAGGAACTCCTTCCACCGCCAGAAGTTCATGAAGACTGCCTTGTCAGCCGAGAATCGAAAGCCAGAGTCCATACGCCACGTGTGGAGAGTGTCTAGCACGCTGAAGGCGGCGCTCCAGGAGACCCATTTGCTCAGAGCTGCTGTAGATCGCGAAGTCGTCGACAAAGTGGGACGCCGAACTCCCGGTGGTACATGATCGGCTATAGAATTTATTGCCACTGCAAATAAAACGCTGAGGACTGAACCTGGGGACCCCGTTCTCCTGAATAAAAGTGTTCGATAAAACCGAACCAACACGCACTTTAAAAACACGGTCTGTTAAAAATTCCCGGATAAAAATTGACAGACGACCCGGAAAACTATGTAGGCAACGTGCGGAGGATGCCCATCCTCCAGCAGGTGTCGTATGCCTTTTCCAGATTAAAGAACGCC
Source organism: Locusta migratoria (assembly GCA_026315105.1). Taxonomy (NCBI): domain Eukaryota; kingdom Metazoa; phylum Arthropoda; class Insecta; order Orthoptera; family Acrididae; genus Locusta; species Locusta migratoria. Next base: position 478,339,298 of record CM048755.1, on the reverse strand, counting down.
GCTACTGTCTGGCGCTTCCGTAAAAAGTTATTCATTACTGAGGTAGATAGGGCAACAAGATGATCCACCGCAGTACGTTGCTTGCGAAACCCACATTGGACATTAGAAAGGAGATGTCGCGTTTCAAGCCACCATACCAGGCGCCCGTGAATCATGCGTACCATCACGTTGCATACGGTACTGGTGAGGGAAATGGGGGTGGTAGCTGGAAGGGAGAAATTTGTCCTTCCCAGGCTTTGGTATGGGAATGACTGTGGCTTCACGCCAACGTCGCGGAAAGGTGCCTTCTATCCATATGCGGTTGTAGGTGGCCAGTAGGAAGTACAAGCCCATAGGAGAAAGATGTTGCAACATTGCTACATGAATGATGAATGCCATCTGGTCCTCGAGTGGAAGACCGCGAAGACGAGAGTGCGTGGTGAGCTCTTGCAGAGTAAACTCGGCATTGTACCATTCACGGTTCTGAGAGGAAAAAGACGATGGAGTCGCCTCTACTGTCCGTTTCCTAGTGATAAAAGCGTCATTGTAGTGAGAAGAACTAGATACTTCTGCACAATGTCGACCAAGTGCGTTGGCTATTTGTGGAGGGTCGACGATGGTGTCAGTTGCGACACAGAGACCGGGAATCGGGAAATGAGCCATTGTGCCTGAAATTTTTCTGAAGTTACCCCAAACGATAGAGGAAGGGGTAGACCTATTAAAACAGTTCGTAAATGAGAGCCAACTGGCGCGTTTAGAGTTGCGAAAGAGGCGACGACAATAGGCCTGCAGCCGTTTGTATCGGATGCAGTTGTCGAGCGTGGGCCATTTTTTAAAGGTTCTGAGGGCACGTCGCCGTGCTCGCATAGCAACACAGCATTCCACAGTCCGCCACGGGACAAATGGACGACTTGCTTGGCTAGTCTTACAGGGGATGGAACATTCCGCAGCTGTGAGAATAACTGTGGTAAGGTGTTCCACTTGGTCGTCTATACTGGGAAATTTATCAGTACCAAAATCCGCCAGTGACGAATAGAGACCCAAACCACTTTGGTTATCTTCTAGTTGTGTGGATGCTTAAAGGTGCCAAGCGTCATTAGGTGAATTACACACGGAAAATGATCGCTCGAATGTGTGTCAGAGAACAGACCATTCAAGATGCCGTGCCAGCTGAGCAGTGCAGATAGATCTATGTGGCTGATAGTGTTTGTGGAGTCCGAAAGATAAGTTGGTTCACCAGTGTTAAGACAGATGAGCTAAACGTGGTTCAGTATATCTGCCAGGAGGGAGCCCCATGGACATGGTCGTGGGGAGCCCCAAAGGGGGTGGTGGGGGTTGAATCTCCCACCAACAAAAAGTGACATGGAAGCCGCTCAATGAGAGCTAGAAGATCAGATCTAGTGACTGGAAAGGAGGAAGGAGCGTAAATAATGCACAGTGTGAAGATAAATCCAGGAAGGTTTATCCGGCGACAGCTTGTAGTGGAGCACACAAAAGGATGTGTGTACTGTGTACGTCATCCCGAATGAGTTGGAATTCCTGTCACAGGGGGAAGGTCAAAGCGAACGGCAGTGTAGCGTGGGAAAGTAATTCGTGTACCAGGGAGCAATTTTGTCTCCTGTAGAGAGAAGATACTTGGGTGATATGTTCACGTAAGAAGCTACAGTTCTGTCCAATTCGATAGAATACCACGAATGTTCCATTGAAGAATATCTATAGTAGGATAAAAAGAGATGAAAGTGGAGGTCAGCCCGACAAAGGCGGCGGGCCACAATGCGAATGTTCGCAACTGGTGGTGTCTGAGACGGGAGGGTCTTGCTCCATGTTCTCAGAGGTGACCACGGCAGCCGCGTGAAGGTGGTCGGTAGGCCCATCTTTGGTTGATGCACCTGGAGAGACTATAGGCTTCCAGGGGATGCCATCGTCACATTGTGAGGTGGAAGGGGGCGAAGTTGTCCCCTTACTTGACTTCAAGCCCTGGTGAAGTTGCTTCATAGACTCAGATGTTTTGGAAGGGGTGTGTAGGAAATCCTCGCGCGAATACTCCTCCTTACACTTACATGTCTATCTGTAATTTCACAGCTGAAGATGAAGATTTGGAAGAGGTATTCACACCTTTCGTCGAACTTGACGCCGTTGTCGATGTAGACTGTTTGACGACTACAGTAGTAAACTGTAGGTCACACGTATATGTGGCCATGTCCCGCATTGGCGGAGGCGCTGCAACTACAGTACTGTAGTTACCATGCGGTGGGGTATTAGGCTTACGACTGGCGCACATCTTACGTGCAACGTGAGTAACCTTTTCCTTGACTCATATTTTCTGTATCGCCTGTTCATCGGCAAATTCCCAGGAGGAGGCAGCATGATTCTCGTTACAATTGGGGGGACGGTGGTGGACAATTCCCCTCTTGTGCACCTTTACCACAGGTGACATGTTACTGAGTTCTTGCAATACTGACTTATATGATGAAAGCGATGGCACTGTTAACACCGAGTAGGGTTAGGGATTTATGGTCATACTGTGACTACCTCATATCCTTCCTTTATCTTCGGCAGCAGAGCCACTCGGTCGAAGGTCAAGAACACTGTACGAGTGGGGACTGAAACGTTGTTCCCCTTTTTCATCACTCGGTGCACTGTGATGACGGCTTGCGCTGCCAGATAGTCCTTTAATTCATTCTCATCCAAACAGGCTGAGTAGTCTACTGCTCGGGAATAACTGAGGGTTGGACGAAGCGCAATACGAGCCGGGTAACTATGGAGCAAATTAGCCTTGAGCAACCATTGTGGCTGGGAGCCACTTTCTGTTTTCAATAGTAGTGTCCCATTACGCAGACAGGTGCAGGATTTAACTGGGCCAGCAATGGCGTCAACGCCTTTCTGAATTATAAATGGGTTTATTGACGAGAAGGATTGTCCTTCCTCAGTACGGGTGTTGATGGTAAAGTTATCTGTTCAGGTACACTATTGTCCAGTATGTCTTTAACATCGTGAGACTCTTTACGTTTCCTTTTTCTGTGGGAAACCATCGCAGATGTATCCCCCACGATTGCCATTGTCTCCGATGGCACGCTCCTTGCTGTTGGGGGCCCCCCTATGGAAGCACACCCGCCTTGTGTGACTATTCCCACCTCAGGTTGCACCTCCCAATCTATAGACGGAGGGTCCAATCGGCGAATCTGGAAGGTATTTGAGCTGGCAATCGCCCCTCCCTAGGCCTGGACTTCACCAGGGGGTACGCACGCACCCTATATGCCAGCCCGGGGCTGGGACTTACGCATTACACAGGCACCCATATGGGTGGCCTTCAGGTGCATACAGGGAGGAAGAAGGAAGAAATAGTAGGAGGTGAAGCCTTAAACACTGATGCGGAGGCAAATAAAGAGGTGAGAGAAGAGCTCAAACCAAAAAATTATAACTTCAGTTCCCCGAAGGATGCACAAAAGTAAGTCCCCAAGGGAGGGGAAAAGGACAGTAGGAGAAGCTTCATGTAGCACGGAAAGGAATGAGTGCCACAAAGGCTGGGGCCCCGAGCTCACCACGCACTTTCACAGAGCAGTGAGCACCCTGGGGAGGGGAGGGGAGGGGAAGGGAAGCAGGCTTGTGGGTCTTTTAAGCCACTGGCTGGGCTGCTCATTTCCAATGACGATAACCGCAGAAGTTAATGTTCTGAGGGATGCCTTCCTAGCCAAGAGCAGCAAGAGAGGCTGTTGCTTCTCCAGCTAAGGAATGGGAATGGGTGTCCCCAATAGTTGGGCGAATGTTGCCCCACAAACGGTGTTTGGGGAGCAATGGAAGAAGCGGGACTCCCATTTATGGAACAGTTTGAGTAGGACAGCCATTAGGAACCACAGGAAGAGGAATTTACAGCAGTGAACGTAGTTACCATGGCGACGGGGTAAAGCCACTATTATTGTTTTCTTGCCTCTGTGTATGTCATCTATCTATGGTTATATACTCCACAATTTTCTTTTTTTATGGCGTACAGTGCAGTCCGGCGAGAGACAGTCTTGAGTACACAGAGCGTCTGGATGTGATAGTCTCCCATATCCCTAGCATGTTGGGGCTTGTGGTTCATCAAGAACATCTACCCAAATTTCCAGCACTTTAAGCACTAAATGGCTTTATATCACAACAGTAAATTGTAACTTTGACCTTTTTAGCCAAAGAATCACCCCTTAAGGCAATCCACAACCTTTTCCTTATATTTTCTACAAAAGATAAATAATAAAACCAAGGCTTGGTTGCCATGAATGATTCCTCATTGGTTATGCTGCTCACGAAGAATTTGGGAGAGTATGGCTCATACTTATCTTTGACATTCCTTCCGTATCATAGTTAGGGAAGGTAAAGATTTGGGGTCACATACCTCAGCATTTATTTCTGGTCACCACACTGTGGGCCTTTTGACCACCACCATTTGCCTTCTGATACTTCAGGGAGTTCCCCAGAGTGGCTAGGGGAAAGTGGTCCTTCCAAACAGAGCTCTGCATGCCTGGATAAGATTTGTTTTGTAGACGTCCTGACCATCCTCACATCCCACATAGTTAAGCTAAGATTTCTGGGCTGTGTAACATACAATGTTGCACCATTGCACCATGGTTGCGAAGGCATGTACAGAACTTACAGTGTAGAGGACTGTTGGCATGACATAGTCTCTAACTCAGGTAACCCGAATTTGTCACGCCTGTATCCAGCAGACAATTACTGAGCCCCCCCCCCCCCCAAAGGTAGTTCAGGGAGTATCCAAAATGTGATAAGGAGGTGAAATGCACAAAAATTGAACCAGATTTTTCCTTAAATTATCATAAAGGCAAGGTTGGTCTATACTTTCGAATCAATTTGGAATATAATGTCTAAGATCATGAAATGGATGCACAAGCACAGACTGTGTGGTAAGCTCCATGTGTGCAACCATAGTACTATGTTCATAGAAACATTTAACAAAAATATTGTCGCGTTGCAATGGAAAAAGGCTTGACTTCGAAGGCAACTAAACACAGCACTTATACTGAAAGCACGTTTATTCCGAACTCAACATACACGCAGCACTGACTGCCTCTCAGCCAAAGTGCTCTGCTATTCATACACAGACAGAATTTACCAGAAATTAGAAGAACAGTTAACATAAGAAACAAGTAGAATTTACAAGTGAACATAAGAAAGATGTAGAACGTTCTGGAATTGTTAATTACGAAGAAATAAATTTTTGCCGGTGGGCGGGATTGAACCGGCAACCTTCAGCACCGCAGTCCGTGACGCTATCCCCTGCGCCACGCCGGCATTTGGTGTTCGTGGTCTCCCGCGGCATTGCTCCCTCTCCTGGAGAAACAGCGACCCGCTGTTATATTCCCTGTGGAGCCGGCTGCAATGTCCTGGATCTTGACCTTGTCATAGGTCCTCTGTATAGCAGTTCAAGAGAATCCTTCCCTTCTCCACGATTATCGACGACAGACTTTCCTGTCGTGGGTTCATCGGGAACATTACCATCCTTAAAGACCTTGAAGAAGAAGCCATGGTCGTCTACCTGCTCTTCAGGATCGTAGTAAAGCTTCATGCGCAGGACGTGAACGATGTCGCTTCGTTTTTGACGTTTCTACGACGGCTCAATCTTCAACTCCGTATGTGACGTATGACAGGCGGCGTGTGACACTAAACGGACCGAAGTATCGCTTCAATAACTTTTCTGACAGTCCACAGTCCAACCTTCCGTACAGGGGTAAAAATCCATACCAGATCTCCTGGGCTGTACACAACAGGTCGGTGCTTGTTGTTATACCGCTGACGGTCCTTCTCCTGGGTGTCCAATGTCCGTATGCGAGCCAGCTGTCTTGCTTCTTCGACCCTCGTGATGAGCTGTTTAACATAGTCATCCTGAGTGTCGTCTGGTTGGAACGGGAACAGCGTATCCATTGTCGTCTCAGCTTCACGGCCATGGAGCAGCAAAAACGGAGTGAAGCCTGTGGTGTCTCGTCTTGCGGTATTGTAAGCAAATGTCACGACTGGCAGAATTGTATCCCAATCCTTCTGCTCAACATCGACGTACATCGACAGCATGTCGACAGCATGTTGGCTAACGTCTTGTTAAAACGTTCCTTAAGAGCATTTGTCTGAGGATGGTATGCAGTTGTCATTCTGTGGACAATGTTGCACCGTGACATTACCTCTGATACTAGTTTTGACTGGAATACTTTTCCACGATCAGATATCATGACACGTGGTGCTCCACGCTTCTACAAGGAATTTTGCGATCTCTGGAGCTTCTGCAGTCGGCACAGGTTTGGTGACAGCGTAGCGTGTGAGATAGTCTGCACTGACTATTATCCAACGGTTACTGGTTGTCGACTTCGGGAACCTCTGTAAAACATCGATCCCAACGCGGTGGAATGGAGCTGCTGCCGGCGGAATCGGTACGAGATGTCCTGGAGGTAATTGCGGCACATGCTTCTGTCGCTGGCACTCTTTACAGTGACTCACATAGTGCTTGACAGATCGGTAGAGACCTTTCCAGTAATACCTGCGTCTGATTCTGTCTAGGGTCTTCACGAATCCCAGATGACCAGATATTGGAGCATCGTGGAAATATTTGAGAACAGCTGGCTGGAGATGACCTGGAACAACAAGTAGCCATTTGGGGCCCAGTGGATCGTAGTTGCTCTTGTACAATGTTCCGTTTATAAGTTTGAACTCTCCATTGGTCGGTTCTCCTTTCTCCAAGGCTGCTGGATCTTCCCTCTGTTCAGCTGTAACGTCATCTAACTCAGTGAGAGCTGAAATTTCATTAATGCTGTTGTGTTCCACCAATGGATTCCTCGAAAGGCAGTCGGCATCCTTGTGTTTGCGCCCATTCTTAAATACCATTGTGACATCGTACTCTTGGAGTCTTAGTGCCCATCTTGCTAGTCTACCTGATGGATCCTTCAAGCTAGTCAGCCAACACAAAGAATGGTGGTCTGTCACGACGGTGAATGGTTTGCCGAATAAATACGGCCGGAACTTGTTGATAGCCCAGATAACTGCGAGGCATTCTTTCTCAGTTGTAGAGTAGTTTATCTCAAGACTTTGAGAGTACTCTTGATGCATAGGCTATCACTTTTTCGGCACCTTCCTGAACTTGTACAAGCACTGCACCAATCCCATAAACCATTGGCATCTGTGTGAAGTTCCGTTTCTGCATTCTCGTCGTACAAGGCTAGCACTGGTGCGGAAGTTAGAGCCTCCTTAATTGCCCTGAAAGCTCTTTCTTTTGTCTCATCCCAGAAAACTTGGCCCTCCCTGCAGAAGTTCTTGCAATGGACGTGCTTTGTTACAAAACCCTTTTCATAAAAGGTCAGTAGTATGAACATAGCCCGAGAACTTCTCACATTATGAACGTGCTGAAGAGTTGGAAATTCTGTGACTGCCCTTACTTTGTCTGGATCAGGACGGACACCATCTCCGTTGACTAGATGCCCCAGGATTTCTCTCTCTTTGGCGACGAAGAGGCACTTCTTTGGATTGAGGCAGAGATCTGCAGTCTGAACACACTTCAACACAGTTGACAGGCGACTCAGATGTTCTTCAAATGTTTTCGAGAAAACGACAATGTCATCTAAATGGCAGAGACACGTCGTCCACTTAAGGTATCGAAGCAAGTTGTCCATCATGCGTTCGAATGTGGCTGGAGCATTACATAATGCAAATGGCATTACTTTAAATTCATAGAGACCGTCAGGTGTAATAAAAGCCGTCTTCTCCCTGTCAGCTTCGTCAACCTCGATTTGCTAGTAACCTGTCTGCATGTACATAGTTGAGAAGTATGTAGCTCCTTTCAAGCAGTCTAAGGTGTCGTCAATACGCGGTAATGGGTAGGCATCTTTCTTTGTGATACTGTTCAGCCGCCGATAGTCGACACAGAATCGCCATGTGCCATCCTTCTTTACGAGGACCACTGGAGACGACCAAGGACTCTCCGAAGGTTGAATAATGTCATCTCGCAACTTCTTCTCCACTTCCTCCCGAATTATCCGTCTTTCAGCTGGCGACACTCTATACGACCGCTGGCTAATTGGTGGATGATCCCCAGTATTGATACGTTGCTTTATCGTAGACCGTTTCGTCTGACTTTTCCCCTGCTGAGGTGTGAATGCACCCGAAAATTGGCGTAGTATACCTAACACTCGCTGGCGTGGTTCCTTGGTCAGTCCAGGCCCTATTGGCAGTTCCACGGTTATTTCCTCCAGCGTGTTGTCTGTACTAACAGCAGGGCATGGGTCTTCATTGATGACGTTGAGCTCACGGTCCTGGATTGGTTCAGCTGTCCCGATACTCATTCCCTTGGGGATAAGTTGCGACTGCTCGTGACAATTTGTGATCCAAATCTCTCCTTGACCACCGGTAATGCTTATGATACCAGCAGCTATGTAAATTTCTTTTGTTAGCCTGAAACCTTATACTATCAAGAAGAACTTCAAAGTTTAGTCAGTCATCTGCGTTTGTGACTGCAACTCTTCTCATTGTCAACGGCGGTATCGTCAGATTGTCAACGATGAATAGCTTCCCAGAAAATTCTGTATTACGTGTATCCGGCGGAACAACTTCGTCAATTTGCAGCTCAGATCTTCCACAGTCAACAATAGCTTGGAATGCCTGTAGAAAGTCCCATCTGAGGATGACATTGTGACTACATTCTGTTAACACGACAAATTCAAACGGCTGCGTCCTGTTGTTTATGGTTATTCTTGTGACACAAGTTCCTGCTGGATGGACGTACCTTCCATTCGCGACCTTCAGCACAGTTGTCCCCGTGTCACAGAGCATTGTCTTCTTTAGTGTGCGGCGGTAATTATCCGACAATACAGAGAAAGACGCTCCTGAATCAACAAGTGTCCGGAAAGGCTGGCCGTCGATTATGTCGTCGATGAGATTTCCCGAAATCTTAGTGACTGTCGTCCATCGAGGATTTTCAACTGCGGCGGCCTCACCTCCGTAGATGCTCGCCTCACTTAGTTTTCCTGGGCGCGGCGGCTAGGGCAGCGATCTCGTCTAGGGTACGGCGATGGGCTTCTTCCCATAGGTCGACTGAACTCATCAGCAGGTGACTGCCTGGGATAGAACTGCTCCGATGGCCGACGTCTTGTGGCAAAATAATCATCGAATACTCGCCTCCTTTCTGCAGTAGCGTACGACATGTCCAGGGCGCCCTCAGTGGAAACACAGTGGTGTGTTGTGTGTGGTCTTCTGTCCTCCAGATGCCTGTTGTTCTGCGGGGCGTCATAGTTACCGCGGGAAATGGTTGTGGCCGCGTCGGCCGGTTCATAGGCTACCGTTTGGCGGCTGCAATATAAGTCATAGCAGGGCGACGTAATTCTTCACGTCGGGTGCGTCTGGCGGGGCAAACACGAGCTAATGTCTGAAATACCTCTTCCTCAGCGGCGTTGGCTCCCTCCTCGCTTACAGAGCTTACATCCATTACCATAATCTGATGTTCGCTCGGTCTAATAGTCCCGGCTGCCGTAAATTATTGTAATTCTTCTCTCACAATTTGTCGTATGAGAGAAGCCAAGTCATGCTGATCTTCCACAACGGCCATAGGGACTACATTGGGGAGTCGGTCATACTTCTTGCGTCCACCCCTCCTTTGTTGCATCTCTTCAATACGCTGGCACTACTTGATGAACTCTTCTGTCATAGCGACGTCTTTTATCAGAAGAGCTTGGTACATGTCTTCTGCAATACTCTTTATCAGGTGCGTGATTTTGTCGGCCTCATTCATATTCAGATTCACTATATTACACAGGGCCAAAACATTCTGTATGTACGACTGCGTCGGCTCACCATGTCGTTGGGCGCGGTTCTTCCGTTCTTCCGCCGACCGGATTTGCCGCTGGCGGTCTCCAAACGTCTTCAGTTCCTCCTGGAACGTCTCCCAGTCATTCAACTTGTCTTCGTTGTTTTCTAACCATTGATGGGCTGTTACGTCCAGGTGGAAATAAACGTTGGCCAAGCACATTGTATGATCCCACCTGTTGTACTTTGCGACTCGGTCGAACCCTTTTAGCCATTTGTTGGGGTCCTGTCCAGCATCTCCAGAGAACACCGACGGGTGTCTGATGTGCAGCTGGCTTATTGCTGGTTTCGTCTCCATCGTTCTTCTAATAATACGGACTTTTGGAAGGATGTACTCTGTGTATCCCTTGTATTCCGGTTCCAGTCCGTGTAAGCGACGGCTTTTACGTTGCCTAATCGGAGCCAAGGTGATGCAGCTGTTGCAAAGTGTACCCGGCGCCTCCACCAAACAATGTCACGTTGCAATGGAAGTAGGCTTGACTTCGAAGGCAACTAAACACAGCACTTATACTGAAAGCACGTTTATTACGAACTCAACATACACGCAGCACTAACTGCCTCTCAGGCAGAGTGCTCTGCTATTTATACACAGGCAGAATTTACCAGAAATTAGGACAGTTAACATAAGAAACAAGTAGAATTTACAAGTGAACATAAGAAAGAGTTTAGAACATTCTGGAGTTTTTAATTACGAAGAAATAAATTGTTGCCGGTGGGCGGGATTGAACCGGCAACCTTCAGCACCGCAGTCCGTGACGCTATCCCCTGCGCCACGCCGGCAGTCGGTGTTCGTCGTCTCTCGATGCAATATTTATAAGTAGGAAAATAATGCAGATGTTTCAGCCACACAAACAACATGCTGTTGGCAGTAGAGTGCCTATATTGTTAAATGTTACAGACTGCCTGAAGGCAGTTAGGTGGAAATTCGTAAGGTGTACAGGCAACTCGTGCCAGCAATGTTTTTACAAACCACTATTAAGAATCCATTCCAGTACCAGAATTATATCACCCATCACTACCTCATGGTCTAGGTTGTGAGTAACCTTTCTGCTCTGTTCCTTGTTCCATTTTTCTTCCCCCCGTCTTCAACCTAATGAAGAACAGTTCCAAAAGATAGTATCCTTTCCTGTACCCCCCCCCCCCCCCCGGTGATAACATTTTTTTATTTTTTTTTTGTGGCACTATCGGGCCATCGGCAGTACAGAAGTAAGGTAAGTACTGACCATTCAATCCCTCTTTTGAAGAATATTTTAGAATAATAATTGTATCTTTATGTTGATAGAAAGGGTTATGAGGATGTTTAATCACAAGGCAATGTCTTACATAAACCATTTCCAGCCAAATTGGGCACAATTTCAATAGCAAATAATGTAACAACATTTTTTTTTTTACATCTATCATATCTAAAATAAGGATTTCTTGTAATTACCATGAATTAACTTAAACCAATATAAATTCACAAATTATTAGGATAAAATCTCTAAAGTTACATATCAAATAATTTTAATATTTGAACAATTAACAATGAAGTAACTTATTATTCAATAATCTACTAATCTCAATTACAGAATATACTTTTCAGCTACACAAATGTGGAATATTACGATAGTACTTACAGGAACAATGTCTGGAGCTCCCCTTTTCCCTCCTCTGAGAAAAACTCCTCTCTTTGGCTTGAAGCGATTCTCCAGGTCAGTCTCCCTTAGGCTGTCAGAGAGATCCTGACCACGTTCAATAATTATGTTGGGCAGTTTTCTTACTTCAGACCTTTCTGCAAATGCCACGCCCTTTAAAATATTGTACACTTTCCTCAAAGCTCCACGTCCTACAGGTATCTGTGTAACATCCTCTTCCTGATCATTCTTCACAGTTTCTGGCTGGCCTATAGTTTTCACTTTTGTTGGGCTTATGCTCTCATCAGAAGTCCTGATTGAGTCATCATTTTCTGAAAGCTAAAAATTAATCACATTGTGTATATTATTACACCCCATTATTATCATCTATAATTTCTATTATTTCTTTAGCATTGTATGCCATTTAGATATGAATCACCACTCCTAAAAATTTTTTTTTAAATATAAATGGTATTGACACTCTAGAGGATTAGATGAACACTGTCAGAAAAATAATTGAAGCATCCAGTGTAACTTTGTACAAACATAAAAACCATTAACATCTGTGTAAATGATCACCGAGTTTCAAGTCTCTGCAACAAAATGACTGCCATAGTCAATTTGTGTTTTTGTGCCCCTTGGTATCCAGTCTGGTATGATATTTAAGGCAGTGTAAACAGCAATCACTCAAAAGGACTGGGAGATGCAACACACGGCACTATCAGCACCTGATGGTTTGCAAGTTATTTGAATGTGGGCTTGTATTTGGTCTGTTTGTCAAACATGCACTATCCAGATTTATAGGGCATTCAGATGTGATAGTAGCCCCATGTATAACTGCTGGTATACTCCATCATCAAGGTTCTGGTCAATCATATTTGAACACCCCATAGGTAAGTTGCCATATTGGACACCAAGCACATCAAACTGCTCACATCTATGCTTGCCACCCAAGAACAAGTAACATACTCCCCACAACAATCTCTCTTATCCCACACCAGTGGCACTAAAGAACAGCATTGTGATCCATATGCAGGGCACTGTTAATACAAAAATATAAATGAATGGGCCATGAATGGAGTATGCTCCATGATTAAATGATATTCTGTACTAGCTCTGATGACCACTGCTGTTGAAGTAAGGAAGATTGGTGTTTGACTTCCTGTCAACAATGTGGCCATTATAAATGGTGCAAAAGCTTGGAATACTTTGTTAAAAGGGACTAGTGTATGAGTAAGTGTCACACAGTATGTTTTTATATTTGTCTGAAAAACTTGTGAACAAAAGAAGTCTAATTCAAGGAAATGGCAATGAAAGCCCAAAAATTACACGAATTATGAAGTGCCTGCACAATGACAACATCCTGAAGTCACATGGACAGTTCTGTTAATTATTTATTTTCTTCATTTGCTTGTGTTTATGACTTTTTAGTCTACAATGTTCAGAAGAGACTATGTACAAGATTGAAAAGTGTGAAAATTTATTTGAAGGAAGAAAATAACCAATGTTAAAAGTATTAGTAGATGTAGTCAGTTTGGTTTAGACATACCTAACAGGTGAATAAATAGACAGGTTGCAGTATTATCATGAACGTGCGTGAGGTAAAATCATAATAACCTTGATGGAAGGAAACAGGCAGTGTGAGTTACCTTCATTTTACAAAATGTCTACAGATGACAACCTGTATTATGTACTCTACCCACCCGACAGTCCTCTGATAGTCACACGAGTCACTATTATTCCTAGTAAGGCCATTTGCTACAAAGGACATAGGAAAATGTACATGTACAGACCTTAGTGACATTGTTATTAGTGAAGTGTTTATATGGTAGGACTCGAAACACAAATCAGAGTTTTCACAACTGTTCATGGGACACGTACCAAAAAACGTGTTTTTGTAGTACTGAATACTTTCAAAATTTGTGAGCTGGATGTTCTGGTATGTTTTAATTATGGTACACTTTGAACATAAAAGGTTACAGAAGTTATGGGAGTGCTGGTGCTGAATGTTGAAGGAGCTTTAATAACAATTGACCACAGGACACTTTATAATGGTGAAATCAGTGCTGAAAAGTCACCAGAGAAGCAAGATAAGAAATATTCAAACCAGACGAAGTGCAACACCAGAAACAAGAAGAATATGGACATGAAATGCATTTGTGTCATGTAGGTTAGATAGAGAACCAGTTTTAACTTTATTTTCCCAGAAGTTCAATTTGGTATATTTCACACCAATTATAAACTAATGTAGAGCTGAGATTTTTTGGTCCTGTTGTTGTGGTCTTCAGTCCGGAGACTGGTTTGATGCAGCTCTCCACAATACCCTACGCTGAGCAAGCCTCTTCATCTCCACATAAGAACGGCAACCTACATCTGTCTGATTCTGCTTACTGTAGCCATCTCCTCTGCGATTTTTACCCCACACACTTCCCTCTAATGCTAAATTCACAATTCCTACCAATCTATCCCTTCTTTTAGTCAAGGTATGCCAGAAATTTCTTTTCTCCCCAATTCTGTTCAGTACTTCCTCATTAGTTACGCAATCAACCCACCTAATCTTCAGCATTCTTCTGTAGCACCATATTTCAAAAGCCTCTATCCTCTTCCTGTCCGCACTGTTTATCGTCCATGTCTCACTCCCATACAAGGCAACACTCCATATAAATGCCTTCAGAAAGGACTTCCTTAGGCTTAAATCAATATTCGATGTTAACAAATTTCTCTTTTTCAAGAACGCTTTTCTACCTATTGCCATTCTGCATTTTATATCCTCTGTACTGCAACCATTTTTTATTTTACTGCACAAGTAACAAAACTCATCTACCTCCTTTATTGCTTCGTTACCCAATCTAATTCCTTCAGAATCACCTGATTTTCTTACACTGCACTCCATTACCCTAGTTTTGCTCTTGTTAATGTTCATCTTATATGCGCCTTTCAGCACACTGTCCATTCCGTTAAATTGCTCTTCCAGGTCCTTTGCTGTATGTGAGATAATTACTATGTTGTCGGCAAAACGAAAAGTTTTTAATTCTTCACCCTGAACTTTAATTCCTTCTCCAAATTTCTCTTTGCTTTCCTTTATAGCTTGCTCAATGTACAAATTGAACAACAATGGAGAAAGACTACAACCCTGTCTTACTCCTTTTCCAACCACTGCATCCCTTTCATGCCCTTCAACTCTGACAACCACTGTCTGGTTTTTGTACAAGTTGTAAATAACCTTACGCTCCCTATATTTTACTCCTGCTTGCTTCAGAACTTGAAAGAGTTTATTCCAATCAACATTGTAAAAAGCCTTCTACAAATCTACAAAAGCTAGAAATGTAGGTTTGCCTTTTCTTAATCTATCTTCTAGGATAAGCCGTAAAGTGAGTATTGCCTCCCGAGTTCGTACATTTCTCCTGAACCCAAACTGATCTTCTCCGAGGTCGGCTTCTACCAGCTTTTCCATCCTTCTGTATATAATTTGTGTTAATATTTTGCAACCATGACTTATTAAACTGATGGTTCTGTAGTTTTCACACCTGTCTGCACCTGCTTTCTTTGGAATGGGAATTATAACATTTTTCTTAAAGTCTGAGGGTACTTCGCCTGTCTCATACATCTTACACACCAGGTGAAACAGGTTTGTCATGGCTGGTTCTCCCAGAGACTTCAGTAGCTCTGAGGGAGTATCATCTACTCCAGGGGCCTTGTTTCGACTTAGGTCTTTCAGGGCTCTGTCAAATTCTTCTCTCAGTACAGTGTCTCCTATTTCATCTACATCTACATCCTCTTCCCTTCCTACAATATTGTCTCGAAGTTCATTTCCTTTGTAGAGCCCCTCTATATACTCTTTCCACCTTTCAGCTTTCCCTTCTTTGCTGAAAACTGGTTTTCCATCAGTGTCCTTAATATTCATAGAGCTGTTTTTCTTATCTCCAAATATTTTTTTTATTTTCCTGTAGGCTGTATCTATTTTTCCCCTATTTATACATTCTTCTACATCCTTGCATTTGCCTTCTAGCCATTCCTGCTTAGCCATTTTGCACTTCCTGTCAATCTCATTTCTTAGTTGTCTGTACTCCATTTTGCCTTTTTCAGTTACTGCATTTTTATATTTTCTCCTTTCATCGATTAAATTTAGTATCTCCTGTGATATCCAAGGATTTTTTGTAGGTCTTGCCTTCCTACCTATTTTGTCCTCTGCTACCTTCACTATTTCATCTCTCAATTTTACCCAATTCTCCTCTACTGCTTTATTTTCCCGTTTCTGTCAATTGTTGCCTGAAGCTCCCTCTGAAAATCTTAAGAACCACAGGTTCCTTTAATTTATCCAGGTCCCATCTCTTTATTTTCCTACCTTTTTGTAGTTTCTTCAGTTTCAGCCTACAGTTCATAACCAACAAGTTATGGTCAGAATCTGTATCTGCCCCTGGGTATGTCTTACACTGTAAAACCTGGTTCCGAAATCTGTCTTACCATTATAAAATCTATCTGGTATCTCCCGGTGTCTCCTGGTCTCTTCCACGTATACAACCTCCTTTTGTGATTCTTAAACCAGGTGTGTGTTATAACTAAATTACGTTCCGTTCAAATTCTACCAGGCGGCTTCCTCTTTCATTCCTTTTGCCCAGACCATATTCACCTACTAGCTTCCCTTCCCTTCCTTGTCCTACAACTGAATTCCAGTCTCCCATAACAATTAAGTTTTCCTCTCCCTTAACTGTCTGAATAATTTCCTTTACCTCCTCTTATATTTCTTTGATTTCCTCATCATCGGCAGAGCTAGTTGGCATATAAACCTGTCCTACTGTTGTCGGTGTTGGCTTCGTATCTATCTTGACAATGATAATGCGATCACTGTGCTGGTCATAGTAGTTTACCCGCATTCCTGTTTTCTTCTTCATTATCAATCCTACTCCTGTGATACCCCCAATTGATATTGTATTTATAATCCTGTACTCACCTGACCAGAAATCCTGTTCATCCTGCCACCGAACTTCACTAATCCCCACTATATCTAACTTCAACCTATCCATTTCCCTTTTTAAATTTTCTAATTTTCCTACTCGATTAAGGGATCTAACATTCCACGCTCCGACCCGTAGAATGCCAGTATAGTCTTTCCTGATGATCACATCCTCCTGAGTAGTCCCCGCCCGGAGATCCGAATGGGGGACTATTTTACCTCCAGAATATTTTACCCGAGAGGATGCCATCATATATTCATACAGTGGAGCTGCATGTCCTAGCTGTAGTTTCCCCTTGCTTTCAGCCGTTCGCAGTAGCTGTGTGGCAAAGCCACATTAGCTGATGTTACAAGGCCAGCTCAGTCAATCATCCAGACTGTTGCCCCTGTAACTACTGAAAAGGCTGCTGCCCCTCTTCAGGAACCACACGTTTGTCTGGCCTCTCCACAGATACCCCTCCGCTGTGGTTGCACCTACGGTACGGCTATCTGTATCGTTGAGGCACGCAAGCCACCCCACCTCGGCAATGTCTGTGGTTCATGGGAGTGGTTTTTGGTCATAAAATGTACTTAACTGGCAAGTAGACTATTCTTATGACATGAAATTGATAATAAAGGAGTTGATAATTATTCCAATTATTGATATGCATAATTTAAATTTTTTTGAATCTCAATTCATTACAGGAATACCTTTTCAAACGTCTGCTTTAAAGATAATAGTGATAAGAACTTTCATAAGAAAGATAAAGCTTCTACTTTATTTCATTCTAGATTTATGTACATATGCTGTACACACATTACCATTATAGTGCATTTTCCTTGCAACTAGGGATGTGGATAATTTATTCTTTTGGAGAGGGAGGGGGGGAGTCAGTTCTCGAGTATATTCAGATCAGTACCAAAAATATCTCCAGCTGAAATTTCAAGTATTTCAAGGCTTAAAACTGAAGCCCTGATTCCATGGTGAGTGACAACCTCTATGTATATGGCTCGTGGGAAGAGGGGATTGTACCCCTTCCTTCTCCCTTACCCCATCACTGTATATACAGCCCAGAATGCAACACAAAATACACTTTTTACTGAAAAATAAGAAAAATGTGGCCAAAAGTTATTAATTCTACATCAAAATGTTCTCAAAAGATCTGTTATAAAATGACACACATTTCATAGACTTACAACTTTTATTCTCTGAACTAAGCATTTAGGAAACTGAAAATTAACTCTTGTGTTCACATACTAGTCCCCACAGGAATGAAAAATGAAGTCCGCCAATGCCTCTTCAAAGGAACAATAATGACCTGTGTTGGTGAGTGTACTTGTGACTTTGGGAGAGATTCTATTCTTACACTGTACTGGAGAGGCACAGCAGTGTTACACCTGCCATCATGGGGTGGGGAACCATTGGGTACAACAAATTCATGGCTATTACTAATTCAGGGTACCATATTTTGATGGCATGCAATACGTAACAGACACAATACACCTCATGTATAACATCTCACGGGATAGTAACATGCCTCTTTCTACAGAAAGATGTTCTTCAGTACAGGGCATGTGCCTCTCCCAACTGTGTATAACCTTGAGGTGCTACTGTAGCCAGCAAGCCCCCAAGACCTGTCCACTATGGAATATGTAGGTCCAGAATGAATTCTCTCCCAGTGCCAATCTCAATGATATCAAGGTCTTGTTACAACAACTAATGGCCGGCTAGTCTCAATGGAGGAGCCATGACTGATATTCTTCCCAAATGTACCAGCACATTTCAGACCAGAAGGGGCAGGCCTGTCCAGGCCATGCCAGAAGGGGGTGCAGTATTATTCTAATTAATTGTCTCGAATAGTGAAGTTCTTTTTCAATTTTCTTTTACACTTAGGCAAGATCATGTACCATATTAACCCATGAAGATCCATTTTGTTTCCATGTCGCTTCCAGACGTTTCTGGTTTGTTGTCAAGCAGTGGATTTATTAGTATTATGTTCAGACTACAAATACAGACTGGATAATTACTAATGTGCTCAATTGGAAAAATAACTTTTTTTTATTATGTGCAACATCCTCCACTTCATGAACTTCTTTGTCAGGCAAACAGTGAAACCAGATAAAGACTGAAACCCTGTAATTCATTGGGTTTTTACTAACTGATCTACATCAGACTGATGCAAAACAATCTATTACTAATAGTTCACAGGGTACCTTACAATTAAGTAGTACCCAACAGACAAAATGTATAACAGTGGATAGATATGTCACAGAGTGTGGATGGGTTTCTATTATTCAAAGAAGACATTTTAAGCTATTTTTCTGTGTTTACTTCTGTAAAGTCACATGTTATGTCCATAAGGCCATGCAGTTAGTATAGGTAATGGTATTGTTTGGAAACAGAGGATTGGAGCAGCTGCCAGACAGCCCAGGTCATAGTGGGTAGACAGCCGGTTGGGGGTTTGACCAATTCAGCAGAAATCTGGGAAAGACCCATGCTGCTGTTGTCATTTAAGAAGGGACTAAACTGTTAGGTTATCAGTCCCCTGTGCCTAGTGAAGATGTTATGTTGTAATGCAAACAAAAGAGAAGGTAAACCCACAAGGGGGCACAAATTACGAACATTTCAATGACAACTTTAAGAAAACTCTAAAGGGATGAACAAACTGTTTAACTAAACTAAAATTTTACAGCAGAATACCATAGCTGGCTGACCATGAGGATAATAAAAGATCAGGCTGTCACTCTGCATATACTAAAACCTTCCATTAAAAGCAGGACAGACAACACGAACACAACATAAGATTAAAACTGTTGGATTGGTGGGTGCCTGAGAGATCAGGCTTAGGTATCCATCATTAAATGATATGATGAAAACTAGCAAAATGAACGAAACGTATGACATGGTCGCCATAGTGGCATCGTCTCCAAGGATTAGAGTGAGTACAGCGGGCAGACAGGAGGACTGCCACAATGCAGCTAAAAGGGGGTAGTCATGCATGAATGGAGAAGATGGCTGTGTGTTAGCCATGTATGACCAATATGCACATGGCAGAGAATGTGCAAGTCTGGCAGAAGACTTCCATGCTGCTGTAGGAGGATTGATTTCATAGAGAATGTCCAGCATGCTCAATTTTGACAATTCTGAATTCCAAGCCACGAAGATCTTGTGGTGCAAACCCAATTGGATATCCCTATCCTGGATACCAATATCCAGTGGTCGAGAGGTGGTGGCCTGCTTGGTCAGCTGAAAAACCTCCCTTTTCCCTAGGATGCCAATGTGACCTGAGGTCCAAACTAAGGCCACAGATTGGCCACACCTAAGGCTGAAAACAGATTCTTGAATGGACCATACCAAATGGTGTTTGGGAAAACACTGGTGGAGGGCTTAAAAGCCACTCAGGGTCTCACTACAGATAACTATACAATCCCTGGGGAAGACTCAGAAATATTGAGGAGCATAAGAAATAGCCACCAGCTCACCTGTAAAAATGCTACTCCCACAGCCCAAGGAATGCTGGTCAACATGGTCACCATGGACATAAGCATACCCAAGCACAGCCGTCTACCAGGGAACCATCTGTGTGTACAACGTCTGCACCACAGAATGAATCAATTAGTGCCTGGTATTGGCAGCAGAGGTTCAATGGTGAAACAGAGGCTTTCGAGTCATGTGACATGTCTAACCGAAGCTGGGGTGAGGAAGTGACCAAGGAGGGGTATGTGAAGGGACTCAAGTGACAAAAGAAGGGAATGGACATGAACTGCAATTGGAAGACCCAACTTTAGCTGTTGTCCTGAGGAGAGGAGTGTAGCAGCTGGGAAGAGAAGCCTGCAATTCTGGTGGTGAGATGAGCCACGAGTACATACAATGTACAAACCTAGGAGCTGTTGCCGGTGGAACTGTAGGGGAGAAACTCCAGCTTCAGCAAGGAGGCTTGCCACTGGACTCCTGCAGAAGGCCCCCATCGCTAAATGGATGCCACTATGGAGAACTGGGTCAAACACCCGCAATGCAGAAAGAGCTGCAGACTTTTACACCAGGCTGCCGTAAGCATGGTGTGATTGAATAAGGACCTTATACAGCTGCAGAAGAGTTGGGGGGGGGGGGCGAGCAGCTCCCCAAACAGTGTGGCTGAGACAGCGGAAAATATTTAGATGTTGCCAGAATTTTTGTCTCAGCTGACAAAGGTGTGGCACCCAAGTGAGCCTGACATCTAAGAGCATGCCTAAAAAGTTGTGTGTGTCGAGGTAAAGGTGTTCATCCTGCTGGTGTAACTCTGTGTCCACATGAACTACCTGACGGTGATGGAAGCGCATGATGCGGGTTTTCTGCTATGAAAATAGGAAATAATGTTCAGAGGCCCAAGACTGGGCCTTTCAGATGGCTCCCTGCAGACAACTTCCAGTTATACTAATTCTAGCAGAACTGAAATATAGACCAAAGTCATCAGCACATAAGGAACAAGAAACTGATGATCCAACTGCCACAGTAAGATTTAATCACAATTTAAAAAAGAGGTACACTGAGGACGGAGCCCTGTGGGACACCATACTCCTGAACATGGGTTGAGCTGAGGAAGGTATTAACCTGAACCCAAGAAGAGTGGAGCGATTACAAGTTCTGAATAAAAATTGGAAGTAGACCCCATAATCCATAGCCGTGCAGTGTAGCCAAAATATGGCGATGCCAGGTGGTATACAGCTTCTGGAGGTAAAACAAGACGGCAACAAGGTGCTAAGACCTAGTAAATTATGTACTGATGACAGACTCTAGAGCCACTAGGTTGTCAATAGTGGAGCGGCCTTTATGGAAGACACCACCCCCCAAGTTGTGGAACAGGAGTCCCCGATGTTCAAGGAGCCACATGAGCCACCGACTCGCCATCCATTCAAAGATCTTACTCAGAATGTTTGTGAGGCTGATCTGGTAATAGCTCTCAACCACCAGTGGGTCTGTGCTAAGTTTTATCACCAGGACGAAGAAATTATCCCGCCACTGGGATGGGAGAACACCATCGGCCCAGAGACGATTTAATAGGGTAATCAGTTGGCAGTGGAAGTCCGCAGAAAGATGACAAAGGAATTGGCTATGGGTACAATCCAGTCCTGGGCAGGTTGTGGAGCTTGCAGTAAGGACACTTGGGAACTACCAATCACTAAATGCAGCATTGTATAGCTCCTGGCTGTGGGTACGAAATGATAGTGGTTTCTGCTCGACTCGCTCCTTGAGGGTGCGGAAGGAAAGGTCGCAGAGGTGCATGCATAATGCTGGGTAAAGAGAGTACCCTGAATACAGAGATGGGGGATTCCTGCCGATGGACAGTACCCAAAAAGGCGCCAAACTTGGGACCTCACCTGAGATAGCGAGGCGCTAGATCCTTTGGAGGCTACGTACCTCTCCCAACAATCCTGCTTACTCTGCCACATGAATCGTCGAGCTCAGGCCCGGAGCCTTTCAAAGGCAATGAGCTGCTCTGTGTAAGGGTGACACTGGAGCGCCCGCCGATTATCCCGTATGGCCTCTGTGATCTCTGGTGTCCACCAAGTCATGGACTTATGCTGATGGGAGCTAGTGCTGGTCAGAACAGGAACCCTGCTAATCAGCTCTACAGTAAGAACATTGAGGCGGGTGGCCTGCAGGTTGAAAATGTAGGAATGACAAAAGGATAGGAAAATGGTCGCTACCATAAAGGTCATTGCGGATCCTCCACTAAAATGTGGAAGCAGGCTTGGGCTGCAAAGGGACAGGTCTAAGGCTGAATACATGCTGATCACGACACTAAAACGTGTTGGTAGTGTGCATGCACACACGCACACAAAGGGTGTTGGGCATTAAAGTCCCCCTAAAGGACAAATAGTGGGGGTAGTTGCACGATCAATGCTGAAATGCCAGTGAGAGACAGCTTCATCTATCGGAAAGTAAATGGAACAGATGGTAAATTACTGCATGGCCCACATTCGAACAGCAACTGGCTCTAGATTGGTGTGGGGAGGCACGGTAGCACTGCGGATTGTGGGGTGTTTACAAACACAGACACCTCTTGATGCTCTATCACATGCAGCACTGTTTTTGTAGTAGCCCCAATAGCTGAGGGTCTGCTGGGCAGGAAACCCATTTTCTGCATTGCAAACAGGGAACAGGGAAGCGGCAAAATAACTGCTGCAGTTCAGATAGACGGTTGAAAAACCAATTCCACACTGGAGAATTTCAATATCTCCTTTCTGAAAGGCCATAATGTAGGGCCCATGCTTTGTACTTAAAACTGAGGGCTGTTAGCCGAGCGTTTCTTTAAGAGGTGTGTGTGTGTGTGTGTGTGTGTGTGTGTGTGTGTGTGTGTGTGTGTGTGTGTGTGTAGGACATCTGCGAGTTCCACATTCCAGTAATTCAGAATAAAATAATCTATAACATTATGTCAACATTTATGATAATTACATCAAGATTCTAAAAATCATTTCATTATCTCAAAAATTACAAATATTTATGACTAATATATCGAAATATAGAAAAATAAAGCTGAAAAAAATCAACTTTTGAATGCGTTATGCAGTTTCAACAAACTATGGTTTGGATGATAGCTTATTGTCTCAAGCTATCATCTTGAAAGTTTCACACTTCTAAATATTTATTTAATGACTGATTTCAACTGACAAAAATTTATAATGGAAATATAAACAGAATCTCTTTCTTCACAGTAACACTGAAAATGTAAGCAGCGTGATTTGCCTCTCGCGTATTTCATTTTGCGTGTCAAATTATTGTACAATTTGACAATTTATGTACAAATTGAATGACCTGAGCAGTCAAACTCGTGAAAACTGGTTTGTCTATTTATTGATTTCAGTCTTTACGTAATACTAATTAATAGTCCTCGGGGAACTGAACATTAATATTTTGTGTATTTAAATGTTATATTAGTAAGGAAGTGGGTTTCAGCTAGTCTGTATTTACATAAAGAATCTCTCATATTAGGATGTATACTATTTTGGAAGAGGTGGCGAATGGCCAATGAGGAACTGGCCAAGAGACAAATTTGCTGGGGAGTGTGTTTAAGAGGGAGGTGAGTAAAGGTGTGTACGGAAAAACTCCGTATCTAGTCTTGGTAGGACGACGACCCTCCTGGACGATGAGTGATTCGATCGAGGAGAGTGTTTAAGATTTGTGCAGCAAATAGTCACTTCTCAGGACTCTAAATTTGGCAAGAACAAGTGAACACCAGTGCGGCTGATGTGTGTTTATAGAGCCGGTCAAAACGGCCGCTACTCCCGCTCGCTTCTCGCCGCGCTCGCGGCTCGCTCTCGACGGCTGACGGGTAGAGGGGCAGCGATGACGTCACACAGTCGAGAGAAACACGCTTCGGGACGGGGCGAGTCACGGTGTTCCCGAGTCCCGGGTTCACGCAGCACCCCCCTGTAGAAGAAAGCCTGCGCACGACGTCACAACATGGCGGCGGTGAGAGGCTTAGAGGCCTCTGAAAGATTGTAAATGTTGCAGCCAAAGCCCGAAATCGGCCAGATCGGGAACTGGCTGGCCAAGTCGCGAAGTGGCCAATATCGCCTTCAATTGGCCGGCCAATGTCCGATCTTTTCCTGATTTCGGGATTTGGCCGGCCAGTTCGCGAAGTGGCGTAGACCGATCAGCCAGAATCGGGAGATGAATAAAGACGGCCTAAAAGTGTATAATTTCAAGCTGTAGGCCTATGCAATTTATTTATCAATCTCAGTAATAAAAAGTATACAATCCATCCACATTATAAATATTTTTAATATAACCGGTATTCACAAGTTAAGCTTTTATGACTTTTGGAATTACACTATACTTTATTTCTGCATTTGCAGCGATTTGTGGCGCATTTAGTAGAGCAATTGCTTCGATTGTATCTGACTGTAAGCACGATATGGTTCGCAATTTTTCTTCTTCTTTGGGCACTGATTCCAGCGTGATCAGTTTCTCGGGCAGAATAGATAACTTGTTTCTGAAATACAGTTGCTTCAGCACACCATGCTCTGTTCCCAGCTTGTAGAAAGTGCTTTAGACGTTCATCACAACGGCAAGAACGCTTCTGGGATCTCCGCGACCTCTGTCAATATGTTGTATACGGGTGCGAACATTGTCTCCAACTTTTTGCAGGCGCGAATTTTGCCTCTGAATTTTGTAAGCATCTTAGCACCTCGTGCGCTCCCTCCCTCTTCTTCCTGATTTCTTTCTTGTTATAACATAGTTTGCAAATAACCTTTCCTCCATATCCTTCATCTGCTTCATTACTTCTTCCACATATTGCATGGACACTTTTGCCGCAGAATATACAACAATGAGCTGCACCACAATCTTCTTCACAAACCACACAGTATATTTTCGGCTTATTATTGTCGTATAACTGATCCTGACTTCCCAATGGTTCGACCTCCACGGTGTCAGTTTCATTGTTGGGAGTAGTCCCTAAATTTCTAGCGTCGTCCATTTCTTTTCCAACTTTCTCAAGATCTTCCTCTGTCACTATGTTATCAATAATTTCTTTAGGAAGATGTGAAGTACTCAGCCCCACTTTTGCTTTACAGCCAAACATTGCCTCGTATGGGGACTGCTGAATTCCATGATGAAAAGAACGGTTTTTCATGAATTGGATAAATGGAAGACTCTCGGCCCAATGCGCCGAGTTATTTGTCTGCATCCATGTCATTAGCATATTCTGTACATCCTGGTTGACCCGTTCGATAGAACCTTCGCTTTGGCTATGTCTGGGTTTTCCATGTACCAATTTCAGTTCAGGCCACATGTTACACAGATCATTTATAACTTTGTTCGAAAACACTACCATTATCTGACTGTAGCACATTTGGAGCACCTATAGTGGTAAAGATGTCAAGGAAAATTAATGGTAAGCGACTTCTTATGCTCTTTTGCTTTTCGAGAGTCGTAATAGTATAAATTAAGTCATCTCGATAATTGAGTATGAACTTGTACTTCCCATCAGGGCTTCTTTGCATGTCTATCAGATCTACCTGGCATCTTGAATTAAATTCTTTAAATATTAGAGGTCTGTAAACTAAGCTTTTCTTTGGATTAGATAATTTAATCTGACACGGTTTGCACAAGCGAAGTATTTCGAACAGTTCTTGGGTAAGGACATAATACAAAATAGCACTATTGTCTTTTTACTGGTGTAATAAGTTTTTCTTTTCCGTCAACTTCAATAACGTCGTACTTTCTTAATCGACGATAGTGAATACTTTCTTTTCTTGTTTAACGTCCTCTATGAAAGAACAGTATCTATCTCTGGTGATTATTCCGCTATTATTTGCCTTTTCTTGCAGCAGCGTATGCAAAGTGTCCAGGAACCTGCTTTTCATATCAAATATCGTTTCCGTATCTGCAAGAATCCCACCATAATCGTGAATATCGTCCCCGTGTGACGTAGCCATGGGTCAACCAGCCGAAGAATATGAACAATTGAATTCGAACGCCCTTACAAGGGAACAGCCTAGGTCTTACAAGGGTGACCACGTGGGTATCGGATTTTAGAATTTTTTTCATATTCATGGTACATGTAGTTCAGAACTTCAATAAAAACTCTATTCCAAATGGCTACAGATTCCATTTCATTAATTCTGCGGATATTCCTGTTCCTTATAAAAAATGGCATATTTGACGTCAAGTACCAATAACTAAAGGAATTGCAGCATCTGTCGGTGTAGCTCAATCAAATGAGTGATAGACATAAATTGTAGATACAAGGTTTTATTAAATAAAATGAAATATTAAATAAATTATTAAATAAAGTTTGTTATGTCATAAAAAAGTGGTAGCGTTCTGGTTTCACAACGGTAGAGTCGGTGGTTCGAATCCCGCTGTGACAGGTTTTTTTCGATTACTTGCACCATTTTAAAACCTAATGGTCATTTTATGAACAATGAACGTATTTTTGTTTATTCGTATTTTTATATTTTTTTATAAAAGGTTATCCATAATGATTAAATTTTGAAAAAAGGAAACACAAACATTGCAAACTCCATATTTGTAGCAATACTGAAAAATAAAGAAAAATCATTTCTATGTGGTCTCAGACATGCCAGGGTGATAAGCGTCGTAAAAACATGGAAAACAATTTTCACGACATCGAGAACATGGTTGCATATTTAAAGCCGCAATTTTACTTTGATATGTCAACTGGAAAGCAAACTTAATTTACGTTCATGAAGATTCCTCTTGAATTGCACAATTTAGAAGTGAACCACGCATATGTGATCATTTCAACAAAGACTGGAGGACAGTTAGTGGTGATGATTGAATGACGTTTGATAGAATCTTCTCTATCACTAGTTTCACGTCCTCGTTCGATCAGGTAAGCACAGTTTTGCATCGTCGTAGCTTTTCACTAACTGAACACTCAAAGACAACCGTCTTCAACTAATAGTGAAGCCAATGCCGTAAAAATGTAACTTGTTACGTTTTCTTGAGTGAAACCATCATTACTAACAACCTTTTATAGATGGTAGAAAATTTCTAACAAACAAAAATACGTGCATTTTTCGTAACAATTACGATTGGATATTAAAACTAAGTATTCGAATACAACGAGAAAAGACCTACCACGGCGGGATTCGAACCTCTACCTCTTGGGTGTAAGACCACAAGCTACCACTAAAGCTAGACATACACATGCTATTGAACTTTTAATTATTAGTACTTGCATGTACTTTAAGAACTTCAAAATCAATTTTCTCGAGAATTTTTGAGAATTACGTCGAATGTCTTTGGCTGATTGTCATTTGAGTTCTGAACTTCACGTACCATAAATATCAAAAGATTCTAAAATCTGATACCCATGTGGTCTCGTAGTTAGAAGCAAATAATTAATACCATTATGTTCGATTACTGATTTATGGCAAAGTGGGGATAAATAACAATAAAATATTGACAAACAAAAAATCTCCTGAAAAATGCACTAATAGGGGAAAGAAAAATGCCACAAATTTAACGATACAATTAATTCAATTTGTGAGGAAGAAAAACAAGAAAGACGACGTTCTCCGAAAGGCAGCAGCTACCACGTACACGGCAAAGTTAACACAGAGTGTGACATGTGGTGACTACCGAACATTGTTGCCACATCACAGCACCCAGTGCGATTTAGACGGGGATTCCCCGACATGTGTGCAGTCACATCGCGTTCTGACCAGGAACCTCCGGCCAAGTCGCGAACTGCCGGCCGCGGTGGCCGAGGGGACTAAGGCGCTCCAGTCACGGTCTGCACGGCCACTATGGTCGGGGGTTCGAATCCCCCCTCGGGCATGGATATTTGTGCCGTCCTTGTTCGTAAGTAGTTCATAAGTAGTTTGTAAGTTTAGGGACTGATGACCCCGTAGTTAAGTCCCATAGACTATACAAACATTTGAACATTTGAAACAAGTCGCAAACTGGCTGGCCAAAGTCTAATATGCGTCGCTTCATTTCAGTAATCGGACTCTGGCCAATCCACGCGGCCAAAGTGCGAAGTGACCGGCCAGTTCGCGATCTGGCCGCTCTTTGGGCTTTGGCTGTAACAAACATTAGCACGCAGTTTATAGTGCATCCTTTCGTTCAGGAGTGTATTTATTACGTAAACTGGTATTGTGTACGGTGTGATTGCTACGCTAGACGATTTGTGTGTGTGAGAACAACGTGTGATCTCTTTTTTTACTGACAAAATGCCGTTTGCTGTTC
Organism: Locusta migratoria; assembly: GCA_026315105.1. Taxonomy (NCBI): domain Eukaryota; kingdom Metazoa; phylum Arthropoda; class Insecta; order Orthoptera; family Acrididae; genus Locusta; species Locusta migratoria. Next base: position 478,311,238 of record CM048755.1, on the reverse strand, counting down.
TGTGCCGAAATGTAGAGGAAATTACGACTGTGGCCCAAAAGTTACCGTCTTTAAACGTGCGGAGAAGAATAAGCTAATGGGGATGGTTACGTAAATAAAATGAATCGCAATATCCAACGGTAAACATTCATGACTTACAACTCTTTTATAAGGTTAACAAAAACGAAAACTTACTCATTAACTTGAAGGAGCCACGTTATCCTGGGAATTCCTGATAGCCATTTCTTCTTCTCCGAGCGTTTAAAGACGGTAACTTTTGGCCCACAGTCTTAATTCCCTCTACATTTCAGCACAGAACAGCGAAACGGCAGTTTGTCAGTAAAAAAGAGATCACACACACAAATCGTCCAGCGTAGCGAACACACCGTACACAACACCGATTTACGTAATAAATACACTCCTGAACGAAATAAGACACTATAAACAGCGAGCACTGATAATGTTCACAATCTTTCAAAGGGCTCTAAGCCTCTCCCCGCCGCCATGTTGTGACGTCGTGCGCAGGCTTTCTTCTATAGGGGGTGCTGGGTCGAGCTGAGCCGCCTCAGCCTAGTCGGCTCACGCCGCCGGCTGCGTGTTCACACTGCGCGACGGGCATGGCCTAGAGTCTAGACGAAAAAGGGGGAAAATGCACTTTTTCGATTTTCACGTTGTAAAAATTCTTCACGGTATACAAGACCACGCTACATCATTTTATGAAATTATTTTTTCCTAACAAGCTTTGCCTTGCCTCTAAAAAAATAAAAAGTCTACTTTTCATTCCGCCCGAGATTTTTAGTTCCGTCACGCTCCTCACTCGATTTTGATGAAAGTATGCTGTTAAAAAAAGTCTGATTTTTGGACACATTGTAGTGAAACATCTTACGTTTCGAATGAAACATTCACCTTTCCGTAATTCGTAACAGTCGTTTTCAAATAACGCTATTTGCCAAGTATGTGCACTTGATTTACAAATCGTGTATTGCAAAAGTTCGATAGCTGCCAGCTTACTGTTCTCTGCATTTTAGACCAGTGGCGTAACTATGGAGGGGGATGAGGGGGATAGAACCCCCCCCCCCCAAAAAAAAAATATATAATCTGGTAAAGGTAAAGATTGGAAACTTGGGGTGTTTTACCATAAGCTTTCATTGGATGGAAGTGAATTAGTTTCTTCAACGGAAGTGGTAGATGGTAGTCTGTCTGGAAAGTGACTAAAATTTTTCTCGTCAAGATCTATCTCTCCCCCCCCCCCCCCCCAAAGCCAAGTCCTAGTTACACCACTGTTTTAGACCATACATTACAGCGGGTGAAATGGAGCTAAAAGAACAAAAATGTTTTTGAAATGGTAGTCGCACTGACATCTACCTCCTTTCATAAGTAATTGCGAGTTATCTGAGCGGCGTCATGCCGCGATCCCAAGCCTACGAACTCGGCGGCTGTTGAGCGGAGCGTGAAGCACTGCAGTGCCGAAAGATTTGAATTGCTGGCTACGTTTGGCGGTCCCTCGTGATGTGTTAATGATCCTAACCAGGAAACAATTATGAACCTATTTTCTTGGGTGGTGACCGATACCAATGAACAACGATCTGCTACGGTTTTACATCACATCAACTCGACTCGACTGTGGCATACATCTGGTTTTTTGACCACATGGAATATTTCATGTTTGGAACTAGAAAATAAGAACAAATTAATGTAAACTGCGATTCTGCTGTTGAGGGAGTGAAATGAAATTTTCTGACTTTACAGTTAACGGCTTTTTAATTTAAGATGAAAAAGCCCAAAACACATAGTTCCATCTACAGCTAACACACAATATATACCTTTTTTTTAAATTTTCTTTTGTTGCTTTCAGAAAATGTGGCACGACAAAGTGAAAATAGTTTTATATCGGGCTTGATTTCATGGGGGAACTTGTGCTCAATGGCTGTAGTTGACTTGTAGAAATTTTCAACACTCAATCGTAAAAATATTTATTTATTGGCAGATCAGTACGAACGCAACCTCCAACATGGAGGTCGAGAAGTATTTTAATCGTTTTTTAAGCATTGATAATGACCACACAGTGGTCGAAATCTAGCTCTGCCAATAAATATTTTTACGACTGATTGCTGAAAATTTCTACACGTTGTAGATCGCGTGTCCCACATAAATGCGATACCTTCACGTCTGAGATTAAAGTAAGAAAGAACTAAGTTGCTTTTCGGAACCTGTCTTTGAGGAACAACGTTTCTACGAACATTTTGCTGAATCATTTTAAGACAATTTTCTTTGTCTGCAGGATGGTACTTTCGAAATTTCTACATACGCTAGTTTAATTTAGCCTCAGACACTGCAGGACAGGTCAGTAAAGGATCAGAAGAGAGTGTCACTTTTTTGAGGGGGGGGGGAGGGGGGCTTGTCCCCAGCAATAAGGAATCGCCACCCACTGTCAGCAGAATATCGATTGCCGTCTACTTCAACAAGCCAGCTAACAGTTCATTGGTTTTGTTATTACTAGTGTCCTCCACTGTAGTGACTCGTCGAATCTTATGCACATAAGAAATAGGTGGTAATGGACTCCTCCCATGAATTTAGACTAACATTTAGGAGAGTCTTTCATTACGTGAACATTCGATATGTTTAATATTCCCGGCGCGAGTCTGCGCCGGCACGAACCGATTGGGCTACGGTGTTGCTTGTGCAGCACAAGTATCGCACGTGTGCTTTCAGCAGAAGCTTCTCTGAAAGATATTTTTTTTTTTTTCAATTACACTTACGAAAATATGTATATTTCTTCTATTATTATTAATTCTTTAATATGAATAAAAAATTTAAGAAATGCTTAGTTGTTCACAAAACGAAAAAGTCTCCGAAATGTTAGTCGAAATTAATGGGATGAGTCCATACCACATATTTCTAATGTGCTTATAATTCTATGAGTCAGTACAGTGTGCAAACAATAGTAATAAAGTAACAAAATCAATTAACAGTTGGGTGGCTCTAAGCAGATGGCAGTGAACAATTATTGGTCACCCCTGTGTTTCCTTCAATCTTCCACTGACGGTGAGTGACCATCCTCTGTTGCTGGCCACACGCCCACCAAGAAGGAAAAAACAAATCACAATATGAAACAAAATGACACCTGCTTCTCATCCTTTACTGATCTGCAGTGTCTGAGGCTAAACTAAATGTGCGCATTTTTCTTTCATTTAAAGTAGAAAAATCGAAATGAAAGTACCATTGAGATAAAATAGTTGTCGGGTGATTCAGGAAGTGTTCATAGAAAAGCAGTTCCCATCAGACAGCTTCCTAACAATATAAATAAAAATTCTGAGAACCGTGTAGAATTCTTTGAAAGTGGAAACGAAACGTAGTACATCGTGCTCCACATAAAACCGGTACAACTCGCGTACCCTCATGGTCAAAAGTTGCAGTGCCCCTTCCTTATAAGGACGTAACTAAATGTCTTTAATTTTACTATTCTGAATTGCTTTTTACTTAGTTCATTTCTACTTTAGTCTCGGGCGTGAGGGATAGCGCTTTTATGTGAGAGACTATATAAATTGTTTCACCTTGTGGCACATTTTCCTACAGCTACGAAAGTGAAAATTAAAAGAAGGCTAAATAGTGTAATAGTCACCTTAGGTGTAGATGCATCAATAAATGTAAGTATATTTTTGGTCTTCTTCCGTTTGCCATTTCCAACTATAAAAATCATTAAGTAGAATTTCATAAAATTATATTTCAGTCCATCAAGATCAAATTCGCAGTTTACATTAATTTATTCTTCTCTTTTAGTTCGAAACACGAAATCAGTTTTTTTTTTGTTGTTATGTTGTTATCAGAGCTTTAGGGCGCTCAACATCGTGGTCATCAGCGCCCATATTAGAAAGAGATGAGTCTAATACCGCTAAATGGTGCAGGAGACATGCAAGAGAAGAGACAATACGAAAGGACGTACGCTCTTCCTCCTACATCTTATGCACAGTAAAGAAACGTACAGTGGCACTAATAATAAACTAGACAAAACAGACAAATGGGGGACAAGGCTAAAAAGACGGCGGCCTAAACATTGACGGATGGACCGAACGATCCTGTCTTCCTCTACCTATATTTTAGAACCGTCGACCTAAGATCTTTGGTAGGAGGTCGGCCAAAACACAAAATCGTAAATTGCGTGCTACTGTCATATCACTATCACCTAAAATGGAACGGAGGTCATTCGACAAACCGGCTTGTTCCCACGCAGCATCATAAGAAACACAAGTAGTTAAAATATGCTGAACGGTTATCAGCACACCATAAGCATCACAAGTAGGGGGCTCATCGCCACAAAGAAGGAATCTATGCGTCAGGGGGCAGTGTCCTATTCGAAGTCTTGTTAAGCAGACTTCAGCACACCTGACAGGATGTACGCCAGGGCCTAACTGTGTCTTTTATTGACCGCAACTTATTATCCACGACGGTGAACCATTCATGGTCCCAGAGGAGCATGACAGAGCTAAGAAATGACAGCGAGGCACGGAGAGGGAGAGGACAATCAGCTACGTTTGGAAGCCGACAGGCCTCCTTGGCCGCGGTATCGGCCAACTCGTTTCCACGGATACCCACATGGCCAGGTACCCAGCAGAAGGAAACCACCTTTCCTTGCCGTTACAACTGCAAAAGGATGTCTTGGATATTCTGGACGGTCTTATCTGCTGGGTACAGATGCTGAATGGTCTGCAGAGCACTGAGTGAATCAGAGCAAAGCAGGAAGGTAGACCCAGTATGACGTTTCATATGCTCCACTGCTTTCAAAACAGCATAAAGTTCTGCGTCAAATACCGTGAACTGACAAGGCAGACGATATCGGAGTATTCGGGTAGGGAACACTACAGAGCACCCAACAGTATCTCCCTGTTTCGACCCATCTGTATAAATAACATTAAATGAATTATGGCTATTTCAAATGGCAAGAAACTTCTCCTTAAAAACAATCTGGAGTGAACGTTTTGTTGCGCTCAGTCATGTCTAAAACGAGGTTGGGCTTCACTAACAGCCAGGGTGGCGTTTTGCACCAACCCTGACGCTGTATGTTGATCGGAAGCACACCGAGATCGAGTAAATGCTGCTGCGCTCTGATGCCAAATGGTTTCAACCCTGGTTGTCGTGCGTTGTAGAGTCGCTTCAAGGGGTCCGGGATGTCAATAGTCACAGAAAAGCCCGGAGAGGACGGAAATGACCGAAGCTTTAAGGCGTGTTTAGCAATAAGGAAACGCCGCCGGACGTATAATGGCGGCTCTCCTGCCTCGGCGAAAAGGCTAGGTATAGGGCTTGTCCTATAGGCTCCCGTAGCCAATCTGATACCCTCGTGGTGCACAGAATCCAACATCTTCAGAGACGGTGGTGATGCCGAGCCATAGACCACACAACCGTAGTCGAGGCGGGAGCGCACGAAACTCTTATAAAATTGCAGCAAGCAGGATCTATCTGCACCCCAATTTTTTCCGTTCAAGCACTTCATGATGTCCAGTGCTTTCAGAGTTTTTATCTTGAGCTCCTTGAGGTGGGTCAGCCAAGTAAGTTTGTTATCAAATAGGAGATCCAGAAACCACACCATCTTCTGAAAATGTAAAACAGTATCCCACGATTAAAATCAACTCATACGGTTTTCTCAGGGGAGAAGTTAAAACCTGTTCGAGCAGACCAGTCTTCTAGTCTTTTAAGTGTGAACTGTAACTGGCGTGAGGCACATGTGAGTCTAGTATAAGAGCAAAAAACAGCGAAGTCATCCACATACAAAGAGCATTGCACAGGATTCCTTACAGCAGACGTTATACCGTTGATCGCAATTGCGAACAAAGTGACACTTAAAACACTCCCCTGCGGAATTCCGTGAATCTGAGGAAATTTATCGGAAAAAGCACTTAACTCTGTATCGAAAGCAACGGTCAGCAAGGAAGTGTAACGTCACTGCTGCGTCCACCTGATCCTCGATGGGCGAAGTTGCCGTTACATTCTATTTTATGCTTAATCATTTAGTAATTGTTCCAATGATTTGACGGTATGGGATGCGGACAATTACTAGGTTGATCCATAACAGTGAACTTTAACTTCCTTTATCATGGAAAGACGAATGTTAAAAACTCTTCCCTTTAAACACACTGATTCAATAACCGCGTGCCACTACGATGAATGGCTACAAGTCCACACTGAAACATTTCAATATATAACTGCAATCCGTATGCGATACGACGGAATGGCAAAAACTTTAGCCACCACTAAACGCAGGTTACGAACTCACTGCCGAAATGCTACCGCCTCGCTCTGCGGTCGGCGGGAGACTGCCGCACACCGGCCAACAAACAAAGAACATTCCAACCGAAGCATTGTTGCCAGCAGCTCTCGCTGCACATCAATGATAACTATCGTTCGACCAAAAGAAGTTACTAACCTAAAGCCCTGTATCCTCACAGAAGGAACGCAGAAAAGTGGGAAGGCGTCGCCGAAAACCCCATTCATGCAACTGACTTATGATAGTGTGTCGCCACGTAATGTTATATGCCTTGTGACTGTCGAAAAAGATTGATATTAGGTGCTGCTTTCGGAGGAACGCCTCCTGCATAGCCGCTTCCAGGAAGGTGAGGTTATCAAGAGTGGACCGATACCTGCGAAACCCACATTGGAAGCGACTAAGGAGGTTCCGAGATTCGAGAGTCCAAAGAAGTCTCGAGTTGATCATGCGTTCCAGCGTCTTACCGACACAGCTGGCTAAAGCGACACTGCGATAGCTATCAGGGAGCGTGCGGTCCTTCCCTGGTTTAATAATGGCTATCATTTTGGATTCCCTCCAGGGGATGGGATATACCCCTTCTGTCCATGACTTATTAAAAAAATTAAGAAGAACAGTCAGACTCTAAATTAAGATGCCATAGCATGCCATAGTGTATCGATTCGGGCCCCGAGGCCGTATCGCGAGCAGAAGCTAACGCCGTGCCCAGCTCCCACATAGAAAATAAAGCGTTATAAGCCTCATCATTAGAAGAGGCGAAATCAAGGCGTCTCCTCTCCTGAACAGCGCGGTAGGCGTGGAAACCTGGAACTGGACTCTGGGACGATGTTATCTTAAAGTGCTTTGCCATCGTCTGAGCAATCTAGACTGGTTTAACTTTAAGGATTCTATCGTCCTTTATGGCAGCCAACGGGCACGAACTCCTTTTCCAAGATATTTTCCTTACGGAATCCCATACTGCAGTGGCGGAAGTGGAACGATTAATGGACTTCAGAAACTCTTAGCATGAACGCTTTTTACTCTCCTGCAATATTCGTCGGGCTCTTGCCCTCGCTTGCCGAAAGGCTGCAAGATTCTCTGCCGATGGAGAGCGCTTGAATCTACGCAGCGCTGAGCGCCGGTCGCGTATGGCGCGTCGACACTCATCGTTCCACCAGGGAACGGGTGGTGACCTGCTGTGACCTGACGATTTAGGAATAGATGCGTCTGCAGCTGAGTGTATCACAGCTGTTATGTGATCCACCCAGTCAATATTGTCCCGATGCTCAAGAACAGCTAGTCGGCTATAAAGAAACCAATCTGCCTTAGTGAGCAACAACTTGGTTGGGTAACTCTCAGGTGTCAATCGCTGTAGAAGGTGAACAGTGATAGGAAAGTGGTCCCTGGAGTGAAGGTCGTCTGCTACCTCCCATTGGACATAATCTGCAAGAACAGGAGAACAGACTGTCAGGTCAATGGCTGAAAAGGACCCTGTTGCTGCACAAAAATTTGTCATCGCACCCGTATTCAGGAGACGGGAAGAGCCTGAACGGAGTACCCGTTCGACCGCTCGGCCCCTGGGACAGGTAGACACACTACCCCAAAAAGTGTTATGAGCGTTGAAATCTCCCAGGAGCAAAAACGGCCAGGGAAGTTGATTGGCCGGCCGCGGTGGCCGAGGAGACTGAGGCGCTTCAGTCACGGTCTGCGCGGCCACTACGGTCGGGGGTTCGAATCCCCCCCTCGGGCATGGATATTTGTGCCGTCCTAGTTCGTGAGTAGTTCATAAGTAGTTTGTAAGTTTAGGGACTGATGACCCCGTAGTTAAGTCCCATAAGCTTTACAAACATTTGAACATTTGGAAGTTGATTTGACTAGTGCTAAAAGGGCATCTTCGTCCAACGGCCCATGTGGCGGGAGAGAGAGAGAGAGAGAGAGAGAGAGAGAGAGAGAGAGAGAGAGAGAGAGAGCGCAAAGCGTTAACTGAAACGACACAAAATGCACTGTGACAGCATCTGCTTGTAGGGTGGTAATGAGGGGTACATGCGAAGAGTTAAGTATGTCTTTGACAAACACCGCCACTCCCTCCTGAGCCCTGCCGCCACCGAGGTCATCAGTACGATATTAAGTGATAGCCTCGGAAAACAGGGCGATCAGATTCCTTAAAATGTGTTTCCTGGAGGCACAGACACAGTGTCCCGGCCCGTGTGAGGACTTTTAATTCGTGTTGATGGATTCTGAAGCCATTTAAATTTCACTGCAGTATGTCCATTACCATTTAATAAGGATTGGCTTTACCGACCCTTTACTCCTTGTTGGGGAGCCCGGAGTCCCTGACGGTGAGCCAGGGGGACTTTGTGGATCCCCAAGAAGGATCACCTCCATCGCAAGATCATCAGCAGCAGCCGTGGCCGCTAATTTACCTGCTGGATGTTTCGTCACCAAATCGTCAGCAACAGTAGCAGCGGCAACAGTGGCTGCTGCTTTGTGTGCTGGCTGTTTTGGTGCTAACTCTTTCGCAGCGGTGGAGAGCGCTGATTTTATTGCTGGCTGGTGAAGTTCCACTTCACCAGATTTCGGCTTTGACCTTGAGGCACGCTTGGCTTTGCTGGTCGATAAACCTGAAAGTTCTTCTTGGGGTGCACTGGTCAGTGCTGGGGGAACAGTTGTTGGGGGTAACGGCAGGGCCGCATTACTCTGAGATGTTTTTGTGGCTGAGTCCCTGGCAGGCGAAGGGGTAACTGGATCTGGCTTTTGGCACGTGCAACAACAGGAGCAGGTGTTGGTAGCGGTGGTTGCTACTTCCGTCTGAGTTGACACGCTAGCCTTGGCCGCTTGCTGTTTCACCACTGAGGCAAATGACTTAACGAATGACGGAGGTTGCATGGCTTTAAACTGCTTCTTTGCCTCGGCATAAGGCACACGATGCGTTACTTTTATTTCCTGAATTTTTTCTCGTCCTTTTAGGTGGGCCAATCTCTACTCCAAACCGGATGTGAGTTGGAGCAATTAACACATACCGGTGGAGAGGGGCACTCCACACCTGTCTCATGAGCTGACTGACCACAGTTCCCACACGTAGCACGACCGTTGCACGCAACCATAGTATGACCAAACCGTTGGCACTTTAAACACCGCAAGGGGTTTGAATAAAAGGGACGAACCCTTAGACGTAAAAATCCAGCCTTAATATGACTGGGCAGGACCTGCGAATTAAACATTAGGATGAAGATAGAAGTCTTCTCACGATTTCCATTCACTCTCTTCATAACAGTTTGCACTGAACCATGCACAAAACAAGAATGAAATGAATAACATTCTGCTCCAAATCTTGAGCTGCAGAGACTTCTCTGGCTTTGGCTGCGGCGGTATATTCCAACCTCCTTGGTATATTTGGGGGGGGGGGGGGGTTAGTGCCAACAACAACAATTTCTAATGGCAGCATTCACACTGTCCGTCACCGGACCGTCAAGTCACATCAAGCTTTCTCGAGAAAATTGTTTACAGGGCGAAATTGCAACTAATCTCGTCTCTTACGTTTCGAGTTATATGTTCTAGCGATGTATGTGGCAGTAGGAAAGAGCTGGCGTGCACAGCTCCTCGCTAGCTTTGAGGTATGTGCATGCACATTATCGTGCAAAATGATGGGTGGGTTGTGCAGGAAGTGTTACCGCTTCTTTCGCAAAGCTGGTCTCATAGGTGACGCTCCAAAAACGAACAGTAATACTGTGCATTGATGGCCTGCAGTGAATAAATGTAATGCGCTAGGATAACACCAACACAGTTGTAAATAAGAATCACCATAAGGTTCACCATTCTGGGGCTCTGACACTTTCAGACCTCGATGACACTGTTGTGCTGTATGATCTCTGGTACATTCAATCTCGATCCAACTCCATTGGTCATTTCTCGGAAGCGTAGTGACACCGTTGCAAAAGAACCACTCAGTCACAATTTACTGTTTCCCTCGATTGTGGACACGTTGACGAGGGACAGGTGAGTCCATCTGCTTGGAGGTAAGGTACATATGTCAACAACATGTGCTATCAGCAACAATATTAGTAGATTCCATTGCATAGTGTCTCCACGGCTGTGTTGTCACTAAGTTCCAACCCTCATGTTTAATCTCTAATGTACCTTCAGTGGGTGTCTTCTATAATTGTTCCTTATTGCAGTAGGTATTTGTTTTGTCTGTCAACATGTATCAACAAAAGTTTACATAATACTGAAGGGACGTGCAAATATAATGTGTACTAGTGGGGCTTTTCCAATGAAAGTAGGTGTGACTGCAGTGACATCCAGACAATGAGGCCTGTTGTAAATCAGATTTGCCCTAGTGGCATTATGAGGCGATATGAAGTATTCGACAAGGCACTATGCTGGACTGAGTCTACCAACAGCCATGTATAGTCTTCGTCATTTAATATTTACCTGATGATGGTGCTGATTCATTTTTGCACCTACACCTTGAACACAATCTTTATCCAATTCTTTAAGTGGTACTAAAAAAAACTTTAGGGCATCCCTTGGTTGCTGCAGAAGAAAACTTTGATAAGACTAAGCCTCAAAGTTAAATTTGGTGAGCAGGCACTTTCACAGACCACTATAGCAGTGGGTTTAAGAGCTAACATAGTTAATACCTACAGTTTAACATGTTACTGTGATAGCTTATGTCAATTTACAAGTTTCAGAATTGGAGAGTTACATGAAAGCCATTCCAGACAAAGTTATTTGTGGGGACATAACCCTAATTGTACATCTGAAACTCATTTATAGTAACTAATGGATCAGAACTTTTCAAATGTGCAAAAAGTATGTATGATTAGGGTTTTAATACCAGGTAGACACTGGTCATTAGAGGTGTATTTGGAGATCTGTTAATGTACAGCAGGAATTCAGCAATATGGCTGTCTTTACATCAGTGACTACAACTGCTGCAAATTATGTTAAGAGAAGTACAAAAAAAAATTTTTTGCTTGACAAGAGTAACAAAACAAGTTACAGAGGACCTCAGCAGTCAGAATCAGATTTTTAGCTTGGAGGAGTAGGATCGTAAGAAAAAAAAAACACTTAATTTAAAACCATTTTATAATACAAGGGTATTTCGGAAAGTAGAGATACACCGTATGCCAGAGGAACAGAAGAGTTTTGGAGAGCAAGTTGGCAACACTGGCGTTAACCTTGAAACATTAGCTTTCTCCTCGCGGTCGTTCGGCAGTTGAACATTGCTTCTGGTTGGAGTAGGTCGTGTTTAAAATGGCTACGCCGATTCAGAATCCTGCCAAATTAGAAGTGCACTCCGTCATACGTTTTCTTCATGCAAAAGGTCAGCGACCAGTGGATATTCACAAAGAAATTGTTTCTGTTTATGGCAACATTATGAATCGAAAAATGTAATAAAATGGTGTCATTTCTCTGAAGGTAGGACCAATGTTCATGACGAAGAAAGATCAGGTTGACCATCTGTGATCTCTGATGCCCTTCTTCGGAGAATGGAGGAAGCAATTCGTGCGAATAGATGTCTCAAATTGAAAGAATTGCATCAGATCATAATGGATGTGTCAATGACAACTCTATGATGTTGTGGCTGTCAAGTTAGTGTACAGGAAATTGCGTGCCCGTTGGGTTCCAAAAATGTTAACGGAAGAACACACAAAGAAAAGGATGGGCTTTGTACTCAACTTCCTCACACGCTATGCTGAAGCAGGTGACGAGTTCCTTGATCACACTGTGACAGGTGACAAGACGTGGGTTTATCACCATACACCTGAATCCAAGCAACAATCAATGCAATGGCGCCATTCGAATTCACCAAAAGCCAAGAAATGCAAAACCTCGATTTCAGCGAAGAAAATCAGGGCTTTTGTTTTTTGGGACAGACAAAGCATTCTTCTGTTGGAATTTATGCCTCCTGGAACGCCAATTAATGCTGCTGCATATTGCCAGACTTTGAAACGACTTCAAAGGTAATTAAAAACAAACACGGGAATGCTGACAAGTGGAGTCCGCTTGCTTCATGACAACGCTCGGCCTCATACAGCACTCTTAACCAAAGCAATAGTCAAACAATTCAAATGGGATGTATTGGACCATCCGCCATACAGTCCGGACCTTGCGCCCACCGACTTACGTCTTCCATTAACTTAAGTCACATCTTGGTGGAAAATCATTCCATGACGATGAAGAGATCAAAGATGAAGTTTAAATGTGGTTCCGACAACAGGCGGCAACCTATGATTGTAGGATACAAAAGCTTGTAGACCGACTTAAATGTTTGGATAAGGGTGGGTGGGGGGGGGGGTGATTATGTCGAAAAATAACAAATAATCCATTTAATAAAATGCAAATGACGCTTTCTAAATAAATGTTCTATTTAAGGAATGCGAGCCATTGTATCTTTACTTTTTGAAATGCCCTCGTACACCTAGATTATGTGACATGTGAGGGATGAGAAAGATCCACCAAGCTTTTAACAGTGTTAGAGACTGCAAAAGCAAACTAATTTAGGCAAAGTGACAATCTACTGAGAAGTAAAAGTGAAGCCGAATAAAGTAATATGATAAATTTTCAAGGAAATTGAAAACAGAATTTTGCTTCTCAATCATAACTATATAAGGTGATAACTACTTGGTATTTTTGGAATCAGTGTGCTAAAATAATCTGTTCACTCAGTGACTATACTAGCAGAAAAAAAGGTGGCTGACAGCCAAACTAGTGACTCCTGTCTTCTGTAATTAGAAACATACCAAAGTATGTCACTGGGGATCAAATTTTATTATATTTGAAACTAAAATGGTGGGAAATGTAATTTCACAGATAATCAAAACTCTTACTGTTTGCTAAACATTATGCATTGAAATTTTGCTTCAGAAATTATGTCTTAATCTATATCAATCCTTTTATAAGAACATTCATTAAGAATCTACAAAAGAAAGTACTTCAAAAAAGTATGATTTAATTTTTTTTTCAGAATTCACATAATTTTTACAATACTGGACTTCAGTATGATTTCCATTATTTTTGAATGGAATGATACAATTGTTTTGCATTATAACTTTTTGTTAAAATATATATACAACTGTGAAAGGTACTCATTCTATGAAATTTAGCACAGAATAACTTTGAAATCCATGGAACAGTTATGTTGACTGGAAACATTTTAAATTTATGTTGGCCATATCGCATGTGGAATTATTTGTGTCAGTTTACTTTCACTACAAATAACGCAGTAATGGCTGCAATAACACTGGCAACAATGTGCTTGTATTAGGTATAATTGCTAGTGTTAGTGTGTTGAGAGTGGTTATGAGGGTATGATCAATACCAGATGATGAAAGTGGATGATACGGTAATTTGGTTGTAAGATTATTTATGAGCCCCCAGCCAATGACTGTCTTTCAGATAGCACCATGCAGTCACTATTAAGCAACATCCATATTAGAGCAGCAAAATTAAAGACAGAAATAATTGACATACAAGGATGAAGATATGGAAAGACCCCACAACTTTGGCTAGACAATTCATAGCCACCAGAAAGACAACACACAAAATACAGCTTTGTGGCACCCCATTAACTTTGAGGTGGTGGTGTATTGTGTAACACACTACTTTAATGCAGAAAGTATGGTGAGACCATACATTCTTGCCAAAAATTGGAAGCAGTCACTGGAAACCCCCTTGTGTAAGGTAGTAAATGTATTGTTCTCACTTATCCATTAAAAATTTTCTTATAAATATTGTATATAATTGTTTTAAGTTACCATAACATGAGAATCAGATATTTAATGCCAAACAGGTTTATCAGTGTTTAACTTCTACCTCTCTCAGCATTTTAAAATATAACTATGAGGATTTATAAAGTTAACAGTATTCACAATACCAAATATTTGTGTCCTGTTTCTCGAATGTTTATAATGGGTGGCAGGGACAGAAAAATCCAGTGAAATTGTTTTAAGTGCATTATCTGAAATCTACTTTCAGCAGTTAAACAGATAACCGACTAGTGGCAATAACATATTAGACCTTCTGCTGACACACCCTAACTATTCGAAACAGTTAATGCAGAATAGGGAATCAGCAATCATAAGGCTGTTACAGCATCAATGATTTCAGTCATAAATAGATTTAAAAAAGTAGGAAGATTTTTTCTGTTTGGCAAAAGTGACAAAAGGCAGATTTCAGAGTACTTGACAGCAACACAGAAGTTTTATCTCAAGTGCAAATAATGTTGAACAGTGGACAAAGTTCATAGACATCGTACACGATATGCATTAGATGCGTACGTGTCAATATCGTAAAAGATGGAAAGGAACTACCATGGTACAACAACTGCGTTAGAAAACTGCTACGGAAGCAAAGGTAACTTCACTGCAAACAAACATAGCCAAAGCCTTGTAGACAAACAAAAATTACACAAAGCGAAATGTAGCATGAGGTGGTCTATGCGAGAGGCGTTCAATGAATTCGATGGTAAAGTTTATGTACTGACTTGGCTGAAAATCCTAACAAATTTTAGTGTTGCGACAAAGTAGTAGGTGGATCAAAGCAAAATGTCCAGACACTGTGACGAAAATGGTACTGAAACAGAGGATGACACTCTAAAGGCTAAAATACTAAATTTCTTTTTCCAAAGCTGTTACACAGAGGAAGAATGCACTGGAGTTCCTTCTCTAGATTGTCACAGATGACAAAATGGCAGATATCAAAATAAATGACAGAGGGATAGAAAAACAAAATCGCTCAAAAGAGGAAAGGTCGCAGGACCTGATGGGATACCAGTTCAATTTTACACAGAGTACACGAAGGAACTTGCCCGCCCCTCCCCCTCCCCCCCCCCCTCTTTTTTTTCAGTGGTGTACCATACGTCTCTGGAAGTGCATAGCATTCCAGAAGATTGGAAAATGGCGCAGGTCATCCACATTTTCAAGAAGGAACGTCGAACAGATATGAAGAACTATAGGCCTATATCTCTAACGTCGGTCAGTTGTAGAATTTTGAAGCATGTATTTTATTCGAGTATAATGACTTTTATGGAGACTAGAAATCTGCTTTGTAGAAATCAGCATGGGTTTCAAAAAAGGCGATCGTGCGAAACCCAGCTCGCACTATTCGTCCACGAGACTCAGACGGCCATAGATATATGTTCTCAGGTAGGTGCCATGTTTCTTGACTTCTGCAAGGCATCTGATACAGTTCCCTGCAGTCATTTAATGAACAAATTAAGAGCATCTCTATATTATCAGACCAACCGTGTGCTTGGATTGAGGAATTCCTAGATAACAGAAAGCAGCATGTCGTTCTCAGTGGAGAGAAGTCTTCTGAAGAGTGATGTCAGGTGTGCCACAGGGGAGTGTTGTGGACAGTTGCTATTCACAATATATATGCATGGCCTTGTGGATAACATTGGAAGTTCACTGAGACTTTTTGTGGATGATGCTTTAGTATATAGAGGGTTTGTAACAATGAAAAATTGTTTCCATGGTTCACGGGCGTCGCATTGGATCGTATTGTCGAAACTGTACAATGCTGCTCGTCATCTTCAGTTGCTAACTGCTGATTGCTGTCGTCTCGCCTATATACTGTGGCTGGCTAGAAAAGCGCAGGCGTGAAGACGGTGTTGGCGGGGGGGGGGGGGGGCAATGACATCATTGTAGGCGAATCATAGATGAAAACGTAGAGCCCTCTGGTGGTCTCCGCGTACACGACATGGGAAAGTGCGGCCGCAAGTCGCTCCCGTTTTGGATGTCTTGGTCCATAGTAAAGAAGACGGTTCCTTGGGTCTCAGTGTTTTTCGTAAACCGACACACACAGACCTATACCTACGAGCTACGAGCCGTCATCACCCTTCCCAAAGTAGTGGTGTATTACGGACCCTTGTCCACAGGGCTAGAGTAATACCAGACCAAGAGATCTTACCAGCAGAGCTCAACCATATTCGCTCAGGGTTTCTCTAGAATGGATACTCTGATAAGCAGATCAGAAATGCGCTACAACCACCTCACGCAAGGTCTGAAGAGCTGCCAGAAGAAACTGAGGAATCGAAAAGATTTGTTTTTCTCCCTTACGTTGGTGGCGTATTCTTCAAGATTGGCAGGTTTTTCAAGAAATATAACATCAAATGCGTCTTTCGTCCTCCAGCACGAGTACAAACGATGCTGCGTCCCGTCAAAGACAATTTATGTCTGGGGAGGCCAGACATATATAAAATCCCATGCCAGTGCGGAAAATCATACATTGTTCAGACGTGTCGCAGTGTCAAAGATAGATGCGATGAACACAAGCGACACACGAGACTGGGTCAGCCAGGAAAGTATGCTGTCGCTGAGCACTGTTTGGACACGGGGCATAGCATGCCCTACGGAGAGACAAAGATCCTCTCGTTTGCATCTACGTACTGGGGCTCCATCTTCAAAGAAGCAGTCGAAATACGTATTTCGAACGTCCTGATTAATATAGACACGGGCTTTCAGTTCAGAAAGGCATGGGAACCAGCACTGGCGGTACTAAGACATCGTGGCCGGCCGCGGTGGCCGAGGAGACTGGCGCTCCAGTCACGGTCTGCACGGCCACTACGGTCGGGGGTTCGAATCCCCCCTCGGGCATGGATATTTGTGCCGTCCTAGTTCGTAAGTAGTTCATAAGTAGTTTGTAAGTTTAGGGACTGATTACCCCGTAGTTAAGTCCCATAAGCTGTACAAACATTTGAATTTGAAGACATCGTCGGCCGCATTCAGACGTATCCAGCGATTCGCCACAGGCGGGTCACCGAAGCGAGAGCATTTAAATTGCGCGCCACACTACCCGCGCTCGCGACTTGCGGCCGCGCTTTCCCGCGTCGTGTACGCGCTTTTCTAGCCAGCTAAAGTATATACGCGAGACAACAATCAGCAGTTTAGTTATCACCTGAAGATGACGAGCAGCTGCTCGTGGAAATATTGTGCAGTTTCGACAATACGATCCTACACGCCGCCCGTGAACCATGGAAGGAATCAATACGTCGGGAAAGCCTCAAACAGTACAACGAAAATTTTTATTGAAATGCAGTAGGATCTGCATCGAATTGACGTATGGTGTAGGAAATGGCAACTGAATCTCAATGTAGATAAGTGAAATGTGCTACCAATAGATAAAAGAGGCTTTATAATTTAGCTACACTATAGTAGGTAAACAACTGGAAGCAGGTAATTGCATAAATTATCTGGGAGTAGGCGTTAGGCGTGATTTAAAATGGAACGACATTATAAAATTAATCGTCGGTAAAGCAGATGCCAGATTCATTGGAAGAATTGTAAGGAAATGCAGTCCGAAAACGAAAAAAGTAGGTTAGAGTACACATGTTCGCCCACAGCTTTAATGCTGCTCATCGGTGTGGGATCCATACCAGGTGAGGTTGATAGAGGAGGTAGAGAAGATCCAACGGAGAGCAGCGCTCTTAGTAACAGGATCATTTAATAATCATGAAAGCATTACGAAGATGATCGATGAACTCCATTGGAAGACTCTGCAAGAGCACTGTAGCTCGGTACGGGCTTTTGTCTAAGATTGAAGAGCATACCTTCACTGATGAGTCTAGGAGTACATTGCTCCCTCCTACGTATATCTCGTAAAGAGATCATGAGGATAAAATCAGAGATTAGAGCCCATACTGACACTTTCTTTCTGCGAACAATACCTGACTGGAATGGGAGTGTGTATGGCGGAGGGTATCTGGGTACCCTCCGCCACACACCATTAGGTGGCTTGTGGAGTGTGGATGTGGAAAGTAATTCTCGAGATTCAGTGAACCAAATATTTCAACGAATCAGTGTGTCAAAACTGCTACTTAAACTGATTATGAAAGTACAGCACAGAACACCACCAATTATTATACACTCCTGGCCATTAAAATTGCTACACCACGAAGATGACGTGCTACAGACGCGAAATTTAACCGACAGGAAGAAGATGCCGTGATATGTAAATCATTAGCTTTTCAGAGCATTCACACAAGGTTTACACCGGTGGCGACACCTACAACGTACTGACATGAGGAAAGTTTCCAAACGATTTCTCATACACATCAGCAGTTGACCGCCGTTGCCTGGTGAAACGTTGTTGCGATGCTTCGTGTACGGAGGAGAAAGGCGTACCATCACGTTTCCGACTTTGATAAAGGTCCGTTGTAGCATATCGCGATTGCGGTTTATCTTATCGTGACATTGCTGCTCACGTTGGTTGCGATCCAATGACTTAGCAGATTATGGAATCAGTGGGTTCAAGAAAGCAATACAGAACGCCATGCTGGATCCCAACAGCCTCATATCACTAGCAGTCGAGATGACAGGCATCTTATCCGCATGGCTGTAACGGATCGTGCAGCCACGTCTCGATCCATTAGTCAACAGATGGGGGCGTTTGCGAAACAACCATCTGCACAAAGAGTTCGACGTCGTTTGCAGCAGCATGGACTATCAGCTCGGAGACCATGGCTGCGGTTACCCTTGACGCTGCATCAGAGACAGTAGTGCCTGCGATGGTATACGCAATGACGAACCTGCGTGCACGAATAGCAAAACATCTTTTTCGGATGAATTCAGGTTCTGTTTACAGCATACGCCGGTCACTGTTCTCGATGAACTGTGGTATCGTGTTGAAGCTGCATGGGCATCTGCAAATCCAAGCTCTGTTTGACTCAAAGCCCAGGTGTATCAAAGCCGTTATTACGGCCAGAGGTGGTTGTTGTGGGTACTGATTTCTCAGGATCTGTGCACCCAAATTGCGTGAAAATGTAATCACATGTCAATTCTAGGATAATATATTTGTCCAATGAATACCCGTTTATCATCGGAATTTCTTCTTGGTGCAGCATGTTAATGACCAGTAGTGTATGTCTACAACTGAATGTTTTAATATATTCTGTTTAACATCTCAATTATGCTTCATTGCACTAAACTAGGGTAAATTTCCCAAATAGCTAAGAGGCTGCAGCGATATTTCTTACAAATATGCAAAGTGTACCAGCTGCCACTTGTGTCAAACATGCAGAGCACTAAGATACACAACTTAAATTCTGAATTTTTTTTAGTAATAAAGTTATTTTTTCTGCTTATGAGAGCTTTAGTCTGACGTATTTTGTTCATGTAGTCATTTTGATGAAGTAGCTTGATAGAGATGGACAGAGACTGTATGTTCCGAATGCATTCAGGAGGAATTGGCCACTGTTTGTAAGCAGCTTGAGGCTGTGTCGGCCACGGTCAACAGGTTTCGTGCTACTACCCTGGGCAGCAGTGTCACCTGTGCAACTGAGGTGATTGCTGGGGTACCTCTGCTGCCTATCTAAACGTCTCAGATACCACATCCACTATGTCTGCAGATTCCATGGTCCCTGCCAGTCGACCGTTATCTGGTGGCGATAAGTGAAATGAACCAGGGTAATGTATCACTGGGCAAAAGCTAACAGCAGGGACCAGCCATAAGACTGTCCCCTTATGACTCAGCAAGAGGTCTCAGGTGTTGCTCGCTGCTGATAATACTCTGAGCCAGTGCTCTCTTTGCTTTATAAATGTCTGAGTGCATCTCATGATGCAGCCCTTGCGCTAATTTATGCTATCAGTGAATTGTTGCTAGTCTGCAAGCCTTTAGCAACTCTTTTTTTTTTTGGGGGGGGGGGGGGGGGGGGTTAGGGAGCACAACAGCTGGGGTCATTAGCGCCCGAATCAAAACTGAGATATACCCAAGGATAATAAGCCTATATATAAAAAAGCTAAAAACATAGGATAAAATACAACAACAGGAAGAGCTAAATGTCCTTTGACAAATTGGTCAAGTTGATAAAATTCAATACTCGAGCAACAGCTCGTGCGTCATCAGCTAAAATTTCTGCCAGTGTATCCGATAGATTCAGTGCAATCCGAACAGGATAAAATTTGAACAAGACCATAAAACAAGGCGCACCGTTAGCGGGTGACCACAGGAACAACGGTGCGGGGTCACCAGTGAGCAAGTGCCGGTGGCTGAACCGGCAATGTCCGATCCGCAACCGGGCCAATATGACCTCTTCTCGTCGCGAGTGGCGTGAGGTGGTCATCCAAGCCACCGGGAACGGTTTAATGGTTCGAAGCTTATTATTTGTAAGCGAGGACCACACATTATGCCACGACGATAGAAGGCGACGGGAAAGAGCCCCTCGAATATCATTCGATGGGACACAGTACGTAGCTGTCCGAGGTAGGAGAGTTGCAGCCTTGAACGCGGCATCAGCAGCCCCGTTACCAGACACGCCTGCGTGGCCAGGTACCCACAGGAGGTGAACGCAAGGGCCGTCGGCAGCTAATAATTGAAGGGAGCGGTTGATTCGGTGCACAACAGGATGGGCAGAAAAGGGATCTCTCAGACTCTGGATGGCGCTCAGGGGGTCAGAGCAGATCACATAGGAAGGAGAACGGTGTCGGCGGATGTATAGTACAGCCTGATAGAGGGCAAAAAGCTCAGCTGTGAAATTCGACCAGTGGGCGTTAAGCCTGTACTGAAAACAGTCATCCCCGACGACAAACGCACATCCCACAACTTCATAGATCTTGGAGCCATCCGTATATATGAAGACGGAATTTTCGAGCCGTGCACGAAGTTGAAGAAACCTCGAGCGGTAAACAGCATCCGATGTACTCTCCTTCGGGAGTGAGGCGAGTTCTAGGTGAACGCGAACTTGAGCCTGAAGCCATGGTGGCACTGGGCTCTCAACTATTTGAAACGTGGAAGGGAGGGTAAAATCGAAATGCCGAAGCAAGCGACGAAAGCGGAGTCCAGGAGAAAGCAGGGCAATCGCGTACAGCCCGTAATGGCTATCGAGGGAGTCATTAAAGCCTGATGGATAGGAAGGGTGGTGGGGCATCGAGAGCAGACGGCATCCACACCGACACAGCAAGATGTCGCGTCGATAGGGTAAAGATAATTCGGCATCTTCGGCACAGATGCTGTCAACAGGGCTAGTGTAAAAAGCTCCTATCGCCAGGCGTAACCCACGATGGTGAATCGAGTTTAGGTGGCGTAAAATGGACGTCAGTGCAGAAGAATACACGAAACTCCCGTAATCCAGCTTGGATCTGACAGTAGACCGATAGAGGTGAAGCAGAACGGTACGATCAGCTCCCCATGATGTACTACTAAGAACACGGAGGAACGTCGAGGAAACGAATACAGCGGGCAGCCAGAGAAGTCATATGGAGACCAGCTGAGTTTCCTTATCCAACGTTAGTCCTAAAAATGTCGCCTCCAAGAAGGGGAGAGCGCGGGGCCGAGATGGAGAGATGGTGGAAGAAACACACTGTACTTCCAGAAGTTGATACAAACCGTTTTCTCATGGGAGAAACGGAAGCCGTTTGCGACACTCCAGGAAGAGAGACTGTCAAGGCAATGCTGAAGACGACGCTCCAGGAGACACGTTCTCCGAGCGCTGCAATAGATCGTGAAGTCGTCCACAAACAGTGAGCCTGAAACATCAGCTGGGAGGCAATCCATAATTGGGTTGATCGCAATGGCGAAAAGTGTAACGCTCAAAACGGAGCCCTGTGGCACCCCATTCTCCTGGCGAAAGGTGTCCGACAAAACAGAGCCCACTCGTACCCTGAACATTCTATCTTTTAAAAAGGCACGAATAAAGAGGGGGAGACGGCCGCGAAGACCCCATGTGTGCATGGTGCAGAGAATGCCCGCCCGCCAACAAGTATCGTAAGCCTTCTCCAAATCGAAGAAAAAAGCTGACGCTTCAGCAAAAAGTTATCCATAACGAAGGTCGACAAGGTAACTAGGTGACCAATACAAGAGCGATGCCTTCGAAATCCACATTGGACATTAGTGAGGACGTGTAGAAATTCGAGTATCCAAACCAACCGGGCATTGACCATGTGCTCCATTACCTTACAGACACAGCTGGTCAAGAAAGTGGGGCGATAACAGGAAGGAAGATGTTTGTCCTTTCCTGGTTTGGGTATAGGGACAACAGTAGCTCCACAGCAACGAGTAGGTCTTCACCTTCAGTCCAGACGCGATAATAAGTGCGAAGAAGAAAGCATTTACCTGCAGGGGAGAGGTTCTTCACATATGAATATGAATGGCATCGGGCCCCCGAGCAGAGGATCGGGAGACGGCAAGGGCACGTTCTAGCTCCTGCATGGTGAAGGTGGCATTGTAATTTTCACGATTTGTGAGATGTAAAAGAAGGCGTTCGTGCCTCCTCGGCCTGTTTTAGGGGGAGGAACGCGGGGTCATAATTAGCTGAGCTTGAGACATTACCGAAAGAGCGGCCTAAAGGATTGGAGATATCAACAGGTTCCACGAGAACTTGGCTTGCTATCTTCAGGCTGGGGAATGGACCTTAGTACCAGATAACCGGCGTAGATTATCCCCAGACGACCGACGGAGTACATCTGTTGAAAGAACTCGTGAAAGCAGACCAGCAAGCTTGTTTGCTCTCTTTAATGACATGACATTTCGCTCGTAGGCTTTTATAATTAATCCAATTTTCCAAAGAAAGCTGCCGTTGAAACAGACGTAGAGCACTTCGCCAGGCTCTAATAGCGTCGCTACATGCTGCATTCCACCAGGGAACTGGTACCCTACGTGGAGATGTTGAAGTTCGGGGTATGGAATGTTCGGCAGCGGTGAGGACGACGTACGTGAGGTAGTTGACCAGACTGTCACAGCTGGAAAACTCCTGGTTATGGAAAACCGCCATGGAAGAATAGAGCTCCCAGTTGGCTTTGAAGATGTTCCAACTAGCGGAACATGGAGAAGTGGTATGATGGAGTAATTTTACATGGGAAATGGTCGCTCGAGTACCTCTCAGTAGTGCCTATTGCGAGGTCCAAACGGGAATAGCTATGCGTCGTGTCGGATAAGAAAGTTGGTTCGCCGATATTTAGGCAGAAAAAGTTAAGGTGGTTGAAGAGGTCAGCCAAATGAGCCCCTCTGGCAGGAAGCTGGAGAGCCCCATAGAGGGTGGTGGACGTTTAAGTCGCCAAACAACAAAAACGACGTAGGCAGGCAACAAGGTGCAGTAAGCCTGCCCAGAGAACGGCAGACGACGACGGGGTGTAGATATTACAAAGAGAGAAGGTGAATGTGGAGATGGTGACACGGACGGAAACCGCCTGTAGGGGAGTTTGCAGTGGGATGGGATAATAGACGTCTTCCCGAATGAGCAGCATAGCACATTCACGGGCAGGAATACCCTCCACAGGAGGTTAATCAAATCGTACTGTAGTGTATTGTGGGAAATTGATATCAGTTGGACGGAGCTTCGTTTCTTGCAGACTGACTATAAGCGGGCAGTGCAATCGAAGGAGTAGTCTTAATTCATTGCGGTTGGAACGAATGCCTCTGATGTTCCACTGAAGGAGTGCCAACAAGAAAGCATGAGAAGAAAAAAGGGTAGAAGGCAAAAGGAGATCACCTCGAGGGCCGCTGAGGGCCTGGCTACGAGGGGGCACTGGTACTGCAATCGACAGATGGACAATCGTGTTCCATGGTTTCAGACATCTGTTATGCCTCCTTCCTGGATGGATCCGGAAGGGGCAGCTTCCTCCGCCGGTGAAATGCCGGCGGATCGGCAAGCAGTAGAGCGTCCTGGCGAGACAGGATGGCCGGGGCCGTCTACTGC
This sequence comes from Locusta migratoria, assembly GCA_026315105.1. NCBI lineage: Eukaryota > Metazoa > Arthropoda > Insecta > Orthoptera > Acrididae > Locusta > Locusta migratoria. The sequence continues at coordinate 478,287,389 of CM048755.1, read as the reverse complement.
TGGATGGCGTGACCGAAGCGTCACTGTGGCGGGGAAGGAGAGAACTTCTCTTTGTGTGTGTCTTTTTGGAGACAGTTCTGTCTGAAGAATGAGCGGCTGATGGTTGGGAAGATGATTTCAGAAAATCTCCGCGAACAAGATCTTTTTTTCGAAATCCGGGTTTCCAACTTCATGACCCGTGGTTTCTGTGAGACTGAAGTGGACTGGCATTTAGATTAAACATTCTCGTTGAGAGAGTAGTGTCAGACTACGCCAGGTGAGCAGCGTGCAGCTGAGGCAGTGTTTTATCAGGCCAATATTGCAAGATTTTGCGGAAATGGCCTCTGATGACGAACGCTGCAAATTGTGGCCAATGGCGCAAATATGGTGGCTTAATTGTTTTAAATTTCCGACGCCAAGAAGATTGCAAAAGCCACAGCACTGTATGAGCCCATACTTGTACAACTGCGCAACGGCGAACCACGCACGTACTCTTCGATGTGAACACAGGCAATGCTATCTTTATTACTTTTGTAAGCCAGCGACTCACTTTTGTATGTATTGTGAACAACAACAAAATTTCATTTTAACCTGTATTCCACCCGTCATTTTCCTAAGTCACTGACCTATGTAGGTTCCTACTCTTGTAAGTGCAAAAGATTATCCGACTATCCTAAATATTTATTAATAGAGTGAGGAAACTCATTTTATTCATACGTCTGAATTTTCTCACACAGTTTATATAGAAGTTTATGTTGAAATATTTAGGCAAAGAGTAATTATTTAAAACAGAAATCAGATGATTAATAGAAATTTTCATAATATTGACATATAAGATATTGAAAGAGTGATTCAGAAAGTAGCTTACTCTGTTTAGCCTTGGTGTATCAGTGTAGACTTTTCTGCTTTACAAATTAATTATCCTTATTATTAAGTCATTTGATTTTACTGAAAGATAACAACATTAATTAAAAATAATTACAGTCTCATACTGTAACTATTTAGCCAGAAAGTCATTTAAATACCATGTCAAGGTTTGTCCCATGTCAGTAAATTATTAATGTAGGAAAAGTGTTCTACCACTAAAATAAATAGTCTATGTGAAAGTATACAGTTGCCAACCAGTGATGCAAACAAGTTTGCTAGTGTATATGTAAGCAGGAAATTTAGGCCTAGAAGATACAAAGTGTGATCTTTCCTACGAACTGCTTAGACTTATTCCGAAATATTCGGTACATCAGCTTAAGAACAGTATGTTACTGTGGGGCATTCTTCACTCTCTGATAAAAATTTACTATACAAATTATTTTCAATCTTATTTTCATAACGCAGTGCATACTTTGATACTGACAGCCTTTGCTCTTTTGAATGTCTATTCCAAATTAAAAAATTTTCACGTAGTTGATGCTAATGCTTATAAAATCATTTGTAACATTAATTTGACTGTGTAGTCTGGCGACCGTATTTATTATTAAATTTCTTAGCACCTCCGTACAAAGAAACAATTTTCTTATCAGTAGTGTACTAGTTTACAAAGTTTTCCCTTGTATAAAATCTTCGAGAGACGAAACATAACGTTTGATGCCATTATCCATTAGTAAGCAGACGGTAATCCTCTCTGAGGGACGCGTTACTGTTCAGGAACTTTGTGTAATTGTGGGAAGCGGCTGGGAACGGTGCGGTAGGCAAAACTTCAACGGTGTAAACCTACTGCACGTAACTTGCCATTTTCTATAGATTGCGTCTGAGTATCCTAGATAGCAGGAGCGTTGCAACCTGTCTTACTTCAAAATACATGTTACTTGAAGCGTTTGTTATGTAACATTTGCGATACAGGATATGGACCGATTTGTTAGTATTACTGGGGTGCATACAGAAAGAATGGTGTTTCTGTTTAACTTGCAAATAGAAAAATTTTTCCATTAGTCTTCAATTTACAGTTATGTGCTTGTATTATAATAAGACGTTGTCCTTTTGAAAGTGTTGCCTTTACTCCATTAGTGGATCCAACTGTCCATTCATTGGGCGTATTATGCGAACTGTGAATGTTAGTTTCATCGACTTATATGATGTCAATCCTCTCCACGGTACTATTTTATTTAATCGACACGTTTACTGAGTATTTCTAAATGTTCCAAAGCACCTTCCTGTAACCAGTTTTTTGCGCCACCTAGTAAATATTAAGCGTGTTAATTGCACGAAAAAATAAAGCATGTAAGTATTGCATTGAAATTAAAAAGCTAATGTACCTTAAGCCTAACTCGAAGTAGGTACTGTAATAGAGAAATACTTCCCTTGATTTACGTATTTTCCCAAATTAACAAGCAGAGGACGCCTACTCGTCATCGCCGAATTCGTCCTAATTTATTGTACAAGTAAGGCTTGGTGAGATGTGAAACTGCACCATATGGTTAAGCGTTTAGGAAATAAAAGGGATTATGATACGGATTTATCACCATATGCACCTTAACTGCCCCGCCCCCCCCCCCCCCCCCCCCACACACACACACACACACACACACACACACACACACACACACACACACACACACACAGAGAGAGAGAGAGAGAGAGAGAGAGAGAGAGAGAGAGAGAGAGAGAGAGAGAGAGAAGTTCAGAAAGCGACAGAAAGCGACGTTTGGCTTAACGGTAACAGATCTGATTTTTATTGAAAGGTTCACGGGTTCGATTCCGCCCGACGGCAAATATTTTTTTGCGCCTTGGCAATGCGTACACTACTGAGTTCACAATTAACCGCATCATGATATGTTATTTTGTATTTATATGTGCACAACATCAGCATGGGGACGTCATTATTTAAAACAAGCATATTATCTTGCAAACTTGGGGTTGTGAACGGTCCATAAGGTGCAAACGAATAATCGAGAAAGAAGAAGAAATCACTTCCCGAGAAGCTTACATCAAACTACATTCCATTATACATTGCCAGCTGTCCTCGCAAGTATTCAGCGACAGGCTGCGTTACGCGTGGTTCGCTGCTGGACTGTGCGATGAAAGAAGCTGTTATCAGAATGTCAAGTTTGTTTTTCTACGGGGACATTAAAAACCCCCTTTAACAGCAAAAGTGCGGCGTTCATAACATGATCAATTGCAAAAGAACGGAAGTATCAATTTACATACATGACGTCCCCAAGTACGCGTTAACTACAGACCCTTTTTAAATGTTTGTAGTCTCGAATTTCATCCAATACTCTGTTTATATAAATTAATAAAAAAAACCTGTATGATGTTGCGGTTAATTGCGACGTCAGTCTACATCTACATCAATACTCTGCAAACCACCGAAGTGCATGGCAGAGGGTACGCGTCACTGTACCAGTTATTAGGGGTTTTCCCATTCCATTCACGTATTGAGCGTGGGAAGGATGATTGTTTAAATGCCTCCATGCGTGCTGTAATTAATCTTGTCCTCACGATCCGTACGGGAACAATGTAGGTGTACGCATTGCCAAGGAGCAGAAAAAAAATTTGACACCGGGTGGAGTTGAACCAGCGACCTTCTCAATACAAATCCGTTCTTTACTGCTGAGTCAAATACCACTTCCTAAACACGCCGTCCAGGGGCAGTTGATAAGATGCATATCGTGATAGATCCGTATCAAACTTCCTTTTATTTCCTAAACGCTTGGCCTTCTGGAGTTCCCACTTGGGGCACTTTCGTGTCTCACCACGCTCTACAGATATCATAAAATTGGACGAATTCAGCGTTGACGAGTAGGTGTCCTCCCCTTGTAAGCGAAAAAGTTACTTTATTGTGGGACGCTGTTTGTCGCATGGAACTTGTTTAGCCACCTCCTCCACTTTTTCATGACAATCATTTAAATGTACTTAAAGCAATGCATCAGATTTGGGTCATTAGGCCGTAATTTTAACTGTAGGAAGCCTGACTTGACAATCGAGGAGTTTTCGGCTATTGAAGGCGAGTATGAAGGAGTCCGATTTTATTAGCTCCCCATCTATTCTCTTCATAATATTCTGGACATCAACAATACTCTCCGGAGCCCATTCATCTTACAGTTCTTCAATTGTGTCCACGAGATCCCCGCAAGTTACTACATTTTTACTGTAGTTCAGAGTATCATGTAACTGTCTCAATGGGAGGACGTCCAGGGCTTTGACGATGGAGTGACAGAAGAAAAAAGTGGTCACTACCATACAAATCGTCAATCGACAAATGGTAATAGGCCAGTGCTGAAAACCGTAAAGTCAATAGCCGAGAAGGTGCCATGTGTCACATTGAAATGCGTGGGACCAAATGTTCAAATGTTTGTAAATTTATCGGACCAAACTGCGTGGTCATCAGTCCGTAGCTTACAAACTACTTAAACCTAGGTAAACTAAGGACAAACACACACACCCATGCCCCAGGGAGGACTCGAACCTCCACGGCGAGCAACCGCGCGCTCCGCAGCGAGACGCTTTAGACCGCTCGGCTACTCCACCGCGGCTGCTTGGGACCACCGGCGTTTAAAAAGCAGAGGCCAAGCTGGGATATTAAGTTCTCGACATCGCTGCCATGGCCGGTGACCATGGCACCACCCCACAAGGGATTATAGGCGTTAAAATCGCCCAACAGTAAAAAATCTGGCGGGAATTCGGAGATCAGTGCAGCCAATACTTTTCGCGCTACGTCACCATCTGGAGGAAGATAGAGGCTGCACACAGTTATTTCATATGATATCCTTACCCTGACATGAACAGTTTCTAAAGGCGTTTGAAGGGGAACAGGATCGCTATAAATAGAGTTAAGGACGTACACACAGACTCCACCTGACACCATACTTTTGTAGTATCCCTTGTACACACAAAGAGGAGACAGTTTGCATTGCCAGGAACCAGGTCTCCTGGTCCAGTTAAGACAAATTACGCGATCCACCCACCTGATCTTCAGCATTCTTCTGTAGCACCACAGTTCAAAAAGCCTCTATCCTCTTCCTGTCCGCACTGTTTATCGTCCATGTTTCACTCCCATACAAGGCAACACTCCACACAAATGCCTTCAGAAAAGACTTCTTTAGGCTTAAATCAATATTCGATGTTAAATTTCTTTTTCAAGAATGCTTTTCTACCCATTGCCATTCTCCATTTTATATCCTCTGTACTGGGACCGTCATTTGTTACTTTACTTGCCAAGTAACAAAGCTCTACCTCCTATATTGTTTCATTACCTAATGTAATTCCTTCAGCATCACCTGATTTTCTTAGACTGCACTCCAGTACCCTAGTTTTGCTCTTGTTAATCATCTTATATGCACCTTTCAGCACACTGTTCATTCCGTTCAACTGCGCTTCCAGGTCCCTTGCTGCCTGACAGAATTAATATGTCGTCGGCAAAACGCAATGTTTTTAATTCTTCACCCTGAACTTTAATTCCTTCTCCAAATTTCTCCTTGCTTTCCTTTATAGCTTGCTCAATGTATAAATTGAATAACACTGGAGAAAGGCTACAACCCTGTCTTACTCCCCAACCACTGCATCCCTTTCATGCCCTTCAGCTCTGACAATCGCTGTCTGATTTTTGTACAAGTTGTAAATAACCTTACGCTCCCTATATTTTACTCCTGCTTGCTTCAGAACTTGAAAGTTTATTCCAATCAACATTGTCAAAAGTCTTCTCCAAATCTACAAAAGTTACATATGTAGGTTTACCTTTATCTTATAGGATAAGCCGTAAAGTGAGTATTGCCACCCGTGTTCCTACATTTCTCCTGAACACAAACTGATCTTCCCCGAGCTCGGCTTCTACCACCTTTTCCAACCTGGAGAGATGTATGTGAGTAGGCTTAGAGTACATTTGGTACAGAGAACAATTTGCGAAAGATATGAAGACACATTAAATTTGGATCGATGCAGGTGTGAGAAAGATACGGTATAGTCTTTCATCCTAAAAGTTAACCTAGGATGAAGATGTGAGTGTAAAATCACTGAAGAAGCTGTATGGAAAGACATGTCACAGGATCAGAGTGAAATCATGCATACAATCGACAGTTTTAAATACAAGAAACAAGGTGATAATGGCGCTGAGAACTGAGGGTATAAGACATGATTGAAGTGGAAATGTCACTGCATCAATGAAGCATGTTGATGCTTGTTTCGAGTGGAGTATGTAGCGGGGGGTTCACAAATACCCCGTTATAGAAATCTTCAAATGGAAGTTGTTAATACACTAGTGAAAACAATTAGGCGATCAGTTGAGATATCAAGGTTCTGAAGTATCAGAAACAGCAGAATGGACTAAAATGGTTTGATGTATTTCTGTTGGTTCTACGGAGTAGAGAGAACAACATTGCAGCAACCTAGATAGTGGTAGTAACAAAATTGCTGCAGAGAGGGTTGGCGTTGAATTGAGTTTACCAAACGAATTACATAAGCAGTTTTGTTCAGATAGCATAGTTATCAGTCAGTTTAATGCAACAACAAAGTGACTTACGCGAAACAGGAATGTTGAAAGCGAGACAGAGACAGAGAGGTGGTTGCAGCTATCTGAGCATCCGAAAGTATAATTTCCAGGACCTGGACACGATTTCAGACAATAGGATCCGTTAAAAGAAGGCAAGGCCAAGCTTGTCCAAGGGTAACATCAGTAATTGACGACTTATATCTGGTTAATAGCCCATCGAGACAAGAGGCAGAATGCAACTCGGCTGCAACACACCCACCAGGCAGCAACAGGAGACAGTATCAACACAAACAGTCCAAAATCACCTTCGGGAATGTGGCGTACATGCACGGAGGCCTGTGGTGTGTCCTCCATTAAAACCATAACACCGTTTACCCTGCAGAAACTGGGCGTAGGAATATTAGAATCGGAGTCTTAAATGGCGCCAGGTTCTGTTCACAGATGACTCAAGAATGTGTGTTCAGCTTGACAAACGGCGTTCACTCCTTGGAGAGAGGAAGGAAGCTTAGCATTTAACGTTCCGTCGACAGCGTCGTCATTAGAAACGGAGCTAACGCTCGGATTTTCGGTAAGGATCTGGAAGGAAATCGTGCTATTTCAAAGGAACCATTCTGGCATTTGCCTGGAGTGATTTAGGAAAATCACGGGAAACTAAATCTGGATGGCCGGAGGTGGATTTGAACCACCATCCTTCCGAATGTGAATCCTCTGGAGAGGACATGGAACTCTGAACTATCGTGCTTATGTGTAGGAAACAACACGCTATAATGGTGGTTGACGAATAGTGTGGGCAGGAGACAGTATTGATGGACGCACAGACCTCAATTATTCAATATAAGAGCTTTGATTGCTCAGAGGTCTAGGGACGACATCCCTCGACCTTTTGTTGTGCCGTACGATGGTGCAATAGGAGATGGGTTCCTTCTAGTGAATAACAACACTCATCCCAATAGAGCTGCACTGGTGGACTAAATACTTTAAGCTTAAGGAACTGAACAAATGGAGTTGCCAGCTCGTTCACCAGACTTAAACCCGAATGAGTATGTCTGGGATGCACTTGGCAGGCGCACTGCATCCAGACCAGCACCTCCCAAAATGTTTTCAGAGCTGGATATTGCACTCATCAAAGAATTGCCAAATATGCCTCAAGAGCTGATTGAGAACCTGATACTTCCCATGCCACAATGGTGTGCAACTGTAATGACCATCTGAGGTGATCTCTCACCATATTAGAGGGCAACAAGACTGACTTTCACTATTACGGTGTCCTTATGGTCCTCGCTCTAAGTGAACGCCACGTAAACCTGAAGTAAAGAGTTGAGACAGCAAAATACCATACTGTACCGCACGGAATATACAATTGCAACAAATATCTGAAGAAAATGTGTTACCAATGTGTATGATATCTCACCTGATCCCTTCATTGTTTTGAGTAGTGTACTTATAGCTGACAGCATAACATCTCTCTACCTTCACATGCCTGGCTGGCCTGGTATGAACGTCTCAACATTGATGACTTAACATCGCTGCCACAAGAAATGCAGTCACTGCAGATAAGTTTATATTCACGAAAATGCAAAGCTAGTTCTTTTTGATGATACAAGTATAGTAATCACACCTAACGAAGAATTAACTGAAGAATTTTTAAATGTCTTTCAAAAAAAATGTCAAGTGTTCTCTGGAAATGGACACTTATTAATTTAAATTTTCATAACAGACATAGTTCCATACGACAAATGCTATAACACTAATAAATTATAGCCTGTGAACAGATGTCTTGTTGCCAAGGCAAAATATTCCGAGTTTTTAGGTGTGTAATTTGATGAAAAATGCGATTGGAAGCAACACACTTATTATCTGAGTTCAGTAACTTCTGCTATTAGGATCATTGCAAATTTTGGTGACAAACATCTCAGTAAATTAGCTTACTATGCCTGTTTTCATTCCCCGATTTCATGTGGCATATTTTGGGGTAATTTATCATTGAACAAAGAAGTATTCATTGCACAAAATCATGTATTTAAGGAAATGGGGATCTTTGCAGTAGCTTCACAATAAAGTCATATATTCCAGTATTAAATTTGTTATTAATCACCCAACGCAATAGAGTAAGTATGCATAGCCACAACTCTAGGAGAAAGATTTAATCTTGAATAGTGCAGATCCTAACTTTGGCACAGAAGCGGGGTGAATTACGCTGCCACGAAAGTCTTTGGTCACTTACGAAACAAAATCAAATCTCTGACACACAGCCATTCAGTATTTAAAAACAAACTGATGATTTCTGAATGACAACTCCTCCTCCTCCATAATTTTACGAAAAAAGAAAAAATTGAGAAAGGTTATGTAACATCTTAAACTGACACGTTCCACACCATTACGAAATCTCTTATTCATGATCTATGGCAGAAATATCAATTTAATTTCCATCAGAAACACGTATAGCAATTACAAAATGAGCTGCTGTCCTCTGGGCTTTCTCTAAAAAGTTCATCAGTTGTAATTGGTGGGGTCCCAAAATGTATCCCAATATTCCAAATTAGGACACACAGGCGTAGTGTAAGCAGTTTCTTTAGTAGACCTGTTGCACCTTTTTATTCCTAGGTATTTAGTTGAATTTACCGCCTGTATATTTGACCAATTTACCACGAAAATGAAGTTTAATGAATTTCTTTCAGTGTTCACACAGACCACTTCACACTTTTCATTATTTAGGTCAACTGCTAATTTTTGCACCATGCAAACAAATATCAATCATTTTGTAGTTGCTTTTGATCGTCTGGTGACTTTACTAACTGATAGATGACATCAGCTCCTGTTTTCCTTGACTTTGTCAATTACAACAAACTGTCTTGACAGGAAATCATTAATCCAGTCGCATAACTGTGGTGATATTCCATATGAATACAATTTGCTTAGAAGACGCTTGTGAGGTGCAGTGTCAAAAGCCTTCCAGAAATCAAGGAATAGAGAAACAATTAGAGATACTTTGTCTATAGCACTTATCACGTCATGCGAGTTAAGAACCAGTTTTGTTTCACAAGAACAACACTTTCCCAATCCACGTTGACTATGGGTCAATAGGTAGTCTTCTTTGAAGTAATTCACAGTGTTAGGAGGAAGTATTTGTTCTAAAATCCTGCTGCAGACTGATGTCATTGATATGGGCCTGTACTTTTGCGGATCACTCCTGTTGCCTTTATTGTGTACGGGATTGACCTATGCAACTTTCCAGTCTGTGGGCATGGTACTTCTAAGCGAGTGCTTCTATATGATAGCTAGGTATGGAGCTATTGCATTAGCATACTGTAAAAGAAACCTAATTGATATACAATACAGACCGGGAGACTCATTTGTTAAGCGATTTAAGCTGTTTTAACATTCCAGGGATATCTACTTCTAAATTACGCATCCTGGCAGTTCTTATTCAAATTCTGAAGTATTTTATTTTTCTTCTTTGGTGAAGGAATTTATGAAAGCTGTGTTTTGCAATTATGCTTTAGCGGAACTGTTACCAGTAGCATCCCACTGCTATCACGTAGTCAAAGACGTAAAAAATAACTAGACTCACTGACAGTGCTGCTGTCGCGGGATAATTTGAACCTTCGGCCGGCCGTCATGATAGTGGCAAAAGTCACAAATTCGAGTGTTGTTAGTAGATAAAAAATGTTCAAATGTTTGTAATTCTAAGGGACCAAACTGCGTGGTCATCAGTCCGTAGCTTACACACTACTTAAACCTAGGTAAACTAACCTAAGGACAAAACACACACACACACACACACACACACACACACACACACACACACACACACACACACACACACACACACACACACACACCCCAGGGAGGACTCGAACCTCCACGGCGAGCAACCGCGCGCTCCGCAGCGTGACGCTTTAGACCGCTCGGCTACTCCACCGCGGCGTTAGTAGATAAAACGTGTGTCATATAGTTACTGCGCTATACACACACACACACACACACACACACACACACACACACACACACACACACAGAGTTAGTAGTCACGTCTCTACTGTGAGTATTGCAGAATACATGAAGCACGATGGTGAAGAGCTGCTCAGCATTTAACTGCATAAATCGAATGAAGAAAGGAATAAAAAGAACGAATACTGTCTTCTCCTTTATACTTCCCAGGAATACAAGTAGCCCTACTACTTGTGTTCAGAAATAGTTATTCTTGCTTAACAGGCAAGGAAAGTACTCTAACAAACACAAATACACCAAAATCGTGTGAGATGTAATTCAAAGGTCCCTTATTGCACTAGTGATAGTCCCGCATCTGCAAAACTCTGCGGTCGTCCGTTAGAGGCCTCTGCGTGTGCCATGCAGCATTGCACATTAACTGCCGGTACGCCACTCGGAACCAGTAGGGACGGTGCAGTGTGCCTCTGAAGGTGCGTTTTGGGACGTTATTTGTGTAGTGAAGAGTCAGATGGGTAGCAGATTGGTAATCAGTCCCGTTAATGTATTGCGATTGTTTGGGAGGAAGTTACGAACAACCCTTCGTGAAGATGGTATTGGTCTAGAAGATGAATCATTCTCATGTTTGCCATGCGATCAACATGCATTTCTTCACTGTGCGTTTTGCAGTCATTCATATTGCTCTGAGCATTTTATTGACATTCCCAATTTACATTTATAGTCAAGATTTCTGCAAGCGTATCACGTCTACAATTACATCTACAATGCTGTCTAGAGGATGATTGCAGAGGTTCGCAGAAAAACGACACCCACCAGCACATTGAGGGTTACGTAATGGTCCTGTAACCAAACGTTCATACAGATGTTTGTTCGAGTCCAAATACTTTCCTTGTTAGTCAAGACAATGTAGGATTTTCAGTGAAATAAATGACAGGCTTTTACAATACTGGTAGTTCTTAAAAACGAGATACTTAGGCAGTACTGGTTGACAGGAATTTTAAAAAGTGTGAAACTATTGCGGTCACAAGATCAGTTGCCTCACTGCAGTTGGAATTTTTGCTCATGAAATTAATGTTAGCAACTTGTAACACAGGATTTAAAGGCCATCTGCTTTACATATAGGTGTAACAACTGAAAGGGGTTTGGAGAACTGTGTGTAGTTCCATATATGAATGACAGCCACAATGGATGCACATTGTGAAGTTGAACCCTATCATGCACAGTTGCTGACTTTTGAGCAGTTCACGCTACTGTACGGTATTTGGCTTACAGCATTAAAAGTTCTAATTTTCGTACTAGATACCTTAATGTTTATGTTAGACGCACTTAGTTAAGAAAAAGTTATGGCATACTTCGTGTTCTTAAAAGAATTTGATAATGGCCGGTTGCTGTATTCAATAAGTAAAAAGATATTTTATAGTTTTGTATTCGATGGAATATTTCATTTCCACAGTAGATTTTAATATTATCTGTTTCAGGCAACCCTGTTTTATTTTTTGATGCTGTAAAATATCTAAATATTGAAGAATATAGTAGGCACTCAAGCAAAGACGTAAAGTGTTGTGCAACTCTTGTGAAAATGTTTGTTCAAAAGTTTCACCATCGTAGAATATACTGAGAAAGTACCACAAAATCGTGTCTGTCGAATTCAGTTTATATGATGCACTTAGAAGGCTAAAAACTAAATGTTATAATTTGGTTTACTTAGGAAGAAGAAACGCAGTTGGCTAATTTCTACACCGTCTGTGTGTTAAATTTACACACAACCGATATTTGATTTATATTCAAAGAGTCTGAAACTGTTTTGTAGTTATATATTTAAATGTGACAGTTTTCACGACTTATGTCGAATGAATACACACACTGATAAAGAGTCTTACGCACATTTAAAGTTTACCACCATAATGGTCGCCGAGGCACTCCTCAATTTGCCCGCTGTTCGCAGGCGGCCGCTTACGGAATTGTGGGGCCTTGCACGTAGTGAAGGTATCGATTGTGTTTTGCCACTAGTATTGTTTACATACTATCTGTAATTCTTCCGTCTTTTGCTGAAATTTGTTGATGGTTTTGTTATGGAAACATAAGCTTCTTACATTGAAGTTAAATTTTGAGTTGCTGTAAAAAGTGTCTTTCTTGGGATTTTTGTGTGTTTCAATCTGGCACGCATTTTCCTTGCTTTTGCAAGAGATGTAACCTGTTTTATGTACCACAGCGGGTTGGCCCCCTCTTTTGTTACTTTATTTGGTATAAATCTGTCAATGGCTGTCGATATTATTTCTTTGAATGTAAGCCCCATCTCATCTATCACATCTATCATCTATCACATTGCTAAGAGGTCAAGTATGTTTCCACAACCATTTACTATTATGGTGTGTTCATGAACTAATTGCTTGAGCTGATTTTCAGAGAATATGTTCCGTACAATTACATATGTTTTAAGCTTACCTCCAGTTTTGAACACATTTTTGCCATCATATCGAGGTCACATCCAATTAGAACTCTATGCTTTGGATACATTTTCGAAACTTTAGTCAATCTTTCTTCAAACATTTCTGCTATCTGATCACCTGAATCAGGGGCCAGCAAAAATACTTACATAAATCTGACAGGTATAACCTCTACCCATATCAATTCACAGGAACTACAATTTCGCTACAGGATAAACCACTTGTGAAAACAATAAATATGCCATCACCAGTTTTATTCTATTTATCCTTTGAGAGCACCATTTGCCCCCTTTGAAAAAATTTCAGCTTTCGCTATGTTTCTGCTTCTTCTCATCCAAACCAACCATCTGGAACGCTGTCTTTCAGGTAACATGGGATGTGCATAGAGAAATGAGGCGGGGCACCATCTAATATATAAAGCAGAGTGTCCGTATGTTTGTACGTGTTGCATACTACAATTTTGTTCCAATCTTTATGAAAATTTGTACACGTAAGCGTCAATCCATGAGGACGATCACGGTAAGTGTAAGAATCACATACGATATATAGTTCACGACAGATGACGTCAAACAATGATATGCGCGGAAAAACTGCTGCATTCTCTTTTAAACCACTGGACCGAATTCAACCAAATTTGATACACACATTCTTTACCGTGAGGTAACAATTGCTGCATGGTTAAGAATCACATACGGCACATGGTTCAAAAGATTACGTCATATCCAATAGAAATCGCAAAAAATGCCATATAATGCGGCGAGACTTTCGAAATACACTGTATGAGAATGACAGTACTTAGCGACTTGCAACAAACAAACAATTTCAAACCTTTATTAAACTTTTTCTCGCTGGCAACCATAGTAAAATGATGAAAGGAAGAAAGTTTCTCTACTTTTCCGCTGTTTATGGAGTAAAACTACGGCATTCGGTATGACATTACAATTTATAATTTGAACACTACAAATTGTAGCGACAGGAAATTTTACAGACAGTATACACGCATGTAGTTGAATGTACCTTCTAATTGTTTCACAGTACGACATGTAGTTCATGAGATATGAGCACATAAACAGTAACGTTCATGGAAAAGCGCCCTATCACGCACCAAGTTTTAATCTATTACTTCTTTACTAATTGTATTCCCAAGAGGTTTGAAAGACATACAGCCCTTATAAAAATGAATATATACGTCAAAAATGGCAGGTATAAATGAATAAATAAATAAATACCGGAGCAAAGCCGGGTTTTCAGCTAGTTTTTTGTGGTTTTAGGGCGCACAACTGCTAAGGTCATTAGCGCCCAGACAAGAACAGAGATTCGCTAGATCTCAAAAAAATTGGTAACTGCCAGTTAGAATATCAAGAGAAGGCTAAAACCGAAAGAAAAAAAAACAAAAGAGTTAAATATCCTTTGATAAATTGGCCAAGTTGATAAAACGCAAAACTCGAGCAGCTGCCCGTGTGTCATCAGCTAAAATTTCCTCCAGAGTAGACGGAAAGTGAAGGGCTACACGGAGATGAATAAAATGAACACAAGACAGTAATACATGTCGCACCGTCAGCAATTCACCGCAGGAGCACAGCGGTGCAGGATCGGCGGTTAGCAAATGACGGTGGCTGAAACGGCAATGACTGATCCGCAACCGGGCCAGGATGACCTCCCGCCGAGAGGGGCGTGAGGAGATCCTCCAAACGGTCGGGATCGGTTTGACAGTTCGCAATTTATTGTTGTACAGTGAAAGCCACACACTGTGCCATTGCGACACGATACTCCGGCGAAGAGCCCGTTGAACATCGTCCGATGGGACGCAAAAGGTAGCCATGCGAGGTAAAAGAGCTGCTGCCTTGGCTGCTGTGTCGGCGGCCTCATTCCCGGGCACACCCACATGGCCAGGGACCCACAGGAAAGAAATGTGACAGCTGTCATCCGCCAGCAACTGGAGGGAGCGTTGGATCCGATACACGAGAGGATGGTTCGAGAAAGGGTCCTTAAGACTCTGCAGGGCACTAAGGGAGTCAGAACATATGGCATAGAAAGGTTGGCGGTGGCGGCAGGTATACAAAACGGCCTGGTGGAGGGCGAAAAGCTCAGCCGTGAAGGTCGAGCACCGGTCAGGGAGCTTGTATTGGAACCGGTTGTCCCCGACGACGAAGGCAGATCCGACACCGGCAGTGCTCTTGGAACCATCAGTGTAAATAAATACGGCATTATCGAACCGCGAACGGAGTTCGACAAGCCTCGAGCGGAATACCAAATCCGGAGTGCTCTCCTTGGGGAGCGAACTAAGTTCGAGGTGTGTGTGAACCTGGGCCTGATGCCACGGTGGCAATGGGCTTTCGCTCAACCGAAGGGTGGAAGGAAGGGTAAAATCGAGCCGCTGTAGCAGGCGGCGAAACCGAACTCCCGGTGGAAGCAAGGCAATCGCAGACAACTGATATTGGCGATCGAGTGAGTCGTCAAAAAATAATCTGTAAGAGGGATGGTTGGGCATCGACCGTAGGCGGCATGCATACCGACACAAGAGTATGTCACGTCGAGTGGTCAAGGCATACAGCTTCGGCATACATACTTTCAACAGGGTTGGTATAAAATGCACCGGTCGCCAGGCGTAATCCCCGATGGTGGATAGAGTTGAGACGGCGGAGAATCGACGGCCGTGCAGAAGAGTATACAAGGCTTCCGTAATCGAGCTTCGACTGAACAGTGGCCTGGTAAATGTGAAGCAGGACGGTATGATCCGCTCCCCATGATGTGCCACTGAGGACACGGAGAACGTTAAGGGATCGGGCACAACGGGCAGCCAGTTAAGACACGTGTGGGGACCAGCAAAGTTTACAATCCAGCATGAGCCCCAAGAATTTCGTTGTCTCCACGAAAGGGAGAGCTACGGGGCCAGGACGTAGAGATGGTGGAAGAAATTCCTTGTATCTCCAGAAGTTTATACACACCGTTTTCTCAGTGGAGAAGCGAAAGCCGTTCGCAATGCTCCAGGAATATAGGCGGTCAAGACAGCGTTGAAGACAACGCTCCAAGAGACGTCCGCTGGGCGCTGCAATAAATTGCAAAATTACAAAAAGGGATCCCGAAACGTCGGCTGAAAGGCAGTCTACGATCGGATTAATTGCAATGGCAAAAAGAGCCACGCTTAAGACAGAGCCCTGTGGCACCCCATTGTCCTGGAGAAAGGTATCTGACAAAACAGAGCCCACCCGTACCCGTAACTTGCGATCTGCCAAAAATGCTTGAATAAAGAGAGGGAGGCGGCCACGTAGGTCCCATGTGTGCAATGTGCGGAGAATGCCCGCCCTCTAACAGGTATTATAAGCCTTCTCTAAGTCGAAGAACACTGCTACTGTTTGACGCTTCCTTAAAAAGTTATTCATAATAAAGGTCGATAAGGTGACGAGGTAATCAGCGGCAGAGCGGTGTCTACGAAAACCACATTGGATATTAGTCAGGAGGCGTCGAGATTCGAGGAGCCAGACCAACCGAGAGTTAACCATGTGTTCCATCCCCTTAAAGACGCAGCTAGTAAGAGAAATAGGGCGATAACTTGATGGAAGATGTTTGTCCTTCCCTGGTTTGGGGATGGGGACAACAATGGCTTCACACCAACTTGTGGGAACCTGACCTTCATTCCATATGCGATTATAGGTGCAAGTAGGAAACACTTGCCCGCAGGAGAAAGGTTCTTCAGCATCTCAACATGGATGGAATCGGGCGCAGGTGCAGAAGATCGGTACAGGGTGAGAGCACGGTCTAGCTCCTGCATGGTGAAGGAGATTTTCACGATTAAAAGAGTGGAAAGAAGGCGGCCGTGCCTCCTCTACCTGTTTGCGAGGGAGGAAGGCAGGGTGGTAACAGGCAGAGCTCAAAGCCTCCGCAAAGGAGCGGCCCAATGCGTTGGAAACATCAGCAGGGTCCACAAGGACTGCGTTCTCGACGGTCAGGCCAGAAATCGTGGAGTGGACCTTTATGCCGGATAAACGGCGTAGGCCACCCCAAACAACAGTGGAGGGAGTAAAGCGGTTGAAAGAACTAGTAAAAGCAGTCCAGCAAGCCTTTTTGCTGTCGTTTATAAGTCGACGACATTACGCTCGCAGTCGTTTATAGTTTATACTATTCTCCAACGTTGGGTGGCGGTGGAAGGTGCGTAAAGCACGGCGCCGGGCTCTAAGAGCATCACGGCAGGCTGCAGTCCATCAGGGAACTGGGACGCGACGTGTAGAAGAAGATGTACGAGGTATGGAATATTTGGCAGCTGTGAGAATAACCTCTGAGGTATTCGACCTGACGGTCACAGCTGGAAAAGTCCCGATTGTGAAAAACAGCTATGGAAGAATAAAGCCCCCAGTCTGCTTTAGAAATGTTCCAACTGGTGGGACGAGGAGATGGGAAATGATGCAGGAAGTGTGTGACAAGGAAAATGGTCACTCGAGTACGTGTCAGAAAGTGCATACCACTCAAACCGACCGGCAAGCTGAGGAGTGCATATCGCGAGGTCTATATGGGAATAAGTATGTCTTGTGTCGGAAAGGAAGGTCGGTGCACCGGTGTTGAGGCAGACAAGATTGAGGTGTTGGAGAAGGTGCACCATAAGGGAGCCTCTCGGACAATGTGCCGGAGAGCCCATAGGAGGTGGTGGGCATTGAAGTCGCCTACCAACATGAAAGGTGAAGGGAGCTGGTCAACTAGGTGTAGCAAATGTGCCCTAGTAAGAGCGGATGACGATGGCGAATAGATATTACAAAGGGAAAAGGAAAAGGTGGATAGAGTGATGCGGACAGCAACTGCCTTTAGGTGAGTATGCAATGAAATGGGATGGTAATAGACGTCGTCCCGAATGAGCATCAGAACCCCTCCATGGGCTGGGGTACCTTCCACCGGTGGCAGGTCGGAACACACGGAGGTGTAGTGGGAGAAGTGTGCACAATCACTTGGACGTAACTTAGTTTCTTGGAGACAAACTAGAAGCGGGCAGTGCAAGCAAAGGAGAAGATTTAATTCCTCCCGATTGGAACGAAAGCCGCGAATATTCCATTGAAGGAGCGCCATGATAAAAAATAAGAGAAAAGAGGAAGATAAAAAGGAACAAACAGGTGGGGTCACCTCGACGGCCGCTGAAAATCGGACTTCGAGGGATCACTACTGTCGCCATCTAGAGACAGAGAGTCATGTTGCATAGGTTCAAATGAGTCGTCTGCCACCTTCCCGAGTTGATCAGGAGGGGCAGTTTCCGCCGCCGGCAAAATGCCGGTTGCCCGGCTAACAGTAGTGCGTTCCGGCGAGACAGAAGATGATCGGGGCCGACTACTGTTGGGCGGAGTGACGGATGTATCACGCCACGGCGGGGAAGTAGAGGAACTCTTTTTCGTTGGCTCTTCTGGAAGAGTGACGGTGAGAAGAGCCAGTTGACGGTTGGGAAGCCTGAGAACGTAGAAAATCTGCACGGACGGGTTCCTTTTTCTTGTTTAGGTGCCCGCGGTTTATTAGAGGTTGAAGACAACTTTGGAAGCAGCAGGAGGAAGCGGGGACGTGGAACGGGCAATCTTCAGGCTGGCCGATCGCACAACTGTGTCAGCGAAAGTGAAATCTTAGTAGGTCGAGTGGAGGTGAGGACCTTACTGTATGTGCCCACTGGGAGGACAGTGGGCTTTCGACTCGCCAACAACTTTCGAGCGTCATATGTTGATACCTTTTCCGTAACCCGAATTTGATGGATGACCTTTTCATCCTTATATACAGGGCAGTCCCGAGAGGAAGCCGCATGGTCACCGTTGCAATTAAGGCATTGAGGGGACGGAGGTGGGCAATCCCCCTCATGGGCGTCTCTACCACAAGTGACATTTTGCTGCATTAGGGCAAGATTGACGGGTATGGTTGTATCTGTGGCATTGGAAACAGCGTGTTGGGTTTGGTATATAAGGGCAGACGGAGATAACTTCGTACCCTGCTTTGACCTTCGACGGGAGTTCAACTCTGTCGACCGTCAAAAACACAGTACGAGTCGGTGTCAGCTGGTTATCTACCTTTCTCAACACCCTATGCACGGCTGTTACACCCTGATCGGACGTATAGATTTGTATGTCTTCGTCAGACAACCCGTCAAGGGATCTTGTGAACACTACCCCCCCCCCCCCCCCCCGTGACGAGTTGAGCGTGCGATGCGCTTCTACCTGGACAGGAAACGTGTGTAGCAACGTAGTCCGTATTATTTTTTGCGCCTGGAAGGCACGTCCGCTTCCAGCAACAATGTTCCATTGCGCTGACACCAACAGGTCTGAACAGGGCCAGCAATCACATCAACACCTTTCTGAAGGACGAAAGGAATTACAGAATTTAAATCTTTACCGTCGGTTCGAGAGACAACTAGGAATTTCGGGAGATTGGGCAAAGTTTTCTTTTGCTGAGGCGAATCTATCTTTCGTTTCTGGGTCAAAGTCACAGAAGAAGAGAAGGAAGTCATTGCGGAAGTGTCCCCCGTGATTACCGGCGTCTCCGATGGCGCGCTCCTTTCTAATGGGGGCCCTCGAGGGCTTACCCGCCTTAGGTGATTGTTCACACCTCAGGTCACACCTCCCAAGAACTGACGGAGGGACCAATCGGCATGTTCGGAAGGTACCAGCTCGGGTAATCACCCCTCCCTGGGCCTGGCCTTTACCAGGGGGTACGAACGTGCCCTGCTTGTCTACCCGGGGCGGGGAATTACGCGTTACCCCGTCACCTACTACGCATGATAATGCGTGGGTCGGCCTTCAGACACGCACAGGGAGGAAAGAGGAAGAATAGAGGAAGTGAAGAGAAAGTAGTGTCTCAAACGCCGAAGCGGAGACTAATGAGGAGGAGAGGAAGGCTAGGAAAGTACAGCAAGGAGAGAAAGACAGATGCAAAGGTTAGGAAAGGAAGAAACCAAGTAATAAGAGAAACTAAGACAAGAAACCACCGTAACTCGCAAAGGAAGCCCGTCTCCGGGCGAAGGTATGAACCGGGAGGGAAAGTGAAGCAGCCTGGGGTTGAAGAAAGGCTGTTTCGGCTCGGGGCCCCGTGTGCGCCACACACGTACCCACAAAAGAGCTGTGGGTCCCCTGGTAGGTCAGCTAGTCTTGCATGAAGATGAAGTCTTCCGTATCTTCACGTTGAGGAAATAACTAGTTTTGAAGGATGTCTATAGACTATCAAGACAAGAAGCAACAGCGTCATCATGGCCGTACCTGACAAGCAACAGCGCCACCGTGGCGATGACTGGAACGTGTACCCGGACTGTTTGGATTTTACACTTTGTCTACATTCATTGAAATTGTGAATCTATCTTCTATAGTTTGGAAACAATAAATGTTTGAAATAAGTTCGTTCTTTTTGAATAGCCATGTACTAAGTCTTGTTCTTAGTCATGGTGAACAGGTGTCACTGGCTATAGCTTCAGCAGTTGGCTACATATGTGCTGTGATTTCTTGTATGGCAACTGAGGATGGCCAATAGTTCCTTAAGTAGACAATGGCCTACAACATGTCCTATACATGAACTTCCCGAGTAATCCTCTCCACTAACAATTCCTAATTTGGCTCCATTTCTAATTAATCTAGATGTAAGCAGACTTCAACAATTTTTTCCACTACAACGCGAGTGGCTGAAAATTGTCTTTCCTCTTTCTGTACTGTATATTTGTTAAGTAGTTGTTAGTTCATTTAATAGCCTTACTTCGTCATGCTGTGTGGTAGCTCCTGCCACACTGCTTGGCTGAGTGGGAGCAGTCTGAGGAGACATCGGGGCTGTGCTGGGCTCCGCTGGTGGCGGTGGTAATGGATTCGGGCTCTGATGCCCTGGCGGCAGCTGGTCTTCGTCGTCAGATGGTACCGGAAATTTTGGATTACCACGTCCCACCCCGTCGAAGCTAGCTGCATGGACAGAACTCTGCAACAATATACCAGCAAACTGAGGGTACACTCGGCAAAAATAAGAATATCAAATATGCACAAAGAGTTATGTAAGTGAAGTCTAAAGGGTCCACTGCTATTGCAGGGAATAAGCAGTTAGTACTAGAAATGCTGATGCCATTTTAGCGAAATAAATACATGTAATATGTTACGTCTCGTAAAATACTCCCAGGAAAGAGGTATTTGTATATTAAAAGTCAAGTTGACTTAGTATTTCATTTAGAAGGTCATATTTTAGAGATACAAAAAACGTAGTATATTTAACACTGTAGTGTCATGACATTTACAGATTCTTAATAGTGATCCAGAAACCAATGTAGTACACTTTTAATGCATAATGAGAACGTCTTGGAAATTTTGAATGCATATTGTCAAGATAGATTCAGAACAGTGTAACTGAAAATTGGAAGTAATATTTCATCGTTTATAGCATGCTAAACTGATTACTAACAATTCACTTGAAGTGCTTTAGGAATAAATTTAAAAAAAAAAATGAACTTAAATGTTTTTTTCAGCAAGTAAAATACATTAGATGCTAAAATAAAACCAAAGATATTAGAGACTATGCAATTCAATGACTAAGTGATTCTGGTGCGTGAAGAAAAATTGCGGGATGACAATACTGGTGGCGCTTAATTTTGGGCGGACCACCAGCATGTCCTAGAAATTTTAAATGACTAGAACATGTACATCAGGGGCAGCCATGGCCCGTCCTCCTCATCTGACCACACACTTGCCTAATACCTAGATCTGTCAAGCACAGAATACAAGACCGGCTTCCACGAGGCTAGGTATGCCGTATTAGTAAATTAAAAAAAAAAACTGAAGCTATAGATCAAAGATAATGTTGTTACACACTCTGACTTAGTACAACTGGAAATAAGTTTATTTTTGAACTTTTTTAAACTATTAATATTGTGCGAGCCATTTTGTTCCGTGAAAAACTATATTTTAACTGAGGTATAGAAACAGCGGCAAAACCATAGTCTTTATATAATGGTGTTCTGGATGGTATAAATTATCGCAGCTACATGTCCAAAGAAAAAAAATTACCTCTAGAACTTTTCTACCGATAGTATTGTGACTACGGTTCTTAAATAAAAATATCACAAACAAGAAAACTTCATTCGGTTATTTTTGAGCCACTGAAGAAGCAATAAAATTTTATCTGGTACAAACTGATAGCACACACACAAGAGGAAGTTTATTAGTTTTTCCATCACTTAAGCTGACACGTAATTCTGACTGACAATTTCGGCACTGAAAATCTTTCACACACAAGTTGAGGAAAACATGGGTATCACTTTTGCAGCCTACATATACGTAAGTACTCCAAGTGACACAAATGCATGGCAGATGGTTCATCGAACCACTTTTATCATCCTTTTCTACAGTTCCATTCTCTAATAGCTGGTGCGAAAAAGGAACACCTAAATTTATCCGTTTTCCATCTGATTTCTCTATTACGATGATTATCATGTCTCGGTATGTAGGTGGGTGCTAACAAAATATGTTCACAGTTGGAAGAGGCAGTTTGTTAAAGAAATTTGACAAACAGATCCCACACCAAAGAAATTTCTGTTAATGATTCCCACCACAATTCATGCATCATTTCTGTGACTCGTCCTCGTATATCTTAATACAAAAGAAAATGCCCTTTTCTGAGCTTTCTCTAACTCATCTGTCAGTTCGATACATTATGAAGATGCAGAAACTCCTCGAAGAAATCTTTCATAGAACTCCTGGAGAGTTTAACGTTTGCATTTTCTTTAACACCAGAAATCTAAGAGCAATAGGTGCTGGACATTGTAAGAATACCGCGCCATAGGCCGGAAGAAGCAGAGCTGCATCGCACTGTACTTCCGAGAAGTGCTGACCAAACCCGACAGCTATTTGGCACACCGTGGCCGACCCTGATCTACGTCTACATACATACATACACAAGCCATGTCACGGTGAGTGGAGAGGGTACTTTTGTACCACTGTCACTTTTTTGTTATGTTTGTCATATATGTTACGCAGAAACAGACTGCAGTTATATCTCCGTATGGGCTCTGATCTGAACACTGTAGTGCTGGACATAAAACTTTGGTATTGAACCGTCAAGTACACTGAAATGCGCGCGCATTTCAGTGTACTTGACGGTTCAATACCAAAGTTTTATGTCCAGCACTACAGTGTTCAGATCAGAGCCCATACGGAGATATAACTGCAGTCTGTTTCTGCGTAACATATATGACAAACATAACAAAAAAGTGACAGTGGTACAAAAGTACCCTCTCCACTCACCGTGACATGGCTTGTGTATGTATGTATGTATGTATGTAGACGTAGATCAGGGTCGGCCACGGTGTGCCAAATAGCTGTCGGGTTTGGTCAGCACTTCTCGGAAGTACAGTGCGATGCAGCTCTGCTTCTTCCGGCCTATGGCGCGGGTGTGTGTGTGTGTGTGTGTGTGTGTGTGTGTGTGTGTGTGTGTGTGTGTGTGTCAGTTTTGATAAACAGATCTTCCAACCTCTCTTGATATTCTGGTTCCCTTATGATCACCTAGTCCCTACTCTGAGCTAACTGTTCAAGGTGATTTTCAGATAAAGCCTTAGAAAAGTTTTGCTCTCTACTACCCAGTCTATATCCAGAAAGTTAAACCTGCACCCAAGTTATTTCGTATTCTGGATCTGTACTAATCCCTTCAACTCTTAACTGCTGTCTGGTCTTTCTACTACTGGTAGTTTAGAATTTCTTTATTATTTATATCTCACTAGCTGAAAACCCGGCGTTTCCCGGGTATTTATTTATTCCTGCAATTTTTCAGTTATATATTCATTTATATGAGGACTGTATGTCTGTAAAATCTCTTGGGAATACAATTAGTAGTAAAGAATTAATAGATTAAAACTTAGTGGCGGTTTTCCATGAACGTTACTGTTTATGTGCTCATACCTCTTGAACTACATGTCGGAATGTGATACATTTTAGAAGCTACATTCAACTATATATGTGTATACTGTCTGTAAAATTTCCTGTCGCTACAATTTGTAGTGTTCAAATTATAAATTGTAACGTCATACCGAGAGCCGTAGTTTTACACCATAAACAGCGGAAAAGTAGTAAGCGAGAAACTTTTTTCCATTTCATTTTACTATGGTTGCCAGCGAGGAAAAGTTTAATAAAGGTTTGAAATTTTGTTTAAAGTTTGTTGCAAGTCGCTAAGTACTGTCATTCTCATACAGTGTATTTCGAAAGTCTCGCCGCATTATACGGCATTTTTTGCGATTTCTATTGGTCATGACGTAATATCTTTTTAACCATGTGCCGTATGTGATTCTTAACCATGCAGCAATTGTTACCTCACGGTAAGGAATGTGTGTACCAAATTTGGTTGAAATCTGCCCAATGGTTTAAGAGAAAATGAGCAGCATTGTCGCAAAATGCAGCAGTTTTTCGCGCATCTCATTGTTTATGACGTCATATCTCGTGAACTACATATCGTATGTGATTCTTACACTTACGGCGGCCGTCCTCATGGGTTGAAGCTCACGTGTACAAAATTTCATAAATATTGGAACAAAACTGTAGATTTTTATGCAACACGTACAAACATACGGACACACTTCTTTATATATAGGATTTTAGCCAGCTTTCAATCGCTAGAACTATGTAGGCAGTCTTGCCATACATGAGCAGTAGAAATTACTGCAGTTAATATTCATTCTCTCTCTCTCGCCCCATTCTTTTGTGCTGAATGCTGTCTAACATGGAGTCTGAAGGCACCTAAAGAGCCTGTGGATGGATTTCTCTATGCTAAAAGAACCCTCATGTATACTCCACGCGTAACCCAGTATCATCGTAGCGACTTCTTGCATGTAGTGCACACTTTACCTATTATGGGAGATCCTATCTATGTCCACCTGACAGTGGTTTAAGCTTTTCACTCAGATCCAAACCACAGGACCACTATCAGTTCTTGGAATTATGCTAGAAATCGATAACTGTTCGTCCTCCCCCCTCCCCCCCTCCCCCCCCCCCCCACACACACACACACCAAATCCAACAGCCGACAGTGGGATTCGAGGATGGCCTCATAACCAAGGCAGCAATTGTCACTGGTACTGACAGGAGCAACAATTTGTAGCTGGAGGCACCTAGTGATCTCTATCGCTCCTGGCAGAGCCACCACCACCTCTCTGATGAGACCGACGGCAAGCATGGAGTGTACATTGGCCTTTTTTGTGACGTTCCCCCTAGTTCCCAACGGAGCTCTATCACCAGCCGAACACTGGAGCTCCCAATTACAACAGACCCACCTTCTGCACTTGTCCATACTTCAAGAAGATCGGGAACTGTCCGAACAGGCAAAGCAGGCCACGCAGTGAGCAATACCTCTAACCTGTTACTAAGTGTAAGTGGATAGCCTTGTGACCAGTCCCCAGTTATGCCTTGCACCCAGAGATTTGCGACCCCGCCACAGTTGACTGATCTCTGTGAAGCAACTGTCAGGAATCAAAGTGCAGCGGCATGAGGGATCTCTGACACCTCAGTTACCCAGTGGCACTGCAGCCCAGAGCAGCACACCTGTCGACTGTTGCCAGGCAGCTTCCAGATTGTGATCATTCCATTCCCAAGAGGTGCAGTCCCCTTCCACCCTATCCATCTCTATCTACCCACTTTCTTAGTACCTCGGCTTGGAGATTTAAAACCGTAAATGCACATGAAATCTTAACTAATTTGCCAATGCAGTGGTACCAATGACACTTTGTAAGAGTTGTACATTCATTGAGAGCCTGTGTGAGATATGGCGCTAATAGTAATGCATGGAAGATGGGTGTAATTTTCATAAGAGAAAGAAGTGTGTATGTAGTAAGATTTATGAATGGTACAGTTCGGAAGAAAAATTTGGACCAACTGTCGCCATCCGTTTCTAGTGATAGTGTGTGACTAACTTATGTAGCATACACAACTGATGGCGTAGCTGATATCAACTCAAACTTATATTCCTGAGACCAAACAGTTACCAACATCTGTTACAAATACACCAAATGTGGCTATCCTGAACAATGAACCTATGGTGATATCAAATGTTCAGCACATAGTTTTGGATATTCAAATACTGTGCGTAATTCCATGGTCATTAAGAAACTCAAGAGACTACGTTTTCTCTATTTTAGATGGGAGAGTTTTTGTACATTGCGAGGCTAAAAGATTGCCCAGCCTGAATAATTTAGAGTCCAAGAACAGAGCACTGCGAATGCCCCAATTCATAAGTGACAGTATTCCCAACTCTACTGGTTTGTGGCTCCTAAGCCTGGTATTTGCATAATAAAATATAACCAATGAAATAATTGGGAAACTATGTTGCGAATCATTGCAATTAAAAATGCATAAATCGTCCCAGAGATGGAAAACTTATTGTTACCCCTTGTGGTTTATACTTTACTACACTTGTGTTTGGAATTGCTTCTGCCCAAGGTA
The DNA here is from genome assembly GCA_026315105.1 of Locusta migratoria. Taxonomy (NCBI): domain Eukaryota; kingdom Metazoa; phylum Arthropoda; class Insecta; order Orthoptera; family Acrididae; genus Locusta; species Locusta migratoria. The sequence continues at coordinate 478,261,191 of CM048755.1, read as the reverse complement.
TGCGGAAAGCAAAAATGAATACTATAATATTAATGTTGGTCTTAAGGAAATTTATTACCAGTATTACCTTCATTATACGTATATCACAGGCTCCTTCCCAGCAGAACATTGGTTGTATTTTGTTGTGGTAACAAAAGTGTAGATGTAATAGTGCAATAGTAAAGCTGTGAAGAAAGCGCCGAAGCCACCAACCCAGGCTCACATCTTCTCATTTTACATTTACATTCATTTTGAAAACCATTACTTGCACATTTAGAAACAATTTTAACATAATAAAACCATGTCAGTAGAATCACTAAGAGCGTTTCACATCTGTTTCAATGGCCAAATGGATAAGCTGAGGGTTTACAAATGTAAAGAACGAGAGTCCTAATGTAACTGCACGCAATAGGCTATTTTTGTACATTAAAAATATGGTCAGAACTTATGTTACTTTGAATGGTGGTGGTGGTGGTGGTGGCGGCGGCGGCGGCAACATTTTGAAGGCGACTAAACTGCTTAGTCATCAATCCCCTTTTCCTAGCTAAGACGTCACATTTAAATGTGGAACAAAATAAAAACTGGCACATTACACTGACAACACAAAGGAGATAACCTGAAAGGAATAGATACAGTGTGTAACCGAACTAAAATTTTACAGCAGCATGCCGTGGTAGGTCGATCTAAAGGATAATAAAGGATGAACCAGCCACTAAAACCCTATAGTCAGTCCACACAAAAGTCAGAATTCTACTTAAAGGTGCTGGAGGGATGGGGACCTGAAAAATCAGGCGGAAGTGCCCACCACTAAATGAAATGATAAAAACCAGCTGCGCAAATGAAGCATAAAACATATTCAGCAATGGAGGTATCGTAACAGAGGATTAAAGGGAACACAGCAGGTAGATTAAAGCACTGCCACAAGAGGGCTAAAGGGGGACAGTCTAACAGGATATGAACCACTGTCAAGAACGCGTCAAAATGGCACTTTGACGGGTCTTCCCAACAAAGAAAATAGCCGTGCATTAACCAGGTATGGCCAATATGCAGGCGACCTAAAACAACTGAGTCCTTACAAGAAGCCCTTAGTGAGGACTTGCAGCCACAGAGAGCTGTATCACACTGAGCTTGTTCGGCTCATTGGAGTCAACCCATTTAGAATTACAAAGCCCAAGGATCTTGCGGTTCAACCCCAAATGGAGATTCCATTCTGGGAGACTAATTTCCAGAGGCCTTGACATAGTGGCCTGCTTGGCCAGCTGATCAACATTCGTTGCCTGAGGTGCCAATGTGGCCCAGGATCCAAACAAAGACCACAGACTGGCCACACGCTTTAAGGCTGAAAACGGTCTTTAATAGACAACACCAAAGGATGTTTGAGAAAACATTGGCCAATGGATTGCAAGCAACTCCGGGAGTCACTACAGATAGCAATAGAATCCTCGGATCAGGCTCAGAGATATTCAAAAGCTCGAGAAATAGCGACCAGCTCCATGGTGAAGACACTACTCCCACAAGGCAAGGAATGTTGCTCGGTATGCCCACCATAGATATAGGCATACCCAGCACGACCATCTACCAAGGAACTGTGCGTAAACAACTTCTCCACCACAGAACGAATCGAGGAATGCCGGCAACTGGCGACGGAGATGTGTTAGGGAGACTGAGTCTTTCAAGTCACAGGACAAATCCAGAAAAAGCTGCAAGCAAGGAAATGACTAAGGAGGGATTTGAAAATAGTGGAATGGGAGAGGGATTGGATAGGACTCGAGCGTCGAAATAAGGGAACGAACACGGACCGAAATCGAGTAACCAGCCTGGACCATCATGGAGGGGAAAGGAGTGCAGCAGCTAGAAAAAGAAGCCTGTGATTCGGGTGGTGGGGCAACGTATTAAGCTAGCAGCTGTTGCCGGCAGAACCACAGGGGAGGGATCCCAGCTTCGACTACGAGGAAGGGATGGCGATTTTCGCTGAAACAATCTGTTTTTGGTTATACCAGGTTTTATTCAACTCCGGTTTAACCCTACTGTAAAAATCGATAAAGACAACCAGGTTTTTAAGTAACCGGTTTTCGGTTTTTTATTGATATTATTTCCAACAACATATGTAGAAATCAAAATTCGAAAATGTTAAGACTTGCTCAGATTTTTCCATTACACTTACCTTCAATAAATGTAGATTCTAAATATCAGGTAAAATAGGGAACTGAAACAGAACTTAGTCCTCCATCATTCGTTGCTTTTATCGGAAAGTAATGTGGGGTTGAATATACAGAAAATCACCAGTTTCCTCCTATTGTTTCTGAATTTCGGCTGAAAAATCATGATGTAATGGAGGATAGCATCACTGGTTGGGCACTGCAAATAGTCATTAAAGGGTCGAAATTGAGGTTAGCGAATTCTGTCTTTCGTGTTAAATTGGCCGTTTACAATGGTTACAAGCAGCTACAAGCATATAATGTAGACGCAGGCATCATATCAGCTATTTTCTGTTTAAAGTTTTAACCAATGAGAGATGGAGGAAACAACACACTGTTCTGGATGACCTAGTAGTGAAAACAGTCAAGATCACAAGATAACATTTATTAAAGGATCTGTCAAACAGAGAGCGGGCAGTTCGCGCGTGCACTGTTGCATTCTGCCTTACCGCGTCGGTCAAACAGGGAGCGGTCGCACGCGTGCAGCGGGCAGCCTGTGGTTTTCTACAGAGAACGCGGCGGGCAAGCGGGAGCAGTGTGGCGGAAAACAAACTGAACGATCTGATGCGTAAAATGCTATTCCTGTATGTCATACGTGATCCAGAATACAAAAAATGTGTCTAAGAAGATAGTTGGAAGGAGATATGCAGAAGTCTGAATCAAACAGGTATTTTAATTTTCATAATTACAAACCAATGTATACCTACTTGTCTAATCCAAACTATTACGTGAAAACGAATTAAGCGAAATATTGAAAATTACAGTACATTTCTGGTTGTGTTAAGCAAAACACAGTTAAAACACTTAAGAAAAACAATGTGGTTGGACAAACATCAACGCAGATAGTGCAGAAGGAAGTTGTTGGCTGCCGACTGTACATACAACTTGATGCCAATACCTTGTTACTGGTTATTCACAAAATACGCAAGAAATTGGTTTCTGTTTTAGTCTTAGCTTATTCGAAAATGCATTAGCATGTAGGTTATCAATCTGCTCCTCTTGTTTAGTAGGCACGTAGCTTGCATTGCTGCGGAGGAAATTATTAGAACGCTGCTTCCAAACCTTTATTTACAGAATCCGTTTGTAGGTCTATTGGCCCTAAAAAGACGCCATTTTTCAACAAGTATTTCCACCACATGCCGTCTCTTGCTGAGGCATTTATTGTAAATGGCCTTTGGGGGACTAAGTCTGCAGCTTTAAGAAAGGGACATAAATAATTCTGCAATTTAAACCATCACCTACTAACACGCGAGGCACACGAGTGCTTTTATCCTGCAATGGCTTTCGAGACAGAATATTTTCTCCTTGTATAAATCCGTGGAGAAATGTTGTGTTTTAAAAAATAACACTGTCACTGTGTCTGCTCTAGCTGGCCACAGCAAAACCACAAAGATGTCATCATGATCAACAACTCCAAACGAGAAAACTGATTTTTTTATAACAATAACTTGAGACACTCTTTTCTTGGACATTTTATCCGTACATGCTTTCTATGTAGCTGCCAATGCAGTTAGCGAGACATTCGAAAATAATTTTAAAAAGTGTCTTCACACAATCAAACCTCTTTGCAAAGACGATGAAATTCAGCATATTATTCTTGTTTCATATAAATTTCATGAACTTGTTTTCTTCGCTTCTTTGAAACAAGAAAAATGAGAAGTGGAAATTCATCCTAGTCTGAATTACTGTTCATGTTAATACGCTCCGCAGCTGACTCTCACTACAAGCGCCATCCAACAAGCGGAACGCCGAGTGCTGCCCGCGCTGTGCCTGACTGCTGCGGAACGCGGCGGACAACAGCGCCTTCTGCCAGCACCTCCTATAGAAGGAAGCCTGCGCACGACGTCACAACATGGCGGCGGTGAGAGGCTTAGAGCCATCTGGAAGATTGTAAACATTAGCAGTGCACGCTGTGTATAGTGCAATCTTTCGTTCAGGAGTGTATTTATTACGTAAATTGGTGTTGTGTACAGTGTGATCGCTACGCTGGACGATTTGTGTGTGTGAGAACAATGTGTGTTCTCTTTTTTACTGACAAAATGCCGTTTCGCTATTCTGTACCGAAATGTAGAGGAAATTACGACTGTGGCCCAAAAGGTACCGTCTTTAAACGTCCGGAGAAGGAGAAACGAATAATTTGGCTCCTTCAAGTTTTTGTTTAACCTTATAAAAGAGTTTTAAGTCATGACTGTTTACCATTGGATATTGCTATTCATTTTATTTACGCAACCACCCCATTAGCTTATTCTTCTCCGGACGTTTAAAGACGGTAACTTTTGGGCCACAGTCGTAATTTCCTCTACATTTCGGCACAGAACAGCGAAACGGCATTTTGTCAGTAAAAGAGATCACACGTTGTTCTCACACACACAAATCGTCCAGCGTAGCGATCACACCGTACACAACACCAATTTAAGTAATAAATGCACTCCTGAACGAAAGAATGCACTATAAACAGCGTGCACTGCTAATGTTTACAGTCTTTCAGAGGATTCTAAGCCTCTCACCGCCGCCATGTTGTGATGTCGTGCGCAGGCTTTCTTCTATAGGGGGTGCTGGTTCTGCCCGCTCTTTGTTTGACGGAGCCTTAAAGGTCCGGAGACAACAGTGAGGAACTGCCCTATGACCAGGTGGACAATGCACGTGCATACGCGTGTCTAATAGGCCACGCCAAAAGAAAACAATTGCAATCAAAAATAGGGGGACACTGAGGGCGGAGCCCTGTCGAACGCCACTCTCCTGAATATTGGGGTGGTGGTGGGGGGGGGGAGGGGGGAGGTGTCAGAGGTAGCGACCAGGCCCGGCGATACGTGCGCCACCAGACAGCGGTAGTGGCGGATCCAGCAGTGCCCGATGGACAAGGCGAGAGAGGGGAATTCTGTGACAACTCGTTTCTCCCTTTTGAAAGTAGTCATTCTTTTTGTGTGATCGCTCACTACGAAAGCTTTTTTTTTTAATCGTTGCCTTTATTTTTAGAAGGACCATTCTAGGCACTGTTGCTTTCCTTCTGAATGAAATATTCGGAGTAGATAATGGCAGTTAGCCGATGGAGTCGAGGCGGATCAGATGAAGTTTCAGTGCTTTTCGTAATCTTCGAAAAAGAGGTGTGGCACAATTTTTTTGTGACTCGCAATTATAGGCTATAACTGATCAAAAAGGACTGTGATAATTCATTTAGATTTGCCAGATGGGAACAGTACAAAATCTAGAAACAATTCAGAACGTCGAGATTTTAGAATTATTTTCGTGATAAATGTTATAAATTAAAGTCACACAGACACACTTCAGCTGCCACTGGGCTTTGATGAGGAAACGTGAAAATTTGTACTAGGCCACAAGTTTTCTGCTTACTAGGCAGTCGCGCTGCACGCTACACTACCTGCACACAGTGGTCATATTCCAACTTACCCGCAATACAAAATAATATTTCTCATACAGAACTTTAACAGAAAAATGTCACGAGATTCTGTGCTTTGTACAGAGTCTGGACATCACATGAAAGTCGGGATAATCCGGACGGATCCCGACCACCTGACAGGCCTAAGAACAATTAGTTCATACACGTTAAACCTAAGTCAGACTTTTTTTCTTCAAGGTTGATAACAGGAAAAATTTGCCATCTATTACTTGAAAAACTGGTAGGGTGGAGAGAAAAAGCACGCGTCTTCCCAATAGCTAGAATGGAATATGGAAGAAAAATGGAGTCACAGGCCAATGGAGACTAGTCTTAGCACCTGATGAATAATCAGGCACGAAAGAGTTGCTTGATAAGGATGACATTCGTCCAAGTGTGTGTTCTTTCTAACGAGAGAGCACGGTGCAGTTCGTTGATATTTTCCTATTTACCTTCCATAACGTTCTTAATTTCAGTATTATGAATAAAAAGTTATGAAAATGGAAAATAATATACCATTTGCTTCCAGCAACGAGAAATCATCTCCTTATAGTTCCAGATTAATGGATTGATCTTTATGATCAATTTAGGATGGGAAGAATACCATGATGTGTACGTGGACTAAAAGAAAAAGCTTTCACGGGTAAAATACAATTTTTTCCCGGTTGAATTGTGCTTCCTTTGTTACGTATGGCTTGGAACAGTAAAACTTTTCAATTCTTTAAAAGGTTAATGTGTTATTCACTGGCGTACATCTCCCTATTGTTAAAATGCACTTGCAATATAGGCCTTTTCTTTTTTCTTTGTGACGCGTAGATAATAGCGCAATTTATGAGAAGTAAGAAAGGCCAATCTAGTATCAGGTGCAAACAGCCGGTGAGAATGCTGTTTATCACTTGTGTTTCGTAAATGAAATTCGCGCATATTTCAGTTTTTTCACGTGGACACAGATGATGTAATTTATGAGGTCATTTATCATTTATTTTATGAAATACTTGCAGTTTTGTACGAATAGGTCAAGTTTCGTGTATGATTTTAGGATGTAAACCAACAACAACTTTTGTCAAATATAGTTTGCCTTTTTTTTCTCCCTCTCGATTGTGTCACAATTTTCGAGTAAGTTGTTATGCATGAACCTAATAATAAAAAGTATGACCACAAAGCATAATTATTTACGGACTCCTGTTGGGCTGTCTTCATTTCCCATGATTTTTTTACGAATAATTCTCTTTGCCATCGTTATTACGTAATTTGTAATTTTTAACATATGTGTCAGTAAAATTTTTAACAATGACAGGAGTGGCTGGTCTTCGGATCCCTAAATTTCTTTAAGTGGATGGAGCCCAAAGCATTGTTTTGAACGGGAGTCTAACGATTCGTGGTTTAAGGAAGTCGTAGCACGTTCTCACTAATAACGTAATTCATATTGCCGCGAGGCACCACGTACACTGACTGCCGGCGTGGCGCAGGGGTAGTACCACCACCGACTGCGGTGCTGAAGGTCGCCGGTTCAATCCCACCCTCCGACAAAAATTTCTTTCTAATTAACAATTCCAGAATTTTCTACATCTTTCTTATGTTAACTGTTCTAATTTCTGGTACATTCTGTCTGTGTATAAGTAGCAGAGGACTCTGCCCGAGAGGCAGTCAGTGCTGCGTGTATGTTAAGTTCGTAATAAATGTGCTGCGTTCAGTTGCCTTCGAAGTCAATCCTGCTTCCATTGCAACGCGACAGTGTTTGGTGGAGGCGCCGGGTATCCTGTGCAACAGCTGCATCACCGTGGCTCCGATTAGGCAACGTAAAAGCCGTCGCTTACACGGACTGGAACCGGAATACAAGGGATATACCGAGTACATCCTTACAAAAGTCCGTATCATCAGAAGAACCATGGACACGAAACCAGCGGTAAGCCAGCTGCACATCAGACACCCGGCGGTGTTCTCTGGAGACGCTGGACAGGAACCCAACAAATGGCTAAAAGGGTTCGACCGAGTCGCCAAGTACAACAGGTGGGATCATACATGTGCTTGGCCAACGTTTATTTCTACCTGGACAGAACAGCCCAGCAATGGTTCGAAAACAACGAAGACAAACTGAATGACTGGGAAACGTTCCAGGCGGAACTTAAGACGTTTGGAGACCGCCAGCGACAAGTCCGCTTGGCGAAAGAACAACTGAAGAACCGGGCCCAACGACATGGTGAGCCGACACAGTCGTACATACAGAATGTTTTGGCCCTATGTAACATAATGAATCCGAATATGACTGAGGCCGACAAAATCACGCACCTGATGAACGGTCTTGCAGAAGACATGTACCAAGCTCTTCTGATAAAAGACGTCGCTACGACGGAAGAGTTCATTAAGTGGTGCCAGTGTATTGAAGAGATGCAACAAAGGAGAGTTGGACGAAATAAGTATGACAGACTCCCCAATGTAGTCCTTATGGCCGTTGTGGAAGATCAGCATGACTTCGCTTCTCTCATACGACAAATGGTGAGAGAAGAATTACAACAGTTTATGGCAGCCGGGGCTGTTAGACCGAGCGAACATCAGATTATGGCCATGGATGTAAGCCCTGTTAAGTGACGAGGCAGCCGACGCCGCTGAGGAAGAGGTGTTTCAGGCAATAGCTCCTGTCTGCCCCGCCAATCGCATCCGACGTGAAGAATGGCGTCGCCCTGCTATGACTCATACTGCAAGCGCCCAACGACAGCCCACGAACCGGCCGACGCGGCCACAACCATTTCCCCCAGCAACTACGACGCCCCGCAGAAGAACTGACTTCTGGAGGGCAGAAGACAACACACCACTGTGTTTCCACAGTGGACGCCCTGGACATGTCGTACGGGCTGGCCGCGGTGGCCGAGGAGACAGGCGCGCCAGTCACGGTCTGCACGGCCACTACGGTCGGGGGTTCGAATCCCCCTCGGGCATGGATATTTGTGCCGTCTTTAGTCTTAGCTAGTTGATAAGTAGTTTGTAAGCTTAGGGACTGATGACCCCGTAGTTAAGTCCCATAAGTTCTACAAACATTTGAACATTTGAACATGTCGTACGCTACTGCAGAGGGAGAAGGCGAGTATTCGACGATTATTTTGCCCCAAGACGTCAGCCATCAGAGCAGTTCTATCCCAGGCAGTCACCTGCTGATGAGTTCAGTCGACCTGTGGGAAGGAGCCCATCGCCGTATACTAGACGAGGGCGCTCCCCGACGCGCCGCAGCCGTTCACAGTCGCCGTACGGAGGTACCAGCCGCTCCCCTAGCCGCCGCACCCAGGAAAACTAAGCGAGGCGACCATCTACGGAGGTGAGGCCGCCGCAGATGAAAATCCTCCATGGACGACAGTCGCTAAGACGTCGTAATCGATGGCCAACCTTTCCGTGCACGTGTTGTCTCAGAAGCTTCTTTTTCTGTATTGTCGGATAATTACCGCTGCACACTAAAGAAGACAATGTTCTGTGATACGGGGGCAACTGTGCTGAAGGTCGCGAATGGAAAGTACGTCCAGCCAGCAGGAACTTGTGTCGCAAGAATATCCATCAACAACAGGACACAGCCGTTTGAATTTGTCGTGTTAACAGAATGTAGTCACAATGTCATCCTCGGATGAGACTTCCTTCAGGCATCCCAAGCTATCGTTGACCGTGGAAGATCTGAGCTGCAAATTGTTGTTCCGACGTGTACACGTAGTACAGAATTTTCTGGGAAGTTATTTGCCGTTGACACTGTGACGATCCCGCCGTTGATGAGAAGAGCTGCAGTCACAAACACAGATGAGCGATTAAACTCTGAAGTGCTTGTTGATAGTAAAAAGTTTATCAGGCTTACCAAAGAAATTTACATACCAGCGGCTATCGTAAGCATTACCGGAGGTCAAGGAGAGATTTGGATCACAAATTGTCACGGGCAGTCGCAACGTATCCCCAAATGAATGTGTATCGGGACAGCTGAACCAATCCAGGACGGTGAGCTCAACGTCATCAACGAAGACCCATACTCTGCTGTTAGTACAGACAACACGCTGGAGGAAACAAACGTGTAACTGCCAATAGGGCCCAGACTGACAAAGTAACAACGCCAGCGGGTGATAGCTATACTACGTCAATTTTCGGGTGCATTCACACCTCAGCAGGGAAAAAGACGTAACGGCCCACGATAAGGCACCGTATAAATACTGTGGATCATCCACCAATTAGCCAGCGTTCGTATAGTGTCGCCAGCTGAAAGACGGATAATTCGGGAGGAAGTGGAGTCAACTCACCTCTGAAGAGGTTTCGATCAGTAGGCAACGCAACGTTAATTAATGCTTACTGATTCAGTTTCAAGCATTAATTGTGAAACGTCACTGGTCTATATACTGGGTCCAACCAAGCCTTCAGATTGAATATTTCCCACTAAACTTCAAAATCACCTCTTGCCGGATACAAATTTCCATATTCTAGTCAAAACAAGAGATAATAGGTTGAAAAATAGTCATGTGAAAAAGAGCCCTTTAGATAAATACAAATCATGGTTAGCGAAGTCACCATCAAAACAAGGCCTCTTTTCGAAAGTATGTAATTTTTTTCAGCTTCACTTAATGCTGGATATCTTTGAGTAATAAAGCTTAACATATTAGTGAGCGTATCCCTTACAAAATTCTCTAAGATGAGGAGAAGAGAAGGTGCCTTGGAATGTCATAGCAAAACACTATCATCAGTAAGCTACAGAATGTACTTTCTGCGATACGTTTACCAAGACAATCCACCGGAGCCCAGGGAAAATCTCTATAAACTCACTCTCAACGTGCACCACAAACGAAAGGTAAACGAACATTTCTCATCAATGTTTGTAAGTGACCGTGATCAATGTGATTCTTGAAGAGGTCAATTTGTCACAGTCATATGAAGAAAATAAAGGTCCCAGAATGGCGGCAACAAAATTACGCAAAATTGTGTTAAATAGCATGAGATATCATTTCAATCTTAGTAATTTCACTGCCATTGCAATAATTGGATACCCTGTCTTGATTTCCTACGTTGTGGGAGCAGCCACTACAATTAAGAAAGAATGTAACAATGTTGAGCGACTGAATCCCTTGTTTTAATCATTCTTTAAACATATTTCAAAAATGATCTGAGGCGCAATTGGTTAGAAACTGAATTAAGATCGTTAAAGACGTTGTGTCTTTATAACTTCAGCAAAAAGTAATTGTATACTCAAAGCATATAGGCAATCAGCTAGTCTTCATATGTAAAACAAGGTGAGTAGGAAGACATCTCTCTCCAACATATCTAAATATCACTGAAAAAGTCTTGTCATGGCTGGAGGAAATTTCTCAATGGTCACATTTTACAGTTAACACCTCTACTCTTTCTTTCAAAATGAGTATCATTGTACACAGTATTGATAAAAAAATTGAGAAGTATCTTTCAAGTCTTGACAGATATTTTAAAAATGTAAATTGTGTTAGTGTATTTTTTTCCAATTTTAAATTACTAGCTTCATATTTTCTTAGCAGCTCTACTACGCTCACAAAACGCTTTTAGAACTTGTATACATGTTAACAGTGCTATACCATCAGCTACCTGGAGAAAGACTCATACCCCCTTTCAAGATATTTAAAACTTTTTCGAAAATAGAGCACATTTTCTTACTTTTTAATGTATGGAAAAAATTGAAAGTAAATTTTTAAGGTTTAAAGGGGTAAGACCCCAGGAAATTCTTTTTCTTATTAGCAACCGCCCCACCCACAAAATTTTACAAGTCCGCCACTGGTAGAAAATCGTTCATCCCACTTTTTTTTTTCCCGGGGCCCTTGTTTAAGACAGCTATGCCTGTTATTTCGACATAGATATACCACCATGTAACTTATACCTGTACGTAACTCAATACTACGGATGATGATACCTTTTGGACTCAACACCTTTATGTCACCGAAAGCTGTAAATGGCATGCTTTATTTTTAACAAATTAATCGACCAAATTTTCATAGTCTGGTTGCTGTGTTATGTCAAAATTCATGCAGCTGACAGCAAGACATGGATGGTCGAAAATAATTCTTGGATCTTCTGAGGACAGAAAGATCTGTTCGCCTAACAGTAGGTTGCACCGGATGGTTAGAACTTTCATTATGTTAGCACCAAATTATAAAACCGCTTTTAACTTTCGCATGTCTCACTCCATACGAAGTTGTTAGGAAGGTGGTTTCTACATTGCCGGAAATAAAATTTGGTAAACCCTCTTAAACATTTGCAATTAACCCAAGATTTATTGTTGAAACAGGTCATTTGGAGTACATGAAATGATTACCTCTATCGGTACTGAGATACCAGATGTTTATCCATGCTGAAACGCCGATATTATTAGTGGTGTAACCTCCAACGGCAACCAATGCATGCGCTGAGTCTGCCTTCCATTCGATAATCCATATGGTGAATACTGCCTGTTCACGTAGTTATGGAAGAGTTGTGTGTTTAGCGAGTCTTCCATCATATCCCTCACGTGCTTGATTGAAGTCAAGTCCGCAGACAGCGATGGCCAGAAAATTTGCTGCATGTCTCGCAGCACACAATGGGTTTGACGCGCAGTGTGTGGGCGGACATCACCTTCCTGTTGCAAGAACGGCGAAAGAACGGGTCCTGCACATACCGAGCGGTGGTCAGCGTTCCCGCCACATAAACCGAAGGTCAACGGGAGTTTTACATTACCGCACCTAATAAATGTACTCACCCGGAAAACCTGTCTTTTCTTCACAAGTATTACCTAAATCTCCTGTTTCGTCCGCTTTATTTCTTGACTTTTTCCTTTTGATCGTTTTTCTTACATATTTATCTTATTCTTTTCGATTTCAGCGGATTCACTTGTGTCTTGCACGAAACGGTTCTCTCGAATGTATTCAAGTGTTGAATCGTACAGCTTTATTACAATACTAAATCGGCTCAACACTTTGCAACAATCTACTTGCAGCATCAAAGCTCTCCAGTACCGAAACGCCTCTGCAGACTGCTCTTCATTCCAGTAGCTTCGCATCTTACTGAAGACTTGAGTTTTGATTTTCATCATCCGGGATTATGTGAACAGCGGCATTTGCCTTCCAAACGTATACCAGAAGAGAAGAAACGAAACAGCGATAATGACATCTACGGGACTTCTGATCGAATAAATGTTTGCTTCCTTAAATTTACAGAACACACTACACAATTCCTTCTACAAGGTAAAGCAAGTCGTGTGTAAAATGACCGAATTTTATAAAGGGCCAATGTCTGCACTGTTTAAACTTTCTGCAGTCTTCCAGTTAAATATGAAGTAAACCATTTGCGCAGGATCCACTGACTCCACAACACTTACATCCTCACTTAAAAATCAAAACAAGTTTGACACTTTTCGATGTTTCCAAAATTCATTCAAGTAGTAATTACTATGTTTCTATATGAATATTTTAGTGGCATACTTTTTGTCAAGCGTGTAAATAATACATGTGAATATACTGTGTCAGGCTCCATCAACTAATTTGGGGCCTCAACAATCTATACTATTTTGGACAAAAGTACATGCATTGTTACAAGATGAGCTGAATGCCACAAAGTTGAGTATTTTCTGACCTCATTGTTTCCTCTTATGTTTATGTAAAATTGTGTGTGTTTTATGTATTAGCATTTCTTGAATGATATGAAGTACCAATCTCGGAGAATACCAAAGGCCTGTCTCGAGGTACAGCCCTACATAATAGAGGCCTATTAACCCTATAGACACAGTAACCAACATTACTGCAGAAGCACTGTCAATGTGAAATTTCGTCATTGTGAATTCTAGCGAGCGATCCGATATCGATGGCATTATTAAATACAAGTCAAGATCGCTTAAAAGTTTTAGTTAGGCGACCGATTTCAGCAGAATTACACACTCCTGGGCATTAAAATTGCTACACCACGAAGATGACGTGGTACAGACGCAAAATTTAACCGACAGGAAGAAGATGCTGTGATACGCAAAAGATTAGCTTTTCATAGCATTCAAACAAGGTTGGCGGCGAAACCTACAACGTGCTGACATGAGGAAAGTTTCCAACCGATTTCTCATACACAAACAGCAGTTGACCGGCGTTGCCTGGTGAAACGTTGTGATGCCTCGTGTAATGCGGAGAAATGCATACCATCACGTTTCCGACTTTGATAAAGGTCGAAAAGTAGTCTATAGCGATTGCGGTTTATCGTATCGCGACATTGCTGCTCGCGTTGGTCGCGATCCAATGACTGTTAGCAGGAAGGCTATACGGAACGCCTTGCTGGATTCCAACGGACTCTTATCACTAGCAGTCGAGATGACAGGCATCTTATTCGCATTGCTGTAACGGATCGTGCAGCCACGTCTCGATCCATGATTCAACAGATGAGGACGTTTACAAGACAACCACCATCTGCACGAACAGTTCGACGACGTTTGCAGCAGCATGGACTATCAGCTCTGAGACCATGGCTGCGGTTACCCTTGATGCTGAATCACAGACAGGCGCGCCTGCGATGGTATACGCAACGACGAACCTGGGTGCACGAACGGCAAAACGTCATTTTTTCGGCTGAATCCAGGTTCTGTTTACAGCATCATGATGGTAACATCCCTAGCTGGTGACATCGCGGTGAAAGCACATTGGAAGCGTGTAACCCTTATCGCCATACTGGCGTATCACATGGCGTGATGTGTATGGGGTGCCATTGGTTACACGTGTCGGTCACCCCTAGTTAGCATCGACGACAGTTTGAACAGTGGCTGTTATATTTCAGATGTGTTACTACCCATGACTCTACCCTTCATACGATCCCTGCGAAACCCTACATTTCAGCAGGATAATGCACGACCGAATGTTACAGGTCCTGTACGGCCTTTCTGGATTCGGAAAATGTTCGACTGCTGCCCTGGCCAGCACATTCTCCAGATCTCTCACCAATTGAAAACGTCTGGTCAATGGTGGCCGAGGAACTGGCTCGTCACAATACGCCAGTCACTACTCTTGATGAACTGTAGTATCTTGTTGAAGCTGCGTGGGCATCTGTACCTGTACACGCCATCCAAGCTCTGTTTGACTCAATGCCCAATCGTATCAAGGCCGTTATTATGGCCAGAGGTGGTGGTTCTGGGTACTGATTTCTCAGGATCTATGCAGCCAAATTGCGTGAAAATGTGATCACATGTCAGTTCTAGTATAATATATTTGTCCAATGAATAACCGTTTATCATCTGCATTTCTTCTTGGTGTAGCAATTTTAATGGCCAGTAGTGTACTTGTAGCGTAACTTTAAAAATAGCAGATAGCTCTGACGTGTAACGATTACACACCACTATGATAAAGACGACGGCGACCATTTAATTCTGCCTAAACTGGTAATCTAAATAGAAGTTTTAAGCTATCTTGGCTTGTATTGCAATAATGACTATGTATGCGAGGTTTGTTAGCCGTCTTGCAGTGGGTATCTGTTGTCTGCAATGAAAAATACAGCGTCGGATTTTTGTACTCTCATTGTTCAATGTACTTATATTGCGTTATTGAGAAAGTTTCAAAAACGAATAATAATAGTGTACATGATCAAAACGTTACCCAATCACATAGAATGAGGGAAATAATCATGTGTGTTGACCATGAAATAAATAGTGTTGTTCCTTCTTTAAGGTTGACAGGTTTTTGTATGTACCAGTATCCCTGGTCTTTTCAGAGAATTAATTATATTTCTAAACCAAAAATTTCGTTGCCAACATTAGCACACTACGCCGCCGCAGCCGGAAGTAAAACCCGCGGAACTTTACTACTGCGGTTAGCAGTCCCTAGTCTTTCTCACTACTTAAACTAACCTAAGGACACACACACACACACACACACACACACACACACACACACACACAGGACAACCTCCAACGGGCAGCAACCGCGCGCTCTGCAGCTAGGCTACTTGGAGCGCTGTCATTCCACTGCGGCATACTTTTATTCTCTTTCGTTTTACTGTTTGTAATACTTCCCCAATAACGCAATAGAAGTATTTTCGTCAATTTGTGCAATGTCAGTACCAAACTTTTAGATGTTTATTTCTCAATACACTATAAGACATTGTCCTCTCAATAGTTCAAGTTCTCTAATGTTTTTCTGTGTTATTTTGAGGCTCTTAACTTCGTTGCCTACAAACAGAATCTCTTAAGAGGAAGTACTCAAAACAGCAGAACTTACGCAGGGGTACCGCAGGATTTTTACTATTAATTATTTCTTCAAGCCATAACAAATATTGTTTACTTAGAATACAATACTGTACGCTCAGTCCGGGTTCCCACTTTTCGTGGCGACGATAGTCCATTTTTTTTCCTACTCTCACCATCTTTCGGGAAATGAACCATTCTAAAGCCACTTCTGAACAGTTTATAGCAACACAACCAACCCTAACTCCATCTGACAGGCCTCGATAAACCCACCGGGTACTGACCGGCCGCCGTGTCATCCTCCGCCCTAGGGTGTCAACGGATGCGGTATGGAGGGGCACGTGGTCAGCGCCCCGCACTCCCGGCCGTTAAGTCAGTTTTCCTGGCCGGAGCCGCTACTTCTAGATTAAGTAGCTCCTGAAGTAGCCTCACAAGGGCTGAGTGCACCCTGCTTGCAAACAGCACTCGGCAGACCCGGACGGTTACCTATTAGAGTGCTAGGCAAGCCCGACACCGCTTAACTTCTGTGATCTAGCGGCAACCGGTGTGCCCACTGCGACACGGCCGTTGGCTAACCAACCGTAAGGTCGTGCTGAAGTGCAGTGACCCAAATCCTACAGCACCGCAACATGTTGAACGTACGAGCGGTGGGAAACAAAATGGCTGATGCGCCGTCTCGGGCTTATAGGAGCCTGAGGTTTAACGTCCCGTAGACTGCATCATCAGAGGCGGAGCGTAAGCTCTGTTCTTAGGGAGGGAGGGGCGAATGTCATCTTTCAAAGGAACCATCGTGGCAGTCACCTGGAGCGATTCAGGCAAGCCACTGAAAACCGAAATATTTACAGTCGGAGGCTGATTTGAACCGCCATCGTCCTGAATGCGAATCCAGTGCTTTTACTACTGCGCCACCTTGCTCGGTGCACATAATGGAGCAGTGTTCCAGAATGCGCACGCGCCGTCAACAAAAAAAATCAGGGACTTTTACCGCCGCCTAGAGCTTCGCGCCAAATTCTTCCTTTGATGTACCGACACAAAATTAATTACTAGTAGCCGTTTATCACGTGACGCTACGATGTTGCGTTACAGGCTGCCGGCCACCGCTTGGTTATGAGCGACACAAAAAACGCGGCGGTTCACTTCACAAATTTGTTACGCTGCGAAGTATTCGAAGCGGTCTCTGTGAGCCACGTTTGCAAGGCGACAACTGCTAATAAATGACCAATTATTCGAGTGTAGTAGATGGCGCGTTCTGTGGCCCTGATTTTACACGCATCTTCCAACTTGACCAACTGCGTGACTTGCTATGTAACAGAGAAAAAGCATTTCAGCAATCTGAGGTAGAACTACGGCAATACCTAGAGCTGCGTGAAATTATTATACTTTATAAATGCTATAAATGTTACATAAGTGGTATAAATGCTAAATTTCAAAGACATTTACTACAATTATTACAAAGATATTTACACCTACATCTACATGGATACTCTGCAAGTCACAATGAAGAGCACTAGTGTGTGTTCATCGAAGCACTTTTGATATTTTTCTACAGTTCTATTCTCTAATAACTCGCAGGGAAAAGTAACACCTAAATCTTTGTTTTCGATTTGATTTATTACGATGATCATGTCTCCCTTATGTAGGTAGGTGCTAACAAAATATGTTCGCATTCTGAAGAGAAAGTTGGTGAAAAATTTCACAAATAGATCTCGTCGCAACGTATAACGAATTTCTTTTAATGATTTCCACCCCCACTCGTGAATCATTTCCGTGACACAAGCGAGGAGATTGTTTCAGGTCGTTGTCTTTCTGCAAGATAAACCCTTTCCCAATCAGACGCAAACCAGATGTCTTAGCATGTCGATGGAGAATGGCATGATAACCCTTTTGAATCATTTTTCCATCCATCTTCACCAAATCTCCGACTTTATTCCCTCCAAAGGATCCCCATACCATCACAGAACCCCTCCAGGCTTTACAGTTGGTATTACGCACTGAGTATTCAAGCGTTCATGGGGATAAACGGCGAACAAATTGACGGCGTTTTCTTCCAAATATTCCGAACTTGCATTCATCAATGAATAAGACTCTTTCACAATTCCCCGCTGTCCAACGTTGGTGTGTTTTAGCGCACTGAAGCCTTTTCTTCTTGTTAACAGGGCGCAACAGTGGTTTCCTTGCTGCTACATGACTTCGGATGTTGTCATCTGCCAGGCGTCGTCTCACTGTTGACTCAGTCATCGGTATATCCCTCGTTGCGTTTAGTTCAGCAGTCAATTCACGGACAGTTTTTAATCTGTTACGTTTACTGGTCACTACCAAATACTTTCCCTGGCGTTCTGATATTTTCCTGGGTGCTCCTGAGCGAGGACGATCGACATAGGAGCCTGTTTCTCGATGCCGGTATATGGTTTTGACATCTCCGCCGAGGGAAATCATCCGTTTCTTTGCTTTTTGTCGGACACTATTACCTTCTTGGTGCAAAGTGATCATCATAACCCGTGATTCATAAGAAATCTGGCACTTTGAGGTATTTTCAGTTAACTTATGCAGACTTAACTACAAGTTAACAACTGTAAACAACGTACCTCTACATAGCCATGCGGTATACTCGTGGCACCTGCTTTGACAGGTAACGTCAGTTTACATAAAACTATCAGGTTCAAATATATATGTATATGTAAAATAAGTGTTCAATACAGTGTCATTATTTACCGTTATTTGAGCTTGCTATTACGTATTCTAACCAGTAACTCACATATCATCACTTCCGTCTTGCTCCGTTTTAATACGCAACTTATGGAGGGCAGTGTGTGTGCTATATATGCCATTCTGCTAATTTTTGCAAGAGACTTTTACGCATTATGTAGCTATCACCGATTAGATGAGATCTGCGTGTGATATTTGATGTTATTGAAAGACCATGGATATTTCAATTATATCTGGGTTTATAAGGAAGCAGAAAAGTCGATAAAAGAAAATAAATCTTCAGCCTACAAAGTTTTGATAGAAGACATCAAACATTTTCTTGCTTTGTTACTTCAGAATGTATAGTGCAGATTTTTTTAAATCTTAAACTAATCATTGTTTTACTTCTTGTTTATTTGCCTTATTCCTTAGAGATATTGTCGCGTTGCAATGGAAGCAGGCTTGACTTCGAAGGCAACCGAACACAGCACTTATACTCAAAGCACGTTTATTACGAACTCAACTTATACGCAGCACTGACTGCCTCTCAGGCAGAGTGCTCTGCTATTTATACACAGACAGAATTTACCAGAAATTAGAAGAACAGTTAACATAAGAAACAAGTAGAATTTACAAGTGAACATAAGAAAGATGTAGAACCTTCTGGAATTGTTAATTAATAAGAAATAAATTTTTGCCGGTGGGCGGGATTGAACCGGCGACCTTCTGCACCGCAGTCCATGACGCTATCCCCTGCGCCACGCCGGCAGTCGGTGTTCGTGGTCTCTAGCGGCAATATAATTTCAGCACCCTTGCACTACATACAAAAATATTTATTACAGCAGTGACAAATATATACCGGTTGCTTAAATTTTGGAATGCCTGCTATTTTCCTATTGTTTTCATAAAATTGCACAGCATTTCAACAACTAGTGGAAGCTGCGTTTCCCCACACCCTGAGGTAGGCTACTTACAATAGTAACCAAATAATTTATAATGTGACAGAAGTTATTGTTTGACAATAACAGACACAGAAGCCTATGCTTACAATAATTGAAGTGTGTTAAAATGGGTAAGCACGAACTGGGAGTACGACAATTTAGAACATATTTAAAGTACAGCCAACAGCTGTTAAATAAAATTACCATGGCTCATTTAAATGCGTAAACAAAAATATAAACGTTAAATAAATGCTAAATCTGATTTTCAAAATGCTGAATTTTCAAAGCTTATTTGCTAATTTCACGGAACCCTAGTAATAACCGTTTCCTATACAGCCGTGAAAGCTAGTCTCTGCGAGCAAACTCGCGACAAAAATTCAGTTTCAGCGTTATAAGGAAGCTAACTTGCCTCCACATTGGTTAACTGAAAATATATCTTTGGTCTATGCGTGCTACAATGTCTTCAGCTCTTTCTCTGTAAGGATAAGCATACGAATAAGGAAATATAAGAATAAATAAAGCAGTAAAAAAGAAATTTAGTACATGTCTTTAAAAAATCGATTTGATGTTTCGCGCGTTACATAAAGTGATCGATCTGTGATATTATTACAATCATTATTGTTGAATTTAGTGATTGGATTCTTCGATACGAGTGCATTTTTTTACGTGTGATTTGATCAACACTATTTAGTTTCCTGATAATGTCGATTACAATTGTTTGTTTCTAAAGAAGGTATTTTATTTCATTTCATCCTTCAAAACCAGTCTCATAGCACACTGACAGATAGCTTATCAATCATAAACAACCAACACGCGAGCGGAGCCGCGGGTTTAAGCTAGTTATTAATATGGATAACACACACCACGCTAAGTATGACAACTCAAAGAATGTTTTCCTACGAACAGTGGACCGTTGAATGAAAATGTACTCCCCAGTGTCAAAGCTCAGGTTTTTTAAAATGTACAATGCGGGACAAATATTACCCGGCCCGAATAATTTAAAGTCCAAAAACAGAGAATTGCGCATACTCTAGTTCTGAAGTGCGAGTGTTGCCGACACTAGCAATCTTCGGAGCTTCAGCTTTGTGTTTACATCGTCAAATAGACGCAATAATAGAATAGTTAGGATACACTATATGTCGAGATTCATAGCAGCGTAACTCATTTATTTTGGAAAAGTTATTAGAGCACGTAGAAGCGGTTGAGGTATAAGAACGCCACGTGGGTGTATGCACTACAACGAACTGCTTCTTTCATGTGTTTCGTTGGTTGAATGGACGCCGGACGCTGTGGCTCAGCACTCCCGGCCAGATGGCTGAACGCCCTATGTATTAAAATAAGCTGAGCCAAGAACACAACGAACAAACAGGATCAGCGACCGCAGGGAACGAAACTACCCATGTAGTAAAAAGGGGGAAAATTGGATAGGCTGACGGTTTACGAATCCAAGAGGGCGCGAGTTCGAGTCCCACTGGAGTTATCTATTTTTTAACATTAATTCGCTACGAATTGTGCAGTTATATGCTTTTCTAGATACCACATTCTTAAACATACTCCATTTTGTAATAGCCTAATCTTTAAACAACGAGACAAATAATAGCAATAGTAAAAATGTTGAAAATGGATGCATGTATTTGTAATTACTTCGACTGCCACATGTTAAGCTATGATAAATGGATAAAATTATGCCTATCTGCTGATACAAGTCCTCACGCGCGGTTTACATGAGTGAGTTGCTGGGCCTTCCATTACCTGTTTTCAGTTTAATATTCGTTCAACTCCGGTAGTACTATTCGACCGTTACGCTAACGACAAAGGACAGGTAGCTCATTGATAGTGTCAGCCTTCCTGGGTAAGTGGTGTGCATCAGATCGGATGGCACCAAAATCTTTACGTTTTATTTCTTTCTTTTATCGAGGTGTAAATGTTTCTTGATTTAGTTACTTTTTGTTATTAACTGATATTGGTATTACTTTTTCAGTATTCTCTTTAGTAAATAATTACAGTTTGTCAATTTCATATCTAAAAATAATCTTCCTTGGAAGGTAATATTTGACCACCCATAAACATCTTTGCAGGGTATTTTTCCTCAGACCACCCACAATAATCTTCCTTGGAAAGTAATATTTGACTTCCCATAAAAACACACCTCTTTGGAGGGTGTTATTAATTTGACCTCTCATAAAAATAATTTTCCGTGGAGGTTGACATTGGCTTGACCTCCCATTACAATAAAAATAGTATAATGTAGGCTACGTGTATCTTCAGTATTTTGTACACATGCCATTCGCATCAAGAACAGCCCGGATCCTTTGAGGCATAGAATCTAAAAGTCTGCGGAAAAAGGAATCTCGAAAAGCCTATAATTGCACAATTCGAGGCGAATTAATGTTAAATATTAGCTGCACAGGTAAAAACAAAACAAAGAAAGTGGTACTCTAACAAGCTCCCCTTGTGTTTGTAAACCGGGAGCCAATTCACCCAGCCAACGAAATATATGTAAGAAGCGGTTCATTGTAGTAAATCTACCAATGGAGTACTTATACCTCAACTGCTTCTAAGTGCTCGAATAAAGTTTTCCAAAATAAAAGATACGTGAATTAAAGTGCTATGATTCTTGACAGAGGTGCCCCCCCAGATTGACTAAAAGTACAAAGTTGATTCAGTCTAGTCCCCTCTAAACAACAACAACAATAACAACAACAAAGTTGATTCTCTTTGACGATGTAAACACCAAGCTGAAGCTCCGAAGAGCAACACTCGCACTCCGGAGCTAGAGCATGCGCAGTACTCTGTTCTTTGACTAGAAATTATTCGGGCCTGGTAATCTCTTCGTCCCCCATTGTACATACACGGTAATGCCAAAGTTCGCGCGTATTTCAGTGAGAGAAACGCACTAAAACTCTGCACTTCCACCGAAATACTTTTTCGGTTTACTCACGTCGTACATATTTCTGTGTAAAGCTGATCTATCTGGGGGCAAACTCATCATTGTAAAATTCTATTACATAACTTTCAAGGACTAATACTGCTACTCGCTTAGGGACCCGCGGACAAGCCGGCCGTAGTGGCCGAGCGGTCTGCGGCGCGCCAGTCACAGTCTGCACGGCCGCTACGGTCGGGGGTTCGAATCCCCCCTCAGGCAGGGATGTTTGTGTCGTCTTTAGTATAAGGTAGTTCATAAGTAGTAAGTTTAGGGACTGATGACTCCGCAGTTAAGTCCCTTAAGCTCAAGAAACATTTGAACCCGCGGATAGAACTTATTTCTTTCACGTTTTAAAAACAGTCTCACCATGAGTCACAAGGTTCAACTTTTAATTTCCACATATTTTTTCAATCTGCAGTATTTTATTTTCCTGTCCCATTTTACGTGGGTGCTGAGCATGGGAGTGCTCTTGCAGGAGCCCCCACGGGGTCTGTGCCCCTGCCTCTTGAAGCGCTTCAATATTCATTCCCTATCACACTTCCAATCTTTTGTCATATATTTTTTTAATTTCTTGGGAAAAAAATCATTGATGGCGTATCTAATTTCTCTCGGTCTCGGCAGCACCTGCCGTTTATTCCCCAATACCATCCTTGCATTGTTCAATACATTGTGCAATTTACTGAGCGACCATCCATATTTTTTGAAGTTAGGCAGTCTCATTCAACATATTGCGCTAACCGTCCACCCCATGTCAGACGGTCGGTATTATTACGCAATACTGTGTACTGTTCAATAAATATTGATTGTGTAAGGTCCCCACACCATAGAGTGACACTTGCACGGAGATTGAGATCTTTGTGGTTTCGTGTTTGCGTGAATAAGCAGTAAGTGCAAGCAAGTCTTAACAATGAATCATAGCTGCAATTTTACATTTCGGAAAGAAGTCTACGACACTGACACTAATAACGCAAATCTCATGCTGTAGTTGTATAAGTTCTAGCTGTAGACAAGTACCGAAACTGTCAACATAACACGAAAATCAGTACAACTGCACAACCCCTTGCTAGATGAAGAGCAGTATAGTAACTTTAACTACAGATTAATTAGATGTATACGGAGGCTTCCGCGGCCGTTGTCACTGTCAAAATTCTTCGGTGTTTTTGGCCGCATTGTCAATATATAAAATTCCGATGTTTCTACCACTGTCGCAAGTGGCCATTGTCAAGATGTTTGGCTGGCAGTCAACCCAACAACTTTAAGGTCACTTGCGACAGTGGCAGAAACGTCGGAATTTTATATATTGACAATGCGGCCAAAAATCCCGAAGAATTTTACTGACAGTGAACAGATTAATTAGTTGAGTGTTCTTCCTGAAATCAAAAATGTATTTTCTTAGTGGAAATAATTGGAAAGTAATCTAGACGTTTATGTCTATGCTAAAATATTACTTTCTTCATTCATACGTTTTAAAGGCATTTTATTTAGAACACTAAGCATAGAATAAACATATTAGACAGCCTCCATATAACATATATGTTTATGTTTCTAACTCTACTATCTTGCTACTTTCATCCCTTTTAAAACACTCTGCATTTTACCGGAAGACACCTTAAAGCTTAAATTAAAGGAAAAATTAGATATTTAACATATTTAGAGTATTTACTCTTACATCACAAAACGATTTGGCTGTATTCGAAATACAGATATGTAAGAAATGTTTCAAATACCGACTGTGAAAGATGATGTGGCACACCGAAAGATGCCAAAGGTAACTTCTAATTCCTGTCACCATCAAACAGAACCGTTTTTACTCCGAAATTGGTATAAACTCAAACAGGGAGAAACAAGTTTGAAGATTTCCAGGACACCTGAAGCGAAACAATTGGCAGCCGGCGTGGCGGGATAGTCGTGCGCACTAAGGCGCCTTAGTGCGATGCGCGTGATTGTTCGCCGTCGGATGTTCGAGTCGTCATAGAGCATGGCTGTATGTATTCTTAGGATAAGTTAGGTTAATGTAGTTTGTAAGTTTAGGGACCGTTGAGCACTGCAGTTAAGTTCCATAACATTTGAACTGGCAGCCAATTTTTGCTTATCAGCTACTCTGCCTGTTGACTGTGTAAACAGAAATTAGAGGATACCCTGAACTTCTGTTCAGTACAACCAAAGAGTTCGAAGGAAACAGGCAGAGGCTTACAAGCAGATATCCACACCACTACTACTCCTTAACAAGTCTGTAAATTTTTATTCATAAAATTCAAGAAAAAGGCGATCCTGGTGTCGAAATTTCGTATAAACAAGAAGGGGAAAGGTTATGGTACCGGTAAATTTTAACGGGTGTGTGTCGTACAGTAACCATTTTCTACAAAATTTTGAAATCCATTTTATCGGAAGTTTTATTTTATCATCAATATTAACCAACCTAAATGAAAGTTTTGCAGGAAGTAGTCTTGATGTGTTTGCAAACGTCTATGCATTAATATTACCGAACATGTAACTTGTTTATTTTATGATCACATTTAAATACCAATAATTGAAGAAAATGTAAGGCTGAAATTTGAAATAAACACTGAAAATCTATACAATTCATAAAATGAATGCACAGAACTGTTTAACTGTGTCTTACGAACGTACCTAAAAAACCAAAAGTTTGTTATCTAGAATACTAGTCAAATTTAAAATTCAAACCTCTAAAACCAATGAAGTTACGACATAAAACGTTGTGTATTGCTGCATCTTTAAATAGATAATTTTAAAGTTTTGCTGCTATCGCTAAAGTAGAACAAAAGTTAAATTTTTGGGTGGCGTCTCCTCTTAAACACTTCGCCGTCTATTCTGTACATTAGTTTATAAGGCTACACCGAAGCTAATTTTCATCCTTCCTCTGAACACAACACACTGTTTGCACTGCACTTCCAGTCGGCCGCGCTGTGCTACATAACAATGTTGGACCTTTCCAGTTTACCACGAGCTCGATCAAACCAGACGGCGAGCGAGCCCAAAGCACAGAGTAACATATTTTTGTCTGTGCCCAAAGGAACCTGCGGCAGACAGGTCGGGTTGGCCTACTTTTGGAACACCCTGTCGACTACCTGCAGTGTGCCGGCCGCGGTGGCCGAGGGGACTGAGGCGCTCCAGTCACGGTCTGCACGGCCACTACGGTCGGGGGTTCGAATCCCCTCTCGGGCATGGATATTTGTACCGTCTTTAGTATAAGGTAGTTGATAAGTAGTTTGTAAGTTTAGGGACTGATGACCCCGTAGTTAAGTCCCATAAGCTTAACAAACATTTGAACCTGCAGTGTCCGGGGCTCCGGGAAAGTGTCAACAAATTCTCTCTCCGGGCAAATGTCACTCCGTGCAACTGTCACAAACTTCCACCAAACTCACACCACTGCACAATGATTCAGAGCTACAGTCGCTAACACATAACAGCCCAGGAAGCTTCTATAAGCACCCAACTACTTCAAAAATGTTCAAATGTTCCAAAACCTATTGGACCAAATTGCTATTGTCATCAGTCCCTAGACTTTCAAACTATTTTAATATGCACGCACACGCCCGAGGGAGGACTAACTTACGGCGGGAGCGACAGCCCAGTCAGTTGCATGACGCCTTAGACCACACGGCCTTTCCCGAGCAACTCCCCCCCCCCCCGCTACTTCCTACTTATCGCAGGGTGGTACTACTACTACAAGCTAAAATACTTATTTTTCAAGCTGATAATGACCGATTGTAAAATTTGTGTTCTAATTAAATGCTTCAACTAAGCATCTGATTCGATTGCTCTAACTGGGTACTACCTATTCATCCCAAGCAATCGCATTTCAGTATCAGTAGGAATTGTTCATGCCATAGAAGATTCCAGTTTTAATGCGAAATTTTGTTAATGGTGGGAGGCATCTAAATTTCTTGTACATACCACAGAAAAATACTAAAATAACCAGCAAAATAGTGCAGTAGTTGGCACACTGGAGTCGCAAGTGGAAGGACGGCGGTTCAAATCCGCTTTCGACAATCCAGCTTTAGGTTTTATGATAACCCCAAATCGCTCCAGGCAAATGCCTAAACACAGTTCCTTTTAAAGGGTTTTCCTTCCCCATCCCTATCAATCAGAGCTTATGCTCCCATCACGAACGACCACACTATCGATGTGATGATCCTAATCACCCCTTTTTTCTACTAAGAAAAGAACTGCCCCGCGTATTTTGGACACACTCTAGGAGTAAATCTACACTTCCATCCAATTCCATTGATCTGCTGGAGTGAAGGCTCTTCATCGTAAGAAAATTCCATTTCCTATCAGAAGGATGGACATTTGAGGGCCGGCCGCGGTGGCCGAGCGTTCTGCGGCGCGCCAGTCAGTCTTCACGGCCGCTACGGTCGGGGGTTCGAATCCCCCCTCGGGCATGGATATTTGTGCTATTCTTAGTATTAGCTAGTTCATAAGTAGTTTATAAGTTTAGGAATTGACCCCGTAGTTAAGTCCCTTAAGCTATACAAACATTTTAAATTTTTTTTCACATTCGGGGCAGTTTTTAACGAGGACTGCAATTTTTAAGATATTCTACTCCAAACTACAAATTTTTAAAAAAGGTGAAAATTGACAGGCGTAGTGTAGACGATATTTGCTAACACGGAAAATTATATATTGCTATATTAAAGTTAAAGAACGTATTTCTTCAATCCATCATGTTTTCAAAGTGATATGCAACATAAAATTTTTATATAAGGATAAACAACATCTATGGGAATGTATGTGTCGATCACACTTAACCCATTCCTTGTTCGATTTCTTTCTACAATGTTCGTCAATGGAGGTATACCACACAAAAGCTGATTGGTGTACAATTATACCTTCCAGACATTCAAAATCTAACAAAAGGTATAACAAACACTGATGTCCACCTGTAGTTTTAATAATATACCTGGGAAACAGGAGATAAACAGAAGTGATACCGATGTGATAAAGAGGTTGTGCAAAATATTTTTCCATTCATGTTTGTTAGTAGTAGTATTCATAGTATATCCACGGATATATGCTTCTATTGTATGAACTGAGCATTTAATCGTTTGTTGACGTCCGAGGAGCCCTAGTTTTGTACAGACAAAAAAAAGAGAAGTTGCTAAGATAAGCGAAGTCCTTTTCCCTCGAGTCGTTTTATTACTCATATCGAAGTCTACCTCTACGTAAATACTCCGCCAATCACATTTAAGTGCATAGTCAGTAGTTATATTCATTTCTTTTTATTTGAATTCCGAAAGACGTGGTATTCTTTACCAATATGTTGAAAATTTGAGTCGTGTATTTGGAAAGAATTTTTCGACAATATATAAAAATGGTACAATTCCATAAAACGGAATGAAAGGAAAGAAGCGGCACATCTGGATCATATACTGAAACTACTAAAAATATAACAAGTAGTCCGCTGATGAGAAAAGAGGGATGGGGAATAAGAGGTGTAAAGTACTCCGTGCACATGTGCAACGTGAGTAGCGAAGTCTCAAGAGAAAATATCCAGGAATGTGACAGCAATAGTGAGGCAGAAAAGCAATGGCTCTGTTTGCCTATTTCTATATCGTTCTTTACAATTCGCCTTTACATACCAATCGCTGGAAAATTATTTCACGCGTCAATTTCAGAGCGGACAGTAACTAAAAAATCTAACACTAACAACAATAGACTAATTTTGGATGGTAGCTCACATAACCGCCCCCTTCATATACTCTCTTTTTAATTGAGGGAGTAGACCCAGAATTATCCGTTATCTCCTTAGCCGCGCATGGCTGGGTGTATGTCAGACCTCACCTTGCATGTTAGTAGTTTCAAATGAAATGTAAAATTTAAGCGCCTGCTAGGAAACCAGTACCAGGGCAATTTTCTGAAAGTGACGAGTAATACTAAAGGGTTTTGAAACCCAATCCTCTCGTGTATTATTTTCTCGTAATTGTTCCGAGGCACATCCAACAAGCGTGGGGCAGCTATTATAGGGTTGCAGCCCTCTTCCCAGAATTATACCTGTTTCTTCTTCTTGTCTCAGAGAGAGAGAGAGAGAGAGAGAGAGAGAGAGAGAGAGAGAGAGAGAGAGAGAGAGAGAGAGAGACGCAAAATTCTTACACCACTGTACGAAGAGCTACTTGAGGAAACTAGTCTTTCCCAACCGACTTCCACAGTGAACTAAGGGCGTACGCTACATGAAAAGCCAAAGATCTTACAAAGTACAAGGTGTCTGCCCTTCTAGCATTTACGCAACCGAAGCTAGCGATAGACGCTGCGAAGTGAAATACTTTTCTGCTCATGTGGGACATCAGAATGTTATTAGTCATTTAAGTACAACAAAAAACATGTTAGCTGTTGACACCGAAAACAGAATTCCATTCCATGCCATATTTGATAAAGTAAGAGCGTTTATCTGGTCTCAAGTTACAGCATATCCATCTACTGAAAACAATTATACAATACTGAGCGGTGTAAGAATTTGTTTTGATGTTATGAAACAAAGACGACAGCACTAGTATAGAAGCGGGGATGACTTTAATCATTTTTAGCAATAACCCTTCTGTGTAGCTCTACAAGCCCCAAGATACAAATAGCCAACTTCATCCACTCCTGAGAAGGAAAGAACTAATCATTATGACTAATAGTGAAATTCTTAAGAAGTTCAACAGTGACTATTTGAATTCAGGTGACTTGAGGCTAATGGCAATGGTTTCGAGTTAATTACACATCTTGTATTGGCGGTAAGGGACGAGGTTTTCCTTGCGCTTTTCTAATATCACAGATGTCCGATCAATAGGTGCGTCCATTATTTTTAATGAAGGACTAAAGAGTGTGGGGAAAAAAAAGTCATCAGGTGTATGCTTGGCTTTCACAAATGAAAGAACCTCTGAAGACTCGCGGCACACTGACAAGACGTAGCGGGAAAATACATGTGCTAAAATCAAACCTAAGGAAAGACGAGATGAAACGCATCGACTAGAGGAGTTTGAGGCAAAAAGTTGGACCTTTTGAAAAGGTATTACCTTTAGCAACTACATATCCAGTTATGGACGAGTTGGAGTTGGGGCATACTATTGCAGAATCAATAGCCGTGGGATCAACACAAACATGCATAATGAAAGATGTATTGAGCAATAAAATACATTGATTTGCATAGCAATAACACCAAACGTCCCGACAAGGCGATACCTAACACGAAACATCCCGTCAAGCCGATAAATGCATTAATGAGATTCGTCAGGGTCAAATTTGACCGACTTATTGTACTGAAAGGGAAATCAAACTCCAGGAAATTAATACGAAGCTCGAGATAAGTGCAGAGGTAGATCACTAACAAGACAGCTAACTTGTAACATCTACTTTTGAGTTGAGTGTCACGTATTTTTTCACAAAATTTTGCATGAATGCAACTTTCACTTCAGATCGCTCTTCATGCTAATTCCTAGATAAAACTACTGCTAGTGATTGTTCGGGAAGTGTATAGACATACAGTTAAGTATCTTTATTTCTATGTATTCGCAATACTTTATTACATATCAAGCCTGCGAACATCAATACAAATGTGCACGCACACACACACACACACACACACACGCACACACACACACACACACACACACACACACACGCACACACGCACACACGCACACACGCACACACGCACACACACACACACGCACACACACACACACACACACACACACACACACACACTGAAGAAAGAAGAAAAAACTGGTACCCCTGCCTATTTTTGTCTAGGGTCCCCGTGAGCGAAAGCGCTGAAACACGACGTGGCATGGACTCTACTTTTGTCTGAAGTGGTGGTGGAGCGAGGCCTACAAGAAAGACAGGCCTCGGCGCGCACGTCAGATCACGTGATCAAGTGAGGCCTGTGCCGCCGCGATCGCTAGCGGATTGGCTGGTCGCTATGAGACAGTGGGCTGTGCCCCAGCGGCCGGCCAATCCGCTATCAATCGCGCTGGCACAGGTCTCACTTGATTACGTGATCTGACGTGCGCGCCGCGGACTGTCTTTCTCGTAGGCCTCAGATGGAGGGAACTGACGTCATGCATCCTGTAGGGCTGTCCATCAGGGGCGTAGGTAAATCGTTCCTCGGGGGGGGGGGGGGGGGGTGTTCATAGCCAGAGTTATATTGAGGTGACCTCATACAGTTGACACGTGCCAAAGCTATGACGCCGCCTTACCCCACCATCATCCCTCCCCCCCCCCCCCCCCCCATGAAACAAACTTACGATTTTTTCTATAAATTTGCAAAATTTTGTGAGCAGTTGATAAAAGAATGAAGCATTATTGGAAGAGATTGTAGACATGAAGAGCAGTCTTTTCTCATATACCTTGAAAATGACGTGCGTTCACCTCCCGAAATACTAGCTGCTGTCGAAGACGTTGCCCAATTATATTCGTGTAAATTATTTGAACATAACATACAGAATAAGCCCAATTTGCAGAACAAAAGTAATCGCTGTAGGGATTAGTAAATTAGAAATACCTTCCGCACTATCACATCTGGCTCAAGTCATAAGTTGTCAGCAATCGTAAAAATCTAAAGCCTTCAGACAAATAACATAGGGGGTGAGACCACGAGAATTGCGCTACCTTAAGGGAAACCAGTTTTTTTTACCTTATTAAAAGTTTTTCGTACAGAATAATACTACAGCTTCGCCAGCTAATACTACTTTATTGTAATTTTTTCAGCCCTGTACTTTAAGTTTTATTGTTAAAAATATATTGTGAAAGTATACGCAGTGGCGCCAGTACCCTGGGTTCCGGGGTTATGACGCCATACATTTGAAAATCAAGGATAAACCTACATGATGAATGAGTAGTAGTAAATTAGTATTAAAATGTTCTAACTTATACGTATCACTACTGTATTAGACATTTAGTAGGCTTCAAGTACTTTATGTAAAATTGGAATGAAAGGAGATCTTATAATTTAGATTTGATTAAGATACCGACAAAGTCAGAAATACAGTTTTTGGCTCTTCAAACCTACTACATTCTGCAAATGCCCATTTCGAAAAATGTATGCATCTGTATTACACTTCATTTTGCCTATATTCCCCACCATGGCTCATATTGCTAAGATCGTCAATTTAAAACCTAAGATTTTGCGAAACAATTAGGTTAGTGACACGAAATCGAAGCTAAATATCTACAGATTACGTTAATACGTGTATTAAAAAGCACTGACAGTCTATAGAGGTACTTATTTCAATAAAATACAAACTAAAATTAGATCCAAAACGTCGAAACTAACAATTCCTTTCACAAGATTAATATCAGTCAAAAGAGAGGGAATTTTCTCTGTCTGCTTGCTCTGCTCTGCATGCTTGCGTGCAGATGATCATCTGTGGTATAAATTATACACGGAAGTAATTAGGTTGTGATGTCATACATTTGTTCTCGTTTAATCACACTTGTCACATACAAGTTTGCTGCCCTACTGTAGTAATAAAGTTAGTAGATCACTGAAGTTGGTAGCAGTAGTAAACGTAGGGCACGGTGGCCTTCGTTACACGCTAGGCAAGCCTCGCGCGGTACAGTCTGTGGAGCGTGTTTCTGGCTGGAATTTAACAATGTATGTTCACTGTTACTGATTGTCAGGTGGTGGTTACCTAATTACTATTTTTTTAATTGGCAAGATTTAGAGTCGTGAAAGTTGTGCGCGACGCTTGCCTAGGCCTCACGAAGGCCACTAATAAGACACTCGAGACAAAGTGTTCCGACAAGTAAGAAGCCAAAGTTCAACTAAGCATTGATTACAACTTAGACACCATGGTATCTCTTTGTTGGGAAAGTTTCCAGTCTCTCATTCATTACACAAGTTGTCAATTTTTAATCTTAGCACAAGTGACAAAAGAGTTCGGGGGTTGAACCCCGACGCCTCTCTCTCAAATCTTGATAACCTGCCATAGCAGCGGCAGTAGCCGATCTATCGCCTGCGACAGACACCTGTTTTATACAGACGTAGGTGTTTACCTATATATTTGCATACCTTTGCCTATACCGATTTCTTTGGTTTCCGGTGGTGATTCCAGTATCACATGTAAGTACATTCACTGCGTCGGCTAACACAATAAAAGACGCCATCCAGTTCAGCAAACATCGTTGATGACATATCACCATGTTAACTGGAGGCTTAAAAACGCCAAAAGTCAAGCCTGAAAACTACATTAGCTTCTGTGGACTCCAACACGGATCATCAAAGAATTGGTCCCTGTAGTGTATCAGAAAGGAAACAAAATATGCAGCTACAAGGATAACCCAATATATTGGGTGTTTCGGCTGCTGCTTGTTGTTGTTGTTGTTCTGCTGCCGCCGCCCTGCTGCTTCGGTCTGGAGACTTGTTTGATGCTGCTCTCCACTTTATCCTGAGCGAGTCTCTTCAGTGCCTCATTAGAACGCCAACCTACATCCATTTGAATCTGCTTACCGTATTCATCTCTTGGTCTCCCTCAGATTTTTTTTACCCAACACACTGCTCTCCAACGCTTAATTCACGATTCTTGATGTCAAAGAATGTGTCCTACCAATCGACCCCTTCTTTCAGTCAAGGTATGCCAGAAATTTCTTTTCTCCCCAATTCTGTTGAGTACCACCTCATTAGTTACATGAGCCACCCACCTAATATTCAGCATTCTCCTGTAACACCACATTTCAAAAGCCTCCATCCTCTTCCTGTCTTCTATACAATTTGCTCATGGCAAGGAGCGATCTTATAAATGTATTTTGTGACTAATGAAATGCCAAGATCGCGGTATTTCGTCTTTAATTATAACAGACAACCGGTTTCGATGTACACAGACATCATCTGGTCTCTGCACTAAATAGTAACATATTACATAAATGCATATTGTAGCCATTTGGAGTGTACTTGTGGGTTGTCACACAAAATATGCCGTTTGGTTGTCACATGTCTTGTCTGAACTATTTACCGTTCACGTTTCACTCCTGTACAAAGTAACACTTCACACAAATGTCTTCACAAAAGACTTCCTAAATCTTAATAGCCGATGTCAACACACTTAGCTGTTCTAGAAACGCTTTTCTTCCCATTGCCATTCTGCATTTTATATCCTCTGTAATGCTCCCATCGTATGTTAATTTACTACCCAAGTAAAAAAACTCTTCTACCACCTTTGTTTTGTTGCATAATCTAATTCTTTCAGCATCGCCCGATTTTCTTAGACTGCACTCCATTACCCTTGTTAACGTGCATCTTACATACATGATATACATTAACAACAGCGAGGTCATCAGCGCCCGCACCTTTCAACACCGTGTCCATTCTGTTCAATTGCGCTGCCTGGTCCTTTACTGTCTGGCAGAATTACAACGTCATCAGCAATTCCCAATGTTTTTATTTCTTCGCCCTAAACACTAATTCCTCCTGCAAATTTCTCTCTGCTTTTCTTCACAGCTTGCTCAAAGTACAAACTAACTAACTCCGTCTTACTCCCTTCCCAAACTCTGCATCTCTTCAATGCTCTATCTCTGGTAACTGCTGTCTGGTTTTTGTACAAGTTGTGAATAAATAACCTTCCGTTCCCTATTTTGTACTCTTGCTTGCTTCAGAATTTGAAAGTGTATTCCAATCAACATTGTCAAAAGCTTTCTCCATATCTACAAAAGCTAGGAATGTACGTTTGCCTTTCCTTTATCTTCTAAAAGAAGCCTTAATGTGAGTATTGCCTCCAGTGTTTCTACATTTCTCCTGAATCCAAACTAATCTATCCTTCTGTAAATAATTCGTGATAAAATTTTCCAACCACGACTTATCCAACTGATGGCTCTAATTTTCACCCATGTCTGCACCTGCTTTCGTTGGAATGGGGATTACTACATTTTCTTAAAGTAGTGGTAGTAGTAATAATAATAAGTTTTCTGTTCCATAGGACCCAGAGTTGAGGAGTGAGACTCCATGGCCATGGAACAAGTCAATACATGAAATTTTTACACAAGAATGGTAATAGAAAATTTTTAAGTAGTCCTATGTACACGACAATCCTAAGACCAAGGGTATTTACCCTGTTTCATACGTCTTACGCACCAGGTGAAATAGTTTTGTCATGGCTGACTCTCCCAGAGACGTCAGTAGTTCTGAGGGAACGTCCTCCACTCCAAGAGCCTTGTTTCGACTTAGGTCTTTAAGAGCTCTGTCAAATTATTCTCTCAGTATAGTATCTCCCATTTAATCTTCTTCCTATTCCCTTCCTATAATATTGTCTATTTATACATTCTTCTACAGACTTGCATTTGCCTTCTAGCCACTCCTGCTTAGGCATTTTGCACTTCCTGTCAATCTCATTTCTTAATGTCTGTACTTCATTTTACCTGCTTCATTTAGTACATTTTTATATTTTCTCCTTTCATCAATTAAGTTTAGTATTTTTCTTTGATATCCATGTAAAATATAATTTTTTTTTGTTTACTTGCCTTTCTACCTATTTTGTCCTCTGCTGCCTTCACTATTTCATCTCTCAGTGCAACCCATTCCTCTTCTACTTTATTTCCTCGAGTTTCTGTTAATTGTTGCCCAAAGTTTCCTCTAAAATTCTCAATAACTTCAGGTTCCTTCAATTTATCCAAGTCCCATCTCCAGATTTTCCTATCTTTCTGCAGTTTTTTTCAGTTTCAGCCTACAGTTCATGAGCAATAAGATGTGATGAGTGTCTATCAGCCCCTGGGTAAGTCTTACAGTTACCTGGTTCCGGAATCTATGTCTTACCATTATAAAATCTATCTGGTACCTTTCAGTGTCTCCTGGTCAATCCCATGTATACAATCTTCTTTCGTAATTCTTAAACCAGGTCCATGTCATGATTAAATTATGTTCCGTGTTTCAACTTAATTGCGGCAAAAGGTATTTTTTCTAGGATTGTTCAGTATTTTGAGGATATGTCAGGTCTAAGTTTTCGATCTTGAAAGTGGGGGGACAACTTGTGGTGGCCGAGAAACCTCAATTTTGATATTTTTAGTTTTTCGCACTCCCAAACGATTCATATTATGGAAATGACCGTTCTACAATAAAATAAAGGACAAAATCTTACGTATATTAAAATAAAAAAATTGAAAACAATTTTTATGGGGATTAAAAAAAACAGTAAATTTTCGTTTTTGCTAATTCAGAATGTGCTCTAACAAGCACTTTCCTATTCAAAAGTACTTTCCTATTCAAAAGTTGTAGTCATCAATACGTGATTTCAAAGAGCGATAATTTTTCTGGACCTTTTCTAAATCTATTTTAGATATTTGTGTGTCCATATTACACAAAAGTAGTCTACGAAAGAGATAGTTAATACTTTAAAAATCGTTTTATTAACAACATACAGAGAGATTTTTTTGCCTATTTTTAATTCCAATGTTACATGTAATGTTACAAATTACACATATTTAAAGTAACGCGTACTTAGACAATGGAAATATTTACAATTTTGGTCGTTTTGATGGTCCCAGTTCAGGCTCTTCTTCCTCAGACTGATTGGTAATCGTCACACACTTCCTCCTCAACGTTCTCACACCATAGTCCATCACACTCGTTCCTCATCTTTGCCTTTAGCGCGATCGCCGTCCAAATCTACGTAGAGTTCGACGTATGAAATGTTCGTGCAAAAACTCCCCCACACAGTGCTGAGTCTGAGGCGTGACTTTCGGCAAAAGCATGCAAGGAGTGCATCCCTTTTTGTGGCCACGGAGTACAAGTTTCAGAAGCTCTTTGGGATCAGGTTCTTTCGTTATAGCAATGGGAATGAGAGTCATTTCACAAACAGGTGATACCTCAACTCTTCGCGCGCTGAGGGTGGTCGTTCTTCCGGTGTCATACATTTGCCGTCATGATCTTCCTAGCTCTGTTAGAGTTGCCCTCAAATCATATGCAATAGAGCGGATGCTTTCGGAAACTATTTCCGCTGTTGATTTCATAAGTTTAGGCCTAATTCTACTTCAATGTTTTGGTTCTTGTTTTCGTATATGGCGTCAGTAAGGATTTTTTGTCCAACAGACCGGAAACAAATGACTGGTAACTTTGCGCTCGTTCAATATAAAACTGGCTTTTCTTTGAGTGTTCAGGGTACCAGATTATTTTTTACATTGGCCTAACAATTTTGTCCGAAGGATTACATCGTGCTCCTTGCTGACCATCTGATTAACTCTTCCAGTGGAGTTTATTCTTACATAAAGAAACCATGTTTCAGTTACAACCTAGTCCAGTTGGTCGTCACAGTGTATCGTAAGGACTCTTACTAGGCCTAAGGTTGATGAGCATGAGCGTATATTTGGTGTACAGGCTCCGGTGTTTAAACATGTTTAAAGTTTATTGAAGATCGTACGTTGTGTAATCGTGTGACCTTGAAAACGAACCGTCACATTGATCTTGCCAAAAGTAGAAAAATGATTCTTTCTGATGTAGCTTAGGGATGGGAGTGTGAGGCGCGGCGACTCTAGCGTACCGAGAATTTCTCGAGCTGCCGGCGCTCGAGCGGTTCTCGAGAATTTCTCGAGAAGCGGCGCTGCGGCGCGTGCAGCTGTGCGGCGCGGTGGTTCACTGGGGCAGCGCGACACGCCACGCGCTGCCGTTATTTGGAACGCTCGCAGCTCGCAGCCCGTTGTCTTCAAATGTTTGTATAGTTTATGGGGCTTAACTACGGGGTCATCAGTCCCTAAACTTACAAACTACTTAACTAGGACGGCACAAATATCCATGCCCGAGGGGGGATTCGAACCCCCGACCGTAGTGGCCGTGCAGACCGTGAATGGAGCGCCTCAGTCCCCTCGGCCACCGCGGCCGGCAGCCCGTTGTGATTATCATTTAAATGTGAGCACTGGATTTGTGAAAACCGAAGTCACGGGGCTAGCAATACTTTACGGAGGATGGAGATGTCTGTTGCAAAGCTCCGTATGTAGCCAAAAAAATTACAATAGCCATGTGAGACATTTACAATTACACAATTGATCTAGCAATCAAACATAGTTCAAGGATATGGAAGTGCATTCTCATATTAATGCAAGTCAGACAAAATATCCCATTATTGTGCATATTATCCATTTAAGCTACATTAAAAGGAAATTCGGTATAAAAAAAACAAAACAAAAAAAACAAAAAAGTGATAGTTTTCCGATACTGGCGGACTGTTTCAGGCACTAACTTTTAATAATAATGCAAAATGCATAAAAATTAACACTATCCGAACTTTTGAACAGAATGAGGGCATAAAAAGACAGTATTGCAGTAGTAAACTGTTGTCGCTGTGTTGAGAAAGTACCAAACCTTTAAGCAGAAGTGACAGACGATTAGGTACGTAACGCAGGTTAATACTGTAAGCTCTGCCGAATTTATGAGTGTAGCATGTTTTAACATTTCTCGCACATGTAAGTATAAATGAGCTACTTTTCAAAACTCATTATGTCCCAAAAAGTAAATTTTTCAGTAGAGGCGAAAAACGTACACCACAAAAAATATTCGATTATTCTGTCCGAATATTTCACCACATACTCAGGTAGGGCTTTAGATCCAAATGTTTTTAATACAAGGGAATTGCTTTTTATACTTTCAAGCTATGAGCACTTTAGTGATGGACAAAGTGCGTTTTGTTGGGTTCTGTTGCACAATCTGCCCTTTTTGATTTTCTTTTCATTCGTTTTCTCGTTCCACGATTCATTTCCTCTCCAACAGTCACATATTCACTCGCTATAATACTCTCCATCTTAGCACAAAACGATTTTACGCCC
Source organism: Locusta migratoria (assembly GCA_026315105.1). Taxonomy (NCBI): domain Eukaryota; kingdom Metazoa; phylum Arthropoda; class Insecta; order Orthoptera; family Acrididae; genus Locusta; species Locusta migratoria. The sequence goes on along the minus strand of CM048755.1, from coordinate 478,223,156 downwards.
TGACTTTCTAACAGACAGAATGATAAACATTTATACACAACAATGCCGTAATACTGAAAACGAATATTAACTGTTCATTGTTGGTCAGTTCAATGGTTTCGGTTTAGTCCACGAGTCTTACATTGCAGCCAACATAGCTTAATAAAACAAAATAAAGGCAACTGTTGGACTTAGTGCAGTTTGATTCAATCATACTAGAGGACGAAATGCTATTTGTTGCAACTGCTACTATTCAGCGCTCTTTTTGAAGGTGTTAAAATGCGCTTTGACACAATCTGATTGCAGGAGTGTGTGGAGCGGGTAATTAAATGCCTGATTCCATATCAAACTCAATTTTGTCCACCAGTGGACATAATGAGTTTTGAAAAGTTGCTCCTCAAATACATGCGGAGTGCATATTTATTTTTGGCAACAATGAAGTTCGTTTCGTGTAAGACACGTGTTTTAAAAAGTCCTATATTTTTTGTCTTCTGACAATCATTCACGTACTACTTTTGTTTTATAAGATTAAAGTTTGTTTCGTGTGAAATACCGTTCTTTTTAATAGCAGCCCTATTATTTCTGTTCTGAGACTTTGTTTTCCTTTACTGATATTTTCAATTCCCCCAACTGCATGGTAGGTTGGCTGGAGCGTGCAAAAGCTGCTCTTCAGCCAAGGGTTTAACACTAATTATTGATACTCGTGTACAGAAAAAAGAAAGTAAACATTTTCTTTGTCGATGACCAATTCCCCCTCCTAGAGGTCTGACAAACATTCTGCAACTACTTTCTTTAGTAATAATGTTTTTGATTCTTGTCAAATACATGTTTTAATTGGTAGTAGTACTATGATTGTCGTCTTCTGCGAAAAATTCTACTATCTTATTACTACTTCAGTTTCTTCACTGCACGAATGAAAGAACGATTACGACTGCTCTGCCGCAATGCTTGCTTGTAGGGTACTTTTGCTCAGCCTCCAGAGAGCGCAGCACTGTCAACAGCTTCTCTAGAGTACTCGAAAATTTCCCGAGAATTTGCCGTAGTGTCGCGCGTTTCTCGAGCGCGCTCATACCCCATCTCTAATTTTAGCTCTCAGGGGCAGCCTGGGAAGCGCTCTGTATGAGGTACCTATGGGCATCTCTAAGCCTGACACTTTATTTGCACATGCCTGACACTATGTCGTATGGACTTTGTTTCCGAGATACGCCCATAGTGTTCTGTCTGCATGAATTTCATTGTAATTAAATAACTCCCAAAACTGCATTAATTATATTTTTATTGATTGCACTACCGAATTATAGCTTCGATTATTTTCAAGTGGTACCAATAACCAAGGTCTCATCAGTGATAAATTTTTATCAAATATATAGAAATGTAATATTTGTCATAGTTTTTACACACGCAATAGGATGGTAAATAATATTAATTACGGTCTATATATATATTCCTTTCTCTTGAGCCATTTTTCCCCGCACATGCAGCGTCGGTTTTGTTAATCGGATTTGACGTGTTTATATTTACGGGGTGTCCGTGGGCCCTTCCTGTCGCAACCCCATGCCTCCCACGTGTACCCCAAATGTCTGCGTATAGAGTTGTATGGGAAAGTGTAAATTGTTGCGAAATGTTTGCGAATCGTGTAACTGAAGGTGGAACTTTGACACCAGCCCGGTATTCAACTAGAGGTATGTGGAAAATCGCCTGAAAACCACATCCAGGCTGGCCAACACTCCGACCCCTTCGTTAATCCGCCGGGCGGATTCGAACCGGGACCGGTACGCTCCCCGTCTCGGAAAGTGGTGCTTAGACCACACGGCTAACCGAGCGGGTTGTTATATTTTAATATGATATCCATTTTTCTGTCAGATCAGTTAAAATTTTTGACTAAGAATATACTATATGCCTTTAAATTTTATCTTTGCTCTAAATCGATTTTATCTTTGTTCTCAATCATATTACTAACGAAATTCTTACCAATGTTTTCAATATACTTTTTATTTCCGAGTTCCGTTTGTTCGATAGGGATTTTGTCTTTAAATTTTGCTAAATGTGTGTAAGTTTCTATATTCTCGTAAATGTTCATGTAGGTCCCTTTTTCGACTCTATGAAGAATGGAGAGATTGCTGTTTATATCTACTGTAGAGTGCAGATTTTGTCGTAGATGCATACCAAATGATATTTTCACTTCTGATTAGATGTACTTTCTATCATGTAATTTTTCGCTGTGTCAGTCTTATGTAAAAGGTGTCACAGCTACTGCTTTTGTTTTTGTATACGTCTAAATGATCGTATTTTAGGTGTGTTTTGTCTGACCTTCATTCCTACCGATAGAGGTGGCGCAGTGGTAACACACTGGACTCGCATTTGGAAGGATGATGGTTCAAATCCATCTCCGACCATCCAGATTTAGGTTTTCCGTGATTTCCCTAAATCACTCCAAGAAAATGCTGGGATGGTTCCTTTCAAATGGCACGGCCGATTTCATTCCCTATCCTTGCCCAAACAATCCAAGTATTAGCTCCGCCTCTAATGACCAAGCTGTCGACGGGGCGTTAATCACTAATCTTCCTTCATTCCTAGTTTATTCTCCGTGCAGGAACTAACTTTAATGTAAGTACATCGAAATGTCCTAATTTTTTGAGCTATTTCTCAGGTATAGTAGTGTAATGAACAACCGGAACTAAAAAATAAAAGGCATATAGAGAACTTTGACCTAATTCCTATCGATCATAGATGATTCAGAAGTAAAGACAAGTCTAAAGTTTTCGTTAAATATATATTTTGAGAAAATTGATAAATATATCCTATGCCTTTTAAATTCTAACTCATCCCAGAACAAATCGATACAATAGGCCTAATGAACGTCATTAAAATAATTATTCTATTCCGTACTTCTAGGTCTTGTAGAGTAGTGAGTACACAATACTTTGAACAGGAACCCACATCCGGAAACTTATCGTTTCCGTTCCACGACGGTTTCAGTTTAGAGGATTATCTCATCCACTCCTACTTGAGGAATGTAATTAGGCGTGACCCAGTACAATTGTTGCAATAAATTGTAAAAGAATACTGAATCGTTCCGTTATTACTTACGCATTTTAATTACAATTTACACTTTATGGTTTACATTACCCTTTTTTTTTTTTTTTTTTTTTTTTTTTTTTTTTTTTTTTTTTTTTTTTTTTTTTTTTTAGGGCGCACAACTGCTGAGGTCATTAGCGCCAAACACTGCCCATAGTAAAATCGAATCGGAGTTAGAACTTAAATGGCTTTTGCCGTATTTGCATGACGTATAACAAGTAAGCAGAATGCGGATCATCAGCTAAAATATCAGACATTGCAAATGGTAAACATAGATCATGACGGAGACGGTTAAAAACCGGACATTCCACTATAAGGTGGTATAAAGTAAAAGGTTCATCACAGTGCTCACATAAGGGAGCGCCGAGGTGACTGAGGCGCTTCAGTCACGGTCAGCACGGCCACTACGGTCGGGGGTTCGAATCCCCCCTCGGGCATGGATATTAGTGCCGTCTTAGTTCGTAAGTAGTTCATAAGTAGTTTGTAAGTTTAGGGACTGATGACCCCGTAGTTAAGTCCCATAAACAAACATTTGAACATAAGGGAGCAGGGTCACCACGAAGTAAATACTGGTGGCTATAACGGCAGTGGCCAATACGAAGCCGGACCAGGACAATCTCCTCTCGACGAGAGGGTCGAGATGACGTTGACCAAAGATCAGGCACAGGTTTAATGGCCCGCAATTTGTTCCCTGACAGGGATGACCAATGTAAAAACCAACGGGAGATGATACGCCGGTAGACGCCAGCACGAAGGTCATCAGAGCTAGTAGAAAAGGTAGGTAGCCGAAGTAGAACTGCCAGGTTTACATTAGTCGACAACAACAAGAACCCAGCATCTACGACACCAGCCACAACGTACTGATGCATCACAACAGCGGCTCTATGTGCGACCACCAACGTCGTTACACACATTGTACCTCGGAAGCATGTTCTGGTACACACTCTCCATCCCACCTGGCGTCTCTTCAATGTTTGTGCAGCGGCCAGAACTGGCGCCAGCAGACGTTGACGAGTTAACACATCTGAATTGAAACCAGTGGCGTAGCTATCATAGGGCTAGGCGGGGCAGTGCCCCGGGGCCCCCCGAGCTCCAGGGGCCCCTCAGCCTTCGTGAGCGACGATCGAAAAAAGTTACACTAGAGCGTCGAATCTAATTTTTTTACCCTCCCATCCTATCGTCCATCATACCCCCTTCCCCTCAAACCAAGTTTCCCACAGTAGCCGCACTGGGCCACCGGATGTCGGAACAATACTTCTAATTGGGCCTTCACAAGACGCCACTATGTGGCGCTGCTGACAGGCGAAGCTGCCAGTCAATGTGTTTCAACAGTCGGCACACTTCAGTCTGCAGAAGTACAGTAGCGGCAGCATCACAGCTGCTCACAGCAACAGCCGCGTCTTCCAAGTGTTGCGGCGTGCAATGTGAAGGATCGCGCTCCTCCAAATACATTTACAGTTCTGTACTTCTTATTGGCAAACAGAAGTGTACAGTTCGAATATCCGAATAAACCGGCTTTCCGAATAACTATGACCACAAATTACTTCGGATAATAGATGTTATACTGTATTTAATATTTTAGTTGAATGAAGGAATTTCGACTTTTAATTTCTCCTGCCAAAATTGACCCTAACATGGACAGTTCACCAATTATGTAAGGAAATTTTAACACAATATGCATTATTAGAATGTGAGTTTTCGGAAGTATTTAGTTTTCTTCTTCTGCAGCAGGCGAAAGGTCGTTCAGCAAATTAAAAATTATCAAAACGCATATGAGGGACAATATGGCTCAAGCTCGACTCGGACATTTGGCCCTCATAGCAATCGACAACAAGGATGCATCAAGTCTAGATTTAACAGACCTTATTGATGATTTTGCAAAAACCAAAGCCAGGAAAAGATTGTAAAACAAGTGTTAAAATAAAATTAACTACTTTTTAATTGTGTGCCCATAGTATTACTATAATGTACTGCAGTCACGAAAACGCTTACCAATAATTACCGACCAGAAATCATATCTTTGCCAAATCTGCAATCTAACAGTTTGAGGCACTGTATTACTTCAGTAGGTATTCTTTCATTAATTCATTCTGACTTTGGTGCGTGAGGAAACACGAACGAAATCCCCATGACTTGAAAAACGCCACTCATTAAGTTCGTGATACACAATGAGGCGCGAAAAATATTTATTTATTATTGAATTGTTTTCAAGGACTAATAGTATTCGTGTTACAAAAAATAGGAAAATTCCCAACTTTTAGAAAACAATGTTTTAACACATTGACTGCCACGTGAGTTAAATGTAAGTCACGTGAAGTAAATACAACTCACGGACATTTTTCTAACTAAAGCTGCGTGGTGCAGTTGTAACAGTAGCGTGCTATGACGTGGTGTTATAGTACGTTGTGGCCCCAGTAACAAATCATGTTCGTGGTCTCCAGTTTTCAAGAGCTCGAGAGTAGTTATTGACACTTGAAATCGTGAATTATATATAACTCACAAGCCCCAGTCATATTGGAGTTTCCTTGTTTTTATAATTGATTATTTAGTGTTACATATTAGTTATTCAATAGATTGTAAATCACATACAGTTTTAAATACATTCTCTAACTCAAATTGCTACAACAACGATACAGACTGAAAAAATTGGGTAATTACACTTTATATCTCTAAAACCTGCATGCTCTGTGCTTCATGAAGAAACACTCCTCGCAAAAATAGGAGTCACAATTTCTTACATTTCCACGCAGCTTGTTTGCATTTCTTGACACCTTGCTCTCGTCCAAATTCAGTTTTTCATAGCATCCGTACACCTATGACTTGCTGCTCCCGTGTTCACAAGAGCACAGTCTGCAGGCAGCTCGGTGGCTACGGTGAGAGATTTCTCAGGGGCATCGGCATCTTCTGTGTGGAGTAGTCTCAAAGTCATTTCCTCTTTGAATTCTGTGATTGAGGTGATCTTGTTGTTGATGTATCGGTAAATCACAAGAGCATTTACCAGTGCTGACCCTGTCAACAGTTTTATTGCAAGCTTCCTGTACCATTTCACACCCTGCCTTAGACAAAATAGGACTTCATTTGGCGAGAGAGATCTATAAATGACTGATTATAGTCAGTTATCATTGCTGGTTTTTTCATTATGCCCCTCTTGGTTCGAACTTGAGCTTCTTCCTCTCCATGAACAGTACTCAGCATCAACATATTCCTCTTATTTTTCCATTTCAGTAGTATCTACATCTAAAAGCTTCTGTACATGTCTATGTTCATCTACATAACTCCGAGACACTTTCTCCTGCTACAATATCACTGTGTTACGGAGCAAACAACACTGAATAAAGACTGTAGTAACAATGCTGAAAAACAGTAATGGAAGTGTACGCAAATAATGTTGTGGAATGAAATACTTACAGGAGTACCAACCCAAAATTATTAGCGAAATAGCAAATGACACATCTGACACTTTACTCTGGCGCCAAGTAAGTCATATGTAATTCTCACAAAAAGCATAAACTAAGCTACAAATTGCAATACGTCATTTGTATTTAAATAGCTTACTTTAAGCAAACTAAAGCAGAATGTTAAACAGAACGGACTAAGACAAAATATTAAATGTATACAGCATATTTAAGTACAGTAGGACAGTATTGGGCGTATGATTTGGGAGGGGGTGGAGGGCAGAAGGCGCGGGAATGGTCAGACGTTGCCTGCAAAACAGCCCCCACTCTGACTACCCCATTACGTCGCAAAAGGAAGTCACAAGGTGTTTCACAAAGTTATACCGACCCTTCCACAGTGCACCTCATAAATCACAGATGACGTACTGCGCAGACAGACCTGGAGAGTGCGCATTTTCCACAAATGCGTTAATACTGAAAGGAATACCGAACGGAATCTATATACCTTTCTACACACTACCTTGCAATGGAAGGCGGGAAATGGATTCGGCATTCTGTGGCTTTTTTCCCTTACCATAAGAACTATTCGCTCTTCAATTTACGTTCATACTAACACTTTACCATCCACCTCATTCTGCTCAGTTCTATGTGAAAAACAAACGATTTCACTGTGTTTTAAAGTCATGGAGAGAATTCAGCACTTCACGCAATCTTTTAAGGTACCGCCCACTATTTGTTTATTCTGCCATCTAAAGGTTAACTTACATTCACGGATCAGAAGTTTCATGTAGTAATTACTTTGTGTCAATAGTGAATTGTGCATCAAGACGCTGTCCTCTGCCCTACTGTCATGATAATAAGCGAAGATATCGACTTATTTTACTTACTACTTTTTCCTGGCCAGACACTAACATATACTTCAAGAAGCCTGGTAGGGACACGGCTCAATCCAAAGTGTTTCATCAAACAAAATACGGCAACTTACTTTTGATGAAAGCATCCTACACAAATATTTCCCTCATTTTCCTTTTCTGACTGGACTGTCAACGAAATGAGCTAACAGCGCAGTAGTTTAGCGAGAGTGAGTTGTCGGCACTGACAAAAGTCCGCCTGCTGTCACCGCTGACGAAAAATATCCCATGGCGCATTTTCACCTTTTTGTCCTACCCAGGTCGAACTCTATCTCTATTCCTCTGCAAAATTTCATCCAAATCACCTAGTAATTTTTGCGTGAAAGCATATCAAAGAAACAAACTTTCACAATTATATTAGAAAGTAAGATTAAATATTATCTGCTGCATGGCTCATAATAATTTACTTAGTAGTATTTAGGTTTGCCTTATTATGTCTTCCAGTGGGTGGTAAGGAGCTGATGATGAAGTAGTTTTGCATCTGTCATCTGTACAGTATTAGTGTAAAGAGGGCCCCAATGTCATTTTTGCCCCGGGGCCCTTGGTGACATAGCTACGCTACTGATTGAAACTATCTTACAACGGAAACTATCAGTTTCCGGACATGGCTCCTATTCAAAGTGTTATTACTCATTACCCCCTACAAGTCCTAGAAGGTTGAACGGAAATTTCCGACCAACCTGTAACAAGGTCTAATATATTTCTATATATTTTATGTAGATTTATTCACTGGTAACAGCTTGATTATAGGTACCGTCTGAAAATAAGCAATGCTCGAAACCGCACTCAATAAATTAAAAAAGACGCAGCTCTCGTGGTTACAATACATTTCACGGCCTTGCGCAGTTCGAGTGCTTGTCTGTTTCCTACGTTGTGTAGGGCGATTTTTGAGTCAGTTGCTGTCAACAGCACGAGAAGAATATGCGAAAGATCTCGCTTTCACAGTCTCATTTGATTTTAATTTTATGTAGATTTCTAAAAATATTGAAGTGTAGTGGTAGGTTGTGAAGGTAACTCCCCCGCCGTGTAGCGCGCCGCCAAAGCTCGGCTCACTTCGCAATAGCTCGTACTATTTCGTAAAAGCTCGGCTCACTTCGTAAGCGTGACGCCGCATACGCACCTCGGGCGCCAGACTAGTAGGGTATGTACGATCGTCTCGTTGCCATCTACGTGTACCTTCGCCTTGTTTTCTGCAGAACGTTCCCACGCCGCCTCATCGAGGACTGTTGGTGGCCAATGGCACGTGTACGAGGACTGCTGGTGAACGCCGCATGGCCCATGGCACGTGTACGTTATCCGTCTGCGCCGATTTTCAATTCTCTTAAGAGGCGGTAGCTCTCGCAATTGCTCGGCACTAGACTTTTTAGGCTTTCTGGACTCCTTTCAAAGCGATCTTTCCTCTCACTTGTATTTTACATATTTAAGAGCATATGAGACGTCATCTTCCATTATTTTGTATCTTCCAATTGAATATCTACCGTAATTTACTTGTATTCCGGTGAATATATTTACTGCCTCACGTTTGGTCCTAGCAGAGCTCTGCAAACTAGATTCGCAACCGACTCAATGTCAGATAATCACATACCACGCTGATACATTTTATTACTTTTTACCAAGCTGATTCCTAGCGATCACGCGCATACTCCTACACACAGGCAGAACAAATACTGTGCGACAGACAGACAGCCAGCCATCCGCTGCGGGATCGACCACTGCATGTGCAAGAAACGTATTCGCAATTGCAAATATGACTAAGCATCAGCCGTACAATTTGTGACATGTTGAAATTTGTGCCGCAGCCGGACTAGAATCTGTATTTCCTGCTTTTCCAAGAGCGGTCGCCTAAACAATTAGACAATATCTGCACTTCTCCCAGTCCTGCTTAAACTTCGATATGACTCCTTAAAAGTCGCAGAGTAGTTTTTCTCTATTCTTCTGTAACATCGTTCGTGGCTTCCACGTTTCAGCATAACACCACCTCATTTATTGTGCGTGTCAGTACTAGAAAACGTCTCGCGTATCAATTCGATTAGCACGAAACATGCTGGTATCGTACTGCCGGCACTGAATGAGGAGGGCGTGGTCATCATCGTCTGCCGCCGCAGTAGTCTTTATGTTTCACCAACTACTCCCTCCAGTCGCTGTAGATACGCAGCGCGCACTCGATGCAGTTATAGTCCAGTAGAAACGAAGGATAAGACTTCTAGGGCTAGGAAACCAAATACAAACATCTTTATTCCATTTTTGGGTAAGTGTCATGAGAAATGAATGTGAAGCAGCTCTATGATCTATGTAATGTCAAATCAATTGTTAGGATAAATTTGCAAGGTGACCGCAAAACTTGTATCGCAGAAAGAAAATCATCTTTAAAACGACGCTGATCATCATAATTGTACGGTGCGCTACGAAATTTTGACTCGCGTTTTTATTTAAACAATACATCTACTGCTCCAGTTACATTCGTTGTGTATTACCTAGGACAACTCATTTTAAACTTTGTTGCATTTTGGAATATCTGAACCCAGATATCGGTCTATCAATTTAAGTATATGGTCCGAAAACAACTTTAATTAGCCTCAATATGATATACATTCGGCACGAATGGAGGTAAACAAAGCTTGAAATCCCAGAATTTTGTCTTCGCCGTGCTTACGGTATTTATTGCGTTTTAAGTGCCGCGAGAGTTTATCATAATATTAAAAAAATAGGTTGTTAACTTGATTAAGCGTCCGAAAATAAGAAATTCTTAAAAGTGTTCCGATCATAAAATATAGCTTTGACTTAAAATACAGATTTTCTAAAATCACCACTCACTCATTCGATAGATGAAACCGAGTATTTTTCCCACCTTCATGAAGAAATTTGCTGTAAAGAACCGAAATTCCCATTATTCTCTAAGTGAATAGCATGTGGTGGACCTGTCACTAACATTCAATGAACACCGAGTGGCAGGAAAATTAGCTGGCATGACAAATTAATGAACACATACGAGTAAAAAAGATTTTTTCTGACGCTTCTAAACTTTTCATGTGCAAGTAATCCTAGCACACTAGAAAGTACTGACATGCAACCATGGGTGTCACCAAAGGGAAACCTGGGCCAGCAGGGAAGAGTGGAAGGCTAGCAGAGCTCCCCCCTAAAAAATTCAGATATACTGTACTGTATTACTAAATCAAAGAAACAATTTATGTAAAATTATATGATCTCATCTTAATCAGAGATGAAATGCTTATTACTGACTACTGACAACCACCACATATATTGGTGTCTAATACTCCCTCGACAACAAGAAATAAAAAGGAACATGATACACAATTTGTACATATGGTGCACAAATTATTCATGGTGCTCTTACACATTACAGTACTGATCGACTGTAGGAGACAGTGCACATGGCATCAAAACTTTGATTACACTTGGAAACTATTAGGTAGATTAGAAATATCTTTACTTTCGTCATTCTTCTAGCCTCTGAATTTTCGAATGTACAGAGAGACCTATGGTGGGTTTAATAGTTAATATGTAACAACTTTTTTTATAAGACAACAACATTCACAGAATTGTGGATCAACATCAAAGTCAATATGAACTTTCGTGAACTACACCTATAGTTATGTTACTCCTCACTTTACCCGACTACTGGAAATTAAAAGGCGTAAGCTCAAATATCCCTTTCCTCAGTATTGAGTACATCCCACCCCTGGGACCTAAAACCACACATTTCAGAAGTCTTCACTTATAACTGCTTAAACTGCATCAGATCACAAGACTGAAATAGTTCATTTAGTTCAGTCAAAGGAGTAGCTGAACTGATTGAACCATGTCAGGCCTAAACAGTTTTGCTCGTTCACTTATGAGGAGAGAGTATGTCGGGCTGATTTTTATTTTTTTTTATTTTTATTAACCATCGTATATAAATAGGGTGGAAAGTATGTCTATTGGTGCAATTTTGCATATAGATAAAAAAGAAAATTCATGTATCATTTTTTTCCATCTCCGATTGAAGAAACATGTTTCAAAGATTTTGGAAATTCAACATGTAAGGGGGTGAAATGAAAGTTTCTTTGAAAATAAAGTAAACTATGTAATTCATTTGAACTAGTACAGTAAGAAATTAACAGTTCTGTAAAAGGAACTGCTTTTCCCATCTCTAATTCAGCAGAATTCTGTTGGTATACTTTACTCCTCCTCCTCCTCATTATGCAGTCTTGGCAATTGTCACACTATGCACTAATTATTGAATGAGTAATGTGATAACTTATTATCATAGGTAAATGATCTAACAGTTAGGTAAATGATCTAACAGTTAGGTAAATGATCTAACAGTTAGGTAAATGATCTAACAGTTAGGTAAATGATCTAACAGTTAGGTAAATGATCTAACAGTTAGCAAGAGCAGTCGAGATGCTGCTTAGACCTCTTACAGAAATGAAAACCACAAGTGGTCTGAACTATGTTACAACAAAGAATTTCAACAGTCAAAACCTCCAAAATGGAACGCAAGCATCATGACATGTGATACTTGTCTATAACAAATTATTGGTCCCTTCCTTGCACCTCACTGTGGCATAGAGACAGACACAAAATTCAATGTAGAAAGATGTCTCTTATGATTGGATGGACAATTCATAACTTTTATAATTTACAAAGACTGAACATTGGGGATATCTGAAAATTTACCTCCCACATTCCATTTTAAGTATGTGTTCATTGTTCCTCTTAGCTCAATGTTGCACATCTTTAGCATTGACCATTCACTTTTTCTAATTACCTTCTTTCACAGTTTCATGCACCTTCCTCCTGCTTTCATGCTTGATCTGCATTCAGTTATTTTACAGGCCACTCACTGGGCCACCGTACCAATAAATTTCAGGGAAAGGGGAGGGGGGTTGTGCAATGAGGGTTTCCCTTTTAAGAGAGAGTAGTGGCATTTTTCTTACTCAAGAGTCACTTCCAGAAATGTTTGGCAACAGGATTTCTGCTTAAAATGGAGTAAGTACCTACTTTTGTTCCTAATATAAAAAGCCCCTCTGCACTGAAGGGACATTCTTAGATCAGAGAAATGTAATCCAGCATTAATTGGCATGGCCAAATGAGACATAGGAAGACTACATATAGCACAAGAGAGAAATTAGCAAATTATCTGAGTGATTGCAAGAATGTAAGTGTGTGTATTTTTCTTATGAAGGCCATGGCTGAAAATTTAAGTTGTGTGAATGTGTGTATTTTCATGCCTGTCAGCAGCTCAGTGAGCCTCTTTGTGGCGAGTTGTTTTCTATCCTTCATTAACAACTATAAAAACAGATATAAAGGTAAAATGTGCAGATGTATAGAAGAGGAATATGGTAGTAAAGAAGATACTGGCAGGGGAAGGAAATATACAACAACAAATCAATGGAAGTTGAGGCTATTTTACAATGGAAACCATTTACTAACTACATAAATTCTCATCTGTAGGCTTTCGATGTTCTCTCATTGGGAGAAAGATTCTAAATCACCTACAAGATTAGAAGACTCCTGAAGTTCATGGCTATGTCATTGAACGATGTTCCTTGTGGCCAGTATTGCTAATATGGACACTCAATCTGTATGTAATTGTTCTTACTGAGGGTTGAGCAAGCTCACATAGAACAGTGACTACATGCAAGCTTCTTTATATAATGTGCTTCAGCAGTTAAAGCAGATTAAGTTACTGTTAACTTATATTTACCACCCTACTCTTGTGGGTTCTGCCACTTAATGCTGTTAGAGGTTCAATGCACATTGTAAGAATATATTATTGTTTCATTCATGTATGTCACTGAAGTGTTTGTGATAAAAAATTAAGTAGGGTATGGCTCAGTAACTGCACAGTTTCAATCTAAACGTTGAATTAACTAATGTTAATTAATACAATAAACTATAAATGTACTTTTTTATTCTGTAATATGTGTGCATTGCTATGGAATTTTAAGTTTTTCATTTAGGTGTTTTTTTCTTGCAGGGCAAGAAAATGGACCCCCTTTCAGTGGATTCAGTGTCCCTGATTAATCACTACTCTTTAGAGTCAATGAGTGAGAACACTGATCTACAGGAATCAAAGAAAAGAGATTATGTTAAGCTTATCACTAATGAAGGACTAATACTAGTCAGTGATGACAGCAGTCTGGAAGAGGAGTTGCGGTTGCTAGGCTTCACCCCATTTAAGAGCAATTCCATGCATAACAAAGCAGCCTGGCACCCAGGTGAAGAGATTTGGGACAAATTTGAGTTTCCCAATGATGTAACAGAGAGGAAGAAAATTACAAATTTAATGGATGACACAATGAAGTACGAGAAGGATATTAAGAATGGCGATGATATAGAAATGTGGGAAGGGCCTAAACCAGATGTATTTCCAAAGGAAATGTACATTAAGGGAAATCTAATGTGGTGTCCAAAAAGTCATCTGTTGGAAATAGTTACTCTTGCACGGGAGGAAACTAAGCCAGTGGGAGAAATCTTTGTGGCGCAGCTGGTCAACACACCAAATAATGTACTGCAGCAAACTCCTTGGTCTCCCTGTGTGTCTACACTGACAGCTGAGCAGAAACATAGCCTCCTTAAAATAGATCAGCAGAAATGCATTGTCAAAACTAGCTCCAGTAATCCGCAGCATAAAAAAGTGGAAGTGGTCCCAACAGCAAATTGTTTTGTGCCATCTCCCAATGCATTGCACGATGCCACATCTAACAACAGTGCGTTATTGGTCAAGTCTTCAAACACTGTGCAGACATCACCTATAAAAACTCACCTGAAGAATGCCATTCTCAACACAGATCAACATTTTGTGGCACCATCACCCATTTCTTCTTGTGCTTTTACAGCCAAAAAAAATATGGTAAAAGCTAACTCCTCTAACAATGTTGTAGCCAATTCTCCTGCAAAAGATCGGCTGAAGAACAGATTAATAGATACACCAGCATTCTCTGTACCCAGAAAGGAACACACGTCATCTGTGTCAAACAGAAACAATTCAGCAAATACTGGTTATCAGTCAGTGCCACCACCAACGGTAGAATGCAGCAAAAGAAATGACAAGGTAGTTCATCATAGTAATCAATATAGCACAGTTTACAGCAATGGGAAACTTAATTTCTTTGTGAAGCAAAAGATTAGTAGCAATAATTCAACACACAAATGGAAACTCCTGCTGAATAACAAACCTTGGCAGCAACTGCGTGCTGCAGTGCCTTCCACTGAACACAGGCATTGTGCCTCCAGAGTGGTGATCCTGCAAGAGGCCGCTAAGTACTGTAAAGAGATACCACATATAATTCGAGAGCAGCGGAAGAAGGTGCGTGAACTACGGTCACAACAGAAGAAGCTTCGTAAAAAATTGTCACTGCTGCAGCTGGAGGTGGCAGTTGAAAGAGTGCGGCATACACTTTACACAGAATTTAAAGTAAAAAACTGAGTAAGTTGGCACAAATGAGTGCATGCTCTAAGTAAATGAATGAGGACTTTGCATGCTTATTACTTTTTTAATTAGTAGGTATTATTGTTTTAAATGTACAAGTGTCAATGTTTATTTGTTGTAGATACCTTTATACAATCTAGCATTCATTGAAGGTTTGAGACTGTCTCAAATATTGTCAGCTGTATTTGTAATGAAAATTTAAGAAGTTCCTAATGTGAATACATGATAAATAAAGGAGCATACTTTTTATTACATCAAACAATACTCTTAAGTCCTCGAATAACCTTTGCATAAATCTTCAGTAATGAATTTAAAAAATACTCCTATTGCCCATTTTGTGCAAAAATACATTATGCTAGAAATTTTCATTTTTGAAAGAATTTTGCTTCATAATATTTATTCCAGAAGACTGTCCAATGAGATACCATGGTTTCAACTTTTGCCAAATACTGTGCCAGTTTTGCCTGCTGGTTAAGGTCTTTAACATAAATAATAAACACCATCCACACATTCAGCTTAATACCTGTTCCAGCTGGCCAACTGCTGCCTGTAAAGCAGTACAAGGAGCAACTACTGTCCGAGGTTTTGCCACTGCTTCTTTATCCAAGTAGCTCCTCACTTGGCCTCAGGAAGGCTGAGTAAACCCTATACCAGATCTCCCTACCTCAGAAAATTTTGAGGTTGTACCAGTAACCAAAACAGAGTCCTCTGCAGGAAGGGTACAACACTAACCATCCATCTCTCTACATTACATAGTGATGAAAAAGAGAAGTCATGAAACCTGCATAGTTGGCTGAAAGCCTGGTAAACATTGTTTCACCGTGTCACCCCTACAAACTATGCTTTGTTAAGTTGTGTAATTTGATACAAATGAACATGGATGAATATTTCTCATTAGAATATAGGCCAATTTGTTAATTCATTTTTCAATTATTATACATTTAATGTTACACATCACATTGCAATTAAAACATTATTTAATAGGGAAAACATAAAATGTATTCCAAGCTGCAATTTCTTGTTAAAAAAAAAAAACCCCCAGTGTCAAATTTTTGTAGAAGTTCGAACATTGGTGGAGGCTCCTCAATATATGTCAGTAACGATCTATCAGCAGAATGCACAAACCTTGACATAAGTAATTTCAGCATTGAAAATGTATTTGAGGCAGCTACTATTGTAGTTCCAGGACACAAAGTAATTGTAGTATCTGTTTATCACACCCCTGATAGCAGTATTGATGTTTTTGCAGAGGTACTAAACAGAGCTCTCTCTCAGTTACAAAAATACACTCGGCATAAAATATTAATCCTTGGTAACATTAATATTGACATCAGGGTCACAACAACAAAGCATGCACACTTTCTCAAATGTTCAAATGTTTGTAGAGCTTATGGGACTTAACTACGGGGTCATCAGTCCCTAAACTTACAAACTACTTATGAACTAGCTAACACTAAGGACAGCACAAATATCCATGCCCGAGGGGGGGATTCGAACTCCCGACCGTAGAGGCCGTGCAGACCGTGACTGGAGCGCCTCAGTCCCCTCGGCCACTGCACACTTTCTCAATGTCCTCAGGTCACATAATATCTTCTGTGCAAATAACAAGCCAACAAGACTTATCTTGTCTGGACAATGTATTAACAAATGTAAAAAGGAATTTATATGTAATAGGGATTTTAAATACTATGTATCTATCAGACCATGATGGGATTTGGTTAAAAATGCAGGTAAAAACTCCCACACACCAATATGAACAACCAAAATACATTAGACTCCTCAAAAATAGCCATATCAATGCTCTAAGAACACAGCTGTGTATGGTAGAGTGGTCAGAATACCTATCAATACACAGATGTTGAAGCCTTTGAAAGTTTCATCACTCTAATCTCCAACATGTTTAATCACTTCTGCCCTAAGGTACAATAAGAAACCAAGCAAAAGTAACCCCAGAAGTCTACATAGATAGTTCACACCTGATCTTAGAAAATTAAGAACACAAGTCATGACACACTACCAACATTCAAAACAGAATGAAGACAAACATTAGTACCTTCAAGTAAAGAAGAGGTACAGGGCAGAAATGTATGGCAAATGATAACTACATCCAGCTGTCACAACAAATGCAAAGCTGCTTGGAGAGTTATCAACTCAGAATTAGGTATTATCAATAGAGCCACTTATGAAACTAGGTCTACTAACATAACACCAGATGAAATGAACACATTGTTTAATTAATTCTGGTAATCAAGGACACAAAGCTTAAGAAAATGACAACTATAAAGCAGCAATTAACAGACATTTAGATAAAACAAAGTCACATCATACAATGAACTGGGAATACCCACTTTCAAATGGAGGCGAATTACCACCAAGGACATTGCAGCAGCTGTAGCAAAACTAAGCAATTCCAAATCTGAAGACCTGAATGGTCTGTCAAACTTTGTTATCAAAAAATTAGCTGACATCATATTACACCCACTTTGTATACTGGTAAACAGGCTCTTCGAATATTGTTCTTTTCCCGCCAGCTTAAAAAAAATTGTACCTCTCCATAAAAAAAGGAGGAAGACGTGTTGATAACTACCACCCGATTTCTCTAATTCTGATGATTTTGAAGTAAAAGGCATAACATCAGATGAGGAATGGAGGAATTTTATGAGAGGTACTATGCTCCAGACTGAATGCTGAAAGGCATAAATCAGTCTCTAATAATGATGATGATGATATTTTCCAAAGTAGTAGAACATTGCATGTATGACCAAATTTGTAACCATTTCACATGCAATGGAATGCTGACAGTCAGTATGGCTTCAGGGATAACTCATTTACCCTGAAAGCCATCGAAAATGTTGTGTTAACAATTCTGGGTGTCTTTGAAGATAAATCATCTGCTGATGCTTTATCAATTGATCTTGGTAAAACCTTTGACTGTGAGTCATCGGATCCTGCTAAACAAACTGAGTTGTTATGATGTTCAAGGACCAGGAAACAATAGGAAACAAAAAGGTACACTTTAATAATAGGTGCTCCGAATTCCTACATGTCTCAAGAGGCGTACCTCAAGGCTGTCCTTGGACCCCCCATTTTTCATAATTTACATCAATGATGTACCTACTGTCATGGAATGTAAATCCGTCCTATACGCTGACGACACCACTTTCATTACAACTGGAAATGATGTAGAGAATCTAAAAATACAAAGAAAAGCCAACTTACAAAATTCCAGCACTTTATTTCAATACAATGAATTAACCGTAAATCAGAATATGACTGAAGATGCAATTTTTAGCCTATGCAACAACAACTATGACCAAATGTCAGTTAAACTTCTAGGCGTGCACCTGGACTCCAAATTAAATTGGAACCTCCACACAATCTTTGTGCACTAAATTGTCAAGAGTCATATCTTACATAAGCTCAGAGTGTGTGAGAGTGAAAAATGATGCTTAGTTCCTACAATGCATTTTTTCACAGCCATCTGACATATAGTATATTGCTTTGGGGCAACTCCACTAGTACTAAAAGTTTTTATGTGGCAGAAAAAGGCAATTAGATGGGTAGGAGGTGTGTTCAACCAAAGTGTATCCTGTAGGCCACTTTTTAAGAAGCCAGGTGTCCTTACAGTCCCTTCATTATTTATACACAGTTGCCTAGTTTACACAAAAGAAAACCTAGAGAGCTACCAGGTGAGACAGTCACTTCACTGGCGCGACATGCGCCAGAAAGGAAAGGTGGACCAGCCTTTCGCTAGGCTAAGCAAGACACAAAACAGCTACAAGTACCTTGGTATAAGACTTTTCACTGCCCTGCACCCTGAAGCCCACACATGCACATTAGAAACTTTTAGAAATGTAATGCTAAACTGGCTAAAAAAATAAGTCTCTGTATACCATTGAAGAATGTTTTGACACTGCAAAAGATGATTTTAAAATGTCAACCTACACCCATTGTATGTCTGTATGCAGATCTGTATTATCTATACCATCACTATATGTATCATCATCACCACCACCACCACCACCACCACCACCACCACCACCACCACCACATTTGTACAAATTCCTAACAGCAATAGCATGTAAAATGCTCAAAGATGAAGATAAATAAATAAATAAATAAATAAAAGATTGTAATAATTAAAATATTGTCATTAATATATTTTTCAGGGCCAGTAGTCAATGTGCCTTTTTTCTTGGCTAAGAACAGATATACATGTTTCTATTAAATGCCAGTTACTTGCAATAACTGAATGAGCACCATATTAAACTTAACAGGGATAGCTTTTGTCTGTTACTTTAACCATTATACTCGTGTCACTGCTCTACAGATCCATTTTTATCAATGGCAGCCACTTAATTTTGGTGTAAAAATGAATAAACAACAACAGCACCATTCTATAGTTTTCAAATTCAAATGTTTGTAAATAGGTGGGACTTAACTACTGAGGTTATCAGTTCCTAGGCTTTTATGCTAGTGTTTCAATGCTGTGCTTACACCTCTTACATAGTGACAGTGTCAGCATCGAGTTGTCTATTATTGTACTACTCAACAGTTTATTATTTTTTTTCTTCAATTACTCTTTAGTTGCACCAATTTAATTAAAGCATATGCTACACTATTTTTAGAGACCATGTCTAGCTGAATACAAACGTAAGGTCTGATAGAACAGGTTTGGGTCCTGTTAATTACCTTTGCAAAGCAACAGCATGACATGAAGGAAACTTTTCTACTAGTGTTAACAGAGTTAACAAAAAAGAAAAAGAATTGGGATGAAAATGCTGTTTCATAACAGAAGTAATTGATTAATTACAAGTTTCACTTGACAGATGGAGACCAGCAAGCTGTATTCCTGTCTAAATTGGATTGTCTACCACAAAGACTGATTATGTAGTGCTATGCTCACTGGAGGTGGAGTTACTGTTCAGTTACTTTAATCTGGAAGCTGTTAAGTTACTGTTTTGGAATCAATGAATTTCTCCAGAAACATTTTGAGCTTAGTTGTTCCACATATTCAACGAAACAGTGCTGAGTAGTAATGTGAATGGTGTGTGTTCAAAGTACTTGGTCCAGTTACTCTACAGGAATGATTCTGATAATGTTTCAAAAACAAGTAGGGATCTATTTCTTGTACAAGTAACAGATTTCAAACAATATGCACTGACTTTAATGAATCTCTTCTGCAAGGACAACATTGAGACTTTTCAATGCAAACACACTTGTTATTGCTGGTGACTTAAATGATATTGTCCTCATCAGGGTACTCTTATGTTACTAAGATTCAAAGCAACCTTTTTATATCCTATTTTCTACTTGATTAGGTGGAACAAGTTCAGTTGCTAGTCAGATGCAATTTCCCTTTCATGTGTATTTGTAAACTTGTTCTGCAAGTATTGAGATGTGTCCAAAACACAAGTGTCCTTACGCATTAACATCCTTTAACATTGTACAAGAGATGTTCATGGTAATGCATGGAACACACAATTTATGTTTGACAGTTTATAGCACATCGTTATGGTTTGATGACAGTGATGTGATTAAAATATTTAACAATGATTATACTTTAATATTTATTATAATTTTGTTTAATTTCCCTCTACTGTGTATATATATTTCAAGTACTTGGTTGGCATAATTTAAATACCGCACACATTCACATAGTTTAAGATGGTATACAAGGTATGGATTTTTTAATGAAGAAAAAGAACTGAGAGATTTTGTACAACACCAGAGATTACATGCATACCACAGGGCCAGTCAATGCAGGAAATCAGTAGAAACAGACACAAAGTTTATACACAATGCCTTGCAGGGTAATTGTATTGAAGGTGTGTACCTTTGTGAATGAAGTCAATTCAGAGACTTTTTGGCATAATTTGCACCAGTGTTTACTTTCTTTATGAAGATCATTTATGCATTATGCTTTGTATTTCATTTCAGACACACATGCCAAGAATTCTGATACAGTGTAAAAGCTGTGGCCAAGTAGGGAGACTTTCAGTGTCTTACTGAACAAAGACAAGACTTCTTGTTGAGAGAGAGAGAGAGAGAGAGACCATACTGAATTGCACCATGAAACTGTAGTAGACCTTGCAAAGGCACCAGTTTTGTCCAGCATGCAAGCACGTACAAGATGTAGCACACTTTGTTCAACTTACTGTACATTTTGTTGATGTGCATTTGCCATTTTAAGTTGTCCTCGATCCACAAGCCTAAAACTCATGTTCCTGATGTGGGGGATATTTTAGAGACATAATTTCACACTGGGCTTGAATTTCTTGGTTCTCAGCTGGAAGTTCAGGAAGGTGATTTCTTTGTGTTGCCTATCAAATTACTTCTACCAAACCTATCATTGAACTCATCTGCACTTTCATGTGTGTCCTCGTGGAGCTCATTATAATTTCTGATGCTAAGGAGAATACTACTATTACTTGCAGTGAATGCACTCAGTGACACTGATGTTCAATGGTAAGTCCATGTTAAGATGTCATGCATACCTGACCAGGCATGTGGAGGTAGGTAGATGTTACCCTGTCAGCTGTAAGTACATTGCTCAAACCAATTAGGGGTTCAGGTGAGATACCAAAAACAACACATATGGTACCATAATTTATTCAGATATTGCTTACAATTTTAATTTGTGTGAGGTATAGTATGATATGTTGCCTAAACTCTCAAGGTTTACATGGTGTTTACTTAGACCAAGGTACTATGCGCTACCATAACAATGAAAAAGTCAATCTCATTGCCCATTAATATGGCATGTGAACACCTGGGATGGAGACTACAGTTGCACGCCTACGTGGCATGGACAGTATGAGGTTATGAATCAGCTCTTGGGGATATTTGGCAATTCTCTGACGAGTGCAATGTCCAGCTCTGCAACCATTGTGGCAGGTGCTAGTCTGGCTGCAATGCTCTGGAAAAGTGCATCCCTGACATCTTCATTTGTGTGAACAAGCTGGCCATTCAATTTCCTCAGCTTCAAGCATGTTGTTGACAAGTACAGTTCTGTGGGGACGAGCATTATTGTCCATAAAGAAGAACAAAGCTTCTATGGCACCAGCGTAGGGCACCACGGAAGGTCAAAGCATCTCTCCTCTATATACCTCCAAGCAGTCAAAGTGCCATTCTGAATTACAAAGGTCTGTACATCTGTCAATACAGACTCCTGCCCACACCATTTGTCCACCACCATGATATTGCCGCAAGAGACCACGTACAAATGACTGCTGGCATGGCGCATGGGATAGCATCATGGACTGCGGTGCTGAAGGTCCCCGGTTCAATCCCACCCACTGGCAAAAATTTATTTCTTTGTAATTAACAATTCCAGATCGTTTTACATCCTTCTTATGTTCACTTATAAATTCTACTTGTTTCATATATTAACTGTTGTTCTAATTTCTGGTAAATTCTGTCTGTGTATAAATAGCAGAGCACTCTGCCCGAGAGGCAGTCAGTGCTGTGTGTATGTTAAGTTCGTAATAAACGTGCTTTCAGTATAAGTGCTGTGTTCAGTTGCCTCCTGTCTCAACAGGCTGTTAACTGGAGATAAGTCATCTCTTGCTGATGTTACTTGTGGATGACCTTGACCTTGGCCTTGCCTTCTTTTAATGGTTCCTGTTGTCTGAAATCATGTCCAAGTCTCAGAAAGTACCCTTTGGGACACTAATAGATGCAGCCATCTCCCTCTGTATCTGTCCCACTTCAAACTTCCTATGGGTCTCCCTGCCATTGCTTTGGGCAAGTCCTAATGTTTTTGTATTGCACTGCCTGCTCTCTACACTACCTGAACTCAACTGCTTGTGTAATTCATTTGGTAGAGTCAACACCAACACCTCTGCAGCAAGTTTCAGTTATTACCACTATCTCAGTTGCTGTTGTGTTTATTATTATTGTCAAAGGCATCAATTACAAGTTAATTTCAAGAATGCTTACCAGCAATAGAGGGAAAAAAAATCATGGGCAACAGGCATTAATATTAAAGATAAATTTGTAATTAAAATTGTTTTCACCCAGAAGTGGGCAAAGTTCAAAGAATTAAAGTTAGCATACAAAACACGCATAAACAATTAGAAATACATTTCTATTTAGAGGGTAACAGTCATTAACTTAAATTGTTGAAGCCCAGAAATTGGCTTCATGCAATGCATTAAGAGATGGCCAGCTTTAAATCCTTTTTGGTGTAGGATGACGGGCACAAATGACAGTTGTACAGGTGAGACATTGTCTGCTTCTCGCCACATTCAAGGGTTGAGAGTCCCCTAATATATCCCCATTTTCAAGGCTTAATTTACATTGCCCAACATCAGTTCGTAACCTATCAAGGGACTTCGAGGTACACCAGCTCTCATTATGACTGGGAGGTAGCTGTTCTTTAGGTTTTCTCCATCCTAGAGGAGCGATTTCTGCTCTCTTTCTCCACATGGCTATCACTTTGTGTTGCTGTAGCTGACATTCTCTTACAAAAGTTTTCTAGACTTCAAGTGTGTTGGTGCTGGCGTTAGGCCAAACAGAAGCGAGTGTGAGAAGTCAGGCCTCTACGCCCTGCTTGTGCAGCAACTTCACGCCTGATATCAGAAGGAGCTATACCTGCTAGATGATACAGCTGCTCCACTTAGGTTGGTCTCAGGCAGCCAGTAATTATGTGACACGTCTCATTCAAAGCAGTGTCCACTTATCTAGCGTGGCAGAAATTATGCCAGGCAGGTGCTGCATATTCGCTCACTGAATAGCACAATGCCAAATCTGAAGTGCAAATAGTGGCTGGTTGTGCTCCCAGTTAGATCCCCATAGTTTTCGTATCACATTATTTATTGCAGATACTTTCATCTTGGTGTTATGTTGATCTCATCAGCTAATAAAACCAACAGAAATACGTCTAACCATTTTAGTCCATTCTGCTGATGACAATGCTTGAAAACTGATATCTCAACTGATCCCCTAATTGTTTTGATTAGTGTAGTTCAGGTGAAGGCATACGGCACACTCCTTTACACAGCAATGAAAAACAAAATTGGTTGGACTGTGTGTGTCCTTGTGGAACTAACTGAACCACTTTCCTTGTTTCTAGAGCTATGGCCTAGGGGAGCTTTAAAACACACACACACACACACACACACACACACACACACACACACACACACACACACACACACAGTATTGATACCAATGATTAGGAATCATTACATATTCCCACATTTTTGGAATTATTGTTCACTTAAAATATGTGCACAAATAACATATACATTTGGGAGTCTATACATATACTGCATTTAGTTCTCTTTTTTCCTTCTAAGAGATACAGTAGGCCTATCACGTTCCACTTTAGAATTTCTGTCAGAAAGTGTAACTTGTTCTGAGCTCTAGCTATTTCATTGACATTACTTTGATGAATATATTATTTAGAACAAATATTTGTACAATTTTTATCTGTTAATAGTTTGTACAAGATTTTATAACTCTTACATTGAGTGAAACACTGCTAGCCAGGTATTTTAAATACTATAGCATTCTTATGTAAATTAGTCTTGAGTATCTTAAAACTCTTTTTTCATGTCTCCAATTAATGTTCTGTGATTTCAGTTTCTAAATGTGTAATTTTCTTGCTTGTGACATTCAGATCATTAACTTTACATTGTAATAGTAATTCCAAGGGAATGTCTGGCAAATTGAAAATTTTGGGCAGTACCTCACAATAGTTTTTTTGCTTTGGACAATTACAATGTGTATTAGCTATATATGTTGTTATTTTACTATACGCCATCGCTCCACAGCTACTGCAGTTTTCATGAAACAAGTTTACTTATGCCAGATTGAATGATTTTTTTCCTGCTGATTTCATCACAGAGAATCATCATTATTTTTTTATTCAATGCTACAAAAATTAATTCCTTTTTTTATTTACTTAAACTATTATCTGAAGAGATCAACTTTTTATGCAATCCTTTGGTATATTCTGGAATGGCTGTAACACTGATTTCATATTCCTTTTGGAATATCAGTAACATTGCAACATGCATTTATAGGTAATTATTTATTGTTCTATCCTTTTCACCCCTTTTTTACCCTCTCTGCTCAGTGACAGTGTGGTGGAGTGCAGATCTGAAGGTTGCAGGTTTGTATTTAGTCCCATGATTTTCACTTCTTTCACCTCTGGGAGTATTGTTAATGTGAAATATGCCAAACTGAACTGTAGTTTGGAATTTGTGCTGAACAGTATCTCCCTACAAGTGGTTGGCTGAATCAGTTCAAACCACTTACAAACCAGACCATGCACAGTAAAGCACAATAGTGTTCTGACCGATCATATTGTTGACTGCTTTTCATTTTACATTCGTATACTGTAAATGTTCTTTGTTGAATATACAGGCAATTTCTACTACTAAAGCTTATGGAGTTGGGCTGTAACAGACAGATTGTGTAACTTCTTTTCTCTCAACAGTACACTTACATCTCCTGAAACATAATTTGTTACAAAAATACATTTATTTGTAATCCTTAATAGTATGTGATCCCCCCATTTTTCTGATAAATAATACAGGGTATGTTTCGTCATTGCATTATCTTGGATCATTATTAGGTGGTATTTTATCTATATCTGGTTGGTGATTTTAGGATCTAGTATTTCTTTTGTTCATGTACTATAGCTTTAGTAAGATTTTTGTAAATTTGATCTCATTAATGAATAATGCTGAAACCTATGTAACATTCCCATGAAACAACAAATTTGTTCAGACTTTAATCATTAGTTTTCACCAACTTAATGATACATTTCTCAAGATGTGTCATCTTATTCATTAATAGGTAAAAAGGTAAAGCAGTCAACAATCCAAAGATTGGTTTGAACACCACAGTGCTTTACTAGGCATGGTCCTGTTTGGAGGTAGTATGCCATTGCCTTCCTCCGACCTTTGAACTGACTTACCCAGCCAGTTATAGGGGAACCTACAGTTTAACGTGGGTTCCGAACCACGGTGCTACTCAGTATTTTTCACATGAGTAATACTGCCAGAGGTGAAAGAAGTTAAAAATGACAGATAAGTTCCTAGGACCTGGTGGGAATCTAACCTGACCTTTGGATTTGTAGTCTGGCACTCTGCCACTGTGCAACCGAGGCACGTTATCCATAAATAACTGTTCATTTTTGTCTACAATATCAACCATATGATTTAGTACAACCAGTACAGGAGATAGATTTAATATCTGCTTTGATCAAATATCCATTTTGTCAATGTGTTGCTTATAAAATAAGGTTCTCACATCGTCAAATGTATGGAATAGAATGTTAGTAATTTCCCCAACAAAAATGAACACATCTCATTTACCAGCAATATTTCATGTAAACACATAGTTTATAAGCAATGTCAGCTTAATCTTTATCAAAATACATTAGACAAATGCCCTCACTGCTAGTGACCTAAGAAAGGTACTGGCTCCGTGCTTTGACACCTGTGCCTGCGAGGACATGGGGCCATACTTTAAAATGAATCAATGGCAGTGGCACTGATATTAGTATACATCAGTGACTGATTTTAACACTGACTGCGGCGACGACGACGTCAGAGACGCGCCAGAGCCGCTCACTGTGGCCGCCGCCGGCCACAAGGCAGCCAACGTATTAATGAATAAAAAGGCATGTGATATGAACACTGAACTTAAAATGGCCACTCCTTATTAAGTAAGACCATAAAAACACACAAATTAAGCCTGCTTTACCATGAATACATTAATCAGTATAGCTGGCATGGGTACTATCACTGTTGCCAAATGAAGCATTGTGTGCAGCCACACAAGTGCCTCGGCCACGCACAGCCGCAGTCTAGTGGCAATGGCACGAACAGCAGTGCTTTTAGATCCATGTGTGTGGTAGTGGCAGTTACAGTTGTACTGCCAAGACCAATCGCTTTCCAGTGTTGTTTGCTTCAGTGTAGCCGAACCATTCCGTATTATGCTTTATTCTCTTTCTTAGTATTACTAATTGTCTTTAATTCTGTGTTAATGGCAGATAGACGAAAATTGAGCCCTCTGTGGAGCTATTTAATTCCAGATGATAAAGGCCAGTACATTTCAGTATGTGATCTTTGTAAAATTTTTATATTGTTCAAATCTATGACGACATGTCTGGAACAACATAGGCTTGCTTCACCACTCAACAGTGGGCAAATAAAGCGAAAAAAATTACCGATTTTGAAAACTGTATGGGAAACTTATTTGTGGGTTATTTTGGTGTATTTAGCACGTAAATAAATCAAGTTGTGTGTCTATGTAGTTCATTGTCATCAATACAGAAAATATAAATGTTTCTATAGGAATGTTATTCATAAGTAGGTGGTGTGCCACTGACAGTGCCATGGCACTGGTGTTTTGGCACAACTGGCACTGACACTGGACACTAGAGAAAGCACAGGCATTGCTCATTACTAAAGAGTAACAGACACTACATGTATGTGCATAATTAAGATGAACATAACCGATGGTCCTTTCTTCGTGCAGATGCACATCAGGTCCCAACTCATATGGGTATGGCAAAATGCCTCAAGTAACATCGAAAGTTGCCAGGTTACAATTTGTCTTCCATCATCTACGACACAATATTGTGTTAACTTAGTTTATGAAAAAGTTACAGATCTGGAAATTAATGAAGTATCTGGATGGGATAAAACAATGATGCAAAATATCTTATGTCTTCATTAATGATTCCATCAATTAATGCTTCACGACAAAAGGAACACAAAAAGTAAGGCAATCAAAGAATGAGGTCAAAATAAAAAATGAATAAATTCATGATTTTTATGTAAATGACCATGAAACTCAGTAGTAATAAAGAATTTTAATTTCAATTATCTATGAAGATATTGAGTTTCAAGTAATCCTAGATATTTGACTGTATGGAGGAAACACTTAGCTTTTATATTATAAGGGGTGTTACACATGAAATATTGCATACTGTTACCAAGAACATACCGGATAATTAATTTATGTTAGCACCGGAGGTTTGCCACTTAACTCGCTCCTCGATATCGCACCCACCATATAACTAATTCAATGGTCGAACAAGTCCTAGTTAAAAAGGAATTTCCAGGTTTAAATATCAGTAATATGATGACAGGTAGCAACTACCATGGAGATGATGATTAAGCCACAGCCAGACACATAGAAAAGACATTCACACACATTTTTGGTCATGGACTCCATCATGAAAGGAGTATAAATACATTCACAAAATCATTCAAAAAATGTTCAAATGTTTGTTAAGCTTAAGGGACTTAACTACGGGGTTATCAGTCCCTAAACTTACAAACTACTTATGATCAAGCCAACACTAAGGACGACACAAATATCCATGCCCGAGGGGGGATTCGAACCCCCGACCACAGTGGCCGTGCAGACCGTGACTGGAGCGCCTCAGTCCCCTCAGCCACCGCGGCCAGTGACAAAATTATTCAAGTATTACTCATGCGCACATGAGCACCATCTTGCACAAGTGATGCAAACATGTGAATGTATGTAGACTTCTTTTCTGATTAAGACTTTGGCAGAAAATGTAAGTTGCATGAAGTGTCTTTTCTACTTTCCTGTCTATGGCTCAGTGATCTTTACTTTAAAATAGAATACCTGCACTCTTATAAACAAGAATTTAAGAAACATTTAAGAAATTTAAGAATCAGCATTATTAAGGCATCTGCACTGTTCATACTTTCTTGAGAAATAGTTATGTTTATATTCTACCCAAATGTACCGCAAACATTTTCAACATTGGCCGACTTGCTTGCATGCCTCAATTATGCAGATAGCCATACCATAGGTGCCATCACAACTGATGGGTATATGAAGAAGCCTGACAGAGGTACGGTTCCTCAATAGAGGCAGCAGCCTGTTCAATAGTTGCAAGGGCAACAGTCTTTATGATTAACTGATCTGGCCTTTTAACATCAGTTAACATGCATTGGCCATTCTGTTAATGTGAACAGCTGAAAGCAAGGGAAATTACTCTTTACTTTTTCATTTTTATTTTATTTTTTTATTATTTTATTTTATTTTTTTGTTTGTTGTAGGGCGCAAAACTGCTGAGGTCATTAGCACCCAACACTGCCCATAGTAAAATTGAACCAGGGCTTATGCCATATTTGCATGATGTATAAAAAGTAAAACTCTGTCAGCAGAATGCAGGTCATCAGCTAAAATATTAGACACTTCAAATGGTAAACATAGATCACAACAGACGATTAAAAACGGACATTGCACTAAAAGGTGGTATACAGTAAAAGGTTCATCACAGTGCTCACATAAGGCAGCAGGATCACCACAAAGTAAATACTGGTGGCTATAATGGCAGTGGCCAATACAAAGCCAGCTCAGAACAATCTCCTCTTGGCGAGAGGGTCGAGATGACATTGACCACAGATCAGGCATAGGTTTCATGGCGCACTATTTGTTCCCTGACAGGATGACCAATGTAAAAACCAATGTGTGACGATATGCCAGGAGACACTACCACAAAGGTCATCAGAGGTATTAGAAAAGGTAGACATCCGAGGGAGGAGAACTGCCTCCTTGGCAGCTGTATCTGCAGACTCATTCCCCAACACGCCCACGTGGCCAGCGACCCACAGAAACGTCACAGTAGTTCTGCTTGCTGAAAGAGGTAAGACAATTGCGGATGCTTTGTATCAGGGGATGGACAGGATATAGCATGTGGAGGTTCAAAAGCGCACTCAGAGAGTCCGAGCAAATGACTCTTATTGAGCGAGTTGCGCTGGACGTATTGGGTGGCTTGATATAATGCATACAGATCAGCTGTAAAATTGGAACTCAGGAAGATATTTATACGAGGTGTTGCCAAGCACATAGGCACACCCAACATCCTTGTCTGTCTTTGAGCCATCAGTGTAGATGACCAAATTGTCATCAAATTTGAACCAGAGTGCGAGAAATTCTCTCTGGTAAACGAAACTAGGTGTGGAGACCTTTGGAAGAGAATGAAGGTCCAAGTTAACATGCACTTCGGGGCTTAGCCACGGTGGAGAGGTGCTCTCTCCAGTCGAGAAAGTAGCATGCATTGTATTGCCGAGCTGGCCAAGTAATGAATACAAGCAAACTCCCGGTGGTAGCAGAGCAGACAGGCATACGGCAAAGAGACCGTCAAGTGTGTCATTAAAGAAACCATCATAGGTTGGGTGTCGTCGCATGGATGACAAATGACTAGCGCAACGGCTAAGCAGGAGTTCCCGATGATAAGAAAGAGAGGCTCTCAACGGGACTAGTGTAAAACGCCCCCATCGCCAGACGGATCCCTTGGTGATGGATTGTGTTAAGGCGGCGCAGTATGGACGGTCGAGCCAAAGAAGAGAGGATGATTCAATAGTTCAGTTTGGATCGAACTATGGTGCGATACAGATGGAGGAGAGTAGTCCGATCAGCTCCCCACTAGGTGACACTTAACTCCCGCAGCACATTGAGAGAGCGAGTACAGCGAGCTGCCAAACGAGATATGTGGGGAGACCAACATGGCTTCCTGTCGAAAAAAAGTCCCAAGAGTGTCGTCGTCTCCACAAATGGGAGTACTATGAAGACCAGGCGAAGGGACGGGGGAATGAACTCCTTCAGCCACCCGAAGTTCATGCAAACTGTCTTGTCAGTCAAGAATCGGAAGCCAGTGCCCATACTCCACGTGTGGAGAGTGTCTAGGCGCCGCTCCAGGAGACCCGTTTGCTCAGAGCTGCTATAGATCGCAAAGTCGTCAACAAAGAGGGACACCGACACTCCCAGTGGTAGATGATCGGCTATAGAATTGATTGCCACTGCAAATAAAATGATCAGGACTGAGCCCTGGGGCACCCTGTTCTTCTGAATAAAAGTGCTCGATAAAATCGAACCAACACACACTTTAAACACACGGTCATTACTTTTTCCTGGAGGACATGTAACTACTGTATTAAACGCATGATGATAGTGTCCTCTTTTGTAAAATGGTCATCAATCCGATTTCCAGGCAAGCTTTACACCGGAGTCTGTTGTCCCAGGAAAACAGATCAGGCATTCTACATATCTGAGTGTGGAATGTTAGATCCCTGTATCAGTTAGGTTAGAAAATTTGAAAAGGGAAATTTACAGTTTCAAGTTAGATATAGTGGGTACTAATGAAGTCTGATGGAAGGATAAACAGGACTTCTTGTCAATGGAGTACAAGCTTACATTTACATAGCAGATGGAGGTAGTGAAGAAGTAGGACTAATAACAAATAAGTAGGGATATGGATAATCTACTATGAACAGCAAAATGAAATCATTCTAGTAACAATAAAGGCATGTAACCAACATGCACAACACTCCACTGATAAAGATGAGATTG
Source organism: Locusta migratoria (assembly GCA_026315105.1). Taxonomy (NCBI): domain Eukaryota; kingdom Metazoa; phylum Arthropoda; class Insecta; order Orthoptera; family Acrididae; genus Locusta; species Locusta migratoria. The sequence continues at coordinate 478,191,999 of CM048755.1, read as the reverse complement.
AAAAGAGAACAAGGGGGGGGGGGGGGGGGCAAATGTCCATGACAAATTACAAAGACAAAGAGGGGGGGGGGCAGGATGTGGAAAACTTGATTGTGATGGGCAACTGGAATTTGGTAGTAGGCACAGGAGGAAACGAATGAAAGAGGAAGTCAGTGGCAAAATTTTCACAGAGAACAATTTTTATCATCACTAATACTAAACCTATTATTAGAAGGTTTAAGACTATGAAAATAAGTTTGTATATCCCGAAAATAGCATGAAAGACTGGAGAGTTTCAAATAAGGCAGATTTCAGAACCAGGTTTTGAACTGTAAGAGACACCCATACGCAGATATTGACTCACTGCAACTTACTAGTAAGGAATTGCAAGAAAGCAGGAAAGTAATGAGTTGCAACCTGGATGAATTAAGGAACTAGAGGTTGTCAAAATCTTCAGAGGTAGCATAACTTAATGATTGACACAACTGGTGTAAAGTAATACAGTTTGGGTGTCAAAATAGTGAAATCAGTGAAGAATCTAAGGGTAGAAACACCTAATATACAACTTCAAATATCATAGGAGATACTGTACTTAATTGATGAAAAGAGAAAGTGTTAAAACACAGCAAAGTGTGTGATGGAGGGTTTTCGGTACCAGTAGTAATTACTTGCCTTCTTGTTCCACTCTCATATAGAATGAGGGCAAAAATGAATGCTTATATGCATCCATACGAGCCCTACTCTCTCGTCTTACCTTTGTGGCCTTTACTTGAGAGGTAAGTTGGCTGTAGTAGAATCTTTCTGCAGTTTGCCTCAAATTCCAGCCTTCTAAATTTCTTCAACAGTGTTTCTCAAAAAGAATGTCACCTACTCACCAGTGACTCCCATTTGAGTTCCTGAAGCATTTCAGTACCACTCATGAATTGATCAAATCTACAAGTCACAAACCTAGCTGCCTGCATCTGAAGTGTGTCTATAACCTCCTTTAAAACTATCTAGTGGGGATTCCAAACAATACTCTAGACAGCATTTTATATGCTGTCTCCTTTACAGGCTAATCACATCTTCCCAAAATTCTCCCAATAAATTTAAGTCAAACACCACCTTCCCCACGACTGTTCACAGCTCTATTTCATATCACTGTGCAGTGTTATGACTATATATTTAATTGGTGTGACTGTCACACAGCTAGCTACTAATGATGTATTCGAACATTATGGTATTGTTTCTCCTGCTCGTCTCCAACACCTTACATTTTTCTACATTTAGTACTAGCTGCCATTCCTTAGACAACCCAGAAATTTGGTCCAAGTCATCCTGCACCCTACTACAGTCATTCAATGGCAACACCTTCCTGTACACCACACCATCAGCAGCAAACAGCCTCACATTGCAACTCACTCTGTCCATCAGGTCATTTATGTAGCTAGAAAATAATAACAGTCCTATCACATTTCCCTGGGCACTCCTGATGATACCATAATCTCTGATGAACACCCACCATCTATGACAGCATACTGGGTTCTATTACTAAGTAGTCTTGGAACCACACACATATTTGGGTACCTATTCCATAAGCGCCTACCTCATTAACAGTCTGTAGTGTAGTACTGTGTGAAACGGCTTCCGAAAATAAAGAAACACACAGTATGCCTGTTGCCCTTCATCCGTAGCAGCCAAGATGTTACGAGAGAAAAGGGCAAGCTGGGTTTCACACGATCGACGCTTCCTAAAACCATGTTGATGCATGGACATAAGCTTTTCCCTCTCAAGCAAATATAGTGTATTAGAACTGAGAGTATGTTCAAGAATTCTATAGCAAACTGATGTTAATTATATAGCACTGTAATTTCATGGGTCCGTTCTTTTGGCTTTCTTATACACGGGAGTTACCTGTGCCTTTTTCTGGTATCTTGGTACTTTGTGCTGGATCAGAGATTCAGAATATATGCAAGCTAAGTAAGGGACCAATGCAGCCGAGTACTCTTTGTAAAACCGGATTGGTATCCCACCTGGACTTGGCGACTTGTTTGTTTTCAACTCTCTGAGCTGCTGCTCTACACCAGCCATGCCTATTTTAATGTCCTCCATTTGGCAGTTAGTGCAACCATCAAATTAAGGTTATGATTGCATGGTCCTCTTGCATGAATGATTACTTAAATTTAAAACTTTGGCCTTCATTTTGCTGTCTTCTATCACCACCCTACAATGATCAATGAGTGACTGGATAGAGGCATTTGATTCCCATGCTGATTTTATGTTGGATCACAATTTGTGTGTGTTCTTTGCAAGATCTCTTGCTAAGGTATAATGGTGGTAGTTATTGTATGCTTCGCATATTACTGTTTTTATAGATGTGCACATTTCTACTAACTTTTGCCTGTCATCATTTGCGTGTTCTTTTTTGATCCTAGAGTGCAACAGCCTTTGCTTTTTCTGTATATTTTGGATATTATTATTAAATAATAACGGAATGGACAGCGTGTTGAAGAGAGCGTATAAAATGAATATTAACAAGAGCAAAACAAAAATAATGGAATGCGGTCTTAGAAAATCAGGCGATGCTAAAGGAATTAGATTAGGTAACGAAACAATGAAGGTGGTAGATGAGTTTTGTTACTTGGGTAGTAAAATAACATGCGATGGTCGCAGTACAGAGGATATAAAATGCAGAATGGCAATGGGAAGAAAAGCATTTTTGAAAAAGAGAAATTTGCTAACATCGAATATTAATTTAAGGGTAAGGAAGTCTTTTCTGAAGGCATTTGTGTGGAGTGTTGCCTTGTACGGGAGTGAAACATGGACGATAAGCAGTGCGGACAGGAAGAGAATAGAGGCTTTTGAAACGTGGTGCTACAGAAGAATGCTGAAGATTAGGTGGGTAGATCGCATAACTAATGAAGAGGTACTGAACAGAATTGGTGAGAAAAGGAATTTTTGGCATACCCTGACTAAAAGAAGGGATCGCTTGGTAGGACACATTCTTAGACATCGGGGAATCGTAAATTTAGCATTGGAGGGAAGTGTGTGGGGTAAAAATCGCAGAGGGAGACCAAGAGACGCGTATAGTAAACAGATTCAAGTGGATGTGGGTTGCCGTTCTTATGAGGAAATGAAAAGGCTTGCACAGGATAGAGTAGGGTGGAGAGCTGCATCAAACCAGTCTCCGGACTGAAGACCATAACAACAACAACATTATTAAACCACAGTGGGGCTTTCCCATCCTTAATCCACTTTGTCAGCACATATTCATCCAGTAATTTATATACAAGGCAGTCAAATTTTGCCCAAAATTCATCTACATCCACTGCACTGGAACTATTCTATGTCCATTCATTCCTTAAGTGCGATGCTGACAATTGAATATCTGCCCTTTCTAGCACAAACACACTCCTAGGCTTCTTGACCTATTTATTAACTTTGGTGTCCATTGTCACTATGGCGACTATCAGTAATCCCTGTCTCTACAGTGACTTCATTGACAATGTCTGGCCTTTTGGTAGCTATAATGTCTAAAATATTTCAGTGCATGTGAGCAGACCATTTAGTTGATCAAAGCAACATATGGAAAACATTCTCAACAATAGTTCTCAATACTGATTGTCTGTACCCCCATACTGAATGCATAGTATTCTCAGTCTATACTCAGCAGGTTTAAGTCTCCCACAACTAAATGTTTAGTCCGGATACCTTAGTACTACTGATTGCCAACTTTCTTTGAATGCCTCTACCACTGTGGCTGGTAAAAGCACCCAACCATTAACTTGATTTTGCGTATACCTGTTACTAGCATCCAGATAACCTCACTGTCACTCTTTACTTGACCTCATTAAAAGGAATGAACACACCTCCTATCATTGTACCTGATCTGTGTTATATACATCCAATTCTTTGCCAAATATTTTGGAGCTTCCAACATTGGGATTCAGCCAATTCTCAGTCCCCAAGGATTATTTGGGCATGACAACATTCCTGCAATGCAGTAAATTTAGTAACTTTATTTCTAAAACTTTGAAAATTTACTGTTAGTATTTTAACAGTTAAGATTTTGAATGCCACCCAATTTCACTGTCTGCATATCAATGGATGAGTGTTCACCAGAACTATCACCTAGCCTAAAATAATAATAATAAACGTGTACTCCACAAGTGCTTCGCTACCCAAGTAGCTGCTTTATTTGTGTAGTGCACCACATTCTATGATGGGGATCTTACATTTCCCCACACTGCAACACAGGTCCAGAAATCTGCAGACAGTTACTTGCTTTTCCATTCCATTTCCATATAGAACTATGTTGACAACAAGTGGAAATTGGCTAAGCAGGAATGGCTGGAAGACAAATTCAAGTTTGTAGAAGAATAACTAGAGGAAATACGGGTACCACTTACAGGAAAGCTAAAGACATTTGGAGAGAAGAAAAGCTGCTGTATGAGTGTGAAGTGCTCAGATGGAAAACCAGTACTAAGTAAAGAGGGGAAAGCAGAAAGGTGGAAGGAACATAGAAGAGCACCTATACACGAGAAATGAACTCCAAAGCAGTATTGTAGAAAGGGAAGAGGAAATGGATGATAATGTCATTTATAGGAGATACTACACTGCAAGAATAATTAGAAACATCTAAAGAGAAAGAAGGCTCTCCTGGAGTATATGGTATTCCAGAAAGTCATGGCTGCAAAATACTAACATGAATTAATTACATACCAATGGAAGAACTTTTAGAATCCAACCTCAGAAGATCAATTTGGGTTTGTGATGAATGAAGGAATACGAGGCAATATTCACTTTATCTTAGAAGATAAGTTAAGGAATGGCAAACCTACATTTTTAGCCTCCACAGATTTAGAGAAAGCTTTTGATAAGGTTGAAAGGACACAGTGGTTGGGACAGGAGTAAGACATTTGTAGCTTTTTACCAATGTTATTCCATTTTGACATTGAGCAAGCTGTGAAGGAATACAAGGAGAAATATGGAAAGATATTTGCAATTGTTTTGGAGACAGCAAAGGAGCTTTAAGAGCAACTGAATAAAATTATTGGTGTCCATAGGGTATAAAAGGAACATTAACGAGAGCAAAAACAAGGGTAACAGAATGAGTTCCAATAAAATTGGGCAATGCTAAAGGAATTTTATTAGGAAATTAGACAATAGAGGTAGTAGACCAATTTTGTTATTTGGGTAATAAAACAACTTATGATGACAGAAAGAGGATACACCTATACAAAATGCTGAATGGCTACAGAAAGAAAAGGCTATGAAATTTGCTAACATCTGATGTTTTTATAAAGTCTTCAAAGGCATTTGTCATGCAGGTAGCTTTGAAAGAGTGGATAGTAAGCAGTCCAGACAAGAAAATAATAATAAGAAAAAAAATATTCTCTATTACTTTACACTAAAAGCAGAAGTTGACATATATGATCTTGTATCCACGCATGAGAGAGAGAGAGAGAGAGAGAGAGAGGTTTATTGGGTCATTATCTTACTCATTCAGCTAATGTGACAAGATCTATCTATTTACATTGTAACATACCAAATATTATTACAAACACAGCAATAAAACTTACAACTAAGATAGTTATCTGTTCTAGGGTGCCACCAGTAATTCATGCAAACTAAGGCAGTAGAGTCCATGTGAAAGCTTAACTATTAGCATGTAATTTTTTCTTCATATGACATTTATCAGTTTATCATAACTATTATTAGGCTGGTGTTTAAAATATCAGAATTTGTAAGTTGTACCTGTTTCCTGTGTACTTACCAGAGACTGTCCCATTGTGTCTTCACTTTGGTATGCCTATATTTGATGAACCACTTTCGTAAGTATGAAATAATTGGAGTCCAGTGCTTTGACAATTCTATCCACTTTGCACTCTGAAAATAAATATTTTAATGTTAATACAAAGATCCACTGTAAGTATCTTGGAATTATAATTATACTACCTAAACCAAGTAGTTTCTAAGGTTTATGGAATATACTGAAATCTAAATCCAAGTATTGTACTGAAACATAAGTACTGAGATATTCAGAGTTGTACCACGATTATTGTATGAAGTGCACAAATTTTCACAACTACATACAGCACATCAGCTACTGATTTGAGCATTTATAACCCTTTCCAGTCCAAATTTTATTAATCTGTGAACCAAAGTATTTCTTTGTATATTTCTATTCATAATGATTGGAATAATGTATTTTTTGAATTTTTGAGAATTTGTGTGTGTTTCGAGGGAAATTTGGGATGACTTCATATGAAATAATTGGGCAGGATATATTTCCTTTCCGTTACCCAACACCATTTGTCAAACTGTTTGCTACTAATTTAGACATTTTACAATAATTTATTAATGGAATTTTCAAATTGTTTTGTTTCCTTTACATTGATATAGTATCAATGTGTTGTAGCCTAATGCTGCTCTGTTTCCTCAAAGTAATGGTAGGCATGCTACCTGCAATGAATTTTGGAATTCCCTGCAGTGTTCTTTATAATCTTTGGTCAGATAATTGGGCCGCGAGTAACAAAGATGATGATGCCATATGACATCAATGGGCTGAAAGAGTTCTGACTACTTGCCCATCTCTTCAACAATGATTAGAAAATAATGTTAACATGTAACTTGGTACCCAGAAACTGAAGTCTATGTCTGAAGTGTTATTAACCTGACTAAAGTATTATATCTAATTTTACCCTCTTGGCCCCATACTGCAAGTAATTCCGTATGTTGAAAATATTAATACCAGAACAGCAGCACTTTTATTTACCTTTCTTTCTTGCTGCAACATTCAATTGTGAATTAAATACTCATGTTGCACTTTCTTTTATTCTATCCTGTGTGTGAGCTATTACTATCTTCAGAGTGTAATGCAAAAACATGTGAGCACAGGTAAGTATTTTACCCTCTTTTTGTTCTTTTAGTGATAATCAGTTTTCATACAGGGTAACAACCATCTTTAAAATTATAACCAAAGGCTCCAAGGTTATTTTAGTGTTGTTGATACAGATCCACCACAAATCTATCACCAGTCTCATCAGCTGTGATACTTGTTCCTCACTACAGCAAAAATCATTAGTATACATCAATTGCAAAGTATGTATCAGAAGTTGCCACATTTTGAGACAACTGCTACAGCTACATGACAAATGCCGTAGTCATTTCAGCAGAATAAGTACCAATTTATGTACGAGGGTTGGAACTTAAATAGTGGAAACACTGCTGTAGAGAAACTATGCCATTCAATCTACTATTGTCACTGATACCATGCATTGTTGACATACCTATCTTACCTCCAAGCAAATGGACTGACCTATCTCTCATCACCGGCAAGTGCACAATCAAGAGAAATACAGAAACTTTAGTGAGCGATCTAACATAATGGTGTCACTATGTTTCCAAAACAGGAATAACGGATATGGATCAAGATTGAATGTGCCACAGGTCATACAGCACAATGATGTCATCAAGGTCTTCAAGAGGCGTGCGGGGAATCGGCATTGCCGTACAGAACAGTGGCACGTTGGGTAAAAGCATTCAATGAATGTTTGAAAACTGTGGCAGACATGTATCGGGCAGGTTGTTCTAGCATATTACTATTTGTTCTTGGAATGTCACCTATGACCAGCTTTGAAAAAGAACTGACAACACTTTCTGCACAATCCAGCTATCACATTTTGCACAACATTGTGTGGGCACAAACAGTGCAAGCTGTGGCTGTTCTGTTCAGTTGGTGGGACTAGGAAGTACTGTACCATCCATCATACTCCCCAGAATTAAGCCCTTGAGAGTTTGATTTGATTCCAAAGATGAAGGAACCACTTCGTGGCATTCACTTCAGAACTGTTCTGGAGATTCGACAGGCAGTAGATGCTCCATTCACACCATCAACAGAACAGGCTCTGCTAACTGTATACTATGCTTTCCATATTGCTGGCAATGGGTTCTACCAAAAGCTGCTGGGTATTTTGAAGGACAGTAACAGTGGGCAAACATGTAATACGCTCTTATCAGTTGTGAATAAACAGTTGTCACTATTTAAGTTCCAACCCTTGTAAATTACAAGGACTCTTACAAGAGAGTTAGTACATATTTTGATAAGGACCTCATGTCTGAAAATTTCATCCAGGGACACTATGAACACTTTTCTTATCTTTGTGAATGCGAAACAAATCTCTTCTGCTGCAAGCTCTTTGTTTTCCACATTTTGGGAGGAGGTATTATGGACAAATACAAGAAAAAAAAGATGTGTAAAATATGAACTCAACAATCAATACCTTAAGAGCTATGAGCACTTGACCAGTATAAACAAACATGTAAACACAGGTAAACGGTGGTCTTGGGGTAAAGCGCTCTACTGGAAACCAAAGCCTTGTGGGTTCAAAACCTAGTTGGACCTCTGATTTTTTTTCAGTCTGCCCTTTAATACATCCTTCACCTCTAAACGATGTGAGGAGTCGCCAGAAACAACACGTGGTTCTGATTCCACGTCAAACTGTAGGTCCCCTTCCCCCGGTTGGATAACTGGGGTAGGTTAGGGATGTGCAAGTCGCCGAAGTTGCATCCAATTGAAAGACTTGCCCCCAGGCCACTGATCCACATGAAATAGAACCAAATATATAGAAAAGCTCTAAGATATGCATTTCAGAACCCATGTTTACTAGACATTTTGGTCTCGTTTTGGTCCACGTTAGTCGTCCTAAAAAATGAAAAGCAATGAGCCTGCAGTAGTTTAGATTTGTTTCATAGTGTTTAAAAGTAAAGAAATGCTCATAGCATCAATGGACAACATTCTTGGACATGGGTACGTATTCATTCTCCTGTATATGTCCTCAAAGTTGGGAATGGGAATTTCCAAACACCTCATATATAATGTAGCAGTAGTGCCAAAAATCTGCAGAAGTTCTTGTTCGATTTATTCAAACTCGAACATGATACTCTATTGAACATTCAGTCTGTAATAGAGAAAGGGGAGATAACCACAGAGAGAGAGAGAGAGAGAGAGAGAGAGAGAGAGAGAGAGAGAGAGAGAGAGAGAGAGAGAGAGAGAGAGAGAGAGAGAGGGGGGCAGGCTTAAATTCCAGTAGCACATTGATGTGATTTTTCTTTAATCTTCAGATGCTCACATACAATGACGAAAAAAGCATTACAGAAAAGTGGATCTCGATAAGAGGGTCTAGCTTTTTAATTCAATGAGGCTCAACTCTTGTAAATTTACAACACTTTCTTCTGAGCTAGCTATTCCAGATATAGCTAGCAGCATAAACTAGGCTGTTTGCAGTAACATCTACACATATAATATTCATAGAATATATGACATCAACTGCGATTGGGCAAAGCTGAAAATGTGTACCCAGCCGGGATTCGAACCCGGGTCTCTTGCTATCTAGGCAGTTGCGCTGACCCCTACACCACTGGGGACACAGTGATAACCGCACCTGCAAGGACTACCTAGGCACGCCTCCCGTCAGATACAAATTTCCAGCTTCGCCCTGCCCAGAAAGCAGGAGACCCGGGTTCGAATCCCAGCTGGGTACACATTTTCAGCTTTGCCCAATCGCAGTTGATGTCATATATTCTATGAATATTAAATAATAACAACTGCAGGATCAGAAGTGACGTCTATTCTTTCGGAACAGACGCCATATGTATATCTACACATATAATGAGGATTTCTCGTGACTGCAAGAAAATGGGACGAAATTCATTTCAATTTTTGTAACTTGTTGCTTAATGATGTTGAAATTAAGAACGCAATTGAAGGAAAATTTTACATTATATTAAAACGCTTCACCGCACTCGCTTATTAGAAAAAAATAAATAAATAAAACACTTAGACGAATGTCATCTGTACCATGAATTAGCTCTTTCGTGGTTAATTATTCAGTAACTGCTAACAGACCTCCATCGCTGTAACACTTCACTTTTCTTCCCGTTACTTTCCATTCTAGCTATTAGGAAGACGCGTGCTTATTTACCACTTTAATATTTGGGTCAGGGACGCTTTTGTTCAGAGCCGTTGCTGACGGAAGCTTTCACGCATGCCACACAGCCTCCAGCCTAGACCACTCCAGCCTAGCGTCCCGCACGTCTGGGGAGCCGGCAGGAGGGCAGGAAGCACCCCAACTTTCACTTCGCTACCGGCCGCCACCCCGCATTCTCCCGCCACACCCTTACTTTAGGAGTGTCCAGATAAATGGTGACAACGGACACGGCAGAGAAAGCCTTTTTCTGCAGATACCAGAGGAAAATGTTCAAATGTTTGTAGAGCTTATGGGACTTAACTACAGGGTCATCAGTCCCTAAACTTACAAACTACTTATGATCTAGCTAATACTAAGGACGGCACAAATATCCATGCCGAGGGGGATTCGAACCCCCGACCGTAGAGGCCGCGCAGACCGTGACTGACGCGCCTCAATCCCCTCGGCTACCGCGGCCGGCGATACCAGAGGACTCGTTTCCAAAAAAAAAAAAAAAAAAACACAGCGACAGCATCGCAGATAAAACGTGAACCCTGCAGACGGGAAGAAGACAACCAAACCCCTGCAGTGCACACGTGTGTGAGTGGGAGAGAGGCTGGCATGCAGTATAGATAAAGTGGTTCCGACAAAACAATGTTTCTGGCCAGGGAGAAAGACCCTGATAAATGGCATACGAGACAGGCCTAACATAGCCGCCACAAACAACTGTTTTTTAGAACCAAGGAGGATTGCAGAAGATACAGACAACACGCTTGGAATGTGGAAATGACGCCAGTTCGAAAGTCTCATCTCAACCCACAGAAAATTTCCACCGGGAGAGAGGCGGCGTCGTGAAAACTGCGATCAGCTATTGGATGACATTGCAAAACCAACCTACCAATCACAGAGCCAAAGAGACGAAAAGTTCGAGGAGAAGCTGTAGCTGGAGAGGAAACTTGGTCCATCGCTAGAGAAGCGAAGAGACATGATGGCAGCTCGCGCCTTGGCGGAGGCGGGACTTTACGCCTTCGCTCTGGGTCGCGCCGCGCCACTCAGCCGCAGAGCGCGGAGTAGACGAGGGCAGGCGCGTCATGCTGCCGACACACCGCACCGAACCAGCGCCTGACGCCCACGTGAAGGCAATGTTGGTCAGATAGGAGATTACCTCTCCCTTCCCCGTCCAAATCTGAGTCGTGTTCATGCATAGTCTAACCGGCTGCGAGAAATGTTTTGCAAATCTTTTAATAAATAAAACTAAATTACATGTGGTTATCCTCTGTGTAAACTATTCTATTCTCAATCCCTCGAATCAAATGTCCCTACCAGACTAGTTCCATAATTAATCATTTTTATTTCATTTTACTGCAGTGTGGGTGTTATTCATGGAAAGGTTTTAGTTTACCACACCACCTTGCCAGTTCTTCAAATGATAGAAAAAATCCCTTTCTTCAACCTTTAAGGAAAATCTCCCTTTAATGTAAATTATAGCCTGTAATCACGCGGTTCAACAAATTGTGACGCACCTTTTTCCAAGATTTGGAAAAGCGATAAAATTGCGTCCGATTGGTCTTAACTCTTATGGGCCAACCGACAATATCATGTCTCTATTTTTCATTCGTAAAGGAAGCAGCAGAGGCTAGAATGGTTGTTCTAAAAAATAAAGGCAACAGTTGAAAAATTAGCTTTCACGGACAGCTATCACATAAAACACCACAGTGGCTACTCTGAAAACAGTAAAGCGAGTTGTCACAATTCCCTCGACTTTTTTTTTTTTTAATTGTGGTTTTAGGGCGCACAACTGCTCAGGTCATTAGTGCCCAACACTCCCCATAGTAAAATCGAACCGGGGTTAGAACTTAACTGGCTTTCGCCAAATTTGCACGATATATAAAAAGTAAAACCCTGTTAGCAGAATGCGGATCATCAGCTAAAATATCAGACATTTCAAATGGTAAACATAGATCACGAGGGAGACGATTAAAAACGGAAAATTGCAGTAAATGGTGGTACACACTAAAAGGTTCATCACAGTGCTCACATAAGGGAGCAGGATCACCATGAAGTAAATACTGGTGGCTATAATACGGCAGTGGCCAATACGAAGCCGGGCCAGGACAATCTCCTCTCGACGAGAGGGTCGAGATGACGTTGACCAAAGATCAACCTTCCCTCGACTTTTCCAACAGGGGCAGTCGCACGTTTCGCATGTGCCTTGCGCCGACCCTGCCAGTAAACTTTAGTCCACAATCTGTCAGCAGCTGAGAGGTTACGAGCCAACTTTGATAATCTTGTACCATAGGTACGTAATAGAAATGTATTTCACGCGTTAACTTCTTGAAAGTAGCAATATAATTGAGCCAGCCCTTTAGAATTACAACTGTACTTCAGTTCAACACATTTCAAAACTTATTAGAGTTTTCTCTGCACCAACCCACAACTTACGCTGTTAAAGCGTCGTATATTCAACATGACAACAAAATTTTGGTGTTTTTTATACCAATACATGAAAAGAAATATTTGTAAGGCATACTGTAGGAAGTTCCTTTGCTGGTATTTAACTAAAAAATATACTTCGAAAAGTCCCTGGGTGTACCCTGCCCTTTCAATGAAACAAGATGTCAGGAGCACTGATGAACTGAATCCTGAAAATGGTGACATGTCCGATAGTCGAAATAGTGCCTGTTGGTCACTATGAGCAGGCAGAGTACACACATGGACTGTTCAACCAAAAAATAAGCTAGAGAAACTGAAGAATCACATTCTACTAGGAGACCCGTGCGAATATTTCAATATGACAAAATATGTGGGAAAAAATGTAAGTAAAAGTTGAATGTTCACGCATAGCTTTCTTCAGAATCAATGCAAGTGTTTAAAAGCGCAAATGAAAGAGCTTGATCCGATGAGTTGTTACGTCAAAAAGAACTGCGTACCTTAATTAGAACCGAAGATATCTTAAAACAAACCGAATATTTAAGGACAGAAGGATACCGCGTTTGAAAAAAAAAATAAATAGATGGAGGGCCTTAATTTTGATATTTTGTGACAACTCTGCCACTGAATACCTTTCGTTTAAAACAAAAATGAAGGAAATCGGCCGGGTAGTTTGGTCTGGCTGGCTGACTTTGGTTTTCGTAGAATTTTTTTAATATACAAGATATTTTCATCCTCTCACTTCTCTGTGATTGGCATCAAACTGAAGCCAGAACATAGCCACTTCGTTCTGCTTTCACTGAAATCAGTTTGAAAATCTCAGTTATTACCTGAAGATTTAGAAAATGGTTTGTTAGAAAAACATATGTAGCACTTAAAAAAGAGGGAGGGGAAAGAATCCATTTCCAGGATCATTAGTTTAAGTATTCATTAACAGCCCAAGGAAAGGCAGCGAGAGTTGTATGGGGAGAGGGGTGGGGGGCAAAGAGGAAGAGACGGGAGGGATGTGAGGTCAAAGGCACACACGTCATTGGTACCAACATGGACCATCACTTGCAGGTGATTGCACCCCGTAGTCTTCATGGCATCGGGAAGGACCCGTTGCACACCTGGAATGACTCCACCCGTTATGCTCACAATGTGCAGCCATATCCCTAAGCGGGGCAATAGTGGATATTCCGATACCACCCGTCTGCTTGGACACAACAAAACGAAACACGTAAAGAAATAAATGCATTCTTATAAAATTGGTCAACACGAACCGCGTAAATAAATACATTCTAATAAATATTACCTCTGACACATTTACAATATAATCAGCGACTAGTAATAAACAGAAACACATCTATGACAAAATGACATAATACATGACGCAATTGGTCAAGTCCGACGGGTGGTATCGGACAGTCAAGGTGACACCATTACCCGCGTAACATTGGAATTCCTAACTACAAGCAAACCCACCCCGTGATAACACGGATCTTGCAGGTTGGAAGGTAACGTCAGCATAAGCGACACCATCTGGCTCAGGAACATTGTCTGGCACAGACAACACCTCAAACCTGTCGGTAAGACGAATCGGGGAGGCCTCACGATCGGTCCCCTACAAGTCTTTCACTGCCTGCCACCTCCCTCGCGATCACGGGTGGGGTGTCTGCCTGACCGAGTAGTGACACGTCTCGTCGCAGCCGCTGGCCGATCGGTGGACACGCCGGACGCGACAGACACGTCCATTCAGTTACAACGGCCCGCCCACAATAACGGTGCCCTCGACCGCAGCCTCCAGCTGTGCGACCGAGGTTAACGCTGCCTGAAGCTGCGAACCAAGTGTCGCCAGCTCAATTTGCATCCGCACACAGCAGTCACACTCCCTGCTCATTACATCAGTACCCAGAGAAATGAACCGATAAAAAGGCACGATGGAGACTCGACAGTTTCCAACTACGGTAAACAGACGACTATAGAGAATCACGCGGCCGGAAAGTGTGTAACCAGATACTTAACGCGAATCTAAGTCTAATAGAGAACGATAAATTTAAGTAACTGAAGAAGAACCGCACAGAAAAGCATAAATATGTCGCTTGTAGCGAGAATCAACTGGTGCTACTGACGAAAACAAAAACGAACCACTGACGTGGTCATAATAGTGCGATACACAGCTATCACAGACTACAATATTTTGAAGAAACGCGAGAGTGGGCTTACTCAATACAAAAATAAGCAACGAACGTAAGAATTAAAACTGCAGAGCAGACAAGTAAATGAAAGTATCTCGCTGGTACGTAACGTTTGAGCATTGTCGTGCTGCCTGCCGGCCCAATGGCTGATGGCGTGCAAGTACGGGTGGTGTGAGATTTTCTGTAGACGCTTTGGCCCAGACAGCCATTTAGTTTGCGGCGGACGAGGACGTAGAAGAACAGCAATGGATTGCCTCTCACTCGTTAAGTGGGTATTGAAAACAGGCAAACAATTATTTAAAAAAGATTATTTTAAGTAGAGCTAAGCAGTCCGTTCTATAATTGCAGATTTCATCTCTGAAAACATCAGCCACTGCATTTATTACCTCATTTTAAATGTTCCTATTTGTTGCAGAAAACTATAGACGCTACTAAGGAGCGTCAAACTCGACCTTTTTAAGAAGTGCGTGTAATTTCCTTTGTTCGCACAGTCTGTATTTTCCTGGTGACCTGTAAAGTGTATTTACTGTTTCGCTAAATAGCAAACTGCATTATAAAATCTTCAATACTTCGCTGATCTTTCTAACTTCCTCATTGCGCAATTCTGTTCCTATCCTTCTTTAACAACTCTAAAATGTTCAAATGTTTGTTAAGCTTAAGGGACTTAACTACGGGGTCATCAGTCCCTAAACTTACAAACTACTTACGAAATACCAACAACTAAGGACGGCACAAATATCCATCCCCGAGGGGGGATTCGAACCCCCGACCGTAGCGGCCGTGCAGACCGTGCCTGAAGCGCCTCAGTCCCCTCGGCCACCGCGGCCGGATAACAACTCTAAAGAACGGCTATTCCGGCAGGTCATGCAATAAATCTGTAGTAGAAACGTGAATTTAACACTAAATATTTCTCCTCTGCAAAATGAAGATGATTAAATCAGAAGACCTTTCTTATTTCAAATAGTTTTCTTTGTACCAAATATGACATGTCAAAATCTGTTACATCACAGCCGCAAAGCTAGTCTGGTAACTCTTACTTTTCCTTACAAAAATGTCTCAAATCTCTTTCCTATAAGCCAGATTTTGGTTTTATACACGTTGATACATTTAAGGAAAGACAGCGTCTGTCATTAGTAATAATTATTCTGTGTTAATAGGTCATGAAAAAAGAGTGTGTAATAGATTTTGCCCAATGCTTTTACTATTTTAAAACTACAGCAAACTTCACGTTCCAAAGGAGCGCAAAACGTAAGCAACACAGCAACGGGCTAGCAGCGGCCAACGCGTTGTGAAGTTTACCACCGCCTTGGCAAGCCACCTGAGCGACCGGCAGCCGGGGAATGATTCGTGCTCGACGCCTTTACCTCGTGTTATGCGCGGCTGCCTACTGCCAGGGGCTAGGCTGATGGCAGCTACAGCGTTAAAGCATTATCGCGTATCACGCTTCTTACGTGATACGAGGCAGGGGTCGGCAACGAGTCGATCGCAATCTACTGGTAGGTCGCGAGTGTTTATTTTGTAGATCGTGTGAGTACTGATGGCGCAGAAGAAAAATTGTTGAATAAAATGGACAATTGTTTTTCGTACCACTCAAAATGCATATGCAATATGTAATATTCGTTCGGTACGTGTTTGGAGAAGACGTCGAGTTTCATACCTCGTGTCATTGAAGACGATTAGAATATTAACCTCTTTGATGCAGTAAACTACGAACTTCCCATCTAAATTTTGAGAAACAACTTATTTCAGAACCCAATAACAGTTGAGCTCTAAATCACCAGGAGAAATACTCTATCAGTTAATGTTGCACTTAGAATAAAGGGCTTGTTTGCTCCTTCTTACTAATATGAATTCTATTAAAAATAAACGCAGATAAGTTTAACTGACCAACACCTTGATTCTTGTATTTGACTGTGTGTAACACGTTATACACCAAATATAATGGACAATGGTAAATGAACATCTACTCAAGTTTCAGAATAAATGTAAAATAATATTTCTAAAATATTATGGAATAATTTTTAGATGTTTTGAACAAATAGTGATGAAGTAAAAGTTTATCGTTAAATACAGTTTTGCAGTACTTAAATATTAAAAATGAGGAATTACTGTATTATTGAAAGGAGTATATCACTCTGATGCAATGGTTTGAAATAGTAGATCGCCACGGCTTTGCGGTTGCCTGCCCTTGATCTGAGGCATTAGTAAGCAATATCACAGTCTTCAGCGTTTTATTCAGGTGTCAACACACGACCCGTATACTCCTCAGGTACATCCTACTATAACAAGAGAGGAGAATTGAAAAACTTGGAAGGTACTATAACTATACTCAGAATGTACTAATAGGATGAGTCTCGAACCCCGGACACTTTGCTTCAGAGTCTCCACGCCGACTTTCAGCGCCTAATTTGCAACAGTATCACATCAATCTGATACTGTTGATAGTATTACAATAAACTGGTTTGAATTTATGTAAATTTGACACCCTGTTCTGCACGGTTACATGAACTGGTTTTCCTTCTTTTACACAAGGTTTGGAACTTAAACAGTGGCGACTATTTGAAGAGTGGAATTGCTAAAGGTGCTAAGTGCCGAAAATGAAATTGTCGAGGAAACGAAAAGAACTGCACATCTGTGAGAAATGGATATTTATTTCCAACAAAACACATTAACTCTTTATATGGTTATACAAATGTTGACAAAGGTTTTTCTACTTATGTTGAAAAATCAAAAAGTTACGTAGCATTTTATGCAGAAAGATGTAAGTGCAATAGGTTTTGTCATAGGTAATAGATCTAAGTGCCACGAGTCAACATTGACTTTATGGCTGTCGGAAAAAGTCGTTTTCGTACACGTAGTCAATAATAGTGGAAAATCGTTTTCTTATTTGGTGCCAGGTGAACAGTAGCTGGAAGTTTTATGTCACAGATGCAGTGTCTTTCGTTGTCTTGCCTTTCTTCAGGACATGAAAATTCTCCCAATCACACTGATCGGAAAAGCTTTTTCAGGACACAATATCAGGCTGCTGTTTGCTTATTTTGATCAAAGAAAGCTGTGTCTTTGAAAACTTCATAACTTGATTTTTTCTTCGTAACAATTGTTTGATTTTTTTAGCAGAAATATTAAAGGTATTTAAAAATTTAGCTTCGCATACTGTTTTGAGGTCTCCTGTCCCATCAGGAAGTGTGTAGCAGAGAGTGGACTGACTTATCTCTCTGCGTCTTCATTATAGGTCCCATGGCGTCGTCTTTGAGTAAGAAAAACCTTTATACGCCCCATCAGGTAATTGCCTTGTTGGTTCCGATCAAGTTGATGGTATTCTTCAAAGACCTGACAGCTGAGTTTTCATGTTAACTGTACTTACTCTTGCAAAACACCAAAATAAACGAAAAATATGTACATCAACCTGCTACAACTGGAAAATGTAGGCTTGTTTCATATTATAAGTTTACTGTAAAGATGACTTATTTTGCAGCAATTTCCCTTCTTGTTCTGCTTCTTCTGCGTGATGTACGACGTTCCGCTTAATCTTGCCTTATCCCGATTCTTCCGGAACGTAACGTTCTTAACACTTCTATCACCACTAAAATCACTGGCGTTCATATTATTATTATTAACAGGTACATCATTTAGCGATAGCGAGCAACAGCTTCAGTAAGCAAAACAATAGCGTTGTGGCATAACCTTGACTACAGACTGCTGTTCGGCTAGCGCCAGATGCCTGTGGCACATAGATCCATTAGCAGCGCAGGCCCATCTGGACATAGGACTAGTGCAATCTCTTGGGGTCAGTAGCAACTACAAGGAATGACTGGAGCACATAAATCTCTTAGAGTATTGCCGCGAAGACATAGATCGGTTAGCAGTGAAAACCCCCGTACGTCAAAAAATGGCACATCCTTTAGCATTTCCACTCTTCATTTATTCACAACCGATACAAAAGCGTTACATGTTTGCACCTGTAACTGGCATACAAAATAGTCACCAGCGTTGTGTAGAACCCATCGCCAGCGATGTGGACAGTGTAGATACAGTTAGCAGAGCTTGTTCTGTTAATGGTGCGAATGGAGCGCTCTACATCGGTCATCTTCGGAATCAAAGTCACAGGAATTACGTCCGGGTAGTATGGTGGATGGTACAGTCCTTCCCAGTCCCATCGACCGAACAGAACAGCCACAGCTTGCGCTGTATGCGCCCAGTCATTGTCATACAAAATGATTGGTGGGTTGTGCAGAAAGTGTTGCCACTTCTTTCGGAAAGCTGGTCGCAGCTGATGCTCCAAAACCGAACAGTAATACTATGCACTGAAGGTCTACCGTGAAGGAACGTAATGCGTTAGCATAACACCATCACAGTCGTGCATGAGAATCACCATAACTTTCACCATACTGGCGCTCTGACGCACTTTCAGCTTTCACGGCTATCCATAATGACGTCATTCGTTGGACTGTTTTCAGTTTTGGCTCGTACGATGTGGCCCGTGTTTCATCCAATGTTACGATACGGCGTAAGAAAGCCTCTCCTACGCGCTCACGGCGCTCTAAGTGCGCTCTAAGTGCGTCTGAGCAGCGTCGTAAAGCCACTCTCACACGGAGCATGGTTCTCCCGAAGTTTCCTGGATGGCGCGCTCGTCAGTCGGCTGCAGAGTAGGAATGCGGCTGAAAAACACCGTCTCTCTCACACGGTGGAAAATTGGGTGAGGAAGCGTATAGGCCGGCTTCGCTTGGGTGGACGCTATGACGCACAACACGGCCGCGCTGCTTTATTTATCTAACGATTGTGAAGAACTATTCGGTAAAAAAATTTTATTCTCGCACATCTTTTAACTGCATTCTTCAGTTTCATGAAGATCTATCTACTATTTTGTTTGTGGTTATAGTTCTTGTGATATTAACGGATTCACTATAGTACTGCAAGAAATCCGAAAATTTTGCATTGAAAAATAGAGGTCGCTATGAATTTGCGTTTGGTGCAAGTTAGGTCATATGTTGCTGCGTATGAAATGTAGCTAAAATATTGAATTATTCTTTGAAGTTGGAAGGATGTCGCTACCTAACACCAATCTCGAGATAATGGGTTGTATGTAAGGCACTTGTTCCATACCATGCGCGTCACGAAGAAAACGGAAAGAAAATTTTCATAAAATCCCTTACATATTTTAAACGATTGGAGGTATCTAAGCAAGATTTTATCAAACGATAGCACGCAAAGGAGAGATTTTTTTTCATACGATCAATTTACGAAACTTTCACATAAATCACAATATTTAACAAAGTACAGATTTTAATGAATGCAGTAGTGGGCTTTTTAAGGGCCATCAATAGCTGGTAAAATAAAAATTGCCGTCTTTCTATGTAAGTGAAGAAGTTACTCATTTAATTTTAGAATGGACATTTTCATGAAGTACAAATTATCTTGCCCTCAGTATTATTAGTTTCAATATTCTGGACGACT
The DNA here is from genome assembly GCA_026315105.1 of Locusta migratoria. Lineage (NCBI taxonomy): Eukaryota > Metazoa > Arthropoda > Insecta > Orthoptera > Acrididae > Locusta > Locusta migratoria. The sequence continues at coordinate 478,172,009 of CM048755.1, read as the reverse complement.
GATTACCCTGCCGTTTAGTCCCCTTACAAATCGGAACACTATGTTCTGTTGCTATTTTATCTGCATAAAGATGTTGGTGAAAATAATATTCGTTAGCTCTGCTATGTTTTGGCAGAAGAACCGGATTTTAACATCGGGACAAGGGAAGTTACGTTGTCAGGGACAGGATGTGAAAATACGTTTGTCAGAAGAAGAAAAGCCGGGTAGGTCACAAATGTGTAGTTACATTGAACCTCTCGTGGTATCAGATACCTTAGTATATTTCAATGGTGAAAATTGTGTTTGAAAACAAGCGAAAAAATCTATTTTTTGTATCTAAATCTTAGAAATACAAAAGCTTAACTTACTGGAATCCTGTAAACCAGCCAAGATGGTCTAAATTGAATTCTTCTGACAAGCTGAGATGTTTGTGATAAAAAACATCGCGCTTTGTTGGGACACTAAAATATATGTACTCTAAATGGTTTTCCTTATCTCTCAGAAATTTGTATACATATGTAATCATCTCATCGGTTTGTTCTATATCAATTAAAAACATACAGCGATATCGAATTCCACTGTAATTTCAAATCAAGAAGCTATTTATTTCACAGCACTACTTTTTTCCCCTTTTCCAGAGTAATATTTCAGTGATGAGATTTCGTTAATATGTTCAAATGTTTGTTAAGCTTATGGGACTTAACTACGGGGTCATCAGTCCCTAAACTTACAAACTACTTATGAACTACTTACGAACTAGGACTGCACAAATATCCATGCCCGAGGGGGGATTCGAACCCCCGACCGTAGTGGCCGTGCTGACCGTGACTGGAGCGCCTCAGTCACCTCGGCCACCGCAGCCGGCTCGTTAATATGCAGACACTTTCGTTGTAATGCTAAAATCCGCCTCTTTTGTCAAAACAATAGTTTTGAAACTAACGTTTTTATGCGTTTGCACTTACCACACAATATTGAACTGTATTTAGTAATACTGAGGGCAAGACAAGTCAGTAGTATATGAAAATGACCATAAGCGATATAAAATTAAACAAATTGCTCACTTACGTTGTAAAAATAAAGACAAAGCAAATTTAGTTTCACCAGGTATCTGTGACTCCTTAAAAGTCAATTACTTCATTGAATAAAATCTGTAGTTGCTGGAATAACGCGCTTCATATGCAAGTTTCGTAAATTAATAACGTGACAAAATAAACTTCTCTTTGCGTATTATCATTTGATAAAATCTTGCTTCGATACCTCCAATCATTTATGAGATATAAAGGATTATATAATAATTTCGTCCAGTTTTCTTCGCTGACGCACGGGATCGGGAACAAGTGCTTTACATACAACCAATTATCTCGAGATTGGGGATAGATAGCGACATCCTTCTAACTTCGAAGAATAATTCAGTATTTCAGCTAAATTTCATCCCCAGCAACATATGACCTAACATGTATCAAACGCAAATTCATAGCGACCTCTATTTTTCAATGTAAAATTTTCGGGTTCCTTTTAGTACTGTACTAAATCCGTAAATATCACAAGAACTATGACCACTAACAAAATAATATTCATTTTATCACGAAGCAGAATAATGCATCTAAGTCGTGCGAGAATCATTTTTTTACCGAATAGTTTCTTTATAATTTATTACTATTGTTCTCACACTGTAGTGAACCGTCGAATTTTATGAACATAAGAAATAGGTGGTAATGCAGTCGTTCCATCCATGTAGACTAACATTTAAGAGAGTATTTCCTTCCGTTAACATTCGATATGTTTAATATTCCCGGCTCGAGTCGGCGCCGGCACGAACCGATTGGGCTACGGTGTTGCTTCTGCAGCACAAGTATCACAAGTCTCCAGCCTGCTTTCAGCTGAAGCTCCTCTGAATGATTTTTTTTTTTCAATTATACTTATGATAATATGTTTATTTTTCTTCTATTACTATTAATTCTTTAATATGAATTTAAAAAATTAAGAAATGTTTAGTTTTTCACATAAGGAAAAACTTTCCTAAATGTTAGTCGAAATTAATGGGATGGGTCCATACCACATATTTCTAATGTGTTTATAATTCTATGAGTCACTACAGTGTGCAAACAATAGTAATAAAATTACAAAATCAATTAACAGTTAGCTGGCTCAAAGTAGATGGCAGTGAACAAGTACTGGTCACACCCGTGTTTCCTTCGATCTTCCAGTGACAGTGGGTGACGATCCCTTGTTGCTGGCCACAAGCCCACTAAGAACCAAAAAACAAATCACAACATGAAACAAATGACACCTGCTTCTCATCCTCTACTGATCTGCAGTGTCTGAGCCTATACTAAATCTGCGCGTTTTCCGTTCATTTAAAGTATAAAAATCGATATGAAATTACCATGGAGACAAGGAAAATTGTGAGAATCAGGAAATGTTCATAGAAAAGCAGTTTCCACCAGACAGCTTCCTAACATAATAAATAAAAATTCTGAGAACCGTGTAGAGTTCTTTGAAAGTGGAGATGAGCTGAAACATGTACAGCGTGCACCACATAAATCTGGCACACCTGACGTACCCCCCATGGCCATAAGTTGCAGCATCCCTCATCAGGAGGTAACTAAATGTCTTTAATTTTACTGTTATGCACTCCTACTTTAGTCTCGGTGTGAGGGATAGCGCTTTTATGTGAGCCACTACATATAAATTTTTTCACCTTGTGGTAGAACATTTTCTGGGACTTACAAAAGCGAAAAGTAAGAGAAGGTTCAAATGTTTGTTAAGCTTAAGGGACTTAACAGTGGGGTCCCTAAACTTACAAACTACTTATGAACTACCTTATACTAAAGACGACACAAATATCCATGCCCGAGGGAGGGATTCGAACTCCCGACCGTAGCGGCCGTGCAGACTGACTGGTGCGTCGCAGTCCCCTCGACCACCGCGGCCGGCTTAAGAAAAGGCTAAATAGTGTAATCTTAGGTGTAGATGCATCAATAAATGTAAGTATATTTTTGGGTTTCTTCCGTTTATTATCCTCAACTAGAAAGTCATTGAGAAGAATTTCAGAAATTTTATTTCAGTTCATCAACTGCAAATTCGCAGTTTACATTGTTTCTTCTCTTGTAGTTTGAAACACGAAATATGTATTCCATTAATTGTACAATGTGGACAACAAACTACGTGTATATCACTTTAGTGAAGTATTACCTTACATAAAACCATAGCAGATCATTGTCCATGGTAATCAGTTGCTGCCCAAGAAAAATTAGGGTATAGCTATTTTCTGGTTATGAATTATTAACACATCACGAGGGACCAACATACGTGGCCAACAAATAATTTTTCCGGCATTGCAGTGCTTTACGCCACGCTCAACACACGCCGAGTTCGTAGGCTTGCGGACGCGGCATGATGCCGCTCAGATAACTCACAATTACTTGTGAAAGGAGGTAGATATCAGTGCGATAACCATTTCAAAAACGTTTCTGTTCTTTTAGCTCAATTTCACTCGCTGTAATGTACGCCCTAAAATGCATAGTACAGTAAGCTGCCCGCTATCGAACTTTTTCAATACACGATTTGTAAATCAAGTGCGCATACCTGACAAAAAGCATCATTTGAAAACGATTGTTACGAATTTCGAAAATGTGAATGTTTTATTGGAAAGCTAAGATGTTGTACTACCCTGTGTCCAAAAATCAGATTTTTTAACCGAATATTTTCATCAAAATCGAGTGAGGACCTTTACGAAACTGAAAACTCGTGCGGAATGAAAAGTAGACTTTTTATTTTTCACAGGCAAGGCAAAGCTTGTAAGGAAAAAATAAGTTGATAAAACGATGCGATGTGGTCTTATATACCGTCAAAATTTCTTACAACTTGAAAATCGAAAAAGTTGTTTTCCCCCTCTATTTCGTCTTGGGACATCCCCGCTCGGCTCGGCCCGGCCGGCAGTGTGAACGCACAGGCGTAGACGTGTGCCGGACGGGCGCAATAATTAACGGCGTCGTGAGGAAGGCTGACTGCGCGCATGCGCACTGCTATCGGCTCTTGTACATGCCAGCCGGGAGTACCGAGTCTTCTCGCTCCAGAGACTGCATTATCGGCACGGCCGGCTCCCGGGTACTGCGGTCTCGCTAGCCGCTCCCTCTGGCGGGAACGAGCGGGAGCCAGGCCGCGTTTGACGGCCTCTAAAAATTGTGTGCCGGAACCGGGACTCGAACCTGGGACCTTTGCCTTTCGCGGGTAAACGCTCTACCGACTGAGCTACCCCGAAACGACTCACGATCCGTCCTCAACTTCTGCCAGTACCTCGCCTCCCGCTTTCCAAACTTCACGGAAGTTCTCCTGCGAACCATGCAGGAATAGCTCTCCAGGAAGAAACGATACCCTTTCTTCCAGGAGTGCTAGTCCTGCGAAGTTCGAAGGAAAACTTCTGTTAAGTTTGGAAAGTGGGAGGCGAGGTACTGACAGAAGTAAAGTTGTGAGGACGGATCGTGAGTCTTGTCGGGATAGCTCAGGCGGTAGAGCGCTTGCCCGCGAAAGGCAAAGGTCCCAGGTTCGAGTCCCGGTTGCGGCACACAATTTTAATCTGCTTGGAATTTATCAGCGCACACTCCGCTGCACAGTTAAAGTTTCATTCTACGCGTAACAGCGCAAAACACATATCCAGCAGTACCACACACCTGACAGTACTTAGTCGTTAAGCGCAGATGTGGGATTTTGATTAAGTGGTTAAAATAAAGTGGGAGAGGACAATGTGCACACCTCACTAAATCCACGTTATCACATTCCAAAGCACTTTCGCATTCACGAAGTCCAATAGCGAAAGCCACACTAATTACTGTTTCAATTGATATTATTTCACCGTCATACCTTGGCTTTCAAATCAAATGTTTGTAAATCTATCGGACCAAACTGCGTGGTCATCAGTCTGTAGCTTACAAACTTCTTAAACCTAGGTAAGCTAACCTAAGGACAGCACACACACACACACCCATGTCCCAGGGAGGACTCTAACCTCTACGGCGAGCAACCGCGCTCTCCGCAACAAGACGCTTTAGACCGCTCGGCTACTCCACCGCGGCACCCTGGCTTTCGCCAAGCATATTGCAACGTAGGCTTATACGTAGGTGCAGCAAATTGATTGTAAAATCACAGAGTGAAGTTTCAAGACGAAATGATCATGCACCTTCACTTGTGGTCTGGCACCTTATAGCCTTACAAAATCAATAATCCTCCTGATCTAGAGCTGATATTGCCGAAAGAAGTACACATCAAGAGGTTGGAATATTTTGTTGTTTTCGGTGGCAAGATCTTCAGCGTAACATCTTTGTTTGGAAAACTTGCATCTATAATGTTACGATGTGTATGACCCGCCCAGGAATCACACAATAGGCTCTTTTCATTTGGCGCCAACAGACAAGTGCGGCGTTTTGCATGAAAATGACGCACACCGCTTGTTCTGAGCATGGTTTCGTGCGGTTCTGAGCGAAGTCAAAGGAGTCCCTTGTTAGCGGAAAATTAAGTGCTACTGAATACAGCATTCCTGTACATCTGCCGAAAGCGAAATACGTCCCTGTCGTATCCATTTATGTACGAAGGTTCATTCTCGACATATAATACGAACAGCCGAGCGGCACGTCTTTTCTGTTGCTAACCTACAAGATATTTGTCATATTGTGAAGCCAAGTATGATCTAAATGTTTAACAAATGCTGAATAAACCAGTCGTTTCAATCTTCTGTATTTAAGAGGCGCAGTTGGAGCAGCGAGAGAACAGCGTCCATAGGCTCCCGAGTGTGTGTTATCGCGGAATGCTGACGGGACGCAACGGCAGCACGCGCTTCCGACGACAGGCGCACGGCTGCGAGCCCCAGGCAGTCTGCTTTTAGAGTCCGTCCTAGACTGCACTCCGAGTAACGCGTTGTTAACATTCGCGTGCTGGATAAATTCTTCTGACTTCACAACGTAGCCCTTCCGATATGCCGAATCGTTCGACTATTCACGTCAGACGCAGTTGTGCAGTGTTAACTCGGCGTGCGCAGTATCTGTAATACCTTTATTAAATAAAACTCGTGAAACTTAGGGTCTTGATATCAAACTGATAAATTTAGAAAAACCCACAGTCCTGAAAAGTGCCACGATGTGTGAACTTAGGTTAACCCTTTCATTGCCAGTGTTGTTCCTGAACAACGTATTAAAAGTTGGCTTATACTGTATTTTGTGCATCAATCCTTAAAATTGCATTTTTGTTGATTAACAACGTGCTTCTAGTACGACATTTTGCCTTTTGGTACGGCGTGTAGCCACTCCTGAGGCATTAATCTGTCCCTCTTGGAGGTTGTGTTGCGTTGCCGTCTATACGTGGCTGAGAGAGTGAGCGTGAGTGTGGTTCCTTTTGTTTTATTCCAGCAGTGAATTGCCTTTGGCGCTGTGGCGAAGATTGTGCTAGCATTATTGATCTGGCAGTGTTAACTATCAACAAAATAACGTCCAAGTAATAAAGTACCTCGATAAAAACGTCTGTTGCGCATGAAATACATGACAAAAATCAATTGTTAGAACAAAAATTTTAAAAACATAATTTGATGTTTACTGCACTGAATTTTCAGTTTTCCAAAGCTGATTTCAAATGTGGGACTGAAAGGGTTAACATCTGAGTTCTACACAACACGGCCAGCAGCAGAAGCAGCCATCGTGTACATCTTCTGACAAAGAAAGGGCATCCCACGCTGGAATGCAGGTTAGTACATGAAGACTAGCTTTATTACGAAAGGCAGTGATGGATATAAAACACTTTCTTCATTGAGTGACTAATCTACGCCAGTCAGAATGTCAGAGACGAATGCAAGTAACACGAAGGCAGAAAGGAAGGAAGATTAGCGTTTAACGTCCCGTCGACAGCTTTATCATTAGAAACTGAACTAACGTTCGAATTTTGGGGTAAGAATGGGGAAATGAAGTCAGCCGTGCCCTTTGAAAGGAACTATCCCAGCTTTTGCCTGGAGTGATTTAGGGAAATCACGGAAAACCTAAATCAGGATGGCCAGAGGTGGATTTGAACCACCATCCTCCCGAATGCGAGTCCAGTGCGTTACCACTGCGCCACCTCGCTCGGAACAAATAACACGGTAGATCTCCAAACTGTTATACTCTAACTGCAAATAGAGATTCAGCGTTAAGAATCAGACAGCAACGAGCGTAGCCTCGAAAATGATTTGTCACATAACTCATGTACCTCCGCCACAAAGAATTTCTCATTGTTGGCATCAGTATCGGTGTTCAGTGGTAAACTTGGGGAAGATGTCAAAGTATTGTTTGAAAACTAAGACGCTACTCTTCTGGGTTCGTGGGCTGATTCAGATACGTTATCAGTTGCTAAATTAAGAAATCAAGGTGCCGCACAATATTTCATTAGCGCAGATTCGATTTGCCTACAAACGGGAGTTTACAATGAATTCAAAACCATAGTTGTTCAGAGATTCAAACGCAAAATGCAATAAGATTCTACAGAGAGGAACTCTATATTTTGCGCATGTGGCGAGCCGGGTCTATACAACTGTTTGTGGACGGAATTCGAAATATAAACGCTCAGACTTACGAGCTTGTGGAAACGAAAATGGTGTTCAGCTCTACGAAGCCGATCAGAGAGCCCTTGACAGTCATCCACGGCTTGTAAAGTGAACCAGTCAGTCAGACCTGCGCGATGGAAAACATTTCAAGCAGCCATCGAAGCAGCTCTTCGTTTCGTCGAAGCATTAAGACGCCCGGATGACGTACGAAGGGAAGAACGTCGCGTTTTTAACACAAATGCTTCCGATGCAAGAGGCATGGTCTCAAGCGTGAAGACTGTAAAGTGAAAAGGACCTGCCACAAATAGAGAATACATGTTCACTTAGGGAAAGATTGACGAAATGAAAAGCAAATTTGAGTAACAGGCATCTTGGCAGAGTATGGGCACGTAGGTGCCACCACAGCGCCCGCCCCCTGCCTGAGGCAGCGATTCCTGCTAGCTCCACCGATAATCAATTAATGAATTGATGATAGGTGCTGTTTATCGCGTGAGAAACATCAAATTACTAATTGACACAGGAGAGCAAACTTCATTGATGTGGTCCTCCACAATCGAAAGGGATGCAATGAGACCGCCACAGTTTAACGTGCGGGAGATGAACGGTGGCAAACTACGTAACCACGGAGAAATTTGACGTAGAATCGTGTCTAGACGAGGGAAAACACAGTAACGGTACAAGTGGTTTCAAATAATGAAACACACTATGGTGGTGTGTTCGGAGTTGATTTATTGTCCGCTAATGGGACAGAGATACTTGTCGCAGAAAGGAAGATCTGACTAGATTGTAACAATTACAACTTGGAAAATCACTCTTCAAATCGTACTCAAGGGAGACTGAATACTGATATTGTGGGGCTGTACAACCCGAACCATGCATCAGTTAAAACCCTTCGAGTTTAAGTACAAATTACTCAGCCTCACCAATTGCTCATGGAGCAGGAAAAGCAATCCATATTGAAGTGAAATAAGTTACCGCAGATCAGAGGAGGAGATATGACAAAGGTAAGAGCATTGTGAGTTACAGGACACGATGCATTGTTGCATAGCCAGACGTATAGGCGCGGCTACAATGGTGAGACCGAATAACAAACATGAGTAACGCAGATGTTTTATTACCACGAGGAATAAAGGTTGCTAAAGTGTCGAGAATAAGTAAAAACGATATAATACCCTTTTTGAACGAAACATCAGATGATGTACCGATTCTTGTAATGATACTGAAACGTTGCAACAAGGAGGCAAAGCTAATATTGAACTAAAACCAAAATTTGGAAGAAGACTGAACATTTAACAGCTGACGATCAGAAGATTTTAGCACCTGTTTTGTTGGAGTATTCGGATCTTTTCGGAGAATGTTCCAATTTACCGATCACTCATTTAGTTGAGCACCGTATAAATACTGGAAACGCAGCACCAATGACTCGAAAGCCTTACCGAATCCTATTTCGTCAAAGGCAATCGGTAGAAGAAATGGCTAAGGATCAACTAGACGCCGGAATTATAAAGCAAAGAAGTCATTTAGACCCACCATGGTATTTGCCGGTTGTCCTAGTAAAGAAGAAATTATCCACAGTTCCATTTTTGCGTCTATTACCGAACTTCAAACGCCGTGACCATAGACATTTATCCATTACCAAACTCGGTACAAACACTGGACTATTTTAGGCAGATATCGAATACCTCTTTCTGTGATCCAAACGATGAAGCACAATTAGCAACGGAAACATAAATACCTCCCTATGCCGTCTGGACCGCGTAATGAGCCAGCCACCTTTCAACACTTAAAGGATTCTGTTTTACGTGGGCTACCCTCCCCCCCCCCCCAACACAAGCTTTTATATACCTCGATTACGTAATAATTTTCGGCTAAAACAGACTTAAACTAGTTTTCGAGCTTATCAGAAGTGCAAACTTTTCTTTATCAATAGATGAATGTCATTTTGCGCGAAGTCAGATGAATAATCTTGGACATGTTGTGAACAGTGAGATATCTGTCCTGATCCTATATTAATTGGAGCTGTCATGACCGTTTCTGTGATTGTCACATTTTTAAAGGCGTTTCAAAACCCATTATGCAGAGAGAGCACATCCAATGGCACAGCTGCTGAAAAAAAAAAGGGGGGGGGCAACATTTCATTGGTCAGCAGAATGCAAAAAGGCAATGTAAGAACTTAGAGCTGCTGTAACCATCTCTCCAGTTTTAGTCTAGCAAGATTTCAGCAAACTTTGGATTCTCGCCAAACACGCTTCAAATTTTTCTGTCAAGAAATTGACGGTCGTGAAAAACACTATCATTTGACTTGACAGACAAAACAGAATGTAAATATAGTACCACTGAAAAGGAACTCCGTGCACTGGTCTTTAGTATCAAACATTACAGATGTTACTTTACAGGAAGAGCGTTCACAGTATTTACACACCATGCCGCACTTAAAAGGCTCTAAAGCTTAAAGAATCCATGTTCGAGATTAAAAAGACGGGCACTAGAATTGAGTGCATTCCAATTTAAGGTTATTCACCAACCTAGAAAACAAAACGTGAATGCTGATGCATTGAGCCGTGAAGTTTGAGTGTGTTACCGTAGGCTGTGACTAAGAATTTAAAACAGCTCAGGTAGATTCACCATGCAAATTATGGAAAACTAATGAACGGTTCTTTGAAATAGATGGATTGCTGTACAAAATCACTATTCAAGGAAATGGTCTGGTTATTTTCGAAAGCATGATAGGACAAATCATGACGGAACAACACGAGTCTTTACTGTCTGGACACTGCGGTAAAAAAGCGACAAACATCAAAATAGCTCAAAAAGTATTGGTGGCCAACTCTTAAGACTGACGTTTTTTAGTTTGTCTCGCAATGTGATTCCTGCAACAGACGCAATAGTTTGGGACGAAATAAGGCAACATTACAAGAACTGCAAGCAACTAGTGAACTCTTCGAGAGAATTCGGTTAGATATTGGAGCCCTAATGAAGACTAAGGATTGAAATACATACATATTGACCATATTAGCTCATTCCTCTAGATATCTTCTGATGGTAAGAATGTCTGATCAAAGTGCTGAAAGTATGAAGAATTTGTAAAAGAAGAGATTAAAGAGTTTGGAACGCCATTGAGCATTATCAGTGATCAAGGATCGAGTTTCATGAGTGATTGGCCTAAACAAACTTGTAAACTAATGCAGTTAACGCAGCTGAGGACTACACCAACATACAATTAAGGCAATGGCCGCGTCGAGAGTGTGTACAGATTAATCATTAAAATACCTACCTACTATGTAAGCAGCAAGCACGATAATTGGGATACCTGTTTGCACTTCCTCGTAAGCACTTACAACGCTAAAATGCAGTCATTAACTGGCCTCAGTCCATATGAAATCTTATATGGAAGGAGGGTGCATTCACCCTTGGATTTTGCACAGTCGACAACTGGAATCAGTGATGACATTTAAGGGAGATAGCTCGCAAACAGGAGGCATGGAAGGGAGTGAAACGGCATAATCATCAGTCGTTTCTTCAGCAAGAAAAGCAACACCATCGCCAAGCAGTTGTGAAGCAGTACCGAGTTGGAGATCTTGTCTACCAGAGCAACGTGGTTCTAAAAATGTTCAAATGTTTGCTTTGCTTATGGGACTTAACTACGGGGTCATCAGTCCCTAAACTTACAAACTACTTAGGAACTAGCTAAGACTAAGGACAGCACAAATATCCATGCCCGAGGGGGGATTCGAACCCCCGACCGTAGTGGCCGTGCAGACCGTGACTGGAGCGCCTCAGTCCCCTCGGCCACCGCGGCCGGCAACGTAGTTCTAAAGACGACTCAGGTCAAGAAGTTTAACAAGTTTTGTAAAGGACCGTAGCCCATGTTGGCGGTCCTATCACCAGTCACTTTCAAGCTCCAACTGCCTTTTCGTGCGATTGTTGTTCATGTCAATCGTGCAAAGCCATTCTTTGTTAGATTTCCTGTAGCGACGAGGACCCCCGAGAGTCCGACCAGGCGTTCCTAAAGCCAGGAGCCAAGCAGCGCCAAGTCTGAGTCCTGACTTTGGGGCTGAGGCGTCACCGCCCACCGGAAGACAGGCCCTGACACAGCTATAATCTCCCTACACGAGTGTAGTTAGAGTGCCAAGTGCGTTGTGTTTCAGCCAAGTGCTTAATTGAATATGCTGTGCAACAACAAAAATTGCAGCTATTACGCAAGTGTAACTAATATTTTTTCAGTGAGTTACTACGAGAGTCGAATTATTCAAAAAATGTTCAAATGTTTGTTAACGGGGTCATCAGTCCCTAAACTTACAAACTACTTCCAGAATGAAACTTTCACTCTGCAGCGGAGTGTGCGCTGATATGAAACTTCCTAGCAGATTAAAATTGTGTGCCGGAACCGGGATTCGAACCTGGGACCTTTGTCTTTCGCGGGCAAGCGCTCTACCGACTGTGCTATCCCGACCCGACTCACGATGCCGCCCCACAACTTTACTTCCGCCAGTACCTCGCCTCCTACTTTCCAAACTTCACAGAAGCTCTCCTGCGAAACATGCAAGACTAGCACTCCTGGAAGAAAGGATATGGTGGAGACATGGCTTAGCCACAGCGTAATGGATGTTTCCAGAATGAAACTTTCACTCTGCAGCGGAGTGTGCATCGTGAGTCGTGTCGGGATAGCACAGTCGGTAGTGCGCTTGCCCGCGAAAGGCAAAGGTCCCAGGTTCGAATCCCGGTTCCGGCACACAATTTTAATCTGGCAGGAAGTTTCTTACAAACTACTTATCAACTACCTTATACTAAGGACGGCACAAATATCTATGCCCGAGGGGGGGGGGGGGGATTCGAACCTCCCACCGTATTGGCCGTGCAGACCGTGACTGGAGCGCCTCAGTCCCCTCGGCCACCGCGGCCGGCGAGTCGAATTTTTATCATCTCCATTGTTTAACACTAGTGTTTAGAACTAATTAACCAAGTTACTGCAATTCCAGTTTTTGCTGGGTTGGTATATTCTATTAATGCTGTAGAAATAGTACCACAGAACATAGGAATATTGTTTGAACCACGATCAAACATGATAGTTTATACTTAAATAAAAAAATTTATCAGTCAACAGTTCAATTCCGTTAAAAATAAATTGATGTAATTCGTTCTGTTAAGAGTATCACAGTTTGGGAAGCTGGAACATCTTGATATAACAACTGGATTACAGCCAAAATACAAGGAGTACATCTTTCTGAGTTATAAACAAGAGATTAACTATTTCTTAACCCGCGCCCATTTTACAGAAACAAACAGAAGGCAGGTATTCCATGCAACGTATCAACTAAAGGCTTATTTATTAGTAAAGCTCGACGATAGTTTTTATCTGTGAATAAACCCTATGTTATTATACACTATGTGATCAAAAGTATACGGACAACCCAAAAAAACACTTTTTTCATATTGGGTGCCACCTGAGTAGTCATTAGAAATCTTGAAAGAGCAGAAATGGGGGCGCTCCGCGGAACTCAAGGTGTTCGAACGTTATCATGTGATTGTCACTTGTGTCGGAAGTCTGGACGCGAGATTTCCACACTCCTAAACATTCCCACTGTTTCTGATGTGACAGCGAAGTGGAAAAATGAAGGGACACGCACAGGACGAAAGCAGAGAGGCCGACCTCGTCTGTTTACTGACAGAGAGAGACCAGTTAAGGAGGGTCGCACAGTGTAATGGCAGGCATCTTTTCAGACCATCACACACAAATTCTAAACTGCATCAGTATTCACTCCAAGTACTAGCCTATACGTTAGGTGGGAGGTGAGAAAACGTGGATTTCATGGTCGAGCGGCTGCCCATAAGCCACACATCACGCAGGTCAATGCCAAACGAAGCCTCGCTTGATGTAAAGAGCGTAAACGTTGGACGATTGAACAGAGAAAAAACTTTGTGTGGAGTGACAATCACAGTTCACAATGAGCCGATCCCATGAAAGGGTGTGGGTATGTCGAATTCCCGGTAGTAGTGTAGTGCCAACAGTAAAAGTCGGAGGCGGTGGTGTTTTTCATGGAGGGAGCTTGCCACCCCTTGCTGCTTTGCGTGGCACTATCACATCACAGGCCTAAACTGATGTTTTAAACACCTTCTTGCTTCCCAGTGTTGATGAGCAATTCGGGGGTGGCGGTTGCGTATCTTTGAACATGGCCTGTGGCGTAGTGGTTACACGATAACATCCGCTGAACTTCAATTACGCGATAAATCAGTCGAACCTTAAGGTCGTAAATTCTACCAAATACCTAGGAGTTACAATTACGAACAACTTTGATTGGAGAGAACACAGAAAATATTGTGGGGAAGGCGAACCAAAGATTACGTTTCATTGGCAGAACGCTTTGAAGATGCACCAGCTCCACCCAAGAGACTGCCTACATCACACTTTTGGGTCCTCTCCTGGAGTACTGTTGCCCATGGTGGGACCCTCACCAGGTGGGACTGACGGAAGACATTGAGAAGGTTCAGAGAAGGGCAGCTCGTTTTGTTTTATCACGTTACCGGAGGGTAAGCGTCACGGAAATGTTGCACGAATTGGTGTGGAAATCATTAAAAGAAAGACGTTATTCATTGCGGCGTGATTTGTTTGCGAAGCTTTTACTTCTGAACGTGAAACTATTTCGCTAGAACCCACCAACATAGGGAGACATTAACATCCCAATAAGATAAGAGAAATCAGATCGAAAACGGAACGATTTTAGTGTTCTTTCTACCCGCGCGCTAATAGAGAATGGAACGGCAGAGAAAAGTTACGAAAGTGGTTAATGAACCCTCTGCCAGGCACTTAAATGTGATTTGCAGAGTATCTATGTAGATGTAATGAAATGGCTCGCAGAGAGTCCTGACAAATCTACAGAACACCTTTGGAATGTTTTGGAACGCCGACTTCGTGCTAGGCCTAGCCGACCTACATCGATACGTCTCTTCAGTACAGCACTCCGTGAAGAACGGGCTACCATTCCACAAGAAACCTTCCAGCATCTAATGGAACATATGCCTGAGAGAGTGGAAGCTGTGATTGAGACTATGAGTGGGCCAACACCATATTTAATTCTAGTATGGAGGACGCCAGAAACTTAAGTCATTTTCAGTCAGGTGTCCGGATACTTTTCATCACATAGTGTATGTAAACGTAGTCTTAATTTGTCCAGAATCGACAGTATTCTTAGATAATAGAGTGTACAGCTGGGAGAATTATTTATGAATAATCCACCACGACACGATTGCACTAGAATTTTAATTCATCTTTATCAACCATTTGTTAAACGATATTCTGAAGGTGTTATTTACTCTTTCGTCTGAAGTCACCTTTACTTGTAAAACCTTTGACACACCCGACATACCTTTCACAGGGAAATTAAACGGTAGTAAATTAATTTTAAATGTTACGCTCTGATTGATCATGTGATTTGTTTGATATGTCCTCTGTATTAGCAACCACTTTTCACATAGCTGGAAAATTCCCATTAACTAGAATGTTACTTGTTTATTAGACTGAATCACACTAACTTAACCAAATCATTCCCTGTCCAGCTTTCCTAAAGATGATTTAATTGTGGATACCCATGGAAGTGTAATGCATACTAATAACGAGTTTATTTCAAGCAGCAAATAGAATTAAATCTTTCTAACCATCCAGTAACGCTAACCCATACTTTGTCAGTACTGTGCTGTTTGTGCTTTTATTAATGTGTCTTGCCTGAGGCGTATGTAATGTACGCAACTGTTGTCTTGAAAACCCGCCTGTCAGTACCAATCGTGACTGTGTCTGCGAACAGACTAAACGTTGAAGCGCCTTCTGATGAAGACGGCCAGAGGTGGTCTCGAGCCGCCTCCGGTAGCAGAGGAGAGTGATTTAAGAGGCGCAGTTGCAGCAGCCAGCCGGGTGCAGCTTATCGCGGAATGCTGACGGCACGCAACCAACGCGTCGTTAACATCCGTCACTAACTTCTGACGTCACAACGTAGCCCTTCCGATATGCCGAATCGTTAGACTGTTTGCGTCAGACACAGTAATGAAGGGTTTACTCTGCGTGCGCGGTATTTGAAATGCCTTTATTAAATAAAACTGGTAAAACTCAATTCTCGATGTTAGCGTATTTCTGTACTATCCAGATCTACCAAGCCTACGTATCCTGACGTATAGCAAGGAGGCAACAACAGACCGACCCCCTTATCTCTCTATACTTATAACACGCATTTGTTGTCTGCCTGTTCTCTTGTAACTCAAGATCCATTCACAAAACATTTTGTCAACTTAAGTACACCAACATGCATTAACCTAGATCCATTTTTTAAAAAATTTTTTTTTAGAAAAAAAAGTCAATACCAGTTACTTTTATTCTGACCAATTCTTTACTATTTTTAGCTGTGAACAGCTAATCAGAAATTTATTTCAAGCCATAACGTTATCCTGTTTTAGTGAGCAGCCAATCAGATACCTTATTTTTTACCCACAGCCATAAAACAAAGTGAACACACCAGATGTATTGAGCACCATTGGCCGTTAATGTTTTATTTAAAAACAACAGATCGATTTCAATCACATAGTGATCATCTTCAGTGTCCTTCAAACAAGCATTATGAATGCCCTGAATGTCTACCAAGCCCCATTCAGGGCATTCATAATGCTTGTTTGAAGGACACTGAAGATGGTCATCATGTGATTGAAATCCATCTGTTTTTAAATAAAACATTAACGGCCAATGCTGCTCAATACATCTGGTGTGTTCAGCATTGTGTAGTCGTTGAGCACCATCTGGAAATGGAATCAAACCTCAAATAAAACAAAGTTCTGTGTACATGTATTGTAAAGAATCATTTAGTAATAGTAACAAATGAATTTCAAGTCAAAATTGTATAGTTGCAATCCATTCTGGGAAGCAAGTCATGCAAGAGTGCTGAATTTGAGGAATGTTCAGGAATGGATGATACATTTACCAATTTATTTTTAGGTGGAAAAATTTGTAGTAATGTAGAAAGAAAATATCAGAAATCCCAACAAGCACTGCAGATGTTGCCTCAGTTAAGCCAGGTACTTCCAGAGAAGATTTAAATGAAGATGAAGTAGCTTCAGATCTGGCATTAAATTCTTTAAATAGCAGCCTTCAGTATTTAGGTGAATCTCCTGTGAAGAAAAAGAGGCTTCAGAGTGAGAAAAGTACTCAAAGCAAAAACTGAAAAATAGCTTCTGTGCTGGAGCATACTTATGAGGTATAACTGGGAAAAAGAAGATAGTGAAAATGGAGAAAGTGAAATCATCACCCAGCTGAAAGGTAAGTTTCACAATTCAGACCGTATGTTCGACAAAAAATAAATTCTAACTGAACTTCCAAAGAGTTGGAGCAAAAGGAAAACTATGAAAGAATTTTCTGCTTCAGATTACATGGTACGAAAAGCAAAACAGTTAGTAGCAGAACATGGTATACTGGTCACACCAAATCCAAAGCCAGGTAAGACATGTGAGGAAACCGTTCAGCATGTGCGTGTTTTTTACTGTGATTATGGCGTGAGCCGTATCATGCCAGGAAGAAAAGACTGTGTCCGT
Source organism: Locusta migratoria (assembly GCA_026315105.1). Classification (NCBI taxonomy): domain Eukaryota; kingdom Metazoa; phylum Arthropoda; class Insecta; order Orthoptera; family Acrididae; genus Locusta; species Locusta migratoria. The sequence continues at coordinate 478,154,902 of CM048755.1, read as the reverse complement.
GAATGTTTGAAAGGTGTAAACTGAATGCGCTAACGAAGTTTGAAGAACACACATTACCACCATACAAGCACTGTGTAGCATTTGTTACATGCAATCTTGCACTACCGGCATGTTTCTTAGGTTCATGTTCCTATTGTCCAATTGCGACAAGACTAACTGATTATCTGTATGATCTGTTTAGTAAGAACTGTATTAACGAAATTACATATAAATGTTGCTTAACTAAGGGCAGGTAAGTCTAGAGGCTATAACAAAGTCAACAGATGATTTTATCGCGAAGTTTACATATAGGTTACAACAGCTCCTGGCACACTCATTTATCTTCCAGCAGCAGTCACATTTCTGTAAAATCACTAAATAAAGTCTCAAAGTAAATGAGTCTTGATCGTTGACTTTGCAGAAAATTACTCCATCACCATTCAGGATGAGGTACAGGGATTCCACTGGAATAATTCACAGGCTACAATTCGCCCATTTGTAGCTTACTACAGAGATTCGTGTACGACATGTATCATACGTGAAAACATCTGACCGCCTTAATCATGATACAGTGTGCGTTTATTCTTCCCAGAAAAATTTCAATTTCTTAAAATGTCCGTTTTCAAATCCAATCACATTTATTACTTTCCAGATGGATGTGCTGCCCAATACAAAAACAGAAAGAACTTTATGTCCTACCATCAGGAAGATTTTAATGTTACAGCAGAATGGCATTTCTTTGCTACAGTGCATGGTGAAAGACCTTGTGATGGAGTAGCAGGGACTGTAATGAGATTAGCAAGACTTGCCAGCCTCAAGCGACCTATTCTGACATCAAGACAGTTGTTTGAGTGGTGCAAGGAAAATATTCCTTCATGTATCTTCCATTATACACCGGTTTCCCATCATAATGAACATTCAGTCAGGATGAAACAGCGTTTCAAAAATACAAGGACAATTCCAGGTACCCGTAAGCTTCATTATGTAATACCTGTTAAAGTTTTAGTAAGGACGAAAACATTCTGCTTCTTCACTGAGTAGAGGAGAGGAGAGTCATTGATTGCTATGGCGAATGAAGTAGTGTTAACAGATATACATGGATTTGTTGTCTGTATGAATGACAATGATTGGTGTGTTGCATATGTCTAACTTGTGAAGAAACAGATGAAGTAAAGGTCAATTTCTTTCATCCACAGGGACTGTCATTTGTGTTTCCTGCCAAACCAGACACTTGTGTCATCAGAAAACGTGACATTATCACAAGAGTCGATCCAGTGGCACAAACTGGGAGGGCATACAATCTCCCTGCATCAGATCTGGCGAACATCAACAATTTAGTTTGAGAATTGTGAGAAGAGATGTAATCACTTTTCATTGCCTTTTCATTAAAATTTTAATGTAATTGGTTCACAATACCATTTTAATAATGCAAACCATATTTTGTAGAATATTACTTACGGATTTTATGTTATAATTTGTTTTTCATATATGTGAGTTTCCTTCATTTCGGTAGTGTATTGATGCTGACAATATAATTTGTGAATGATGTCTTTGGTACCCTATCTAGATATTTATCATATTGTAGTAACAAAGGAACAATAAAATATATTTTCCGGAAAATCTGAAGATGGGATGTTTTGAGATATTCTAGGTCAGAGGTTAACGTCAATAACCTTTAGAATAAAAATAGTCAAACTTGCCATGTAGCATACGACTGTAAAGGTCTATTCATTAGCTTTCTAACGGTACCATTTTCATTGGTGTAACTTAGTTACAATCAGAATTACAGTCTTATGTTGAGACAGACGCATGTACATTTCGCACAAATTCCGAACTTTCCAGACCTCAAAAATTCTTCGCAATTTCAATACAGCCCTGCAAATTTGTAATTTTCCATCTCTTATCTGGGTTACTGAATGCACCAAATTTGAAAGAAATCTGAAATGGTCAGGTTGAAAATGTTACTTTACTGCGTTGTAATTTGCGGTTGTTTGCTGATGATGTTGTGGTGCGTGGGAGGATGTCTTTAACTGACTGTAATATACAGGATGACTTTCACAAAATTTCTAGTTGGTGCGAACAATGGCAGCTAGCTCTCAATATAGAAAAATGTAAGGTGATGCGCATGAGTAGGAAAAACAATCCCATGATTTTTATTTATTTATTTGTGCTTTTAGGGCGCACAACTTCTCAGGTCATTAGCGCCCAGACCGGAACAGAGATTCGCTAGATCTCAAAATTTATAACAGAGTATCAATGGAAAGCTAAAAACGAGAGATAAAAACAATCAGAAGGGTTACATATCCTTTGATAAATTGGCCATGTTAATAAAACGCAAAACTCTAGCAGCGGCTCGTGTGTCATCAGCTAAAAGTTCCTCCAGATTAGACGGCAAGTTAAGGGCTACACGGAGATGATTAAAATTAGGACAAGACAGTAAAACATATATCGTCAGCAATTCACCACAGGAGCACAGCGGAGCAGGGTCAGCGGTTAGCAAATGACGGTGGCTGAATCGGCAGTGACCGATCCGCAACCGGGCCAGGATGACCACCTCTCGCCGAGAGGGGCGTGAGGTGGTCCTCCAAGCGGCGGGATCGGTTTTACGGTTCTCAATTTATTGTCATGGAGTGAGAACCACGAACTGTGCCAGGACGACAATACACCGGCGAAGAGCCCGTTAAACATCGTCTGATGGGACGCAAAAAGTAGCCATGCGAGGCAAAAGAGCTACTGCCTTGGCTGCGATGTCGGCGGTCTCATTCCCGGGCACACCCACGTGGCCAGGGACCCACAGAAAAGAAACGTGACAGCCGTGTTCTGCTAGCAACTGAAGGGAACGTTGGATCCGATACACGAGATGATGGGTCGAGAGAGGGTCCTTAAGACTCTGCAGGGTACTAAGGGAGTCAGAACAGACGGCATAAAAGGGATGGCGGCGACGGCGGATGTATAAAACAACCAGGTGGAGAGCAAAAAGCTCAGCCGTGAAATTCCAGCACCGGTCAGGGAGCTTGTATTGGAACAGGTTGTCCCCGACGACGAAGGCAGATCCGACACCGTCAGTGCTCTTGGAACCATCAGTGTAGATAAATATGGCATTATCGAGCCGCGAACGGAGTTCGACAAGCCTCGTGCGATATACCAAATCCGGAGTGCTCTCCTTAGGGAGCAAACAAAGTTCAAGGTGACTGTGAACCTGGGCCTGATGCCACGGTGCAATGGGCTCTCGCTCAACCTAAAGGTGGAAGGAAGGGTAAAATCGAGCCGCTGAAGGAGGCGAAACCGAACTCCAGGTGGAAGCAAGGCTATCGCAGACAACGGATATTGGCGATCGAGTGAGTCGTCAAAAAATAATTTGTAAGATGGATGGTTGGGCATCGACCGCAAGCAGCATGCGTACCGACACAAAAGTATGTCACGCCGAGTGGTCAAGAGTAATACAGCAGCTTCGGCATACAGACTTTCAACAGGGCTGGCATAAAATGCACCGGTCGCCAGGCGTAATCCCCGATGTTGAATAGAGACGGCGGAGAAGTGACGGACGTGCAGAAGAGTATACAAGGCTTCCGTAGTCGAGCTTCGACTGAACAATGGCCTGGTAAAGGTGAAGCAGGACGGTACGATCCGCTCCCCATGATGTGTCACTGAGGACACGAAGAACATTAAGGGATCGGGCACAACGGGCAGCCAGGTAAGACACGTAGGTAGGACCAGCAAAGTTTCCGATCCGACATTAGCCCCAACAATTTTTGTTGTCTCCACGAATGGGAGAGCAACGGGCCGACACGTAGAGATGGCGGAAGAAATTCCTAGTATCTCCAGAAGTTTATGCACACCGTTTTCTCAGTGGAGAAGCGGAAGCCGTTAGGAATGCTCCAGGAATATAGGCGGTCAAGCAGCGTTGAAGACAACGCTCCAAGAGGCACGTCCGCTGGGCGCTGCAATAAATTGCAAAAGCTACAAAAAGGGATCCGGAAACGTCGGCTAAAAGGCAGTCTACGATAGGATTGATTGCAATGGTAAAAAGAGCCACGCTCAAGACGGAGCCCTGTGGCACCCCGTTCTCCTGGCGAAAGGTATCTGACAAAACAGAGCCCACCCATACTTTGATCTTGCGATCCACCAAAAACGCTTAAATAAAGAGAGGGAGGTGGCCACGTAGGCCCCATGTGTGCAATGTGCAGAGAATGCCCGCCCTCCAACAGGTATCGTAAGCCTTCTCCAAGTCGAAGAACACTGCTACTGTTTGACGCTTCCTCAAAAAGTTATTCACAATAAAGGTCGACAAGGTGACGAGGTGATGAGGTGATGAGGTGATCAGCAGCAGAGCGGTGTCTACGAAAACCACATTGAATATTAGTCAGGAGGCGTCGAGATTCGAGGAGCCAGACCAACCGAGCGTTAACCATGCGTTCCATCTCTTACAGACGCAGCTAGTATGAGAAATGGGGCGATAACTGGATGGGAGATGTTTGTCCTTCCCTGGTTTGGGGATGGGGGCAACAATGGCTTCACGCCAATTTGTTGGTACCTGACCTTCAGTCCATATGCGATTATAAGTGCTGAGTAGGAAACACTTGCCCGCAGGAGAAAGGTTCTTCAGTATCTCAATATGGATGGAATTGGGCCCGGGAGGGGAAGATCGGGACAGGGTGAAAGCACGGACTAGCTCCTGCATGGTGAAGGAGATGATATAACTTTCACGATTAAAAGACTGGAAAGAAGGCGGCTGTGCCTCCTCTGCCTGTGGAATGTTCGGCAGCGGTGAGAATAACCTCTGTGAGGTATTCGACCTGACTGTCACAGCTGGAAAAGTCCTGATTGTGAAAAACTGCTATGGAAGAATAAAGCCCCTAGTCGGCTTTAGAGATGTTCCAACTGGTGGGACGAGGAGATGGGGTATGATGCAGGAAGTGGATGACAAGGAAAATGATCACTCGAGTACATGTTAGAAAATGCATACCACTCAAACCGACCGGCAAGCTGAGGAGTGCATATCGCGAGGTCTATATGGGAATAAGTATGTGTTGTGTCGGAAAGGAAGGTCGGTGCACCGGTGTTGATGCAGACAAGATTGAGGTGTTGGAGAAAGTCCACCAAAAGGGAGCCCCTCTCGGACAAGGTGCTGGAGAGCCCCATAGGGGGTGGTGGGCATTAAAGTCTCCTACCAACACGGAAGGGAGCTGGTCAACGAGGTGTAGCACATCTGCCCTAGTAAGGGCGGATGACGATGGCAAATAGATATTACAGAGGGAAAAGGAAAAGGTGGATAGAGTGATTCGGACGGCAACTGCCTGTAGGTGAGTATGCAATGTAATGGGATGGTAATAGAAGTCGTCCCGAATGAGCATCAGAACCCCTCCATGGGCTGGGGTACCTTCCACAGGTGGCACGTCGAAACGCACAGATGTGTAGTGGGGAAAGTCTGCACAATCACTTGGACGTAACTTAGTTTGTTGGAGACAAACTAGAAGCGGGCAGTGCAATCGAAGGAGTAGTTGCAATTCCTCCCGATTGGAACGAAAGCCGCGAATATTCCATTGAAGGAGCGCCATGATAAAAAATAAGAGAAGAAAGGAAGATAAAAAGGAACAAGCAGGTGGGGTCACCTCGACGGCCGCTTAGGGCCGGACTTCGAGGGAGCACTACTGTCGCCATCTAGAGGCAGAGTGTCATGTTCCATGGGTTCAAACGACACATATGCCACCTTCCCGAGTTGATCAAGAGGGGCAGCTTCCGCCGCCGGTAAAATGCCGGTTGTCCGGCTAACAGTAGTGCGTCCCAGCGAGACATGATGATGGTGATCGGGGCCGACAACTGTTGGGCGGCGTGACGGGTTAGTCACGCCTCGGCGGGGAAGGAGAGGAACTTTTTTTTGTTGGCTCTTTTGGAAGAGTGACGGTGAGAAGAGGCAGTTGACGGTTAAGAAGCCGTGAGTACGGAGAAAATCTTCACGAACAGGTTCGTTTTTCGAAGTCCGGGCATCTTGTTTAGGTGCCTGCGGTTTATTAGAGGTTGAAGAAGACTGAACTTTAGAAGCAGCAGGAGGAAGCGGGGACGTGGAACGGGCAATCTTCGGGCTGGCCGATCGCACAACTGTGTCAGCGAAAGTGAAATCACAGGTCTGCGTACCTGCATCCTGAGTAGGTCAAGTGGACGTGAGGACCTTACTGTATGTGCCCGCTGGAAGGATAGTGGGCTTCCGACTCGCCAACAACTTTCGAGCGGCAGATGTAACCTGAATTTCCTGAACGACCTTTTCATCCTTATAAACATGGCAGTCCCTAGAGGAAGCCGCATGGTCAGCATTGCAATTAAGGCAGTGACGGGACTGAGGTGAGCAATCGCCCTCATGTGGTTGGGACGCCCAAGTGACATTTTACTGTATTAGGGCAAGATTGACAGCTGTGGTTGTATCTATGGCATTGGAAACAGTGCGTTGGGTTTGGTACATAAGGACGAACGAAGATAACTTCATGCCCTGCTTTGGTCTTTGACGGGAGTTCGACTGTCGAACGTCAAAAACACATTACGAGTTGGTGTCAGCTTGTTATCGACCTTTTTCAACACCCTATGTACGGCTGTTACACCCTGATCAGACATGTTTTGTATTTCTTCGTCTGGCAACCCGTCAAGGGATCTCGTGAAAACTACCCCCGTTACGAGTTGAGCGTGCGATGCGCTTCTACATGGACAGGAAACGTGTGTAGCAACGTAGTCCGTATTATTTTTGCGCCTGGAAGGCACTGTCCGTTTCCAGCAACAATGTTCCATTGTGCTGACGCGAACAGGTCTTAACAGTGCCAGCAATCTTAACACCTTTCTGAAAGACGAAAAGATTTACAGAAGTGAAATCTTGACCGTCAGTTCGAGAAACAAACTAGGAAATTCGGAAGATTAGGCAAAGTTTTCTTATGCTGAGATGAATCGATTTTTCTTCTTTGGTTCAAAGTCACAGTAGAAGAGAAGGAAGTCATTGCGGCAGTGTCCCCCGTGATTACCGGCGTCTCCGATGGCGCGCTCCTTCCTAGTGGGGGCCCTCTGCGAGGGCTTACCCGCTTTAGGTGGTTGTTCACACCTCGGGAGGTGTGACCTGAGAACTGACGGAGGGACCAATCGGCATGTTCGGAAGGTACCAGCTCGAGTAATCACCCCTCCCTGGGCCTGGTCTTTACCAGGGGGTACGTACGTGCCCTACTTGTCTACCCGGGGCGGGGAATTACGCGTTATCCCGTCACCTGCTACGCATGATAATGCGTGGGTCGGCCTTCAGACACGCACAGGGATGAAAGAAGAATAGAGGAAGTGAAGAGAAAGAAGTGTTTCAAACGCCGAAGCGGAGACTTATGAGGAGGATAGGATGGCTAGGAAAGTACAGCAAGGAGAGAAAGACAGAAGCAAAGGTCAGTAAAGGAAGAAACCAAGGAAAAAGAAAAACTAGGACAGAAAACCACCTTGACTCGCAATGGACACCCGTCTCCGGGCTAAGGCATGAACCGGGAGGTGAAAGTGAAGCAGCCTGGGGCGGAAAGAAGGCTGCTTCGGCTCGGGCCCCGTGCGCGCCACACACGTACCCACAAAAGAGCTGTGGGGCCCCTGGGGGGACAATCCCATGATGTTCGAATACCGAATTAGTAGTGAGCTTGTTGATGCAGTCGCTTCGTTCAAATATCTAGACGTAACATTGCAGAGCGATATGAAATGGAACGAACATGTAAAGACAGTTGAAAGGTGGCCAGCCGACTTCGGTTTATTGGGAGAATTTTGGGACGATGTACATCGGTAAAGGAGACCGCGTATAAAACGCTTCTACGACCACGTCTTGAGTATTGCTGAAGTGTTTGGGACCCGCAGCAGATCAGTTTAAAGGAAGACCTAGAAGCAGTTCAGAGGCGAGCAGCTATGTTTGTTACTCGTAGGTTCGACCAATGCGCGAGTGTCACGAAAATTCTCCGGCAACTCAATTGGTGATCGCTGGAGGAAAAGACTACGTTCTTTACGTGAATTTCTGTTGAAGTTTAGAGAGCCGGAATTTGAAACTGAGTAGTGGTCACTTTTTTTCTCTCGTTCTATTTGGGAGTGGAATAGGAAAGGAAATGCCTAGTAGTGGTACAGTGTACCCCCCGCCACGCACCTTACGGTCGATTGCGGAGTAGATGAATTGACATGGAATGACCCTCACACTCCTTTATGCAGTGTTTTATTTAGGTAATATCGACCTTTTGAAAGGCAGTAATTCGGATAAATATTATTTACACATTCGGAAGTAACTAAAAAAATGTTATTGTTTGAACACAATTCACAGAACAGTATATTGAACTTAATGCATACAATTTAAATAATAGCATGTTTGAGGTCATTCACACGATTACGAGATGAATCACCCCAAACTCTAGGTGTGTTACACCAGATACTTAAGTTTAAACTTTATAGTGTAACTTTTGATGTTTAAACGCACGGTTAAATATATATTCGCCTGAGGGCGTTAAGAAACGTTTATTATTTTTAATGTTTACTCCACGCTATTTTGTAATTTCTATTTTACTTCCTATTATCTACTCGTTCCTATGCATTAAATGTTTATTGCTTTTTAAAAAGAACTGTCAAAACTTCTCAAAGATGGCGCTAGGCACCTAATGCCTGCAAGCTTAGCTGCGCGACTAAGCAGCTAGGCCAGTTGAAACTTAACACACTTGGGACAGGCCTTTTTATTTATATTTATGTATTTTGACTGTAGAAAAGTTTTGATGAGGTGTACATGAATCCTCAGGATTCTAAACTGGTACGTAATTTATTTACACAGCTGTAATATTCTTTGTATGCTCGTCTAATGAACGACTCTTGGTACTTGTTTTTACAGCACTAGATTATGTTCAATCATTAAATTAAATCGATATGAGTTATTTTAAACAAATATTTTATATCATATCAACAAGCTGAAAATTTGTTATTGTGGTGGTTCGGCACACAAAGCATTATGGAATCGACATACAAAATCAGGGTTGCTAACTGAACTAAAATCATCAGAACACTTATAAGGTGCAACGAATCCACTAGAGACTGTCTACATTACACTACCGTTGACCGCCATCTGGTTTGATGCAGCTCTCCACGCTACCCTGTCCTGTTCAATCAAGCCTCTGCCCTCTAAAAATTCCGACGAAGGGCAGCTCTTTTTGTCTTATCGCGATATAGGGGAGACTATCACAGAAATGATACACGACTTCGGATGACAATCATTAAGAGATACTTCGTTGCAGCAAGACCTTTTTACGAAAGGAAAGTCACCAGTTTTGTCTTTGGAATGCGAGGATATTTCGTTGCCAACCTATTCGATAGTGAACAATGATCATCGTAACAAAGAAATCGGAACTGGCACAGAAAGATAGGTGTTCTTTTTCCTCGTAAGCTATTACAGTGTAATAATAGAGTGGAATAATAGCAATAAAGTAGGAGGAGCAATATGTATATTCTTGCTGTCCGACATGTTCTCTCATGCCTAGCGGACAGCAAACTGGCCACCTGTCTGCCAAATGGTGGGGGTGATGGCGGTTCTAGCTGCGCCGCGTGGCGGCCCGGTGTAATAGACTCCAAATGGTAGTGGCCCAGTTTTGCCAACCTCTAAATCTCAGAAGTCCCATCCAGGAATTCAAAATGTCTTTTCAGCATAAAGTGTTCCATGGCAAGCAAAAACACGATTAAAATGTCGACAGCTCCATGCTGTGCCGCTTTTCGCTTTCCCGCAGTTGGCACGACCGACGAGCATAAATGAAAAACCAAAAGCAACGCAATTCCACCCGTCTGGTTTGACCAATGACGTCAAAATGTCGGAAATCGTTGTAATATAATGCCACGGATGACTGAAATCAGTTGAGCAGTTTGGCGGGTGCGCACACTCACAGAGCGGAGGCACCAACTAAATGTCCCATATTCATCTCACTTTTCGCAAAAAAATCCCTTTGTCCCTTTCTGAAAAATAATTGTCAAAAGTCTCATTATGTGGCACAAACCCCGCGGGTTGGCAACACTGCAGTGGCCCGCCGCTACTTCCGCTGCCAGTGGCTGCTGATCATTGATCTCTATACTCTCTGGATGTTCAACTTAGCGTGCCAGCCATAGATATTCATATTTAGTTTCTTGCCAAATTCAAACATGGCTGCTAAGAAGCATTTAAAGAAAAAGAGAAGAAAATGTTTAGATTCCGTTCCCATATCAGCCTACAACATCGAATATTGAATTAAACTCCAAGTCAAGAGGTAAGCAAGGAATTCTTTGTCGCGTAATAACTGATGGAAACTCGTTTGACAAATTTAAACATGGCGGACAATGCGAAATCGTGTGTGAAACATATGAATGTGCAGGCACGCTGCAATTCAATGCTCAGACACCAGAGTTATACATCCAGTTTGTATAGAGATCACTGCGGCCGATGTAGTCGCGGGGAAGCCACCGGCTGCCCTCGTCTAATAGGCCCTACAACAAGGCCCAGTGACGAGCAGAGCAACCAGTGGCGCAACTGGCTGCGCCGCCTGTCTTAGGCCGGTAACGCACTAGGCAGCCAGGCTGCGGCAGCCAATGAAACAATGGTGGTATACGGCAGGCCGCTATAAGCACTGGGCAGCCAGGAATTGGTGGCTGCGGCAGCCATCAAAACGCGGCCGACTGCACGGCAGTGGCAGCCAGCTGGCTGCGGGCAGCCAGCGCGAACAGCAAGCCTCGCAGTGAACGCGTGTGGCTGCCAGCAATCTCCGCGCACTTGAAGCAGCCACACCTTGTTTTCAAGTTGTATGACGTTCAACACAGAGAAATTTATTCATGAAATTCAAAGACGAAGAGAAATCTGGAATGTGTCTTGTGAGCAATATAGTGACCGTGATGTGAATAGGAGGAGGAGGGGGGGGGGGGAGGAAATCGCAAATGTAATGTGTGAGGAGAACATGTCTGAAAATGAAAATAATGAATTTGGTAAGTTATTTATTACATAGAAAAAATTGCTTACATACATAATATGTAATTACTACCCCAATGCAATTGTTTTGCCATTCCGGCGGATTTTCATTCGTAAAGTAATCCGCAAATAAATCTGATGCTGATGAACGGCCCCCTGCTGTTGCGGGACCTGGGGAAACTTCCAGTTCTGGAGGGACATACAGTATGTCTTCAAATTTGTAGCCATCTCTTTCTCGCACATAGTTATGTAAAACACAGCATGTTTTTATTATGGCAATTGCAAATTCTTCCCGAACATCCATTGGGCGATGAAAAATTCTCCATTTGCCAGAATGCCAAACGATTATCGCGTCTTCCAGGTCCATGTCGCTCGGCCGATTGGCTGCCAACGCTGGCTGCCACCAACTGGCTGCTCAATATTTTGGCTACCGCAGCCTGGCTGCCTAGTGCGCTACCCGCCTTAGTGTAAGAAGGGCCTGAAGAATACGGCCATTACTTCAATAGCGTCCACGTATTGTCACGGATAAATACCGTTCGCGCAAATCAAGCAAGAACTAGGCGCGGTGGCTGATGGGAGCAAACGTAAATGGGGAAATGCATACAGTAGCTCCCATCAGCCATACGTAATCTGACCAAGCTGACGCAGCGCGGGTATGGCCGCGCAGTGTAAGGCGCTATGTCAGGTTTGCGCGGCTGCTTCCATAGAAAGAGAGAGACTGTTAGAATGAAACGGAATATTTAAAGAGATTAAAAGTTGTCCCACTTTTTGGCTAAAGAAGATATGAAGTTCACCCGAACTAACCCATTCTCGTCCTTGTCCCGGCCACTGAGCAACGAATAACGACATCTGATTAGAGTTGTGGCGATTCGTCAATGAGTCGTTCATTTGAACGAATACAAATAAAGAATCGTAAGAATCGAATCGTGATCCTCACGAATCGTCGTTCAAAAGAATCGTCTGTCTCGTGACGATTCCAAGATCCAACGATTCATGATTCGAAAACAAGTGGCGAATCGTGCCGAATAATTACGAAAGCCAGAAAGTGTGCGAACAAGGGAAGCACAGAACGAAGATGGTGAGCTGTTAATTATTAGCCTATTCACGAATTACAGATGACAAACAAAACGTAGTGAAATACACAGCTGCCAATACATACGAATATACGTCGTTTATACAGTTTACATATTATGTATTTAAATGAGCAATCCTTACACTTTTGTGTGTTTAGAGATGTTTAAGCTTTTCGAGTTCATCTAGGTAGTTGTTGTTGTAAAAATTCAATTTCACAGAAATATTATTTTTATATAAAAACGCTATTCTAAATGTTTTTAAAGCCACCTCAAAAATCTTTTTTACCTTGGTTTTTACGTTGTTTTCCTGAAAGAAACCGATTTTACAAAAAAGAAACATTTTAATAAACCTGAGTTTCTTGCATCTCTAAAGAAATTTAATATTTAGAGACGGATTTTTATTTTTAATGTTTATTTCGTGTTTCCTTAAACTAATTGATTTTACATAAGTATTTTGATATCTTAATTACCATAGATTTAATTAAATGTATATTTAAATGGCTGAAGTATTGAAACAGAACGAAAAAAATAATTTATAAGGTTACAGCAGGATTCGAAATAAGTGACCTACGTTTACGAAACCTACAACGCTACTAAATGAGCTATAATGACAGCAGAAATAGTTGGTAGTGTAATATGTATTTATAACCGTTCGCAAAACTTCAGACTATTTTCTGGAGAATTTTTGAGAGCTGAATCGAATGGCTTTGCCTCATTATTTTAAGCCTGAAATTTACGCACCATAAATATTAAAAAATCCGATAGTCATATTGTCACCTTTTCGGCATTTTGTAATAATCGTGCCGTCGCAGACGAGAAAGAATCGTGAACGAATCGTAGGAACAGATGCAAAAGGTTAAGATGCCAACATCCATGACACAGACATGTATTGCTATCTATGAGCAAGATGTAGAAGTAAGAATCGCGCCAATGCAAACTAAAGAATCGTGAACGAATCGCAGGAATCGATTCACAATGTGGGATTGAATCGCAAGAATCGATTCCTAAAAAAGAATCGTGTTGCCCAACTCTATATCTGATGCAACGTCTCCCAGCTGTCGGGCAATGTTTGTGTGCGACCTCAGGCCACAGCGTCTGAGCAACTTTGCCGCCCACTCTTCAGACGTGGAAACAAAGCGCCCTTCACACGGCTCAACTGGGCTCGCCGCCAGCGTGTACAGGGGCAGCTGCAACTGTAGACTTGCGCGTAATTGTTCGCGATCGGGAGAGCTCACTTCGCGGCTCTTTTAGTTCGTTCGCTCCCTGTGACGGCTGAGCGGCGTGGTCTGCGCGTGCAGGTGGAGGGGGAAGTTCCCCCACCTAGCTGCTTCATGCGCTTGCTGCTTGAGCCTCTAACGATATCACGCAAACAGTTTGTGGATAATTTCTCGCGTTTAAGTTTAGAGTTATCTCTATATCCTGGCATTATGGACTTTATTAGTCAGATATTGCAGAGTGCAGAACACTTCAAAACAGAAATTTTGTAGCACTGAGCTATGAACTATGTAATCTAGCAGGCAGACGCTCACCTCTAAATGACTCATCAGCAGAAGGCAAACACGTGATTTTTAATTCTGCTACGCGCCCTCTCGCTATTGCCCGTCGGTCTTCGGAAAGGAATCCGACGAACTATGAAGCGAGATACATTTGGCATAATCATCGGCTGCTGCTAGTTCGTCCGTTGCTTTTGGCTTTTAGGCTAGTCGTCGTAGACAAAAAAATGGCCTTAGGTCCAAAAAAATTGCAGGAAGCTGAATTTTTGGTATGTTGTTAGGACATATTAGAGTAGTATTAAACCAAGTTTGCAGCTTCGAAATCCTTTAGCTAAACTTTTAAGAGCCAAAAACCTAGAAATTTTCTGACTTTTTCTGGTTTTAGCTTATAACTCGTGAAGGGTGGTTTTTTGACGGAACGTCACTCGCACCTCATTAATATAGATAAAATATTCTAAAATTTAAGCCAAACCGCAGCTCTGTAAGTCCAATAGTTCCCGAGATATTGGACTTCAAAAATTGACTTATTTCTCCAAAACGTTCAAATTTCCGATTTCAGTCGCCTTTCGGCTAGAATATTGGCTCTAATGATCATTCCACGGGGAAAGTCATATAAAGCAAAGTTATAGAGCAGTTATTTACCTTTAAGTAAAGAACGAAGTCCATAGGCCCAATAGATTTGTAGGTATCGCTAAAAAACGAAAAGTTGCAAAAAACCGGATTATTCAGTAAACTGACCCAGATGAATTGCAGTCCTCTTATCGTATATATGTTAAAGAAAAAGGAGGAATTACTATTTGACGATGATTATTAACGTACTGTATATAAATAGGTGTAATTTATGTGTTAGTCTATACCAATATATTTTTGAAAGTACGTATGGCTGTAAAAACAATGAAAGCCTCTCCGTTTATGAGTATTGGTCAGCCATTGAGGGACTGGGACATTCGTTCGTCCCTCACTCCGAGTGGTGACCGTGCAGGTGTTCTGTACTCCCTCCCAAACTTCTTGCCTCCGAGGTCTTCCATACTACACCCAGTCTGCCCTTAGAAACGGCCGTATTCGTATCTGTGACGAACGTTTCAAACAAAAATCGTGTAAATCTCGATCGTGGCGGTGTTTTAAGTATTTCATTTTTTACAATATGTCGGAGCTACCCCCGTCGGACGTCTGTTGCGGGATCGTCGGGAAGTGCATTGAGAGGGGACAGTGACAGTGAAAAAGCGTGGAATTTAGATGCTGATAAAAGTGTCAGAAACGTAGGCTTTAAAGGAACATGAGGTTTTCGTGTAATTTAAACCAATTATCCAAACATGACGCATGCAGGAAGAGGTACACTGTGGAAAGTAATGTGAAAGCATCTGTCCAGCGAAGAGATGTTTCATCTGCTCAGCCGTCGTCTTCGCTTGGGGAAAGGCTGAGAAGTGCGTCGGGTTCAAGGCGTCACATCATTGGAGATTTTTGTTTCCCTTGTGGCGAAAAATTCTGCAAGGAATATTTCGAAAAGCAGATAAAATTGCCTAAATATCTACGGGATGAACTCCAAGTGGAAACACTGGAAGTGAAAGAATCGATTGTGGAAAAAGCTAGACAAGCTGGTGAATGGGGACAACACATTCTTCAGCGTCTTTCATGTATAACTTGTTGCTGCTGAGGGTACCAAAAAACATTGCTACCTAAAATTGCACTCCTTGTCACGATCTACTAGTGCAGGAGGTAAACGATTTTTTTTTTTTTTTTTTTTTTTTTTTTTTGTGGTTTTAGGGCGCACAACTTCTATGGTCATTAGCGCCCAGCCAAGAACATAGATTCGCTATGATCTCAAAGAAAAAAGGTGACTGTCAGAACATCAACAAGAGGCTAAAAACGAAAGATAAAAGACAATTAAAAGGGTTAAATATCCTTGGATAAGTTGGCCAAGTAGATAAAACGCAAGACTCGAGCAGCTGCTCGTGTGTCATCAGCTAAAATTTCCTCCAGAGTAGACGGCAAGTGAAGGGCTACACGGAGATGATTAAAATTAACACAAGTCAGTAAAACATGTCGCATTGTCAGCAATTCACCGCAGGAGCACAGCGGTGCAGGGTTGGCAGAGAGCAAGTGACGGTGGCTGAAACGGCAGTGACCGATCCGCAACCGGGCCAGGATGACCACCTCTCGCCGAAAAGCAGGAGGTCCTCCAAGCGGTCGGGATTGGTTTTACAGTTCTCAATTTATTGTTGTACATTGAAAAACACGCACTGTGCCATTGCGACACGATACTCCGGCGAAGAGCCCGTTGAACATCGTCCGATGGGACGCAAAAGGTAGCCATGCGAGGCAAAATAGCTGCGGCCTTGGCTGCTATGTCGGCGGTCTCATTCCCAGGCACTCCCACGTGGCCAGGGACCCACAGGAAAGAAACGTGACAGCTGTCATCAGCTAGCAACTGGAGGGAGCGTTGGATCCGATACACGAGAGGATGGTTCGAGAAAGGGTCCTTAAGACTCTGCAGGGCACTAAGGGAGTCCGAACATATGGCATAGAAAGGTTCGTGGTGGCGGCAGGTGTACAAAACGGCCTGTTGGAGGGCAAAAACCTCAGCCGTGAAGTTCGAACACCGGTCAGGGAGCTTGTATTGCAACCGGTTGTCCCCGACGACGCAGGCAGATCCGACACCGGCAGTGCTCTTGGAACCATCACTGTAAATAAATATGGCATTATCGAACCGCGAACGGAGTTCGACAAGCCTCGAGCGGTATACCAAATCCGGAGTGCTCTCCTTGGGGAGCGAACTAAGTTCGAGGTGAGTGTGAACCTGGGCCTGATGCCACGGTGGCAATGGGCTTTCGCTCAACCGAAAGGTGGAAGGAAGGGTAAAATCGAGCCGCTGAAGCAGGCGGCGAAACCGAACTCCAGGTGGAAGCAAGGCAATCGCAGATAACTGATATTGGCGATCGAGTGAGTCGTCAAAAAATAATCGGTAAGATGGATGGTGGGGCATCGACCGCAGGCGGCATGCATACCGACACAAGAGTATGTCACGCCGAGTGGTCAAGGGCAATACGGCTGCCTCGGCATACAGACTTTCAACAGGGCTGGTAAAAAATGCACCGGTCGCCAGACGTAATCCCCGATGGTGGATAGAGTTGAGACGGCGGAGACTCTATGGCCGTGCAGAAGAGTATACAAGGCTTCCGTAGTCGAGCTTCGACTGAACAATGGCCTGGTAAAGGTGAAGCAGGACGGTACGATCCGCTCCCCAAGACGTGCCACTGAGGACACGAAGAACGTTAAGGGATCGGGCACAACGGACAGCCAGGTAGGACACGTGTTTAGACCAGCGAAGTTTACGATCCAACATGAGTCCCAAGAATTTCGTAGTCTCCACGAAAGGGAGAGTAACAGGGCCGAGATGTAGAGAAGGTGGAAGAAATTCCTTGTATCTCCAGAAGTTTATACAGACAGTTTTCTCAATGGAGAATCGGAAGCCGTTTGCGATGCTCCAGGAATATAGACGGTCAAGACAGCGTTGAAGACAACGCTCCAAGAGACACGTCCGCTGGGCGCTGCAATAAATTGCGAAATCGTCAACAAAAAGGGATCCGGAGACGTCGGCTGAAAGGCAATCTACGATCGGATTGATTGCAATGGCAAAGAGCGCCACACTCAAGACGGAACCCTGCGGTACCCCATTCTCCTGGCAAAAGGTATCTGACAAAACAGAGCCCACCCGTACCCGGAACTTGCGATCCGCCAAAAACGCTTGAATGAAAAGAGGAAGGCGGCCCCGAAGGCCCCATGTGTGCAATGTGCGGAGAATGCCCGCTCTCCAACAGGTATCGTATGCCTTCTCCAAGTCGAAGAACACTGCTACTGTTTGACGCTTCTTTAGAAAGTTGTTCATAATGAAGGTCGACAACGTAACGAGGTAATCAGCAGCAGAGCGGTGTCGACGAAAACCGCATTGGATATTAGTCAGGAGGCGTCGAGATTCGAGGAGCCAGACCAACCGAGCGTTAACCATGCGTTCCATCACCTTACACACGCAGCTCGTCAGAGAGATGGGGCGATAACTGGAAGGAAGGTGTTTGTCCTTCCCTGGTTTGGGGATGGGGACAACAATGGCTTCACGCCAACTTGTGGGAACATGACCTTCAGTCCATATGCGATTGTAGGTACTAAGAAGAAAGCACTTGCCCGCAGGAGAGAGGTTCTTCAGCATCTCAATATGAATGGAATCGGGCCCGGGGGCAGAAGATCGGGACAGGGCGAGAGCACGGTCTAGCTCCTGCATGGTGAAGGCGACGTTGTAATTTTCACGATTAAAAGAGCGGAAAGAAGGCGGCCGTGCCTCCTCTACCTGTTTGCGAGGGAGAAAGGCAGGGTGGTAATGGGCAGAGCTCGAAACCTCCGCAAAGAAACGGCCCAATGCGTTGGAAACAGCAGCGGGGTCCACGAGGACTGCGTTCTCCACGGTCAGGCCAGGAATCGGGGAGTGGACCTTAATGCCGGATAGACGGCGTAGGCCGCCCCAAACAACCGTGGAGGGAGTAAAACGGTTAAAAGAACTAGTAAAAGCAGTCCAGCAAGCTTTCTTGCTGTCGTTTATGATACGACGACATTGCGCTCTCATACTTTTATAATTGATGCAATTCTCCAAAGTTGGGTGGCGGCGGAAGGTGCGTAAAGCACGGCGCCGGGCTCTAAGCGCGTCACGGCAGGCTGCAGTCCACCAAGGGACCTGGACACGACGTGGAGAAGAGGATGTACGAGGTATGGAACGTTCAGCAGCGGTGAGAATAACCTCTGTGAGGTAGTCGACCTGACTGTCACAGTTGGGAAAATTCTGATCGTGAAAAACAGCCAAGGAAGAATAAAGCCCCCAGTTGGCTTTGGAAATGTTCCAACTGGTGGGACGAGGAGATGGGGAATGATGCAGGAAGTGGATGATACAAGGGAAATGGTCACTTGAGTACGTGTCAGAAAGTGCATACCACTCAAACCGACCGGCAAGCTGAGGAGTGCATATTGCGAAGTCTATATGGGAACAGGTGTGTGTTGTGTCTGAAAGGAAGGTCGGTGCACCGGTGTTGAGACAGACAAGACCGAGGTGTTGGAGAAGGTCCACCAAAAGGGAGCCTCTCTGACAAGGTGCTGGAGAGCCCCATAGGGGATGGTGGGCATTAAAGTCGCCTACCAACACGAAAGGTGAAGGGAGCTGGTCAACAAGGTGTAGCACATCTGCCCTAGTAAGGGCAGATGACGATGGCGAATAGATATTACAGAAGGAGAAGGTAAATGTGGATAAAGTGATGCGGACGGCAACTGCCTGTAGGTGAGTATGCAAGG
The DNA here is from genome assembly GCA_026315105.1 of Locusta migratoria. NCBI lineage: Eukaryota > Metazoa > Arthropoda > Insecta > Orthoptera > Acrididae > Locusta > Locusta migratoria. Next base: position 478,136,075 of record CM048755.1, on the reverse strand, counting down.
AAATGGGATGGAAATAGACATCGTCTCGAAGGAGCATCAGAACCCCTCCATGGGCTGGGACACCTTCCACGGGTCGCAGGTCGAACCGCACAGAGGTTTAGTGTGGAAAGTCTGCACGATCACTCGGACGCAACTTAGTTTCTTGGAGACAGACTAGAAGCGGGCAGTGCAATCAAAGGAGTAGTTTTAATTCCTCCCGATTGGAACGAATGCCGCGAATATTCCATTGAAGGAGCGCCATGATAAAAATGAGAGAAGAAATAAGGACAAAAACCAACTAGCAAGCGGGGTCACCTCGACGGCCGCTGAGGACCGGATTTCGAAGGAGCACTGCTATCGTTGTCTAGGGGCAAAGGGTCGTGATCCATAGGTTCGACCGACGCGCCTGCCAGGAGGGGCAGTTTCCACCGCCGGTAAAGGGCCGGGTGCCCGGCAGACGGAGCGACCCGGTGGAACAGGAGACGGCCGAGGCCGGCAACTGTTGGAAGGCGTGACGGATGGGTCACGCCTCGGCGGGGAAGGAGAGGAACTCTGTCAGCTCTTCTGGAAGAGTGACGGCGGGAAGAGGCAGTTGACGGTTGGGAAGCCTGAGAACGCAGAAAATCCTCACGGACGGGTTCCTTTTTCAAGGTCCGGGCATCTTGTTTAGGTGCCCGCTGTTTACTAGAGGTTGACAAAGACTGTACCTTAGAAGAAGGAGGAAGCGGGGACGTGGAACGGGCAATCTTCGGGCTGGCGGATCGCACAACTGTGTAAGCGAAAGTGAAGTCACAGGTCTGGGTACTGGAATCCTTAGTAGGTCGAGTTGAGGTGAGGACCTTACTGTATGTACCCGCTGGGAGGACAGTGGGCTTTCGACTCGCCAACAACTTTCGAGCGGCAGATGATGATACCTTCTCCGTAACCCGAATTTGCTGGATTACCTTCTCATCCTTGTATACAGGGCAGTCGCGAGAGGAAGCCGCATGGTCACCATTGCAGTTTAGGCAGTGAGGGGACGGAGGTGGGCAATCCCCCTCATGGGCGTCCCTACCACAAGTGACACACTTTGCTGCATTTGGGCAATGTTCACGGGTATGGTTGTACCTGTGGCACTGAAAACAGCGCGTTGGGTTAGGTACATAAGGGCGGATGGAGATGACTTCATACCCTGCTTTGACCTTCGACGGGAGGTCAACTCTGTCGAACGTCAAAAACACAGTACGAGTCGGTGTCAGTTGGTTATCGACCTTTTTCATTACCCTATGGACGGCTGTCACACCCTGGTCGGACATATACGATTGGATGTCTTCATCAGACAACCCGTCAAGGGATCTCGTGAAGACTACCCCCCGTGACGAGTTGAGTGTGCGATGTGCTTCCACCTTGACAGGAAACATGTGTAACAGTGTAGTCCGGAGTAGTTTCTGAGCTTGGAAGGCACTTTCCACTTCCAGCAACAATGTGGCATTGCGCTGACGTGAACAGGTTTTAACAGGGCCAGCAATTGCATCTACACCTTTCTGTATAACGAAAGGATTGACAGAATTGAAATCCTTACCGTCGGTGCGAGAGACAACAAGAAATTTAGGTACATTAGGCAGAGTCTTTTTTTGCTGATGCGAATCTAACGTTTCTGGGTCAACGTCACTAAAGAAGAGAAGGAAGTCATCGCGGAAGTGTCCCCCGTGATTACCGGCGTCTCCAATGGCGCGCTCCTTCCTAGTAGGGGCCCTCTCCGAGGGCTTACCCGCCTTAGGTGATTGTTCACACCTCAGGTCACACCTCCCGAGAACTGACGGAGGGACCAATCGGCACATTCGGAAGGTACCAGCTCGGGTAATCACCCCTCCCTGGGCCTGGCCTTTACCAGGGGGTACGTACGTGCCCTACTTGTCTACCCGGGGCGGGGAATTACGCGTTACTCCGTCACCTGCTACGCATGATAATGCGTGGGTCGGCCTTCAGACACGCACAGGGAGGAAAGAAGAAGAATAGAGGAAGTGAAGAGAAAGAAGTGTCTCAAACGCCGAGGCGGAGACTAATGAGGAGGAGAAGAAGGCTAGGAGAGTACAAGGAGAGAAAGACAGAAACAAAGGGTAAGAAGGGAAGGAACGAAGGAAGAAAAACGACAACAAGAACCACGAAGTATGCCCGTCTCCGGGCGAAGGCATAAACCGGGAGGGAAAGTGAAGCAGCCTGGGGCAGAAGAAAGGCTGCTCCGGCTCGGGGCCCCGTGCGCGCCACACACGTACCCACAAAAGAACTGTGGGTCCCCTGGGGGGGGGGGAGGAGGTAAACGAGGGCGTCCTGAACATCCCCTCCTTATCGAGGGTATATGTGTGTGTATACCTTGCAGAAACTAGAGAGGAAAAGCAATTTTCCATAAGTGACTTGATTGCAGAGAACGTCACAGGTAAATACAGACCAACAGTTGCAAGTGTTCAAGCTCATCTAAAAAGGCGATCTGGAGAAAAAATTATTTTTGCGCAGGTTGGTCCGTATGACTGCCCAGTCTTGATGTTCACAGACATTGGACAAAACATTCTTTATGAAAAGTGGTACAATCAAAGACTTAGCGATCCTACTGAAGAGCGGCTTAGAGTTGTCAAAGCTGCAGCAGAGATTATCCTGCAAAACATTCGTTCCCAAACATTTGACTGAATATCCCCCGTCAGAAAACTGTTTAAAAGACGCAAGGGCATCAGTTCCTGATTCTCTGCAACTGTTGCTTGAACGGATTATCCTGACAAACAAACGTTCTCCTCTCGAACAGTGGAAAAAGAATTGCATAGGATTTGTTCATGGAATCATGGCTGAAACGAGGCCCAAATCTTTCCTATCCTCAATTCAAATAAGCTTTGGAACCTATTTGTATAGAAAATTTGAATCAAAGCACCTTGTTGAACTTTGCCACAGTATGGTAATTTCCTGAACATATACGGAGGTTATGCGTTTTGAAAGTTCCGCTATCCTCCGTGGAGAAGTGACCCAACTATTTGACAAACGAGCTTTTATGCAGTTTGTGTTCGACAACGCAGATGTGATTGTTAACACAATTGATGGAGAAAATACGTTCCATGAAATGGGTGGTATAATGATCATGACCCCCAACTCATCCGTTCACCCAGACAAAACCATACCATGTTTGAAGTCTGTTTCTGCAGAGTCTATCAGGTTCATACACACCGCCACACACATTAAACACTCTTCCATTACAAAGAAATTGGGCTTGTCAGCCATTTCAAATAACGAAGTGAAAATCGCTGAAGATATTTTGCCAAAATCCCCAGACCTTCTGTGGTAGTTTGGAAAAGCAACTAACATGCCAGGCATCCCAGGATGGAATGGATTCATGGATCAAGTGACAGAAGACCTTCCTTAAAAACGTTCAAAGATTGTATATCTCCATTTTATCCGTGCTCCCCCAACAGACGACATTGTTTTAACGTCACTTTTGGAAGCCAGTTGAAGAACAAGCATTTACGGTCAGGAAACATGTTTTGTGACCTACGACCAACCACTGTACTTGAAAGCCCGAGACATTGTGGACAGCCACCAGCATCCTCAGCTCGTCAACATAGCTTGAGGGTTTCACCACCTCATTCATGGGGGCCATAATGGCAGGAAGTGGACTCAAGGAACTTCTCTGTTCAATATTTGCTGAAAACAGTGTTGAAAAAATCATATTTATATACAATGCGTTAATAATTATCGTCACTGAGTAATTTCTCCTTTTTCTTTAACATACATAGGATATGAGAACTGCAATTCATCTGGGTCAGTTAATTGCATAATCCGATTTTTCAACTTTTCGTTTTTTAACAATAACTACAAATCTGTTGGGCCTATGGACTTCTTTCTGTACTTAGATTAAAGCTAAATAACTGATCTATAACTTTGTTTTGTATGACTTTCCCCGTGCGATGATCATTAGAGCCAATATTCTAGCCGAAAGATGACAAAAATCGGAAATTTGAACTTTGTGGAGAAATAGTCAATATTTGAAGTCCAATATCTCGGGCCCTATTGGATTTACAGAACTGCGGTTAGGCTTAAATCTTAGACTATTTTATTTACATTAATAAAGGTGTGAGTGACTATTCGTCAAGAAACCACCCTTCACTAGTTATAAGCCAAAACCAGAAAAAGTCCGAAAATTTCGAGGTTTTTTGGCTCTTAGAAGTTAAGCTAAAGGATTTCGAAGCTGCAAACTTGGTTTAATACTACTATAATATGTCCTAACAACCTACCAAAAATTCAGCTTCCTGCAATTTTTTTTTTTTGGACCTAAACATACCTGGCGACTGGCCTATTTTGCTACCGCTACTAAAAGCTCTTTTATGACATCTTTTTTATATAATGAATCAGTGGTACCAAAGCGTGTGCTATTACCCGTACTTTTGGGGAATTTGACATCGAACACTTAGGCAAATAAACCAGTTATTTACACGAATGGGTGATAGTGGTATTCAACTACTTTGCATACAGAGTACTCTTAGTACTTTATTTTTAAAATAGATTTCTTGTGGCAGTGAACTATGAAACTACAGCTGAGCTGCATCTCAGCTCGAAATGAAGGTAACTGGCAGAAGGGAATCAGGCGATTCTGCGCAGAAAGCATAGCGCCTCAATGCGCTCGGCCGCGGCCAGCGAGACATCTCCAAGTATTCAACGCTGTTGCGCTCAGCTGCTCGGCAACTGACGCTGCCATTACTGCTACCTACCTACCTACCTACCTACCCACCCAGGGCCGGCGCAAAGCACGTGCGGCCGCACAGGGCGGCACTTTCCAAGGGGCGGCAAATCTGCAACCCTTTTTTTTTTTAGGACAAACTTAACATTCGTGCCCAAGAGGGGATTCGAAACCAAACGTCGGAGGGAGCGGCTTCGGGAACTGTGGCATGGCGCCTCGACTACCTGCCGGCCGCCCCTGTTGAACAAGGGGCGGGAGGAGGACCAATTTCTTCGTCGCCACTTTACTCACAACTAATTTTGCGGAAGACGAAATCTAATTTGGAAATTCGAATGCAATGTTTGATACTGCGGTTACATGTTAAGTCTCAAGAAATTTTGCGAAGCCCTTCAATGACAGTTTTTCGAGTGTTTCCCGCATTATGGAAAAAAATGGTTGAACATTACTACAGTCAAACATGTCCAACACTTACAATGGCTAGAAGTATTCCAAATGAGTAAATACGCTGCGAGTAATTACACGGGATAAAGAAATAAGTTGGCTTTCGTCGTACTTTTGAACATTTTTGCCATCCGTTTCTGAGTGATAGTCGGAGGTTTTGGTTTTTAGCCATGAAACACGTCTCCCCCTGTATAAACAACAAACTCTGACCGGCAATTTTATTTGACAATACTACTCGCACACTATCACTTTGCCAACATTTATTTACTGTATAATGCGTGTGAATCCATGTTTCATCGAAGTAAACTACTGGTCACTTTGATTCTGATGAAAACCTGAGAAAGTATGGTCTTCTAGCAACAATGCCATATCGTCCGCACAAAACAAAACGTTAATTTCGACATCTTGCAAAACGAAAATCCATAGACAGAACATTGCTTCTAAGGGTTTCCTTGCTAGCTTTGAAGCTCATTACTATTTTAAAAAATTTGTGCAGTTTTCGAAAAGTTCGTATTGCTTTTTATTATTCGCAATACCATAGAAATTGCTGCCTGATAATACATGTATCCATATCATCGGTCACATACTTATTGTGAGCTTTTTGCGTCGTCTTGTTGGGCGCTAGTTTAACCGCAGCCTCGCTGTACCGCAGCACGTGACCTAGTTCCTGGCACTGCCACGTCACCACTTCGCCTTTCCAGGCAATAGGTATTGTTCATTGTTGCGTTCTCTACAACGAAAACTACAGAAATCGTTTCGGTAGACGGGCGACGGAGTCAAGATTGGGCAAAAGCACTTTCATTGCGTTTCGTAAGAACAGAAGAATTGGTACGTCCGAATTTCTTGCAAGTTGGGATGTAATAGGTAAGTGCTTTTCATATAACGTACAATTAGTATTGCGCATGTATGTTACTCATAAGTTAGAAGTTTTCTCCTTCCAGATTACAGAAAACGAAAATTTATTTTTCTTATGATCTGTTACTTCAAAAATTGACAAGTTGGCAAATAAGCACTCGTCGTCTCAATAGCTAGAATGAAAATAAAGCGCAGAAAAGTGACGTGATACGGCGATGACTAATATGTTACCCCTTATTCGATAATCAGAAACGATAGAACTGACACCTAGAAATTACGACAGATGTTGAGTGTCAATTCTTTGAAATGAACAACCGCAATGCAGTCAGTTAATATATTTCGACTAGCATTAGTTCCTGTCGATGACCGGGATTGTATTATATTTTCCTCCCTTTCCTTATTCTTCCTCTCTCCATTGTCTTCCGCCACACTCTTTGACCGTTTCACCTGCGTCTGTAGTAAAATTCGGTCTGAAATGCAATTTCACGTGGCTCAATTCTCATGATTTTATCTCCTGAACAGTGTATCCTACAGTAATATAAGATTTCACAAACATTTGAACATTTTTGTAAATTCACAAGGCTTATTAAAATTAGCTACATTTTTTCAATCAGGTTTGACTCCATTTTTGAGCTGGTGCCCAGCGACTGTTTTATACAAATCTCAAGAGAATGTCAACAATTAGGCGTAATTTTTGTTTTTATTTTCCAGATCTACATAGATTTCGGGCACAGTGTGGCTCTTCTCAATGCCTTGAGTTATGTTTACATCTATACCGTCATGCTGAACGTAACTGTAAACATGACTGTTAGATGGAAGCACATATTAAAAACTTTGAGACTGGCCACTCATTGGCCGAAACCTAGGTAGATCGGAAAAGTAAAAAAAAATTGCGATTGATTGCTGATATTTCCTACAGATTTGTTTAAATAAAATTCCACAAATGTTTTGAAAAATAAAGTAATAAAATAAAAATAAAATAAAACGGGGGAGGGGGGGGGCGGCAATTAAGCAGCTCGCACGGGGCGGCATTTGGCCTTGCGCCGGCTCTGTACCTACCTACCTACCTACCTACCTACATACATTACATAAATCCCCTTCCTCAAATGTTACGTACCACCATATAAATCTCATGAAAGGACTGCTACGTACACAAAGCATGTACCTCAACCACCCACCAAATATGAAACCCACACACACATCCTGATACTCTAAAACAACAGGACATCTGAAGAAGATGGTAGAATTGTGTAACTGAGAACCTATGCCCACGGGAGGATCTCGCAGAAATCTTAATAGACACGTGAGAAACGGAACCCTATAAAAGTAACACCTATCTGAAGGCTGGAAATGTCACCTTTTCATGCGTTGGGTGGATGAGGGTACAAGTTGGATGTTAATAACCACAATGGAATTTCGATTTACGTCGTTTACTTTATCAGCTTGTCTTCGTCAAAATACGGAAGGGCAGTTCGAACACAAGATCAGGTAATACCACGCGGACTTCCAACCAGTGTGATTCAGCACAAAGCACAGTTACAACCTAAAAACAAATGTATGAATTAACTAAGCTTTCCTCTCATTTATATGTCCTTGTTTCCATCAATCGACAGTTCCTCTTCAGTGTCCTGGAATACCAGAGACTTGAAACAATACTTCTCATGAAACAAACTCTTACTGATGAAATTTATTTTGATTAGAACCTTTCGAAAAATAGACGGTCGTGCGTCAAGTTGATGGATTGTCACCACTGCTCTTCAACCTCTATAAAAGTCAGAGAATCAGATCTACTACAAACCCACTCACTCAGAAAAGTGAAAGACGAACTCTAGTTTCCTGACCTTCGTAGACAATCTAGTGGTACTGGCGGACAGTGGAATGACAGCTATCAAACTAACAGGGAACTTCAAGAAATTTGCTGAAAACATAGGCGACAAATTTCATTCGAGGAAACCAAGTTCATTTGCGCTGGATTCAGTGTGTGTGGTGGAAGGTTAGGGGGCTCAAGCAACACCACCTAGAAGACAAGGCGTTACAACAGGCCGTGTCTACGTCACGCTTAGAGGCCCCGGCCGCCATCTGACTGGCCGGCCGCTGCGCGGCGGTAGGCGTGCCCCAGCGGCCAACCAGTCAGGTGGCGGCCGGGGCCTCTAAGCGTGACGTAGACACGGCCTGTTGTAACGCCTTGTCTTCTAGGTGGTGTTGGCACAAGCATACCGGCCACATCATTGGCGTCAAATGTATTAGATGGCGAACGGAATCTAATGCAGTGAAATAACTAACATAGCTCGACAAAGCAAACTAAGCGCGTCATGCGATATTTACAACCGCTTTCCATTCTTTTTATCATGTAATTCGTTGATTTTTATAGAATATCATGAGTTAAGGTCGAGTTTTTAAGAATACTGGGTACCTCGTAATATATTTTACCTTTTTTATTTTTTCTAATCTGAAAACGAAGAGGGTGTCAGTGTTGGCAGTTGTTTTAACTAAGTTAAATGTGTGCCTTAGAACATCCACAGACGTATTTTACAGCAAACATGCGCCTTGACTAATACAGAGACATGGAATAGAATTGCACTTAATTTTAACGAACCCATACCTTAAACCAGCACGAATAAAATCTTAAAACAGGAATCTAAAAGAAAAAAATAGAATCGTAAAAAATAGGAATTTAAAAATTTGGCGCTACTAGTATTAATATCAAACCATTTGTGGATTTATTATAAGTGTGTTACGGAAAATGGCTAAATATTTTCAAAATGTTTCAAGAAAGGTCTTCCTAATATTTGTCAAAATAATTTGAACATTTGAAAAAGTCCTTTATCTCATGTTATTAAGTATAACTACATTGTTGTAATATCGTTTGAAAAATTATCCTAGAAAAGTATGTCGGGACTCAATGTCTAATTTTGTAAGTCTTAAATTGAACAGCGAACAAGCATGTTCTGATCTTACGTATAAAAATACTTTCAGTTGAGAGAAAAATGATAACATATATTGGAACGGTTGAGAACTGTCACCGAATGATACCTATCTCCAACCATACACCACACGTGTCTAGCGATGTAGGAGAGAAATGCGAATCTGTATTATCGCTACATCACTTCTCGAGTGACTGCCACTGTATTCCTGAAAGTTGCCGGGTTTAAGGAAAATTAAAACCTACAATTACGATCCTTTCAACAACAAAACTAATGTAAAGTCTGCATATTCATCATTTGAAGAATTTTTCCTTTAGCAAAAAAGGAGGCTGTTCTTTACTTGAAGTCAAATATTGGCATTTTTCAACCTCTGATCCCTCAGTTCCCCCGCCCCCTCCCCTAAAATGTTCAAATGTTTGTATAGCTTATGGGACTTAACTGCGGGGCCATCAGTCCCTAAACTTACAAACTACTTACGAACTACCTTATACTAAAGACAGTACAAACCATCCATGCCCGAGGGGGGGCGGGGAGATTCGAACCCTCGATGGGAAACGGCCTCGCGCATCGTACCATAGCGCCTCAATGCGCTCTGCCGCTCCGCCCCATCCCCCTGCTGCCCCCCAGGAGTTGCGGTTCTTCTGAAACCTTTAAATCGGCCGAGTCTGCTAAACTCCCCGTCACACATATTGCTCAAATCATTCGATGTATTTTTTTCTGTTGCGAAATAGCCCAGGCAGTCATATTTTACCTAAATCTTTGTTAAATGTGGCAACGAGACGAAGCTTATTAGCTCAAACCTGTCTTCAGGTGATCTGTTTTTCAACAACACACAAACCTTTACAGAAGTACAGATACAGAAATGTTATCTGCTTTACAAGTGTTGAAGGCTTATAATAGTTATATGAATCATACTCTGCTGTTTCTCTGTTAGAGCTCACCAGTGATTGGTATATCGAGTTTAAGGGGGCGGTGTCGCCCAGTTTTTGGCGTAGGTGGACGAACAGTGGCGTGAAACTTCTCGTGTAGGCTCCGGCTAGTTCTGACGTCTTCTTTCAGATAGAACCTGAAGAGTTTATTCACTCTTCTGGGCTGAGTCCTGAGCGTTCGTGGGACTTTGGTTTTCTGATGCATTTGCCTGCAGCAGATCGCGGACTTTGAAAATTTCACGTGTCTACCCGGACAGGAACTCAGTTGCAGCTGTGTTTCATAGTCTTGTTCGATCGAGACTTGAGATTAGACAGCCACCGTCGTATTGGCCGTACCGACATGCTAGCGGTTTATGCAATTCCCAATTCCATTCTGGGGACACTTGTGCTCAATACTGGCGTTTTGAGCTGGAGTTTACGTGACAACCGCTATCTGCCGTGATAGAGTGTGTGTGTGTGTGTGTGTGTGTGTGTGTGTGTGTGTGTGTGTGTGTGTGTGTGTGTGTGTGTGTGTGTCCTTCACCACGTTTCTGAGTGACAAAGCTATGGCCGAAAGATAAAGTGCTTGCCAAATACGGATTCGGGCAATTCTATACGAACGCTAAAATCGAAGCGATGACATGGCTGAAATCAGTGTTAAATTTGTGAAGTAAACAGGGCGTTGAAAACGCCAGGTTTTAACGCAACGTTAGCGTCGGACGTATACCACACACCACGAATTTTGTGCGTTGATGTTGACTATGAAGGTGCATGCAGCTATGCTAGTTACAGCGAACTAACGACAGTGAATTTGGCCGTACGTTGCTCGCCAACGCAGTGGCCTTCGGCATATCGCCCTCACTAAACCGTAAGGTTGGGGACATGGGATTCGGCTATGTGGAATCTTAGTTGGCTCTGTCACCTTGCTGAGGTAGCTCCCACTTTTAAAGTGACTTAAATTTCACCGGCCTGTATTATGAGCGAAGAAGAGTTAGCAATCATTGCGTGTGCAGCGTTTATTTTAATGCAAGAAGGTAAGCATAAAAATGAGAAATATGACGCTCTCCAAAGTCTAATCTTTTGTTTTTTATGTGCAATTCATTGGGTTCCATAAGCATTCCCGTCCACGATAAAACTATCATCTTCAATGCTGTCTCGATGTTCCCCTGCACTCTCCAGTAAATATGCTGCCGCAAAGTGGCGGCGCTAGGCGTCGGCGACGTCGACAACCGCCGACGGCCTCGCGCCTGTGGGGGCCTCGCAAAACATTGTTAACATTTCAGTTTTTTCTTCTTTTTTTATATTTGATGTTTAACGGCGCTTTTCAACTGCTAGGTTATGCAGCGATGACGTACATTTAACTTACACTAGGTTAACCAAAGGACGAACACAACATCCGTACCCAAAGGTGGGATTCGACCCCTGACGAAAGCGATCTCGCTCACCTTGGTTTGACGCCTTAGTGCGCTCAGCCATTCCCGGCCGGCAGGTATTTAGTTGTCCGTATTTATTTCCATATGAGTGCAGCAGCAGCAGTAATAATAATAATTTCGTCACTTCGGCGACTTGCGTGTCCCTAGCCTACCCCAGTTATCCAACCGGGGAAATGGGATCTACAGTTTAACGTGGAATCCGAACCACGTGTCGTTTCTGGAGACTCCTCAGATCGTTGAGAGGTGAAGATGCGTTAAAGTGCAGACTGAAAAAAATCCGAGGTCCGAGCGGGTTTCGAACCAAGTTAAATAATTGCAAAACAACTTCTTCAGTACATTGTAGAAAACAAATTGGAAGAAGTATATCCAAATATTTATATAACAATCAGAATCATGCTCACATTTCCAGTCAGTACAGCTTTGGCTATGAGAAGCTTCTCTAAGTTAAAATTGACTAAGACCAACTTGAGAAGCACAATGAGCCAAGAAAGACAGTTGTCAGTACTATCAATTCAAGGCGAAATAGCGACTAGTATTATTTATTATGCAATCTTAAAGTCCAGTGAGGCGAAGAGCCTAAAAGTTTCTCTATTTTAATTTGTTTTTATTGTATTTTTTGTCATTGCAATAATGCTTGTATATTATACTAATAAAATTTTAGTATAATGATTATTGGTGTATAATTCAGCTCATTTCATTTAACATTTGTTTCCTTACTGAAAAAAAAAAAAAAAAAAAAAAAGAAAGAAAGAAATAAAGATAGGGGCCTCGCAAAGACGAGTTCGCCGACGCCCAGTTTTCGTCTAGCGCCGCCACTGGCCGCAAATCGCAACTAAGGCAAGAGCCACCTGGCGCCAACTAGGAGAGGGGTCGTGCGGCCAACGCTTTGATGTTACGGCAGGAAGCCACAACAGCGACGTAGGCCACCCGCTTCCTTGGCTCAGATTTGCCGCAGGCGGCTTTCACAGTGGCTTCCGTATCTGGGGCTTTTACCGACTACCGGCATCGGCGGAAGACGGCCGATAGTTTCAAATCAGTACTCCACCGTGGGCAACGGTTGCAGTGTAGCCTGCTGAAAGAGACTGTAGCAACGATTGGACGATAAATATTACAATCGGGATATAGTTCGGAATCTATGGGTTCCAATTCCAGTTTATTGGAATCCGACAGTTTGTTAAATCTTGTCAAATTTTAGGCGTCAATTATAACCTAAAAGAATTTTCTCAATACGGAATTGTGGCGTATCTTACGTTTATGTAGAGGCGCTCTTACGTTGTTTTGTGAGAAGCGAGTATTATCTGTCCAAAAAATAATTTTACTGCTTCTGTCGTTCTTTAACAGGATGGTGATTCTGTTATGACATGACCTGCAAATGATGTGTACGTGGTCTTCCGATTTGCAGTGGTTTCCGTGTTCAAAATAGGTCTAAACTTCACAATTGACTTTCACACATATACCGAATGACAGTCATTGTAGATCAATGTAGCTTACTTTCTATCATCCTAATAGGGTGTTTTTGGATAGTTTATAACCGTATTACTGAAGGATTTGAAATAATGAACACTCATGTATTTTTAATGCTCAGCACAATGCATTTCAAGAATTTTTACCGCTTTTAGTAAATTGTTTACATAAATAGTGTGACTTCATGTATAATTTTATGTAGCTCTTGCACACCCTTAGTTTTTTTTAGATTACTGCAATGAGGAAAATCTTACATAGCCTCTGAATAGTATATCAATCTGTACTTTCAAATATTGTGTCTGCTCCATTGAACTTGGTATCAACACAAAAACCGTCACACTGTTTATGAATAAAGGTAGCCCTAAGCTACGACTGTTCTGTGCGTGATATTCTCTGTAATGGAGGAGGCACAATACCATTAAGCAGACAGAGGAAAATACTGTTTCTACCAAAAAATGTTCCAATGTTTGCAATCCTAAGAGACTTCTGTGGTTTATCACGCCCTAGGCTTAGAAACTACTGAATACACACGCCGGACGGAGGGCTCGAACCTCCGATAGCGACCAAACGTGCGCTTCGCAGCAAGGGCACCTTGAGCGCTCGGCCGCGGGGCTGTTTCTAACATTAGTATATAATACACACCTCGAGATTTATTCTGTCCGATTTTCCGAACTTCAGTAACATAAAAAAAAACTGCAGTGCAGGAGTGGCAGAAGAGTACAATGAAACGTCAAAAAGTATCGTACTTATGTAAACAAAGGCACTAGAAACGCCAATAAATCCTCGAAACACGTTGTATAAGCAATAAATTTACCGAACTGGTGCAGTTTCTCACTATTTAAAGCACGATGGTTAATGTGTGTATGTACAGTCTCAAATTCGGCAAAAACGGTGTAATATTGCTTTCCAATGACACGACGAAATATCACGAGCATGTAATAGAAATTTCTCCTTTTATTACTTAATATCCGTAAAGCATATCTGGTAGTAGCAATAACTGAGGACATGTACACAATACTCGCCGTTTTTTTTTTTTTTTTTTTTATATACAAATGTAGCTCATTCGTATACATTCGATGTCTTTATTAAAAGCCATAGCCGCATTGTAGCACTCATTTCCAAGCACAAAAGTGTCATGGAATCCATTGCACCCCACGAAATTTAAATCTAACCTACTTTACACACAGGTTGCAATCTAACGTAACACCCTAACCTCCTTGATCCCATGAAGTGACATACTATAGCGGACTATTTTGACCACACCGTCGGCCGATGTTTGATGGCATCTGTCATAGCAGCCTAAGAAAATCTCGGCCAACGAACGGAGTCTCGTTGGAAGAGAAACTTAATTACACGGTAATGAAGGAATCTGGGAAGGCATTTAAAAAAGGATAGTCGCAAATCTTAATATGCAAAAACTTTAGCTACATGTTAGGTGACAATATTTCTTAATGTAACTCAGAATATTAATCATAATGTCTCTATCACAAATCTTAAACCTGAAGTTGAATAAAGTTAGGGCACGAAAAATGTCATGGAAAATTATTTCATTAGTATGTAGTCAGAGATATTAAATTACTGACGGGACGATTCAGGGTTTACAAAAACTTAATTGTCAGAGTTCATATCGCTTGATTACGGCCAACTGAATATTTCGCGTATGATCATCTTTATGTTTATGTTTCTAAATATGGACGTCGTTCAAACTGAGATAAAGTTCAGTCATGTCTAGGATGCCCTACAGAATTTTGAGGAATTTCCGTTTCCTTTTTATTTTTTCGGTCTTAAAAGCTGAGAACATGTTTAATTGATTCACTGCAGGAAGGAAAGATAGGAAGAAAATTTCTGCCAAATTTATGACTATACAAATGTCCTCTAAAGTGTCGCAATTTCCATATTTCAGTCTGCGGAAATCTTTGATGCCTGGTTGTTTCATAGCCCTCTATTGCCACAGTAAGTTGTTTCTCTTGGGTGGGACACAATATCGGAGGCTTGTTTCGAAGGTGCTGACAAAGTGCTAAGATAGTTCTCTCGTTTCATTTCCTAAAGTACTTAAATATTTGTTAACTTATCTTTATCGGCAACACGCCTCACATGCTAATTTGGGTGCATAGGTTCGCAAACTATTCCAGGCTTCGATTATGGCAACAGTATCATCGTGTGTTACTGCAGAATAAATAAAGTACGTGAGAAACCTGCAATAATCACGTCAAACTAAACTAGTACTACAAAACACTGTAGACAATAACAATAGGTTAAAATAAGTAAAATAATCTCCCATTGCCATAGATGGGTTCCTTCTGATGGACGGTAACGCTCGTCGCCACAGAGTTGCACTGGAAGACAGCATGCTTGAAGTTGAGGGAAATTAACGAATGGAGTGGCCAGCTTGTTCACCAGATTGAGCATGTCTGGGATGCACTTGGCAGATGTATTTAAGTCAGAGCAGCACCTCCCACAATAGTTTAAGAGCTAGATGTTGCACTCGTGGAAGAATGGGCAAATAACCCTCAAGAGCTGACTGATAACCTCATACTGCCCATGCCACGCAGGTGTGCGACTATACTGCCCGTCCGAGGTGATCACACACCATATTAGAGGGCAGCGAGAATTACTTTTTCACTTTTACGGTAGCCCTACAGTGCTTCGCTCTACTGCCACCTGCCGCCAATGTCATCGTTCAGAGCTCTAAATAGCATTATTTGTGTGCTTTTTCATTACCGGTCAGTTTCACAAAATCCGTTAGTGCCTCCGTTTTCTAACAGCTTTATTCTCGCGCATTTGGCAGATTTCGTTAAACATTGTTTTAAGAGTTTTGAACAGTGGGGGACATTTTAGCACAGCTCAATCAGCTACCAGCCGCCATTAGTAAAGTACTAGTGTAGTAGCGAACTGAAGTATTTAGCAACTTTGTTTTCACTTTTTAGGGATTCCTGCAGCAGTGGAGAGAGAGAGAGAGAGAGAGAGAGAGAGAGAGAGAGAGAGAGAGAGAGAGAGAGTGAGTGTGTGTGTGTGTGTGTGTGTGTGTGTGTGTGTGTGTGTGTGTGTGTGTGTGTGTGTGTGTGTGTGGAGACGCAGGAGTTTTTTCCTTTGTTTTAGGGCGCTAAACTACTTGGGTCATTAGCGCCCAAGACTGCCCATAATAAAATCTAACCGGAGTTAGAACTTAAAGGGCTTCCGCCATATTTACACGATGTATAAAAAGTAAAACTCGGTTAGCAGAATGCGGATCATCAGCTAAAATATAAGACATTTCAAATGGTAAACATAGATCATGGCGGAGACGATTAAAAATGGGCATTGCACTAAAATGTGGTACACAGTAAAAGGTTCATCACAGTGCTCACATAAGGGAGCAGGATCACCACGAAGTAAATGCTGGTGGCTATAAAGGCAGTGGCCAAAACGAAGCCGGACCAGAACAATCTCTCGGCGAGAGGGCCGAGATGACGTTGACCAAAGATCAGGCACAGGTTTGATGGCACGCAAATTGTTCCCTGAAAGGGATGACCACTGTAAAAACCAACGTAAGATGATACACCGGGAGACGCCAGCATAAAGGTCATCAGAGGTAGTAGAAAAGGTAGACAGCCGATGGAGAACTGCCTCCTTGGCAGCCGTATCCGCAGACTCATTCCCCAAACACTCCCACGTGGCCAGGGACCACAGAAACGTCACAGTACAGCAGCAGGATTTGACCGCTGTTAAAGTACAGCTTAACTCGCTTTTGGCCACGGTCAGCCGTCTCCAGGCTGCTACCTCGGGGTGTGGCCGCGGTGTAGTCTGGCGTGTCGCATGGGGCACCTCAGATGCGCGTGGGTCGCCCACGGTCTCTGCTTCCGCGGCACCTTCACGCATACCGGACGCAGTTGATCCCGCAGGATGAGGGGCGGGTAGCGCGTTCGCGTCGCTCGATGCGGAGGGCCAATGTGGAGGCTGGCCGTGCTGCATCGCCCGTTCATCCTGCGTGGGATCAGGTGGCCGGTTCTTCAGCAGGATCCGAGCAGGCCGTAGATGTAGCAAATAAACTTTATTCCCCAACATAACTCCGAAAAGAGAACACACAAAATACAGATACATTAAACAAAAGAAATTATTTCATCGAGTGTCGATTCCGCGACAAGGAATAAGCGCTCAAGTCAGTTTCTTAAACGGCAGGTGCGCGAACTTGTTTCATTACACTGCGATCAGCTGATCGCGTCCGTTGAATACTTGTCGTGCAACAGGAGAAAGACTGCATTACCTCTGGCCCCGTGCTCGCCACGAACGTACTCTCTAATGCAGTGTTTCCAAAACTTTTAGAATACGTGACCCCTTCCAACTAAAAATGTAACTATGTAACTATGTAATTTCAAAGGCAATGAATTTAATTTTGTTCTATTGATACAAGTCTTGTAATTAAAAAAAATTAAGTGCAGTATTATACACTATATCCATTTTTAATGGAACACATCCTACTATTACATGATTTTTGAAGGAAAAATATTTGTTGCGTATCAAGGTTTCGCATTGCATGTAAATATCAGAATCTAATTATGCTCGTTGAGAAAAGTCACGCTGTATAGTCAATTTGTAAACAATCTAACTGCTCAAAATTATTGTATCTTTTAAATTTAGCTATAGCCTGACACCTTATCAGGTCCTTTATTAATTGTTGACACGGTGTATTTATTATACAATTCAACTAAGAATTGATCAAGTAATCGCGTAATATTAAAATACATTTCACTTTTCTTAGGCGTATGTTTTTTGCATTACATAATCCCTACTATATGCTTCGTGGCTGGTGTCGCAACCCACAGGTTGAAGAACACAGCTGTAGAGAACCGTGAGCCCCTGGAGGGACGGGCACCATACTCAACATATTTTGTGGTTATAATTTACGCCTAGAATTTCTGATGAAGATTTCACCAACTTATTTCCCCAATAAACATGTAACTTCAGCTCGATTGCGATATTCATCGTTTTCCGTGTACCACTTTCTTTCTTTCCTTCCGTAATCAGTCCATATTGTGTGTGTGTGGGGGGGGGGGGACATCGGTGGATTTGACCGAAGAGAACAGACTAATTTCACCGATTGACGTCCGAAGTCTGTACGTTATGGCGATGAGATCGCCCACACTAAGACAGTACCTGTAGTGGAGTAATGATTTGAAATGACAGTCTTCCGCAGATGCCGGTCTTCAACCCTTTGATAAACGAGCCACTGGGAACGTCGCCTAAAAGCTGAGGCGTTCAGATTGTCACGACGTGTGTTGCGACTAAATGCACAAAAGAGCATAAGGAAAGAAAATTACAGGCATCGTCGTCCAAGGAGCACTGTGGTATGCAGCTTTGGATTTTTAACCAACAAGTGGCGTGTCCTACGTTCTCGTATTCTAGTAGACAAGCAATTCACGATAATTGTTCATTGTTGTTGCATTCTTCATAACTTATCAAAAAATGTGATCTATTCATTTCCGATGAAAGCTTGAAGGGAAGGGTGAAACAAATAGGCTGAAAGAGACCTTTCCAGTAATTATTTCAACGAGACGAGAACAATAACTTAGCATGCGAAGTATGCTTAAGATTTTGATAAATAGAGAAGTCTTTCTATAGTTATGTCTTCACCCTCTTATTTTTTCTGTCCCTTGCCCCTCTTCCTGAGAGGACTCCAAATCTCTCAAAATTTACTTTTTAGTAATACATGTATTTCCAAGTGGACGGGGGGACTCTGTTTTACCGCTGCCCCGAACCTCCGACAGTCGCATGGTATGTTATCTGGAATTGTGATCTTGTTAACGTGGCGAAATATCGTTGGAGAAACATTCCTCTGCATCATGTAACAAATGTTCCATATAGCGTTTGAGGAACACGAATGAAAATTATTGTTTCCATTGCAACAAAATGTCTATTCCTTCTGTGAAGGAAATGCTTATTGCCGTATGTGAGCACTAACTAAAGAATTACACGGCTAGCCTTTGCGCGTTACTGACAAAGCGTTTTCACGCGTTGCTATAACTCGGCGCAGAGCTAACGCGGACTCGCGGACGTAGAAAACGCTCGTATAGTTTGTCTCATTGCTACAGTCAGCCGAAGTTATCACCGCCGCGATTTTAGCGCTCGTACAGAACAGCCCATAAAGTAAGTCCATTTTCTAACGGCTATTCTACATCTCATTTCAAGTCCGCCGTGGAGAGGTTTTCAAGGAAAAGGTGTAATCACTGATCCCAGAAATACAGCTTTGCCTGTAGTCAAGCCAGAATGAAAGCTAAAGGAATCGTCATTGAGTACGTAATAAAAATGAAGGTGGAAAACATGTTGAGAACAGTTGCTACAGTCTGCTGGTGTGCGGTATCTAACAGGGGCGCCCGCAAGGGGAGTCATTGGGGACAGTTGCCCTTAGTGAGAATCATACAGTTTACGAATATAAAAACAAAGCCTATAACTTTAGGGTTGTATGATTTTAAATACCTATATGATTACCAAACAAAACACTCAAAAGTATAAAATGACGCAAAAATTAAATAATACATGTAAACTGAGCTACAAAATTAACTACAGCTATGAAAAGTATACGCGAACCTCCATATCGAGCCTATCAACATACAAACATTATGTGCACGAACTGAGCACTATGATATTCAGAGTCATACAGTCACCGGTCAGCCACTGAGGTGAAGGACTTTGGGACCGCAGGCAAACCGTGCCGAGAGAGCATTTCCGGTAAGTGAGGACTCCCTGGGTATGAGGGTAGCATCCAACTACCGTGGACACAGGAGGTGGCATGCGAGGTTACAGGCTGCAGGTAGGCCGTGTAGGCAGTTTCCAGTTAAAGCAACTCTTAGTTTTGCGATTGGGTGCGAATGTCACTGGCTGCGATAGTCATATATTCAACTTCAGTTTCTGTTCTCTAGTCATCGTTCAGCTCGGAATTGCATCTCGTCGGAGTACTATATATTCAACGTGAGTTTTAAGTGGAGAGTGGTGCACGATTGTGATTTGCATAGATTTTGTGCATTCTGAAGTATAAAAACATATTGAATACAGAGACAAACTGAAGGACTGTAGTTTTTTGTACCTCAATCGTATAAAGACGTCAAATGAAAGTGATGGCGTCAAAAAAGATACTGTCTCAATTAATTCAATGGGACTTTACTGTCGTTATCAATCCCTGGGCTTACAAACTACTTTACCCTGTAAGGACAACAGTGAATTGGGCACTGGACCAAAAGGTGGCTTTGCCAAGGGTTGAGAACAGTCAAAGTGGAGCAGGGTTGCCGCGGTGGCTGAAACACTGTCCTACGAGCAGCTGGGCTAGAGTGACCACCTCGAGACGATAGGGCTGAGAGCTCAACCAAGCAACATCAAGTCACACGGCTAGAGAAATCGCTACTAACAAGGAGATTAAATGGGTATCGGTTTTATAATTTTTTTATATTTATGGTACGTGAAGTTCACAGCTCAATCAGTCAAAGCCATTCGAAGCAACTCCCAAATATTCTCGATGAAATCGACTTTCAAGTTCTGCAAAATACATGTAAGTACCCATAATAAAAACGGCTGTACCATCTGTATAGTTGAGGTGGTAGCGTCCTGGCTCTCCAGCCCTGGGATCGGTGGTTCAAATCCTGCAGTGACTGTTACATTCGAATACTTTAATTTTAAATATGTAAGGGTAATTTTTACGAAAAATGCACGTATTTTTGTATATTCGTAATTCTATATATCTTATAGAAGGTTGTTAATGATGGTTTAAATTAAAAAAAAAACTAAAACAAGTTTGATCAGTATGTGAAGAGCTACAACACTGTATTTGTTAAGTCATCTTCATAGCTACTAATGGCTTTCCAAGCAGCTAACCTACTTAACCATCGTATTACGTTACAAGGTTTTCAGCTCGTCTACATATACATAAAAACTGACAACACGTGAAATTAGAAATCCCAAATGTTTCATATAACTAAATTCGAAAACAAAACATATATACGTCACAGTGAGATTCTAACCAAGATTGTGAGACGAGAACACTACGACCTGAGCTACACCGACACAGCTGCTGTAACCGTTTTTATTATTGGTACTTACGTGCACTTAGCAAAAAGTCAAAGTCGACTTTCTCAAGAATTTTTTGAGAGTTGCGTCGAGTGGCTTTGGCTGACTAAGTTCTCAACTTCACGTACCATAAATATAAAGAAATTCTAAAATCCGATACCTATGTGGTCTCCTTATTAGTGCATCATGGTACGCCTCAGGCCAATAGAAGTGAGATATTCGACCTGGTCGTCAATGATGGGAAAGTGATGTCCACTGACCTCCGCCAGTGAAGAGTAAAGCTGCCAGTCGGCTTTTGAAATCTGCCAGTTGGGTGGACGCATATTTCATGGACGTCAGCGGAAAATGACACGGGAAATAGTCACTCTGGAGTGTATCTGAGAGAACAGCCCATCCGGAACGCAGTGTTTGCGCTAGACGAAAACTGAGCGTCGGCGAACTCATCTTTGCGAGGCCGTTTTCATTTTTTTCAGCAAGGAATAAAATGTTGAATAAGATGAACTGAATTATACAATAATCATTATACTAACATTTTATAATAGACAAGTATTATTGCAATTACAATAAACTAACAAATTAAAATAGAGAAACTTTTCGGCTAAACTTTTAAGATCACATCTTCATACTAACCGCTATTTCGGTTTCAATTGATAGTACTGACAACGCAAATAATCTTTCTTGGCCCATTGTGCTTCTTAAGTTAGTCTTAATTTTAACTTTGTGAAGCTTCTCTCGGCCGAAGCTGTACTGACGAACTGTAGATATACTTCTTTCAAATTGTTTTCTAAAATGTACTTAAGAAGTTAATTTTGCAAGTACTTAACTAAAAATTGCATCACCGCTGCACTCATACGGAAATAAATACGGACAACTAAATAGCTACCGGCCGGGAATTGCCGAGCGCACTAAGGCATCATACTACGGTGAGCGAGATCGCTCTCGTCGGGGGTCGAATCCCACCCTTGGTTACGGATGTTGTGTTCGTCATTGGGTTAAGCTAGTGCAAGATATGGATGGCGGTTATCGTTGAAACAACCGGTTTTCGGTTATACCGGTTCTTTTCATCTCCAGTTTAACCGCACTGTAAAAACTGCTCAAGATAACCGGTTTTTTAAATAACCGGTTTTCGGTTTTTTATTGCTATTATTTCCAGTGGAGTTCGACCAAAACATAATTTGCGCCCGGAACAGAAACCGTAATAGAATTTTCGGTTCTTCTAGTTTCGGCCGAAACCGAAACTTTGTTAAAATTTAGGTAAATTTACTTTATACGACAAATCACTAGTCTTTCTATATTTTGCAAGATCCGCTTCTTGAGTGTGTGTAAGCCTAGCCAGGAGTCCGTAGAATACGATATACGAAGCATACAGATTTACTGGCCTAGTATTTCCATCTGGCAGGCAGTTGCGAATATTGAGCCAACCACTCCTTAAGTTGGACTAGTCAGCCAGCGCATACGAATATCTCGTTATATACCCAATATATAAGTTACAGTCAGTAAATGAACTTCAATCAGTGCTGCAGAAATATTTCGAAAAATAACGTCACAGTTCCGACTAACAGTATGATTGTTGTCAGTAAATTTACGCAAATTGAACTAGAAAAGCTGTGTACCACATGATCAAAGAATGTTCAAATGGGTGTGAGTTCTTATAAGACCTAACTGCTTAGGTGATCGGTCCTTAGACTTACAAACTAATTAATCTGACTTACGCTAAGGACAAAAAAAACACACACACACACACACACACACACACACACACACACACACACACACACACACACACACACACACACACACACACACACACACATGACCGAGGGAGGACTCGAACCTCCGACTGGAGCAGCCGCGCAGTCCCTGACATGGAGCCTCAGATCGCTTGGTCTATTTGCCTGGGATTTTCACAGGTAACTTGAGCATAGCTTTGGGGACAACATGCAACAAATTTAATTTGCTCAGAACCGAAAAATAAATATAATAATACTTTTCCTTTAGTTTTAACTTTTAAGTGGCGTAAATAAAATTGTAAGTTGTTAAAGTTTTTGTGCTGGGCAGCTTATAAAAGGGCACTGCATCTTTGGTGAAATGGAAAAAAAACACCTTTCTCCACAAGAGAGTGAGGCAAGTTGTCTTTGTAAACCCTGAAAACTAATGCATTGGTAAGCTCAGCATCACATTTACCACCCTCTCCAAAGAAGGTTGTATATAGTACACATTGCATACTGTTACTATCTTCAGATATTTACGTTTGAAACGTTTGGTTAAAGTCTGTCTATAATTTTTGTTCTCATCGTATTGACAAAATTATGACTTACTCTGATAGCTAGAATTTCTTTCATGGTTTTCGAACAGGGTTATCTGCCTTAATGAAGGTGAATGAGTAGGAGATCTGGATCGAATTGGAGGTGAGGCTGTAGTGGAAATCGGTGTCGTCGTTTCCAGCAAAGATGACGAAGGTGAAGGCGACGGACACGGCGGTGGTGAGAGTGTACGGTCACAAGGTCCTACATCGTCACTTTCAGTTATCAATTTTGCTCGCTGATGCAGCCACAAAATTAAGGGCTCGGTTATTATTCCAAGCTTATAGTACATCACTTACATAATAGGTATATGAATCGAATTTACCTTCTCTTGCAAGGAACATTTTGGATGCTTTCTCCTTAAATGACATAGCATGTTTGTAGTACCTCCACCCGTTTTCAGTTTTTTAAAGCAAATGGAGCATTGTACCTCACTGTATGAATCGAATTTACCTTCTCTTGCAAGGAACATTTTGGATGCTTTCTCCTTAAATGACATAGCATGTTTGTAGTACCTCCACCCGTTTTCAGTTTTTTAAAGCAAATGGAGCATTGTACCTCACTGCTCCCGTACTTCGTGAAGTACTTCCATACTCGGGATGGTGCCATTTAAGACACAACCGATGTCCGACGACGACAGCAAGGAACTGCC
The DNA here is from genome assembly GCA_026315105.1 of Locusta migratoria. Taxonomy (NCBI): domain Eukaryota; kingdom Metazoa; phylum Arthropoda; class Insecta; order Orthoptera; family Acrididae; genus Locusta; species Locusta migratoria. The sequence goes on along the minus strand of CM048755.1, from coordinate 478,112,386 downwards.
TCATGACCAGACGGAGGCAAGTCTCGTACACTGCCGGTGCACGCGCGTCGTCTAATAGGCCACGCCACACGGCAACAGGTGCATCGATGCCTCAGTAGCTGCACCAGTTCTTAAGTTCTTATGCCACGCGTTTCTGACTGCCGGGATTGTTCTTAAATTATCACTGATCGCTTTTCTTAGTTACTGCGATGACCTAATATTTCACAGCAGTGGAAATTTTAGGAATAGCCCTAAATATTAGGGTCTACTAGTTTTAATTTTTTTAATTATATACAAACAGCACATTTTGAACCACTACTACAGGAAGTAGTCGTACAGGTTTTTTTACCCGGTTCTTGGCAATAACTAAAATAAACCGGTTACAACCGTCACCAAATAAATACCGGTAAAAACCGGTTATTCAAAACAAAAATACCGTTATCGGTTTTAACCGGTCGGTTTTTCCCATCCCTAGTGCAAGATGTAGGTCGTCGCTACATAAACTAGTAGTTGAAAAGTGCCGTTAAACATCAGATATAAAAAAAGAAAAAAGCTAAAATTTTAACAATGTTTTGCGAGGCCCCCCACAGGCGCGAGGCCGTTGTGGTTGCCGACGTCGCCGACGCCTAGCGCCGCCACTGTCGAAACGACGCGCAAGCTGCGTAGTACAGATAGAAAGGTCCAAGTGGAAAAGGGTATTCGGGGGGTCAAACTGTGGTGTCGCACAAGTACAAAGTGCGCGCCACGTACTTTCGCCGCGCGCCGCCACGCACGCTCGGCGCGGCGTTCTTACGACGTCAGCCACGAGCGCCCTCTGCTGCAACTCCGCTCGTGGCCACGACTGCTGCATCGGCCACTTGGGAATCAGATAGGCACTAGGAATCAGTAGGCAGGCCTCTATCACCATTCTGCAGTCTTGAACTTTGTAAAAGATAAGTATTATCTTAGTTCTACGAAATATACAACTTGTTCTAATTTAGTCTAGAGTTTCTAGTTTCTGCTGTCCCACTGGCTGGTCACCTCCGTGCATCCTATTTCCCGTGTCGCTCTTTCTACTCGGCCACCGACACCCACGACAACCGGCGGAAACGAGAAACAAAAATGGGCGTCGAAGCTGCCTACCAGTTGAAGTGGATGAGGAAGCTGAGCAATGATGGGTAAAATGTCTGCCATGGTGAGAGCAGACGAGGGAGCGTAGACGTTGCACAGTGAGAAGGTCAAACAGGAAGGGAGAGACGGACAGCTCCTGCTTGAAGCTAGCTGTGGAAACTAATGGTTCGACTATCGATGTCTGTTATAAGCAGCACGACGCCACCATGCGCTGGAGTCCCTATTTCGGGGAGAGGTCGATTCGTAATGAAGTGTGAAAGGTTAAAAATGATCGTTACGGTGTAATTTCGTTTCCCGAAGGCAGATAATTACCTGAGAGAAAGATCAAGAGGAGCTGTAGTTAAGTCCTATGAGACTGGCTGCTGCGAATGTTCCATTGAAGAATCACCTTAACAGAGGGATCAAATAATGAGCAATCACCACAGTGACTGATGAGTACCATAATGCGAATGCTAGGATATACCGGAGTCTACGGATCTTTGTTCGTTAGTTTGGCAGTGGAGTCAGAATTCGTCTCCCGACCGACTGTTGGCGGTGCGCCCCAGTGACATTGAGGTCGTCTAGCAGAGGGCATCCCTAGATCACAAAGGAACGCCGAGGAAGAGAAGGGGATGATATTTTGCCTTTGTTCAACTTCTTTGAACCCTGGCAGGCCTTGGATAAGGACCCAGACGGTTGTTGGTTAGATATGGGCAGGAAGTCGTCATGGGGATATTCATTTTTGTATTTCCGGATGTCCGTCGGTATGGCAAGTGATTTCGTTGTGCAGGCGGAGGTTTGGTAGAGAGGTGTGCACCGTTAGCAGTTGACGCTATCGTGGGTCTGTGGGATGTCACAACTGCAGAACTGAATTTTACGTCACAGGTCTGCGTGGCCACGTATCTTGTTGCTCGACATTCTCTAGTGACGGGTAAAAGACACGCTGTTTTGATAAGACACGAATGTTCTACATTTGATTGTTAAAGCTTTCCTGAGATGCGCCATTTTTCAAACAAAATTACAAATGCACACTTTGGAGCCCGAGAAAAGCGTAGTTCGACATAGGCTTACCTTCTTTCGTCAGAGTTCTTTCTAGAAACGAACGCATTATATTTGGATTCAGTGGGTATGCTGCAGCTGTGATAAAGTATGACAAAGGACTTGCGCTTTGAGGAATTTGTTCTGCTGGTTATGTTTTGAGATTTCCATTTCCCGTGTAACGTTCCGTCATCACTTGGTCTCCCCCTTCTACCGATTTCTATCTCTACAAATTTTTTATTCTCATTAGCAACAGCTTGTAAAACGGGGAAAATTTTTATAATGTGCTGATCCCGACTGGTCCGGAAAAATTGATTTCACAGTCAGTGCCCCAATGAAGTGAGGATTTTGCCGTAATCTGCAATAACCACGTGAAATTTTCTTCTGGTACATATTGTTTTTTCCTTATGCGGAAGCTAAAGGCCGACGACCTGAATGCTTTTCCTCTACCAATATATCTGTAAAAAGAGAAAAATCACAATGTGTAGTTCTATTTGTTTTTAGTTTTTCCTTTTCTTTAGACACGACACAAACGATGGAAGCATCTGAAACATCAATACAGAAACTAACGGTTCGTAAGTCTGGATCAGAAGCCTCTTCAAAGAATGCATTATAATGGCAGTACTTTTCTTTAATGATGTTCGTGCAGAATAAACTAACGCCAGGTAAGACAACAGGTTATTTAAGTACAGAAATTAATACGCACGACGTTGAAAGTTGTAGCTCAAATTTCACAAGGACTTCTGAACATTGATGGGATGTCGCAACCCACAACTCATCCATTTGCTTCTGCAAAAAGAAAACTAAATGCTAATGCTTTGCGAGAAGTAACTTTTTTTCTTTCTTCGAGAAAACAAGATTACATGTTTCTCATGAGTGTTTTGTCTTCTATGAACATGTTTTCTACAATACAAAACTTTAATTTTCGGGGGAAAATTAATGACTGGTTGACTGAAGCTGTTACTCAGATTCTGATTAGTTTTTCTTCCACACTAGGGCAATATCAACCAAATACTTCTTGGTAACTACGACTTCGCGTTACTTTCATTACCGTGTTCGCCTTAATAGAGTATTATATGTTAAATTCAGTTGGTTAAATAATACTGTTTCGTTTAAAATAAAACTTGTTGCGTTCACTTTTACTTACCTCAAAGTAGCTGCAATTTCTTCCTCCGGGGATATAGTTGAATGGTAATTGGTGCAGTGTACTCTCAAGCGTGGATCGTCTTATCAAAAATATCAAATGTCGACAGACATTATCGTGCAATCGTGGAAATTATCGGGATCTGAATGTAAACTCTCATACTGTGTTTTACATTCTCGAAACAATTGTTTCATTAGGATACTCCGACCCGTCTTTACAAGGAATAAATCTACTTTTTGAAAGACCTTTTCTTCCAGTGTGAAGTTGGTTAGTAATACGTACGATTCCATTGTCTGTCCTCTGCCGAACGCTATGTCGTTACAAACGGCTGAACAGAGAACGACACCACAGTATCAACTGGCGTTGTTACGTCATCAAGCATTCTGCCCGCCCCTCGCTTCGCGGTACAGCGCGTGATGGCTTTCTGACGTTAACGACCGTCCTGTCCGCTCCCCGGCGCAAAGCACTCAGGTCGTAGCCTACGCGTTACCCATTCACCTTTCACGCATCAAATGCTGGCCGGTCTTCAGGAATGCACAGAAAGAAAAGAGGAAGGGAAGAGATGCCTCCAACGTAGAAGCTGGGGGGGGGGGGGGGGGGAGGAGGACTAATAAAGGACAGATTCAAAAATGAAATATTCTGATTCATCTGAATATTCTAATTTTCGGTTTCCCGAAGGATGTATTAGACTGTCGCCAAGGGAGTGGGGGGGGGGGGGGAAGATAGCAGGAGGGTGGGGCAATGCAGAACGGAAAAACAGTGCCTCATGGTGCCCAAGCATTACTCACCAAAGAGTAGTGTGCTATAACTGCTCCGCTGGCACAAGCTTTGCCATGTGACGGTTGAAGGAGGGAGGGGGCGGGGGAGGGGGGGGGCGAGCGCGCAGGTCGAATGGGCATGCGAGGAAAGGGGTGGGGGGAGGAGCGCGAAGTACAGTGATTTCTGCCTCTTCTATTACAGCATTATAAAAACGGTTTCCTGCAGATATGGTAAAATTGCGTGTCCTGTTTAAGTAACTACTTTGGTGTTTTACTTTCAGCGCAAACTACTGAAAAGAACAGTGATAACCTTATCAGGCGATCGTAAACAAAATATTTGTGTAAAACCTTCAGACCTCACGTCACAACTTGTCTTTAGTAGTTATAGATATTAAATTTTTTTGCAATTAAGAAATTAACAGCCGTTAAGTCGGAATGTTTGTAGCTGTCGCTTGATGTCTACTTTGCATTCAATGGTCTATGTTAATAGATCAGAGTGAAATTGGTCTCAAGTGTTGGAGAGCCACTTCTATGTGTAGTAGTTAAATAAATCTCGCGATACGCAGCTGTACACTATCCTTAATTAGGTTTCCCGTGTTTATATTATTTATCAGATCAGTTAGATCAGCAATGTGACTTGGCATTACAGATGCAAAGTACTTGAACAAGCGTTAATGAAACTAAATTGTGAGAAATTAGCAGAGAAATACCACATTCCTAATGGAAAGATTGAAATTTGAAACACACAGACACCTTTTTAGGTGTTTGAGAGAAAACTTGTTATAAGGTCATAAAATTAATGGCTCTAGTAAGTTAATGAATGTAGCAAGCTGAGAATTTTATGTAAATTTTCCTTAGTTTCAATTACTGATCGGTGTATTAAAAGGAAATTATCTCTTGCTAAATGCGTAGAGTTGTCACGTGACCCGTCATGGTTTTCGTTCAAAGAGGCGTCAAAAAATTTAAACCTGCAATATCTATGGACAATAATCCGTAATATTAGACTATTCCTGAAAGGCTTCAGTAGCTTCTAAAAATCAATACAACTGGCTAAAACAAAAAAACCATGGACATAACAGACAACTGTGGAGAGGGTTATTACTTGATATCATGGATCAGAAAAAATACACCTTTACTGCTGTGTGTTTCGGACGAACTGGCAAAAACGCATGAACATGGGACCCTACGACTTCCACTTTAATCCACTGAAATCATTTGGTCTTGGGTGATGTGGCAAGCAATAACAAAAATTTACACTGGTAGAAATGGAAATACTGACAAAGATTGCTAATAAACTTCGTCATACTGGCATAAGGTTGTAAGAGACAAGGAAAATAATGAAAGTCCAGGAGAAAGAATATGAAGTGGAAAATACCATTAAAGTTTGTATTCTTTCATTAAATTCTGACAAGCTCTAGTGAGCACGAAGACAATATTCAAAACGGTTCATATATACTCAAACAGGAGAGAATCCGTGGTTGTAACGCCACAAAAATTTCATTTTCAGTGCTTGGAATTTTCTCCACTTAATTTGTCAGTATGCGACATAATGGAGGCTTACGGTATTTCATTTATCGCCCCCTGCTGCTGCCGCCGCCGCACAGCTGTTCTCCCACTACCAGCAGACGTAGTTCGATTAACTTCACTTGCTGGTTGACAGCAGGGTTGCCAACTTAAGGTTTTCCGCCCAGATTTAGGGGGCAATTTTTTTTCATGGGAGAATTTAGGAAAAAAAAAGTGTCGGGAGATTTTTTTAGGGGGAAGAAGAGAACTTTCTTTCCCTTCTTTTTGCATTAAATGTGTGTGTAGCAATCTGAAGACTTGTCATAATGATTGCAGATGTTCATTGCCAACCGTGCAGCGTACTGTCAGCCTGTGTTGACTACACGGTCGCTCTTCTGTCGCGCTGTTTTCATTGTTTCTTCAATTCATGTTGCCTGCACTGTTTACGTACAGCGCAGGGAGGCGGCGCATATCTTCCCCTCTCGCCACCCCCATCCCGTCGCTCAACAATACCAGTTTTTTGTAATGGACTGGTATTTCCCGAGGACACTGCTCTGAATTGCCGCTAAGTCACGTGGTATGATCCGCAGTTTAGTGCGTTAGCGATCATTGTGTTGTGTTGGTGATCCATCATTACTTTTACTTTAATGAGCAGATCAAGTTCTGATGTAAATTCATTATTTTATTACTCAAAATGGCTACCAAAAATAAAAGAATGTACAAAACATGCGAAGATCTGGGAAACGGACCCTTTGCTGAAAGGTAAGATTGTAATTATTTCTTATTATGAGCTATCTTTCGGTATGTGAAAGATGGCGGAAGAGAGGGAAGTCTCAAAATCAATTTTTTTTTTTTTTTTGGAAAGCAGTTAGGCTGCAGCTCCTAGCCGCCACCAACCCCCCCCCCACCCCCGGTTGCTTTTTTTAGGGGGATTTCTTCCGATTTAGGGGAATTATATAATAAATTTAGACGGAATCTTTATGGCAGAGTTGGCAACTCTGGTTGACACTTCACGCGCTGGAGCTCTTTCCTACAAGCACGGCAATCCGCGTCACGGCAGAACCGTTCGCGGTTGCCAAACTGCCACGGCTGGTCAATTCGCTCACATTTCCTTGTCTTTCTGTCTCTCTCTGATCCCAATTCATAGGTCTCTCCTCTAATTCACATTTCATCACTTTATGATAACCATACACAAATAACGCATTGACAACGTTGGTAACAGTAACCCCGGTGGAGGTGGCGAGCGCTCCAAGGCGCCTTGGTGCGGAGTGCACAGCTTCTCGCAATCAGAGGTTCGAGCCCTTCTGCGTGCGCGTGCGCGCGCGGTAATAAGCCATCTCCCAGTATGGAAGGTCGTAGAGTCAGACCCCACTGTATTTTGATTTTTATTTTTATATCGAAATTACTTTGTTATTTTTTATTAACCTAATTTGTATGGTTTAATTTTTTAAGTTCCAACGCCTTGTTACATCTTTTTCATAATAGTAGTGACTTTTTTTATCCGCTATTATTTTTCATCCTAGGCTGAAACTGAAAAAACTGCAGAAAGTTAGGAAAATAAGGAGATGGGACTTAGATAAATTGAAGGAAAGTGAAGTTCTGGTGAATTTCAGAGGGAGATTTAGGCAACAATTGACAGAAACAGGGGAAATAAAACAGTAGAAGAGGAATGGGTAGCATTGAGAGATGAAATAGTGAAGGCAGCAGAGGACAAAATAGGTAGAAAGGCAAGACCTACAAAAAATCCTTGGATATCACAGGAAATACTAAATTTAATTGATGAAAAGAGAAAATATAAAAATGCAGTAAATGAAACAGGCAAAATGGAGTACAGACGACTAAGAAATGAGATTGACAGGAAGTGCAAAATGGCTAAGCAGGAGTGGCTAGAAGCCAAATTCAAATCTGTAGAAGAATGTATAAGAAGGGGAAAAGTAGATACTGCCTACAGGAAAATAAGACATTTGGGGACAAGAAAAACAGCTCTACGAATATCAAGAAGTCGGATGGAAAACCAGTTCTCAGCAAAGAAGGAAAAGCTGAAAGGTGGAAAGATTACATAGAGGAGCTCTACAAAGGCATTGAAATTAAAGACAATGTTGTAAGAAGGGAAGAGGAAGTAGATCAAGATGAAATAGGAGATACTATACTGAGAGATGAATTTGACAGAGCCCTAAAAACCTAGGTCGGAACAAGGCCCCAGGAGTAGATGACATACCCTCAGAGCTACTAAAGTCTCTGGGAGAGCCAGCCATGACAAAACTATTTGAACTGGTGTGTAGGATGTATGAGACAGGCGAAATTCCTTCAGACTTTAAGAAAAATGTAATAATCCCCATTCCAAAGAAAGCAGGCGCAGACAGGTGTGAAAATTACAGAACTATCAGTTTGATAAGTCACGGTTGCAAAATTTTAACTTGAATTATCTAGAAGAGAATGGAAAAGCTGGTAGAAGCTGACCTCGGGGATGATCAGTTTGGATTCAGGAGGAACGTAGGAACCCGGGAGACAATACGCACTTTACTTCTTATCTTAGAAGATAGATTAAGGAAAGGTAAACCTACATTTTTAGCTTTAGTAGATTTGGAGAAAGCTTTTGACAATGTTGACTGGAATACACTCTTTCAAATTCTGAAGTCAGCGGGGTAAAATACAGGGAAAGGAGAGTTATTTACAACTTGTACAAAAGCCAGACCGCAGTTATTAGACTAGAAGGGCATGAAAGGGAAGCATCAGTTGGGAAGGGAGTAAGACAGGGTTGTAGCCTTTCTCCGATGTTATTCAATTTGTACATCGAGGAGACGGTGAAGGAAAGCAAGGAAAAATTTGGAATACGGATTAAAGTTCAGGGGGAAGAAATAAAAACATTGCGTTTTGCTGATGACATTTTAATTCTGTCAGAGACAGCAAAGGACCTGGAAGAGCAGTTGAATGGAATGGACACTGTTGAGAGCGTATAAAATGAATATTAACAATAGCAAAACAAAAATAATGGAATGCGGTCTTAGAAAATCAGGTGATGCTGAAGGAATTAGATTAGGTAACAAAACAATGGTGGTATATGAGTTTTGTTACTTGGGTAGTAAAATAACATGCGATGGACGCAGTACAGAGGATATAAAATGCAGAATGGCAATGGGAAGAAAAGTATTTTTGAAAAAGAGAAATTTGCTAGCATCGAATATTAATTTAAGTGTAAGGAAATCTTTTTCTGAAGACATTTGTGTGGAGTGTTGCCTTGTACGGGAGTGAAACATGGACGATAAGCAGTGCGGACAGGAAGAGGATAGAGGCTTTTGAAATGTGGTGCTACAGAAGAATGCGGAAGATTAGGTGGGTAGATCGCATAACTAATGAAGAGGTACTGAACAGAATTGGTGAGAAAAGGAATTTTTGGCATACCCTTACTAAAAGAAGGGATCGCTTGGTAGGACACATTCTTAGACATCGAGGAATCGTAAATTTAGCATTGGAGGGAAGTGTGTGGGGAGAAATCGCAGAGGGAGACCAAGAGACGCGTATAGTAAGCAGATTCAAGTGGATGCGGGTTGTCGTTCTTATGAGGAGATGAAAAGGCTTGCTCAGGATAGAGTAGGGTGGAGAGCTGCATCAAACCAGTATCCGGACTGAAGACGATAACAAGTGCCAAGCGGGATTGCTGCTTGGTTCATGAGACGGCAGTTCGTGTACCCAGTCGCCAGTGAGAGGATTTTCCAGGTAAGCAATGATAGCGAGAAATTAGTTTGATTTTAGCGCTGGATCTAGAATTTTTCTATCTGAGTTTGCTTATAGAAGTACATCTATATCCATACTCAGAAATCCACCGTAAGGTGCATGGCGGAGGGTACACTGTACCACTACTAGGCATTTCCTTACGTATTGCACTCCCTAATAGAACGAGGCAAGAAAAGAATGGCGATATGCCTTCGTACGAGCCCTAATTTCTCTTATCTTTGTGATCATTACGCGAAATGTAAGTAGGCTGCAGGAAGATCGTACTACACTCAGCTTCAAATTCCGGCCCTCTAAATTTCCTCAACAGAATTTCTCGAAAAGAACGTCGTCTTTCCTCCAGCGAACCCCATTTGAGTTGCCGGAGCATTTCCGTGACCCTCGCGCAATGGGCGAACCTACCAGTAACAATCATAGCTGCTCACCTCTGAACTGCTATGTCTTCCTTTAAACTGATCTGCTGAGTGTCCCAAACACTTGAGCAATACTCAAGACGTGGTCGTACAAGCGTTTTATACGCGGGCTCCTTTACAGGTGAAGTACATCGTCCCAAAATTCTCCCAATAAAGTCCTTACATATTCGTTCCATTTCATATCGCTTTGCAATGTTACCCCTAGATATCTGAACGACGCTACTGCATCAAGAAGCGCACTAATGCTGTATTCGAACATTATGGGATTGTTTTTCCTACTCATGCGCATCAGCTTACATTTTTCTACATTGAGAGCCAAGTGCCATTCTTCGCACCAACTAGAAATTTTGTCTATGTCAACCTGTATGCTATTACAAAGACGACACCCTCCCATACACCATAGCATCATCAGCAAACAGCCACAAATTACAAGTTACTCTGTCCATCAGATCATTTATATAGATAGAAAATAATAAAGGTCCTATCACACTCCCTGGGGCGCACCTGACGATACACTCTTCTCTGATACTCGCCGTCGAGAACAACGTACTGCGGTCTATTATTTAGGAAGTCTTCCAGCTAGTCACAAATCGGTGAACCTACTCCATATGCTCGTATCTTTGTTAGCAGTCTGCAGTGTGGCACCGCGTCAAACGCCTAATTGAAATCGGGAAAAAACAATTTACCTGTTGTCCTTCATGGCTCGCAAGATGTCATGTGAGAAAAGTTCAAGCTGAGTTTCACCTGAACGATGTTTCCTAAACCTGTGCTGATTCATAGAAAGAAGCTTTTCCGTCGCAAGGAAATTTACTATATTCGAAGTGAGAATATGCTCCAAAATTCTACAGGAAACTGATGTCAACGGTATTCGCCTGTAATTATGTGGGTTAGTTATTTTACCTTTCTTATAAACGGGAGTCACCCGCGCTTTTCTCCTGTCACTCAGAACTTTGCTCTGAATTAAAGATTCAGCGATAAATCAAAGCTAAGGAAGAGGGCCAATACTGCAGAATGTTGTTTTGTAATACCGAACTTTTATTCCCTCCGGACCAGCAGACTTTTTTGTATTTAGCTCTCTCAGCTGCTTCTCTACACCGGAAATACCTATTACTATGTCCATTTCGGAGTTAGTACGTTGATCAATGATGGTACATTTGTGCGGTCCTCCAGCGTGAAAGATTTCTTAAAGGTTAAATTTAGAACTTCAGCTTTCCGTTTGCTTTCTTTTGTTACTGCATTGGAATGATCAACGAGTGAGTGGATAGTGGATTTTGACCCGCTTATCGATATTACAAGCTTTAATTGCCACGAACGAAGCAATTCTGCTTGAGATGGTTGACTTGTTTCTTCCGATACCTAGTGCGTCACGTGTGGTTAGGTTACAACACGGAATTGAGGACTATAAAACATCTACTGCTGCAGTTCCGTCATTGATCACTTAAAATTAGCTCAAAAATGTTCAAATGTTTGTGAAGTTATGGGACCTAACTGCAGTGGTCATCTGGTCCTAAACTTACCCACTACTTTTACTGTGGTTAAGTGTACAACATGTACACCCATGCTCAAGAGGACTAACCTCTGACTGTGCACCGCAGCAAGACACCTTAATGCGCACGGGTATTTCGCCGCGTCTAATAGAGATTTTCGCATTGCCGACATCAACTCTTGGCGGCCTCTTCCAATGCTGGTCCGCTTTATGAAGTATATTAACAGCATTTTAAGTGATCCGCCTTGTTTGTGCGTCGCCTACGGCCGAGCTTTAGACAGCTGCCTATGCGGCAACCCTAGTGCCACGTGCACGTGACAAACGTCAACTAGCAAGTATTTTGATCTGACTATAGCAATAGACGGACTACTACTACTACTACTATAATTAGACTTCTCTGGTGCGCGCACAACTGTCGACCTGTGGCACATTGGGTAGTGGCAGGCAACTGTGCTTCCCAACATTGCAATTTGTCAATCACATAGTACATTTAGACTGAGTATAGAGCAATCTAAGTGTTTACCACAATATGCTAATATACACGCAGATTGCTCGAAGAGTACATACGTCTTCAGCGCCCTAACTATACCTTAAAATGATTGCACCTACATTGAAACTTAGCTATACAGCGGAGCTGCCGATCATAATGGAGGCCAGTTGTTAAGTGTACACACACACACACACACACACACACACACACACACACACACACACACACACACACAATTTAAGCTTACGTTGAACTAACGAACTAACGAAATGCTGAAATTAAAACCCCCAAAAATCAACAAGCAGAATACCAATTTGGATATATTGGAGGCCATAAGAGAAGCAAAGAATAAAGAATGGTGTCAAGTTAGAGCATCGTGGAATTTTACAGTCCGAAATTGTCTATCATTTATGAAGTACAATTCCATCGAACTGGTCTCAGACGTAAAGATGTAGAAAACTACTCGTCTGGACTGGAATTGTAAATGACAACCTTACAATCTGACGGATCTCCACCACCATGGTTCACTATGTTATCTGAAAAATGTCTTATGACAATCATTCGTAAAAGCCTGTGAAACGACTCTTATCCTGCACATTATATTCTAGTTTTTGCGAGTTACGATGAGGGCCCAACTGATGTGGCAGACGACAATTAACACTGTCGTCCATCAAGTACAAAGAATCACAGGACACTTGTTGCAAAAGGTTTCCCCCTACCTGCAAGTGTAACATTACTGTTTCCATACATGAAGAGTACCGTTTGGTAAAACTTTCATATAATCTGTGGTGGTGGTTTGAAGGAAAGTCGCGCCAATCTTAACTCTCCCAGGAGATGTTATATGCCCAAATTCTGAAAAATTTGGTAATCAGCCAAATATATTATAAAATTCGTTAAAAGCTGTTTGTAATGAAATCTACCAATCTCCATGAATGTTTTAATTTTCAGTTGGACTTTCCCTACAAATTATAGATTTAGTGGTACAAGCGACATTTACATAGCTATTTTTGTTCAGGACCTTGTTTACACGCCAATAACTCCTTGAAAATAAATATCGAGTAGTCAACAATAGAAAAGTGGTATTATTAAAAGTGTGTGTATTCCTACCAATATGCTAAAGAATGCTTCCTGGTTCAAGGTCAGGGGAGGGCACGTCGAGTGAAAGCCGTGCGGGCACATCCACAAAGCGCGCGCTCTTCCTCGCCAACACAACTGAAGACTGCCGACACTACACGATCGACACAGACGTTTGAGTTTGTCATCACGTTAAGTTGCATCGTAATTATTACATTGCAGTGAATACTAACTCCGCAATAAGTATAACATGCGCTTAGCATTTGAGGAAATGTGACAAAAATCCAATCTGATGTTCAGAGGTACCATCATATGAAAAATCAATTTACGTTTGACTACATGTTTTCTGTGCCATCAAGTCAGTTATTAGTCAAACAGTCCTGTTGCTTTCATATGATTGTCAATGACAAATTTGGATTCTGATTTTTGAATTCCAACAGTGAGAAACCTCTCCCTGAGCACACAGTTTTACTAAAAGTCAGAAAGCAACAGAATTTCATGAGCTGCACTTTAAACACCCACTGCAATAATGCTAAATCAGTTTGGTAAATTTTATCACAAAAAAACCGCCTTTTGCAGCTGAAGTGGCAAAGGAGAATAAAACTTTTCAGTTGCAAAAATCGAATTTGTTACTATGGTATTAAAAAATAAATGACAAAGTCAGGAATTTTAAAACAAACCAAACAATTGACAAAAATGGCTGCAAATATTTACAATTTTCTAACGCAGGGTGTAAGACTGCAACAAATTCATTTAACTCTACCACACGCTCAATGTCTTCAAGATTTATTTCACAACTATTGCAGTATTCGTGAAGTGCATGAATGATCTTTCTGAAAGTTATTTTATTCACAACAGCAAAAGCCCCAAAACATTGTCAAATATCGGCAATTGGTCGAGTACATCAGCACAATCGTCCAACTAAGGACATTCATGTGCTCTATAAGGTCAGTTAGAAATTCAAGATTTAATATATACAGGCGACTTTTTTTTTTTTTTTTTTTTTTTTTTAGATCTAAACTACTACTCAGCCATTTAATACCCTCTAATTTTGTTGTGCCATGAACGCAAATAATACCTTGGCACCGAAAACACTTAACAGCACAAAGCAGAAAAGCTCGCCGCCTATAAAACCCCGCCCACTTCTTTTGGTAATAAGAGTTAAGAAAGATATTGTGTGTTGGATTAAGCAGTCCATAGATCAGTGCACTTTACTATAACGAGTCGATTGCCGAAATAGCGTGCTTGTTGGACGGCAGCAGTCCGCCAGTCGCCGGTGGACTACACCATACATTATGGTGGGTGAGGCTGTATAATTGCATGAAAAACGCAGAAAAATAATGGTCGCTGGCTTTTGAAAATCAGAGTTGGTCTTGTGGTATCATTTTTGCATTCACAAGGCTCAAACAAAGGGGCAATCGGTTACTTACAGAACTCTTAGCTCAGTCTCTTATTTTTGTTTGCAGCCTAGAAAAGGCACCAGACATACTTTACACTCCGTCATTAGCAATAGCTTTGCATGATTAAATAAAGAAAAACGAAAGAACAGCCATTAAAATTGTTAATACAGCAGTTGTAGATTCAATATTATAGAAACCAATTTCAGGAAATTTTAACGAAGTTTTAAAGGAGTTAGACGACTGAAGAATGCTAAAATTTCGTTACTCATTTGCCTCTCAGTCTTAACTCACCTATTACCGCTTTCATTTGCTCGTGCATTTCTATCATATGCTCTTTCCGCTGTAATGATACATTTAAGTATTTAAAATGCATAGTTATGTGAGGAACAAAGGTTTTGAGATCCAGTTTAAATCTTTTAGGCGGTGCAATTTTTTCATTTCGAAAAAAATAGGTTTCCTCGTAAATAGCACAGAAAACCTCAAAAACGTTTTCGCGACTAAGCCAACGAACCGTACAGTGGTAAGGTACTCTAAACATGCTCCTTTTGCATATTGACAGTCATTTCAGCACTAGTGGCACTGCACAGGCGGGTAGCAAAACTTTTCCGGATTCACTTTTGAGTTCATTTCTGTAGCTGTGTCTTTATAAGCCCGGCTACTAGCTCTATGCGCGCTTCGCCTTCTCCTGCCCGCGATGTTGTGTGAAGTCATGTCTAGTACTGCTGTATGTTTTATTTTTAGCAGGATTAATAGGAATACTGTGACCAGACGTCCCGTTTTTTACGGGACTTTTTCTTCCTGTGTCCCGCTGCGCTCTACGTCATAATATGCGTAATTGACAGGTTTGAATTTTACCAAACATTTCTGTTTCTTATTATTTATTCAATCTTGTGTTCCTTTCTCATTTTATGTGGGTGTTTAACACACAAATTTCGCGTGGGGGTACACGGTCACGGGTGCACCCACGAAGTCGGTCCCTTAGATGAAAATACAAAACTAATATGCCTAATAGGTTATCCACCTCTCTGAAGCCAATGTTAGTGGCCGAAATGGAGTTTTATTCAGCTGCACTGACGCCTACAGAAACAAGATACTAAAGGAATAATTATTTGGGTTTCATCTTCCTTAGACAAAATTTTTGGGCTTGAGAGCACTACAAAAAATCGTGTTCAAACTAATATTACTCTTAGCATAACTACGCTGTCAGAAAGTACTTGAGTTTATGAGAAACTGCAAGGGGAGGGGGTCGATAATGTTGCGGCGTGCAGCCAATGCTTCCCAAGTGTGTGCCCGTACCTGAAGCACAAACAGGCAACACAGCGAACACCTGGCACTTAAACAACTAAGGTTGGACGACAGGTGGCCACTACCACTCTACTCCCAAAAATGTCAACGCTATTTTAATCTGAAGCTGGCTTACACATTTCACACTTTAGCTCCTATTACTAGATACTTAAATGCGGTGTTTCTTATTAATCCTGCCATTGACACTACCTGCAAAATGAAGCAATACGACTTTATAGTAAGAAAATAAGTAAGCACTGATTACAAAATGTGAACATCCATTGGTAAACTGTTAATCCACACAAAACAGAGTTACTAATCAAGAAGGGTTACATATAGGACGCAATTGCACGTGTCAGCTTTGACCCATGACGTCATCGCGCGGTAGTTTTGAGGTGCGTGCTAGTTTGTAGAAGGCGTGCGTAATTATGTGGTGGTTGAGTTGAGGACGATAGTTTGTTTACAAGCAGAAAATACATTATAGTTTACGATTGTGTGTTTAAAAAGTGATGTGTAGCTTCTCTCTGATAGGTATAGGTTAACAAGGGGTTTTTTTTTTTTTCGCAAGTGAGCGCCGAAGGCGCGAATTTTTGGGCCGAGACCTGTGATCAATGGTACATTTTGTTGTAATCTTTAATTTGAGAGGATAATCACATATCTACAATACGTAAGTATTGTAGATACCGATTGACCAATGACGTCATGTTTCACGTCATTTCGTCCCGCGCGTGTTTTCAATACTCTATGTTTACGTGTCTGATATTTTTGAATCCTAGGTGGCGTTGTATTATCCTTTTGATGTTACTCTATTTTTGTGCGGTTTAGGTCTTGTTTGACCTAAACCTAACGTAACTTTCAATTTAAAAAAAGTTATCTGTAACGTAGCCCTAAGAAGGTTAGGTATAGATTACACAAGATTTTTTTTTTTTTTTTTTTTTTTTTTTTTTTTTTAGTGCGTGAGGGCGCGTAGCGCCGAATCTCCGGTTCAGTTTTAATCGATTTACCGCTGTCCAACATAAATAGACCATTTCAGGACGTACAACTTAGATTGCAAGCTTTCTTTAAATTAACCTAATTATTAAAAGTATTTTGAAGAGTGATATCATTAAGTAGATTTGACCTATTTAGGTGAAATCTAACTATCGATACCATGTTGCGGTAAACATGTTCGTAGTCTGTCGATTATGTATGACATGTGACGTCATTGGTCAAAGCGGTATCGGAGACTAGAGTTTATCCGTATTATATCCCGATTTATTTTTTCCGCTTCTTACTTTCAGTAATATATTGATAGCATGTACACTGTGTTACCAGTAACATAAATCGTGCAGTATGCTTCAAGAACGAAAAATACAGTACTCACCTTGAGGAAAAACGACAAAGAAGCTTATGGTACAATCGCTAATGTGTAGCCAGTTTTGTAAAATTCAGAGGAACAGGTTTATTATCGAGTCGTACTGCATGATATCAAAGCAAAAATTTACAGACTTGGCAATACGATAAATTTGCCTCATAAAACCGAAAAATAGTAGTGTTGTCACAAAAAATCAGTATAGTTACATACGAGCTAAGATACTTGTGGTAAATAAACAGCCCTTCATTTTATTTTTCACGCCTAAGACCTACGGTTATTAAGATTTTTACGGATCATCTATATCAAATTATCGTTTAATACCATGAGAATCTAGAAAAGGGGGTGGGGGATTGATATATGCACCAAAAATAGAAACGTAAATGCAGTGAAAAGATTAAGTTATTTGGTTATTTCACGAACGCTGTAGGCTACAGGTTCCCGAAATGTGGTATTTTCATGAGATGAAGTATATGAAGTTTTAGCACAATAAGGTCTTTTTTCAATGTGAAAGAAGTAAGTACTTATTTGAAGTTTCAATATAAATTCGCAGAAACATTTCCTTCAGCAGATTTTCGTTAGTTTCATTTTAAACTATTCACAAAGGCTTACGTAGAGTCCGAATATGGGCTTAGTCACAAACACTGTTAGTACATCTACGGGCACGTTTGACAAATCCGTGGTTAGATAAGGCGACCACGCCTTCGGAACAGAAAAGGACTAACAACCCTCTTATGCAATAAAGAGACGCTGCGTAACAGGCCTCCTTAGCGAAGCGTTCCCTGTTGCAGACACGTTCTTATGTTTGCCTTGAACCCGGGCGATTCGCAGAATTAAAGCACTAAATTTGTTAAGGCAAGGCTTTGAAACAGCTGTTTCTGAGTGCTGTAGTTATTTTTAGTACTATACTATACTGCTTTTAACATTACTTCCTAATATCAACCGAATAATTCCAGACTTTTACACTACTTCTGTCGCCAGTCTTCTGAAAACATTCTTAAGTATTCAGACTGCAGTATCAAACTTTTGTTTACCGTTTTACGGCAATTTGAAAGTTTTCACAACGAAAAGAGCTTTCACTGTTTGAGGTTTGAAACTACAAACGCCTTACGCTCAGGCGGAACAATTTCCGAAAAACAAAATCGAATCAGACTTTTGCTGACAAGCATATTTCGTTTTCGCTAGCCTAGTCAAATATTGGTTTTCCGATATTTTTTTAGATGAATGACCTCTGTAAATTAACTATTTGATACTACAATGGCTGTTTCTATTCAATGTAAGAAAAATTGTTCAGTATTACCGCTACCATTCTTTCGTTGCACAAGTAACTTGAATCGTATTTAATAGATATTTTAGTAACAAGATGGAACTTAAAACTACCCAGGGCCTTTTTAAAGAAGGTTGAGCATTCACATGGAGGCGAACAGTGTATTGAGGAAATAGGCTACGGCATCTTGAGCCGCTGTAATGAATCCGATATTGTGTTTACATGACCGACCCGCAGCATTGCTAAGAAATCTGTTTACCAAAACCTGATCTGGGAGTACCAAGTACTTTTATTTGAACCCTATGACTGAAATATCTATGCAATAAAAATGGGCAATAAGACCACTGTCTTCAATGTGTTGCTGAGAATAATAATTTAGTGTGGCTCAGTTGTCCGGGCAGGTATCTCAACCGGAAGTCCTTGACCTATTTATAGCTCTATGTTACGCATTTATTTTAAGGATTCGAGTCTCGTTGGGATCGACAACCGTCTTTTTTCCCGGCATGTTGACTTTATTCACAAGTTAGTGGTCCTCACATCCCAGAAAATTACTTTGTGTGTATTACGTACAAATATCTAAGATATTAGTTTGAAGCAATCAAAACGCAGGAAAAAGATAATTGCCTATTAGATACGCATTGTCTAATATTTGCTTACAGTAGATATACGTCAAAAACATTTTATTGAAACGCAACAGCACCGTAACGTAAGACTGAAAGAAAATTAAGTTAAAAGAATTCAACTTGAAACTGTAAACCCAGTGATTTAAAAATAACGAAGAAATTACGAGAAAGATCTAATAATACGTAGCTAGTACAGTCAAGACAACATATTGTAACATGCATTCTGCAAACATGTACGACAACCTGTAGCAAAGGCCGCGGGACAACGTGCCACCCTGCAGTAGCCGCGACTCCTGAGAAACCGTTCACTGCGCCAGGCGGCAGAACACTAACGCCACTGACTCACTGTCTTTGACCCGATAAGCATCAAAGCGCACTCTTGCGCGACTAGCTACAACTCATAATGCCCGATCAACTGTCACACAACGGACGGTGCGAGAGCGTACGTTATCGTGGTCATGCTTCCAGTCTTGTGTACAGAAGCGAGCAGAGCACACACAGTCGTGTAAACGGCAGGGAACGAAGCGGCCGTGTTCCACAGGTTGTCGGTCTTTCATCGGCTCGAAACAAAGTTACACAACACGGTCTCCAGCTCGGTGTTAAAGTCTCCGCCTCGCCTACCGTATCCGTCCATAATCTCTCTTTATAAACGCATTCATTTCCTTCTCTCCCACATTTCCACGAACTCGACATCAGTGACGTTATCGATTTATTTTTGATTACCTTTGAACTACGCTACGCTAGTACAAACATATCCCGTCAATATTAATCCTACTCACTCTCTACATCCGCTACCTGAATATTTGATCATTAAATCTGGCATCAGTCCAGCGTAAACTGTCAGTGCACTGCTCTTCTTATTCATTTCATCTTTTCATCCCCTTCTAAACGTTCAGTTCAGGAACCTCCTCCCACGCTTCCATACCACATCATCTCCGAAGCATTCCCTCTCCACGACTCCTCAATTACTTCTTATACTGATTCTTTTCGTTTATTTTTCTTTTGTTTTCTTCTCCTAAGACACCAAACTTCAGAGTCCATCGGTCCCCAAACTTACAGACTACTCAAATTATACTAAGGACAACACACACAGCCATCCCGAGGGAGGAGTCGACCCTCCGGCGGGAGCGGTCATGCAGTCTGTGACATGGCACCTCAGACCACCGCCCCCCGTCCGACTTTCGATATTACAATAAAGAGAAGTAATATGTACATGTTCTCTATTTTTAATTTACTGCTGACATCTTCTCCTAACCCCCATAGATGACGGAATGAAATAAAAATACAACTGAAACTTTGGCGCCTGTTTCTAATCTTCGCATTCGATGGGGCGCACGATTCCTCATCTTGGTAACGAGCACTAATTTATGTTTTAGTGTGTTACAGAGTTTGTGGCTCACACTTTTTTAGTCAGATGTCGACAGTTACGTAGCCGCACTCATCTGCTAGACAATTTTAGCTCTTGCTAGTAAAGTTTTCTATTTTATCATTAAGTTTTAGCACTGACGAGAAACGGGATTAAATTATTTCCACAGGCTTACATGCTTGTCATCGTCTCTACTGCAAGCAGATACGGTGCACATTGTATATTCGCACTTAACAATTTAATTAACCCGTTTTCAATAATTAGTCTCACAAACTTTTCCCTTTCACTGATCGACAACCATCCAAAATTATTTTGAATGTAATGGCTACGAATCCCATGCAGATCTGTGGATGTAAAAATAATGTCGCGTCAGTCATGGCAGTAAACAGTGAACTTTTATATTTTGGATATTATCTCTCATATCTTTAGTAGTAAGGCTTATTTTTGACCCGCGTGATTTTTTTTTTCACACTGTGGTCTCATTTGGTATTTATTTTCCACTGTGGATTTTCTCGGAGATGTATTTGTCTATTTCCATAGCGAATATCTGACGGTTGGTTGGTTGGTTGTTTAGAACAGGGGTTTCAAACGACTAAGGTCATCGGTCCCCCCGATGGGGAGGGTAAGGAGTGAGGGTAGGAAAGGAGGGGAAGGGAAAAGAAATGCAGTCCATGGAAGAAAGGAGGAAAGACTGCATTCGCTCGAGGCCCCGTGCTTCCCACACACGTACTCACGAAAGATCCGTGAGCCCCCTGGGATTAGGGGGGGGGGGGGGGGGGGGGGATTGACTATGTCTGCCACAGTTAGAAAGTGAATAGTGATAAGCTATCAAAAATTGTAATATGAAAAATTTGGAAAGTAAACACATTTCTTCTATTTGCTCTGCCAACGTAGTTCACCTACGATATTTCCTGTATCCTTTCCCATTTAAGTTGTCCGTAATTGTAATTCCTAGGTAGTTGAATTTACGGGGTTGTAGATTTGACTTATTTATAGTGCAAATTAGATTTAACGAATTTCTTTTAGTGCTCATGTGGATGGTGGATGATTCACACTTCTAATTATGTAGAATCCCGTCCGATAGGGCCGGGGGGGGGGGGGGGGGAGGGGCAGTATCAAGTTATGAACTGCCTGGTTGGGAAATGTTGTAGATCCATCATCTTCCATAATTACCTCCTCCATGAAGCATGGATCTTACCGTGATGTGGGATAGCTTGCATGCTTCAGCGATATATCTAGCCTTTTTATTGGCTTTTTGCACCAAACAACACAACAGTTACATTTTCTAGGTTAATATCTACCATTACATTTTAAGCACACAACTACTTCGTACATAATTACATAAAATTACATAATCATCTATCAGATATGTCAGATTCTTCTAAGTAACAATTTTAATATTGCTCTCAATTATTATTTTAATATTTTTTGGCAAGGGAATCTAAATTTCTGTGAGATTTTCCAATAGTTTAAATTGATAGGGAGCATATTCGGAACATCCCGAAATGATATGGTCAAGATCTCTGTACTCTTCTGGAAGTACATTGCATATGGGAGAGTCCGTCACTCCAGTCTTGTTGAAGTGCATGGCGAAGCATGCATGACCTAACCTTGATCTAATAACTGATCACCTTGTTTTTCTACCACTACCGCAGTGTCAATGGTATAGTGCGATGAAGTGAAGCAAGCGAGAAGCCCTTTTTTCTGCGATACTTGACGCTGATGATCGTGTCACTCTTTTCTTGAGACCTCTAGAAAGTCTCAATATGGAATCTGTGTAAATAGTAGGTCCCTTTCTTTAATTGATAAACAGTGCTATTAGGACGCTGTGTAAAATTATAGGGCCACAGATAGTGATGTGGTCATGCGTTTATTGACGCGTTTCGATTAAATCATCTTATCAATTAATACTGATATGGGCGCATACCTCATCAACGACTTTATGTCACGTCTGGGGGTCCCTTTCTTTGATGCGTTATTTTGCTAGAGAATCAACTGCTTTATTATGCCAAATGCTTGAGTGACTCTTTACCCACATAAGATGAACAAATTTACTTTGTTGGATTTCATTGTCAACTCCACTAGTTCATAAATACAGCTGTTATCAGCTTTCCACTTTCGATGCTCTAATTGCTCTAAAGCGCTTTTAGAATCAGTCGGTATTAGAAGGGGTTGGAAGGCGGCCCAGTTTTCACCCATTTTGTGCTTTCCGCTCTATTACCACACTGGCAACCAACAATATTAATTCACTGGCGCATGGCTAGTTGCGAGTTACGCAATGTTTCTCAGGCAGGCTCAACTGTTGCGGCTCGGCCGTAACTTCTGACGTTCACGCTTCTCCTATCGCTCCGCCTCTATGCGCGGAAGCTCCTTCCAGCATGACATCAACTATAGTTGGCGTTTGTCACGTGGCGCTACAGTGTTGCTGTCTAGCGTACGGCTGTGGGTGACACCAAACACGGCTAGTTACTTCACAAATTCTGTTAGTATACCCGGGTCAGAGCTGGAAGAGGCCAACAAGAGTTAATGGCGAAAATCTCTATCAACAGCTAATTGTAAGTGATCAGTTTCTCAGCTGCAGCGCGTTTTGTAGTCCTCATTTTAATCCTATAATGGAACCTAGTCACACGTCCATATCCGAGAAAACGGCTGTCAACCATCTCCAGCAGCACTCAAATCGTGATCGCTTCGTTCACGGCGATTAAAGATTATTTATATGAGCAAGTCAGACAGAAAAATTTCAGATACAGCTCTAAAAAGAAACTGTAGTTTCTCTCTATCATTGCTTACCTGAAAATATCCTCACAGCGGCTAATGGCTACACGAACTGCCGTATTACGAACCAACTAGTAATCCAGCTTGGCACTTAATTACAGATTATAAACGATACAAGCAGATTCCAAACCAATAAAAGAATAATGGGATGAAAAATAAGAGCGAATAAAAAAAGTCATTGTTATCGAAAGACATAACAAGGTATTAGAACTTTAAAAATTCAATGAAACATTAGTTTAATAAAAAATAATAATTTTGGTTTAGAAATTAACCGTTTCACTCCGGCGCCCTGATTGTTGCGCGGTGCGCTGTGGACGAGCGCCAGTCGCGCCCGGCCGTGCCCACTGTACGGCGCGTTTTCTACACTCCCCATGGCGCTACTCTGTACTGCTTTCACACTCTCACTGTTATCGCAATTATTGGACTTTATACTATATAGTTATTAGGGAAAATTCATTTGGAATAGAAACAGTTTTCTTCCTTCTTTCAGATAATTCGCGTAATTTTTTCGTAAATTCTAAAAGATCCAAGTTTTGGACTCAGCTCTGGTGGGGTGTGGACTTTATTATTATAAACGCATATTTCGCTTGTTACATAATATTTATTTACAATTGCTTGATTTTTAGTCTGCCTTTGAATAAAACAAGACTTTCATGCATAATTTTTCATAAGGATAGAAATTTTCCTTATATTGTTTTCCGAAGTGGTCAATTACTGGCCTTAGCTTATACAAATAGTCACTGTCGTGAGGCTTTTCGTTATTGGTGAAATGTAAAAACCACAAGATATGTCGAAATCGGTCTCTAGGAAGCAGTTTAGAAAATATTGGTGTATGAATAACTGGATTCTCAGACCAATATTCAGACAGGCTCAGTTTATTTACTCTTGTCATGATAAACATAGTGGCAATATAGATGTAAATATCATTTTCATTCACGTCACCCCATGCTCTATGGATCCTTTCTGGAACGCGACCACCAGCCACCATTGGGGAGAAGTATCTTTTAGTTTCCTCACACAAAATGTTTATGAAATCAGTGCTAAGGAACAACTGAAAGAAACTTAGCATGCTGTCACTGTCTACCATATCTTTCAGTCCAGAGGTAGCTGCGTCAAACGCGTGTTTCTTCGGATTCAAGTTCTCGTTTTTCAAATCAAATGTTTGTATAGCTTATGGGACTTAACTACGGGGTCATCAGTCCCTAAACTTACAAACTACTTATGAACTAACTAATACTAAGGATGGCACAAATATCCATGCCCGAGGGGGGATTCTAACCCCCGACCGTAGTGGCCGTGCAGACCGTGACTGGAGCGCCTCAGTCCCCTAGGCCACCGCGGCCGGCTGTCGTTTTTCTACTTTATTTTTTCCTTGTTCGGTGGTTCTGCTGCCTCTTCGTCTATCACATTATCTGTAGATTCGTCTTCTGTGCACAAATCCAACTCCGCGCATGTCAATGGAACATCAGGAGTAGCACATATACGTGATGCAGAAGCAGCTACCGTACAATAGACGTTTTATGTTCATCGTCAGATTCGGACATGATTCCCTTTCATCCTCAACGTCACTACCCAGTATTAGGGAAAGAGCTCCCTCCACTACTCTCTTCTCTGCCATATCACTTCTAGTAGAAACTGAGGCTAACAACACGTCAGATATAAACAAGGGGGGAAACGAGCAGTACAACTCAAGCGAAACCAACGCTTTAAAACTGAATGAAACTGCCATCTAGTTAGCTACAGACTATCAACAAAGCCGCTAGATGGTGCATAAGTCAAACTTGCACACAAGTCGAGCGTAGTGAAGCGGAGAAATATGACGCGAGGCGAAACTGCTACAGAAGTCCACCGGCTGGGCGGCACAGGGCAGCACTCGACTGCTGCAGCAGTCCACAGGCTGTGGAGCACATTCGCTCCCGACTTCTGCAGAAGTTCACCGTAGCGAAAGGGTTAAAGTTAATAGCACACGGCGGGAAACGAACTCACGATCTTTCGCATGGAGAAAACGGTCCTACATGATGGTACAGACTCGTAACAACAATGAACTGTAGCATTCGGAGAGACTTGGTTCTTACATAAAGTATACGAAGCCGCGGCGGAATAGCCGTGCACACTGAGGCGCCCTACTACATTGCGCGCGGCCTTTCCACGTCGGAGATTCGAGTCCTTCCTCGGGCATCGGTGTCTGTGTTGTTCTTAGGGTAAGTTAGTTTAAGTAGTTTGTTAGTTTAGGGAGCGATCACCACAGCAGTTAGGTCCCATAATTTTCCAAAAATTTGAATCATATGAAGCTCATCCATTGTAAGCTGATATCTGTGATTTAATGCTTGTATATGTGACATTAAATGACACCTCCTACTAAAGGATTCAGTAGAGTGTGTTTTGCGCTGTGTATTGAGTAGCAACGTCTTTCGTTACCACCGTCGTCAATGTTTTGTGTTTAGTATAGTTATCATTAAGTAATGAAATGCAAATAAACAGGGCAAACCTATGAATCATGGGTACAAAACAAATTCAAAAAGAGACCCAGACAAGGAAATAGAAGTGAACTGACCGGATGTTGTGGCAGTTTGGCGACGTCGAACGATTTAGACGTGACGTGGAGCGCTCTGACAGGAGGAAAGCAACTCTAGTGCGTGAACTGTCAGCTAGTGAGTCATTGTAATCGGACTATGGGCCCTAACTCGTAAGGCCTGGTTACACAATACTAGCCGATGACCTGACTGTGGACATCTGCTGCACGAGTGTACTTGCATGACAGTAGCTAGACTCACCTCGCTCGGTCACACAAGTGCAAGCAGCTGGCTTGGAAGTAGACAGCGTAGCACCTGTGTACTAGCATCTGTTACGTAAGAATGTCTCATGCAGTGTTGTCGCAAAATACATGGCGCATCACAGTTCATACCGTATAATATAGACTGCATGAGCACCACATCGACTTTGTTTACTTTTCGCAAGTTTCAATAACTCCTGGTTATATATAGAACGTATTTTTTTAAACCTTTTTGTTACTCCATTAGTGTCTTGTAAACCAAATTCTACGCGAATGTGTTCAAGCCAGGCTTTAAGCAAATCTCTGTTCTTATTTTTAGGTCCAAACAATTCCAAAAGTTGGTTTAGTCCTTGTATAATTCACAATGTTTATATTTATATATAGACATGTGGCGTCTGTTCCGAAAGAACAGACGTCACTTCTGATCCTGCAGTTGTTATTCTTTCATATTCACAGAGTATGTGACATTAACTGCGAATGGGCAAAGCCGAAAATGTGTACCCAGCCGGGATTCGAACCCGGGTCTCCCGCTTTCTAGGCAGTTGCACTGTGCACTGACCACTACACCACTGTGGACACAGTAATCACCGCACCTGCAAGGACTACCTAAGCACGCCTCCCGTCAGACACAAATTCCCAACATACTCAAACTCGTAGTTCCAGAAACTAATTCCCGTAAGAGTAAGGGCCCCAAACTTTGCCCGCCTCGCACTAAGGGGTGGGCAAAGTTTGGAGCCCTTACTCTTACGGAAATCATTTTCTGAAACTACAAGTTTGAGTACTGTGGGCAGGATAAAGCTGGGAATTTTTGTCTGACGGGAGGCGTGCTTAGGTAGTCCTTGCAGGTGCTGTGATTACTGTGTCCCCAGTGGAGTAGTGATCAGTGCAACTGCCTAGAAAGCGGGAGACCCAGGTACGAATCCCGGCTGCGTACACATTTTCGGCTTTGCCCATTCGCAGTTTATGTCATATATTCTGTGAATATGGACTTCATATTTTATTCGGATGTCCATCTATCCGTAATTTCTGTTTATTGTAACAGCTCCTAGAAACACAAAAACACACGCAGCAACGAATAATGCACCTGGTGTGGTCTCGAGCTTGTTGTTGTTGTGGTCTTCAGTCCGGAGACTGGTTTGATGCAGCTCTCCACAATACCCTATCCTGAGCAAGCCTCTTCATCTCCACATAAGAGCGACAACCTACATCTGTCTGAATCTGCTTACTGTATCCATCTCTTGGTCTTCCCCTGCGATTTTTTCCCCATACACTTCCCTCCAACGCTAAATTCACAATTCCTTGATGTCTAAGAATGTGTCCTACCAATCTATCCCTTCTTTTAGTCAAGGTATGCCAGAAATTCCTTTTCTCCCCAATTCTGTTCAGTACCTCCTCATTAGTTACGCGATCCACCCACCTAATCTTTAGCATTCTTCTATAGCACCATATTTCAAAAGCCTCAATCCTCCTCCTGTCCGCACTGTTTATCGTCCATGTCTCACTCCCATACAAGGCAACACTCCATACAAATGCCCTCAGAAAGGACTTCCTTAGGTTTAAATCAATATTCGATGTTAACAAATTTCTCTTTTTCAAGAACGCTTTTCTACCCATTGCCATTCTGCATTTTATATCCTCTGTACTGCGACCATCATTTGTTATTTTACTGTCCAAGTAACAAAACTCATCTACCTCCTTTATTGCTACGTTTCCCAATCTAATTCCTTCAGCATCACCTGATTTTCTAAGACCGCATTCCATTACCCTAGTTTTGCTCTTGTTAATACGCTTGGCCACTCCGCCGCGTCCAGGCCCTTACGGGAATCGCGATATGCCACGAGTAATGGGTAATAACGGGCAGGGGCACTACGGCGGATAATTTACGAATTTGAGTATGACGGGAGGCGTGTGTCCCCGACGACAGCCGGCGCAGAAGCTCAGCGCGTTCCGTGAGGAGGCTGGATGTTCTCTTTAAAAAACTCTGGAACCAAAATTAAGGATCACCACAGAACGAGCATCAGTACGTAACTGAAGACTATGACTGTTGATGAAAATAATAGTAAGGAGGTAAAATTCCTTTTTCAAGAAATTTGGTAACCAGACAAAAACAGAGGAATGGAAAGTTGCCTTGATACATTCACTCCCCAACAAAAGATAATAAAGCCGCACCGCGGCGGAGCGACCGAGCGCATTGAGGCGCTATGCTATAATGTGCAAGGCCGTTCCCCGTCGGCGGTTCGAATTCCCCCTCGGGCATGGATGTTTGTGCTGTCTTTAGTATAAGGTAGTTCATAAGTAGTTTGTAAGTTTAGGGACTAATGACCCCGCAGTTAAGTGCCATAAGCTTCACAAACATTTGAATAAAGCCGCGGCGGAGTGGTCAAGCGGATTGAGGCGCTACGCTCCGATGTGCGAGGCCGTTGCCCATCGGGGGTTCGAATCCCCCCTCGGGTATGGATGTTTGTGTCGTCTTTAGTATAAGGTAGTTTATAAGTAGTTTGTAAGTTTAGGGACTGATGACCCCGCAGTTAAGTCCCTCAAGCTTAAGAAACATTTGAAAGGTAATAAACAAGATACGAACAACTACAGAGGGATCTCTTCACTGCCAGTATCATATAAAATATTATTCAAGGTTTTATTTAGCAAAAACAAAAGAAGTAATTTAGATGAATACCAAGGTAAGTTTAGGAAATGTAAATTAAGCTCAGAACAAATATTCATTATTAAGCTGGTAATTCGTCACTGATTGTCGTACTTAATCCAAAGGACAGTGTGTTATGTAGTTATGTTTTGGTTTTGTTGACAGAGAAACTATAGGTAAAAAAAGTTCATAATTTGGCACGAAGCCTAAATTGTAAAGTTTTGTAAACCTATTGGACCAAACTGCTACGGTCATCAGTCCTTACACTTACAACTATTTAAATTTACTTACACTAAGGACAACACACATAGCTATGCCCAAGGGAGGACTCGAACCTCCAGCGGGAGCGACCGCCCATCCGTAAAATGATGCCTTAGGCCAGGCGCGCACAAGCGATTTTCCGTCGCGCGATTTATTTGTCGCGAGAATAGAACACGGTGGCTCGAATATGAGCGCGCGATTTAAGAAAAACGTAACCGGCCCTATTTGACGCGCGACGCGATTGTCGAAGGTGTGGAATGAGTCACAGGCAACAGCACGGGGCCGCGCGCACTAGCGACGCGATCTTTCGGTCGCTCCAGCTGTGTTGCATACGAGTAACTTCAGTGCGCCAGCACCATGTCTGATAACGGGAGTCAGGGCCGGCGCAAGCCCAAATACCGCCCCGTGCGAGCTGCTAAATTGCCGCCCCCCACCTCCCCGTTTTTTTCTTTTTTTTTTCTTTTTTACAAACCGATTGTCGAATATTATTGAAACAAATCTGTAGGGAATACCAGCAGTCAGTCGAAATTTTTGTTTTTACTTTTCCGATATACCTAGGTTTCTGCCAATGAGTGACCAGTCTCAAAGTTTTGAATATGTGCTTCCATCTAACCGTCATGTTTACAGTTACGTTCGCCGCTCGTGGTGGCCGAGCGGTCTGCGGCGTGTGAGTCATGGTCTGCACGGCCGCTGCGGTCGGGGTTCGAATCCCCCCTCGGTCTGGAAATTTGTGCCGTCTTTAGTATAAGCTAGTTCATATGTAGTTTGTAAGTTTAGCGACTGATGACCCAGTAGTTAAGTCCCACAAGCTCTACAAACATTTGAACATTTTACAATTACGTTCAGCATGACGGTATATATGTGAACATAAGTCAAAGCATTGAGAAGAGTCACACTGTGTCCGAAATCTATGAAGATCTGAAAAATATAGACATAAATTACGACTGATTGGTGACATTCTCTTCAGATTTGTACAAAACAGTCGCTGGGCACCAGCTCAAAAATGGAGTCAAACTTGATTGAAGAAATCTGTCTAATTTTAATAAGCCTTGTGAATTTACAAAAATGTGTGTGAAATCTTATATTACTGTAGGATACAGTGTTCAGGAGTTGAAGTCATTAGATTTGAGCCACGTGAAATTGCATTTCAGACCGAATTTCACTACAGACGCAGGTGAAACGATCAAAGAGTGGGGCGTAAGACAATGGAGAGAGGAAGAATAAGGAGATGGAGTAACATATAATGCAATAAATAGTTAAATACACACGCGGGCATCGACGGGTACTGATTCTAGTCGAAATATATTAACTCACTGCACTGCGGTTGTTCATTTCAATGAACAGACACTCGCCATCTGTCGTAATTTCCATGTGTCAGTTCTTTCGTTTCTGATTATGGAATAAGGGGCAACATATTAGTCATCGCCGTATCACGTCACTTTTCTGCGCTTAATTTTCATTCCAGCTATTGAGACGACGCGTGCTTATTTCCCGACTTGCCAATTTTTGAAGTAACAGATCATAAGGAAAATAAAGTTTCGTATTCAGCAATCTGGAAGGAGACAAATTCTAATCTATGAGTAACATGCATGCGTAATACTAATTGTACGTTATATGAAAGGCACTTACCTATTACATCTCAAGTTGCAAGAAATTCGGACGCACCAATTCTTCTGTTCTTACGAAATGCAATGAAAGTGCTCTTGACCAATCTTGACTCCCTCGGCCATCTACCGAAACGAATTTTGTAGTTTTCGCTGTAGAGAACGCAACAATGAACAATACCTGTCGCCTGGAAATGCGAAGTGATGACGCGGCAGTGCCAGGAACTAGGTCACGTGACGAGGTACAGCGTGGCTACTGTTAAACTAGTAGTCCAAGAAGATGAAGCGAGAAGCTCACAATACGTATGTGACCGATGATATGGATAAATGTATTATCAGGCAGTAATTTCTATGGTATTACGAACAATAGAAAGAAATACGAACTGTGCGTAAACTGCACCAATTTTGTAAAACAGAAATGAGCTTCAAAGCTAGCAAGGAAACGCTTAGAGCCGCGGTGGAGTAGCCGAGCGCTCTAAGGCACCTCGCTACGGAGAGCGCGGTTGCTCGCCGTGGAGGTTCGAGTCCTCCCTGGGGCATGGGTGTGTGTGTGTGTGTGTTTCTCCGTAAGTTAGTTTACCTAGGTTTAAGTAGTTTGTAAGCTACGGACTTATGACCACGCAGTTTGGTCCGAT
The DNA here is from genome assembly GCA_026315105.1 of Locusta migratoria. Classification (NCBI taxonomy): domain Eukaryota; kingdom Metazoa; phylum Arthropoda; class Insecta; order Orthoptera; family Acrididae; genus Locusta; species Locusta migratoria. The sequence continues at coordinate 478,081,700 of CM048755.1, read as the reverse complement.
AGATTTACACACATATGAACATTTGATTTGAAACCCTTAGAAGCAATGTTCTGTCTATGGATTTTCGTTTTACAAGGTGTCAAAATTAACGTTTTGTTTTGTGCGCCGAGAGGGCATTGTTGCTAAAAGACGATACTTTCTCAGGTTTTCATGGGAATCAAAGCGACCAGTAGTTTACTTAGATGAAACGTGGATTCAGACGCATTATACAGCAAATAAATGTTGGCAAAGTGATAGTGTGCGAGTAGTATTGTCAAATAAAACGACCGGTCAGAGTTTGTTGTTCATGCAGGGGGAGAAAGGTGTTTCATGTCTCAAAAACCAAAACGTCCGACTATCAATCAGAAAAGGACAGCAAAAATGTTCAAAAATACGTCGAAACCCAACTTATGCCATGCTTACTGGCAATGTGTTTATCCCGTGTATTTACTCGCAGCGTATTTGCCCATTCGGAATACTTCTAGCCATTGTAGGTGTTCGACATGTTTGACTGTTGTAATGTTCAAAAAAAAATTTTCCATAATGCGGGAAGAATGAAACACTCGGAAACTGTCATTGAAGGGCTTAGCAAAATTGCTTCAGACTTATTATGTAACCACAGTATCGGACATTGCATTCGATTTTCCAAATTAGATTTCGTCTTCCGCAAAATTAGGTGTGAGTAAACGCACGGCGGGTAACGCTGTCAGCCGGCCGCGGTGGCCGAGGTGACTGAGGCGCTCCAGTCACGGTCAGCACGGCCACTACGGTCGGGGGTTCGAATCCCCCCTCGGGCATGGATATTTGTGCCGTCCTAGTTCGTAAGTAGTTTGTAAGTTTAGGGACTGATGACCCCGTAGTTAAGTCCCATAAGCTTTACAAACATTTGTAAAACATTTGGTAACGCTGTCAGCGCTCCACTCATAAGAACACTGGCGAGTAGTGTACGCCAGACTGCCCCCCCTCTCTCTCCTCCGGCGTAAACACGATTGTGCTGCCACAGTGGCGAGCAAGGAATCAGTCCTCCTCCCTGTCCTCGCCTTGTTCAACAGGTGCGGCCGGCAGGTAGTCGAGGCGCCATGCCACAGTTCCCGAAGACGTTCCCTCGAGGTTTGGTTTCGAATCCCCTCTTGGGCACGAATGTAGAGTTTGTCCTAAAAAATAAAAAAATAAGGGGGTCGTCAGATTTGCCGCCCCTCGGAAGGTGCCGCCCCGTGCGGCCGCACGTTTCGCACGTGCCTTGCGCCGGCCCTGACGGGAGTTGTGCTACGGATGACATTGTAGATTGTGTTGTCGATTCAGAAAGATTAATACAGAAATAGGAAAGCGACCGGCGCTCTGCAAAAGGAAATTAAAAGAACGTACAGTGATCGCATTTGGAAAGAGAAACTATGGGGAGAAGTATGCTGCGGCCTAATTAGGAACTGGACTGAACTGTCTGGACCAGAAAAGAATAGAATAACAAAGGTATTTCGTGTTCCACTTATCTTATTCATTCATGTATACATCACAATTATAAAAGTTTAAACTTTTTCATATTGCCAAGGTACTGATCCTTGTGGTGTCACAAAGTAGTTTGCAAAATAATCCCTTATCTGCATACCACACGCATCAGCCTTCATTCCTACAGGCTCACGGCTTTGCAGAAGGCATTCGTGCCATTTTCTTGATGTATCTTATCAGTACTGTAAAATGATAACAACAATTGTCGAATGAAGTGATTTTCTTGATGTATCTGATCAATACTGTAAAAGGGCAATAAAAACTATTGAATGAAATAATGTGTGCTACCCTCAAAGTTACTGGTAAGCGCTCCTCAGGTGGTACACGCTTCCTCCATGTCGTATCTTGTTTTGTTACATTCGGTCCTACTGCTCGAAGCAGTGTATCAAAACTATCCTCACTCATTCCACAGTATTGAAAGCATTTATTTGGGTGGTTTTGTAACTCTTCGTGTAATTTGTAAAACTGGCCTTACACTATCCTTTGACTTACAATCGGATGTACGCGCTGTTTCCTCGCTCTTCTTCGTAGTAAAAGCGCCACTAAACAAGCTGTTTCGATTAAATCCACGCTGGTACTGAGAGTAGCTGTGTGCGCAGCACAATGTACTGCCGCGACAGCGATTATTTTGTCGCCGCGGCTGAAAAATCGCGTGTGCGCGCGTAGCCTTAGACTATGAGGCTACTTCAGCGCGACTAACTGGAAAATTTAATCCGCGAAACACGTACAGATACAGTCTGATAAGTAAAATATATGAGAGAAATTTCACAGCCTTTCAAAATAAAAACAGGCGTGCGATAAGGTGACGGCCTAATCCCTTATTCTTTTTAAATTGAAAACGGTGAGAGTTTGTAACAAAAACTTACTGAACTCAACATTTCGCCAATAAGGTTAGGAAAAGGAATCAAAATGATCGAAATGAATTGTCTTGCATGTGCAGATGATTTCGCTATTTTATCCGAAAATGTGGTATCTACTATAACAGAAATTAATGTCCAGGAAGAAATAGCCTGCAGAATTGGCTTAACAATTTCACCAGAAAGAAACGAAATTTATTAACAAATGTTAAGGATGCTCCAAAATTCCCGAAAACAAGACACTGGCCAAATAAAGAGGGTGAAAAATTCAAATATGTTGGAGAAATATTCAAAGAAAATGCATTGGAATAATCTGCAATGGAGGAAAGTTTGCATTAAGAGCATATGGTATCACTAAAGACCTCAACAATAAAAAGTGAGTATCCAAAAATGCAAAAATTAGGCATTACAACACAGTAGTGAAGCCAGAAATGTCTATATGCAAGCGAATGCTGCCGCTAAACTATAAGTTAGTTAAATTAGAAGCACTATAAAGGCAAATTATATATATATATATATATATATATATATATATATATATATATATATATATATATATATATATATATTCAGAATAAGCAGAAGGCTGGAAATTATAAAGTAAATTTTGAAATATACCGAAATAAAATGTTTCAAACGAAATGAGAAAAAGAAGACTACAATGTTCTTCGGATCACTAATTCGAACGCAAAACAGGAGATTAACCAGTAAAATTATCAAATGTGTATGGGTCAAGAAGTCCACATCTAAGTGAAAAAAAAAAATTAGAAAGCAAAAATACAAAAACAGAATATATATACAGAACAGTACTGAAAATAGAAAAATTCCAAGGTCGGGTGGCTAAAAAGACCTTTTCAGAATTGTTTGAAGATAGAAAGAAGAAACATACTGAACAGATGAAAGTATACTGGAAGAAAAGAACAAAGAATGGAGAACTGAAAATTAAACGTGGTCCTCAGATGGCCATTTCGCAGCGAATAATAATAATAATAAATACATACCTGATGGACCCAGGCAAAGTTGTTCTTGGTGTGCTTTCTTTATATCAGAAACTGGTCGATCACATCTTCACAGTCTAGCTGCTGAGTCATGGCGGTATTCATGGGGAGGAGGCAAGAGTGCTCGATGCAGCGGTTCGACAAAAACATTCTTAATGCAATCTCAAAATCTTTTGAATTTCATCATCGGGATTAGTGTGGTCAGAGAGTTTTGCCATTAAAACGTATACCGCACGAGATACCACGAATAAAGTGAATAATGGTCATAGTGTCGCGAAGTAACGTCACTACTGAAAGAAAACCTCTGCTTTTCTCGTTGGCTAACCGCTCCGTTCACGTACTGATCGTTACCACTGTTATCCATAACCATTTAGTCGTGAGTTATATTCACATTCTTTTTTGAAGAGTTGAGAATTAAAAGTATAAAAAAAAGCAGTGACAGATTGAGAGGCGTTCGCGCGGGACGCGCCCCTCCGCGCGCGCAGAGGAATGCCGAACTGCGCAGACCGCCTGCGCGCAACGATCTTCCTGTGTCCGCGCGCGCCGGCGATAAAAATGGAAAACGAGAAATGCCTCCCAGAGCATCTGACGAACTGTTCCCTTTGATGTACCGATAAGGCGCCAAGTTACGGGAAGTCGCACAGCAGAGCGGTGCTGTTTGATGTGCCTGGCTGCCGCGCCGCGCTGCGGAAACCATTTCTTGCTTTAACGCGACCGCTCAAAATCTGCCACAGCTGTAAATATGCCGCCTAGTCTGCCTAGCCTAGGGTTTCCGGGGGAAAATGGTCCCGCTTTTTCGTCGTAACATGCGGTGTCCCAAAAGGTATCGGAAAACAAAATTAAGACAAAAATATAAAATACTAGCTAAAAACCCGGCGTTGCCCGGGTATTTATTTATTTATTCTTGCCATTTTTCAGGTATATATTCATTTGTATTAGAGCTGTATGTCTGTAAAATGTCTTGGGAATACAATTAGTAATAAAGAAGTAATAGATTAAAACTTTGTGCGTGATGGGGCGGTTTTCCATGAACGTTACTGTTTACGTTCTCATATCTCATGTACTATGTGTCGTACTGTGATATAATTTAGAAGGTATACTTAACTATATGCGTGTATACTGTCTATAAAATTTCCTGCGGTTTAAATTTGTAGTGTAGAAATTAAAAATTGTAACGACATACCTAATGCCGTAGTTTTAGTCCATGAACAGCGGCACGTTACTGTTCATGTGCTCATATCTCATGAACTATATGTCGTACTGTGATAAAATTTAGAAGGTACACTTAACTATATGTGTCTATAACCTCTGGAAAGTTTCATGCGTCTACAATTTGTAGTGTACAAATTATAAATTGTAATGCTATACCGAATGCCGTAGTTTTACTCCATAAACAGCGGAAAAGTAGTAAGCGACAAACTTTTTTCCTTTCATCATTTTGCTATGGTTGTCAGCGAGAAAAAGTTTCCTAAAGGTTTGAAATTATGTTTAAAGTTTGTTGCAAGTCGCTAAGTGCTCTCATTCTCATATAGCGTATGTATAAAGTCTCGCCGCATTATGTGGCAGTTTTCTGCGATTACTATTGTTTATGACGTCATATCTTCTTAACTATGTGTCGTAGGAGGTTCATACTCTTACAGCAATTGTTATCTCACGTAAGAAATTTGATCGAAATCGGTCCAGTGGTTTAGGAGAAAATGAACAGCATTGTCGCTAAATGCAGCCGTTTTTCGCGCATCTCATTGTTTATAACGTCATATCTCGTGAACTGCATATCGTATGTAATTCTTACACTTACGGCGCCCGTCCTCATGGATTGAAGCTTACGTGTACAAAATTTCATAAAGGTTGGAACAAAACTGTAGATTTGTATGCAACAAGTACAAATATACGGACACTCTGCTTTATATATTAGAAAATACATTAAAATTTTGAAAATGGTCAGAAAAAAAATGTTCAAATGTTTGTAGAGCTTATGGGACTTAACTGCGGGGTCATCAGTCCCTAAACTTACAAACTACTTATGAACTACTTAACACTAAGGACGGCACAAATATCCATGCCCGAGGGTGGATTCGAACCCCCGATCGTAGTGGCCGTGCAGACCGTGACTGGAGCGCCTCAGTCCCCTCGGCCACCGCGGCCGGCAAATGGTCAGAATAACGTTACATAATATGATCCTGTAGATATAATTTCGGGCAGCAGTATCGGGGCTTTTCGTTTCACTCGTATTGTTACCAGGGAGGTGCAAAACGCAATGCCGAAACTTAGTGGCAGTTATTGTAAAATTATTATTATCTTACATAATGTCAGTCAGGAGTGCAACTGGAATAAATTATGTGATAGGGAATACAAATGTATTCCAAGCCACAGTTGCTTGTTAAATTGTTTTTATTCTTTAATACTTCACATGTAATGCACAACCAGTTTCGACGTACTATGCCGACATTCTCAAGTGCTCCACAATAAGGACAATTTATAAAAATACAAAACTAAGACAAAAATATAAAATAAGATACATTAAAATTTCGAAAACGGCCAGATTAACGTTATATAATATGATCCTGTAGATATCATTGTGGCTAACAGTTGTTTTCCGACCAAGTTGTGCAGTAGCCTGTGCTTTAGAATGGTCAGTCCTATTCAACCTAAAAATATTAAATAAAAAATTGTGTGCCACGGCAGAATGGCCGAGCGTATTGTGGCGCTGTGCTGCGATGCGCGAGGCCGTTCCTCGTTGGGGGTTCGAATCCCCCCTCGGGCACGGATGTTTGTGCTGTCTTTAATACAAGTTAGTTTGTAAGTTTAGGGACTGATGACCCTGCAGTTAAGTCCCACAAGCTTTACAAACATTTGAACAGTTGAAAAATTGTGTATTATCCTTCCTCCTATCATTAATTAATATTCTAAAATGTTCCCCTTTTTTATTTATATTTATAAAACTGAATAAAAGTCAAAAACTAAAATTACCTAGTAGTAACATTGTTGCAATCTAGGAAAACAGTTAAGCAGCTTCCGTTAATTCGATAGTGCTTCCTCTGTATAAGGAGCTCTTTTTTCTTTCCTTCTTGTATTTCAATGTCCCATGTGGCAGCAACCTCGTACACTGCTCTTCATCCCACTGTACATATGAGTTTGACAGTCAGTAATGGTAGTTTAAAACAGGAGATAATGAATGTTGAATTTAACAATAAAAAGGAAGACAAACTTGGTGAATTAAAAACAATGAAATGAAGGCTTTAAAACACACTTAACCATTTAGTGATCAGTGGGAACTATAGTTCTCACTTATTTGTTCTCGCTGACGTGCACCTCGGTTGTAGTCGCGAGTTTTCCGCCTAGCGGGACGGACGTGTGGCGGCCCTGGACTAGGGTTGCCAGATCTCCGGGCTCCGCCCGGAGTGCCCGGGTTTGGAATGAATTCTCCGGGTCTACGGGCCAGTGACTCTCATCTCCGGGCTTGAATGTAACCTTCATCTTAACTTTTTTTACGACGCTTTTTATGTACTATGCTCATGTAGCGACGATCTACATTGAATTTAACGTAACTTAAACTAAGGACAAACACAACATCCATTCCCTAAGGGGGGATTCGAACCTCTGGCGGGAGCAACCTCGCGCACCGTGGCATGACGCTTCAGTGCGCTCGACCATTCCCGGCCGGCTCCTCTCTAGTAATTATGAATAACTTTATATAAATGTCATTTTCTTATTGCAACAAAACGCTACTTTTCTATTATTCCTCTGAAAACTTTTCATTGTTGCGTCGTTAGTAATCGGCTAGCGCGTTATTAAGCAAACACGGTTGCGGCAACGTGTCAACTGGCGACGTCTATTATTTGTGTTCGTTCGTTCATTGTTTGTTATCAGTTTACCGGCAATTTTTGGAATACTCGGATCGTGTGTGAACAGACAAGCTTACATTAACTCAGATTAGTGAGTAATATAAGTGAAATGAAGAGACGATATCTAAGTTCGTTCCGTGAAGAATGGTTACAGGAAGAAAATTATAAAGAGTGCCTACAAAAAGTCGATACTTATGAGTGTATGTGTAAGTGCAGAATATGCAATATCTCATTTACTGTTAAGTACGACGGAGTGAAAGCTGTGAATAAACATTTACAATCAGAAAGACACAAAGCGAATATTACCACACAAAAGAAGAATCAGTCGCTTCTTAAATTCTTGCCGAAACAATTTTCTGCAGAAGACGACAGTCACTGCAACAGAATTAACTTTGATTTACCATGGTGTGAAACACCACCATTCTTGCAATTCTCAAGATTGTGGTAATAAGCTATATCCTTATGTTTTTATAGATTCCTCAGTGGCAACGAAAGTAAGATGCGGCCGAACAAAAAGCGAGGCATTAGTAAAAAAAATGTGCTTCTGCCTTATTCTAAATAGAAGCTACTAAGCGAATTACAGCAAAATGTTCGTTTTCATTAGGTTCAGACGCTTTAAACAAGGGCAATAAAAAACATTATCCGATAGTTGTAACATACTTCTCCAAAGATAAGGGAAAATGTAATGAAGTTCTTGATTTCTACGAAGATGTTAACGAATCTGCAGAAGCCATCTCAAACAAACTAAAATCCACTTTATTGGAAAATAGTTTGACACTAGTTTCGTATTCAGCTGACAATGCATCAGTTAATTTCGGGAAACACAATTCTGTCTTCACTAAATTGAAAGAAAAAAATGTAAACTTAATCAAAGCCAATTGTTGTTGTCATATTTTACATAACTGTGCTAAGTTTGAATTCAAGCTTCTAAAACATGATGTAGAAACTCTAGTTCTTAAAATATATTCAGACTTTTCTTCATCATCAAAAAATTAGGAGGGACTAAAAACATTTTGCGAGTTTGCTCAGCATGATTACAGCGAAATACTGCGACACACTGTAGTTCTATGGTTGTCTTTGGAGTCAGCTGTGGACTGTCTTGTTAAGATGTGGCGAGTTTTAAGGATATATTATGTAGCACGGGGTGAGGAAAAACACATGCCCTAATTTGGAAAGTTATTAGTTCACAACAAGACGAAATAAACGAGTATTCGCTAACACTACCAGAGTGCTTTCTGTATTTTTTTAAAGCAACTTTGCCTGTTTTTTTTAAAGCAATCAGAGTTTTAGAAAAAAGAGGACACACTTTCCACAGATGTTCACGAGATTATGTTGGAAGTGAAAAAACAAATAGAGGGTCGTAAGGAGGATAATTTTTATGGATTTGAAGTTAATATGTCTTTAGAACACCTTAAAGAAGAAGAAAAGAATATTGTAGTAAAAGAGCCGGCCGCGGTGGCCGAGGGGACTGAGGCGCTTCAGTCACGGTCCGCACGGCCACTACGGTCGGGGGTTCGAATCCCCCCTCGGGCACTCGGGCATGGATATTTGTGCCGTCCTAGTTCGTAAGTAGTTCATAAGTTGTTTAGGGACTGATGACCCCGTAGTTAAGTCCCATAAAAAAAAAAGAAAAAAAAAAAAGGTAGTAAAAGAGTGCACACTTGTTTGCGACAGGTTATTAAACTATCTTGGTAAATGGTACAGCTTTAGTGGGAATGGCAATGTGTATGAAGTTGTATCAGTGCTAGACTTATGTCAACCAAAACTATTTTCATTTTAAGACTTGGCCAAAGTGGGAAAGAAATTGAAAATTAGTTTTGATGGAAACGAACTGTATCAGGAGTTTTCTGTTTTGAAGTTTGTAGTATCAAATCTTGATAGGAAGGAAACTAATTGTTGTAAAGTGTGGAGCGAGTTTTTTGAAAAAGCAGATGCACCAAACATGTTCAATATAATGCAGCACGTCCTCGCAATTCCTGTCAGTAACGCGCACGTTGAACGAGTGTTTAGTGTAATGAGTGCATTATGGTCTGATGCTAGAAACAGAATGTCCGTTGAACTTGTGAAAGCCGAGATATGTGTTCAGATGAATTTGAAAATGAGATGTGAAGATTTCTACAACGTGGCTCTTAAAAACAAGACTCTTCTGAATGCAGCGAGATCATCAGCAAAATATGAATAATAAGGTATGTGCCTATAACTGTAATATTTTGCTACTGTTATTTTTATTTGCTTCGGTGTAGGTTCTATTAGTGGTAAACTAGTAATGGCGGCATTAGTAAGTGATTGGTGATCATATATAGTAATATAAGTTAATTTTGTTGTGTTTGTAAAACTTGTGACCGTAATGATACACAAAGATCTGTTTGACGAAGTCTGCCCCCAATTAGTCAAATGTACAATCAGGGAAAAAAAATCAACTGTTTGAATGTCGTAGATGGCTATACTGCCCGCGGTGAACGAAGGCGGCCGAGTTCAGGCACGTCTTTGCTGACCAAATTTGTTCCGCTTATTAGTTTCGGTGAGTACACCATTTTCAAAGCATAAAATATGGGGCAAGTTACATTATATACATTTTGGTAACTCAAGCTGTAAAAAACATCTAATCTTATCCAATTGACTCAAATACCTAATAAAAATTAAGACACCGTTAAAACACACTGCACTGCACTACGCTAGAAATTAGATGTTTTGCGCAGCTGGAGCTACGAAAATTTATATAATGTAACTTGCCCCATGTTTTACGCTTTGAAAATGGTGTAATCACCGAAACTAGTTAGCGGAACAAATTTGGTCTGCAAAGTGTACAAATATGCATTTTTCAAAATTTATTGCTGCCGAGGATCGCCTCATCAAAATGTATGAAGTATTTTTTTAATTATACATTGGGCACGGTAGGTGGATGCGTGAACGTAAATGGATCAATTTGTATTGTAAAAAGTAATGACAGGTTCTTAAGATATCATGTCATTATCCAAATCTCCCGCAGTGCACTGTTATTTACTTATGTCACGACAGTGAAGTAATTTTCGCGTAAGTACAACATAATGGAGAACGAAGCACCAGTCACTGGCCACTGCACTTCCCTGTCGAACCTGGCATCTGCGCTGCTAGCTGTCAGAGCTCAACTCTCGCCGTACGTAATATAGCACTGTCGATCAATTCACTATACAATTCGCGATCGTTGTTTATATCCTGTACTTCGGTGTATAATGTTTGATTGATATTACATTAGAACGTCGATTATCCGAACTAATTGGGGAACGTGGGTGTTCGGAAAACTGGTTTATTCGAATAATCGAACTGTACAGTTTCATTTGGCAATAAATACTTTACACTGAATGTATTTATAACAGCAGGCATCTCTTTTAGTACAGTAATAATCTCGTATTTATCTCTCATAGAAAGGACAGCACTATTACGTTTAATCATTTTATGCCCTCAAGTTTACTTCTTTACGCGGCATCAAGTGGTCGTAACAGGGAGCAGACGGTAAATGTGCCCCTTCACATCAGTGGCGTAGCTATGCCACCAAGGGCCCTGGGTCAAAAATGACATTGGGGCCCTCTTTAAACTAAAACTATGCAAAACTACTTCATCATCAGTTCCTTACTGCCTACTGGAAGATATAATAAGGCAAACCAAAATACTATTAAGTAAATTGTAATATGTCACGCAGCAGATAATATTTAATTGTACTGTCAAATATAATTATAACTGTGAAAGATGGTTTGTTTGTTATGCTTTCACGCAAAAGTTACTGGGTGAATTTGAATGAAATTTTGCAGAGGGATAGATTTGGACCTGGGTAGGACATAAAGATAAACGACCCCTTGGGATAGTTTCCGAAGTTGCTCCATACTAGGTGAATGACGTCGCAGGCATAAGCTAGTAAAAAATAAACACAATTTTAATCTGCCAGGAATTTTCAATGAAGAAGTATTACTTAACCATGAAAACATGGCCCCCTGCCGCGAAGCAAACCGGGAACAGTCGAATACGCGGAGACAGCAGGCGGACTGTTGTCAGTACCGACATCTCACTGTCGCTAAACTCCTCTCTGTGAGGTCATTGCTCCGTACCGAGCAGCCTAATTTCGTTGATAGCCCAATCAAAGAAGGAAAATATTCGTGTAGGATGGTTTCAGAAAAGAAAGTTGCCGGAATTTGTTTGATGGAATACTTTGGTTTGACCCGTGCCCCTACCAGGCTTCATGAAGTATATATGTTAATGTCTGGCCAGGAAAAAGTAATACGTAAAATAACTAAGTTGACATCTTCGCTTATTATAGTGGCAGTGGGGTACAGGGTAGTGTCTTGAATGCACAACTTACTATTGTGACAAAGTAACCATATTTTCTCTACTTCTTGCACAAATTTAAGAGTGCAACTGGTTTCAGCACTTCATGGGATCTATGATTATGGAGCACACCGTTGGGGAATTCACTACACAAACAGTTGAGTTACCATAATAATACCATTCTGTAATAATACATTGTAGAGACTTCATATTAAAATGTGGTCACACTGTCTACTGTCAAACACTGTGCTAGTAATTCAGCACCGTTCATTGTTATTTCGCAAAGATTGGCAGACACGGCAACTCCGACTTCAACCGATAACACGCTGACGATAGCAGGGTCCACGTCTTAGTGGACAAGCAAAGGACCTAGTTATGTTTATATTCTGGGGTGCAAATAATTTTTGGATTTCACTTTGTGCGTTTGAGGTTTGTTTGTCAGGGTTCAAAAAGTTCAAAGTCGGAAAACCTTCATTCACCTAAATTGTTATATACAGTTGAACTTCGATTATCCGAAGTAATTGGCGGACATGAAAGTGTTCAAGGATATACGGTAACTTTTTTCGAACGTCGCTCACGTAGGCCAAAGGGCCCCTAGAGCTCGGGGGCCCCGGGGCACTGCCCCGCCTAGCCCTATGAAGCTACGCCACTGCTTCACATGGAGCCAGTGAGAAGCTCTTCTTGGTGGCGCGCGATCCTTCACAGTGCGCGGAGCCGCAAGCGGCTACTCTTCGAAGGCGCAGCTGTTGATGTGAGCAGCTTTGATGCTGCCGCCACTTCTGCTGCCACGCCGACTCAAGTGTGCCGATTGTTGATCCACAGCAACTGGCGGCCTGGCCGGTCAGCTGCGGCATGTGAAGGCCACCCCTAGCAATGTTCCACCGGGGGGGGGGGGGGGATACTTGCTGGGAGGGAGGAGATGATTAGTTTTCCTTTTTCTTTAAAAATTCACGTGTAATCCTGGTTGGGGGGGGATTGGTCGCAGTCTCCGGGCCTGCCTCGAGTTCAATCTGGCAACCCTACCCTGGACGAACGCCTCGCTGTCACAAGGCTGTTCATGTGCGCTCCAGGTTAGTCGCTGCTGCCAGCGCGCTAACACTATATTATTTGCTTCGCGAATTGAAAAGACAACATGAGTACTCAAACTTACCAAAGAAAAGACACAGTTAAGTTCATATTTGACCGAAGTTTCATTCGTCCTAAAGCTATGGAGATTAGAACGTGGCTTTCTGAAAAAGTGATGATAAATCCAGATGATATTGTAGGTGTACATTTGTCGATTGTGAGTCCTGCTGCTTATGTAAAGCTGTCGAGCTGTGATTTATGTGCGTTAATTGTCGAAAAATGTGGGGTAACAATGAAGTTTCATCATTCGAGCGGCGCCATTACTGACGTTATCGTATCATTTGCTGGAATGGGAATACGGATCGTTCGTGTATTCGAACTTCCTTTCGTGATACCGGCTGCTGAAATAAACAGAGTCCTTCAGGCATATGGTAGAGTAATATCAAATGTTGCGGAAAAGTGGTCCCAACCTCACCTGTTTCCTGTTTTGAATGATGTCCGCCAGATTAAAATAGAGCTGCAGAGATACATTCCATCTTTCGTAAACATTTGTGGGTATAGGGCCCTCGTTATCTATGACGGTCAGCCGAGGACATGCGCTCTGTGTAACTCCATTGAGCACATTCGTGCTGAATGCAGTAGACGGAGAGTCCCGTAACTATCTAATGCCGAGGGTACCACTACAGGGCCTGTAGTACAGTTGAAGTTAACATACGCTGCTGCCGCTTCGCCGAGAAGACCTATGGCTCAGGAACTAGTAGAACAGGGAGACCCATCTGTGGTCCACGACAGTAGCTCAAGCAACATGGATGTGTGTGATGCTGTGCAGAATCGAATAGTTCCCCCAAAGGTCGCAAATCAAGTAACTGTAGAACACCATAACGATAAAGAAACTTTTTTCGAAGCAGGTCCATCCACACTCCCAGTAAATGAACCGAATGTTTCCCCTGTTTGCCGGCCGCGGTGGCCGAGGGGACTGAGGCGCTTCAGTCACGGTCTGCACGGCCACTACGGTAGGGGGTTCGAATCCTCCCTCGGGCATGGATATTTGTGCCGTCCTAGTTCGTAAGTAGTTCATAAGTAGTTTGTAAGTTTAGGGACTGATGACCCCGTAGTTAAGTCCCATAAGATTTACAAACATTTAAACATTTCCCCTGTTTCTTCTACACAGGTGAAATCCGAAAGAGATCATTTTGGAACATCTGCCCCTCAGTCCACAGTAATTTCCATCCATGAAAAAGAAGGATTAGGAAATGGGGGACACTCAGAAGTTCCAGAGTGTCCTTTGAATGACGAAGATAATGATGACAGAAATGCGAACAGCAACACCATTGACAACCAAATAGAGGACGACAGATGTGACACCCTATCAAGTGCTCAAGAGATTAGTACACAAATGGCACAGTGTGCCACAACCAAATTCAGTGATTATACCGAATTAAAGGAAAATCATCTATCAGTGGTTTCATCACCGAATTCTTCCGAAAAGTCGCCAGACACATCTCCAGAGCGGTCCAGGTCGCCCAGGAAATCTCGGAAACGCAACAAAAAGAGGAGACTGGTTCATCATAATGCGGAAACCTTGGCTCCTCCCTTAAGGGAGAGGCTACGTACGATCAGCGAAAACGCAAAGGCGGGTGAGGGAGATTCACTGGAGAGAATCAACGACAGACTGAACGTGGATACCAGAGTGCTCGAAGACGCCGACACGACCAGACAAGGACCAACAGGAACGGACAATTCATCCTTTACTGTAGATAATCGTTCTCCCGCATGTCTCTCCTCTTGGGCAGACGACAGAGGACAAGATGACTTCCTTACGGAAGCAATAAATGAAAAGGCCAATTAAAATAGTACAAAGATGGAAGTATGTGACAATTTCAGAGACAAGAGAAACCGGAATAGCAGTACTCCTAGAATATAACCCGATAGTCACAACCGCTACTTAAAATGCAGCAAACTTATCACATTACGACCTTAAATTTGAACAGGATACGAAGTAATACCAAAATCGCTGCCCTTAAAGACTTCCTCTACCAATCGGATACAGATGTTGCGTTATTACAGGAAGTACTTTTTACCCGCTTAGACATGGCGGGATACAAAGAAATTTTAAATGTAGCCCCAGAAAGAGCATGTGGCACTGCCATACTAGTCAAGGATGGAATCGAGGTCACCGATACGTGTTTTTTAGACTCCGGGAGAGGCATGAGGTGCAAGATTTTAAATATTACAGTCATCAATGTATATTTACCATCCGGAACCAATGCTCGCCAGGATAGGGTCAATTTCTTAAAAAATGATATCGTATTTTTACTGAAAGACAATCCTGCCGAAGTTACCATTGGCGGAGATTGGGACTGTGTTATAAACAGGAAGGATCAACAACCGAATTTCAATGTCTCCAAAGAACTAATGAGCCTCGTGGAGAATTTGCAGTGGAAGGACGTATGGGAATTAAAACACCCAACGTTCGTCAAATTTACGTACTTCAGCATCAAAGCGCAAAGCAAGATTGATCAGATATATGTTTCATCACATTTTGGGCCTAACATCAGTGCAGTCGAAGTAATACCCACCACATTTTCCAATCATCTAGCGGTGAGGTGTAGCATCGGACTCACGAAGCAGAAGACATACTGGGGCCGGCCTTTATGGAAACTAAACATTGACATGCTTCCCGAAACTGCTTTAGCTGAGCAAATAGACGAATCTTGGCAGACGTCTTTAAGACACTCACAAATATCGGTCCACTATAGATTCGTGGACGCTTTGTGCAAAACGGAAACTAAGATCAACTCTAATGTCATACGGACGCGAAAGAGCTAGGTGGTTTAGAGACACTGTAGAATTTCATTACTCTTGTTTGAGGGATCTCTATGAAATGCCAATGTCAGAGGCAGTCAGAATCAACATCAATAAAGTAAAGGCTACCCTGATCAGTCTCAAAAGGAAACAAATGGAAGGACTTAGAATAAAATCGTGTGTGCGAACTACGGTGGAAGAAGAAACTGCATCGCTTTACCACCTAATTCAACACGAAAAAAATAGAAGGAGAACTTTTATAGAGAAACTCCGCACTGAAGACCATGAGATTTTAGAGCAACAAAACGATATTTTAAACGAGGCTCACCGGTTTTACAACTTGTTATACATTGACGACCACTACACACCGTCTGACGCAACGGAATTATTCAGAGAGAGTGGCATCGAGAACAAAGTAACTGAGGAACAAAATAGAGGTCTCTAAAGTGAAATAACGTGCGACGACGTTGTAGACATACTCAAAAATGCACCTGTCAAAAAATCGCCAGGTCCAGATGGTTTACCCTTAGAGTTTTATCTAACTTATTGGTACATCATAGGCAACAAATTCACAGATGTCATTAATGAAGCATTAAATGGAGCGCATGTTCCTGACGAAATGAAAGAGAGCGTTACTGTACTATTGCCTAAAGGAAGGAACAGAGAAGTAAAAGAACTGACACAAATGAGGCCAATTTGTTTAATGAACTCTGATTACAAAATCATAGCTAGGGTAATGAAAGAAAGACTTCGACCTGTCTTGGTTAAAATAATTGGACAACATCAAACATGTCTTCCTGGTAGGAGTATTTTTAAGACTGTGTCCGAGTACAGGGACATCATCGGGATTTTTTCTACAACCTTGGCCAGGGCAGGCATAGCTTTTATAGATTTTTCGAAAGCCTTCGACAGGGTGAACCACGAATATTTATTTCAAACTATGAAATACATGGGTTTTCAAGAAAATTACTTGGTTGTTTTAAGAAATCTTTTGAAAGGAATAAAAACAAAAATTTTAATCAATGGCTATCATACCAGATCAATAGAGATAAAAAATGGCGTCCCTCAAGGCAGTCAATTGTCAATGTTATTATACATTGTTGCCCTGTAACCCTTATTACGACAGCTTAACAATGAGCTAGATGGTATAACTATATTAGGCGACAGCCGTGCAACTAATGCTTACGCTGATGATGTTGGCGTACTTATAAGAAGTTCAGAGGATGTAGAAATACTGACGGAACTCGTTCGGCTCTACTGCAGTGCTACTGGAGCCAAAATAAATGAGACAAAGAGCTCGTGCTTAAATCTTAACGGTTTTACAAATATTAGACTAGAGTGGGCGCAATCAGTGGACCATCACACAACCTTAGGTATCACATTTTACAGAGATCCTTTAAAGACGATAACTATCAATTGGAGGAAGACATCAGCAAGTATTCGAGGTGCCCTAATATTAAACCGAATTAGACATTGAAACCTGATTCAGAAAATTAAAATCATAAACTGTACTGTTCTCTCGAAGGCAATATATGTGGGACAAATATTCCCTATAACAATCGACATATCGAAAAATATAATGACTACACTTTGCCGATATATTTGGCAAGGTGAGATCTTTAGGGTGGGCGTCACTACTATAACACTGAAGCATGAAGAGGGAGGCCTAGGACTCACTGACATCCGTCGTAAGGCTACAGCACTTTTCATCAAACGTACTCTTCAGATTATAGAAGCTTATCCAAACAGTGTCACATCCGGCCTATTTAATGCCGTAAAACCCAAAGCTTGCAACCACCTGTCAATATACATAGAATAAATTACAGGTTGAAGCACATTCGGTGCTTCTACCAAGAGATAAGTTACCTGCATAGTATCATGGAAGATAAACGTAAACGAACCTGCAAGTACATAATGGACCATCTGAAAACGAAAGAAAATCGAAATAAAATGGAACAAATGAATCCAAATCAAAATTGGAAGTCCATTTGGAAAAAAACATTCATAATAAAATTTTACCTTCAGATGTGCAGACAGCATGGTATAAGGTCGTCAATAATATCATCTGTACAAATTACAGACTGCTTAATATTGGGAAAAGCAATACCAACGTCTGTCAGAAACGTCCAGCAACAGACACCATAAAACACCGTTTTGTCTGTGAAGGAAACAAAAATATTTGGGATGATGTGAAGAAACAGATTACCTTTATAAAAGGCACTGATGGTAGAGAAATCACAATAAATGATATACTTCTACCACAAAATGTCTCTTCTCCTGAACAGAAGAATAATGCTATTGTATGGCTGACTGGCCATTACATCAACTACGTCATTCACAACAGAAGCGAAGATAATATTCTGGAATATGAACAGTAACATACAGAACATTACAAAGAATATAGGAGGAAAAGCCATCAAAAACTCTTTGGAAATAGATTAAAAGCATTGTTTGAGAGACAGGGTGTGGGATAAGGTAAAATAATGAATGCATGCTAAAGTAGGGGACAGCTGCTGAGGGTGAAGTACGGTGGGGACTTCGTGGGCCCCGTGGCCGCTACGGTAGCCGTGAAGGCCTCAGCAGAAACCTGAAACGGCAATGCAACTACCGAAAAATGTAACTTGACATAAACACATGACGAGCAACTCATTTTGTTGACAAAGTGCCCGATCAAGTATCAGGCTGAGGAAAATACGTTAAGATTGAAAGACAAAATATTTGGAAATTAGATATCAGTAGAAATTACTACATTTACATTTGAGGAACTACATTTTCTTTTATGAATCAACAGTTGGGAAATTTATTTTGTTGTTCAGTTAGCCACTGAAGAGGCATTTCTTTATTTAACATACATATTTTGTAACAAACCAAAGCAAAGAAGCTAGCCGAAGAAGGCGAAAAAGGTGAGAGCATGGATGGGCTGTAAGGGGAGAATGGAGGCCCAAAAATAAAATAAAAATAAAAAATAATAAAAAAAGTTGCACAGTGGTAGAGTGCCAGACTACAAATCCAAAGGTCGCGGGTTCGATCCCCGCTAGGTCCTAGGACTTTTATTTCTCACTTTCCACTTCTTTCACCGTGGTTCGGAACTCACGTTAAACTGTAGTACCCCCTATAACTGGCTGGGTAAGTCAGTTTCAAGGTCGGAGGAAGGCAACGGCATACCACCTCCAAACAGGACCATGCCTAGTAAAGCACTGTGGTGTTCAAACCAATCTTCGGATTGTTGACTGCTTTACCTTTTTTTATAGGTTCAGTGGTAATCCGTGTTCCCACTTCTAACCTGTGCTACCATCTTTGGTAGTGTACTAACTACATATAGATTGTCAACAAGTGCACGAAAGTGGTTGTATTTCTACGTGTGAAGTGACTTGTGTTGTATTTGTCTACTTATATATTAACGAGGGGGATAGTATTCGTGTATATCTGCTGGATATCAATGAAAATACATAAATATTACAAGGTACGTTATTGGGAACTATGTTTCCCACTGAACGTGGGTGAAGTGCAGTGTGTATGGCTGTGCAATCGGCATCGTTATTATTTGTTTCTTATTGTTTAGAATGCCTGGACTCACGCCAGATGAGGTTTGGAGAATTTTGTACGCTTTACCACAATCCCAAAAATATTACAACTGTTTTGAGAAGAAACAAAGATGGAAGCAGAAGTGAAGTATTCTGCCCATTGGCTGTGGCAGTAGTAGATCGATTTGATCAGCTGCGCGAACAGTATGCTGTAGGTCGTCGTTCATGGACGCGGTGGCACAGACTAGCTATTTTTCTTTCTTGTAGTCTTGGCAGTTGTCAATGCCTTCATTATGTGGAAGTTATAAAAGACAGAAACAGACCAGCTAACATTTAGATTGCATTTGGAAAGGCAGCTCATCTTCAGCTTCTCAAGTCGTAAGCGAACAGGAAGGGCCGTTCGTTTTCAGACACTAGAAAGAGACATGTCTGGAGTTCCAGATGAAGTTCGTCTGGCGAAAGTTGGAACTCATTTGCCAACAAAAGGTACTGGATACAGAAGGTACCGCCAATGTAGCACCAAAAACAAAGAAAAGACGACAAAAATAATGTGCAGCAACTGTCGTGTTCCTTTGTGTGCAGCACCGTGCTTCTCTAAGTTCCATAAAATGTCACCTTAGTGAACTTAATGGACAATATGAACTAATACCAAAATAAATCAAATGATTAATATGTTTTGTACTAAAAATATAGGTCATACATTTTTAACTTATCAAGACCAGTTACTCCAAGTTCGGTGGGAACAATAGTTCCCACTAATTTTTTTATACCTGTAGGTAAAAGTCTCACTTTCAAGATTTGAACTATGATTTTATGTATGGCTTCTTAGCCCAATAAAGTATTCATAAAAAGTCTACAACTTCTGGAAATAATTTGGTCACTAAAGGGTTGATCAGTTTTAAAAACTGCCACAGTGGCTAAAATACACAGACTTTTCACAGTTAATGGCGACGACAACAGCGAGACAATAAAAACATGACAACACATTGTTCTGCCTAAGTGACGGTTGCTGAAATCTTAAAATCACGCTCACAACTTGACACTGACACAAAACTTTAGCAATGTGCATTGTTAAAAACACTGTTAAAAAGTAAAGCACTGAGACCCCACAGGGGGAGAGGGGAAGGAGGGGCGGGAAGGGAAGGGGTGGGGAGTGGGGAAGGAAAACGTAACAACTCCAAGGGAGGGGAAGGGAGATCCAAGAGGGGAAGGGTAGGGTGGGGAGTGGGAGTGGAGGGGGGCACACTATATATGGGGAGGGGAGGGATTAGGGCTGATAGGATGGGTAAATATCAGGACAGACGGGGCATCCGGGAGAGGGAAGGGGCGAAAGTTGCCCTGAGAGAGTATGTGGAGAGTGTGAAGATGTAGGGAGGGATATGCTGGTACCGGCGTGGCAGAGGCCCAGGGTTCAGCAGGAGGGGAGAGACAACAGGGTGACAGGATTTTATTATGCGACTGGTGTAGAGGATAATGATATGTTTAAGGAATTTTAGAAGGTGAGGGAAAAGAATGACACCGTAAAGGATCCACATAGGGGCACAGTTGGCTTTCGGCCGTAGGCGCGTGCGGAACTGCTCCGCGCGCAGGGTACTGCCCCGCTGCCGGTGTTGTTTACTTCCGCGTCGCGGTATTTGTATTTGTCTCGAGTCCAGTAACTGTGTACGTTGTGGCGCACTCTTACCGCCAAGCGACCCTGAAAGTTACATTCCAAGCAGAACATCCACGACCACGCGCTTACGAAATTGAACAATTTATTCGTGAAGAGCTACGATTGAACCCACAAGAAGTGATAGGTATCCACTTCTCGATCACCGGCAGTGTCGTTTACATCAAAATGACATCTGAGGCCGCATGTGCTGAAGTCGTACGACAACACGCACAAGGACTGAAATTTAAACACTCGGACGGACATATCGGGGAGGTGACGGTGGACCATGCAGGATTCGGACTGCGAACACTTCGTGTGTTTGAGCTTCCATTCGAGGTACCGCAAGACGCCGTCGTTGAAGCCTTTCGCCCCTACGGCAAGGTTGTGGGACACATGGCGGAAAAATGGCAGACGTTCACGACGTACCAAGTATTAAACGGCGTACGACAGATCAAGATCAAACTGTCAAAACACGTACCATCCTACCTAATGATTGGTGGTGTGCGAGCCATCGTCATGTATGATGGACAGCCACGGACCTGTGCAGGCTGTGGACAAGAGGGCCACGTTCGTTCCGAATGTCTCCATCGCCGTTTACTCAGGATTCCGACAGATGAGGCAGTTCCAGCAGCAACAGCACCACCTGTATCAGACTCCTACGCCTCAGCCGTGCGAAAACCTGAAGCAACACTTCAGGATGCGTCCTTTCTCCCGACAACGCTTCCCCCCGAGGACTGCAGCGTGGAAGAGACTTCCGCATCCTCTTCTAACATGACTGAGACGAGACCGACAAACTTTCAGAACATGACAGACGGCGCGGCCGAAGCGATGGACCTCGACCCAAGAGTGGTGCCCACCGCAGCTTTCATACAGACGGGCACTACGTCGGACGACGGACACCCGCATTCCGACACGGAGCAGCACGTTCGGAAACAGCGGTCGCCCAGGAAACGGAAGAAGAGAAGTCGAACGTCCTCCGACGACATCCCCCCACAGGAAGAAGACAGGATGTCTGACAGTGTTCTCTCTTCGAGCGTCACAACCACGGGAAACGCCGTGCCCGATGTCCCAACCGAAGAACGTCCTATTCACTGCCTTCTATCTCCCCCGATAACAGTGGACCCTGTAGAGGCACCTCCACAGGATAACACTGTGGCAGCATCACCACCCCTACCACTCAAAGGGAGCGAGGATCACTCGACCTTCGTGTCGGCTCCCTGGAGCGCCGATGTCGAAGATGAGGCAGATCAGAACTCTGGCCCGCCGGACGGGGCGAATCCCTCGGTGGCGTCCGACAAAACTTCCGCCTAGTGATTGCAGACACAGTGGCGGCTTCTGACACCCCACACCCACCGGACATCATAACAGGACCCCCATCGACATCAGCATGAGCACGTCAGCAACACTACCGCATTGCAACGATGAATCTTGCTACCATCCGAGCTCCTCACAAATTGGCGATGTTCCGTGACACCATTTACGCTGCCGATGTCGACATTGCCCTTCTCCAAGAAGTGTTCGTCTCTGCCATCTACGCTCCTACCGGTTACGAAGCGCAGATCTCTCACGCCTCCGACAATGGTAGCGGAGTTGCCATCCTCCTCCGCGAAGGGCTCCCTGCTGACGATGTTGTGTACCTTCCTAATGCGAGGGGAATGGCCCTTACACTGTTCGGTGTGCGTGTTATCAACGAATATGCACCGTCAGGCTCCAACAGACGTAGAGAACGACATGTCTTCTTTGCTGACGAGGTAATGCCGCTTTTTGTGGGTCCCCTGGATGATCTGGTGCTCGGCGGAGATTTCAACTGCACACAAGGGCCCACTGATCAACTCCCCACACATTCTCCGTGCGCAGCCCTGTCTGCCATTATCGACCGACTACAACTAATCGATTAATGGACGAAACTCTATGGAACACGCGCGGGGTTCACATACTACACAGCACACTCGTCCACTCGACTCGACCGCGTTTACCTTACACGCACCCTCGCTGACGCCACACGACATGCTGAAGTATGGCCTATGGCCTTCTCCAACCATGAAGCCTACATCTGCGACGTCCTCCTCGCCCGACAACGAGTGTGGCACAGTTGCGGTCCATGGAAACTGAACGTTGTCCACCTGACTGCTCCTGACTGTCGATGCGTAGTAGAGGACGCATGGGCCCTCTGCCGCCGCCGTCGCCCCGCCTACACGTCGACTTCATCGTGGTGGTTATCCTGCGCGAAACCGGCACTACGAAAAGCATTGATGGGATACGGTAAAGATGTCAAGGCCTGGCAAGCAAGCACCTTAGACTTTCACTACGCGATCCTACGAGAGTGCACTTCGATGCCGTTCTCTCCATCTCGACAGACGATCGTGCATCGTGCTAAAGCACATATCACCCTTCTCACGCGTCGACGGTTAGAAGGCGTCATTGTGAGGTCCCGTATTAATGATCGCATACCTCAGGAACCACCGTCGATGTACCACTTACTTGCAGAACGCAGTCGTCGACGTCGAGCTCTTATACAAGATCTTGTCGATGTGGAAGGCCGACGACATACATCTCAAAAGGATATTGGTCATGCTTTTCATTCTCACTTCGCCCGGTTGTACATGGCCGCTCCACATAACCCAACTTTAATCGAGGAGGTTGCGGTACTCATCACTAACACTGTTCTGGAAGACGTGGCGACTGAACTCGAAGAAGACGTGACCACTGACGAAGTCCTGGACGCTATCAGGGCGGGAGTCGCCAATAAATCCCCCGGACCTGACGGCCTCCCCCTAGAATTTTACAAGAGTTTTAGCTACATGTTGGTACCCACTTGGACAGCTATCTGCCGTGAACTGATGTCCCCAGCAACGACGATCCCTCCCGCCTTCCTCGACGGTGTTATTGTTCCCGTCCCTAAACCTCACGGGCGATCACGGATCAGCGACTACCGGCCCATCACTCTTCTCAATAGTGACTTAAAGATATTCACCCACTTGTTAGCAACTCGACTCAAGAAGGCAGCACCGTACGTCACATCCCACGACCAGACTTCCCTAGGTGGAGCCAACAATGTTCGAACGGCCCTTTGCCGTTACAGGGTCATGATTGCGGTCGCCAAGTTCCGACAACTGCCTGGTGCACTGGCTTCGCTTGACTTCAGTCAGACATTCGATCGTGTAGATCACACTTTTCTGGTGACGGTCCTACAACACATGGGCTTTCCGGCCATAGTGAGTGTAATAAAGCGCCTTTTGAGTGGCGCAACTTCCAGAGTACTCTATAATGGACGCCTCACTGCGCCTCTTAGGATTGCACGGTCTGTTAGACAAGGTTGCCCACTTTCTACAATTCTGTTTGCATTTGTCTTAGAACCCCTGCTCCAAGGACTTCGCCAACGTCTGACGGGCATGTCTTTGCACGGGCACCGTTTCTGCTGTGTGGCATACGCAGATGATCTCATCCTACGCAGTGAAGACGACGTTCGCGCAGCTCTGACATGGATAACAACATATGGCGAAGCATCGGGCAGTTCTCTCAACGTTGCTAAATCGAAGGTTCTGCTTATTGGAGAGGGTCTATCTGCTAGATGCGTTGCCCCCCTAAGTGTGGCCACCACCGTCCGCTACTTAGGCATTGACTTTACAAAAGATCTTCGTCGTTCGGCGACCTTAAATGCCAGGCGTCTGCTCCAAACGATCCGGGGAAGCCTCTTTCAACACCGACTTAGATCCCTGGATATGATTCAACGTACGCGATACGTGAACGTTTATCACGCCTCTCGCATTCCCCTTGTGGCACAAGTGTTCCCGATCCCGATATCCATTTCCCATCGCATGATGATGGTGATGGGATCCTTTGTCTGTACTGGACTATTATTCAAGGTCCAATATACCTCACTTTCCCTCCCACGGGATCGTGGTGGGGTCGGTCTATTCCACGTCCCACAAAAAGTTACGGCACTGTTTGTTAGCTCCCAACTGAAAATATGGCGACACTGCCCGTCGAGCATGACCGGACTGCTTTTACGCGAATATGTACCCGTCTCTAAAGCATCCCCAGTCAATTTAACTGACATTCCAGGCCCTTTTTACTACATCCGACACTTCTTTCTGGAATTAAGCTTCATTTACCAATCCTTACCTCTTTCACGAATACTACGGGCAAAGACTGTCTATGAGGCCCTCCAACTACATCAGCCCCCCAATCCTATTGAACAAAAGTTTCCCCAAATCATATGGCGTCGTGCATGGAAAGCAGTACATGCAGTTTTTCTCGATTCCAGCGTCCAGTCCGCCTGGTATATCACCGTCAACGGTAAACAAGTCAACCGTTTTCGCCTGCACCGTATCCGACTCGCTGACACACCCCTACGTCTTCACTGTGGGATAGATGACACCGACAACCACCGGTCCGAATGTGGTCCGTCCTCCGACGTCTGGAGACTCGCACAACGCATTCTCGCTTTCGTCACCCGACGTACACCTGCGCAGCTCTCATTCCAGACGCTGCTATTCCCGGACACGATTTATTACCCGGCCACGAAAACTAACGCTGTGAACTGGATACGTGGCCACACCGTCCGCTACCTTTTCGACCGCGACGAGAAATCGGAACTGGATTACTGGACGTATCTCAATGATCGCCATTGCGCTATCGTTCGTAACCCCAAATACCAACAGTACTTTTCCAATTTTTTTATGGAGCGTCTTTCACGGTCCCCCTCCCAACTGGAACGTTCAAACTATGAGAAGTTAATGTGATGTTCTTGTTGATACGAGTCCTGAACGAACTGAAAACGGAACCTTTACAAAAATTATCGAGAAGACGAATTTGGATGTTCCCCACTGAAGGCGTGTGAAGAACTGCACAAAGAGAACAAGACACAGAACACTTCAATAAAGAAATAAAAATAAATAAAAAAAATGATTGCAAATAACTCATTCCCATTCCTATGTTTTCCTCCTATCAGTGTATCTAGTTTAGTTTGATTTGGGATAGGTATAGACAGGAGCCAACGCCTGAAGAGGTACAGTTAATTTCTTTTTTGTTTTTTTCTTAGGGCAAAAGTGGCGGTGGCACATAGGCCCCTTTATTTATTTTTCCTTTTTTGTAGTAAATTTTTTCCTGACCTTGGAGAGAAAAAAAAAGACAAAGCAGAAAAAAATGAGTCACCTTGCAAAAAAAAAAAAAAAAAAAAAAAAAAAGTATATATAGGGGAAGGGAGGCGAATGCGGTAAGAGAGGCAGAAGGTGTGGCTTTCAAGGATTTGGAGGGATTTATAATAGGTGAGGGAGGCGGATATCCAAGCGGGATGGAAACTACAAAGGATGGGACGCATCAAGAAACGATAGGAGTATAGGATGTAGGAGGGTTTAAGTCCCCATGTCCAACTAGAAAGGAGCTTGAGACAGGAGAAGTCATTTTGATGGACAGTTTGAAGGTGAGGGATGCAGGAAAGGAAAAGATCCAGGGGTTAAGCCAAGGATTTGAGGGTGAAGGTTTGGGGGATGGGACGGTCATGGAATGTGAGATACAGGTCGCGGTGACGGAAGGAGCCGGTGGTAACAACTATAATGACTGCCTGGGATTTTGTAGGGTTGACGGAGAGGAGCCACTGGTTACGCCAAGTGGAGAATTAGAGAGGTGAGACTGGAGAAGGTGCTGAGAAAGTGCAAGGAAAGGGGCGAGGGCTACGAAGACAGTGTGATCAGCATACTGAAAGAGATGGATGGGAGACTGCGGTTGTGGCATGTCAGCCTAGTAAATGAGGTAGAGGACGGCGGAGAGGACAGAGCCTTGAGGGTACCCCAGTGGAGGAGCAGAACAACTGGGAGTTGGAGTTGTTGACAGTGACATAGGATGGGCGGTGGGAGAGAAAGGAAGCAATGAGACGGATATAATTAATAGGAAGGGCGTAGGTTTGGAGTTTGAAAAGGAAACCAGAATGCCATACTCGATCGTAGGCCTTCTCGAGGTCGAGGGAGACAAAGATGGCGGCACGACGGGAATTTAGTTGGATGGAAAGGAGGTGGGTGAGGCAGAGGAGTTTGTCAGAATAGGAGGGTCGGAAGCCACACTGGGAGAGGGGAAGGAGTTGGTGTAGACCGAGATGATGATGAATGCGGCGAGAAAGTATGGTTTCCAAGACCTTACTGAAACCCGAGGTGAGGCTGATAGGGCGATAGGAAGAGGCATCTGAAGGAGGCTTGCCAGGTTTGGGAAACATAAGAATACGGGAGGTTTTCCACTGGTCGGGAAGAAGCCAGTGTAGAAGATTATATTATATAGGGATGCAAGGGAAATATGGAAGGAGTGGGGGCAGGCACGAAGGTGCCTGTAGGTTAAGCGGTCCTGGCCAGGGACGGTGTTGCCTTTTGTGCCTAGTGTAAGCTGTATGTCAAGGGCGGTAATAGGCGTGTTAAGTTCTGACGGAGGGATGTGGACCAAGTTCTGGAAGCCAGGGGCGTGCAGGGGGATGAGGTATCGGTGCGCTTGTGGACATCGAGAAAGAGGAAGAAGTCAAATCTAGGATTGTCAGGAACGGAAAAAACGTCGGAATGGTGGGTGTCGAAATGTTCAGCCTTACTGGCATTGTCAGGAAAAGGATGGTCATTGTGAAGGAGAGGGTAGGTGGGGCCAGAGAGACTGCCAGTAAGGCGGTGGAGGGCTTGCCAGTACTTGGAGGAATTGATGGGGAGTGAAGCATTAAGACGGACGAATGTCTGTCGCCGGAACAGGTGATTTTCGCGGCCAAGCGGTTTCTAATGTGTCGCTGGATTTGCCGGTGGCGTTGGAGTGTATCCCGTCATGGGTCCGCAGGAAGGAGCGATAGAGGCGGCGCAATTCACGGAGGAGGAGGACGGCCTGTGGTGGGAGGGTGGGGCGGTGGGGATGGACGGCTTTGGTAGGAATATGGGCATGAACGGCGTCAGCAACGGTCTGGTGAAGGAAGGATGAAGGTGCTCCATATGCCTGTCTGTAAATAAGCACCATGTACTGTTTGAAATAATGAGAGTAACTAAATCTTTGGCCGAGGGGACTGAGGCGCTTCAGTCACGGTCTGCACGGCCACTACGGTCGGGGGTTCGAATCCCCCCTCGGGCATGGATATTTGTGCCGTCCTAGTTCGTAAGTAGTTCATAAGTAGTTTGTAAGTTTAGGGACTGATGACCCCTTAGTTAAGTCCCATAAGCTTTACAAACATTTGAACATTTGAACTAAATCTTTTTAACATGTGAAGTTACCCTCATACCTGGCCATGCTGAATATCAGTTCAAAACTAATCGTGACACAGTGTAAAAACAATCTGTGTTCAGTTCACAGGCAACAACATTCATTACTGACGGTTTGAAGAAGGCCGGAGCTAAGCCATGTCTCAACCATATCCTTTCTTCCATGAGTGCTAAACAGTGAAGTTTGGAAAGTAGGAGGCGAGGTACTGGCAGAAGTAGAGTTGAGAGGACAGACTGTGAAGCGTGCCGGGATAGCTCAGTCGGTAGAGCGCTTGCTCACGATAGGCGAAGGTCCCACGTTCAAATCCCGATTCCGGCACACAATTTTAATCTTCCAGGGTGTTTCATATCAGCGCACACTCCGCTGGAGAGTGAAAGTTTCATTCTGTAAGCGTTCAAACTTTTTACTGATCACCGGATATAATTCGATGTTTCCGTGTCAAAGGAAATGTAAAACTGAGATATCGGAAGCCTAGAGATAGGGAGCTGATTAGCACAGGACATGTACATCAATATCTTGGCACGAAAGCACGTAAATTGTGCTATAATAAACTGAAGACAATGGACCAGTGTGGCCCGATCAGAGGCGCACGATGTCTCGCAGACATATCATAGGGCCTATTATTGGCATAAGAGAATGTAATGCAGCCATCTGAGAAATTGCTGCTTTTGTAGGACGAAGTGCCGCGTCGGAGCTGCGAAGCGCGCCACTGCTCGCTGTCAGAGGGTCGAGTCCTCCCTCGGGCATGGGTGTATTTGTTGTCCTTAGCATAAGTTAGTCTGAGTAGTTTATAAGCCTGGGGTCTGATGACCAGAGTAGTTATGTCCCATAGATTTACAAACATTTGAACACTTCGATTTGGGACGAAATGTTTAGGCAGCGCAACGGTGTGTGCGGAATGAGTCACATGAGGCCGCAGAAAACGACGCTATGAGTCAGGTTGCACCACACAGGGGGAGCGGGATCAAAAATGTTCAAATGTTTGTAGAACTTATGGGACTTAACTACGGGGTCATCAGTCCCTAAGCTTACAAACTACTTATGAACTAGCTACGACTAACGACGGCACAAATGTCCATGCCCGAGGGGGGATTCGAACCCCCGACCGTAGTGGCCGTGCAGACCGTGACTGAAGCGCCTCAGTCCCCTCGGCCACCGCGGCCGGCGAGCGGGATCACAGTGATTGCCTTCGCACAAGACATACAGACCTTATGGTGTGAGGTGCGAGTACGGGACAATGTGACCAGCCTCACCTAAGCGAATGACATGGTGCGTCCCGTAGCCATTCCATTTCTGCACAACATCTCAGGCGCCATATATCTGCAAAACAATGCACGAACGCGTACCTTCTTGGTCTCACAGGTTGTCAGCCTTTTTACCTAAACCACTAGATTAACAAACTTGACGTCGATCGAAAATGTTTAGGATGTAGTGAAACGACAGGTGCAATGCTGCCGTGTTGTCGTTAGGTTTGTTTGAGTCAGTTTAAGTAGTTTGTAAGCCTAGGGACTGATAAACGCAGTAGTTCAATCCAACAGATTTAGAAACATTTGAACATTTTTGCAACTCTGGGATCCAATGCCAAGTAGCACAGATGAACTTCGGAACTCCATTCGGGCCTTATACGCGTCAATATCATCACGCATTAAACAACTCATAAACCAGGCAACAGGGCACATGTAGAACCGAGGCGACTCAAACGCTAATCTTTTCTAAAGAACATACCAATAAACATCTTCTCTAAATATGAACTTCCTATCTCTAGTTTTTCACTAATCTTTCAAGATATTCTGTTTTTATTGACATGATTCTATTTTTCTACTCTCACAATTGTTTTTCCGACCTGATGAATCCCATAATTGCCGAGGAGGGGTGTCTTGTATGTCTCAAAGATTGAGATAGCCGGACCGTAGGGGAAACCACAGCGGATGGGTATCTGTGGAGAGGCCAGACAAACGTGTGGTTCCTGAAGAGGTGCAGCAGCCTTTTCAGTAG
Source organism: Locusta migratoria (assembly GCA_026315105.1). Taxonomy (NCBI): domain Eukaryota; kingdom Metazoa; phylum Arthropoda; class Insecta; order Orthoptera; family Acrididae; genus Locusta; species Locusta migratoria. The sequence continues at coordinate 478,051,961 of CM048755.1, read as the reverse complement.
TTGCAGGGGCAACAGTCTGCATGATTGACTGATTTGTCCTTTTAACGTCACTTAACGTGGTTTTGCCATGTGGTTACTGTGAACGACTGATAGCTAGAAGAAACTACAGTCGTTAATTTTCTCAAGGAGATGAAGCTTTACAATATGAATATTGATGCTGGCGTTCCTCTTGTGTAAAATATTCAGGAGGTAAAATAGTCCCCCTTCGGATCTGTAGGTGGGGACTACTCAGGACAATCTCGTCCTCGGAAAAACAAAACTGGCATTCTACGCATCGAAGCGTGGAATATCAGATCACTTAATCGGGTAGGAAGGTTGGAAATTTTTAACAGAGAAACGGATAGGTTGAAAGTTAGATATGGTGTGAATTACTGATGTTCGGCGGCAGGATGAACAGGATATCTGGTCAGGTGAGTAATGATTATAAATACAAAATCAGTGCAGGAGTAGGTCAAGTAATTAATAAGAAAACTGGGATAGATTTGGCAAAACCTTTTGACAACGTTAATCGGAATATACTCTTTCAAATTCTAAAGTCAGCAGCGGTAAAGTATAGGGAACGGAAAGTTATACACAACGATGTCAGACAGCAGTAATAAGAGTCAAAGGCCGCTAGATGGAAGCAATGGAAGGAAGATTAGGTTTTAGCGTCACGTCGACAGCTTAGTCATTAGAGACGGAGTTCACGCTCAGATTTTTGAAGGACGGAGAATAAATTCAGCCGTTCCCTATCAAAGGAATCATCCCGGCATTTGCCTGTAGTGATTTCGGGAAACCACGGAAAATCTACATCTGGATGGATGGAGGTGGAGATGAACCACCGTCCTCACGAATACGAGTCCATTGTGTTGCCACTACGCCACCTTGGGGAAGCATTGGTTGGGGATGGAATAAGACATGGTTGTAGCCCTTTCCCAATGTTATTCACTCTTTACATTGAGCAATCTGTGAAGGAAAGCAAGGAGAAATGTGGAGAAGGAATTGTAGTTCTGGGAGAGCAATCTGACGGAATGGACAGTGTCTTGAAAGAAGAGTATAAGATGATTATGAACAGGCCGCGGCGGAGTGGCCAAGCACATTGAGGCGCTATGCTCCGATGGGCGAGACCGTTCCCCGTCGGGGTTTCGAATCCTCCCTCGGCCATGGATGTTTGGGTCGTCTTTAGTATAAGGTAGTTTATAAGTAGTTTGTAAGTTTAGGGACAGATGATCCCGCAATAAAGTCCTATAAGCTTAACAAACATTTGAACATCAACAAGAGGAAACCAAGGGTACGGAATGTAGTCGTATTAAATCAGACGATTCTGAGTGAATTACATTAGGAAAAAGGACAATAAAGGTGGTAAATGAGTTTTGTTACTTGGACAGTAAAATAACTTACAATGGTCGGAGTGCAGAAAATATAAAATGGAGAATGACATTGAGAAGAAAAGCAGTTATGAAGAAGAGAAATTTGTTAACATCGAATATTAATATGACAACACAAAAGATTCTAAAAAAGCTGATTGGCTGCAGTAATGAAGGAGTTGTAGATGTTGAAAAACCCTTTATTTTTCTCTTTACGCTGACACGTTTGGGCCCAGCCCATCTTCGGAGCGCCTGGTGACAAAGTACATGATACAGTATATATAGGTAAAAATGGTTACAAAGACCAAAATTTTTTTTAAAAAATTGGTCTTTGTAACTATATACTGTATACTGTACTTTAACACCAGGCGCTCTGATGATGGGCTGGGCATGAAACGCGTCAGCGTAAAGAGAAAAATAAAGGATTTTACAACATCTACAACTCCTTCATTAGTGAAGCCAATCAGCTTTTTTAGGGTAATTTTTTAACAAATATGCAATTTCTCGAGATTGCAGATATTTCCTCCTATTCAAGAAATGTTTTCAGATATTTATGCATGACAATTTGTGTCTCATATCCTTTTCCATTTGTTGAATTATCTTGCCCTGCAGTAAACGCATACTACAAACAAATGAGATGACATTAAGGAAATGTAGTCACTTTCTAATTGATCCCTCGTTGATCGTCTCGGTTTGACGTTTGTGTTCAGACAGACTGATTACTGTAAAGTCGCTACTCAAGTTAGCAACAGGCTACGAACTTAACTACAGCCGCGCGGGAATAGGCGCGTGGTCTAAGCACATGCTACGGATGGCCGGCCGCTCCCGCCGGAGGTTCGTCTCCTCCCTTGGGTATTGGTATGTGTGTTGTCCTTGGTGTATTTTAGTTTAAGTAGTTTGTAAGCAGCGGCGTAGCTATGCCACCAAGGGCCCCGGGGCAAAAATGACTTTGGGGCTCTCTTTAAAATAAAACTATATAGATACAAAACTACATCATCAGCTCTTCACCGCCTACTGGAAGACATAATAAGACAAACCTAAATACTACTAAGTAAAGTATTATGCGTCACACAACAGCTATATAATCATACTCTGTTACATAACTGTGAAGGTTTGTTTGTTATGCTATCCCGAAAAACTACTGGTTCGATTTGGATGAAATTTTGCAGAGGGATAGAGTTGGACCTGGGTAGGACAAATAGATAAAACGACCGCATGGGATACTTTTCGAAGTTGTTCCATACTAAGCGATGAGGTCCCAGGCAGAAGCTAATAAAAAATAAACGATGAAGTATTACTCATCCAAGAAAACATGGACCCTGCCGCGAAGCAAACAGGGAATAGTCAGGGCAGAACTCGCGCGTCTACGGTGACAGCAGGCGTTCTTGTCAGTGCCGACAACTCACTCTCGCCCAACTACTGCGCTGTTAGCTCATTGCTCCGTACCCATCAGCCTAATTTCGTTGATAGCCCAGTCAAAGAAGGAAAATACGGGAAATATTCGTGTAGGATGGTTTCAGCAAAAGGAAATCTTCGGGTTTTGTTTGATGAAACACTTTGGATTGAGCTGTGCCCCTACCAAGTTTCATGGAATATATGTTAGGGTCTGTCCATGAAGAAGTAATAGGTAAAATAACTAAGTCCACATCTTCGTTTATTATCGTAAAAGTGGGATGGGGATCAGCGTCTTGAATGCACAATTCACTATTAAAAAAGTAATATTACATGAAAGCTCTGATCCGTGAATGTAGCTAAACCGTTAAATGGCAGAATAAACAAACAGTGTGCAGGTAGAAATGTACTTTAAAAAAATTACCTCGCATCGCATGTTCTGTAGGCGATCTGATAGATTAATTATCTTCAAAAGAAGAAAGCCAAGATCGCAAAACACTTATTTATTTTATGACGGCCGGTTTCAATGGGCTCATCTTACGTTATTTAAAAGATGGAGGTTAAGTAGCACGTGCAACATAGCTTTTAGTCGAAATATCAAATACATCAGTTAAAACGTGAACAGCTTGTAAGAGTCTCTATGGATACAGCCATACATATCACCACTTGGGCTGTTTTCTGTTTCACTGCTGAAACACCGATCAGTAATACAATCCACAAAACCATCTACGATCCATATTTTCTCTTCTTCTTGCAGGAATTTTAGAGTGAAATTGGTTACAGCACTACATTGGGATCTACAATTAAGGAACACTCCCTTCGGGGAATTCACTACACAAACAGTTGCGTTACCATAGTAAAACCGTTCTGAAATAATACACTGTAGAGTCTTAATACTCAAAATGGTCAAACCTTGCATTGTCAAACACACTGCTGGTAATTCAGCGCAATTCACTGTTATTTCGCAAAGATTGGCAGCAGTGTACAGCGGGGCTTCTTTTTTTAAAAAAAGACAAGGGATGGAAGGTCAGTGCTTAGTTGACAAAGTTCCTAAAACACCTCCTCTCTTTCATGCCTTCCCTCGGCGATGTTACCAACGCACTTCGTGCCAGTGCCCTGGTTTGTAAACGGGGCAGCACTGCACGCGAGGTGCCGTGTCGATATGCAACTTCAGTGCACGTCTAAAATCACTCTTTTACTAACCTTGAATCTTCTGTCGTAGTTGATGTCCCATTGCGCAGGTCGCGCATCCGTTGTACCTGAAGTAATGCTTAAAGAGGTGTTGAAATGTGGCTAGGAAGTACTGCACTGCGATTAACTTTAGCTTTTGTAGGATGCCAGTGCTTGTTTTTATTGAAGAAATGCCAGTGTATATCCAAGCACAAATATACAGACTGAGTAATATTAAATATATAAACGATACATAACGTATAAACTGTCCCTGGCCCGCACTGAACTAACATGAATGTGCAAGGTATCGCGGTCGGCGCTCGGCTGACTGCCGCCGCCTCTCGCTGCGCGCTACAAGCCACCGTTTTGGCGCCAAGCGAAACTTCTAGACTAACATTGTTCAACTTATTACAAAATATACAAATAATTAAATCTTTGAATTAACCGAAATATAGCTTAGCACAAAAACATTACAGAAAGTATACAGATAATTTTAATAGACATAGGAAAGTTAAATATTAATAAAAGAAGCTTGAAGTTTTGGCGGACAACTAGTATAGGCGGGAGCCAATCAGATCTCAACTTGCAATAGGGGCGGAGCTTTCCCACGGGATACAAGCTCATCTACTGTCTGTCTCTCTCTCTCTCTCTCTCTCTCTCTCTCACCCTTTGTATTACGTAACACATTTCTCCAACCAAGAAAACTTCTTTAACACCTAATACATTGAGATGCGAAATAAACGGCTCCATATCAGCCCCCTCACAAGTGGCGTATCCAGGATCGTGGTCTGGTGGGGGGTGAGGCACCACCGCCTAGAAGACAAGGCCTCACAACAGGCCGTGCCACGTCACACCGAGAGGCCGTGAACGCTAGCTGATTGGCGGGCCGCTACGAGGCGGTGGGCGTGCCCCAGCGGACAGCCAGTCAGCTAGCGTTGGCAGCCTCTCGCTGTGACGTGGCACGGCCTGTTGTGAGGCTTTGTCTTCTAGGCGGTGTTGGCTGAGGTGAATCCGAGCTGAGGTGATTTCTAAGAAAAAAAGGTCGCCGTGCAGTATTGCGCCTTTCTATTTGCTTTCCCCTCTCTCTCTAAGCATGGTCTGGGGGACTCGAGGAGGGTCTGAGGGGGGGGGGGTTCGAAAAGGGTCTGGAGGGGGCTACAACATGGTCTGGGGGGGGGGGGCAACAATTGTTATGTTTATATTGTGAGATGGGAACAATTTTTGGATTTCACTTTGTGCGTTTGAGGTTTGCTGGACAGGGTTCAAACAGTTCAAAACCGAAAATCATTCATTCATCTAAAATATTAGATACAGTAGAACGTCTATTAACCGAAGTAATTGGGGGACATGAATGTCCGGAAAACTGGTTTATTCGGATAATCGAACTCTACACTTCTATTTGGCAATAAGATATAGTGTACAGTGAGTGTTCAAATGTTCAAATGTTTGTATAGTTTATGGGACTTAACTACGGGGTCATCAGTCCCTAAACTTACAAACTACTTATGAACTACCTACGAACTAGGACGACACAAATATCCATGCCCGAGGGGGGATTCGAACCCCCGACCGTAGGGGCCGTGCAGACCGTGACTGAAGCGCCTCAGTCTCCTCGGCCACCGCGGCCGGCACAGTGAGTGTATTTCCACCCGGTGGTCCATTAGGTTACAATGTACAATGTACAATCTGGCGTCCCCAGGCCAACGGCAAATTCCGACAAGTCCTTCCACACACGGAGCTACGACATCGTACTTAGAATCTAAGACGAAATCTGTTAACAATTTCAAGCCGTGTACACGAGTCACTTGAACTTGAAACTACGCCAACGGCAGTCATTCAACTAACGAAATAGATATGCAACATTTTAAAAGAAATATTATGTATCATAACCACCAAGCTTAAATTTCTTGATAATAATAATAATAATAAAATCCATTCCAATTAATATTATTTAATTTTTGGTGAGATACTTTGTACCTTGAGAGCAGTGTAGTATACAGTTGAAAGATCGGTTAAGTTGATGCGAAACTTTCATTGTTGAGGAGGACCAACAGAAATATATGTTGCGCTTAACCCTGTGATGCATGATTTACGAAGAAATGTGGACAGAATATTGAAAAGGTGCTTATATAGTGAAGAACAATGTCTAGTATCATAAAATAGAAAAATTTATTTCAATTTAAGTCCTAAACGGAAAGATACAGCGATGTCCGTTAAAGTGTACACATGACACATCCAGAGTCATTTCTCTAATTTTTTCCCGCTTCTAACGAAATTTTCGAATATACGTGGACGTAGAGGATCATTGCATTTTGTGTAAATTTCCTTTGGCTCCACGGGTGAAAAATTGACACTTTTCAGTTCATCTGGCGACACCTATAGTGTAGCACGTAGCACGTAGCCGAAGAGTCCCGTGGAGTGTACTTCCTGCACTACGAGTTCTGAAAGGGCCGCAGATGCAAAGAAACACGTCTAGTAACAGCCGTCCACTACAGTGGAAGCTGTGCGCCACAGGGTTAAGCACACGGAAAGATTTATCCTGAGTACAGCGGAAAACTTTAAAAGGAAATTTCAAAATGTTAATTACGTCTTAAATTGTATAGACACGACTTGGGTTTTATTTACGAAATCATCACAAAGTTCAGAATTCTTCTATTCTCTCAACGCAATTTTCATGTCTCTTGTTTTTTATGTTCGGCATCAATTGGACACGGGTTATAAATTAATGTTAACGATATTTAATGAGTCACTAAAGTAAAACAGAGGGTAGGCCTATGCAATTTTGATGTTACAAAAATAAATAAAATATCAAATTCCCCATTATATTTCGATATAGACTGGACCGATTTCAAACTTGGTACACACGTTCCTTAATATCAGGCAACAATCGCTGTGGGGGTAAGAAACACTTACATATGGTGTACCACAAGGCTCAATCTTAGGCCATTTGCTATTTGTGTTAATGATCAATGATTTACCATCTTTTATGACGTCATAAACTATATTGTATGCAGATGACACTACGTTTTTTTTAACAGTACTTCTGGTTTCAATGAACTGCACAATTTAACTGAATGTACAATATCTCAGGGCTCTATTTGGTTTAGAGCTAATGGCTTTTGTTTAAATGAAGGTAAAACACAACAAATATTTGTTACTCTTTGTAATTTACCTGATATAGACAACCAACGTAGTATTAAGTTTTTAGGCTTAACCATAGACAGTGAACTCGTGGGAGCCACACATAATTTACATAAAAAGTCATTTATCCACCCAGCTCTTAAAAGAAGATATTCAGTCTTATAATACAAGAAACTGCAAGAAAATAAATGTCCCATTCTGTAAATTGTCTAAATCGTTAGTTATATTGTGCTGGGTGGAAAATGTTTAATGAGGTACCTGCAGAAATAAGTAATTCAGCATTAAATTTATTTAAATGCAGGTTGCATAACAGACTAGCGGCTAGTCCCTTTTATTCTGTTAATGAACTTTTTGAATGTGACTATTTAAAATTTCAATATGATAACATGAATGGGGAGATACCATTCAATATTTTAACATACTACTTATTGTATAAAGTTATCCACACAATATTTTCATTATGTATTATTATTTATAGTGACTTTGTCTGTTGCTTGTAAAAGTTCAGTGACAATAAAATTCATATTATTATTACCAGCGACACAGTTCAGGAGACATGACGTAATAAACATATTCGCGAAAAACTGCCACATCATGCGGCAACGTTCCACATCTACTGCTATACGAATGGACCGATTTAAGTGAAATGTGGCACAGAAATTCTTTACGGTAGGGGAACAATCGGTATTGGGGGTAAAAACCACTTACGTCATACACGTAAGCAGATGTCATAAACGAGTCGCAAAAAAGTGCCGCATCACACGGCGCGTGAATAACGACTATATTAATCAGCTATTTGAGAATGAGGACACGTACCGACTTGCAATAAGCTTTACAAACAATTTCAAACCCTTACGTATCTTTATTATAGTCGACATGATCGACTGGAGAGTACCAGTTAGTACTCAGCCAGACGACTTGTGGACGCGACTATAAGATCTGAAGGTGATCAAAGTGACTCAAACATGTAATTAAAGAAATATATTGCAACTGTTGACGGAAATAAACACTTAAGAATCTTTTTGTTGCTGGCAACCTAGGCAGTGAGTGGAAAGAAAGTAGTTTATCGTTTACCTTTCCGATGTTCCTGCAGTAAAACTATTGCATACGGTATGACGTTAAAATATCACTTCTACATTACTAACCATCACTTTACATCATAGTACGACACAGGTGCGTGAGATGTTAGGTCAAGAAGGAAATGCAGGGAAGTCAACACATCATGCATGGGGATGTAATTTATCACGTCTTTATTACCAATTCCATTCGCAACACATTTCGCAGACAGTTTCCTAATATTCCACTCTACGAACATCGAAAATTATGTTACTGTAAGATACAGTTCAGGCCATAGGATGTCATTAAAATTGAGACGAGTGAAATCGAAACAAATGGATTGAGAGTAGGGTGGAAGGGGACGGACAAAGAGGGAATAAGGAGATGGAATAACACAAGAAAGGAATAAATATACAGCCGGGAAGTAAGAGGGGTTATTTAATAAGAAGGGGAAGTCTTTCATTACCCCGACCCTGGTCACCTCCCTAATTAGAACATGAGGCCTAACCATAATGTCTACGTCCAGTCCAGTGTTTAGGTTGAAACTATAATTTAGATATGTTAGAAATACTAGTAAATTTTTTAAGGAAAATATTAGGCCTACAAAAATATGTAAGGTTAGAAAATGTGAAGCAACTTTGAAATTTACCGGAAGATTGAAAACGTATTTTTTTCTGTAATTTCAAGGTAGATTAAGCACAGACACGTGAAAAGAAGTCCAAACCAGTTTGAATCCACAAAAAAGGATTTGGAAAATAGTAGTTCAGTCGAAAGAACTAACCGATACAAGCGTTTATGGAAAAGTCATGAATATGAAGCAATTGTATGATAGGGGAACTGGTGGTGGGGAGCGGGGATTCGCCTGCGGTCGGAAAACGTAGGAAACAGTGAATGAATGCGAGCACGGAAGTGAAGAAATTACTTCTTAACAAGGAACTGGAATGATCATTTGTCCTTCGTTGACCCGCACTAGAGGAGGAAAAATAAAATGTCGTGCTTAGCACATTGTCTTAACTTAAACTTTTAGCAACTGCAGTTCACAGAATTAGTTGAAATTTACATTAAATGTAGTTTTGTCATACGGTAGATATAAGAAACGTAATGACAACCAAGTTTCAAAACTCTGAAAGCGTCGTAATTTACGCCATACAAAATCCAGTGTGGGCGCTCACCATCCTCCTAACACTACGTTTGTGAACAAAAATTGTAGCCTAGCTATGCGGGCGTGTAGATAGGAGAATGCTGTTTCCTTGTAGCGTTTCTACCAGCGTTCGGGATGGTCTGTTTATCCGTAATTTATTAGCGATGGGTCTTTCGCTCTTTCTTATAGTTTATTTCTGTCTGTGGACTGGCTAACAAAGCAGAATTAGTTAATAGTACCGTGTAATTAATGAATTCGAGATACCGAATCATCGACCGTTGCATGGCATTGAAATAATAAATGGTAAAGTTGAAAATTTTTACTGGAGTCGGAATCGAACCCGGATTTCCCGGTTAGCTATCCAGTCACACTTTGCGGCTAATGTGAAGACGGGGATACCACCCCTCGGTTTTGACCCGTGGCATCGGCGTGTTATGTGCGTACGTGTTTGTATAGGTGGCGTGAGTGATTATGTGGCGGCTGAGTTACGACGATAGTTTGATTACAAGCAGAACATAGATTATAGTATAGATTTTGCCTTCAAAGAGTGATCTGTAGCTTCACTTTGGTAGTGAGGTATAGGTTAACAGAGGGTTTTTGTTTTCTCAGGTGAGCGCAGAAGGTGCGAACTTTTGGGCTGAGACCTGAGATCTATGGTACATTATCTTGTAATGCCATTTACGAGGATAACTATAGATTATTTAGTAACTACGATACATAAGTATTAAGATACTATCCAGTATACGGTTTTTCCGAAATGTTGACAACGTCATGGGTCAAAGCTGAAGGGTGGTATCCTCGTATTCAGTTATGCGCACTTTCCGTCCTGCCCAAATTCTCTACATTTCGCACACTACGCTGGCAATGTACGTTGTCCATTACTTCCTTTTTCCCTCTACCTGACTGTATTCCCGCAAGGGATCGAATCTATTTGTACATCCGCACATAAACTGTCAGTTGATGTTCGGTAGCATGTATACAATTATGTCCGAAAGAACAGACAACATTTCAGTAATTGCATGACCTTTCTTAATGACCATTTGTGTCTGCTTGAAACATTATTTACCGCCAGTAAGCCCGCGTGATCAACATTATCAGCTGAACAGTGCCCTATGTTCAATAAAGTTCGTAGGTTTTTTTTTTTTTTTTTTTTTTTTTTTTTTTGCAATCCTTGAAATTTCAGACAATCAGTTTTGATGCCATACAAATTTCGTATAGGTATTTGTAGACAATCCTTAGATTATATATAACTAGCTTAAACCCGCGGCTCCGCTCGCCTGTTGGTTGATTATGATAAATAATGCGCGAAACGTCAAATCGATTTTTTTTTAAAGAGATGTATTAAAAGAAATTTCTTATTTACTGCTTTATTTATTTATTCTTATATTTCCTTATTCGTGTGCTTATCCTTACAGAGAAAGAGCTGAAGACATGGTAGCACGCATAACCAAAGATATGGCCTGTTGCATCACGTTTCGCTGTATGTAATCCCCTTCTATAGAGTCGCAAACGTCATCGCTGGCCTTCAGTACGACTTTTTTTTATAATTTGACGACTTTCAACCACCATATCTTCCACCCCCTTATAGTTATCGGCATGAAACTGCCATGGTGTACAACGGGAGACTTCGGACAACAATTACACACAGACCATTCGTTTGCGTTCTGTAGTTTTCGCTGCAGAGCGAAATATTAACACACACACACGCAGAATTTTATATACACCGATAACTTTCCATCCCAATATACTCCACCCTTTTATCATTATCAACCCTCAAGTAACAATGCAACCAATAAAACCATATTCAAAGAGTAAATATAACTGTCAAAGATACTTATTGTTCGGCATTTCGCGTTATATTCTTCAAATTACTAAATATCTATCAGATCGCTATAAAATCGTGCCTAAAACCTTCCTCAGGTATAAATTAGTAACTGTACAAATATTTGAGCCCGCTTCTTGTCGTTCGGACGTGATAAGCGTACACCGAAGAGATATTCACATTTATCCGACCGCCATGAAACCGTGCCTAAAGCCTTCCCTGGGTAGACATTAGTAACTGTACAAATTTTTAGCTCTTTATGTCTTGTGGTTTCAGACGTAATAAACGTAAACTGAACAGACATTCACATTTATAGATTAAGGCGAAGAGGGCCACGGATACTTTGCTCAGCGCGGATGCTGCCTAGGCCCGAACTCTGAAGGGAATCTGCGACATGCCGCGAGTAATGAGTGGTGATAGGCAGAGCCACTAAGTCAGTAGTATGTGTGGCTAAGTTAGGAATTCGTCTGGTGGGAGCCGAGAAAGGGCAGCCCGCGCGGCCCTGTCGAATCAGCATCTCCCCAGTGGCGTACAAACAAAAAAATAAAGCGGTCTTATGGCCAGCGAGACTTCCTAATTACCTGGGTTGGAATCCCGGCTGGGCACAAATTATCAGATCCCCCTTTGATCAATGACCCTGGGGAAGCTAACGTAAGTTCGTTTGTACGTTAAATCTCCGGATTCTTGATTGCTTAATCTATATGCAGGCATACGAACGCTCCGCTGCGGTGGAGTGGCCGAGCGCTTTAACTCTTTCAGCGATGTAAGAAAAATTTAGACCCTTGCTGCACAAGACTTTTATTTGTTGAACAATTTTATAAAGAATTTGTGAAATGTTAAAGAATTACATTATAATGAGAATGTTAATAAACATTATAATATTTTTAAATAGTTTTTCGAAAACAATGGTGGTACATTAAGTGTACCCCCACCCTGGGACGTCATAACTAAAAAATCTGCCTCTTCAGGTGACGAACTGTGACATGAGGGTATTTCTGCATAGAGTTTGGCCATTAACTCATCATCCATTAGTATTTCCCTAAAGTTTCTTTAGTAACTGAAATGGAAGGTAACGCCTCAAGTTACGTGAAAGACCATTGATGCATGGTGGTACAAATTTTGAACTCTGATTTACTCACGAATTACTCTTTTAAATAGAAAAAATCCAAGAACCGCGAAGTTTACAATGATTCCAAATGTATAGATATCATTATCTTACTAGTATGAAAGAGATAATCAACAATGTCACAAAAAGACAAAATATGCACTTGACCGCAGGTGGGGAAAAAACCAGCAACACTGCACACGCCGTGGGAAATAACTACCGCCATAGATGAACAATATTACTTCTGACACCTCTCGGTCGTTGTGGTATCTACCACATTACATACAATGGGTGGTCCAGGAAATGAACTATCATGCTGGATGAGCCTCAACTAGGGTACATAATTATGTGGTACGTTTTTTGTACCACCAAGCATTTATGCAAGGTGGAATGGTGGTACAGAAAATGTACCACCAACCCTGAAAGATTTAAGGCGCGCGATTGCTCTGTTGGTGCTTAGTCCTCACTCGGGTATGGGTGTGTGTGTTGTCCTTAACATAAATGAAAGTAATTTGTAAGCCTAGGGACTGATAGCCGCAGCAATCAAGTCCCGCCGGCCGCGGTGGCCGAGGTGACAGGCGCTCCAGTCACGGTCAGCACGGCCACTACGGTCGGGGGTTCGAATCCCCCCTCGGGCATGGATATTTGTGCCGTCCTAGTTCGTAAGTAGTTTGTAAGTTTAGGGACTGATGACCCCGTAGTTAAGTCCCATAAGCTTAACAACCATTTGAACATTTGAATCAAGTCCCTTAGATTTGCAAACTTTAGAATTTGAACGAACGCTTCCAATTATTGCCAATTTTTCAGACATTCTTGATCAGTTTCTAAGTTTACCATGTAACGCGAACAAATATGTCTGTAGCAATTAAATACCTATTCATTTGAAAGAGACGGTGGTATCAGCATGATAAACGATTTAATAAAGCAGAATTACGACAAAAATACTCTTCAAACGCTTAAAAATGAACCTTACGCATATAATTCTATGTTTTTTCAAGTAGAAACTGTTAAAGATTGTGTGAACTACTGGGCAGCACGGAGCCCGTAGCATTTATGCCCGACGGCTGATACGAATTGATCCGGGACGGCAGCGCTCACCCCCTGCCATCTGTTGAACGCAGGCGACAACACATACAAACTTTGAGCGATCGTCCCCTGTGCCATCTGTCGAATGCAGGCGACAACACATTTTGACACCCCCAGGTGGCAATATCCACGTAAAACTTTCAGAAAAAACGTACACAATAGTAGTACAGTGTAAGTTCGTCGTTTAAATGAATTGCGTAATGAATAATTCTTCCTAATATATGTAAGAACGTATTTATGTTGTATATTTTTTTGCAGGTAGGCATATCTTCTCAGATCGCCATTTTCTATAGCTGTCCATAAAGCTGTGACGTGTCGTGCCCATGTTAGCGAAAGCCTGTTCACTTATACTGAATTTTTGGAAGGGTAATGTCAACTACTGGCGTTACCCCGAAATCCCAACTGAAGCATAAAAGCTATACGTGTGCCGCGCGTTGGTAGGGCGATATAGCCTCTCCTCCTCCTCCTCCTCCGACATTCTAAAACAATACTAAATATAAACTTTTATTATACAGAAACATTGTATAGTAAGTCGGCCTCCGTAGCTTAGTGGCAGCATCGCTGACTACCACGCAGGAGGCCCGGGTTCGATTCCCAGCAGGGGACTGGGTGTTGTGTTGTCCTAATCATCATATCATCATTGGGACGTAAATCGCCCACGCGGCGTCAAATAGAAAGACTTACACTCAGGCGGCCGAACAATTCCGTAAGGGATCTCCCGGCCAAGAAAGCCATACGCTCATTTCCATTGTATAGTAAGAAATGAAAACGGACTTGCACAATTTCTCAGTTTGATCCTCCTCCCTTCCCTTGAATATGTGGAATAATTTATGGATGACCCTTACTTCTCATTAAAAAAGAAAAGAAAAAAAAAAAAACAAAAAAAAAACGCAGAAACTATGGCGTCACGTAAAGAAAGAAGATGCAGCCAACTTTAATTATCAGAAATTTATTTTTAAAGGAGGCTGCTTCATTACTCTTCAAAGAAATAGTGTGGATTAAAAGATTTCGCAACAGCGGAAATGGCAAGGAAGTGCTGAAAATTAACAAATGTAAAAAGAGATATCTGACCAGTGGCGTAGCTATCATAGGGCTAGGCGGGGCAGTGCCCCGGGGCCCCCGAGCTCAAGGGGCCCCTCGCCCTCCGTGAGCGACGTTCGAAAAATGTTCGTCGAATTTTTTAACTCCGCCTCCCCCAAACCAAGGTTACCACTGTAACCTAATGGGCCACCGGGCGGCGGAACACTTCACACGACGCCACTCGGTGGCGCTGCTAACCGCCAGTTGGTGTGTGCAATAATTCCGTCGGCATCGCAGCAGAAGTAGCGGCAGCATCAAAGCTACTCACAGCAACAGCTGAGCAATACAAGTGTTGAGGCGTGCCACTCGGCGAAGTGTGAAGGATCGCGCGCTTCCAAATACTGTATAAATACATACACTGTACACTACTTCTTATTGCCAAATAGAAGGGTACAGCTCGATTATCCGAATAAACCAGTTTTCCGAACATTCATGTCCCCCAATTACATCGGTTAATCGACGTTCTACTGTATGTAATATTTTAGATGAATGAATGATTTTCTATTTTGAACTGTTTGAATCCTTTCCAACAAACCTCAAACGCACGAATATAAACATTGCAAGTCCACTAAGAGTGCTATGGCTGCCAATCAGTGGCGTATCAAGGGGGGGCTGTCGGGCTGCAGCCCCCCCCCCCCCCTCAGACCATGCTTTAGCCCCCTCTAGAACCCTCTTCGAACCCCCCTAGCCGGCCGCGGTGGCCGAGGGGACTGAGGCGCTCCAGTCACGGTCTGCACGACCACTACGGTCGGGGGTTCGAATCCCCCCTCGGGCATGGATATTTGTGCCGTCCTTAGTATATGGTAGTTGATAAGTAGTTTGTAAGTTTAGGGGCTGATGACCCCATAGTTAAGTCCCATAAGCTTAACAAACATTTGAACATTTTTTTGAACCCCCTAGACCATGCTGCAGCCCCCCCCCCCCCCAGACCGTAGACCCTCCTCGAATCCCCCAGACCATGCTTAGAGAGAGAGGGGATAGCAAATAGAAAGGCGCAATACTGCACGGCAACTTTTTTTAGAAATCACGTCATCTCGGATTGACCTCAGCCCCCACCAGACCACGATCTGCTGCCAATCTTTGAGAAATAACAGTGAATTGCGCTGAATTACCAGCAGTGTGTTTGACAATGCAGGGTTTAACCACATTTGAGTATTAAGACTCTACAGTGTATTATTTCAGAACGGTGTTATTATGGTAACTCAACTGTTTGTGTAGTGAATTCCCCCAAGGGAGTGCTCCTTGATCGTAGATCCCAATGTAGTGCTGTAACCAATTGCACTCTAAAATTCATGCAAGATGAAGAGAAAATATGGACCGTAGATGTTTTTGTGGATTGTATTACTGATTGGTGCCTCATCATTGAAACAGAAAACAGCTCAAGTGGTGATATGTATGGCTGTATCCACAGAGACTGTTACAAGCTGTTCATGTTTTAACTGATGTATTTGATATTTCGACAAGTGCTATGTTGCACGTGCATGTTTTCGTGGATGAGTAATAGTTCATTGTTTATTTTTTATTAGTTTCTGCCTGCGAACTCATTGCCTAGTATGGAGACGAAAACTACCCCATGCGGTCGTTTTATCTGTTTGTCTTACCCACATCTAACTGTCCCTCTGCAAAATTTCATCTAAATCTAAGCAGTAATTTTTTCTTGAAAGCATAACAAACTTTCACAGTTATATTAGAGAGTACGATTAAACATCTGTTGCGTGACACATAATAATTTACTTAGTAGTATCCACGTTTGTCTTATTACATAAGGAGCTGATGTAGTTATGTATCCACATAGTTTTATTTTAAAGAGGGCCCCAAAGTAATTTTTGCCCCGGGGCCCTTGGTGACATAGCTACGCCACTGTATCTGACCCTTACGATTATAGTTGGCGGAGACTTTAATATACCCGCGATGTATTCGCGTAAATGTTCAAAGCCAGTCGTTGGCATAAAAAAACGTCTAACGTGTTATCAAATGCTGAGAGTCACGGATTTGATGAGCGAGCCAGGGTGAAAATCATTCCAAGGCTTTTTCGTTATGGAGAAATCTATGTAAGAGATTTTAATCGTCAACTTTCTCATCCAAAATAAAAAAAATATTTAATTTGCCACCACCCTACAGAGGGAGATAGGATCATCAAGTGAGAAAAATGAAACGTAGAGATATGTTTTTCTGTATGTTCATACAGAACATATGTATGTTCCAAACTACTAGTTTGGAACGGTACAGAAAGTCTGAAAATGTTTCGATCAACCCTCTATCAAATATTTCAGTGTGAATTGCAGAATAATCATGTAGATATAGATATAGGAAACTCGAAATGCAATTATAATCATCTCTTGTTGACGTAGCCCCACGCAGTTTCGCATCACGTTTAATAGTTGCACAATATACAAGGGCTGTCACCTGGGTTGGGGAGTGACGCATTACTTGTAACGCCGTTCCTAGTAACAGTTACTTTTCAAAGGCAACGGCGTCATTATTTGCATAAAGTAACTTTAACTGTAACTAAGTTAATTTTATCGGTTAACGATTTAACGGAAGTATCATTACTTTCTTGTCGCTAGTGGCGTAACATATTTTTTGTAAGTATGTCAAGACTGCAGAATACCAGGCTTTGATTTTAGTGAAGGAAAAAAAGAGCAACCTTTATTTCTAAATTACATATTTCCAAAAACGTACGTTGGAAATTATGTATTACATATTTTAGTACCGTTATAACTTGTAATAGTACCCATTCATAACATTATTTTACAATTATGTTCGCAACAATGAGTATATAACAATCACCTGACGCATCACACGTAAGCAGCTCCGATTATTTTCTACAGGAAGAAGACACAGATATGCCTTGGCCAGTTTATGATGAAGGATTCGAATTTTTGACGTTGGATGGAAAAAAAAGAATTCCTTTTGCTGCAAATTGTGTCGCGGTGTGGAAACAATTCAAAGAAGTCAAAACTCCAAAGCGAACTTATGAAATCCATGTACAATTAGTTTTTTGCTTGGTCGTTGGCGTTAACAATGAGTTTGAAACAAGATCTGTAACGTTGCTCGCTGCTAGTTCTGGACTACGGTACAGTTTTTGACAACATGCTGGCACACGCAGCTGCGTTCCGTGGCAGTGTCGGTAAAGAAACAATGTCCATCGCTTGCTAGCATTACATGATCCTTTGCAGAAGTAGTGCTCACTTTTTTTCTGTGTATCTACAGAATTACATGTTCTCTCTCCGTGTGTTCATTCATGAAATTAAGTAGACAAGAAGCAACATTTCCGAATTCGTCACCTAATAAGAGGTAGAGGACGGTTGTGAAATGTTTGATGTCATAAAAATAATTAAAAAGAAGCATGACTCCTTACAGAAAATTGCTACATTGTTTGGCACCAGCCGTAAGTGAAGTAGATAAAACAATTAGGTCTCTCATTTCTCAACACCGCAGCACTAACAGGATTCTTATTTCGGAAAATGAGTCGTTATCGAGTTACGTTACTTGCCGGTGAGTGAAAGATAGTTGACAACATTTTGTTTTACAGCGCTTTTTATGAAACAGAAGTGGATGTATGTAGGAGGCAGCAGTGTGTACTGAACGTGCCAACGTGGGGATCGTCAGCAGCAGACCCCATGTCACATTCATTTGTGCTGTGACTGACTTTAAGGCTAAAGAAGCTTCCTTCATTAAAAATTACGACTTGTAATGTGAAAACATAAATGAATATACGATCAGTTAAATATTTAATTTAATTAGTGTGTAAGCTTAGGGACCGACGACCATAGCAGTCTGGTCCCAAAAGATTTCACACACATTTGAACATAAAATTGAATAGCCGATACGATGCTTTTATATACAGGGTTTTACAAAAAGGTACGGCCAAACTTTCAGGAAACATTCTTCACACACAAAGACATATGTCCGGAAACGCTTAATTTCCATGTTAGAGTTCATTTTAGTATTTCTCTTTAAATGTAAATTGAAATAATTCATGCAGACAATTCTCAAAGTACCCAATTGTTTCGTTAGTATGTACTGTACTTCCTCGATTCACGTCATCAACACAGGTTTTCTGTGAACGTTTGGGCAGGAATTGTTGGTGATGTCTTGATTGGGCCTCATGTTCTTCCACCTACGCTCACTGGAGCACGTTATCATGATTTCATACGGGATACTCTACCTATGCTGCTAGAACATGTGCCTTTACAAGTACGACACAACATGTGGTTCATGCACGATGGAGCTCCTGCACATTTCAGTCGACGTGTTCGTACGCTTCTCAACAACAGATTCGGTGACCGATGGATTAGTAAAGGCGGACCAATTCCATGGCCTCCACGCTCTCCTGACCTCAACCCTCTCGACTTTCATTTATGGAGGCATTTAGAAGGTCTTGTCTACGCAACCCCGGTACCAAATGTACTGACTCTTCGTGCTCGTATTGTGGACGGCTGTGATTCAATACGCCATTCTCCAGGGCTGCATTAGCGCATCAGGGATTCCATGCGACGGAGGGTGGATGCAAGCAGTGGCGTAGCTATGTCACCAAGGGCCCCGGGGCAAAAATGTCATTGGGGCCCTCTTTATAATAAAACCATATAGATGCAAAACTACTGCATCATCAGCTCCTTACCGCCCACTGGAAGACATACTAAGGTAAACCTAAATATTACTAAGTAAATTATTACCTGTCATGCAGCAGATAATATTTAATAAGTAATAAAATTGTGAAAGTTTGTTTGTTTGTTATGCTTTCACGCAAAAATTACTAGGTGATTTGAATGAAATTATGCAGAGGGATAGAGATAGAGTTGGACCTGGGTAGGACATACATTTGAAAATGCCCCATGGGATACTTTTCGTCAGCGGTGACAGCAGGCGGACTTTTGTCAGTGCCGACAATTCACTCTCTCTAAACTACTGCGTTGTTAGCTCATTTCGTTGATAACCCAGTCAAACAAGGAAAATAGGGGAAATATTCGTGTAGGATGGTTTCATCAAAAGTAAGTTGCCGGTTTCCGTTTGATGAAACAATTTTGATTGAGCCGTGCCCCTACCAGGCTTCTTGAAGTATATGTTAGAGTCTGGCTAGGAAAAAGTAATAAGTAAAATAACTAAGTCGATATCTTCGCTTATTATCATGACAGTGGGGCAGAGGACAGCGTCTTGATGCACAATTCACTATTGACACAAAGTAATTACTACATGAAACTTCTGATCCGTGAATGTAAGTTAACCTTTAGAGCCGGCCGCGGTGGCCGAGGTGACTGAGGCGCTCCAGTCACGGTCAGCACGGCCACTACGGTCGGGGGTTCGAATCCCCCCTCGGGCATGGATATTTGTGCCGTCCTAGTTCGTAAGTAGTTCATAAGTAGTTTGTAAGTTTAGGGACTGATGACCCCGTAGTTAAGTCCCATAAGCTTAACAAACATTTGAACATTTTTTAACCTTTAGATGGCAGAATAAACAAATAGTGGGCGGTACCTTAAAAGATTGCGTGAAGTGCTGAATTCTCTCCATGACTTTAAAACACAATGGAGTTGTTAGTTTTTCACATAGAAGAACTGAGCAGAATGCGGCGGAGGGTATAGTGTTAGTATGAACGTAAAATGAAGAGCGAATAGTTCTTATGGTATGGGAAGGCGCCGTTCCCAGAAAAAAGCCACAGTATGCCGAATCCATTTCCCGCCTTCCATTGCAACGTAGTGTGTAGAAAGGTATGCAGATTCTGTTCGGTATTTCTTTCAGTATTAACGCATTTGTGGAAAATAAACATGCCTGTTTCCTGGCGCAACGCATTTTGTGGAAAATGCGCGCTCTCCAGGTCTGTCTGCACAGTACGTCATCTGTGATTTATGAGGTGCACTGTGGAAGGGTCGGTATAAGTTTGTAAAACACCTTGTAATTTCCTTCTGCGACGTAATGGGGTAGACAGAGTGGGGCTCGCTTTCTCGCCACCCCTTCCTGCTGTCACCTGTCACATTCCCACAACAAACCAATACTGTTCTACTGTACTTAAATATGCTGTATACATTTAATATTTTGTCTTAGTTCATTCTGTTTAACAATAACTATATTAACATATTGGTATACTTGGGTTACCGTCCCCCAGGGACCATTTAATTTTTTTCCCCATATTCTGCTTTAGCTTGCTTGCAGTAAGCTATTTAAGTACAAATAAGTTGAAAATATTGCAATTTAGTACCTTAGTTTATGTATTTTGTGTGAGTTACATATGACTCACTTGGCGCCAGAGTAAAGTGTCAGGTGTGTCATTTTCTATGTCGCTAATAATTTTGGATCGGTGCTCCTGTAAGTCTTTCATTCCACAACATTATTTACGTACAGTTCCATTATTGTTTTTTCTGGATTGTTACTGCAGTCTTTATTCAGTGTTGTTTGCTCCGTAACACAGTGATATTGTAGCAGGAGAAAGTGTCTCGTAGAAGTTATGTAGATGTACAGAAGCTTTAAGATGAAGTTATGGACATAACTGAAGAAGATGAAGATACTACTGAAATGGAAAACTAAGAGGAATGTGTTGATGCTGAGTACTGTTCATGGAGAGGAAGAAGCTGAAGTTCAAACCAAGGGGGGTTTTCGTTCGTGTTTCCTCACGCACCAGTCAGAATAAAAGAATACCTACTGGAGTAATACAATGCTTCAAACTGTTAGATTGCAGATGTTGGAAAAGATATGATTTCTGATTGGTAATTATCGGTAAGCGTTTTCGTGACTGCAGTACATTTATAGTAATAATATGGGCACACAATTTAAAAGTAGTCAATTTCATTTTAACAATTATTTTACAATCTTTTCGTGGCTTTGGTTTTTGCAAAATCATCAATAAGATCTGTTAAATCTAGACTTGATGCAGCCTTGTTTTCGATTGCTAAGAGCGCCAAATGTCCGAGTCGAGATTTAGTCATACTGTACCTCAGATGCGTTTTGATAATTTTTAATTTGCTGAACGACCTTTCGGCTGCTGCAGAAGAATAAAACTGCGGCAAATACTTTCGTAACTTCACATTCTAATGACGCATATTTTTTAAATAATTTCCTTACATAACTGGCGAACTTTCCATGTTGTGGTCAATTTCGGCAGGAGAAATTAAAAGTCGAAATTCCTTCATTCAACTAAAATATTATATACAGTATAACGTCTATTATCCGAAGTAATTTGGGGACATGGACATTCGGAAAACCAGTTTATTTGGATATTCCAACTGTACACTTCTATTTGCCAATAAGGAGTACTGTACAGTAAATGTATTTATACTGTATTTGGAGGAGCGCGATCCTTCACATTACACGCAGCAGCACTTGGAAGAGCCGCTGTTGCTGTGAGCAGCTTTGATGCTGCCGCTACTTCTGCCGACTGAAGTGTGCCGATTGTTGGACACATTGGCTGGCAGCTTCGCGTCTCGTGAAGGCCCAATTAGAAGCATTGATCCGCCAGCCGGTGGCCCAGTGCGGCTACTGTGGGAAACTTGGTTTGCGGCCGGTCGCGATGGCCGAGGAGACTGAGGCGCTTCAGTCACGGTCTGTACGGCCACTACGGTCGGGGGTTCGAATCCCCCCTCGGGCATGGATATTTGTGCCGTCCTTATGATAAGCTAGTTGATAAGTAGTTTGTAAGTTTAGGGACTGATGACCCCGCAGTTAAGTCCCTTAAGCTTAACAAACATTTGAACATTTGAACTTGGTTTGCGGGGAAGGGGATATGATGGACATTAGGGTGGGAGGGTAAGAAAAATTAAATAAAACATTCGACGCCCCTACTGTAACTTTTTTCGGTCGTCGCTCACGAAGACCGAGGGGCCCCTGAAGCTCGAGGGCCCCGGGGCACAGCCCCGCCTAGCCCTGTGATAGCTACGCCACTGTTTGTAAGTCTAGGGACCGATGACTAGAGCAGTTTGGTCCAATAGGTTTACAAACATTTACACATTTGAACTTGACTGCATCGTGCCGGTGGTGATGATAGCAGAAGCAATAGCATATTCAGAGGTTCACTTGTTATTTCATAGGAAATGATAGTGATGAAGAAACTTAATCTTTTTCACACTGTATTTAGTTTGTATAGTGTGATTTTCCAAGGACATAACTGTCATATTGGTCTTTATAAATTACGTAAAAATGGAGACTATTTCAAAATGCCAAAGATACACAGTCTGAAAATTATTTAAGTTTCTCTTTAAGAGTAAATCTTCCCGTGTCATATGGTCGTTTTGTATTGGTGTTATGGTCGCCCAATTCGCTCACAGTAATTACATAACGTAAATGAGAAATTTATTCCGCAAGTAACAAATTTTAGTATGGCTGCCACAATGCTAAGTATTAGGAATTTTCCGTGCGTTCCTCTGGCTTCTGTTTAAACAACAGACATTTGCTCAAATTAATTTAATTTAATTTACAAACAGATTGTCTGAAAATTAAAGTGAAAGGCTTATTAAGAGCTGGCGATTGGAAAATCTTCGTATATTTAACATTTACTTCAGACAGATTTTCTGACGGTAAGTAAAGCCCAGTTTGCTACCATAGGTTTTCCAAGCATTGTTCGGGTGCTGATATAAACAAGGCGCAAAAAAGATCATCTAAGGTTGGCAGTGATACTATAATCGAAGATAGCTTTAACTTTAAAAACCAGATAAGGCCACAGACGTCATTTTCAAGTATTGCATTAAATAAATAATAACTACACTATCATGTACCGCAGTTACTGTAACTACTTTATTTATTTGTTTATTGTATTGGTGTGGTGTCTGTTCTTTCGTACGTCCGAATGAACAGGCACCACACCAATACAATAAGTATTTACATGCGACGACGGCGTTAGCTTCAGTTATTTCACCGCAGATGCGGTCGTCATACGTCCGATCTCGCACGGGAATCCGTAATGGCAAGTGTAAGAAGGCATGGAAAATAGGGGCGCACAAACATAGCGTGCGACTTTTGAGAATTTGAGACGGACGGGAGGCGAGCACGGGTGGCCAAGTGGTTAAGGCGACCGCTGGCCCGAAGCGGGAGATCCGGGTTCGATTGCCGATCCGGCTCACATTTTCACTTGTCGCCATTGCTTAATATCAATGCCCAAATGCGGCCACTGTCAATCATTTCTTTCCTATCCTTATTACTTCCCTTCTTTTAACTATCATTTGCAAACTTATTTATTTGTGGAATATTTCGTGAAAATTCTTTAAAACAACATCGGGGGAGGGGGGCGGGGAAGTACACTTGACAGCAAATAAAGTGTATCATCCCTGAATTATAAAGTGGAGGCCGCACCTGATACCATGCAACCAACATAGCATAGCTGCGTCGCAGGTCATCAAATCATTCCACATTACAGTCATTATCTACCCACAATAGGTACTACGTAAGACACTATAGACTATTTCTCTTTACGGCATTCAGTCAAGGTGCAAACCAATACTGTAGTGCAACAAACATTACAATACACGTAGTAACAATTGTAAATTAAATTTCATTGTAATAAGTGAAAAGTCGGATACGTTATCACACTTATTTAATGACATTGTATGTTTTTGTTCGTGATCTGAATTTGACACACTATTAACCGAACAAATGTTGTGTGCCTGATCGAGACGCGATTAGGCATAAATAGACGTAAAAATCTGACGTTATCATTAGTATCGGATTCCAAGAGCGATGTCCGAACCCGGAAATAAATGATAATCTTAGCACAGCATCAGGAATTGCATGAAGCTTGCGTATTATTGCTGAGAAGTAACCACTGAAGATATGTAATGTAGTGCAACTCACAGATGTCATATATCATAAAGTTGTGGAATAGAATGCAGTACATTGATGAATTGTTAACTAAGCACACTCAGATGTCAGATATTAAATATGTTCACAAATAGTGTTATACTGGAACCTGAAACGACGATACAAGTTTTTTTTCACAGCAGGGACTCGAACCTGGCACCGTTTGCTAGTGTATAATAGGAAGGAGTACTGCTAATGTATTTATTGTTTCTTCCGGGGACTCCAACGCCGCACATACCGTCACTCTTGACCTGACACCATGAGGCATCAACTATCACATTGTCTATCAGTAGTAGTTTGGATCGTACGGCTCGTATAGACGTGGAGGGGTTTGGTATTTTGAGGAAATAACGAAACCTCAGTTTAACTTAGTAGCGCATGGATATGTGCAGTGTTGATTTGAAACAAAGCAGAGTCCTGTGTTCTTTACTTGGCGTTATTGGAGGTGCAGATAATATTTTTGTGCCTGTTAAAAACTGTTACCCTCAGCGGGAATCGGACCCATACCTTAGCCATTACAAGTTAACCTCACCCCGGCCTGCCACCGAATTACAGATGTGTTAGTATAATGTTTTATCATAATGGAGTACTCATTAGACGGTACGACCAGTCAAAAAGGTAGGAGAGACATTCTTGGAGGAAGGAGGTAACTTAGGGTTTAACATCCCATCGACAGCGTGGTAATTAGAGACGGAGCTTACGCTCAGGTTTATCGGTAAGGATGGAGAAGGAAATCGGCCGTGCCCTTTCAAAGGAACGATCCCGGCATTTGCCTGGAGCGATTTAGGAAAATCAGGGAAAACCTACATCTGGATGGCTGGAGGTGGATTTGAACCACCGTCCTTCCGAATGCGAGTCCAGTGTTTTACCACTGCACCACCACGCTCGGTAAGACATTCTTGGCCACATGGGATGATCTGAGGCGTCTTATCGCAGATTTTGCATGATACTATACTACGTTTTAGCATACTATATTACGATTTGGTATGACATTTTGCTATAAGCTAATTTAACTATGGGCTAGTTTTATTCAAGATCGTTGGATAGCTGTTGCCACGATAACTGGAATAGCAGGCGTTTTTAAAGTTATGAGGAGCGCCGATTATGCATTAGAAAAATGATTCATAAATGGGGAAAGTAACTTCGTTTTGAGATCTGTTATTCACCACGTTCAGGAAGACAAACACACTTCGATGAAGGAAGTTTCTGTGATTTACTAGTATGGTCAATGACAAGGTATCCGATAACTGGAAAGTGTGTCGAAGAAATATTCTTAGCCGTGTGTTTACCTTCAATAGTCATATTGAGGTTAAAAAACAGCAAGGAGGATTCCGGCACAATGTCACAACGAAAATGCGAATACATGCGAAGCATAATAATCCAACTGCGAAGGATGGAAGACAATGTCAGTCTCTGCCATTTCAAACGTTGGATACTGGGTTTGTCGGAATAGATGGACATCAGTGCTTGCACGGTAAGGTTCAGTTGTGCATTATAACCACGCAATTTCCGAGAGTCGAACGGTAGAGAAATAACGGCAGTGATTAAAAGAAAGGAAATAAAGTAAAAATTTAAATAAAAAACCTGCCAAGCACAAAATTGTGAAATGCAGCACGTAGATGCAGATAAATATGACAAGGGAGGAGTAGTAGGAGGGAGGGCGGGATCTAGGAATGAATAGGAGAGCAGAACTGGAAAATAAAAGAGTGAAATGCTAGCAAAGTACTCCTTACTTGGACATGTGATAGGCTGCGGCGGAGTGGCCAAGCGCATTGAGGCGCTATGCTCCGATGTGCGAGACCGTTCCCCGTCGGGGGTTAGAATCCCCCCTCTGGCATGGATATTTGTGCCGTCCTCAGTATTAGTTAGTTCATAAGTAGTTTGTAAGTTTAGGGACTGATGACCCCGTAGTTAAGTCCCATAAGATATACAAACCTTTGAACATTTGATTTGGTTACCTCTCAGCAACAATTTGAACTGCACGCAATTCCTGGTTCAATTCTAAAGTTAACCATACATTTCTGGGTTCGGGCATTGGCCTTGTAAACCGATACCAATGAAAACGTCAATGTTTTGCGTCTCTTTATGTCTAATCGAGTCTGGATCAGAAACGCAAGCTGTTTTGGGTCACCAGTGAGTTCAAATTCATGCACGAACAAAAACTCATCGTGTCATTGAATGAGTTTGATAAGGTATCCGATTTGTCACTTATTGTAATGAAATTGAATTTACGTTGCTTTCTCGTTTCTAATAACTTATATTCTAATGTTTTTTGTATGATGGTATTGAATTACATGTGGACTGACTGCCATAAGGAGCAATATTCTCTGACGTGTGAATAGTCGAACGACTGTACTCCATAGAGGTATTGTGTGTAGAGTACCCGCAACACAGAGTTGCATTGAGCAGTGAGCTACTTTTTTTTGTCGTGTGTACATTTCCCCTCCGAGTCGGCGCCTCTGCTGCAGTATGAGATGTAATGAGATGTTCAGAGCTTACAACTGTCTCATTAACGAGAGATATCAGACTTATTATCATCATTGGGCTATGTCATTTGGAGTGCTTTCCAAAATGGAGAAGTCACTGGCCCATGTATTATGAATTTAAGAACGTGGAGGCTGGATCACAGACGACTGGAAGAAGGCACTTATGGCAGATTACTCACGCCCCATTATAAAGAATGTCCACCGTGGTGAATGGCCGAGCGTTCTAATTCGCCTTGCTGCGTAGCGCGCGGTTGCTCCCCATAGGAGAAGGAAGGAAGCTTGGAGTTTAACGTCTCGTCGACAGGGTGGTCATTAGAGACGGAGCTTACGCTCGGAGTATTTGGGTAAGGATCGGGAAGGAAAGCGGCCGTGCCCTTTGAAAGGAACCATCCCGGCATATGCCTGGAGCGATTTAGGGAAATCACGGAAAACCTAAATCTGGATGGCCGGAGGTGGATTTGAACCACCATCCCATAGGAGATACGAGTCCCCTCTCGGGCATGTGTGTGTGTGTGTGTGTGTGTGTGTGTGTGTGTGTGTGTGTGTGATAGAGAGAGAAAGAGAGAGAGAGACAGAGAGAGAGAGAGTGAGAGAGAGAGACAGAGAGAGAGGTCCTTAGGTTAGTTTAAGTAGTTTGTAAGCCTAGGGACTGATAACCTCAGAGTTAAGTTCTATAGATTTACAAACATCTTAACACCATTGAACATCCATGTCTGAGGAAGGATCCGTATCTCCCGCGTGAGTGGCTGTACGATGCTGTACGATTCGTAACATGACGCTCCAGAACGCTAGGCCATTCCCGCGTGGCGTGATATTTCTCTACATAATTGAAGATACTTTTTAGATCAAACAATGTTAAAATAACGAGTGTACAATATGAAGTTATAAACAACAATATTAAATGGTATATCTTAAAGTCTTGAGTTTGCTCCTTACAGTCAGGCAAGTATATGAGAAGTTACCTCAATTATCACAATTACAGCCTCATCCACCACTTCCGTACGAGCCAGAGACCTACCGTTTCAACTCCGGCGATTGGGACACATCTTTGACGAGGCAAGGTTAGTGGCTTTCAAAAATATCCGCCTCATGTGGTTGATTTATACGTCTCCGGCAACGTTTCCCGCGAGTACAATTGCTCTTCCACAACCAGAGGCTGACGCACGTCTTGCAAACAAAAGGCTGAGGCGGAGTGGCCGAGCGCATTCAGGCGCTATGCTGCGATGCGCGAGGCCGTCCCCGTCGGGGGTTTGGATCCCCCCTCGGGCATGGATGTTTGTGCTGTCTTTAGTATAAATTAGTTCATAAGTATCCAGAATGAATCTTTCACTTTGCAGCGGAGTGTGCGCTGATGTGAAACTTCCTGGCAGATTAAAATTGTGTGCCGGAACCGGGACTCGAACCTGGGACCTTTGCCTTTCGCAGGCAAGCGCACTACCGACTGTGCTATCCCGACACGACTCACGATGCCGCCTCACAACTCTACTTCCGCCAGTACCTCGCCTCCTATTTTGCAAACTTCACAGAAGCTCTCCTGCGAACCATGCAAGACTAGCACTCCTGGAAGAAAGGATATGGTGGAGACATGGCTTAGCCACAGCCTAAGGGATGTTTCCAGAATCTAACCCATGTCTCCAGCATATCCTTTCTTCCAGAAGTGCTAGTCTTGCATGGTTCGCAGGAGAGCTTCTGTGAAGTTTGGAAATTAGGAGGCGAGGTACTGGCGGAAGTAGAGTTGTGAGGCGACATCGTGAGTCGTGTCGGGATAGCACAGTAGGTAGTGCGCTTGCCCGCGAAAGGCAAATGTCCCAGGTTCGAGTCCCGGTTCCGGCACACAATTTTAATCTGCCAGGAAGTTTCAGTTCATAAGTAGTTTGTAAGTTTAGGGACTGATTATCCCGCAGTTAGTCCCATAAGCTTCACAAACATTTGAACATTGAACATTTGAGCTAACACAAGGGGAGTGTTATATTCTGCTTATACGCTCTTCGTCTAATTTCTGATTGTAGTTTCGTACTTTCGTCACATGCTTTCAACCATCAATTAATTTTTGCAGCAGCTGGATTCCAACCGACGGATTCCATATAGCAATTGGCGAAACTGAAAGTGAAATTCGTATACACACTTATGTTTCAAAAGTATGTCAAAATGATGTCATCCGAGTGTAAAATGGCGTAGTTAAAATAAGAAAATGTGACGTTAATGTATAACCGTGTTAACCTCAATATACCTGCATTAACAGTACCGAATCAAGCTAGATTTTAATCTTGCCAGCCGCGGTGGCCGAGGGGACTGAGGCGCTACAGTCACGGTCTGCACGGCCACTACGGTCGGGGGTTCGAGTCCCCCCTCGGGCATGGATATTTGTGCCGTCCTTAGTTGTAGGTAGCTCATACGTAGTTTGTAAGTTTAGGGACTGATGACCCCGTAATTAAGTCCCTTAAGCTTAACAAACATTTGTCATTTTTTTAAAATCTTGTACATCATTAATCCTATGCTTATACTTACGTATCTGCAATAACAGCAGGAGGCAATTATAAGTTCAAATGTTGAGCAGCGGCGCCCTGCGCAGCTTGGCGTCTTGCAGCGATCGGCCATACTACCGCGGTTTACAACCATTACACCAGGCTATTCCAACCAACACCACCTAGAGAGAAGGCCGCGGCGCTCTCGTGTGACGTCATGCAGAGTAGGCTGCGCGCACGTAGCTAACTGGGTGGCCGCGGGGGCACGGTCCACTGTGCCGAAGCAGCCAGCCAGTCAACTACGCGAGCGCAGCCTTCGCTGCAGGACGTCAGACGAGAGCGCCGCGGCCTTCTCTCTACGTGGTGTTGGTTCCAACAGGCTGCTCCGCGAGCAGGAGCGCACACGAGCGATCACTACCCCAGCTCGGAGCTGCGGAGATGGGGCACGTTGACGTCACGGACGCTAGTACTCGGCGAGCATAAGTAAACATACTCGCTCGTTTAGTATAGGTCTTATAATTCATAGTACCAAATGAATTGGCGGCTTTTGAAGGCGTTTGTGCCTCAAAGCAAACGATGTCCCGTCGAATTAATGACATGGAGCTGCGGCGGATTAGCGTGCGCACTGGGGCACCATGCTGTGGTGCGCGCGGCTGTTCGCCATCTGGGGTTCGACTCTCCACTCGGGCATGGCTGTTTACCTTGTCCTTATGTTAGTTTACCTTAGTTTAAGTAGTCTGTAAGCTACGGACTAATAACCAAGCAGTTGAATCCGATAGATTTACAAACTTTTGAACATTTCATCACATTCAGAGTTGAAAATTCGTATTTCCATATTTACGGTTAACATCGTGGAATGCTGTTCAGCTTGATTAATCAGTCAGTCATAATCTGTCTTATTTTGATTATCAATAACTTCTAAAATCAATGAATTCTTCATGAAAAATAATTTGAAAATTCGTTACACACTTCATAAGAAATACTCCTTAGGTTGGTTCCATGAAACAGGCATTTAAAAATTTAATAATATGCCACCATACACATGCTTTATTAAATTCCAGTCACGACATCAAATGACTGATTTTCAGGATCACAGAGCTTTTACATAAATTATAATAATTAAAGACATGAAATTAAAGCTGAGGATTGACTTGGGCCGGCCGCGGTGGCCGAGGGGACTGCGGCGCGTCAGTCACGGTCTGCACGGCCACTACGGTCGGGAGTTAGAATCCCCCCTCGGGCATGGATATTTGTGCCGTTCTTAGTGTTAGCTAGTTCATAAGTAGTTTGTAAGTTTAGGGACTGATGACCCTGTAGTTAAGTCCCAAAGCTATACAAACATTTTGATTGACTTGGTGTCACGTATCCCGCATTTTCTTGGAGAAAATCAATAGCTATTTCAGAAACAGTTGTGCCCGTGGCGGTAACTTGAGTGCGGCTGCAGTTTCTGGCGACGTCACAGCCCAGCCGTTATACATACGCTCGCCGCAGCCGCTGCTGTGTGCCCCATGCGACAACAGCTCACGGCCGAGAATCCGAGCCCAGCCAACACCGTCTAGATCAGGCTGTTCCAACAGGCTGCTCCGCGAGCCGGAGCGGACACAAGCGCTCACTACTCCCGCTCTCGTGGCCGGCGAGGAAGACAGGCCTCAGCGCACACATCATGCCACTTAAGCAAGGTAGTTCCGAGCCGGCGCGATCGCTAGCCGATTGGCCGGCCGCTGGGGCACAGCCCACTGCCTCATAGTGGGCAGCCACTGAGCTAGCGATCGCTTCGGCTCGGAAGTACCTTGCTTACCGAGGCATACGAGAAAGAAAGGCCCCAGCGCAGTCGCCATGCCACGTAAGCAAGGTAGTTCCGAGCTGGCGCGAACGCTAGCCGACTGGCCGGCCGCTGGGGCACACCCCACTCCTTCAGGCGGCTGGCGGATTTGGTGAAGACATCTAGTCTCACTCACGGGGTAGTAGCGGAGCTATTGATTTGGAGCATCTTTTTCAGAACCGATCGCGGTCCTTTGGTTTGGAGCCGAATGGAAGGCTCAAACCAGAGGCTTAGACGTTTCTGTGTTGATCACGGGTGCAAATTTCTCGGCCTACGGTATTGAGTGGAGTAATGTAGGATACTCATGAATAGGTCAAGCGTGAACTACACAGAGGAAGCATCTACTAGGGTATCGGAGTATCTGTCGATTGCATATGTGGGTTTTTTAGGTTAGAGAAATCCCTCCACAGGCCCATTGACACACTTACTGATTCCAGTGAAGGCAGCACTAGACACAATAGAACAGAGGAAGAAAAAATTAATTTAGCAATAGTTAACTGTAGGACCGTCTATGGCAAGATCCAAAAACTGCTCCCACATAGTACTAACAACTGGTTTAAACCGGTTGTCAATAGTACTAAAATGCTAAACTCAGACTGGAACGTGCACGCAGAGAGGTTGAGCACGGAAGAGGAAGGCGTATTTATAGCGATAAAGAATACGATTGTATCGAGTGAAATTAGTACAGACTCGAAATGTTAAATAATTTGGCTCAAAGTCAGCGTGAAAAGTGGCACAAACATGGTCACTGGAAATTTTTGTACACCACCGGTTCAGCAGCAGTAATGGCAGGACATCTGAGGGAAATATTAAAAAATATTTCCCGTAGATTTCCTAGTCATGTTATAGTTTTAGTTCGAAATTTCAACTAACCGGATATTCACTGGGAGACAAACGTGTGGCGCGGCGTAGTCTCCGAGCGGATTGAGGAGCTATGTTCCAGTGCGCGAGGCCATTCCCCGTCGAGGGTTCGAATCCCCCCTCGGGCATGGATGTTTGTGCTGTCTTTAGTATAAGCTAGTTTATAACTAGTTTGTAAGTTTAGGGACTGGCGACCCCGCAGTTAAGTCCAATAAGCTGCAAAAACATTTGAATTTTTAGACAAACGTGTTTAAGATGGGTAGCAGGGACGGAGAGTCGAGCAATATTATTGTATCCGAAAATTACCTCGAGCAGTTAAATACAGCGCCGACTCGTGGAGATAACGTGTTAGACCTACTAGACAAATAGATACGAACTGTTCGACTCAGCGTAGATCAAGTAATCAGCGACCAATAAGGCCATACAGCAATGAATACAGCTGTAAATAGAAATATCAAGAAATGTACGAAGACCTTATGTGGCAATAGGGAAAACAGTCACATTTCAGAGTACTTGACTGCTCAACCCGATAGTTTCGTATCTGACACTGGCAGTGTTGAGCAAATGTGGACGAAGTTCAAATTCTCGCCGGCCGCAGTGGCCGAGCCGTCTGCGGCGCGCCAGTCACAGTCTGCACGGCCGCTACGTTCGGGGGTTTGAATCCTCCCTTGGTCATGGATGTTTGTGTTGTCTTTAGTATAAGGTAGTTCATAAGTAGTTTATAAGTTTAGGGACTAATGACCCCGTAGTTAAGTCCCTTAAGCTTAACAAACAATTGAACATTTGAATTCAAATTCTCTTCTGAATCCCCTGAAGTCAGCATGTGGGAGCTCCCGCGGCAGGGAGGGCGAGGGAAAACGCTGCTTTTGACATCGGCGTTGGAACTGGTAGAGACTACAGCACCTGGCTATTCGAGCTCTGGCGGTTACACACGAATGATCCCGAAGCAAGACAAAGGAGCTACTGCGCACCTCGCATTGCGCATGGGCAATTCCTCCATGAAGGCATCATCCGCCCTTCATATTTGTTTTTGGCGCATTTAAGATTTATCAAAAACATGTCATATTTGGTAAAATATCTTATAAGTATCAATTAAAGATGCATCAACTGTAAAAGCTTTCAGAAGATTCGATTATGAATAATAATAAAGCACTAGTCTCCGTCTAGTTATAATAGTCGAGTGGTTACTGGCATCGCGCTGAAATGTCACAGGTAGTGGATTCGAGTCTGACTGCAAGCAATTTTTTAAAACCCAATCTTCTTTTTAATAGATACGGGTAGAACAATGACTTTTGAATTGTTACTTGCAACATATCTTAGGACATTTTTGCGAATGTATCGCGATTTTGAGGGTAAATGACATATATTCTCTTCGTTGTAACAAATATTTAACTGTTTGAAAAGATGCAGGGGAGAGCAGCCTTAGCACATGCGTAAGGTGAGGAGGGGGCGCCACTATCAAGTTCGGAAATATCGTAGATTCGGCACTGAAAGTAGTGAACCCACAGTCGTCTGAAGCACCATCCGCCACTGGTTATAGGACCGTTGCTTTTCACAATATATACAGGGCGGGTCACCTAACATTACCGCTGGATATATTTTGTAAACCACATCAAATACTGACAAACCGATTCCTCAGACCGGACGTGAGGAGAGGGGCTAGAGTAATTTGTTAATACAAACCATAAAAAAATATGCATGGAAGTATGTTTTTAACACGAACCTAGTTTTTTTTAATGGAACCCCTTTAGTTTTGTTAGCACATCTGAACATATAAACAAATACATAATCAGTGCCGTTTGTTGCATTGTAAAATGTTAATTACATCCGGAGATATTGTAACCTAAAGTTGACGCTTGAAACCTCCGACGTTCAGTTGCGTGTTGTAACAAACAGGGCCACGGTCGGCGAGCAGCATCTGCAGATGATGACGACCGTGTTTACGAGTGTGGCTGTAGTGCACTTTTGTGGTTTGGTCTAGCTGTCGCAGTGTCCACATGTAGCGCTTGCTGCTAC
The DNA here is from genome assembly GCA_026315105.1 of Locusta migratoria. Classification (NCBI taxonomy): domain Eukaryota; kingdom Metazoa; phylum Arthropoda; class Insecta; order Orthoptera; family Acrididae; genus Locusta; species Locusta migratoria. Next base: position 478,018,192 of record CM048755.1, on the reverse strand, counting down.
TGTTATTCTGCATTCGTCTTTGCACGCAGACTAACTGTAGTACACTTTGTTACCAGACGTTTGTGATAGTATAGTGTTGTAGAAACTGTGACCATGGTGTATTCGAAATCAGAAAAGGCAGAGATGATACTCATCTATGGTGAGTGTCGACAAAATGCAGCTGAAGCCTGCAGGGTGTATGCAGAACGGTACCTGGACAGAGAGCATCCAACGTACCGCACATTTCAAAACATCTACTGCCAACTGTATGCAACAGGTATGGTCGTAGCACGCAAACGGGTCCGTAACAGGCCCGTCACAGGAGAAGCAGGTGCAGTTGGTGTGTTAGCTGCTGTTGCCGTGAACCCACAAAGGAGTACACGGGACATTGCGAGAGCCAGTGGACTGAGTCAAAGTAGTGTCATGCGCATATTGCATCGTCACCGCTTTCACCCGTTTCATGCGTCGCTACATCAGCAGTTACATGGTGATGACTTTAATCACCGACTGCAATTCTGTCAATGGGCGTTAACAGAGAATGCGTTGCAGTTCTACCTGTTTACCGATGAAGCGGGTTTCACAAACCACGGGCCAGTGAATCTACGGAACATGCATTACTGGTCCGTGGACAATCCTCGCTGGCTCCGACAGGTAGAGCGACAGCGACCGTGGACTGTAAATGTATGGTGCGGAATCATTGTCGACCACCTCATTGGTCCTCACTTCATTCCAGGGGCCCACACAGCTGCAACATACATCGCGTTTCTACAGAATGATCTGCCAACGTTGCTCGAAAATGTCCCACTGGAAACGCGTCGACGTATGTGGTATCAGCATGATGGTGCACCTGCACATTCTGCAATTAACACTAGGCTGACCCTTGACAGGATGTACGACGGGCGTTTCATAAGACGTGGAGGACGCATAAATTGGCCAGCCCGTTCTCCTGATCTTACACCTCTGGACTTCTTTCTCTGGTGAACGTTAAAGGAGAATGTGTACCGTGATGTGCCTACAACCCAAGAGGATATGAAACAACGTCTTATGGCAGCCTGCGGCAACATTACACCAGATGTACTGCGGCGTGTACGACATTCATTACGCCATAGATTGCAATTGTGTGCAGCAAATGATGGCCACCACTTTGAACATCTACTGGCCTGACATGTCGGGACACACTCTATTCCACTCCGTAATTGAAAACGGAAACCACGTGTGTACGTGTACCTCACCCCTCATGGTAATGTACACTCTTTGACAAAAAACCTGGCCGCCGGCCGGCCGCCGCTGAGCCTAAGTCCGAGCCGATCGCGACATGGGACAATAAACGTGGCCGCGCTGATTCGCTCTAAGTCCAGCTATCTGCACAATCTGGCAACACTGCAGACTGCGGGAGTGCATACAGCACTTCTTGTGTGCAGTTAGAAGATAATTGGGTCAGCTCCCTCCTTGGTGGTGTGGTAAAGTGCGCGACTTGCATGTTCAGTATTAGCGATCGAAACCGACTGTTGACAAAAATTTTAAATTCGCGTCACTCGTTCATTCTCATACCCCATGTGTAAGGGAAGCATATGTGTAACGTATTTCATTTTTTGGTACACTGGTAATAACATTTAGGCCCAATAACATCGCCACCTCTGCCGCAGCACTTGGCAGAGCTCTCCGCGGCCCACTCGCCGGCAGCAACGGTGGCGGCGCTACACAGCGCTGCCTCGCCCTCTGCCCACAGCGCCTGCCGCCGCTCATCGCCCTGGATACGTAAAATGCTGTAGTGTTGCTGAGTGGTGATCAACAAAAAAGGTTGCGATTCGTATTTCACACAGGATATAATGAAGCAGACCACCTATTTTGAATGATGAGCATATTATACATTAGAGAGGCAAAACATTGTCATTGTCCAATCCAATGGCACTCGCCGATGGTTAACACTTATTTGTGGTTTAAATCTCGATCCTTTTCCTTTCAGAAAAGCCTTTCATGTAATTTGTTACTGTCATCAGTTCATATGTTTTCATCAAGACACAATATGTAACTCACTAAAATGTTTTAGTGTCGTTGTTTCACTCCGTACGGTAAATGTATGAGCAAAATTATGTGAATACGTTTCAGTGCACGTTCTAAAGCAATACAGGCACACTGCAAGGTTCGTGTCTTCATGTCTCATTTCTACAGGAGATATTTCACATCAATGGAGGTGAATTCGAATATCTTCGAAGGCGTTTGTATGGTGAAGCAAAGAAGACATCTAATACCATTTCCATAATTTGAAGTCGACCTTTCTGAAAGACTTATTGTAAAAAGATTTTCTTATGATTCCGTTAAAGAGTTTCTTCTTGCAATCTGCAGCGTATAAAGTAAAATGAAACAAAATAAAATGAAATTCCATCCACAAACGCACTTTCTTCAACCAGGATTAGAACTGCCGCCTCACACCAGGCTTGCAGCACAAGACACAAGCAGACCCACACAGCCAACCACACACTGCCGCAGACTGCCCTCAGTCTCTCACATATTCAATGTTTAGCCTCTAACGCATCGCGAAAGAACCTGAAAGTCACCTACACAAATAACAACATTCCTTGGATGCAAAAGTTAAATTTCTGTCTCTCATTTCACGTCGCCATTACAAATCATTAGTCATGAAAGTAGAAAAGGAATGTCAAGTGAACTTAGTGAGACAATTCAGTACCACTTGAGGAAGTAACTTCACTGTCACAGTGTTGCCAAATATCAGCAACGATGTTGCCAGTTCTTAGCTGTACTAGGAAGACCTGTGTAGCGATAAGCGACACGAAATCGCGCTAGTCTCATGCGGGTTTCTAGAAGGGAGTCGCACATTTCAGTTAATATGCGCTATCTCATGATAGATTCCGTCGTCACATTTACGATGCAGATATTAAATTCGTCCAACGAGGCCGAAAGTAGCGTTTACATTTTTTGAAGCTTTACAGCATTTTGATATTTCAGCAAATGACTAGAGAAGTTAAAAATACTGTTATTGTGCTTGCAACATACAGCAGGTCAAAGTCTGAGATATATAAACGTCAATCACGATATCAGTTTCACCCCCATCCCCCCCCAAAAAAGACTAAAACAATTACTTTGTTAGATATCTACAAAAGCAATTTTTTATGAGTTACTGGAAATGAACGTTGCATCATCCGTCACTAAACAGTAAGGTATCAAACACTTCACATCTTGAAAGCGACAGCCCACAATATTCTCAATCCTACTAGCATCTGGCCTCAACTGGCTGTTAGCCATGCATTGAGAAGAAATGATGATGAATTGATAACTTACCCTCATCAACTTTCAGTGAGAGCTTTTTGTAACAAAACGAAAAAGTAATGCGAACCATCATTTTCTCCAATGATACTAGGCACTGTTGTCCGAAGATGGACTGTATCTACGTTGAGTCTTGTCAAACGCGTCTCACATTCAAGGAATATTACCTAAATGAATTTAGTCCTCATGAAGCTGTAACAAAACAGAGAATCTGGGTGGTTGTTCATATTCGTATTACCTTGCCGTAATACTTAATGCAAAGATGAGCAAAATACAAATCCATCATCTATCGGTTTCTTCGATTCTTTGGACAGTTTTCTTTGGTTTGTACTCCTTCACTTCGTCGTCTATATACTGGTTTAATTGAAAATACAGTAATTAAAATTATGCGACTATTTGTCCCACATTTTAATGTCCTACGTTTTTATTCTGAATGACAGTGATGATTTCTGTTGGACTGGTTCCATATATCTGAGCCTAATTAATGAAATTTTATTCCCATGACAGATGAAAGCAATTAGAACCTTGTGTCTCTATAATGAATTTTCATATGAAAAAATTAACACCTGAAGATGGGCCTTTAAAAACGTGAAAAAGGTCTTGGGCCTGTAAAGCAACATTCTTAATAAAAAAAAACAGCTGACACGGCTTCAGAATTTATTATTTACTTTATGGGATGTCTACATTTGAAGTTATTTCCAAATAAGTTGTTCTATCTATATTTAAAATTTTTCCATCATTTTAGAATAATTGATAAATTCATTTAAGAAAATGTTCTTTCGTTTTCTTTCTGATGTCACTTGATATTCTTGAAGTAGGTAGCTACAGCATCTGCTATGAGGTTTCCATGAGACAGTCGGCACGGACGATTTTGTTTGACAGTAAGCGGATAAATTAAAGACGTAACGAGACGAAATGATGAGATCCAGCTTTTGCAACAAAACGGCCCCGATTTCTAAATTGGCTAGGTTTTCAGAAAGTGACTATTATACAGCTAGACATTACTGCTATAAACCCTACCTCATTTATTTACTCACAGTTGAGGCAGATTGCTCGCAACGTGAAAGAGAGTAGGAGTAGTTAATGTATGAAACGACCTTCTTGAACACAAATTCAGTTAACTACTACAACGAGAATATTATGATGTTAATTTTTTCAAAATATTTAATGTAGGTGACAAGAAAAAGTCAACTGACTGCAGAATTACATATCAGACTCACATCTACATGATGCCGAAGTTGCGAAACAGTAGGCCCTACTACTATGTTTGAAAATCTTGATTACATTGGTGGCCTGATGAACGAGTTTTTGTAGCTGGCGTCCTGCATGTTAGGATCCGGATCCGTAATTCGTAATTCCACTTAGGCTCGAAATACTGTGCTCTTCAAATTGCACATATGTCACGTGGCCAGCTATTAAAAAAAAAAAAAAAAAAAAAAATCAATGTATACCTCATTGAGCGTATTACCAGTTTTATTTCTCGGTTTATGGTTGATTCATATGTAGGACTTATCGTTATGTTTACTGTACTCCATTAACTAACAATAAGGCTCACAATTTGTCGCAGTAAAGTCTTCCTAAATACCCAAATTTGTCCAGTTTCCTTCGAGTTTGCTTCCTAATAAAATAAAATGTCCACAGGCCAATATGGAAATTACAAGCGACCTGTTATTGACAGAACATCTTGCTACGATAAATAGCGTTCCATTTGAATTTTTTGAGCACTTTCCTTGATGAGGTGCTCAATGGATTCCAGACCTGTCTTTGTTGCCTGCCTCGTTGGTTTCATAAAATGTTACGTAGTCTCATGGCCGGATGCGATTTAAACATAGTTTTAATTGCAACGTGTTCATTACAGCGCGGTGATAGGTTTCAAAGTACAAACTTAATGGCGACTTTTAGGTGCCAGGCATCTCACGTCGATAGATTATCATTCGATCGGTGTCGTCGCAGATAGCGGACGACATTAATTTACTATACATTGCAATGTTCAACGTAATTCGTGAATTTCATTTATTTCTTATGTTACAGTCAAACCGCGAAAGTTCGGGGAGGTCTACCGAACATCTGTTAGATTCCGTTTGATGGCTTCGTCTATTCAGAACGACAACTATCCTTTCCCTCCAGCAGGCGCGCTCCGCCTTCTCCGTTTCCAAATGCGCGCGCCTTCGCTCGCTCGTTGTGCTGCATTTACCAAAACGACCGTGGCTTCCCCCACCGCGTCATACCTCTTATCGACTTCAGAACGTTAATGAAATAAATTACCCTTCACGTTGGTGGCCCCTAAACGCTACTGTTAGCATTACTCATGATGCAAGAACACTTTATGTTCCAGTGTTACTATGATGTCTGACATAGCTATTAAAAATTCGAAAATTTATTGGAACTATCCTTAACGCGGTAGCAATTATCGAGTGGACAAAAGTTACTTTATACGTCTTAGTCTATTTTAAAACCACGTTTCTATGCATTTTCCATCTGAATGATTATTTTACACTTTTCAAATTTTGTATGTGTGAAATTTTTCATTCAGTTTCAACCGTTTTTATGAGAATACAACAGAGACATTCGATACATTTGTTTTATTTCTATTTCACCTGACCCCTCTTATGTGTTAGTCACGAAAAGATCGCGAAGGTAAAAGATATGGCGATATGAACTCACACTAAGTCTTACCAGAAATAGTTTTAACGGCGAACCATTCACGACTGGAAGAGAAACAGGCGGAAACAGCAGTTGTATAAAAATTGCCCTCAACCACACACCAATTACGAAATGGCGTTAATGAAGCAGTGTCATCCAGTTCTAAGTTAAGTTGAAAGTTCAAGGTCTCTTGTTCAGAGGGAAGTTGGTTTGGAAAAAAAAAAAAAAAAAAAAAAAAAAAAAAAAAAAAAAAAAAAAAAAAAAAAAAAAAAAAAAAAACTGCAAAATTTGTACCAACACACGGAAACATGAACAAAGTAAGCTCTATTGCACACGAGACACGAAAGAAAGAAGGAAGGTTACGATTTGACGTCCCCTCGACAAGGGGGTCATTAGAGCGAAGCAGAAGTTCGGATTATCATGATAAGAATGTGGAAGGAAATCGGCCGTGCCCTGCCGCAGGGACCATTCCGGCATTTGCCTAGACTGATTTAGGAAAATCATGGAAAACTCAAATCCAAATGGCCGAAGGCCAGTTCGATGCGCCGTGCAGCCGAATATGAGTCCAGTGTGTTACCACTGCATCAACTCGCTCCGTAGCAAAAACGAATGTGAGTAAATATTGCATTATCACGCGGTTCTGAGTTACGTTAATTAAGTTTCTGGCCTATCGTTAGTATAAAATCAATTGTAAAATTTGTAACAAAAACACAATAGACAAAAAAGCAATCTAATAATCACGTGTTACAACAATTAAAATTGATCGATGAATTGTGCCATGGTTTAGAACAATATTAGGGAAAGCAATTGCACTGTTGCTTATTAAAAGATAGTAAATGAAAGTATTGACGTATCTCTTATTCATTGACTTTGAACAAATGCCCTAGGTTGTGCAAGGCTGTAATTTTACCGCTATCATAAAAATTAAATGGACTGAGTACAAAATTTGTAAATAAATTTGATCCACATTATCATTATGAATGAAGTTAATAAATGAGCAATCTTTGAATGTCCTCTGCCTACGTATGGTTTTCAAATTAAGGGTGTTAAAAGAAGTGTTCCAGATTTTCAGAGGAACTTAACAGATGAAACAAGACTAAAATGAACGTTATACATTAGCTCTAAGTCGCTTATATTAATGGATATAAGAACTTGTTGATCTTCAATATTGTGAAACATATTGAACAAACAAATATAACGGTAATACAAAATACAAATTCAGAGATCAACTTGAAATAAAAACTAATGGTACTAACAATAATAAAGCACAGCTGTTCAAACACTTCACGAGAAGAATTATAGGGAAAACATGTGTTTAACGATATTAAGGAGATGAACAGCAAGAGCAAACTGTTTACGGTTACGAACAATATTCGTACAAGTAAATATACCAACGGTGGAAATACGACCGCCTACTGCGAAATGAATTATGTGGAGCACATGTTTTCTTTCGACGTGAAATCTGGTTGTTGTTGTTGTTGTTGTTGTTATTTAAAGGGGACCAAACTACTGGGTCATCAGTCCCCTGTGAAATCTGGGATCGGCAGAGACAAAGTATTATCCATCTAGAGACAACGGAAAAAGTAATGCGGTCGGAAACGACCAAAGGTAGCTACTAGCAGAGAAAAATATATCTCATTATTTTGTGAGAAGTAAAGGCGAATATAAACTGAAAGAATGTAAATACACGAGAAAAATAAAATTAATATGCAAGTTTCTTAGATATGACTTCTTTCTTCAACATATAATTCCATCTCTTCTGCACAGAGGACTAGCTACGCGAGCCTAACTCTACTATGACAGAGAACCGTCCGCTTCTCTGCCTTTCGTGGAGATATTTCAGATGAAAGTGTTCTGCCCATACACGAATGACCTAAGATAACCAAACGGTTTGGTTTATAGGACAATTTCACTTTTGGCGGTTGCAATTACTTTACAAATAACAGATCGAATGAATGGAGTAATTTGAAGGAAACTAATTATTACAATTACTTTGAATCACCTGCAAATATAAAAATATTTAAGAAAAAAAGTACTTCTGAAGCAACATTAAACACTAACATTATAATGCACCTAAACAGGGGCATCACTATATGAAGAAAACAGTTTCTCATTGGGAAAGGTTATGCGGATGTAATAGAAGTCACTATATTCTGCAGCAAAAGCCGTCTTGTCAATTTTATGATTATCGGTAAAAACTTGCGTAATAGCTGCTCTAGGACGGTACCCGCCAGATGCTCATTTTGGTGATATTCCTGGAATGTGAGCCGCGTATGACAAGATTGAACGTATATACGTCCAATTTGGGACAAAAGTCCGTAGGAACTTTGGAGAAAGTAGTCATTTCACACTTTCCCCGTTTCGTTGAAAGAAACTCACCCCGGAAGTTGATGAACGTAAGTCATTTATTCATCAGCATTTTCAATGATGTTGTCTGCTTTCGGACTGAAGCCTTACTTAGAATGGGCGTTGGCAGCGCAGCATGGATAAAAGCCAGTTGAAGCAAGCTGTTTGTAGGAATGAGGATATTGTGGGATGGCCAAGAAATTGTTCCTATAGCTTAGCAGTATTTCTTACGATGCTAGGAAACTCTGATCGTTCCCTTAGTTCCAGAATTCGAGGTATTTTCCAATATTCATGAGGATATGAGATTATTCATTGCATTTAAATGACTCTGTTATCCTGAATTAAATTTTCGACCGCAGAAAGGTCTACCCCTGCTTAAATTGCAAACAGTTTTGTGTTTTATGTCGGGACTGTGTGTATTAACTGCCAACAAATGTCAGATAACTGAACGAGTAATCTAATTTTAGCTCGGTAGCGCCGTTCTTGTTTTCTCATCTACAGCAAGCATAGTTGATTAGTGAGATATCGTTGTACTAGTGATGTGTGTGGCTTCAGCCCTATTTTTCTCCTCTGAAAAATGTCCTAAATGGCATTCAGCAACGAAATACCAAAACTCATTGCAGTGTGTCAACGAAGAGATCGTCATTTTCTATTGTTATTGTAATCTTTATCATTCTGCTGTAATGCCGTAAACATCATTGATTACCATCATTATTATCATTAATTCAGTTGCAAAAGCTTTCTTTCCCATGTGGCCAAGAGACCAGAAAGAATGTGTGGTTTGACGAAAAATAGGACAATAGGAAAAAGTAGGTAAAATGTTTGTAACAATTTCTGTTGATTTAACATTGTGACGACAGATACTAAGCAACAACACATGCAAGTCGTAGGTTGCAATGTTCGAAAAATCCATCAGACACATGGGTTCGGATTCTCATCATCATTTGTTGGCCCATCAAGGCTGTAACACTACGAAATCATTAAGCTGCTTAGTAGTCTATAGATTATATGTATATGTTTGCAGAGGATAAAAATCAGAATTGCACGTTTCCCACATATACAGTTTAGTTTCTGTGTTCATGGCCGTAATTTTAAATATCCAGTCTTCTGAATACTTACGTGAAACAATTACTGTGTTGCACAAATAATCAGTTAACTATGTTTCTTCTGGCTTTCAAGCAAACCAACACGTAGAAGACATGAAATATTACTTGTACAGTCGTAAGGCTGCATTTTGAAACACAGTCGCTTTCAAGTTGCGAAGTTTTTCGAGACGGATGGGGCTTCATTGATTTCCAATAACTTTTCATCAAAAAAATAGCTTTTGTCGAAATGTATCAAAGCAATGGTTTTAGTCTTTTTGGGGGGGGGGGGATAAAACTGTAATCGTGATGCATGTTTACGTATCTCAGTCTTTGATTTGCCGTATGTTGCAATCACAATATCAGTATTTTTATTCTCTAGTCATTTGCTGAAAATATATCATAATGCAGTAAAGCTTCAAAAAATTTAAACGATAGTTTCGGCCTCGTTGGACGAATTTAATATCTGCATCGTAAATGTGACGACGGAATCTATCATGAGATAGCGCATATTAACTGAAATGTGCGACTCCCTTCTAGAAACCCGCATGAGACTAGCGCGATTTCGTGTCGCTTATCGCTACACAGGTCTTCCTAGTACAGCTAAGAACTGGCAACATCGTTGCTGATATTTGGCAACACTGTGACAGTGAAGTTACTTCCTCAAGTGGTACTGAATTGTCTCACTAAGTTCACTTGACATTCCTTTTCTACTTTCATGACTAATGATTTGTAATGGCGACGTGAAATGAGAGACAGAAATTTAACTTTTGCATCCAAGGAATGTTGTTATTTGTGTAGGTGACTTTCAGGTTCTTTCGCGATGCGTTAGAGGCTAAACATTGAATATGTGAGAGACTGAGGGCAGTCTGCGGCAGTGTGTGGTTGGCTGTGTGGGTCTGCTTGTGTCTTGTGCTGCAAGCCTGGTGTGAGGCGGCAGTTCTAATCCTGGTTGAAGAAAGTGCGTTTGTGGATGGAATTTCATTTTATTTTGTTTCATTTTACTTTATACGCTGCAGATTGCAAGAAGAAACTCTTTAACGGAATCATAAGAAAATCTTTTTACAATAAGTCTTTCAGAAAGGTCGACTTCAAATTATGGAAATGGTATTAGATGTCTTCTTTGCTTCACCATACAAACGCCTTCGAAGATATTCGAATTCACCTCCATTGATGTGAAATATCTCCTGTAGAAATGAGACATGAAGACACGAACCTTGCAGTGTGCCTGTATTGCTTTAGAACGTGCACTGAAACGTATTCACATAATTTTGCTCATACATTTACCGTACGGAGTGAAACAACGACACTAAAACATTTTAGTGAGTTACATATTGTGTCTTGATGAAAACATATGAACTGATGACAGTAACAAATTACATGAAAGGCTTTTCTGAAAGGAAAAGGATCGAGATTTAAACCACAAATAAGTGTTAACCATCGGCGAGTGCCATTGGATTGGACAATGACAATGTTTTGCCTCTCTAATGTATAATATGCTCATCATTCAAAATAGGTGGTCTGCTTCATTATATCCTGTGTGAAATACGAATCGCAACCTTTTTTGTTGATCACCACTCAGCAACACTACAGCATTTTACGTATCCAGGGCGATGAGCGGCGGCAGGCGCTGTGGGCAGAGGGCGAGGCAGCGCTGTGTAGCGCCGCCACCGTTGCTGCCGGCGAGTGGGCCGCGGAGAGCTCTGCCAAGTGCTGCGGCAGAGGTGGCGATGTTATTGGGCCTAAATGTTATTACCAGTGTACCAAAAAATGAAATACGTTACACATATGCTTCCCTTACACATGGGGTATGAGAATGAACGAGTGACGCGAATTTAAAATTTTTGTCAACAGTCGGTTTCGATCGCTAATACTGAACATGCAAGTCGCGCACTTTACCACACCACCAAGGAGGGAGCTGACCCAATTATCTTCTAACTGCACACAAGAAGTGCTGTATGCACTCCCGCAGTCTGCAGTGTTGCCAGATTGTGCAGATAGCTGGACTTAGAGCGAATCAGCGCGGCCACGTTTATTGTCCCATGTCGCGATCGGCTCGGACTTAGGCTCAGCGGCGGCCGGCCGGCGGCCAGGTTTTTTGTCAAAGAGTGTACATGTGCGTCTGTGAAAAATACCAGTAAAGGTGTTAGCATGTGGACGTAATGTGCTGTTCTAGTCTCTTCTATACCTAAGGTACATCACCTTTCCCTTTGGATACCTACTTAATTCGGTGCTCTCCGATACACACGATCGAACAGCGGAGGAGTGGTACTCAAGCGTCAACCAAGTTACAATATCTCCGGATGTAATTAACATTTTACAATGCAACAAACGGCACTGATTATGCATTTGTTTATATGTTCTGATGTGCTAACAAAACTAATGGGGTTCCATTTAAAAAAAAAAAAAACATAGGTTTGTGTCAAAAAACACACTTTCGTGCATTTTTTTATGGTTTGTATTAACCAATTACACTAGCCCCTCTCCTCACGTTCGGTCTGTGGAATCGGTTCGTCAGTATTTGATGTGGTTTACGAAATATATCCAGCGGTAATGTTAGGTGACTCACCCTGTATATAAATGACCTCGTAGTAACATCGGCAGTTAAATGAGGCTTTTCGCGCATGATACTGTAGTTTATTGAGAAGTCGCAACATTGGAAAAGAGGAGCGAAATGCAGGAGGATCTACAGCGTATTGACACATGGTGCAGGTAATGTCAATTGAGCATCAACATAAACAAGTGCAAAGTGCTGCGTTTACAAAGAAAGATCCTTTATTATATAACTATTCGATAGTAGGACAAACACTGGAAGCAGTTACATCCATGAACTATCTAGGAGTAGACATAAAGGCCGATATGAAATATCACGACCATCTAAAAGCAGTCGTGAGTAAGGCGGATCCGAGACTGAGATTCATCGAAAGAATCCTCAGGAAGTGTAATCCGCCATGAAAGGAAGTAGTTTAGCGCTTGAGTATTGAGTATTGTTCATCTGTGTGGGATCCGTACCATGTGTGGTTGCTAGAGGGCATACAGAGGATCCAAAGAAAAGGCGCACGCTTCGTTACGGGCTTATTTAGCAAGCGCTAAAGCGTCACAGAGATGATTAGGAAACTCCAGTGGCACACACTGCAAGGGAGACGTTCTGTATCGCGGTACGGGGCTCTGTCAAAGATCCGAGAGCTTACGTTTCATCAAGAGTCAACCAGTATATTGATTCCTTCTGTGTATGTCTCGCAAAGGAAGGGAAGGAAAGCTCAGGTTTTAACGTCCCGTCGACAGCTTGGTCATTACAGACGGAGCTAACACTCAAGAGTTTGGGTTAGGATGAGGCACTATCCCGTCATTTGCCTACAGTGATTTAGGGAAATCACGGAAAACCTAAATCTGGATGGCCGGAGGTGGATTTGAACCACCGTCCTCCCGAATGCGAGTCCAGTGCGTTACCATTGCGCCACCTCGCTCGGTAAATCTCGCGAAGCGGCCATAAGGGTAATATTAGAGAGATTAGCACCCACACAGAGGCATACCGGCATTCATTTTTCACAAGAACCATTCGCGACTGGATAGGGGGAAGTGACAACGGTACGCAAAGTACCCTCGCCACACACAGTGAGATGACTTGCGGAGTATGGATGTTGATGTAGATATATACTTGCTGATGATGGCCTCCAAATTTTCAAATCAGAAGAGAAGAGGAAAGCTAAGGTCGTTACAGCATAATTGAATACAGTTATTTAAGGTGGGAATATCTTCGTATTTAGCGAAAGCAACTATACTCCATTCACCGAAACGAGAGACGTACTGTAAATACAGCAAGGCGCGTGACCACAGCGCCGCCGTCGATGGGTGTACAAGGCAGGGGCGCACAGTCAGCGTCAACTTAATTGCAGGTGTGAGCTCGTTAGTGCGTGTTCTATAGCGGCGATTTCAAGAAATCTTAATTTCATCTTTAAGGACGCTTGAAAGAGATGAACCTTCGAGAAGTGATTTTAAGATGTTTTTTCTCGGCTTGCAGTTGTTGATAAAGCGCCGTAGCATTATCGTAGAAAAGAAAACGTTCCCAGTGCGAATTCCAATAAGCACGATATATCAGAGTGGCTAAAATCTAAAAACCTCGATTTTGAAGACGGTATGTTGAAAAAATAACTTTTAGATATATTTCAAAATTACAGAACAGCGCACAACGAATACGCGATAGATGAAATGGCGAAGAATGCAGGGAAAAATGTTCTTAGAATTCCTCCGTACCGCTGAGAATTAAACTCCATCGATTAAGTGTGGGCCAGAATCAAAGGCTATGTTGCAGCGAAAGACAAAACATACAAAATGCCGGACGTTAAAGAACTGCAAGAAGAAGAAGTAAAAACAGTGACTGCAGAAGTTTGGAACAAGTGCGTCCTCCGTGTCGTATTTTTAGTTGAAAGTCAAATGAGGCAATTGTAGAGGGGTGAGAGAGGAGCGGTTTAGTGTAAACCTCAGTGAAAACAGTTCAAGTTTGACAGAATCACCTTGTTGCGCCGTCCTTTACTAAGGCGGCCGACCGTCCCGAATTCTGCGGGACCGTTCCTGATTCTGCCGCACCGTCCCGCGTTGGGATACTCAATAAAAGTGTCCCGCAAAATGCCTAATTTGTCCCGCATGTCCCACATTTTGGTAATTTTCATATTCCACCGGATGCAGATTATTGTTGTTGTTGTTGTTTTTAACAAAATGTTTGTTAAGCTTATGGGACTTAACTACGGGGTCATCAGTCCCTAAACTTACAAACTACTTATGTACTACTTACGAACTAGGACGGCACAAATATCCATGCCCGAGGGGGGATTCGAACCCCCGACCGTAGTGGCCGTGCAGACCTTGACTGGAGCGACTTAGTCCCCTCGGCCACCGCGGCCGGCTGCAGATTATTCCTACGTATCTTAAGCATAAGTTCATATGAATCGGCTTTATGAGTGTGATTATATGCAGTAACTGTCGTTGTCTAGTGTACATAAAACAGAAATAAATACACAACTGAGTGAAACATCACTTGCTGTTAGCCCAGGGCACCACTCTTGGTTCTCGGAAGTTGGCAGAGATCTTAATAGGTTGCAGACGAAAAATTCCGGGTGATGCGATTGTTTAAGTTGTAAGTTAGTCCTCGCGGAGACACGACATCGTTGATTTGTGTTTGCATGCTCCCCCGATTTCGGTTCGGTGAACTAATTTACTCGTCAGCTATTGACTTCTCTTCCTTCAATACCGCCCAAGTACTCGTAGTATAGTACTGTTGGACCAATTTAATGGGCTTTCAGTTGACTGTTGACAGAGTAAAATTTCCGCGATGTCTTGCATGTGCTACGACTGTCTGACTGGGAAAAACATTATGTTCACGTTTTCGTCTGAAAATAAACAGGAGGACAATGAAAATTACCGTCGAGTTGCCTATTATTGTGTCCTACGTTACTAGTGCCCGTGTCACAAACAGAGACACAAAAATCTCACTCAGCTAATGAAGGCATACAGCAAAACAAGAATTTAATAGAAAAGTAAAACATCCAAAGTGGTACAAATGTGAGTCCTGCGAGACATAATATAGGCGGCACACGGGACATTGATTTATTGATTTCAAAATTGGTACTGCCACAAGGACTTGTAAAAGGAGTTCCCTTTCCTCCCCCCCCCCCCCCCATTTTTTTTTTTTTTTTGTTTTTTTTTTTTTTTGTTTTTTTTTTTTAATACTTGTTTCCAAGTGGACGGGCGGGCCTCATTTTGTTTTGCCGCTCCGGGCCTCCAACAACGTTAGTCCACTAGTAACACTGAGTCACGCGCTCAAGATCCTCAACCACATCCTCGAAACGTCCCGCATTGGGATCGGAAGAAGTTGGCTGCCTTATCCTTTACCATTAATTATTACTGGTAACGTTATTAAAATTGCGTATGAATGGAGCGTTTTGTTAGTAACCTGTATGAAAACAAATCTGTTTTGACAGAATGAACTCAGTTTCATCGTACTTTTAACATTACTGTAACTGGCTTTGAATCTTCCATGTCGTGCTTTATTTCGTTACATTGTTGTCCAGGTTTCTCAGGGTCCGCTATGGCGTCAGCTCGGCAGCCAGCCTACGCCACCAGCTGCAAAGCGTGCCCCAAGGATTTTGTACACCCCTTCGTATCACGTGAACACCGAATGATTTCTCTGGAAACGATCGTAGTCGCTCACGTGACACTGTTTACGTTTCGTCCCAGCTCTCGGTGAACGGACTATAGAATCAGATTTTAGAGTAGTTGGCGGTTCAACACAGAAGTCTCATTTCCAGCACTGACAGTGCTGAACATCACAGAACAAAGTTCAAGAACTTCGTAAAATACTAAAACTAAACTAAACTCCGTCCTACGGATTTCGAGAGGCCGATCAGGTTCCTACCGGCCACGAGTCATCCTCCGCCGGAAAGCGTCAACGGAAGCGGTGTGGAGCGGGACGTGGTCAGCACCCCACACCCCCGACCGTTGCGTCGCTTCCTTTGACTGAAGCCGCTACTTCTAAGTAGCTGACCCATCCAAGTGCTAGCTTAACCAACAGAGCTAAACTTCGGTGAGCTAGTGGGAATCCGTGTATCCACAGCGCCACGGCCGTTGGCATCCTATAATACGCTTTAGACAATTATGTGCCTTTAAAATTGTTCAAGATGGGAGAGATCCACCATGGTTCAACAACTGATTTACGAAACTACTACCAAAGCAAAGAGAATTTGGCTGCAAATATCAACTTAACCAAAGACTTACAGACAAGCAAAACGTATACGAAACCAAAAGTAGCGTAAGGGGAGTCACGCGTAATGCGTTAAACGACTTCGACACTGAAGTTATATGTAACGTTCTTGCAGAAAATCCTAAGAAATTTTAGTCAATGGTAATCGAATCGAAATCATATGCTGAGACGCTCTGTGATCGTAAAGGCGTTGAAACAGAGGATGACACATAGAAGCCCGAAATACTAGATGTCTCAAAGCTGTTTCACAAAGGAATATTGCACTGTAATTCTTCCTCTAAATCAGGGGTGTCCAACTAAATTTCGGCGAGGGCCACATTACCAACTTTCACCACTGTGGCGGGCCAGACAAAAGAAAATTGATAAGGCATCAATTAATAAACCAGTGGAAAATAAACACTGTTTTTCTAGGTAGGTGGGCAGGAAGTATTAATAACATATAATAAAATTCAAAGAAACATAATATTATTGAAAAAATGAAAAAGGAAAACTAATGAGACTTTTTTTTTCTTTGGTGAGTTCCTCGATATTTGGTTATATGTAGAAGTTCGGAGAATTCCGCTGAGATGGCCATAGGACTGGCTATCGAAGATCTCATTTTAGATTTTCATTTATATTATCGTAAGTCTTGTTCGTCGATCAAAAACCACTATGAAATGTTGATAAATTAGTAGTGGAGACGCGTAATCGGTATCTAAGAAACTTACGTTATTATAAAATTACTTTTTTCATAACCCCACGAGCGTCAGAGGGGAACAGATTTAAGTATAATATGACATCACTTAACAAGTTTACAGTGTTCTATCAGCTTCCGAACAAACCCGGAAATATTGGTAACACAAGCCCAGCAATTCAGCTCGTGTACGACCCCACTGTTAAGTAGATACACATTACAGTGGGTCCAAACAGAAATTTAACCGTATGTAACATATTTTTCTGTGCAACTCTTCGTCCGTTTTGGTAGAACCAAACCTACTTGAAATTGATTGAATTGGTGTGAGCTGGTTTGAAGTAAATTGAATCGTGTTGTAAAGCCTCCATAATATGCCTCTCCCCTTCTAAAATGTTCAAATGTTTGTTAAGCTTATGGAACTTAACTACGGGGTCATCAGTCCGTAACTTACAAACTACTTATGAACTACTTACGAACTAGGACGGCACAAATATCCATGCCCGAGGGGGGATTCGAGCCCCCGACCGTAGTGGCCGTGCTGACCGTGACTGGAGCGCCTCAGTCCCCTCGGCCACCGCGGCCGGCTCTCCCCTTCTCCCCACTCGTGAGATGGCACTATAAGTAACATTGGCTGGAAGAATGGTGTTAGTCGCAGACTGTAAAATCATGTAGGACGTCCACTACAGTGGAGTATGTGACTCCTTCATTTTATTGAGCTTGTACCTGTAAGTGTTAACTTCTCGACTGTTACCGCGAAAAAAATTCTTGTATTGAAAACAACACTGTCAGGAGTGTCTGTTTCCACGCCGCCCGCTCTGGTTAAGGGCGTATTTGTCCTATGTCATTCTTATAATGACAACAGACAAATGTTCCACACTAAAACGTTCCGAAGAAATAAAATTAAATTGGACCCATCCTAATATCCACTTGTCCACACATACAGCCATGCCGGCCGCGGTGGCCGAGGTGACTGAGGCGCTCCAGTCACGGTCAGCACGGCCACTACGGTCGGGGGTTCGAATCCCCCCTCGGGCATGGATATTTGTGCCGTCCTTAGTCTTAGTTCATAAGTAGTTTGTAAGTTTAGGGACTGATGACCCCGTAATTAAGTCCCATAAGCTTAACAAACATTTGAACATTTTTAACATACAGCCACCCACAGTCAACCACACGTGCGACTCGCCTTCGGAAATAGTACGTTGACTGACTGAAATTATTAGGGAAATAATGTACAGTTACATACCTTTAATAAACCGCCCGCGAACAGTAACGCCCAGCCACTGCAACAGCAGAGTGTCTACCGTGCGTCACACTGACTGACACTGAAAACAAGACAGCGAGTGACTGCGGCAAGAGGGCGCATTGGCTCGTCTCCTGTGCAGCCAGTGTGCATGCGCGTCACACGTGTCTACGAATCCCCCATAATGCTGCCGGTCACCGTGAAAACGGCGCGGCATGTCACACGGCTGCCGGAGAAGAGTGACATGGGGCGCTCTAGAGGAGAACCGTGAGGCGAGAACAGTGGTATAAGAGGGTAGCCCGTGGGTTAGCTGGTAGGCGACCACCTTGTCGCCCGATATGTTAACTTACGCTCGAGTCCAAGGACGATGCAGGTTAATTTCAAATCATTGTCCTCACTTTACACTTTGGCTGGAAAAAAAAAAAAACTCCCTACTTCGTCATGCTATGGCGGGCTGGATTTAACAGCGCCGCGGGCCACATTATGGCCCGTGGACCGTATGTTGCACAGCCCTGCTCTAAATCGTCGCGCGGACAACAAAATGGCAGATATCTGAATCAATAACAGAGGGATAGAGAAGCAATTGAAGTAGCTCAACAGAGAAAAAGTCGCTGGACCTGATGATATAGTAATTCGATTTTACACAGAGTGTGTGAAGGAAGTTGCCCCCTTCTAGCAGCCATAGACTTACTAAATAAAAACTAGACCGCTCGCTGGCGCTAGCGTCGCGTCCCCACATTGAACGTGACAGATGCCGCAATTTGCAGGGCAATAGTCCGTAAGAATGGTTCGTTCGTGTGCTGGTTTTAATCGTAACAGTGAGAACGGAAGCAAAGATGAAGACGGGAACAATGTTATATTTCGCAGATCAGTCATTACTTGTATACCGTGTAGTATTTTCACGGCGAAAGAAGAAATCGTGGCCGGCCGCGGTGGCCGAGGTGACTGAGGCGACTGAGGCGCTCCAGTCACGGTCTGCACGGCCACTACGGTCGGGGATTCGAATCCCCCCTCGGGCATGGATATTTGTGCCGTCCTAGTTCGTAAGTAGTTCATAAGTAGTTTGTAAGTTTAGGGACTGATGACCCCGTAGTTAAGTCCCATAAGCTTAACAAACATTTGAAGAAATCGTGAGCGTATGTTTTTGTTTAGGTTTCCTCTTACAAATGATTCTCTAAATCTGAGAAACGTACTTTGGTGCATGTCAAGCAGTTATATTTTATTTGCATATAAATCACTCAAAAATAATAATTTGAGCTGAATGAATAACTGGGTGTATAAGAGGTATTTATCGCATATAAGTATGATGCAGAAGTAGGTCGAATAATTGCTTTTAGACACTTAACAGGTGGTAATTGTTCGTAAATGGTCAGTACTTGATCGAATGTTGCATACTCAACCACTTTGAGAAGTACTATCTCTGTTAAAAAGTAATGTGCGAATGAAATTCGTATTTAAAATCTTATGAGTTATTACAATCATTCATACCCAAATTCGAGAAATTTTAAAGAAAAATTCTATGTAATATGGGAAGGAATGTAGACAAAAATGTAATGTACAAAAATAAGCGTGCAAAACGTACAGAGTAGTCGGCGAAAAGTAAACAGGACCTGACAGAAAATTACGCCAATTAAAAAATAATCGCACTCTCTGCTACTTTACAAGTTTCATGGAATCATCTTATGCAAATATCTCGATGAAAAGTCGCTCCACCTTATCAGACAAGAGCCTTACATTCTTAAATTTCGTATCTCTTTGCAGACGTTATTTCGAAAATTAAGAAACTTCATTCATTTAAGAATACTTTTTAAACAGACGGCAATAATCAGTATTTTTTTAAAAACCAACATGCGTTTATTTTGTGCGTTATTTCGCTCTTGTTGCGTCTCATACACTTCAGATCACAACCCCAGTACTAGGATTGTTCCCTGCAAATGGCGGCGATCAGCTGCTTCAATTCGGGGACAGTTGCGTCGCTTCTCCGCTACGGTGTGCTAGGGGCTTGTTAGTAGCAGTTCACCGTAGGTCTCTACTCTATAGGTGTGAAGCGTTTCCAAGAAGGGTCGCCGAACAGATTAACATGATTTTTATGTTCGATTATTATGACTATCAACTGAAACCCAGCTCGCGCAATTCGTCCACAAGCTTCAGAAAATAGTAGCTAGAGGCTCCCAGGTAGATACCACGTTTGTTGATTTCCGCAAGACGTTCCATGCGGTTCCGAACAGTCACCAAATGAACAAAACGAGAGCGAGTGGAATATCAGACCAACTGAGTGCTTCTATTGAAATTTTCTAGCTAACATAATGCAGCATGTCATTCTCAACGGGGAGAACTCTTCTGACGTTCTTCAAAGAAGTGTTATAAGACCATTGCTTTTTACAATTTATACAAATGCACTCGTAGATAGCATCGGAAGTTCAATAAAGCTTTATGTGCATGATGCTATAGTTCAGGGGCGGCCACTGTCCGCAACTTTGGGAGCCGCAAACTTACGGAGCTGTTCAGAAGGGAGCCACACGTTTCATCAGAGTATGTTGTTGTTATGGTCTTCAGTCCGGAGACTGGTTTGATGCAGCTCTCCACCCTACTCTATCCTGAGCAAGCCTCTTCATCTCCTCATAAGAAAGGCAAACCACATCCACTTGAATCTGCTTACTATACGCGTCTCTTGGCCTCCCTCTGCGATTTTTACCCCAAACACTTCCCTCCAATGCTAAATTTACGATTCCTCGAAGTCTAAGAATGTGTCCTACCAAGCGATCCCTTCTTTTAGTTAGGGTATGCAAAAAATTCCTTTTCTCACCAATTCTGTTCAGTACCTCTTCATTAGTTATGTAATCTACCCACCTAATCTTCAGCATTCTTCTGTAACACCGCATTTCAAAAGCCTCTATTCTCTTCCTGTCCGCACTGCTTATCGTCCATGTTTCACTCCCGTACAAGGCAACACTCCACACAAATGCCTTCAGAAAAGACTTCCTTACACTTAAATTAATATTCGATGTTAGCAAATTTCTCTTTTTCAAAAATGCTTTTCTTCCCATTGCCATTCTGAATTTTACATCCTCTGTACTGCGACCATCGCATGTTATTTTACTACCCAAGTAACAAAACTCATATACCACCATTGTTTTGTTACCTAATCTAATTCCTTCAGCATCACCTGATTTTCTAAGACCGCATTCCATTATTTTTGTTTTGCTATTGTTAATATTCATTTTATACGCTCTCAACAGTGTCCATTCCATTCAACTGCTCTTCCAGGTCCTTTGCTGTCTCTGACAGAATTAAAATGTCATCAGCAAAACGCAATGTTTTTATTTCTTCCCCCTGAACTTTAATCCCTATTCCAAAATTTTCCTTGCTTTCCTTCACCGCCTGCTCAATGTACAAATTGAATAACATCGGAGAAAGGCTACAACCCTGTCTTACTCCCTTCCCAACTGATGCTTCCCTTTCATGCCCTTCGAGTCTAATAACTGCGGTCTGGCTTTTGTACAAGTTGTAGATAACTCTCCTTTCACTGTATTTTATCCCAGCTGACTTCAGAATTTGAAAGAGTGTAGTCCAGTCAACATTGTCAAACGCTTTCTCCAAATCTACAAAGGCTAAAAATGTAGGTTTGCCTTTCCTTAATCTATCTTCTAAGATAAGACGTAAGGTAAGTATTGTCTCCCGGGTTCCTACGTTCCTCCTGAATCCAAACTGATCTTCCCCTAGGTCAGCTTCTACCAGCTTTTCCATTCTCCTGTAGATAATTCGTGTTAAAATTTTGCAACCATGACTTATCAAACTGATGGTTCTGTAATTTTCACACCTGTCTGCACCTGATTTCTTTGGAATGGGGATTAGTACATTTTTCTTAAAGTCTGAGGGTACTTCGCCTGTCTCATACATCCTACACACCAGTTCAAATAGTTTTGTCATGGCTGGCTCTCCCAGAGACTTTAGTAGCTCTGAGGGTATGTCATCTACTCCTGGGGCCTTGTTCCGACCTAGGTCTTTCAGGGCTCTGTCAAATTCATCTCTTAGTATAATATCTCCTATTTCATCTTGATCTACTTCCTCTTCCCTTTCTACAACATCGTCTCTAAGTTCATTTCCTTTGTAGAGGTGCCCTATGTACTCTTTCCACCTTTCAGCTTTCCCTTCTTTGCTGAGAACTGGTTTCCCATCTGAGTTCTTGATATTCGTAGAATTGCTTTTCTTGTCCCCAAATGTCTCTTTGATTTTCCTGTAGGCGGTATCTACTTTTCCCCTTCTTATACATTCTTCTACAGATTTGCATTTGGCTTCTAGCCACTCCTTCTTAGCCATTTTACACTTCCTATCAATCTCATTTCTTAGTCGTCTGTACTCCATTTTGTCTGTTTCATTTACTGCATTTTTATATTTTCTCTTTTCATCAATTAAATTTAGTATTTCCTGTGTTATCCAAGGATTTTTTGTAGGTCTTGCCTTTCTACCTATTTTGTCCTCTGCTGTCTTCACTATTTCATCTCTCAATGCTACCCATTCCTCTTCTACGGTTTTATTTCCCCCTGTTTCTGTCAATTGATGCCTAAATCTCCCTCTGAAATTCTCCAGAACTTCCCGTTCCTTCAATTTATCTAGGTCCCATCTCCTTATTTTCCTACCTTTCTGCAGTTTTTTCAGTTTCAGCCTACAGTTCATGACTAACAAGTTGTGGTCAGAGTCTCTATCTGCCCCTGGGTATGTCTTGCAGTTTATAACCTGGTTCCGGAATCTATGTTTTACCATTATAAAATCTATCTGATACCTTCCGGTGTCTCCTGGTCTCTTCCAAGTATACAACCTTCTTTTGTGATTCTTAAACCACGTGTTTGTTACGATTAAATCATGTTCCGTGCAAAATTCTACCAGGCGACTTCCTCTTTCATTCCTTCTGCCCAGTCCATATTCACCTATTATTTTTCCTTCTCTTCCTTTTCCTACTACCGAATTCCAGTCTCCCATTACAATTAAGTTTTCCTCTCCCTTAACTGTCTGAATAATTTCCTTTAGCTCCTCATATATTTCTTCGATCTCCTCATCATCAGCAGAGCTAGTTGGCATATAAACCTGTACTACTGTTGTCGATGTTGGCTTCGTATCTATCTTGACAATGATAATGCGATCACTGTGCTGCTCATAGTAGTTTACCCGCATTCCTATTTTCTTATTCATTATTAGTCCTACTCCTGTGATACCCCCAACTGATTTTGTATTTATAATCCTGTACTCACCTGACCAGAAATCCTGTTCATCCTGCCACCGAACTTCACTAATCCCCACTATATCTAACTTCAACCTATCCATTTCCCTTTTTAAATTTTCTAATTTTCCTACCCGATTAAGAGATCTAACATTCCACGCTCCGATCCGTAGAATGCCAGTATTGTCTTTCCTGATGATCACATCCTCCTGAGTAGTCCCCGCCCGGAGATCCGAATGGAGGACTATTTTACCTCCGGAATATTTTACCCGAGAGGATGCCATCATCATATGTTCATACAGTAGAGCTACATGTCCTCGGGAAAAATAACGGCTGTAGTTTCCCCTTGCTTTCAGCCGTTCGCAGTAACCGTGTGGCAAAGCCACATTAGCTGATGTTACAAGGCCAGCTCAGTCAATCATCCAGACTGTTGTCCCTGTAACTACTGAAAAGGCTGCTGCCCCTCTTCAGGAACCACACGTTTGTCTGGCCTCTCCACAGATACCCCTCCGTTGTGGTTGCACCTACGGTATGGCTATCTGCATCGTTGAGGCACACAAGCCACCCCACCTCGGCAATGTCTGTGGTTCATGGGGGTGGCATCAGAGTATAACCCTACAATATAAAAATCCTATATTTGGTGTCCTGTATGTTTTGTTAAAAAAAAAACATAGTTTTCGATGTTTTGTGTAATTATTGACTGAATTTAAAAATTTTAAATACAATTGAAATCTGCTCTTTAAGAGAGAAAATGTTATGTATAATTTAACACGATAAGACAAGTACTGGGTGTTTTAATTACGTAGGCTTCCGCGGCCAGAGTCAGATGACATTAAAGTTTTCTGGGTGTTGTACCGCGTCGTGATGTAAGAAGGCTATTACTTAAATAACCGACGTTTCGGCCAACGTTACAGTGGCCTTCATCTGGGTATACTGATGTGAGCTGGTTGTTACTACACTTTATATTACTTTCATTTAGACATTACGTCATAATTTTTAAAAATAAGTGATGTTATTGGTGAATTTTTGGCGGAAGAATGGAACTTTATTATGATAGGATGCTGAGGTGGAGGGAGTGGAGGTTAGCCGTTACTTCTTGCATAGCGAGACATGATTGGTGGTCATCGGCGAATGGGGTGAGGGCTTCCGTTTCTCTCCTGCTGGCCGTGGGCCGCGCGGCGGCAGTTGCTTACTAGTGACGCTCGCGTGTTATGTTGTCAGTGCGGCCTATTTCGCTGTGATGGCTGGTAGCCAAGAGGGGGCAAGCCTGTGTCCATCTTCTCCATTCATGTTATTAGGGTGTTTTACAATTTCGATGGTTTTCCTTATAGTGCGTTTAACCATCCCTGGTTGCTTGGCGAATATTCTGGCATCGTTAAATTTTATGTTCTTACTGCAATCTTGCTGGTGTTCGGCTAATGCAGATTTATTGTGTTGACCTAATCGAATGTAGCGTTCATGTTCGCGTATGCGTGTTGCCACTGCCCTCCCTGTCTCACCTATGTATACTCCCCCACACTCGCATTCCACCTTGTATACTCCTGATGCGTGTAGTAACTCTATGTTGTCCTTTGTTGAACCATGTACATCCTTAGAGGCACTACGCGCATCAGGAATATACAAGGTGGAATGCGAGTGTGGGGGAGTATACATAGGTGAGACACGGAGGGCTGTGGCAACACGCATACGCGAACATGAACGCTACATTCGATTAGGTCAACACAATAAATCTGCAGTAGCCGAACACCAGCAAGATTGCAGCAAAAAGATAAAATTTAACGATGCCAGAATACTCGCCAAGCAACCAGGGATGGTTAAACGCAAGATAAGGGAAGCCATCGAAATTGTAAAACACCTTAATAACATGAATGGAGAAGATGGACTCAGGCTTGCCCCCTCTTGGCTACCAGCCATCACAGCGTCACTAGTAAGCAACTGCCGCCGCGCGGCCCATGGCCAGCAGGAGAGAAACGGAAGCCCTCACCCCATTCGCCGATGAACACCAATCATGTCTCGCTATGCAAGAAGTAACGGCTAACCCCCACTCCCTCCACCTCAGCATCCTATCATAATAAAGTTCCATTCTTCCGCCAAAAATTCACCAATAACATCACTTATTTTTAAAAATTATGACGTAATGTCTAAATGAAAGTAATATAAAGTGTAGTAACAACCAGCTCACATCAGTATACCCAGATGAAGGCCACTGTAACGTTGGCCGAAACGTCGGTTATTTAAGTAATAGCCTTCTTACATCATTACGCGGTACAACACCCAGAAAACTTTTATGTCATACTGAGTGTTTGTCTTGAAGCAGTCAGCATTCACATATTCCAATTTTGCACATCCATTACTCGAAAATGATAACACTTTGCGACTTGCAATATGCTTAAAACATAATTTCAAACATTTACGAAAGTTAATCTGGCAGTTATGTGGTCACGTTTGATCACCTGCCAAGACGTGTACATTCATAACTTATTAACTACTGCCTCGACTCACCGCAACACATAATGAGAGCATTTATCAACTTCCAACAAACTTTAAGCATAATTCAATCTTTTCCTAAGCCCTATCTCACTTATATGCTTATCGTCAAGAATAACGAAGCTAGAGCGCTGTTATGATTGGCCGGCCGCCGTGGCCGAGGTGACTGAGGCGCTCCAGTCACAGTCAGCACGGCCACTACGGTCGGGGGTTCGAATCCCCCCTCGGGCATGGATATTTGTGCCGTCCTTAGTATTAGCTAGATCATAAGTAGTTTGTAAGTTTAGGGACTGATGACCCCGTAGTTAAGTCCCATAAGCTTAACAAACATTTGAACATTTTGTTATGATTGTCGCACTGAACTGGTGCATTGGAAAGAGCACTTTACAAAGTCGCGCTACACTTTCTCTCTCTCTTTATTTATTTATTTTTATTTTTCCTCGTTATTTTTGGTGACGGTAAAGAGCACATGACCGTCCCAGGCCGGTGCTTTATACTGGTAATAATATCAAGGCAATTTTTTACTTACGGTTCGCCGGGGTACTGTGACTATGTTGGCAACGACCGTTTAATTCTGTTTGAGAACGCAACCACATAAAATTAGGGGCTTTTTGTGTGTGATGACGATTAAGTAAATAATTAATGCTGTTCCTAGGCTATAGTTGACACGTTTTTGTGTGTATCCTTGTCCTCTCAGTAAATAAATTATTCTTGTAAATTGAATGTCCAATAGCCAACAGTAGCACACTACGCCGATGCAGCCGTAAGTAACTTTCACTACAATCAACGAAGAAACAGCAGTGTTTTCTTTTGCTGTGAGCTGTTTAAAATCTGCCTGATAATTGGTGCGTGGAGTGCGGACAAGTTCACATAAATGTTCAATAGATAGTACACATCAGTATTTAGATTTGATAAGTGTTCCCATAAATAGAGATTAGTGTCTTGGCACACTCTTTTGTTATAGGATATTTTTCTTCTGGAACTATCTTCCAAAACACTACAGTTCAATAACCGCTACGTTTCAGACTCTTTAGTCCTTCGTCCTCTTGAACTTCCAGTAGTTCCAACTCTACAGTTTGCTGAATCTTTAATGATTCGTGGTGAAACGGGACAGCCATCCTCTACGGTATGAACAGAGAAAGAATTTTCCAGAAATGAAAATGAAGGTTTAAGAGTCGTCAAATCACTAAACATGACATTTATGTCTACGAGAAGGGCATACAGTCAACTTAAATAATCTTGTATTTTCACCTGAACTAGACGAACGCTTTCAGAAATGTTCTTTAGACATATGAAAAGAGCAAATGTTTTAGTATCAAAGTCTTTGTGAAAGAGTCTTAATTTGTCACGACAGCTGACCTGCGCTTAATCATAAATAAGTTTAACTCTTTCTTGTAATGATTTGTTTAGTTTTTGTAAATGAACAACATCAGTGAAGAAGGCCTTATCTAACAACCACTGTGGCTCAATGAGTTGGGGAAGACGCGGTGCCGGCCGCGGTGGCCGAAGAGACTGAGGCGCTCCAGTCACGGACTGCACGGCCACTACGGTCGGGGTTCGAATCCCCCCTCGGGCATGGATATTGGTGCCGTCCTTAGTATTAGCTAGTTCATAAGTAGTTTGTAAGTTTAGGGACTGATGACCCCGTAGCTAAGTCCCATAAGCTATACAAACATTTGAACATTTGAAGACGCGGTGGAGTAGCCGAGCGGTCCAAGGCGCCTCGCTGCGGAGCGCGAGATTCCTCGCCGTCGGAGGTTCGAGTCCTCGCTGGGGCGTGTGTGTGTGTGTGTGTGTGTGTGTGTGTGTGTGTGTGTGTGTGTGTGTGTGTGTGTGTGTTTGGGTGGGCAAGTGTTGTCCTTAGGTTAGTTTACCTTAGTTTAAGTAGTTTGTAGGCTACGGACTGATGACCACGCAATTTGGTCCGATAGATTTAAAAAAGGTTTGAACATTTTTGAAGTTGGGGAAGATCTTTCTTTTTCCTGTAAAAATTGCTTGATTGGATCTAGTAACTGGCAAAATCTGTGTAGAACATTATCTACTGATACCCATCTCACTAAGCAATATCAAGACACGTTATCAGGATGGTCGTCATTGCTGATTTCTTCTACGTAGAATTTGAACTTCCAGTGTGTTCTGGCATTCGAACGAATGAAGCTCACAATTTTCAGTACCAGTTGCATAACATGTGGATGTTGTAAATATTTAGATGCTAAATGATCTCTGTGACTAACACAGTGTACAGGTAGGAATTCAGGGTATGAAGTGTCAGCCTTTAAAAGCCCCATAAAGTCTTGATTATTACCAGTCATAGACGATGCACTATCAATATCAATACTGGCAATCTTCCCAGTAGGCACTGAATATTTCATTAAAACACCGTTCAGAGCTTCTTGAATGCCACAACCTCGAGTAGTGTCCGTAAAGGTAACATGTTCTAAGAGCTCTTCCACCACCTGCAAGACATTTGATACACACTTCACGAATATGACAAGTTGAAGTTTATCGTCGATTTCAGTAGACTGGTCTAAAGATAGACTCATTGCTGAACATTCTCTTATATATTTCTGCAAAATTACTAATAGCAGATACCCTCCTCTCTATTGTATATCTAGACGCGGACATTTGGTCAACTAGTTTTTGTAGTTTCTTGTTTTCGAGGTCTAAAATAGAAACAACTTGTACAATAGTTCTTCTCAAACACCCCTTCGTGTAAGGAGTTTTTGATTTTGCACTGTTAAAAGCCAAGACAAAGCCAGCTTCGGATGTTATATCTGCATCCCTGATAAACATGGTCATAACTCTACTCTGTGCTGGACGTTTCTCCTTTAATGATAACAATTTAGTTTTCCTCGACTGAGAGCCAATAGCAAATTCTTTCCTGAAACCACCATGGTTAGTGTGGTGATAGCGGTTGAGGTTACTGTCTTCGTACTGTGACAATGCCATTTGACACAAAAGACACATTGGTTTACCGTTTCGCTCTACATAACCGAATTGTTCCTCACACTATTATTTGCGCTTCTTACACAACATTGTAACTGTTAGGATACCAACAAAAAACACAAGTTTACTTAAACACTGTTGCTGCAGAGAGAAAAGTAATCGTTCTGTTACCAAAAGGCGTTTTCCGGAAGATATGTCGCATGTAAACGTAGTGATTGTTGTCTGCTACCTTACTTCGTTGTACTTCCTTGCATTTCGTACTGTTTCATTTTCTAGCGATACCTGTTTGCAATTTTCTCAGTCAGGACCTTCATGAAAGATGTCAGACGCTTTCAGTTTCGTTTATTATCAACATTAAGCGCATTTTTACTTGCGCGCTTGACTTGTGCTTCCGCTGTAGCGT
This sequence comes from Locusta migratoria, assembly GCA_026315105.1. Lineage (NCBI taxonomy): Eukaryota > Metazoa > Arthropoda > Insecta > Orthoptera > Acrididae > Locusta > Locusta migratoria. Next base: position 477,989,133 of record CM048755.1, on the reverse strand, counting down.
GAAGCGCGGTGTGTGGAGCGAGACAGGCAGTGCGATCTGTGTGGGTCACCAGGCTCCCTCCGCTCCCGCTACCACCTTCATAAATCAACCAGCTCACAACAGTTATCACCGTGGAGGGGAGATGTCACTACGGGCATCTGCTGTACTTCTATTTGAAGCCGGTCGGCAGCCATGTTTGTTTGTTCAAACGACTCACAGGCCCGAGTAGAACGTGATTCAAAATGTTCAAATGTTTGTATAGCTTATGGGACTTAACTACGGGGTCATCAGTCCCTAAACTTACAAACTACTTATGAACTAGCTAACACTAAGGACGGCACAAATATCCATGCCCGAGGGGGGATTCGAATCCCCTACCGTAGTGGCCGTGCAGACCGTGACTGACGCGCCACAGTCCCTTCGGCCACCGCGGCCGGCAAAGGAACGTGATTCAACTTAATAGTGGTGTCAAAACGGTTAGTACAACCATAAACAACGCGCACACGCATTATCAATTACAAATCTTCGACAACTCTACACAGCAGCTCAACAGAAAACTAATGTTATGAACAAACTGTAACGACGGAGCTAGGTTTAGTCAGCTTCAAGTATGGCTTGAAGTTTGTGACGTCATGACCTCTCCCCTCTTTTACCTCCGTGGTTATCACACTACTGACTGCCTCATTTCGCTCAGTGCAATTACAACGCTGGCGCGATGCTTCACTGCCAAAAGCATAAGAAAGTTCCTCAGTTGTAGGTCTGAGCAAAGAAGCTTATTGGTCATGAACTGTAGGCTGAAACTGAAAAAACTGCAGAAAGGTAGGAAAATAAGGAGATGGAACCTCGATAAATTAAAGGAACTTGAAGTTCTTGAAAATTTCAGACGAAGAGATTTAGGCAACAATGGACAGAAACAGGGGAAAATAAAAGAGTAGAGGAGGAATGGGTAGCATTGAGATTTGAAATAGTGAAGCCAGCATAGGACCAAATCGGTAGAAAGGTAAGACCTACAAAAAATTCTTGGACCTCACAGGAAATACAAAATTTAATTGATGAAAGGAGAAAATATAAAACTGCAATAAATGAAACAGGTAAAGTGGGGTACAAAAGACTGAGAAATGAGATTGATAGGAAGTGCAAAATAGCTAAGCAGGAGTGGCTAGAACGCAAGTGCAAGTCTGTAGAAGAATGCATAGCTAGGGGAAAAATAAATACCGCATATACAAATAAAAGATACATTTGGAGACAAGAAAAGCAGTTGCATGAATATAAAGAACTCAGATGGAAAAACAGTTCTCAGCAAAGAAGGGAAAGCTAAAAGGTGGAATGTGTATATAGAGGGGCCTTACAAAGGAAATGAACTTCAAGACAATAGGGAAGAGGAAGCAGATGAAGATGAAATAACAGGTACTATACTGAGAGATGATTTTGACAGAGTACTGAAAAACCAATTTGAAACAAGACCCCTGGGGTGGACAACATTCCCTCAGAACTACTAAAGTCTCTGGGAGAGCCATCCATGACAAAACTATTTTACCTGGTGAGTAAGATGTATGAGACAGGGGAAATACCGTCAGACTTTAACAAAAATGTAATAATCCCCATTCCAAAGATAACAAGCGCAGACAGGTGTGAAAATTACAGGACCATAAGTTTAATAAGTCATGGTTGTAAAATTTCAACATGAATTACTTACAGAAGGATGGAAAAGCTGGTGGAAGCCGACCTCGGGGAATATCAGTTTGGATTCAGGAGAAGTGCAGGAACACGGGAGGCAATATTAACATTACGGCTTATCTTAGAAGCTCGATTAAGGAAAGGCAAACGTATATTTCTAGCTTTTGTAGATTTGGAGAAATCTTTTGACAATGTTTATTGGAATACACTCTTTCAGATTCTGAAATCAGCAGGAGTAAAATATAGGTAACGGAAGGTTATTTACAAATTGTACAAAAACCAGACAGCAATTATCAGAGTTGAAGAGCATGAAAGGGATGCCGAGATTCTGAAGGGAGTAAGACAGGGTTGTGGCCTTTGTCCGATGTTATTCAATTTGTACATTGAGCAAGCTATAAAGGAAAGCAGGGAGAAATTTGGAGAAGGAATTAAAGTTCAGGGTGAAGAAATAAAAACATTGCGTTTTGCCGATGACATTGTAATTATGTTAGAAACAGCGAAAGACCTGGAGCAGCAGTTGAACTGAATGGACAGTGTGTTGAATGCTGCGTATAAGATGAATATTAACAAGAGCAAAACAAAGGTAATGGAGTGCAGTCTAAGAAACTCATGCGATGCTGAAGGAATTAGATTATGTAACGAAATAATAAAGATGGCAGATGAGTTTTGTTACTTGGGCAGTACAATAACATATGATGGTGGCAGTGCAGAGGATATAAAATGCAGAATGGCAATGGGAAGAAAAGTATTTTTTTTTAAAAAGAGACATTTGTTGACATCGAATATGTAGGCGTAAGGAAGTCCTTTCTTAAGTCATTTGTGTGGACTGTTGCCTTGTATGGGAGTGAAACATGGATGATAAACAGTGCGGACAGGAAGAGGATAGAGGCTTTAGTAATGTGTTATTAGAGAAGAATACTGAAAATTAGGTGGGTGGATCGCGTAACTAACTAATGAGGAGGTACTGAACAGAATTGGGGGGAAAAGGAATTTCTGGCATTCCTTGACTAAAAGAAGGGATCTATTGGTAGGACACAGTCTTAGACATAAAGGAATCGTAAATTTAGCATTGGAGGGAAGTGTCTGGGGTAAAAATCACAGAGGGAGACCATGAGATGAATACAATGAGCAGATTCAAATGGATGTAGGGTGCCGTTCTTAAGAGGAGATGGAGAGGCTTGCTCAGGATAGAGAAGGATGGAGAGCTGCATCAAACCAGTCTCCGGACTGAAGACCACAACAATCAACCAACCAACCACAACAACAACACTCATCGGCGATCAGATGGCGCTCAGACGCCCTGCTTGTGCTCCCCGTATTTGGACTCTGCAAACAGTAACTGTAGTGAGTTCATAGGTGAACAGTGTTTGTTCAAATGTTTGTTAAGCTTATGGAACATAACGGCGGGGTCATCAGTCCCTAAACTTACAAACTACTTACGAACTACTTATGAACTAACTTATAGTAAAGACAGCACAAACATCCATGCCCGAGGGGGGATGCGAACCCCCGACGGGGAACGGCCTCGCGCATCGGAGCATACAGCCTCTATGCGCTCGGCCACTCCGCTGCGGCGAACAGTGTTTGCAACATTTATTCTAAGGTGCATCCATACCACACCGACGAGTGTACTCTGCTGTTCAACAAGTTGAGCAGTTTGAAATGGGTCGCACTGTGCGCCTGCAGGAAGTTGCATGTGCGTATCGAATGTTTATAAACCCAAGGGACCAAACTGCTTAGGTCAACGGTCGCTATACTTACAAACTACTTAAACTAACTTATACTAAGGACAACTCACACAGCCATGTCTGGAGGAGGTCTGGAACCTCCACCGGGAGGTTCCATGATAGGACGCTCAAGACCACGCAGGCGTTCCCGCGCGGCACGGACGTATCGAGAGAATGCAGTACATCTTGGGCACTGTGTAGTTGGTGTGTCTGCTTTCAATGGTGGTCTGTAGAGTGGAGTCTGGACAGTTACAGACGCACGTCAAGATTGTAGCAGTAGCGGTGGCCGAACGAATATCATCTAGGGAGGCAATCAGGGCTCATGTTGCATCTTCAGGGACCACTGGAACCACAACACGACAGATGGCCAACAAAGAGTAAAACAATAACACCAGTAAACGTGATTACGCGACACAAGAAAGAGAGCAACATCGCAGCTCTAAAATGACATGCTGTAAAATGTTTTCGAAACTAGAATAACGGAGATGGATCAAGATTGGATGTGCCAGAGATCGTACAGCACGACAGTGTCATCAAGGTCTTCAAGAAGCGTGCGAGGAATCGGCATTGCTGTACAGAACAATGGCACGTTGGGTAAAGACCTTCAACGAAGGTCGGCAAACTATTGCAGAAATGCATGGGGCAGGTCGTCTTAGCATCTCTGAAGAAGTAATGCATACTGTTGCCACGTTAGTGGACAGTGCTTTTTTTGATAGTCGAAAGTGCGTCAGAGCTCCAGTATGGTGAAAGTTATGGCAATTCTCGTGTACGACTCTGGAGGTTTTATCCTAACGCATTACGTTCCGCCACGGCAATTACAGTATTACTGTATTACAGTATTACTGTTCGTTTTTGGAGTATCACCTGCCACCAGCTTTGCGAAAGAAGCGGCAACACTTTTTCGCGACCCACCCATCATATTGCACGACAATGCGCGGGCGCATACAGCGCAAGGTGTGGCTGCTCTGTTCGGTCGATGGCACTGGGAAGTACAGTACTATCGACCATACTTCCCGGACTTAAGTCCTTGTGACTTTGATTCGATTCCGAAGATGACCGAAGTAGACCGCTCCATTCGCACCATGTTCAAATGTTTGTAAATCTATCGGACCAAACTGCGTGTTCATCAGTCCGTAGCTTACAAACTACTTAAACCTAGGTAAACTAACCTAAGAACAACACACACACCCATGCCCCAGGGAGGACTCGAACCTCCACGGCGAGCAAGCGCACGCTCCGCAGCGAGACGCTTTAGACCGCTCGGCTACTCCACCGCGGCTTCGCACCATGAACAGAACAGACTCTGCTAACGGTATACTACCCCTTTCACGTCGTTGGCAACGGGTTCTGCACGACGCTGGTGACTAGTATGGACAGCAACAGATGCAAAGATATAATGCTTTTGTATCGGTTGTAAATAAATAGTTAAGTTCCAACCCTCGCGTATTTCTGTGATTTTCTTATTGCTATTTTTTGTTTTGTTTATTTCTTTAGTGTGTATGTTATCACTTTCACTGGGACTACGACTTCATTCTCTTTCCTTCCTTAAAGGGATCGTATTCATCGCTTTTTCAAGTGTACCAAAATAGACAGCCTGCATTTGAGAAGGATTAGCGAACTGAGGAGAACAGATCAGTATTGAGATCCAGACGCCGTGGGGGAAAGCGGCATGTTGTTACGGCATGTTCGATCGTTAAAAGTTATGCTTTGACCTCTATTGTTTGTGTGTCTGTAGCAGAATGTTATCACATGTTTGCGAGTGCTATTTTATAGCTCGTCGCATTCCTCGACTCGAGTAGCATAACGCGACAAAAGCGACTGTGACTTAAGCCTTGTTTCTAACCGACGTGCGGACGAGGCGTAAAGTTGCTGTGTCACGGCGCGGCGCCCCCATAACGGAAGTCAGCAGCCACCCTGGGCGGCTTATCGGGCAGCTGAATGCGTCGAGCATTCCACAGTTCTCGGAACTGCTGCCGCACGCCGCGACCGAGCGCACAAACCGCCGAGTTTGCACCAGTTATCTCCCCTCGCGTAAAAAAGTTACGGTCCAGTTTCTGGAAGGACTCGATAAGCAGGTAGCCACCAGCTTCCGTTCAAAAGAAAATATGCGCTACCGCACCATTATCAGAATGTCTGAATCTATACGTGCAGTAAAAGTAGCTACGCCCCGAGGTTAAAACAGTCAGTTGTAAGCAAACATTAACGCCGTAACCTATTACCCACACGTGTGCGCCATCACAAAAGCCCTCTTGGAGGTATTGCGACGCGAACCGGCATAACGGTGGCGTAACACCGCTCCCTCAAAACTCGCTCGTTAACGCAAGGAAAAAATTTCCACTCGAGCGAGTAGCGAAGTACAAAATGTTCCATGAAAGGGAGTAAATAATTGCACAACTGTTTGCGAAATGGTTCGCACGGGAAATATCATAATTATCTTAGTACGTATGTTGTTGTTGTGGTCTTCAGTCCGCAGACTGGTTTGATGCAGCTCTCCACGCTATCCTGTCCTGTGCAAGTCTCTTCATCTGAGAATACGTTCGGCAACCTACATCCTTTTTAATCTGCTTACTATATTCGTCCCTCGGTCTCCCTCTACGATTTTTACCCCACACGCTTTCTTCTCATGCTAAGTTGACAATTCCTTGATGTCTCAGAATGTGTCCAACCAATCTATCCCTTCTCTTAGTCAGGATATGCCAGAAACTCCTTTTCTCCCCGATTCGGTTAAGCACCTCCTCATTAGTTACGTGATCTACCCATTTTATTTTCATCATTCGTCTGTAGCACCACATTTCAAAAGCTTCTATCATCTTTTTATCTGAAATCCTTGTCATTCACGTTTCACTCCCATACAATGCTACACTCCAGACAAATGCTTTCAGAAAGGACTTCCTAAGATTTAAATTAATATTGGATGTTAACAAGTTTCGCTTCTTTAGAAACGCTTTTCTTCCCATAGCCATTCTACATTTTATATCTTCTTTACTTCGGCCATCAGAAGTTATCTTGCTACCCAAATAACAAAATTCATCTACTACTTTTATTGTCTCATTACCTAATGTAATTCCTTCAGCATCGCCTGATTTTCTGACATTGCATTCCATTACCTTCCTTTTACTCTTGTTAATGTTCATCTTATATCTTCCTTTCAAGACACTGTCCATCCCATTCAATTGCTCTTCCAGATCTTTTGCGGTCTCTGACAGAATTACTATGTCATCGGCTAACCGCAAACTTTTTATTTCTTCTCCCTCCACTTTAATGCCCTCTCCAAATTTCTCCTTCCATTCCTTCACTGCCTGCTCCATGTACATATTGAACAACAGTGGGGAAAGGCTACAACCCTGTCTTACTTCCTTCCCAACCTCTGCGTCCCTTTCTTGCCCTTCGACTCTAATAACCGCTGTCTGGTTTTTGTATAAGTTGAATATAACTCTTCGCTCCCTATATTTTGCCCCTGATACCTTCAGAAATTGGAAGAGTGTATTCCAGTCGACATTGTCAAAAGCTTTCTCCAAATCGACAAACGCTAAAAAGTAGGTTTGCCTTTCCTTAGCCTATCTTCTAAGATAAGTCGTAATGTGAGTATTGCCTCCAGTGTTCCTATATTTCTCATAAATCCAAACTGATCTTCCCCGAGGTTGGATTCCACAAGTTTTTCCATTCGTATGTAAATGATTCGTGTTAGTATTTTGCACCCATGACTTATTAAACTGATAGTTCTGTTGAAGAGCCAGAAATCTACTGCAGTAGGGGGTCCTACAACACTTCCCTGGGGGTCACCAAATATCACTTCTGTTTTACTCGATGATTTTCCATCAGTTGATAGGTACTGCTTCTTTCTGACAGGAAATGACGAATCCAGTCGCAAAACTGAGACGATATTCCACAAGCTTTCGATGTGATTAGAAGCCTTTTGTGAGACACAGTGTTAAAAGCACGCCGGAAATCTAGAAATATGGAATCGATTTGAAATCCCTTGGCAATAGCACTTATTCCTCTATGAAAGTGGCCATGGAGGGCAAAGAAGCAGGACGTAGAATGTTGTCGACGTGCCACAGGGCCGTAAGGTCAACGGCCGTGCAATAGTGAATACCCCGGTTCCCGCCAAATCACCGAAGTTAAGCACCGTCGGACGTGGCCAGTAATTTGATGGGTAACCGTCTGGGTACGTCACGCGCTGTTTACAACTTTCCCTTTGCCTTACGGTAGAGGTACAGGAGAGGTGATCACCAGTCTTTGCACCAATGTCCTGGACTAAATTCCAAACCTCTCCGGAGTGTCTCATGAAGTGAGGGTATGGGTCACTGTTGATGGTGATCCGTCCTTCGGATGGGGACGTTATGCTCGGCGGTCCCCTTGGTGCTTTTCACGAGGAGTAGGTTATATACCGGCACCCAGTTTCAACCTCTCCCTTCTCCCATCATCTCCAACACGAACACTACACTACACACGCACCCATTACAGTCACCTACACTTAACTTAGACACTTCAGCACACAGCTCTCACACTTGGCGAAGGAAAGGTGCTGCGGGCGCGAAGGATAGGGAAAACCTTTCCAATTCGGCGGCTCAACCTGCCCTTGGGGGTCTCCCAGCCATTCATGCCATACGACTTTACTTTATGGCTGTAAGCCGTCTCTAATGACCAAGCTGTCGACGGGACGGTAAACCCTAAGCTCCCTTCTTAGGGCATCAAGCATTTCGCGCATGACATGTTCACGTGTTTGTAAATCTATCGGACCAAACTGGGCCGACCGCGGTGGCCGAGGGGACTGAGGCGCTCCAGTCACGGTCTGCACGGCCACTACGGTCGGGGGTTCGAATCCCCCTCGGGCATGGATATTTGTGCCGTCCTTAGTCTTAGGTAGTTCATAAGTAGTTTGTAAGCTTAGGGACTGATGACCCCGTAGTTAAGTCCCATAAGTTCTACAAACATTTGAACTTTTTTTTTGGACCAACTAACCTAAGGTAAACTAACCTAAGGACAACTCACACACCAATGCCCCAGGGAGGACTCGAACCTCCGACGGCGAGCAACCGCGCGCTCCGCAACGAGGCGCCTTAGACCGCTCGGCTACTCCACACCGCGGATGCCAGACTTACCTATGCAATGAAATGGCGGTCGCATGGCCCTTTCCTCCAGAAATGAGGTAGGCAAGAAGGTAACTGGACCCATCCCTGCCGAAATACCCTCATGGCCTGCAAGTATAAAAGGCCAGAAAACACTCAACAATCTGCGGGCTCATGGCTCAGTCTACGGCAGATTATTTTAGAGTAAACATGTCCTGCGACGCACTTGCAGTTTCAGTGAGTAGAATGGGAAGGAAAATATTACATCTGAAAGGGAGCACCTACGAATTGAAAAGTGGTGTAGCATGATGGACGTGCAATATTTAGGATTGCGGGAGGGTTGTTAAAACTGAGGAGCTGGATGTTACCGAAATAAAGAAAAACACTATCACTCGAAAATACCTTTCAACTTAATTCAAAGGCAATTTTTTTAATCTGAAAAGAAAAGCCGGACAAAATGTTTGTGAGACACCATCAAAGTTAATTTACAATAGTTTAAAGGAGAGGATATGCAAGAAATAAAAATCAGATATGTAAATAGCTTTCGTACGTCTATTAACAGAGTTAGGGGAAAAATTCTTCCGAAATTGCCGAATGTTGAAGGTTCAAATTTTAAAATCTTACCACTGTAGCACATAGTGGCCAAAAATTTGTAAATGTTCTTAGTTGTTTCTAAATATAGAGCGGCTACTTCATTAGTTAGCCTCATAGAATCTACAGAGACCTTAAGAACCAAATTTTAAGTTTTGCCTTGATAGCGCGCCATTCTGTATGCCACTCTTGAAGGACACTCGCCATAGTCCTGGCTAACTGCTAACTGTGAAAACTATAGCCGCGAGTAAATTCCCGCTACAAAACAATGCCGAAAGAGAAATTGTACAATTTTGTGAATCTGAAAACATGAAAATACGTACTCCGTGTAAGAATATTTGTTGGTGGAACATTCAAGTGTTTCAAAATGTTCAAATGATTGTAAAGCTTATAGGATTTAACTGCGGGGTCATCAGTCCCTTAACTTACAAGCTACTTATGAACTAACTTATACTGAAGACAGCACAACATCCATGCCCGAAAGTGGATTCGAACCCCCGATGGGTAACGGCCTCGCTCATCGCAACATAGAGCCTCAATGCGCTCGGCCTCTCCGCCGCGGCACCCAAGTGTTGCAGAAAGCTTTTTTTCCGTCAGCTATTTACAATAGTCGGAGTAGTTAATATTCATTATATTTGAATGATTTGTACCGTCGATAAACTCAAAGAAAACTTCGTCGTACTGTTTTTCAAACAGTTGTCGATAAATGTAAGGAGAATTCAAGATCTACGATGTTTTAAGACTCTGAAAACAGTATAAATGAAAGCTGGAAGTGCAGTCTGAACAGGAACAAGAATTGAATGGTACAAATTTCATGTAACAAAGAATTGGAGACGAAAAATTGAACGTTGGTTCATGACTTAGTAAAAAGTGAAATTGAAAGTTTCTGTCTTACATATTTGGTTTTCCGATGTTGGATATTGATATGGCTCGTAACTGCTTTGTTGAGGATTTTATGGCAACGTTGCCGACATTGGACAAATTGCAATTATTTTATTATTACTTAGTGGAAACTTACATGTACGAAATTGAATTCTTTCCCCCATTTGTGATGTAACAGACAACGAATATACCAATGGCTGTGGCCGAGCGGTCTGCGGCGAGCCAGTCACAGTCTGCAAGGCCGCTACGGTTGGGGGTTCGAATCCCCTCTTAGACATGGATGTTTGTGTTGTCTTTAGTATAAGGTAGTTCATAAGTAGTTTGTAAGTTTAGGGACTGATGACCCCGCAGTGAAGTCCCTTAACCTTAACAAACATTTGAAAATTTTTGCTCTGCGGATCTCTCGGCACTCACATTGAGTCGTATCTCTAGGTCGACCGCTTCCTTCTTGACGCTGCGTTCACCCATTCCTGCCTACATGGTGGCATTGCTCCTATTCAAATGTCGAGCGATTCGCCGATTACTTTAATCGATTTCTTCGAGCTCAACTACACGCTCTGCCTCAAATGCTGCGAACTACCTGTGTTGTTCACGCTCCCGTCTGGCAGGCATACTTAATGTCCAACTGAGTATATGGGATGAAATTCCCGAAGACTTTATGTCCTCGAATATCCCACGTTTACTATCGTGCCTCCGGCCGCGGTGGCCGAGAGAACTGAGGCGCTTCAGTCACGGTCTGCACGGCCACTACGGTCGGGGGTTCGAATCCCCCCTCGGGCATGGATATTTGTGCCGTCCTTAGTTGTAAGTAGTTCATAAGTAGTTTGTAAGTTTAGGGACTGATGACCCCGTAGTTAAGTCCATTAAGCTTAACAAACATTTGAACATTCTATCGTGGCGATATTGCGCTGCAGCATCTCCTATTCATCCAACGGTCGTAAAACTTTACAGTTTTGTATTGTCCGTCGATGCCTGTCTGAATAACAGTTTGTGACCAGTTTTCATAAATACTTCATGGTGTTTCTTTTCCTAGAGTGTATTTGAAGTGTTTTAAACACAAACTGGTGTAAGGCATATTTGTAGAGCCATTACATATTATCAGAACGAGAAGGCAAAGAAAACGGCGAATAAAAACGAAGGAGTCATAAAATCAAAGGGAGAAAGGGAGGCAAGATGTATTTGATTCTAATTTTTTTATCCATCTTGTCATTGTTCAAAATTGTATGTGTTTCAAAAATCGTTTCAGAGCAATCATTAAACTGCTTCCATCGTACATCAAAAGTTTTTATGAGAAAAATGCTACTTCCAACAGCTATTGCGCTGACAAAGTGACGGTGACAAGAAGTCTCGTGACAGCCAAATGACGGAGTGACAAAGCAGACAGTGCGGAATAGGTGAAACCACGCAGCTCACAGTACGAAGTCACTCTGTAGTATGACCCCAAGCTATTAGAGACCCATATACGCACGGACGGAAAGTTCGGTTGTGATTCATCGAAGCTGTAGAAATCCTACCGCGTCATCACGTAGCATTCCAATGCATCAACTGAACGCCCGTCATTCTCGACAGTGGCTCGTAAATGATGCAAGAGAGTGGGGCCACCCTGACCACGCTGTTCAAATGACGAGTTCGTTGTGTTCACTGTAGCTGGCTGTTTTACTGCCTCTGACGTCAATCAATGAATAAATTGTACACATTCAACAGAAGTGCAGAAAATCTGAAATGGACCGTGAAGTCGATTCTAGTGGTTTCTCTAAATCTACAAGAGCAATAAACGTAGGTTTGCCTTTCCTTAACCTATCTTCTAAGACAGGTTATAGAGTTAGTGCTGTTTCGTGTGTTCCATTTCTCTGGAAAACAAACTGAACTTCTCGAATATTAGTTTCTCCATTCTACTGTTAATAATTTGTGTTAATAATGTTTAACCATCAATTATTAAACTTATAGGTACATTCACATCTATGAATCATTACATTATTCTTGAAGACTGAGGGCATTTCGTTTGTATCGTGACTCTTGCACACCTGTTGGAATAGTTTATTATGTTCAAATGTTGGTAGAACTTATGAGACTTAACTACGGGGTCATCAGTTTATTATGGCTTGCTCTTACGAGGACATCAGCAGCTCTGAGCATACATCATCTACACCAGGGTCCCTGTTCCGTTTTAGGTCTTCTAGTTCTCTGTTAGATTATTCTCGCAGTATAGTATCTTTTGTGTAATTTTCATCTACATTTTATTCATTTTCTAATATAACCTTCAAGTTCATTTACCTTGTTCAACCCGTCTATATACTTCTCCCACCCTCGAGTTTTCACTTCTTTGCCTAGTACTATTGTACGTTTCCACCTGAGCTCTTGATATTCATACAGCTGCGGCTCTTTAATTTTCCTGTAGGCAGTATCTATATTTTTGCTTTCACCATTTTCTGTATTTTTATATGTTCTCCTGTAATCAATTATATTCTGTGTGTCCTGTGATATCGTAGGATTTATTCTGAGCCTTTTTTTTTTTTTTTTTTTACCTGTTTGACCCTCCCCCGACCGTAGTGGCCGTGCAGACTGTGACTGGCGCGCCGCAGTACGCTCGACCACTGCGGCCGGCTATGGACTGATGGCCCCTTTAGTTAAGTCCCATAAGCTATACAAACATTTGAACACTCTATGTTATATACATCTACATAATAATATAGTAAGGACAGTTTACAACTCACCGCAAAGACGTGGCGACGAGCTGCGACAGGCACATACAAAAGACACACACTTTCAGCTATCGGTCATGGCCTTCTTCAGAAAATTGAACACTCACGCAATCACACAGGCACACAACGCAGTCATACAACCATCACCTCCGGCTGCCGCACTTCGAATCTACATACATACTCCGCAATCCACCGTAAGGTGCGTGGCGGAGAGTACACTGTACCACTACTAGGCATTTCCTTTCCTATTCCACTCCCAAATAGATCGAAGAAGAAAAGAATGCCTATATGCCTCCGTACGAGCTCTAATTTCTTTCATATTGTCTTTGTGATCATTACGCGAAGCGTAAGTAGGCGACAGGAAAATCATTCTACACTCAGCTTCAAATTCCGGCCCTCTAAATTTCCCCAACAGAATTTCTCGAAAAGAACGTCGTCTTTAGTCCAGTGATCCCCATTCGAGTTGCCGGAGCATTTCCGTGACACTCGCGCATTGGTCAAACCTAACAGTAACAAACCTAACTGCTCACCACAGAACTGCTTCTATGTCTTGTTTTAAATTGGTTTGCTGCGGGTCACAACTAGCTGCAAACCCGACGTTGTTCAGGTGTTTATTTCAAATGTCAAATGTTTGTTAAGCTTATGGGACTTAACTACGGGGTCATCAGTCCCTAAACTTACAAACTACTTATCTACTACCTTATACTAAGGACGGCACAAATATCCATGCCCGAGGGGGGATTCGAACCCCCGACCGTAGTGGCCGTGCAGACCGTGACTGGAGCGCCTCAGTCTCCTCGGCCACCGCGGCCGGCCAGTGTTTATTTATTCGACACACTGCCACCTCGCCTCCCCTCTCTGTCTCTGTCCATTTCTTCGACTCCCCTCTCTCTGTTCAGCTCATTCTCTCCCTCTCTCGGCCCACCTCTTCGCCCCACCCACTGTCCCTCTAATTTTCTTGCGACTTTCCCTCTTGCGCATGACCGGCCTGGTTCACTATGGGATTGGCGTGGTTGACTTGTGGTGGCCGGATGCACTTCATGTGTCGCTGTGTCGTCGCTTCCTCCGCCTCTCTATGAAAAATCACATGTACCTCTCATCTTTCGTGGTGAACAGTGAAATTGCCTAAAATTTATTGCAAAGTACCATCTGCCATGCACCATATTGTAGCTTGCTGAAGGTCAAGTGTACAAAATTTCAAGATCGGTATGAAAAGGTAGATTTTCGTGAAGTCAGTAAGTATAGTACGTTCCACCATGCCTCATAAGACATTTTATGTAGACAGTGTCCATCTTGTATGGACGGTTAGGTTAGGTTGTCTGGTTGGGTTAGGGGTACTAAACTACTGCCGGCCGCGGTGGCCAAGGGGACTGAGGCGCTCCAGTCACGGTCTGCACGGCCACTACGGTCAGGGGTTCGAATCCCCCCGTGGGCATGGATATTTGTGCCGTCCTTATTTGTAGCTAGTTCATAAGTAGTTTGTAAGTTTAGGGTCTGATGACCCCGTAGTAAGTCCCATAAGCTTTATAAACATTTGAACATTTTGAACTAAACTACTGAGGTTATCAGTCCTCTGGTGAAGAGGGGAAGGAGCGAGGATAGGAAAGGAGGGGAAGGGAAAGGAAATGCAGTTCGGAAAGTAAAGAAGGAAGGAAGACTGCATTGGCTTGGGGCTCCGTGCTCGCCACGTACGTACTCACGAAAGAACCGAGAACCCCCTTGGGGGTGGAAGGTCAAGAGTGCAAAATTTCATCAAATAGGAGCAAAACTTTGGATTTTGTCGAAGTCCATAAGTAAAGTACCCTCCGCCATGCACCATAAGAAATTTTATAAAAACGGTGACCTTCCTTTTCTTTTGAAGGTCAAATGGGCAAAATTTCATCGAAGTGGAACAAAACTGGATTTTGTCGAAGTCTGTATGTAAAGTATCTTCCGCCAAGTACCACACGAAGTGTTATAAAGAACGACCTTCGTCTTGCTTTGAAGATTAAATGTGCAAAATTTCACCAAGAGTGAAATAAAATCGTAGATTTTGTCGAGGTCTGTAAGTAAAGTACTCTCCGCCACGCACCATACCGCGTCCTGTCTCCTGGACTATGGGTCGTTGGTGGTTCTTCCCACTACAGCAATTATTACCTCACGGCAAGAAATATGTGAACCAAATTTGGTTGATATAGGTCCAGTGGTTTAGGAGGAGAAGTGCAATATTGTCGCACGCTGCAGCAGTTTTCGCGCTTTTCATTGTTTATGACGTCATATCTTCTTAAATACGTGTTGTATGTGATCCTTACAGTCACAGTGACCTTCATCTTGGTTTGAAGGTTATCTGTGCTGAATTTCATTAAAATTTATATGCAATACAAATACACGAACACACAAACCCAAAGCCGCGGCGGATTAGCCGTGCGTACTGGAGCGCCGTGCTGCGGTGCACGCGGCAGTTTGCCGTCGGGGGTTCGATTCCCCCTCAGGCATGGGTGTAGTCCTAGTTTACCTTCGTTTAAGTTGTTTGTAAGCTAAGGAGTAATGACCACGCAGTTGAGTGCGATAGATTTACAAACATTGGAACATTTGATTTGAACAAACCCAAAAACACACAGACACCCTACATATAGAGAAGAAGCAGAAGATTTCAGTTTTATTCTAGGGTAGAAAACTTAAACTGACAAGGAGACCACATGAATACTGGATTTTAGAATTTTTTGGTATTTATGGTACGTGAAGTTCAGAACTCAAATAACAATCAGCCAAAGCCTTTCGACGCAACTATGAAAAATTCTCGAGAAAATCCACTTTGAAAATTTGCAAGTAAGCGTAAGAATCAATAATTAAAGCACTTGAATCATCTGACGGTGTAGCTCAGAGGTAGCGATCAGGCCTTCCAACCATAGGGTCTGTGCTTCGAATCCTGCCGTGACAGATTTTTTTTTCGTCGTGTTCGAATACTTACACAATTTTAATATCTACTGCTAATTTTTATGAAAATTGCACGTATTTTTCTTTATTCGTAATTTTCTATATTTTATGAAAGGTTGTCAATAATGATGGTTTCAATAAAAAAGTTACATTTTTGACAGCATTGGCATCACTATTAATTGATTGTTCTGTTTGTGAAGAGCTACGATGCTGTTTTTGGAAAGTGATGTTCTACTCAACCATCGTCTTAGGTGACGACAATGTGTTCAGATAGTCTACATAGACATGAACAAAAAATAGCACAACACGTGGAATTTAGAGATCCTAAAATGTTTTATAAAACTGAATTCGAAAACGAAAAAAAAGATAAAAATACTTTTCAGCGGGATACGAACCACCGACTATGTAGTTGTGAGGTTACAACGCTACCACCTAAGCTATGCCACCAACTGTTTTAATTATTGGTACTTATGGGTACTCGAAAAACTTCAAAGACGATTTTTTCGATAATTTTTCAAAGTTGCGCCGAATGGCTTTGGTTGATTTTTATTTAAGTTCTGAACTTCAAGTACCGTAAATATAAATTCTAAAATCCGACACCCATGTGAACTCCTTGTGAGTTAAACTAACCTAAGGACAACATACACTCCCATGCCCGAGGGAGGACTCGAAACTCCGACGGCGAGCAACCGCGCGCTACGCAGCACGCAGCAGAACACCTTAGACCGCTCGGCCACTCCACCGCGGCTCACAGGCAGTAACTGAATATATTTGGTCTGTTTGTAATTGCGCTCATTTTAATTGCGCAATGACTTGTCGTTTGTGGCGGTATTAAATGTTTGTATAGCTTATGGGACTTAACTGCGGGGTCATCAGTCCCTAAACTTACAAACTACTTATGAACTAGCTAACACTAAGGACGCCACAAATATCCATGCCCGAGGGGGGATTCGAACCCCCGACCGTAGTGGCCGTGCAGACCGTGACTGACGCGCCGCAGTCCCCTCGGCCACCGCGGTCGGCTGTGACGGAATTAGTCATGAAGTATGGCTTTTATTATCTCTTTGATTTAGCGTCTGTTATATATTTTATATTATACTGACGTATTTACGGAAAATATGTGCTTATGCTATGTACAACAGATAATATGGTTGAAAAATAAAAATAAGATCCGTCTCCCTCCTAAGATGTGCTGGTGTCATCGCCCCTGTCCAAGTTTTCGTAATGAATACGGCACAATCAGTAGTATTTTGTTGCATGCTTCACAGTGTAGAGGCCTGTCCACTCACACGTAAAACCCCCATGGCCAGCAATTGTGTACTTTGTTATTGCGTGACTTCGAGGTAAAGCAGTCAAAAATCCTAAGACTGGTTTCAACACCACATTGTTTTACTAGGCATGGTGCTGCTTGGAGGTGGTACGCCGTTGTCTTCCCCCGACACTTGATCTGAGTTACTCAGCCAGTTATAGAGGGACCTACTGTTTAAAGTGGCTTCCGAGCCACGGTACAAACCCGACATTTCATATAAATAACATTTCCGCATGTGAAATGAGTAGCCGCGGTGGAGTAGCCGAGCGGTATAATGCGCCTCGCTGCGGAGTGCGTGGTTGCTCGCCGTCGGAGGTTCGAGTCCTCCCTAGGGCATGGGTGTGTGTTGTCCTTAGGTAAGATTATCTTAGTTTAAATAGTTTGTAGGCTACGGACTGATGACCACGCAGTTTGGTCCGATAGATTTACAAACAACATTGAAATGAGTAAAAACTTACAGATAAAAGTCGGGAATCGAACCCACGACTTTTGGATTCATAGATGGCACTCTACCACCGAGACGCACATTGCAGGACTTACTGGTATGTAAAAACAGTTTGTTAGTTGTACTCTAGTCTTTTCTTACAGTACATACAAAAATGTAACAACTTATACGCTGTTCCAACAGGTTGACTTGAAAATGGACACAAATATCTCCGAACCGGTCATCAGTAATAAAATGCAACTTTTGACAGATATTTATTTTTGAGAAACTGGTGTAGTTGGCGGCAGCGGCTGGTTCCCCAGGCCGCGCCTCCCCCCACCACAGCACCCCCCACTCCTGCCTGTGCTCCCCCCCCCCCTTCGCCTTCCCCCACCACAGCCCCTGCGCCTCCCCCCCCCCCCCCCCCACTCACACACACTTCACGACTTCTGCACTCCACACAGAGCTCAGCCGACAGTCAGTTCCAGTAGTGACGTCTTCGTGGATAGTGCGATTTGCCTAGGTTCTTCGAAGATCGCCTAGCTGCTTTTTCCGTGTTCGCGGGCAGTTTCCTACAATCAGTTGGATCGCGCTACTGTACGTCATGTCGTCACAGGTTGGCGAAGAACTGGGACCGAACGCTGTTATGTGTTATTTTCCTTGGCTTCCGTACTACCAGAGATATCAGATTGGGTTTGATATATTTGTTGACCCTTCTGATGCTGAAGCAGATCCTTCAGCAGCGGCTCAGCCTCAACGCTTGATTCATGTTCAACTAGAATTTCCGGACGGCTTTACTTGTGGGCCTGCAAGATCCGGTGGAACGCCACGTTCACAGTTTTCCAGGAGTAGAGCGCCACGCGTCTTGCGTCCACATCCTCGTTTCCAACCTCCAATGTTTCCGGATTTCCCAGGTGCTGCCCCACAATTTCAACATAATATACCGACGAACATCCGGAAACCCGTGATATTGCGCGAACAACTTGATGTTCGTATGAAAGTGTCTGTCGAAAACGGTAAGCCAGGGGACTTCGTGGTAATAGATGACACCCCATACGACAACATTCGTCAATGCAAGCAGTGCTGTGAGTTTCATAGGGAGCCATACCATATTCAAGACAGACGATCACAGGATGATCCGAAACCCAATCCTTCACAGCAGCCGCACATACAGCCAGGGGATTCAGAGCAGGATCCATCAACTTCACCAACCACAGGCCAAAGTGACATGTCACAAGCTGCAGCACATGCAACCATTGAGCAAGACAACCCAGCCAGCGGTGAGTACAAGACAGTGTTCGTAAATTTCTTCAGTTAATAATTTAACATAATATTAATTAGCATGTGTTTCAAACACTTTCCGTTATTGTGTTGCTGTATCCGGAAGTTTCAGTAAAATACTTTCAAATTCTTAAATACGGCACTACCACCTGCAGTTGGCATTTTTGGCCACGATGTATGAAGTAATTATGTTATGTAATCGCTGTGACCTGTTATAAATAACTAACAAAATCCGTGCTTTGATAGAGCACTATAAGCAATTTTAGTATAATTTAATTTTTCTCTATGCAACATATACAAAATTTTTCATGAATGTGATGTAGACACAATAATTACACACTACCAGTTTCGGGAAAAAAACTAAGGAAAACTATCCATTTCAGTATCGGATATTTATTACAATTTTTAAAGTTTTATTAATATTTACTTTTAGATTTGTTTACTTTGCAACAATTAAAGGGCGTCGGATAGAGGGCCTCGGGAACATATGAAAAGGGTTTCAATTTCAAAGGCTACAGGTCGCAGATAGGACGGACACAGACCTTAGGACCATTGGGCTAACATTTGTAAATTGTCGTACCTGTGTGGGGAAAGTACCAGAGCTCCAGGTGCCAATGGAAAGTACTGAAGCACAAATCATTACAGGTAGAGAAAGCTGGCTAAAGCCGGAGATACGTTCAGCTGAAATTTTTGCGGTCGGACAAAGAACACAACTGCTCGTGAAATGGCAACTATTTAACAGAATTGTAGAGCATACCGCATCTGCAAAGAATTTGTTTACTTGTAACCTTAAACTTCAATTACTGTATCTAACCTAATGATGCAGTATTAAACAATTTATAAGTAAGTTAATTCGATTACTTGCATTAAATTTGTATTAAGGAAGTCTAAAGGAGGCTTTACAAAGAGTGCGCCTAAAAATTTTAGTATTAACTTACATTTTGTATATACTCTCCACAATTTCTATAAATGTATTACTACTTATCAGTCGTTACAATGAATGTGCTGTAATGTTCTCCTATTTTTGTTTCCAGGAGATCGTGTTCTGACAAAATATCAGTTCACGTTGCCTCAACTTTTGGCAGAGGAACCTCAGAATAAACCACATGAAGGCTTTCCCGAAAATTGCGCAGTATTTTCCGGCGAGCTTGTTGCTGTCAAAGTTGAAGCTCTTCGGTTGGATGAGGGAGATCGGAAGAATGATGGTAAGGCGGCTCAGCGCAAAAAGAAGGGCAGTGTGAACAAAGGTGTCGATGAGTCTACCCAGATGGATGACTAAGATCGTCACAATTTTAGATGTTCAAAAATGGTCACGTACAAGAAGCTCTTCCTTATTATACTCTCAGCCTTATATACGTATGGTATCTTAAGATATGCACTGTGAGTTCCACGATATAATAACAAAGCTTGGAAATACAGAGTAGGTCATGATTCTATTTTGCTTTCGGAATGTGTGCAAGTTGAATATGATGAATAATAAAAGTAGGTTGTCAAGGACTTCAGTAGCCACTGACTGGATAACATGCAAAATATGAGTCAGGTTCTATGATATATTTATATACTAGTGTGCAGAAGTAAAGGACGAAAGTAAGTTTCACATAGTAGGTCAAGGCCAAGTAACATAGCTCAATGAAACTAGGGCCTTATATAGCAAGAGCGGCTACAGTATAATACAGAATGTAACCTACAGAAATACCAAACGACACAAGGAAATGGCACACTTATTCAACTTCATCCTCACTTCAAGCATTAGACAACATGCCTTTTCCGCCCACACATAGTTAGCTCCATCTCTTTCTCGGTCACGCAACATCTCTTCTTCCCAAGGAGTTATACTCGTTTACCAAGATTGGAATTCTCTCTCCATCCATCCCTTTTAAGGTGTTGCCTGTATTCTTCTCTGTATTATTCACTCTTCTCATTGAAACTGTAAATTCCTAATTCTGCCCAGATGACAGTTTTTATGTGGTTCCTCCTTGAGCAACATTTGGCAGCTCTTAAGAACCTAATTTCTGCTCCCTGTATGTAATTTTTATTTCTTTTTCTATCGGTTCAGGATTCACTGCCAGAAAGGAGTACAGGAACTTCCACGGTTTTTATTTAATTTCATTTTTGTGTCTTTCCTAACTTTTAAAGTTTTATTTAGAGACACACCTATATGTTGAAATTTGTTGGTTTTATTTTCTATGTCTTAGTCCATGTACAGACGTAGTTTCTGCCTAAATAACTGAAACTAGAGACTTGCTCTAGTGCCTTATTTTCGATAACAAGCTTAGCTCTAAAGAAGAATTTTCAATAATTGTTTTAGAGGCAGATATTTTTACATCGACATGTTTTCTTCCCAACTCGTATAACTTACACAGAGGGCATTGTGTGCTTGCCTATTTATTTTGTAATACAGTTATATCAATTGCATACAGCATAACAGCTTTATACCTTTATGGACTTCCTTCCTCCAATTTCTTTTGAGGTCATCAACATAGATGTTAAAAATGGTGACATGCTACATCCCTGTCTGACACACTGACTTACTGCTATCTTATCTGTTTTAGAAGTGCGTGTATTTATGATTATTTTAGTTGTCTTTATGTAGGCTTTTATTTCCTGTATAAGAGGTTTGGGGTATCATCGCTGTTGTATTATTGTCCATGCACTTTTATTCAAAGACAATAATTGTAGTGAAGTCACCACAAGTTATGATGGTCCCCTGGACAACACAAAGGGAAGTAAGGAGTTCTCTTGGAACGAGAGGATGTTCACTGAATGGATCAACCTGCCCCTTGCCCCAATTTAAATCCAACTGAGCACGTGTCCGCTGCATAGGGGAGACAGTAAAACTGCGCTGGTGGGCGACTGGAGTGCCCTTCCATAGAAACTTCTGCCAACCTTGTGGCCAGCGCAGGAGTACTTACCGAGGACTGCATTGCTGTCTGTGATGATCACACACCCTATTTAGAACCATGCACATCCTCTTGTGATATCTACGGGATCATAATGAATTATGGTGACTTCTTCGTAATTATTCTCTTTAACAAAAGTTTCGTTTCTGTTCAACTCGCTTCTTTAAGTTACAAGTGTATAAATGAAGAACAAAGTAATGTTCATTCTTAAAACATAACAAATCAGTGCCAGACATTACATTTGATTTATTCTGAAGGTGTCATATTTTAACAATGTGACAGTTTTCGAAAGCTATACTTAATGAAATTCTACTTAATGGCAACAACATTATTTATGGTTACATAGAAAATGAGCTGAAGGATTGCCACACTCAGTATGGATAACTGTAGCTGGAATTATTACCACAAAACATATTTTTCCAATTATTTTGCAGTGACTCATGTTTCTATTTGTTAAATGATCTGTTATATGCATCTGCCTGACAATACATTACATACCAACTAACAGTAAACGTTTATACTCTGAGAAGTCTACATGTTTCTAAGATATGGTTTTATTCTGAAAAATTAACAGATTTGATTATTTTATATGTCAAAGTCATTTGTTATGAATTTCAGCTGTCTCGACTATATTAACCTCTTTCTGTACATATTTATGAAGTCAAAACAAAATTTGTCAACTGCATTTCCATTTCTTTCACAAATTTTTTGATAATCTATGTAATTTTGATGAGCTCTACAACACTGCCTGGAAGTTAATATATTTCATATTGTTGTTCATTTTGTCAGAATTGAGATATCATTTTGTTTTCTGATGGCTGGCACCAACACATGTTTACAAAATATGGCTTGTAGAGTAAGGTAACTTTACTTTCTGCACTAGTGAAAGTTAAAAACATTTCTGTATCCAAGCATAAAGTATTTGTCTTATGATTTCAACAGAGGTGGTCTCACACGTGTTTCATGTATATATCTGCTTTTGGAACTTTGAACATGAATATGTTGGTGGTAAGGAGTTTTATGTTCAAGAGGTTAATTGTAAATGTCTGCCAATCAGAAAAAAAGCACAGCTACATAAGAATAATCTGCCAAGTGTAAACAGTTTCAACTGTTTGTTATGTTAGCATTTTATTCTAATGCATACCATTATTGAGTATCAACAATCTGTGCTGGGACTAAATGAAATAGTTGCCTAAGCTTGGTAATTGTGATTTCCACTGAACAGGGATCTTTTCATTGTGGTTAGGTAAATGTCCACTGTTGTGTTGAGGTAACTTGATTAGAAGTGAGTACTTTACACATTCTGAGTGTCATATAAAAATGTAAGTAACACGATCATATTGAGAACATAATTTATGTATTACTAGGCATTCCAATAAAATAGGTTACATCACTGATAGACAAGCTTAATTTCAAGGCTTAGGCTGGAGTTGTAACAGTGGACAGATTATTTTTATTGTGGAATTACTGTGATTAGAAAAAACCTAATTTGAATGTTAGGTAAATTTTTTGTTTAGTTATATTGTCATAGTCTTATGATTAACATTTTTGGTCCTATTGTCAGCATTTTCAGTAAGATTTTACTGATGTAACAGTTTCATTTCTGTACTATTCTTTGATATGGTTTTGTGAAATATCAAGTTGTTGGTTGCAACAAATGACTGTGCATATGAAATCAGCATAGTATGAAAAAACCAGATGTTACATATATTACATGAAATGAAAACTTAATTACTGAATAACATACAGTATTATGCATTAATGTTAATTCCAGCTTTTTATTATGTAATTCATCTCACAAAAATTTTTCGGTTTGATAAAGTGAAATTTGGCAGAGATTATGTGTTTTAACTAAATATACTGTGTAAAATTATTTTAGTTACAAAAACACACAACTAATGAAATTACCTAAAAAGCAGTTCAGAATCAACTTTGATCAATTTTTGAGTATTTAATGTAATGTGACATTATGTCTGTATGTTTCTTATTAATAAAGGACCTACAATATGAATGACAACTCATTTGTGTGACTTCTTTCTTATTGGCTTTTAGCCAGCTCTTAAGTAATGTTACAGGTAAATAAAAGTTGGAAGACTCCTAGAGCACATATTGAGGACTTATATAGGAAAAAACTCATGGGCAATACAGTTCAGTTACATAAGATATAATATTTTAATTAGCATTTTTTTTCATTATTAATTTTCTTACGCCGGCCGCGGTGGCCGAGAGGACTGAGGCGCTCCAGTCACGGCCTGAACGGCCACTACGGTCGGGGGTTCGAATCCCCCCTCGGGCATGGATATTTGTGCCGTCCTAGTTCGTAAGTAGTTCATAAGTAGTTTGTAAGTTTAGGGACTGATAGCCCCGTAGTTAAGTCCCATAAACTATACAAACATTTTTTAAATTTTCTTACAAACAAACAAAATTTCTGTGAAAGAGCTATTTTTGCATTACAGATATTGTTTTTAAAACAATATTTCTTATATGCCAATATAACAATTATGGAGGAAATTTGTGATGCAACTCAGACAGTGAAAATAACAGTTATTACTAAAAATCCTTTGTATGTATGTCCTGACATCTCCAGTCCACCACTATATATGAACATGTTGAAGTAAAACGTATTTTTTAACGTTATCTTTCCAACTTAAAGAGTATAAGCAATTTTTCTTAAACTAGGTGTTAAAAAATCAGCACTCCAAGAAAATACTTTTATTGATGATTAACACAAAGTTATTTCAGTGAAATGCATTATAATAACACCTATACAGATATATATGATAAAAAGGAACTATAAAAGGGGTATAGAACTCCTTAATTGTGGATTCACACCTACAGCAACAGACTGCTACACAAATAGGTCTCATATGAGTATCTGGTCAAAATGCTTATTAAATTCATAAATTTCTTGTGAAATAACATCTTCAAATCACTATCCTACTATGTTAAGCACTTGCATATTTGTTACATCATAGTATAAAACGGTGCAATATCATTACCACAGTAGAAGACAGTGGCAGATACAGAATTTTTTGGGGGGGTGGGAGAGGGAGGGGGTGGCACAAGGCTGAGGAGGGTGAACATGTCCTTAAAGGCTTTCTGAGACTAATACACACTCTCTCTCTCTCTCTCTCTCTCTCTCTCTCTCTCTCTCTCTCTCTCTCTCTCTCTCTCTCTCTCACACACACACACACACACACACACACACACACACTATATATATATATATATATATATATATATATATATATATATATATATATATATGAAATAAATTTTATTACAGTCTTTATCACACATAACTGAAATAGGAAACACCCAAAATATGCTCCAAAGCCACAGTCGCTTCTTATAAAAACCTTTTCAATGTATTTCCACTAACTATTGGTACTATTAATGCACTACTTGTTTCTTTGCTTTATGGCATCATTTTCAAGTTCCCATGACTACAAAAGTATTACAACGATTAAACTACATAAAATAGTGAAAGTTTCAAAATTTACTACAAAATAAAAAAACACGGAGAATTTAGAGTGTGAATGCCCTGTGTTCAGCTGTAGGCACATTTGTTTCATCCTTCATCATTTGCCTACAGCTGAAGACAGGGCATTCAGGCTCTGAATTTAATTCGATTTGTAACTGTTTCTCAGCTTGGCGAGTTGGGTATATGCGAATCCCTATACAGACATGCGAAACTGGCATTTGTTTCTCCATATGTTTACAACTTTCGAATAATTGGACTATAAGAATGAATAAGACTGATCACTTGAAAACTCAAACAGTTGTACAATACGGCCGAAAAAATGGTTAGTACAATGCTGCCTACAGGATTATGAAATAAAATGTGCCAAATGAATTAATGGAGACTGCACGAAAACCTAGGGTATATGCTAAAAAATTCTCAAATGTTCGTAATCCTAAGGAACAAAGTAGGTAAGGTCTCGGTCCCTAGTCTTAGAAACTACTTACACTAACTGATTCTAAGGACAACACGCACACCCGTCGAGAGGGAGGACTCCAACTCTGGCTGGAGCGGTAGCGTGCTCCGCGCCCCAGATCACACGGCCGTTCACGTGGTTTGATTGTCATTTTGATAAATGTAGAGTTCCACACTCCCAATACTCTTTTTTTATTCTGTGGTAAATTTTTAAACTTTTCACTGTTTAATGTGGTTGAATCATTGTAATATTTTTCTCGATCATAGGCTCTTGAGAATGACGCCATAGTGCGTTGAAACTAGTAGTGCATTGGTAGTTAGATGGAAGTATATTAATTCGACAAGAGAAGACGATTTTACCTGGCGATGCCAGGAGCAGAAAACATCTGAAATAGTTGCAGGTCATTCACTTATTTTATATTTATAGTTTCACAAATACCAGGGCTGAGGTGGCCTGTAGTAAACTTCGGCAGTAATGTACGAATCACAATACGTGTGTGCCCAGAAATCACCATGCTGCATACAGGTAAATTGAATTCCTGAAAATGAGATGGTAAGTTCCAATATATAATACGATATATAATATATTTATATTACACAAACAGAAACTGAAATAACAGTGTTCAAAAATTAGGTATTTTACCACTTTGCACAAATTATGAAAAATTGACATTTTTTGACGCACTGTAGCTCCTTAGGTATTGTGAGTAGAAAAATGGTAGGAATCTAATTTGTAGAGCATTTTGTACCATTTAAAAAAGAACATAGACAAAAAAGCGGTAGAAGCAAAAAAAACGGAGATTTAAAAAAAAAACGTAGTTTTTGAGGAATTTTGACTGCGGACAGTTTTCCCTGGAGAAACTTTGTTGGCAAAACTTTGTTTTCTAATCTTTCCAACCATATGAACGAGTTAAAAAAATAAAATCTTCTACCCCACTTTTTGCAAGGTATAGGTCCTTTTTTTTTTTTTTTTTTTTTTTTTTTTTTTTTTTTTTTTTTTTTTTTTTTTTTTTTTTTTTTTTGACAGGCTGGTCTAATTCCCTCGGATCCTAAAATCAGATTTCCTGTGTCGCGTTGTGATGAACCAATTTCTTCTTCGTGCTTTGTAAAGTTACTACGCAAAACGTGATGAGTTTCCAAGAAAGCTTTCCCGATCAACAAAATTACACTTCATTGGGTTTCTGTAAGAATTTCTTCTAGCATGAAAATCCTTTGTTTCTGATAGGCGGAAAAATGCCATTGAAATTTCTAATTTGTTCCATTAATTGGAAAATCGAAACTACTATTTGGTAGTGTCTAGGAAAAGGATCCAGAGTGATAAACTGGTTACCGAAAACACTTGAATGCGGCAGCCTGAAAGCAGCCCTAGAAATTCCTCATGTCCATGTGTAGTCCAAGCGCTAGGGAGAAGTGGGCGCAAAAATTATTACCTGCTAACAAAATAATATGAGCGTATAGGAAATTAAATTTTCAATGGTGTTTTTATTTTATGAAACTCGAGCCTAAATGGCAAACATGGCCAAAATACTTGCAAAGTCCAAAAAAAATTTTTTTTAGTAAATAAAAAACTCAAATGCGAAAGGTAAATATCGATTGCCTTTTTTGCGTGTAGGTTGATTTACTACGTTTCAAGATATATCGCAAAACAATTAAAAACATTTAAAAATTAAATTGTTTATAACTCGTCAACATTCACATATCCAAATTTAATATTTTCTGTGTGTATAGGTCGCCATAAGTCAAAAAAGCACTTGTTCGGAAAATTAAAGACTATTAAGTATTTTTCGAGATATAGCGACTTTTTGGAAAAAAAAAACAAAAAGGCTATCTCGAAAATTGGTTAGAATTTCTCAGAGGATCGACGTCGAGTAACGGTTTTTGTTTTTTTTTCTTCGTGAAGGGTGGGAAAGTATAAAAAAGGAAAAAAATACAACACACTACTACAGGCATGGCCAAACACCGCCGTGCCCGCGCCGCCGCCCACGGGCGGCCTTGCAGCGCCCCTACGCCGGCACTGTGCGCAGTGGCGTGTGGGCCACTAGCTGGTGAACTAAAGTGTACTCCGCGCGCCGGGCGAAAATGTAGGCCATGCCTGCTCTACTATAATGTTTTTCGAACGTCGCTCACGGAGGTTGAGGTGCTCCTTGAGCTGGAGCAACACCACCTAGAAGACAAGGCCTTACAACAGGCCGTGCCTACGTCACACTTAGAGGCCCCGGCCGCCACCTCACTGGCTGTTGGCTGGGGCACGCCCAACGCCGCGCAGCGATCGGCCAGTCAGATGGCGGCCGGAGCCTCTAAGTGTGACGTAGGCACGGCCTGTTGTAAGGCCTTGTCTACTCTCGAGAAGTAGTCGACAAGGAAGCATTGCCACAGAGCAGCCTTAATCGTTGTTTTACGTACGTGCAAGAAAGAAACTGAATTATTATTATCAATAGTAGTAGAATGTTTCGCAGAAGACAAAAATCATAGGACTATTATTAAAACACGTACCTTACACAAAACAAGAACTTCATTGTTACCAAAAACAATATGCAATCCGCATGTATTTATACTTACCTGAGAGAAAAATGCTGCAACATCTTACATCCAGAAACTCCTTACATACATTTAATAATTGTAGAAAAATTTCGGAAGAGCTTACAGTATTAGCCAGCGTTACGTACCTAAGCTTCCGTCCTTATTTCAGCTTAAAGCTCTGGTACTTTCTCAACACAGCCACCACAATTTAGAACTACAATACCGACTGTTGGTTGTTATGCCCCCATTTTGTTCAAAAGTTTGGGTAGTGTTAATTTTGTTGCATTTTGCATGTTATTGCAGCCAAATTAAAAATTAGATTTCCGATACTGGCAGACTGTTTCAGGCACTATCCAACGTTTATTCCGCATTTCCTTTTAATGTAGTTTGAATGGATAACATACACAATAGCTGGGTATTTTGTCTGACTTGTATTAATATAAGAATGCACTTTTGTATCCGTGAACGTATTTGATTGCAAGATAAATAGCATAATTTTAAATGTCTTACCATGCCAGTTGTATTTTTTGCTACTTTACGGATGTTTGCAACAAACATCTCCATCCTACGTAAAGCACTGCCAGCTCCGTGACTATGATTTTCGTGACTTCATTGCTCATATTGTAATTACAATCACAGAGCGCTGCGAGCGTTGCAAACAAGCGCAGCGCGTGGCGTGGCGCGGCGCGCTGCCCCAGTCAACCGCCGCTTCTCGCGAGCTTCTCGAGAACTGCTCGAGAAAGCTGCGCTAGAGCAACACCAGCTAGATGTCGTTTAGGTGGTGTTGGCTCGAGTCGCCGCGCCTCACAGAATAGGGAGCATACAGAAAGGAAAGCTAGGGGCGGCGCCTTTGATCTGTATGTTACCAAGCGTTGCGCTCGACGCCACATTGAAAAGCAGTAAACGCGGAACTATAGCCACTTAGTACTTTGGCTGGAAATGGACTTTTTACGAACCGCAGCTTATCTCACCCACTTTTACGAAAGGAAACGTCTTTTCATTATGCGCTCATCTATTTTGCGCCCTGTTCCTGCACCTAATTGTAATCCAACGAAAAAAAAGTAGGCCTAAATTTTAATACGTACAGCTACGAAAATGTAAGATGGAATCAATGATCGTTTTATTTGGCGCTTATCTCTAGAAAAATCCCAAATAAAGCGAAGTTTCGGAAATTAGTTATAAACAAGAAAGTGACTTTGCAACTGCTTTACTTATGGCAGTGATGTGTTTTAATGTTGGAAAATATTTGTATTTGCTTTAGGAGGATAATTAATTTACTGATCGGAGAAGGGCATATAGAAGAATCTGTCAACCATAGAGCAGGAACAGCATAAAATAATTATTCCCCTTAATCTATTTTTTTGAGTATCCGAAGAGCTTTCGTTGCCAACATTAGCACACTACGCCTCCAATGCCGTAAGTAAAATTTTACCTGCCTACTTACGCACTATTCTTTGTTTGTCATTTTAAATTATTCCCTGCAACATTAAACTTATAATTATAAAATATAAATGTACTTCCAGATTTCGATACTGTTGAACTGCTGCAGCAACAGCGAGAGTTATCGTCGAGAGAAGAAGCAAGGCTACTTTTAATAATTATGCACACGTTGCTCTCATTCGTAACTGATAACATTTAACTTTTACTACTGATAGCGACCTTCAATTACCGCTCAGCATCTTTTGGGAAGGTGAAGAAACCTATATCCTTATTTGTATTCGAATTATTGCGGCAATCAGGTGCTGAACACCATTGACCGCCTTTTCCTTTATTGCTGCTCATAATAAAAACGGAACAGCTCCAACTACTGACACACAGTTCTTTCTTTTCACTGCACTGCACTGTACCAAATACTTGTTTACTTTTATGCGATTCAGGCAGTTAAAATCTACAATTATCAAACAAAGACGGCGCATTACCACACCACAGAGTAGGGAGGAATCACGCGTTTACTGCTTTTCAAGATGGCCTATTCCGCGCATGCGCACTAAATTTTGGACGACAGACTGCAGCGGGAGTTTCCTTTCTGTATACTCCTTATTCTGTGGTCCTACCCCTAGGCTGGAGGGCCCCGGGGCACTGCCCCGCCTAGCCCTATGATGGCCACGCCACTGTGTTTGAGAGTGCTGCATTTTGTGACGTCACCGCCGACATAACGTTTTGTTGTTGCACAAAAGAACTTTTTAAAGCTGCGAGTTTCTCACGGCTTGCGATGGATCCCTGAGGAAAAGTATCACTAAACGATAGGTGTTTTGTTGTGAAATGGCGGTCAATATTATAATTCTCGGCAAATTAAACAAGTTGCTGATCATGTTTATTTTGTACTACAATATAGTCAATTTCCCATTAATCTTGAAAGAGTCTTTTTTCATGCTGAACGCTCGCAAGACAGACTAACAGTGTCACACTTGCTAGGTTTCAGAACGTATACTTCAGCCATCGCCCGCTAGTATACTCCCAGCCAAAGACCAGCCGGTAACGCATCATCAGAGCATTAATTCCAATGTACAACTGCTCGAAAGTCTTGACAGTAATAGTTGCCATTCTTCCAGTCACATCCAGTGTGATATTTTACTCGAAAATCTGATAAAAATAGAACAAAATAAATTGCGTGTTAAATTGTGGAGTTCTAGAGTTAAACTTTTACATCTTAGAAAGAAACTAAATGAAATCACTCATGAACTGCCAAATTTGTGACCACTCAAGCTTAATATTAACTTCTTCAGTTGTCAATGTGTTGAACACGGCGAAGGTTTTAGAGTGCACAAGTGAAACCTCAGAACATACAGAAAAATTAGGCGAGGTAACATGGAAAACAGTTATACCGTCGTCTTAAAAAACATTGGAGCAGAAGTGAATGAACGTTTGGAACGGGCTAACTATTTAAATAGCAAGCCCATAAACAGAAAAATAATCCGAATGCAACAAATGTCATAAGTGCGTATAGCGGCGGACGCCCAGACTAGGGCGCGATTGCAGCGCTCCAGTGGCGAATGTGAGTACTTCCTGACTTTCGGTGATTTTATAAATGTTCAAATGTTTGTAAAGCTTATGGGACTTAACTACGGGGTCATGAGTCCCTAAACTTACAAACTACTTACGAACTAGGACGGCACAAATATCCATGCCCGAGGGGGGATTCGAACCCCCGACCGTAGTGGCCGTGACTGGACTGCCTCAGTCACCTCGGCCACCGCGGCCGGCCGGTGATTTTCCCGAAGTGGGGAGGCTGGGAGTATACTAGCGGGCGACGCTTCAGCGCTGAGCGACTGCTAGCGCTGTCCGATTTGCCAAAGCCGCCACCCGGGGAGGACAGGGAGGGGGAAAGCACCGGGGCAGCATGGAGCGCTCCAGCAACACCACCTAGAGAGAAGGTCGCGGCGCTCTCCTATGACGTCACGCAGAGTAGGTTGCGCGCGCATAGCTGACTGGCTCGCTGCTTCGGAATAGTGGGCCGTACCCCATTCGGCATAGTGGGCCGTACCCCAGCGGCTACCCAGTCAGCTATGCGCGCGCAACCTACTCTGCCTGACGTCACACGAGAGCGCCGCAGCCTTCTCTCTAGGAGGCGTTGGCTGCAGTCAGAGGTGGCTACTCCACAACAAACGACATGCTTTGCGGAGAACGTGCTGCTTAACTTCAGGGCACTGGCTGCGTCGATTTTGCTGTACACGTCTCGTCCATTATTATCGGCCAGTCGTTAGAGATTTTTATTACGAAATTTTGTATACTGGACGACTAGATTGCCGGGCCACTCAAAAACCTGTGGCCCGCGGGCCGCAGGTTGAGTACCGCTAGCCTCGATCGTTATATCTCAATAAGTACTCACCATAAATTATGAGTAATAGGCTTATAAGTTGTAGTTCACGTACGATTTATAATCCAGTGATCACTGCTGCATAAGTTAATCACAACAAAAAATCTATTCTGGTTTATAATACGCTTGTATACAGAGTCACAGTAATGTGTGTTGCTGTATAGAATGAAGCGCACGAGATATCAAAGATTTTACAAGCGTGGGCCATTTAGAATGTTTTCAGACAGAACAAGCAGTAGTTCCTCGCCCCCCCCCCCCCTTTTTCCCCTTTACCAAAGGCCTCTCAAGGTACTACGCGTTTGCATGTTTCACTTTACTACTCACTTACTGATACTAGAAAACAATTAATCAGATCGTAGTATTTTTTCTTACAAATATAAGTATTCAATATTAATCTCCATGAAGCACATCGCAATGAAACGTTAAATACCAGCACTAAATTTTTTTCCAAGAAAAATATTTATCTCTGTTTCAGAAGGTCATAGAACAATATTATTTGTTTTAAAATATGTGAAAAATGCCACCAATGTATTTCTTTCACAGTTAATTTCATAACATAAAAATTGAAGTACCGTACTCAATTAAGAAAAAGTCCCAAAATGTGCATGTTTGCCCGCCACGGTGGCCGAGGGGACTAAAGCGCTCCAGTCACGGTCTGCACGGCCACTACGGTCGGGGGTTCGAATCCCCCCCCTCAGGCATGAATATTTGTGCCGTCCTAGTTCGTAAGTAGTTCATAAGTAGTTTGTAAGTTCAGGGACTGATGACCCGGTAGTTAAGTCCCATAGACTATACAAACATTTGAACATTTTGTGCAAGTTTCTCGAAGTCATATTTTGATACTTATAATTAACCAAATCTAAAAAATATTTCGCGAAGAAAACACACCAAAAACCGTTACACTACGTCGATACCCTAAGCAACTCTAACCAATTTTCGAGAAGGCCTTTCTATAAAAAAGTCGATATATTTCGAAAAATACTTGATATTTTTTAATTTTTATAACAAGTACTTTTTGACTTATGGCGTTGCACACTTGCGGAAAATTTAAAGTTTGGAAACGTGAATGTTGACAAGTTATAAACAATTTAATATTAAAAGGTTTTTAAGTTTTTCTTTTCTCTATCTCGAAACACGCACAAAGAAAGCTATCCATATAACCTTAAGGACTAAAAGTTTCTCATTTGATATTTTTCCCACATGTTGCAAATTTTTTATTTACTAAAAAAAACCGGTTTTTTTGCAACATTACGAATTTTTTTGCCCATTTTCGCCATCTAGGCTCGATTTTCATAAAACGGAAACTCTATTTAAAATTTTATTTCCTGTAAGCTCATTTTTTTGTTTTCAGGCAACAAGTTTTGCAAATTTAACATTACACTGTCACAGAATGCTTGTACTAGTACGCCTACTTCAAGCACGCAGTGTAGGCACCACTTCCATGAAAGCAGCAATACTCACGACAGATTTAATTACAATTAAATACATCGCTTACCTACATTGAATTTACTGTTCATATCAACATGTTAAATTATGAAAAAACAATCAATAGCGACAGCACAATTCATTGACAAAGAAGACAACATTGAAATCGCCACAGACTAGTAGCATACTGCACAGTTGGCAAAGGACATGGGGAAATCAGATCAGTACGTAACCATGTCACCAATAGCCCCGGGGCAAAAATGACATTGGGGCCCGCTTTAAACGAAAACTATACAGATGCAAAAGTACTTCATCATCGGCTCCTTACCGCCCACTGGAATCCTATACATATTATAAATGCGAAACTTTGTATGTTTGTTACCGCATCACGCTAAAACTACAGCACTGATTTAGATGAAATTTCATATAGAGATTTCTTATGTCTTGGATTAGGACATAGGCTACTTTTCAAAATGTTTATTACAAGTTATTTATTTGAAATATAGCCATAGAAATACGTAACGGTTGTAAGTAGCTTCTAATACGATAGCAGACGTGCTCTGTAGGGTATGTCATGTTTAGCCGTGAGGGTTAACGCGTAATGTTACAAACATCCGTTTTTTTTTTTCCTGCTATAGTGAATTGTTTTTCTTTGTTATTGTTATCTTTTTTACTTTCGAATATACAAAAAGATTCTGGGATACTGCCAAAACGGCTAATTACATACACAAGAAAGCTGAATGTTGGCGTTTATGCCCCATTCATTTTCATTTCTTGTAACAAATGAAGGAAGTATGTATATAAATTGAAGACTTTAAATAAAATGCCATGACAAGAAAAAACATTGACGTTTTGTGTAGAATGGGATCTAGATACCAACCCTATTTTGTGTACAAAGCGCGAACTGCCACGTATAAATAGCGTACGTAAAATGCGACGAAAGTAGTAGCAAATGCACTCAATAGATGGCATGCGGTACGCTGCAGTTAACATATGAAACGTTGTGTGTTCCGGCCAACTGCAACGATATATATTAATGTGAATGTCTGTTCGGTGTACGCTTATCACGTCCGAACGACAAGACGAAGAGACTTAAATATCTGTACCGTTACTAATGTAAACCTGATGAAGATTTTAGCCACGGTTTTATAGCCATCTGATAGATATTTAGCAATTTGAAGAATGTAACGTGAAATGCGGAACAAGAATTACTCTTTGAAAATTATATTTACTCTTTGAATATTGTTTTATTGGTTGCATTGTTGCTTGAGGGTTGATAATGATAAAAAGATGGAGTATATTGGAATGAAAAGTTATCGGTGTATATAAAATTCTACGTGTGTGTGTGTGTGTTAAAATTTCGCTCTGCAGCGAAAACTACATAACGCAAACGAATGGTCTGTGTGTAATTGTTGTCCGAAGTCTCCCGTTGTACACCATAGCAGTTCCATGCCGATAGCTATAAGGGGGTGGAAGATATGGTGGTTGAAAGTCGTCAAATTATTTTTAAAAAATTCGGACTGAAGGCCAACGATGACGTTTGCGACTCCACAGCTAGAAGGTTACATACAGCGAAATGTGATACCACAGACCATATCTTTGGTCTATGCGTGCTACAATGTCTACAGCTCTTCCCCTGTAAGGATAAGCGTACGAATAAGGAAATATAAGAATAAATAAATAAAGCAGTAAAGAAGACATTTCTTTTAATACATCTCTTTAAAAAAATCGATTTAACGTTTCACGCATTACATCAAGTGATCGATCTGTGATATTATTACAATCATTATTCTTGAATTTCGTGATCGGATTCTTCGAAACGAGTGCATTTTTACCTGTGATTGGATCTACACTACTTACGTTCCTGATAAATATATAATCAACCAACACGCGAGCGGAGCCGCGGGTTTAAGCTAGTACTTAATAAGGCAAACGTAAATACTACTAAGTAAATTATTATGTGTCACGCTGCAGATAATATATAATCGTTCTCTCTAATATAATTATAACTGTGAAAGCTTCTTTGTTTTATTTTTTATATACTTTCACGCAAAAATTACTAGGTGGATTTGGATGAAATTTTATAGAGGGATAGAGTTGGATCTGGGTAGGACATACAGATAAATGACCCCATAGAATAGTTTCCGAAGTTGCTCCACATAAGGTGAATGAAGGCGCAGGCAGAAGCTAGTAAAAAAATATATACAATGAAGAAGTATTACTCAACCACGAAAACATGGCCCCTTCCCGCGAATAAAAATAATAATAATAATTTCGTGTCGCTTGCGAAGCAAACCGGGAACAGTCAAGTCAGGACTCGCGCGTCCGAGGTGACACCAGGCGGACTGTTGCCAGTGCAGACAACTCAAATGTTCAAATGTCTGTAAATCTTATGGGACCAAACTACGTTGGTCATCAGTTTCTAGACTTACAAACTACTTAAATTAAGTTCACCTAACTTAAGGACAACACATACATCCATGCCCGAGGGAGGATTCGAACCTCCGACGTGGGAGGCCGCGCGATCCGTAACGTGGCGCTCCGGACTGCTAGGCTACTCCAACACCACCTAGACGACAAGGCCTTACAACAGGTCACACGTCACACTTAGAGGCCGCGGCCGCCATCTGACTGGCCGGCCGCTGCGCGGCGGTGGGCGTGCCCCAGCCAACAGCCAGTGAGGTGGCGACCGCGGCCTCTAAGTGTGACGTAGGCACGGCCTGTTAGGCCTTGTCTCTAGGTGGTGTTGGCTACTCCCGCGCGGCAGTACCGACAACTCATTCTCTGTGAACTGCTGCGCTGCTAGCTTATTGCTCCGTAACGATCGGCTTAATTTCGTTGATAGCCCGTCAAAGAAGGAAAATAGGGGAAATATTTGCATAGCATGGTTTAAGCAAAATAAAGTTACCGGAGTGATCAAATGTTCAAATGTTTGTAAATCTATCGAACCAAACTGCGTGGTCATCAGTCCGTAGCTTACAAACTACTTAAACCTAGGTAAACTAACCTAAGGACAAACACACACACCCATGCCCCAGGAAGACTCGAACCTCCACGGCGAGAAACCGCGCGCTTCGCAGCGAGACGCTTTAGACCGCTCGGCTACTCCACCGCGGCACCGGATTGTTGATGAAACACTTTGGATTGAGCCGTGCCCCTACCAGGCTTGTGTTAGTGTCTGGCCAGGAAAAAGTAAGATAACTTAAGTCGATATCTTCGCTTAATGTCGTCACAGTGGGGTAGAAGGCTGCGTATAGAATGCACAATTCCGTATTGTGGCATATATATATATATATATATATATATATATATATATATATATATATATATATATATATATATCTCTTCTTCTTGCACGAATTTCAGAGTGCATTGAGATCTATGATTAAGGAGCACTCCCTTGGGGAAATTCACTACACAAAAAATTGAGTTACAATAATAATACCGTTCTGTAATAATACATTGTAGAGACTTCATATTCAAATGTGGTCACACCGTGTATTGTCAAACGCACTGCTAATAATTCACTGTTATTTCTCAAAGATTGGGAGCCATGGCAACTCTGACTTCAACCGACAACACACTAACGTTGGCAGGGTCCACGTCTTAGCGGACAAGCAATAGACTTGATATGTTTATATTCTGATGTGGGAATAATGTTTGGATTTCACTTCGTGTGTTTGAGGTTTGTTGGTCAGGGTTCAAAAAGTTAAAAGTTGAAATTCTTCATTCAACTGCAATATTATATACACTAGAACATCGACTATCTGGTAACTGGAAGACATGAATGTTCAGAAAACCGATTATTCGGATAATCGAACTGTACAACTCTGTTTGCCCATTGGAGGACATGAATGTTCGGAAAACCGATTACTCGGATAATGGAACTGTACAATGTTATTTGCCAATAAGAAGTACTGCACAGTAAATGTATTTATACAGTATTTGGAGGCGTGAGATCCTTCACACCGCGCCGAGCGGCACGCCACGCCGCAACACTTGGAAGCCGCAACTACTGCCGTGAGCAGCTTTGATGCTGCCGCTACTTCTGCCGACTGAAGTGTTGTACACAGCTACTAGCGGCTTGGCCGGTCAGCATAGCTGCCGAGTGGCGTCGTGTGAAGTGAAGGCCCCATTAGACGCAATGTTCCGCTACCCGGTGGCCCAGTGAGGCTACTGTGGGAATAATGGTTTGATGGAAGGGGGACGTGATGGACAGTGGGGAAGGAGAGTAAAAAATAAATTTACAAAAAATCGACTCTCAACTGTAACTTTTTTCGAACGTCACTCACGGAGGCTGAGGGGCCCCTTGAGCTCGGGGTACTGCCCCGCCTCGCCCTATGATAGCTATGCCACTGAGTCCGATACGTGATATCTCCACTGATACCGGCTAACACCGAATGCCATATTATAGCACCCACATTCATAACTATAGTTTTACTTACATGTACTCAATAGTAACAGTGAAATATTGAAACATATTTTCATTCCTGTCTCCTTCTGTACATCTATATAAAATACTTAAATTATATTTTCCAATAATAACATCAAAGTTTTTAAAAGTACTATCATATAAATACACCAATGTGCTGCTACTTTATAGTTTTTATTATAATGTGATTGATCCATTTCGGCTGAGCAGCCATCATCAGACAATGTGCGAAATATACAAACAAAAGTTATATGACATTAACCGTTTTGTGTTTATTTACATATACTTATAATGTTAAGCCTTTCTTTCGATATAATTTTTTTACTTACGTTCATATGACATCATTGCGCATTGTCACATTGCTTATAATAATAGTATTATAATTGTAATAAATAATCATAATAATAACTAATATACGGTATACAATAAATGATAATAAAAATATAAAGTAGCAGCACATTGGTATATTTATATGATGTATCTCAGAGAAATTTTCTGCGCTGTGGGCTCATTGGATTGAAAGTTTTTAAAAATAATTTCATTCTTGTATACATAATCTATCTTTTACATTACACACAGTATACTGCAGTCAAAACCGTACATAGCGACACCGATTTTAACGACGTATTAGCTGTAACGACGAAATCTAATGGTTCCGCCTAAATCCTATGTAATCGCTATATTTAACAAATCGCTTATACTCCGTTCACTGTGACGAGGCGGCTCAAGGTCACGCAGCTGTATCCCCACTCTACACCTTCCCTTGCCAGCACACTGCGCAGGCAGCCCGCTTAAACAACGCGCCAACAATAATAAGCACTGCCGGTTTTGAAAATTAATTTAACACATTTTTGTGACCTTCATTTCGTTCGTTGCGATATGTATATAATGTACATCACTCCAGAGGTTATTACGTTAAAATAATTACATTAATAAAGTGAAATAGCGAAAAAGTTATATGTAACTCACCAAACAGAAACTACCGTGGGCGGACATCACCTTCACTATCTTCGTCGTCACTGGAATTCTCGTCACTATCTTCACGTAGATTTATTAAAATCCTCTGAATTTGTTCACCTTTAAGTCTTTCCTTCGCAAAGTCTTCTTCCTGCAATCGCTCCGCATGGGCAATGTATTTCTGCAAATGTTTCAAATGTTTGTATAGTCTATGGGACTTAACTACGGGGTCATCAGTCCCTAAACTTACAAACTACTTATGAACTACTTACGAACTAGGACGGCACAAATATCCATGCCCGAGGGGGGATTCGAACCCCCGACCGTAGTGGCCGTGCAGACCGTGACTGGAGCGCCTTAGTCCCATCGGCCACCGCGGCCGGCAATGTATTTCTGCCAATCTTCTATTGTCACGTTTTCAATGGCGTCCTCCAGTAATTTTCTCACATCTCTAATTTTAAATATAGAATTCTTTTCTGTTACCTCTTGCTTTATTTAAGTCCATATCAGTTCAGTGGGATTGTACTGACAGTGATAAGGAGGAAGCCGTATTACTTCATGTCCCATTTCTGTAGCTAGATCATCAAGCTCATATCGCCTAAAACTGCTGCTGTGTTGCCTGACAGTGCAAAGCAATTCGGCAATCGTGTGTGGGATCATGAGGTATTCTTTTGCTTTGCAGCCAATCCAAAATATCGCCTTTCTTGAAACTTGAGTTGGGAATTTTTGCTTTAAGCATTGAATGATAGCTTGCATTGTCCATGACTATCGCACATCATTCTTCCAGGCTTCGAAGGAGATCAGTAAACCATTCCCTAAAGACTGTATTATTCGTCTCTTGGTGGTAATCAACACTGTTTTTAGACTGGAACACCAATTCTGCCCCCTCTATGAAGCCATATTTGGCCGATGTGGCATGGCAGATTATCAGACGTGATCCTTTACCTAACAGGACCTTTAGACCAACGTTTCTTTTAGAATCCTGTCACATAAAACTTTTAGAATGGTTTTGATTTACCCATGTTTCGTCGATTTAAATGATAGGTCGAGAATGATCTTCATTCCTTATTTCAGGCATTCTTCTTAAAAATGAGGCTCTTGCGGCTACATCTTTTCTCTCCATCAAAAATCTTCGACCGTCATTAGCTCTTCTGTATTTGAAGCCAAGTCTTCTCACAATTTTATGCAAAAACGTAATACCTCCTGCATAGTCTATCTTACCTTTTAAATCATCTTTAAGTTTTTTAAATGTTCGGTATTCACCATTATCGTAAAATTCTTGAATTGAGCTGCGGATTACGTCTTCTTGGAAATCGTCTAATTCTGTGACAGGCTTTTGGCGAGTAATGATTTTTCTTGGAGATGAAAAGCTTGGCCCTAGGATATCTTCATTTTCGATTACACTTTTATGCGCTTCCTCACAGATACGTTGCACTGTTCTGACAACTGACAGGCTTCTGCGGTTGTTTTTAGAGTATCTCTGAAAAAGTCACAAACCTTTTCTTGGCAGTTTTCCAACGATTTGAAAAAAGTATACACTTTATACACAATATCTTTCGACTGACGCCTAATACCACTCACTCGACATTGTAGCAAATTTAAATGTAAACGCAGAGAAACGCTACCACACTGTTGTAGAAGTGCAGAAGGGATGGGCGGCGCTGGGAAGAGGGGAAAAGGCACTGTGGAAGGGGTGATCACGTGACGTGCGGAGTGCGGGCCTAATGACCTTGAGCCGCCTCGTCAGAGTGAACGGGTTATAGTACGACACTAAGTGGCGGATACAGAATTTTTTCTGGGGTGGGGGGAGGGGGGCACAAGCCTGAGAAGGGTGAACATGTCCTCAAGGGCTTTGTGAGACTAATTTAAACACACACACACACACACATATGGGGGGATAAATTTTATTATAGTTATTGTCACATACAACTGTTGTAGGAAACACATGAAATATGTTACAAAGCCACAGTCGCTTCTTATAAAAAAACTTTTTAATTTACTTCCAGAGTGCCGTGCTTATGAGGAGATGAAGTGGCTTGCTCAGAATAGAGTAGGGTGGAGAGCTGCATCAAACCAGTCTCCGGACTGAAGACCACAACAACTAAATACCAATGCACTATTAGTTTCTGCGCACTATGGCATCATTTTCAAATGCCTATGATCACAAAAGTATTACGATGATTCAATCATATTAACCCACGAGCACTCGCGCTGTATTTTGCTCACAGTAATTTTAAAACAATCGGCATTTTACCAATTTTAAATAGTCAAATATGTGTGTTTCTTATTAACGGAGCTATAAATACTTGTTTAGACATACTAAGTACATTCTCAACTGTTCTTTGACTGTCAGCAAAATATTATACACGCGACCGATCGCGTAACTTTTAAAGGCGCGAGTTCTCACGGGTTAAACAGTTTAAATTTATCACAAAATATACAACATAGAATTTAGAGCGTGAATGCCCTGTGTTCAGCTGTGGGCACACTTGTTTCATCCTTGATCATCATAAAGGATGAAACACTTGCCAACAGCTGAACACTGCGCATTCAGGCTCTGAATTTAATTACATATGTAACTGATTCTGAGCTTCGCCAGGTGGGTATAAGCGAATCCCTATACAGAGGAAGCCATGCGAAATTTGCATATTTACAACTTTGGAATAATTCGACTATAAGACTGAATAAGACTGACCAATTGAAAATTCAAACAATTGTACAATGTAGTCGAAAAATGTTTTGTACATATTAAACGAGCCAGATGACTTAATGGTGACAGTACAAAAGCTTAGGGCATATTGTTTCATTAAAAGTTCAAACTTGTCCGAGGGAGGACTCGAACCTCTGTTGGGAGTGGCCGCGTACTCCATGAAGTTGCGCCCCAGATTATACGGCCATTCCCGTCCGACGCGTATGGTTTGGTAAATTATTAAACTTTTCACTGTTTAATGTGGTTGAATCATTGTGATATTTTTTGTAATCATAGGATCTTGAGAATGACGCTATAGTGCGTCGAAACTAGTAGTGCATTGGTAATTAGATGGAAGTATATTAATTTGACAAGTGAAGACGATTTTACCTCATGATGCCAGCGGTACTAAACATCTGCACTACTTGAAGGACATCCATTTATTTCGGATTGCTGTCAACGTTACGGTGCCCCTAGACACGAAATATTACTGCACACATTGTTACGGGCAATGTTCCCAACACTGCGACGCTGCCTTCGGCTCACTGCTCCTCGCCTCCCGGCAGCCATGGTACACGCCTCCTGCCGCTGCCAACAGCCAGCGCACCAATCATCAACTTACCGTGGATGAACAGCACAGTAACCGGAGTAGCTGTGTCATTACCAAACATTGCAGAAATTGGAAAAACAGCGTAACTTAAAAGGTCGCTCAATTAGGGGTCAGAAACAAACAGCCAGTAGATACGAGTATGTCGCGGTAAGTTTGATATTCCCTCAAAACCTAAAATCAGATTTCCTGTGTTTGCTTCGTACTGAATCAATTTCTTCTTCATTCTTGGTAAAGTTGCTGTACAAAGCGAGATAAGCTTTCAAGAAAACTTTCGCCATCA
Organism: Locusta migratoria; assembly: GCA_026315105.1. Lineage (NCBI taxonomy): Eukaryota > Metazoa > Arthropoda > Insecta > Orthoptera > Acrididae > Locusta > Locusta migratoria. The sequence goes on along the minus strand of CM048755.1, from coordinate 477,947,006 downwards.
ACAAAATTACACTTGAAACTTCCTGGCAGATTAAAATTGTGGACCAGAAAGGGATTCGAACCTGGGACCTTTGCCTTTCGCTAGCAAGCGCTCTACCATCTGAGCTATCTTGGCACGTCCACAAAACTTTACTTCTGCCAGTACCTCGCCTCCTACTTTCCAAACTTCACAGGAGTTCTCCTGTGAACCTTTCAGGAGTAGCAGTCCTCGTTCTGGAAACATGCCTTAGTTTATGGCTAAACTATGTCTCCACAACATCCTTTCTTCTAGGAGTGCTAGCCCTGCAAGTTCGCAGGAGGAAAGTAGGAGTAGGAAGTTTGGAAAGTAGGAGGTGAGTAACAGGCAGAAATTGTGACGACGGACTGTGAAGCGTGTCGGGATAGTTCAGACGGAAGAGAGCTTGCCCGCGAAAGTCAAAGGTCGCACGTTCGAATCCCGGGTACAGCACACAAATTTTAATCTGGCAGGAAATTACAAATCAGTGCACACTCCGCTGCAGCGTGACTATATTTCAAGAAAAATTTCTACCATGAAAATACGTTGTATCTGATGTGTGAAAAAATGCCGTTGAAATTTCTAATTTGCTCCAATAACTGGAAAATCGAAACGTGTAGCTTCAAATAAAGCTGTTTATAATGGGTAGAAGTACCGTTTCTTAGTGCCTAGGAAAAGAATCAGATAAACCGTCTACCGAAAACATTTGAATGCGCCAGCCTGAACGCAGCCCTTGATATTCACTTTATTTTTTACATAGTTTAATCTTTTAACTTTATTTACGCATGAGTAAAATACACACAATAGCTCATCTATCTCCCAAGCAATCACGAAACAATAAACAAAATTTTATTTATTTTTATTGTAAATTACTGAAAAAAGAGCAAGAAGCAATTAAATGGAAGCATAACACAAAAGTCAAATTACGTTATGCTAATTATAGGGATTTAGCATTTTTAAAGTCACAATTACATGCTGCCCGTAAGCAGTGGCGAACTAAGGCTGTCGGAGGCCCGGGCGGCGGCAAAAGGAAATGAAGCCCCTCCCCCGTCCACTTGGAAATACATGTATTACTATAGAAAAGTAAATTTTGAGATTTGGAGGCCCTCCAGGACGAGAGGCTCTGGACAGTCTAAAAGAAAATAGCTTTCGAGATTTGGAGGCTCCAGAGAGAGAGGCCAAGGGCGCCCATAAAACAAAACAAAAAACAAAATAAAATAAAATAAAAATAAATTAATTAATTAATTAAAACCTGCTTGCCCCCCCCTCCGACCCCCCCCCTAGTCCGCCACTTCCTGTAAGTAAAAGTTAATTATTCTAATGCTAAGATTCCCTTCCTCCCTCCCTTCCTCACCATCTCTCTCTCTCTCTGTCTCCTCCCTTCCCTCTCTTTCTCTCGCTCTCTCTCCCCCCCATCCCCCTTCTCTCTTTCTCTCTCTCTCTCTCTCTCTCCCCCTATTTTGTCTCTCTGTCTCTCATTTTTCGTCGGGCCGTCTGGGGGGGGGGGCACATGCCCCTGCCCCCCCCTCTCTGAATCCGCCCTTGACGACATCGCTTATTACGACTTATCGTATAAAACGACATTTTCGGAGAAACATATCGGCTATAACGTCCAACGTTCATTTTTGTTATATAATTGGAGATCACATTAATGAGACGCAAGCGCAAAATGACGAGTGCTTTAAACAGTCAAAGCGGTCGTAGCTGTAAAGATGACGCAAGAAGGACAATATTTGATACTGAAGAAAAGCCAAAAATAATATGGCAATTAGAAAATGAGGCATCAAACATGAGCATTGTGAAAGAACTGGGTTTGTCAACTCAATAATACTTACAATATAGGAGGACACAGGGGAAATACAATCAATTTTTCCACAAAATTCTTTAAAAATTAGTCGGGTGAGATCATCTGTCAATGAGCACGAAGATGCTGAAGAAACTTTACTTACTGATTGATGCATCAACGAAGAAACAGTGTGCCGATCAGTGGACCTATTCTTCAAACGAAAGCCAGAGAATTTGCGCGTCTCTTGACTCATTAAAGGTTTCTAAATTTTGCTAGTGCGTTATTCCTGTGCGTGCTGCATAAAGTCGCGACCACACCCCATCTCCCGCCGTGCAGCAAAAAAATGTTCAAATGTTTGTAGAGCTTATGGGACTTAACTACGGGCTCATCAGTCCCTAAACTTACAAGCTACTTATGACCTAGCTAATACTAAGGACGGCACAAATATCCATGCCCGAGGGGGGATTCGAGCCCCCGACCGTAGTGGCCGTGCAGACTGTGACTGGTGCGCCGCAGAGTGCTCGGCCACCGCGGTCGACGGCCGCGCAGCTTGGAGCAGAGTAGAATGCGGCCGAGTGTTTGCATGTGTTATGGAGTGTTTGAAAACGAGAAACGCCGCCGAAAGAGAGCCGCGCACGAATGAAGCATTTCCTTTGTTGCGCCGACACTGGCCGGAAGTTGACGGTTGTTTCGCAGGGCGGAGCGGTGCGGCACCCACAGTTAGAGCCGGTCAAAACGGCCGCCACTCCCGCTCGCTTCCCGCCGCGCTCGCGGCTCGCTCTCGACGGCTGACGGCGGGTAGAGGGGCAGCGATGACGTCACACTGTCGAGAGAAACACGCTTCGGGACGGGGCGAGTCACGGTGCTCCCGAGTCCCGAGTTCATGCCGCGTCCGCCGGCTGCGTGTTCACACTGCGCGCCGGGCATGGACGAGACGAAAAAGGGGGAAATGCACTTTTTTCGATTTTCACGTTGTAAAAATTGTTCACGATATACAAGACCACTCTACATCATTTTATGAAATTATTTTTCCTAACAAGCTTTGCCTTGCCGGTGAAAAAATAAGAATTCTACTTTTCATTCCGCCCGAGTTTTTTAGTTCCGTTACGCCCCTCGCTCGATTTTGATGAAAGTATATGGTTAAAAAATCTGTTTTTTGGACACATTGTAGTGAAACATCTTACGTTTTAAATGAAACATTCATCTTTTCATAATTCGTAACACTCGCTTTCAAATAACGCTATTTGTCAATTATGTGTACTTGATTTACAAATCGTGTATTGAAAAAGTTCGATAGAGGGCAGCTTACTGTTCTCTGCATTTTAGACCATATATTAAAGCGAGTGAAATGGAGCTGAAAGAACAAAAATGTTTTTGAAACGGTAGTCGCACTGACATCTACCTTCATTCACAAGTAATTGCGAGTTATCTGAGCGGCGTCATGCCGCGATCCCAAGCCTACGAACTCGGCGGCTGTTGAGCGGAACGTGAAGCACTGCAGTGCCGAAAAATTTGAATTACTGGCTACGTTTGACGTTCCTCGTGATGTGTTAATGATCCTAACCAGAAAACAATTATGAACCTATTTTCTTGGGTGGCGACCGATTCCAATGGACAACGATCTGCTACGGTTTTACATCAGATCAACTCGACTTTATGAGTGGCATACATCTGGTTTTTTGGCCACCTGGAATATATAGTTCGTGTTTGGAACTATAAAATAAGAACAAATTAATGTAAACTGTGACTCTACTGTTGATGGACTGAAATAAAATTTTCTGCCGTTACAGTTAACGGCTTTTTAGTTGAAGATGAAAAAGCCCAAAACATATTTATAGTTCCATCTACACCTAATACACAAATATACCCTTTTTTTAAATTATATTTTGTTGCTTTCAGAAAATGTGGTACCACAAGGTGAAAATACGTCTATATCAGGCTTGATTTCATGGTGGAAATTGTACTCAATGACTGTATTAGACTTGTGCAAATTTTCAGCAATCAGTCGTAAAAAATATGTATTTATTGGCAGATCAGTACGAACGCAACCTCCAACATGGATGTCGAGATGTTTTAAGTATTTTAATCGTTTTTTAAGCATTGATAAGGACCACACCAGTGGTCGAAATCCAGCTCTTCCAATAAATAAATATTTTTACGACTGATCGCGTGTCCCATATAAATGCGGTACCTTCACGTCTAAGATGAAAGTAGGAATGAACTAAGTTGCTTTTAGGAACCTGTCTGAGAGGAACAACGTTTCTACGAACATTTTGCTGAATCATTTGAAGACAATTTTCTTTGTCTGCAGGATAGTACTTTCGAAATTTCTGCATACGCTAGTTTAATTTAGCCTTAGACACTGCAGGACATGTCAGTAAATGATCAGAAGAGGGTGTCACTTTTTTTTCGGGAGAGGGGGCGGGGGTTGTCCCCAGTAATAAGGAATCCCCACCCCCTGTCTGCAGAAGATCGATTGCCGTCTACTTCAACAAGCCACCCAACAGTTCATTGATTTTGTTATTTTATTACTATTGTCCTCCCACTGAAGTGACTCGTCGAATCTTATGCACATAAGAAATAGGTGGTAATGGACCCCTCCCATGAGTTTAGACAAACATTTAGGAGAGTCTTTCCTTACGTGAACATTCGATATGTTTAATATTCCCGGCTCGAGTCGGCGCCGGCACGAACCGATTGGGCTACGGTGTTGCTTGTGCAGCACAAGTATCACACGTCTCCAGCCTGCTTTCAGCAGAAGCTTCTCTGAAAGATGTTTTTTCAATTACAGTTATGAAAATATGTTTATTTTTCTTCTATTACTATTAATTCTTTAATATGAATAAAAAAATTAAGTAATACTTAGTTATTTACAAAACGAAAGACTCTCCTAAATGTTAGTCGATATTATGTCCTGAGTCCATACCACATATTTCTAATGTGCTTATAATTCTATGAGTCAGTACAGTGTGCAAACAATAGTAATAAAATAAGAAAATCAATTAACAGTTGGGTGGCTTGAAGCAGAAGGAAGTGAGCAATTATTGAACACCCCTGTGTTTCCTTCAATCTTCCACTGACGGTGGGTGACGATCCCTTGTTGCTGGCCACACGCCAACGAAGAAGGAAAAAACAAAATGACACCTGCTTCTCATCGTTTACTAATCTGCAGTGTCTAAATCTGCGCATTTTTGTTCCCTTTAAAGTAGAAAAATCGAAATGAAAGTACCATGGAGACAAAGAAAATAGTCATCAGGTGATTCATGAAGTGTTCATAGAAAAGCAGTTCCCATCAGACAGCTTCCTACCAAAATAAATAAAAATTCTGAGAACCGTGTAGAATTCTTTGAAGGTAGAAATGAATTGAAACATAGTACATCGTGCCACACATAAAACCTGTACATCTCGCGTACCCCATGATCATCTTGCAGTACCCCTTCCTTATGAGGACGTAACTAAATGTCTTTAATTTTACTGTTCTGAATTCCTTTTTATTTTGATCATTTCTACTTTAGTCTCGGGTGTGAGACACTGCATATTTTCCGAGAGCTTCAAAAGTGAAAAATAGAAGAAGGATAAATGGTGTAATAGTCACCTTAGGTGTAGATGCATCAACAAATGTAAGTACATTTTGGGCTTCTTCCGTTTGCCATCTCCAACTATAAAATAATTAAGTAGAATTTCAGAAAAATTTATTTCAGTCCATCAACAGCAAATTTGCAGTTTACATTAATTTATCCTTCTCTTGTAGTTCGAAACACGAAATATTTATCCATCAGTTATAAGATGTGCACAACAAACTAGTTTATACCTTTAATTAAGTGAAGTATTACCTTACGTAAAACCATAGCAGATCATTGTCCAATGTAATCGGTCGCCACCCATGAAAAATTGATATAGTTATTTTGTGGTTATGGATTATTAACACATCACGAGAGACCAACATTCGTGGCCAGCAAATAATATTTTCGGCCCTGCAGTGCTTCACGCTACGCTCAACACACGCTGAGTTCGTAGACTTGTGGTCGCGGCTTGACACCGCTCAGATAACTCGCAATTACTTATGAAAGGAGATAGATATCAGTGCGAACACCATTTCAAAAACTTCTCTGTTCTTTTAGCTCCATTTCACTCGCTGTAATGTATGGTCTAAAATGCATAGAACACCAATTTTGTGTCCCAACTTCGTCGCCGCTTTTGTGTCCCAGCCTCGTCGTAGGTGTCGGTGGCCGAGTGGAATGAGCCCGACACAGGAACAAAAATAGCACGCTGGTGCAGGTACGGAGGGGAGCAGCCAGAAACTATAAACACTAGAGTAAATTAGAAAGAGATATATATTGCACAGAATGTAACAATACTTAACTTTTACATAGTACTGCAGAATGTTGATACATAGTTGTTAGAGGCCTGCCTAGTGCCTGTACGATAGCAAAGTCTTCACTGGTGCCTATCTGATTACGAAGGTCCTAACTGGTTGCTAACTCAGTCCCAAGTGACCGGTGTCTTTCCTTGGTGGCCACGAGCGGGGTTGCAGCAGAGGGCGCTCGTGGCTGTCGTGAGAACGCCGCGCCGTGTGTGCATGGCGGCGCGCGGCGAAAGTACGTGGCGCGCACTTTGTACTTGTGCGACACCACAACTAAGCTGCTTGCTATCGAACTATTTCAATACACGATTTGTAAACCAAGTGCACGCATTGACAAATAGCGTCGTTTGAGAACGACTGTTATGAATTATGAAAAGGTGAATGATTCATTCGAAAGCTAAGACGATGTACTATTGTGAGTCCAAAAATCAGATTTTTTTAGTCGTATACTTTCATCAAAATCGAGTGAGGAGCATTACAAAACAAAAAACTCGGGTGGAATGGAAAGTACACATTTACGTTGTTTTTTTTTTTTTTTTTCTTTTTTTTTTTTACAGATAAGGCAACTCTTGTCAGAAAAAACTTGATTGATAAAACATTGTCGATTGGTCTTACATACCGTCAACATTTTTTTCATCGTGAAAATCGGAACTTGGATTTTCCCCCCTTTTTTCCATCTCGGCCTGGCGGGCACTGCGATCGCAGCCTTATAAAATGTAGACGTGTTCCGGACGGGTGCAATAATTACGACGCGGGGGGGGGGGGGGGCGGCTGACCGTGCGCATGCGCACTGCTGTCGTCTGTTCTACATGCCAGTCGGGGGTACCGAGTCGCCTGCTCTCGAGACTGTTATCGGTACTCCCAGGTGCGGCGGTCTCGCCAGCCACTCTCACTGGCGGGAACGAGCGGGAGCTAGGCCGCGTTTGACGGCTTCTACCCACAGTAGACGCGCTGCGCCGTGCCGAACCGGTTTTTTTTCTTTTTTCTTTTTTTTCTTTTTTCTTTTTTTGTGCGCTGCGCAGCGCTTCCGGCTTCCTGCGTGGACGCAGCTTAAGAAAAAAGAATCCCTTTTCACTCCCTCTCCACACATTGCGTATTGAAAATGCAGTAAGTGCATTAATATTTCTACTAATCTCTGAAGTGTTAACCCCATGGCAGCCAAGCATGAATCACCTAACACTTGCACCGCAAATATTGCGGAAACGGAAAGTGCGATTGACGTGCGGTTTTCACAAAATGGATTGGTAGTCAATCACTCCTATTGTTAGCCAATAAACAGATTGTAAAAATACCTAGAAAGTGTATTTTTAATGCAAACAAACAATTTTTCAAATGGAACAATGGTTGTTTATATCATGCACCAGCTGTGTACAAAGAATTTTGAATGACAATTTCATCACGTTTAGTTTGGCAGCTACAACAATTCAAAGTTTTGGAGGCGGAGGCTACGACAGTGTAGCTGACTGGCTGGTGGTCATGAGACAGTGGACCGTGCCCCAGGGGCTAGCCATTCGGCCAGTCAGCTACGCTATCGCAGGCTCCGCAGTTGTAGCTGCCGAAGTGCATTGTAGAAACAACCATTGTTCCATTAAAAAAAACCTATATGTTTGCATAAAAATACACTTTCTAAGTAATATTACAATCTGTTTGTTGGCTAAAAATACGAGCCCCTGACTACCAATCTATTCTGTGAAAGCCGCACATCAATTGCACTTTCAGTTTCCGCAATATTTGCGGCGCAAGTATTAGGTGATTCACTCTGTATATCAGATTCCTTTTCTCTTAGGAGAATACGAAATTTGACAAAACATCTTCTACATCTACATCTACATCTACATGGGATACTCTGCAAATCACATTTAAGTGCCTGGCAGAGGGTTCATCGAACCACAATTATACTATTTATCTCCCATTCCATTCTCGAATAGCGCGCGGGAAGAAAGAACACCTGAATCTCTCTGTTCGAGCTCTGATTTCTCTTATTTTATTCTGATGATCATTTCTACCTATGTAAGTGGGAGTCAACGATATATTTTCGCATTCGGAGGAGAATGTTGGCGATTGGAGTTTCGCAAGTAACCCACGCCTCAGCGATAAGCGCCGTTGTTGTAATGATTCCCATCCCAGATCCTGTATCATTTCCGTAACGCTGTCTCCCCTGTATCGTGACAATACGAAACGAGCTGCCCTTCTTTGGACTCTTTCGATGTCCTCCGTCAAACCCACCTGATAAGGATCCCACACTGGGCTGCAATACTCCAAAAATGGACGGACAAGCGCAGTGTATGCAGTTTCTTTAGTAGTTCTGTTGCATCTTTTAAGGATTCTGCCAATAAAACGCAGTCTCTGGTTCGCCTTTCCCACGATATTATCTACGTGTTCTTTCCAGTTTAAGTCTGAAGTAATAGTGATTCCTAGGTATTTTGTGGAGTTTACGGTGTTCACATTTGATTGATTTATGTTGTAAACAAAGTTTAACGGATTTCTTTTCGTACTCATGTGGACGACTTCACACTTCTCATTATTTAGAGTCAATTGCCAATTTTTACACCATACTGATATCTTATTCAGATCGTTCTGCAGTTGGTTTTGATCTTCAGATGATTTTACTAGACGGTAAATGACGGCGTCATCTGCAAACAACCTAAGAGAGCTACTTATATTTTCCCCTAAATCGTTTATGTAAATAAGGAATAGCAGAGGACCAATAACACTACCTTGTGGAACGCCCGATATCACCTCTGTTTTAGTCGATGCCTTACCATCGATTACTACGAACTGTGTCCTCTCTGACAAGAAATCCCCTATCCAATTGCAAATTTGGGGCGATATACCACAACCACGCAATTTGATTAAAAGCCGTTTGTGAGGTACGGTGTCAAAAGCTTTCTGAAAATCAAGAAATACGGAATCGATTTGCGAACCTTTGTCGATAGCACCCATCACTTCGTGTGAATATAGAGCTAGTTGTGTTTCGCATGAACGATATTTTCTAAATCCGTGTTGACCTTGGGTCAATAGATCGTTCTGTTCGAGATAATTCATAATATTTGAATACAGGATATGTTCCAAAACCCTGCTGCAAATTGACGTCAATGAAATAGGCCTGTAGTTTAGTGGGTTACTCCTACTGCCTTTCTTGAATATAGGTGTGACCTGTGCAACTTTCCAATCTTTTGGTACAGATCCTTCTATGAGAGAGCGGTTGTATATGACTTAAGTAAGGAGCTATCGCTTCAGCATAATCAGATAGAAATATAATGGGTATACAATCCGGACCAGAAGACTTGTTCTTATTAAGTGATTTTAGTTGCTGCACTACTCCGATGATATCTACTTCTATGTTACTCATTACGGCATCTGTTCGTAATTCGAAATCTGGAATATTGGTTTCGTCTTCTTTAGTGAATGAGTTTCTAAAAGCTAAGTTTAGTAATTCTGCTTTAGTAGCGCTGTCATCGGCAGGATCGCCATTACTATCACGTAGTGAAGGTATTGTTTGTGACTTTCCCCGAGTATATTTAACATATGACCAAAATCTCTTTGGGTTTTCAGTCAAATTACGAGAAAGAGTTTCGTTGTGATAAATGTTGTAGGCATCCCGCATTGAAATCCTCGCTAAATTTCGAGCTTCTGAGTACAATCGCAAATCCTGGGGATTTCGTGTTCGTTTAAATTTAGTATGCCTTTTCCTTTGCTTTTGCAACAGTGTCCTAACCTGTTTTGTGTACCAAGGGGGATCGCCTCCTTCTTTTATTAATTTATTAGGTATAAAACTTTCAATTGCTGTCGATACCACTTCTTTGAATTTGAGCCACATCTGGTCTACACCTACGTTTAGTGTTAGAAACGAGTGGAAGCTGTCTTTCAAGAAGCAATTTATTTTGTTTCTATCTGCTTTCCTGAACAAATATACTTTGCGTTTATTTTTGGTAACTTTTGGACTTTCGATATTCAATTTCGCTACTACAGCTCTGTGTTCACTAATACCTGTATCCGTTTTGATGCTCATTATGAGCTCAGGATTATTTGTTGCTAAGAGATCAAGTGTGTTTTCACATCCATTTACAATTCTAGTTGGCTCATGAACTAATTGTTCGAAGTAATTCTCAGAGAATGCGTTGAGTACAATTTCGGACGATGTTTTATGCCTACCTCCTGATTTGAAAATATAATTTCGCCAACAGATCGAGGGTAAATTAAAATCACCACCTACTATTATCGTGTGAGTCGAGTACGTTTTTGTAATTAGACTCAGGTTTTCTTTGAACCTTTCTGCTATTGTATCGTCAGAGTCGGGAGGCCGGTAAAAGGAACCGATTATTAATTTCTTACGATTTTCGGGTATAACCTCTACCCATAATAGCTCGCACGAACTATCAACTTCAACTTCGCTACATGAAATACTACTTTTGACGGCGACAAACACGCCCCCACCTATTTTGTTTAATCTATCCTTTCTGAATACCGATAGATCTTTTGAAAATACTTCTTCTGAACTTATTTCCGGCTTGAGCCAACTTTCGCTGCCTATAATGATGTGTGTTTCGGTGCTTTCTATTAACGCTTGCAGTTCTGGAACTTTCCCGACACAGCTACGACAATTTACAACTGTTATACCGATAGTTTCCGGATCTACATTTCTCCTGTGATTCACCTGAACCCTTTGAGATTGCCCATTTTCTATTTCCCCGAAGCTCTTTATCCTAAAAAACCGCCCAGTCCACGCCACACAGCCCCCGCTACCCGTGTAGCCGCTTCCTGCGTGTAGTGGACTCCTGACCTATTCAGCGGAACCCGGAAACCCACCACCCGATGGCGCAAGTCAAGGAATCTGCAGCCTACACCGTCGCAGAACCGTCTGAGCCTCTGATTCAGACCCTCCACTCGGCTCTGTATCAGAGGTCCACAGTCGGTCCTGTCAACTATGCTGCAGATGGTGAGCTCTGCTTTCATCTTGCAAGCAAGACTGACAGTCTTTACCACTTCAGTTAGCCGCTCGAAACCTGAGAGTATCTCTTCAGATCCGAAACGACACACATCATTGGTACCGACGTGAGCCACCACCTGCAGTTGGCTGCACCCCGTACCCTTCATGGCATCCGGGAGGACCCGTTCCACATCTGGAATGACTCCACCCGGTATGCACACGGAGTGCACGTTGGCCTTCTTCCCCTCCTTGGCAGCCATCTCTCTAAGGGGCTCCATCACCCGCCTAACGTTGGAGCTCCCAACTACAAGTAAACCCACCCTCTGTGAAAGCCCGGATCTTGCAGGCTGGGTGGTGACAGGGTGAGAGGCACCATCCGACTCAGGAACGTCGTCCTGAGCAGACAGAGCCTCAAACCTGTTCGCAAGACGAACCGGGGAGGCCTCACGATCGGTCCCCCGGAATGTCTTGCGACTCCTGCCACGCACTGGAGCAACCTCCCACGCAACCACGGGTGGGATGTCTGCCTCACTGCTAGCAGTTTCAGGGCATGTCGCTGCCGCAGGCCGATCGGTGGAGACGACGGGAGTCCGTTCGGTCCCCACCGCCGGCCAACAACAACGACGCCCATCGATCGCAGCTTCCAACTGTGCAACCGAGGTTAACACAGCTTGAAGCTGGGAGCGAAGTGTCACCAGCTCAGACTGCATCCGCACACAGCAGTCACAGTCCCTATTCATGATTACAGTGCCAACAAAAACAAAAACTACAGTCGCGATGCGTTCAAAGGAAAACTAAACTGTTCGTTAGAACGCGGATGTGAATCCAATACGTACGACAGCTCAGTATAACTTTACAAATTGAGACGAGAAAGTGTAGACGAAAATCAAAATACTATATGTCGCTTCTAATCAGAAAACAAAGACAGACGACTGTCGCGACGCGATTCACACGGCGGAATAATACACTAACCAGATATTTAACGCGAATATGAATCAAACAAAAACGCGAGCACACAATAAATTTAATGCACTCAAGGGAAAACGCACTGAAAAGTAAAAATATGTAGCTTCTAGAGAGAAGCCGGTTACACTTACAACTGATAAATTACTGCTACGCTACTGGAGAGGTGTGCTCTGGACGACGTCCGCTGGGCGACTTGAAGAATATGTTTTCAATTTACCAAGTAAAGATAACGTTAATGCATCGGTTCCTTCGGCGTCATTATAATCGATTTCGACTGTAACAACAAAATCGTGAACGTAGAAACACACCAATGCGCATGGCTACCCAGTAATGATATATCATACTAGCTGCAAGTGCCCGGCTTTGCCCGGGATTAAAATAAGGTTCTCCGTAGAAGCGTGCAAAACCGTTTATTTGCATGTAATAAAAGGGTACATTTATGTTAAAGGAATGTGATAAACAACATTTTTGGCAGTTCCATTTGGAGTATTTACAAAAATAGTTTCGTCTTTGCCCACTCTGGAGCAGGCCACATACAACTGTCCATGAGAGAAGCATGGTGTCTGCAAGTCTATCGAAATTTTATGTAGACAGTAACCTTCATCTTGTTTTCAAGGTCAAGTGTACAAAATTTCATCAAGATCGGAGCAAAACTGTGGATTTTGGCGAAATCCATAAATACCCTCCACCATGCACTGAACGAAATTATATGTAGACAGTGCCCTTCCTCTTGTTTTGAGGTCAGTTGTGCAAAATTTCATCGAGATCAGTGCGAAGATATAGATTTACACGGACACACTGAAATCGCACTTTCACTTATTCTCAAATTTTCCGGTTGGCTTTCCAAAAAAATGGAACGAAACCTGTTTGCGAACCTTCCCCATGTAATTTTGTGTACGTGTACCAAATTTCACGTTTTTGGTTGTCTGGATCTTGAGTTATAAGAGAACAGACAGACAGACAACAAATGCGTCTTATAAGTATAAAGATAACAAAAATAAATGATATCTCACAACACACCTTTTCAAGAGTATATTCATTTTGTTCATATAGAAAACAGCAAAATCGATAACAGTGAGAAGGCAAAAAACTCTGAAAAAGAATATAACAAACAGGTGTTTACTACCCATCCAACAGATTAATCCTTCTGTTGTGACTGATGATAATACATCAACTACTCTTTGAAGTCATTGGCAAAGGCCCTGCCCCCCCCCCCCCCCTTCACCGTGAAATGTTTGGGCTTACTCTGGATAAAATGGAAATTTTCTAGTAGCAAAATCTTTCTTCATTATTTAATAATGCCTCTAATTATAAGTTGAGTAGCACAGATCGAAATCTGCTTGAAACTCAATGTTTTCAAATATATACCTTATTGTCAATCGTAACTAATTTTCCATAATCACAACATCGGACGGTAAACGTATCCATCCAGTCAGTATTGTTGTTGTTGTTGTGCTCTTCAGTCTGTAGACTGGTTTGATGCAGCTCTCCACGCTACTCTATATTGCACAAGCCACTTCGTCACTGAGAATGGCAACCCACATCCCTTTGAATGTACTTACTGTATTCGTTTCGCGGTCTACCTCTGCTATTTTTTCCCCAACGTTTCCCTACAATACTAAATTGACTATTCATCGATATCTGTGAATGTGTCATACTAATGGATCCCTTCTTTTAGTCACGATATGCCAGAAATTCCTGTTCTCACCAGCTGTGTTGAGTACCTCCTCATTAGTTATGAGTAGGCACCGACCGAATATTCGATTTCGGTTACGGCCAATTTTGGCCAAAATATTGGTTTCGACCGCAGTTTCGCTTTCGGCCAGAAATCCTCCGACTCTTTGGCTTGGCCGGAATTGGCTTTATTGAACTTATCGATGAAGTCCGGTCGCGTTCTGATTGTATTCAGTCAACAATAACGCTTTACCTCAGTCGACTGTGCGCCGTTTCGTTGCTAGGAATGTCTCCTCCCACGTAAAAATTGTGGGTATTTTGTTGTTAAGCACTATATAACGCAATCTTACCTTATACTGATATGCTATGTTACTAACAATTTAACATAATCAGTATTGTAGTAATGGAACAGATTATCATATTGTTATGCTGTAAAGTCTTATTAATGATTTTCCTTGAAAGGGAGGAGCTATTTTTAATAAATAATATGGGTGCTGGAAACAATTGATCATGTGATACACACCATTTCCTGTTCATTTTGGTAAATTTATACTGACAACAATCATAGTGTCAGTCGGAACTGTGACTTCATTTTTTAGATATTTTCTGCAGCACTGATTGAAGCTACTGTGTATTCAGGAATGCCGAAAAGGAGAAGCTACTGTGTATTCAGGAATGCCGAAAAGGAGATATCTAAAGTTATTTGTCGACTGGAAAAAAAAACGGAAGTAAAGATGGAAACACAAAGCTGACGCTCTCAAGAACAAACTAGTAAAGGCTACTTCTGTGTTTTTTGTTTTGTGGTGGTCTTGTTGAGGCTCTGAAATTTCTTAGTATGCATTTGGCATGTTTGTTGTGTACCTTAAGACTGAAGAATATCTTCCTACAAGAAGATATGCAGAACTGTGGAATTTGTGGTAGATATACAGTAGTCTCGTTAACTAGAGGTGAACGGGACCGCGATCACATCGAAGTATCGAAATTTACTTGTGAAAAAGGAGAAAATAGACATTGAAAAGAAGACAAGTGTAAAGAATATGACCTTTTTAAAACAAAGTTTCAAAAACGGTTTCAAACTCACTTCACTATTTACTTCGAGTTACAATGGTGGAATGCCTTTTTCTGTGAAGATAGGGTACACCCGCAATTGTTGTTTTGTTTCATGATGCCCGTATTTATGGTAAACTCGTAATATCGAGACTCCACTGTACAGAGTTCAGTTTAGTCAGAGGTGCACACAGGGGGGGGGGGGGGGGGGGTCATGACACAATCTGCGTCATTGAAATTTGTGTGGGTGGGGGGTGAAAAATTAATACTTTTGGCGAACCTGGGGGATGCTTTCTAAAACAATTTACAAAAAGTGGCCAAGGGGGGGAGGGAACATCTGAGTTTACTTATTTTCCAACTTCCTTCAGTTTTTCTCTTTTAGATAGAAAATGTCACAAGGACGAGAAAAGAATCCAATTTGGAAGTTCTCTAATAAAAGTACAATCGACTTGTCTAAACCTGTTCGCCTTCCATTTCATCTTCTACGGAATTGTGATTAGGTTTACATACAATTAAGAAGGCTTAGTATAGGGAGGGGATCTTGAAAAATGTGGAAAAACTAGTGATTTGTGGTGTAACGTAAATATACAGAAATTTTAAATTAATTACGGAAGGTTCGGTTACGGTTTCGGTTTCGTTCGGTCGGAGTGTAGCCTCCTCTCTCTCAAACACATACTCCCCAACAGTTCTGTACCTTGGCCGTTTCCTCTTTGGCCGATCGCCGTCCCTTCCAAAATCGTATACGTATTAAAATAAGATATTTTTGAAAGTAAAAACTGACCATCTGAAACCATTCCTTACTGATATAATATTATTTAAATACAAAAAGACTATTAATTAGTATTACATAAAGTCTGAAATAAACAGACAAACCAGCTTTCATGATCTTGAACGCTCATGCCACATAATATTTACATAAATTACTGGCAAATTGTACAATAAATTGACACACTAAATTAAATATACATGAGGTAAATCATGCTGCTTGCATTTTCAATGTTACTGTGGAGAATATGATGATCTGTTTATATTTCCATTATAAATTAATATCATTTGAAATCAGTCACTAAATAAATATACACAAGTGTGACACTTTCAAGATGATAGCTAGAGAAAATAAGCTATCGTCTAAACCAGAGTTTCTTGAAATTACATGACGCATTCAAAAGTTGCTTATTTTCTATTTGATTTTTCTATATTTCGATATAACAGTCAAAAACAATTGTAATTTTTTGAGATACTGAAATTATTTCTAGAATCACGAGATGTGCCTAATTATTCACACATCGTAAATGTTTTAAATTTTGATGGTAAACAACAGCTTCCTATCAGCTGCCCCAACCACTTGGTGCGCTCAACTGCCAGTCCTCTATCTTTCCAAACAAGACCACTACTTATACTAATTGCGCGAATCTACTAGCATTACTTCCGTAAAGTCACAATCGCTCGGCTATTCCACCGCAGCGTCCATATTTCACTCCTATATCATTAAAAACTCCAAAAGAATACCTTCGGAAAATACTTCCTAACACTTAAATCAGTATTCAACGTTAGCAAATTTCTCTCCCTCATACAAGCATTTTTAACACTGCTATCCTGAACTTTATATCCTCTGTACTCTGTCCACCATTACTCTCACTAATATCCCTCAATAACTGCTACCTACAATGCGATTTTCGTCAGTCGAGGTTTTGTTATCACATTATCTGCAACTATTTGCTTTTGGGGATGTTCTAAAGCGAAATTGCTAGATCAGTGCTAAACAACTACACACGTCAAAAACGTCTTGCTCACCCACTAAATAAAAGTTCTATGGCAGACTATACTATTATGAATTGGTGTTTATAAGGTAACGCATCTTCCGATTCATTGACGAACAGAACCCAACAAATCATTCGTGTTTATGTATTCATTTTTGTATAAAAAAGAAATCACCTTCGTGAGGTAACTCCATTGTGTAGCAACATCATTCAATAAAAAATTGAGTGACACATTACATGAGTGTAATTCTGCACCTTATGTGGCACGCTGCCAACGAGTTCATTTAACCACTTCTGGTTTAATTTTCCCATTCTTCAGTGGCAATCCTGGTTGGTCACGAATTTTTCGCACAGTTCTTTTCAATTTCGTCCAAGCATGTTCATTTGGATTGATATTAGGGGAGCACGCAGGTCAATCCAGTTGTACAATACAGTCACGATTGATGAAATAGTTGACGCTGCTTGCACGATGGACTCAGGAGTTATCGACCATAAACTTGAATTCTTCCCCGAAATTCGGATCACAACGGTGGGTTAGAGAATGTTATCCGTGTATTGTGGACCCTTGAGCTTGCCTTGACGGACAACGATGTCGCCCGAAACCTCCACATGATACCCGCTCAGAACATCATTGATCCGTCAGCCCTCTGAACTCGATTTGCGGTGTGCCTCTGGAACACATACATTGTCGACCATCATCTGGTATCAGACATGCGGTATTGATCTGTGAAGAGAACTTTGCACCAATTTTCCAAAGTTCATTCTTGGTGATTTTGATTCTACCTGTAAGGATCAGCATGGTGTCTGAGTGTAATGGCCGGTCCTGTCCACGGCCGTCTAGAATACGGAGATTGGTTATGGAGTCTAATTACTACAGTGTGGTTTGACACATCGTCCGCTGGCACAAATTAAGTCATTGCTTATCACGGTGGCATTGTGCCCGCGGTCCCTTAGGACGAGAAGTAGCAGATACCGCTCGTCTGCCGAAATTGTTGCCCCTAGGGTCTAGTCATAAACACTACCTGTAGCTGGGAAACGATTCCACGTTCTTACCATACCGCTCTAACTCACGACAATTCGCTTTGCAACTCCTCATGATGTAAGTCCTTGTTGAAATAAAGCAACAATTCGTGAGTGATAAAATCTCTATAGGCTTTTCTTGCTAAACGCCTTATACTGTTCCTACACTGTGTATTGAATGAAGATACAAATGTTACTGCCTCACCTACAGTGAAGATGGTGTTGCTTTCGATAGAAAAGGCTATAGGCAAGTTTGTTTACATTTTGTGTCAGTTCGCAAGGACAATTTTTCTGAATTATGTCAGCGTAGGTCATGGGGGAATGTGTTTACGGCATGTACATGTGATACAAAACTGTTTTTAACGTGTACTGCGTGAAATCTCGGCGTTGCCCGGATATTTCTTTTTTTTCCAGACTTGAGTTAATACTTCTCCTCATTCCTTCTCTCTCGGAACTGATGACCTAGATGTTTAGTCCCCTTAAAACAACAACAATAACAACAACAACAACAACCTTCTCTCTCTGCCCATATCTTCCCCTCTCCCCGTCGATCGCCATTCCTTTTGTTTTGGTCTTCAGTCCCCAGACTGGTTTGATTCAGCTCTCCACGCTACCCTGTCCTGTGCAACTCTCTTCATCTCAGAATATGGACGGCAACATACATCCCTTTGATCCTCCTTACTGCATTCGTCGCTCGATCTCCCTCTGCGATTTTTACCCCACACACTCCCCTCCAATGCTAAACTGACAATTCCTTGGAGCCTCCGAATGTGTCACCCGAATCGATCGCTTCTTTTAGTTAACATATACGAGAAATTTCTTTTCTCCCCAGTTCTGTTCAGCACCTCCTCATTAGTAACGCAATCTACCATATAATCTTCATCATTCTCCTGTAGCACCAAATTTCGAATCCTTCTATCATCTTTTTGTTCTGCACTTCTTGTCGTTCACGTTTCTTTCCCATACAACGCTACACTCCAGACAAATGTCTTCAAAAAAGATTCCTAAAATTTAAAATAATATTGGATGTCAACAACTTTCTTTTCTTCAGAAATCCTTTTCTTTCCATAGCTATTCTGAATCTTATACCTTCTTTACTTCGGCCTTCATAGTGTCCATTCCGTTCAACCAATGGCGCGCCGACCATGGTCAGCGCCTGTGTGCGGAACAAAGGAAGCGCCCCCTTTAAGTTTTAATATTGTTTGGAAAAAGAAAACCCATATTACATAACAATTATATACTATGTCTTTACTAATACATCTTTCATACAAATTATAAGATGTAAGAAATTGTATTCTTGTACATTCACTGAACTTGATTTTATTTATTTAATTTTATTTTTTATTTATTTTTTTGCTGTATATTTCACGACGTTACCTATTTATCGGATAATGACAAACGTTAGATGTCTTTTTGACAGAAATTTATAAGTTTTTTTTTTTTAAACAGCAACATGTTTGTTTTTACTTTTTTGCCTTTTATCTCTTGTGGATTATCGCTATGAATCTAAATTTTAATATTTGACATGTGCAGAAAATCAGATTAAAATATCTTATAATGTCATAACACCTGATCAGTTATACAATATCAACTGTTCTAGCTTTTCAGATTGCAAAATTTTTAATAACATAGTATCTATGTTTTCTAAAATCGATATTATGGCCAAGTTGGACATTATTTCATGACTCATTGTCGATCGTAAGTAATTTTTTATCAATTTTAGTTTTGAAAATGATCTTTCTGTGCTCGCTACTTTGACTGGCATTGTTATTAAAATTCCTAATGAAACTGTGAGATTACGGCAAATGGCAGTCAAATTATTGAAAAACTTAAATCCCAGTATTCTATTACATCACTGTTTAAATCTTTAAAAAGGAACTTACATGACATTATCTTCACACAAATCTTCAGCATCTATATATGACAAACCATCACTCATAGAAGTTTTTCCGTTAAATGGTTATAGTTAACCATAAGCTGGTTTTTATCTTGAATATCACTGAGGTTAACGAAAAATATAAAAAAAACCTAAATACATTGTTGTGACTAAATAACAATTCAAATCTTTATTTTACTGACATTAGAGCCTCGTCTAAAATGTGAAAATAAACGTTAAACTTGAAGAGGTTTCTGAGTCCACTTGCGGTGCTGGTCTTTCTGTTCTAACAAGTTTTATTTTTGATGATGCATCAGTTCTAATTGAAAAAGAGGTTCCTGAAAAAATTCCAGTAAGTGTGAAAAATACTTTAGAAAAACTGGAATCTGGTTCCATCAAAAGAGACTAAAACTAAATGTGACTAAAACGAAAATGACGCAATTACAAGCTAAATCAGATTATCAGGATATCATAGAAGCAAACCATGTGAAGTTCTTAGACCTACATCTTGATAAAAATGTGAACTTGAAGGTACACATTGATTACCTAGCAAATAAACTAAACAGCTTGAGATTTGCTATGAGTATTTTGTCAGGTGTCACAAACACAGACACCAGGAAGACAGTCTACCACCGCTACTTTGAGTCGGTTATTCGTTATGACTTAACCTTTGCCGCGGTGGTGTGGCCGAGCGTTCCAAGGTGCCAAGCTGCAGAGAGCGCTACTTCTCCTGTCGGAGGTTCGAGTCTTCCATCGGGCATGCGTGTATTCGTCGTCCTCAGCATAAATTAGATTAAGTAGTTTGTAAAACTAGGGACATATAACGAGCGTAGTTAAATCCCATAGATTTACAAACATTTGAACATTTTGAACATAACATTTTGGGGAAATTCATCATATGAGATATATAATATTGTTTGAGTCCCACCCTCCAATAATTTAGTGGTGGTGATGCCTATGCTACTCTAACTTATAGCACAGTAACTGATCAGCGAAAGGCGCATACACCCGTCATTTATCAGTACTGCAAGACAAACAAATGTAGTAAGCGACAAACTTTTTCCCTTTACATTTTTTTGTGGGGGTGTAAGCAAGAAAAAGTTTCTGGAAGATTTGAATTTATTTTTGCCGTTTGTTGGAAGGCGTTAGGTGCTACCGTTTGTCCTAGACGAAAGCAGAATTGTGCGGTTCATTGGCGCGGCGCGAGTTCAACGCGCTGGGAGGGAAGACGCGGCGGTAGCAGCAGAGAGAGGGCAGTGCTAACAGTGAAAAACTTCTTATTTTGGCACTACGGAAGTACATGGAAGTTGCGGGAAAGAAAAAGGATTACATATTAGTCGAGACAGCTCTTACAAGCGCAAATTAGTCAATGTTTTTGTACTGAAGAAAGCGTACAATATTTTAATAACAAAACAATTGTTTGATGGTGCGGGAAAGCTAAAGGAATTTTTTAGATTCCCCTCATAACCAGTTTTAGTATTTTCTGTTGTTAACTGGACAAAACCTGAAACGTCAGGTTGGATTCCATCTTCAATCCCAGTGCTCAATGGCTGTTAATATATACGGATGATGAAAAGCAGTCGCAAATATTTCTTTACTGTCGCAAAATTTCATTTTGGTCGCTGTCGGACTCTCATCAGTGCTTAAAACATTGTTTGAAACGTACAAAAATTTTCAGTCTTCAAATTGAAGATTATTTGATCGTCAACACGAAGGCTGAAAACTTTTCTTTGTTTCATACTGCGTTTCAAGCATTGAGAGTATTCACACATGAATTATTTGTAACAAAACTAAAAAAGTAAATGAATAAAAATAAAAGTTTACGTTTGTTTCACTCACAGAAATTTCATCTTTTGTTTTATACTAAGAGTGAACCCCGACGTCTAAGAAACTACTGCTGGCGCTCGCTCTTACATGTACATGCTAAAGAATATTGCAGATCATGCTTGTCTTAAACGACTACAAAAGTGTTCCAAACAAGATGACTGGTGAAAAAATATTTTTCACAGGGGAGGATTCGAATCTAAAACACTTAAGGTGGGAGCTTGTCGCCTTAATCGCTAGACCACAGTGTCTGCGCGACATACCGTTCTTTTTTTCCATTGACTTCTTTGCGGAATGATTATCGGTTATTTATACTGCTACTAATTTGTATGATTTCCACTATCTAACTTCACAAAATTCCTTTCTATTTTAACTTAAACGTTGAAAAAGTGTTTTCTGTAAGTAATAAATACTCAGTTTGTACGGAAAAGTACGGTAAAACATTACTAAGTACCGTTCAGATACATCGGTAACGTGCTTGTGGGCACAACAGGACTTAAGATTGCGGTGAAAATGGCTCGTTTTATGAAGATTTTCATTGCGGTGAAGTATCTGGAGTGCATATTTAAGTAATTCTCACGTACAAATACGAAAATTTGCCAAATACGACGTGACAGCTTTGCGAACGGCGAAAACGAAGGTGACGCCGTATTTGATGGATTTCGTATTTACACTTTCATAATATGAGAGTTTGCAGGATACGTGAAACGGCGCATTAAAGACATTACCGATACGCGTATTTTTAAAAAAAGTTTATTGCAATAGAGTTTACAGAAGTGCTATTTCGTTATATTAAATTCTAGAACGCTAGTAATTTTAACGAAATATTCTGATAATATCTGTAGACAAACTTGAAAATTAACTTTTTAAAGTTATTTATTACTTAAAAACAACAGATGTATCATTATCGGAATTTAAAACGACACAGCATTGCTAAAATAATAATTTATCTTCGCAATCCAAGCCCACCGAAACGAACCAAACGGCCTCACCAAAAACCTCAGCGGCTCTCGGTGCAGCGCTCGAAATTTCGGTGGCTGTTTCGGGCGGTAGCAGGGCGCAGAAGCGTACAGAATAACCATTTTCGCTACCGAACCGAAATTGACGTCACCACCGAGAAAAACACACCGAACCGAACGGTACGAAAGATATAGAATAGGGCCCCTATGCCACCCCTCCCGAGGCGCTGCCTGGTGACGTCGAGTCACCGCTCTCCTCAGCTGCTGCCGCCACCGCCGCTGCAGCCGCGCTGCCGATGTAGTAGAGATGGGCAAAACCGATCTTTTCAGAGATCGGATCAGAAATAGTCATTCACTGGGATGAACTAGTTCTTTTTCATGGCTCACCGACTCACCAACTGATAAAAAACGTAAAACGATGTCACATTGCTTTTTTGTTACTATACCTTTATCTGATTTTTCAATATTGTGAAAGAAGAAAGAAGAGTAATAATTTTATTGTAAGTCCTTAGTAGTTTCGAGAATTAAAATTTGTTAGTTACACCTACATTAAGATTTAAAAATATTATAACAGAATTTAAATATTTTTGAAGGTGAAATAATTGGAAAAAGAAAAAATATATTACTTTTATATTTGTATACTTTCATTCAAAAATTAGGATATTTTGCAGAATAAAATGATACTAGTTTCATATTTGTACAGTGAGTAGTTTGCGAGTTTGAGGGAGTTGAATGAAACGTGATAGCGCGAGAGGTCCATGCAGGACGTGGCAACTGCCGCAGCAAAATAGCCATGTGCACTAATGCCACGTGCTACGTGAGCAACAAAAGCGAGCGACAACGCGGAATATTCAGCGACGCGACACGACAGCTACAAGCAGCGACATTCGGCGACATGGCCGCGACAGTTTCTCGCTACAAGATGGCCGCTAGAACCGTCACCTGTTTCTAAAGTCTGGCACTCATAAACAGTAAATTAAAGCTCCATAGTAATAAATAAAGTTTTATTTAATTTAGGAAATAAGGCGTCAAAAGAGTAATGTCCATTAAATTGACAAAGCGAGAAATGTTCGTGGACTATTTCATTCATAACTTCAAATAAAAAAAAAAAAAAATAAATAAAATAAAATAAAAATAAAATAAAATAAAACTGTGAAGATATCCAGCCAAATTCTTCGAAAATACGACGACGAGTACAGATACTTTTGACTATGTCGTCAATGAGTTTTTCTTTTGTGAGTACAAACCATCAACAAATGATTAAGTTCGAAGAGAGTCTTACCAAAAGAAATAATTAGGTAAATAACTGCGGTAATACTCTTACAGTCGGTGTGGTACAGGTGTAGCTTTCGTACATCCCTTTCACCTGTTTTTTGTGCAAGTTTTATATATTCTCTATACAGAGCATATCAAATATTTTTTCCCAGTATATTTTATCTTTAATTGCAAACACACATATCCCACTGTACCAAACACATTAAATTCGTAATGAAACATTATAGCAAGATATTTTACTCAGAAACGTAATTTTAGACACATCTCGTTTGACATCCTAGTGTTTTCTCTCTCTTGGGAAACAAGTTTTTTGTTACTGTCAAAGATTTGACGCCAGCAGCAAAAATTTCAAATGGACACATTCCCGAAACTGAATGGTTTCAGAGATAGATAACATTAATGCATATTGTTATTTTCTCTGTTATTCGATTATATAGTCATTGTTTTCAACGGGTCAAAAAAGTGTAGATGCATAAAAGACGCATAATTTGTTACAGGACACTCATCTATCAAGTCAGGAAACTGCGTGATATGGGCTTACAAAATCTAAGCAACAGAGAATGCACATTCCACAAGACTTTGTCTCTCTTTCTCCCTTCATGCAAACTACAAGTCTTCGAGAAAAATGGAGTAAGATATTTTTCGCGGAAATTTTATATAGTTTAATTTTGAACAGTAACGCGTTTTTGCTACAGACTGCATATTTCCTGTTATTAAGAAAAAAAAGTTTCATCTCGAGTACTATTCTAAATATGACATCAGCCTATATGACGGTTTCTGTTGCTTCAGATTATCGTTTTTGTAAGTGAGCTGCAAGCTTTATCAGAACACAGGAGTTGAGAGAACAGAGAGATGCACGGACTCGCTTTGTTCGGCACCGTGCGGTTCGTCAGAGGAGTGGGGGGAATAATGAGCAGCGCGCCACACTGGCGGCTCCGCAAGCGAGTGGAGTCTGGAGAGTAGTGGGGAGAGGTGAACCGGTGAACCAGCTAACTGACCGACTCAGTTGGCGGTCGGATCGCCTCGATCGCCGGAGTCGTGCGGAGCAGTGAGCTAGCGGGATTCGGGAGCTGCGCGCTCACTGAACCGCGGTGCTTGTGTGACTTGCTGACTCTCGACTCACCGATTCTCGACTCGCTGCACGTGTTTAGGCGCTCATTTTTTGCAGTTTTATACTTGCACGTGGTCTTTAACACATTTATTCTGTAGCTTAGGAAACTTCTAAAGCATATGGCAAGGGGTTTAGGAAACTTCTGAAGCATGTGGCAAGGGGTGCTTATGCAGCTCATTGCTGTCACCATAGGGACTTTTCGGATCGGATGAACTACCACTCTTTTTTTCGGATTCATCCATCACTCACTCCTTAGAAGGATCTGGCTCTCTGAATCAGTTCAGGAGCAGATTGCCCATCTCTACAACGTAGCTCCCCGCCCGACCGACCTCGTCGCCCTTCCGTGGGTGAGAACCCGCCACCACCGCCGCTGCTGCAGCTAAAGCCATCACCTCCGACCCCTCACCAAGAGTACGACTTTTAACTCTTTCATCTTTCACCTACTTTGTCTTCCTTGTTCATCACTATGGATCAAACTCCCGTCACCACCACTTCCATCCTATACACCATCCCCTCCCTCGCCTCCACCACAATCACCAGGAATGCTTCCTCTCTCCCCCAAAGCCTCCATCCCCCTCTCTGTAATCCTGTCCATCACCACCTCCACTGCTTCTTTCTCAGTTATCCCTTCCGACTCCTCTCCTGCGCCTCCACCACCCCAACAACTCCCTGCCACCATCATAACCGCCCCACAGGAATACCCGTCTCTCCCTGTCACCGCATCACCTGCCAGGATCGCCGCTCGTTGAGCCACAGTGACAGATTCGCCTCAGCAGTCGCCGCGGTGGAGTAGCGAGCGGTCTAAAGCGCCTCACTGCGGAGAGCGCGGTTGCTCGCCGTGGAGATTCGAGTTCTCCCTGGAGCATGGGTGTGTGTGTTTGTCCTTAGGTTAGTTTTCCTAGGTTTAAGTAGTTTGTAAGCTACGGACAGATGACCACGCAGTTTGGTCTATAGATTTACAAACATCTGATTTTTTTAACATTAACAGTCAGGCCCCAACCTCCCCCGCCACATCCCAATTCGACCCAACCCTCTTCCCATCGTCACCCCCTCCTCGAAAAAATCAGCAGCAAAATCCTCTAAACGCGTTAGTGCGGATCGTGCTCCTGTCCTTCCAAAAAAAGATGCCCCCCCCACCCACATTCACTGTCCATGGACACCTCCCCAATCTTCCGACTCCCTACCCAAGATCGCCGCTTCTCCTTAACTCTTTACCTATGTCCTTTCCCATCCCAACCCCCAATTTCTGGATAACCGCACCTTATCCATAAAAATTCGCAAATACTTCCCCACCGCCCTTCCAATGAATCCCCCGAAAGGACTCAAGTCCCTATCCCTCATACCGTCTCTACCATAGGTAGGGCACAAGGGACACAGGCCCAAGGCCCCCAGCGAGATGGAGGCCCCGAGAGACTCGTTCCTTTCTCCTAGGAAATGACTTTTTAAACTGAATTTTTGTCGCACTTATTTATTATAAAGACCCAGAAATTGTCTCGAAACGTGTTATATATAGCGTGGCAAGTGACATGGTTTGTTGCCTGCATGCAAAATCGTAGTTATTATTGCAGGCCTTAGCTACAGAACACGCGGCGACACTGTTGTAGTAGACCTTGTGGCAGTCTGTTTCAGATATAACTTGGCAGAACATTGTATCCACTAGCGGCCTTCACACGACGCCACACGGGGCTGCTGTTGACCGGCCAAGCAACGGCTAGGCGTTTACGTTACGAGACGTCAGCGATTGTAGAAAAGTTAATTCCCTATAGTCGATGGAGCACCGGTATAAATCGCTGTTCCTTCCATAACAATGAGCACCGCTGCTTCACCGTGGTCAAAGAAAAAAAATCAACATCTCGATACTGAGTTGGAAGCGCACCGTTCGACCAAAAAGGGAACGGCCACGCGGCCACTCTGGAGCTGGAACGGGAACGGCCACGCGACCGGGACCGCCGAAGTGAAAGTACCTTGTCACCAGTTCCTCGGTCCTTCCGTTCACTCTTTTGAACCGTTCCTTTGGAGCCGTTCGTTCGCAAACGACCCATCTATGGAATGTACAGAGCAGTTGCAATGGATGGGAGAGCCAGTTATTGGAACTAGGAGTCATTTAGTAAAAGATGAACTCAATATTTTGGAGTACAGAGTTCCAATATTCAAACACACGAAAATGAACAGTTCATAAAAAATGTAAATCCACTGCTTTGAAAACCAGGCCAAACGGTGAGAAAGGAAAGATTTCAGATGTGGAATAATGCCTAGAGACTAGCTTTCGACAAAAGCATGCAGCTAACAAACCTATTTGGAGCGCAGTACTTAAAGTTTCATTTTATTATTTATCTCACTTGTATGTTTGTTTTAGCATCCCCATACAAAAACGTATAAAAGAGGTTTCACTGCATATCATTGTGATTTCCTAGTCACATTGAAAATTATGAGCATTTAGCCAATATGGCATTTCATCTTTTCCCCTATGTATTATTGCTGGTTTTTCACAACAAACGTCAATAACAACAGAGTCTCTCTGCAAGTTTTGTGTCAGTTTATGTTCTGGGCACCTGATATATATATTTGTTACGTCGATGTGTAACAGTTATATGAGTGTACCTCAATCAGGTAGTAAAAGATAAAACAACTGACTTGAAGAATTTGCAGCATTCATCTCTTAATAGTAATCTTCCCTTTTAGCTCCGAATTTGAAAATTAAAAATTTGTTTAGCACAAGAACTACTACAATTAATGAAATTCAATAATTTGATACAGGAACATTTCCTACAATTTTTATTAACGCATTAATAAAATGTTTGTGGCCATTGGAAGTAAATTAGTTTTTGTTACCTACACGTGCTCTCCACTCCCATGAACCACAGACATTGCCGAGGTGGGGTGGCTTGCGTGCCTCAACGATGCAGATAGCCGTACAGTAGGTGCAACCACAGCGGAGGGGTATCTGTGGAGAGGCCAGACAAACGTGTGGTTCCTGAAGAGGGGCAGCAGCCTCTTCAGTAGTTACAGGGGCAACAGTCTGGATGATTGACTGAGCTGGCCTTGTAACATCAGCTAATGTGGCTTTGCCACACAGCTACTGCGAACGGCTGAAAGCAAGGGGAAACTACAGCTAGGACATGCAGCTCCACTGTATGAATATATGATGGCATCCTCTCGGGTAAAATATTCTGGAGGTAAAATAGTCCCCCATTCGGATCTCCGGGCGGGGACTACTCAGGAGGATGTGATCATCAGGAAAGAAAATACTGGTATTCTACGGGTCGGAGCGTGGAATGTTAGATCCCTTAATCGAGTAGGAAATTTAGAAAATTTAAAAAGGGAAATGGATAGGTTGAAGTTAGATATAGTGGGGATTAGTGAAGTTCGGTGGCAGGATGAACAGGATTTCTGGTCAGGTGAGTACAGGATTATAAATACAAAATCAATTGGGGGTATCACAGGAGTAGGATTGATAATGAATAAGAAAATAGGAATGCGGGTAAACTACTATGACCAGCACAGTGATCGCATTGTCATTGTCAAGATAGATACGAAGCCAACACCGACAACAGTAGTACAGGTTTATATGCCAACTAGCTCTGCCGATGATGAGGAAATCGAAGAAATATATGAGGAGCTAAAGGAAATTATTCAGACAATTAAGGGAGAGGAAAATTTAATTGTTATGGGAGACTGGAATTCGGTAGTAGGACAAGGAAGTGAAGGGAAGATAGTAGGTGAATATGGTCTGGGCAAAAGGAATGAAAGAGGAAGCCGCCTGGTAGAATTTTGCACAGAACATAATTTAGTTATAACAAACACCTGGTTCAAGAATCACAAAAGAAGGTTGTATACGTGGAAGAGACCAGGAGACACCGAAAGATATCAGATAGATTTTATAATGGTAAGACATAGATTTCGGAATCAGGTTCTGCAGTGTAAGACATACCCAGGGGCAGATATAGACTCTGACCACAACTTGTTGGTTATGAACTGTAGGCTGAAACTAAAGAAACTACAAAAAGGTAGGAAAATAAGGAGATGGGACCTGGATAAATTGAAGGAACCTGAGGTTCTTAAAAATTTCAGAGGGAGCTTTAGGCAACAATTGACAGAAACGGGGGGAAATAAAACAGTAGAGGAGGAATGGGTAAAATTGAGAGATGAAATAGTGAAGGTAGCAGAGGACAAAATAGGTAGGAAGGAAAGACCTACAAAAAATCCTTGGATATCACAGGAGATACTAAATTTAATCGAAGAAAGGAGAAAATATAAAAATGCAGTAAATGATACAGGCAAAATGGAGTACAGACGACTAAGAAATGAGATTGTCAGAAAGTGCAAAATGGCTAAACAGGAGTGGCTAGAAGGCAAATGCAAGGACGTAGAAGAATGTATAAATAGGGGAAAAATAGATACAGCCTACAGGAAAATAAAAGAAACATTTGGAGATAAGAAAAACAGCTCTATGAATATCAAAGACACTGATGGAAAACCAGTTCTCAGCAAAGAAGGGAAAGCTGAAAGGTGGAAAGAATATATAGAGGGGCTCTACAAAGGAAATGAACTTCGAGACAATATTGTAGGAAGGGAAGAGGATGTAGATGAAGATGAAATAGGAGATACTGTACTGAGAGAAGAATTTGACAGAGCCCTGAAAGACCTAAGTCGAAACAAGGGCCCTGGAATAGATGATATTCCCTCAGAGCTACTGAAGTCTCTGGGAGAACCAGCCATGACAAAATTGTTTCACCTGGTGTGTAAGATGTATGAGACAGGTGAAGTACCCTCAGACTTTAAGAAAAATGTTATAATCCCCATCCCTAAGAAAGCAGGTGCAGACAGGTGTGAAAACTACAGAACCATCAGTTTAATAAGTCATGGCTGCAAAATATTAACGCGAATTATATACAGAAGGATGGAAAAGCTGGTAGAAGCCGACCTCGGGGAAGATCAGTTTGGGTTCAGGAGAAATGTAGGAACACGGGAGGCAATACTCACTTTACGGCTTATCCTAGAAGATAGATTAAGAAAAGGCAAATCTACATTTCTAGCTTTTGTAGATTTGGAGAAGGCTTTTGACAATGTTGATTGGAATAAACTCTTTAAAGTTCTGAAAAAAGCAGGAGTAAATTATAGGGAGCGTAAGGCTATTTACAACTTGTACAAAAACCAGACAGCGGTTGTCAGAGTTGAAGGGCATGAAAGGGATGCAGTGGTTGGGAAGGGAGTGAGACAGGGTTGTAGCCTTTCGCCAATGTTATTCAATTTGTACATTGAACAAGCTATAAAGGAAAGCAAGGAGAAATTTGGTGAAGGAATAAAAGTTCAGGGGGAAGAATTAAAAACATTGCGTTTTGCCGATGACATAGTAATTCTGTCAGATACAGCAAAGGACCTGGAAGAGCAATTGAATGGAATGGACAGTGTGCTGAAAGGTGCATATAAGATGAACATTAACAAGAGCAAAACTAGGGTAATGGAGTGCAGTGTAAGAAAATCAGGTGATGCTGAAGGAATTAGATTGGGAAACGAAACAATAAAGGAGGTAGATGAGTTTTGTTACTTGGGCAGTAAAATAACAAATGATGGGCGCAGTACAGAGGATATAAAATGCAGAATGGCAATGGGTAGAAAAGCGTTATTGAAAAAGAGAAATTTGTTAACATCGAATATTGATTTAGGCCTAAGGAAGTCCTTTCTGAGGGCATTTGTGTGGAGTGTTGCCTTGTATGGGAGTGAGTCATGGACGATAAACAGTGCGGACAGGAAGAGGATTGAGGCTTTTGAAATATGGTGCTACAGAAGAATGCTGAAGATTAGGTGGGTGGATCGCGTAACTAATGAGGAGGTACTGAACAGAATTGGGGAGAAAAGGAATTTCTGGCATACCTTGACTAAAAGAAGGGATAGATTGGTAGGACACATTCTTAGACATCAAGGAATTGTTAATTTAGCGTTGGAGGGAAGTGTGTGGGGAAAAAATCGCAGGGGAAGACCAAGAGATGGATACAGTAAGCAGATTCAGACAGATGTAGGTTGTCGTTCTTATGTGGAGATGAAGAGGCTTGCTCAGGATAGGGTATTGTGGAGAGCTGCATCAAACCAGTCTCCGGACTGAAGACCACAACAACAACAACACGTGCTCTAATTGGACGTTGTACTACACTCACAGGGTGTAGTTTGTGAACTGCCCAAATATGTGTCATTCACATATACGATATACCTACCCTGTTCACAGAATATTTTCATTTTACTTAGTCAATGTATTTACTACATACATATAAACGTTTCACAAGTACAGTACCATTTCTTGTAGCTTTAAGCACATCTGGTAAATAACTAAAGAGTTATTTATACTAAGATTTCAAAGTGTAAACAATGGATGGGCATTAAAGAAATGATCTGATATACCTTAAGTCTAACTTGTGGATAAGGTACTTCACTTAAAAGACGTATTTTCTCTGATTCCAGAAGATGTGTCTTTATTGTGGGACGTTGCTTGTCATGTGGAAGTTGCTTGTCAGTCTCTCCACAAATCTAAGAACTCTTCTTTTTATTCCGCTTTTTCTTGGAGTAAGGAAAAAATCAGCTACCAGCACCTACTTTTCTCTCTTCTTATAGTCCCAAGTGGAACACCATTATAAGCTTGAACTTTATCAAGGGAACTCTTTTATGCGATTTTATCCTGTCTTTTACGTCTTCCGACATAAACTTAATTATGTTATACACAATATGTCGTGTCTGGTTATGCAGAACCCTTCCTGCACCAATTGGTGGAGACTGCAATGCCGCGCTATGTATGACAGTTTCCATTTTTTCCCAACATATGGAATCAGCAACACATGAACTTCGATAACTAGAAGAGTCTGAAGCAGACTGGTGTGACCTCCCCTTAGAACAAAGTAATGTACTCGTCCGGCGCTTAGGATGTCAGTGCGCAACGACCCCCCTACGAAGAAACCAATGGACTCGCCCGGTCCTTATGACGGCACTGCGCTTCGGCCAGTGCATTCAGTCCTGGTGAATTCGGCATTGTTGGAGTTTCTACCTTACGAACCGATAGTTCGTTATCTGGGTGCTTCGAAGTGCCATTTGATTGTACGCGATTTACGCGTTTCTACTCTTGATACAACATACTTAAGTGGTTCAGAAAAAAGAAAAAAAACTTGCAATTCAAAAAGAAACCATCAGCAGACTATCTAAACTTACTTCATTTTTCACTATTAAATAAACTAACAGGCAGAGTGATTCATCTACCTCTTCCTCTCAAGATATCTCTAAATCTCAAAGCTTAGAAACGGTGCCCATGTTTAACATAGAGGATAACATTTGTGTTTCGAGTTCATCAGTTCCAGTTGTGAAGATAGCTTCACACACATCACGTCTGCAATCATTTTTCTTCCAGGAGATACAAAGATTGGAAGCATATAAACAACTTATTAAAGGAGCATTAGAACAGTTTATAGCACAGGAAATAAATTATGAATTATGTTGCAAGAAGCAAAATTGTTGGACGAATTGATACTGTATTGCTTTCCCAGTTTAATGTTCAAATGTTTGTTAAGCTTAAGGGAGTTAACTGCGGGGTCATCAGTCCCTAAACTTACAAACTACTTATGAACTACCTTATACTAAAGACGACACGAACATCCATGCTCGAGGGGGGATTCGAACCCCCGACCGTAGCGGCAGTGCAGACTGTGATTGGCGCGCCGCAGACTTATCGTGCAGAGGTCAACTAATAAAAGAGCACATTGAAAAGAATTGTTGCAGTTGTGAAATTTTTGGGTTTCGTGGAGAAAATGAGATTGTCGCGTTGAAAGGGACGCAGGATTGACTTCGAAGGCAACTGAACACAGCACTTATATTGAAAGCACGTTTATTACGAACTTAACATACACGCAGCACTGACTGCCTCTTAGGCAGAGTGCTCTGTTATTTATACACAGACAGAATTTACCAGAAATTAGAACAGTTAACATAATAAACAAGTAGAATTTACAAGTGAACATAAGAAAGGTGTGGAACATTCTGCAGTTGTTAATTACAAAGAAATAAATTTTTGCCGGTGGGCGGGATTGAACCGGCGACCTTCTGCTCCGCAGTCCGTGACGCTATCCCCTGCTTCACGCCGGCAGTCTGTGTCCGTGGTCTCTCGCGGCAATATTTTGGGTTCTGAAAACAATGGAAATTATTTGGGATACTTAACATTAATAAGCGAATTTGATCCTTTTCTTGCTGATCATATACGAAAGTTTGGCAATCGTGGCAAAGGAACTTCATCATATTTGTCTGCAAATATTTGCAATTAATTTATTAATGTAATGGGGCAGAAAGCTTTAACAACGCTTATTAATGAATTAAAACCAGCCAAGTACTATTCAATAAGCGTGGATTCCTCGCCAGATGTCTCCCATATTGACCAGCTAACTTTCATCGTTCGGTACGTAAAGGATGGCCAGCCTGTTGAGAGATTTTTGCAATTTTTGTCTGTGGAGGAGTATAGGGCTCAAAGTATAGGAGCTATTGTTATGAAGTTTAGTGATAGCTTTGACGTTTCAATAAAACTTTGCCGCGGACAGAGCTATGATAATGCAGCAAATATGGCTGGAAAATATTCAGGTCTTTAGACAAAAATAAAATAAAAATGTGAATTTGCTATTTTTGTACCATGTGACACACATTCACTGAATTTAGTAGTTGTTCAGGCGGCTGCATGTGTTTCTGAAGCAGTAGCATACTTCCAGTTTATCCAAAAATTGTTCATCTTTTTTCTGCTTCGAATAATCGATGGAAAGTTTTGAAAGAATGCTTAGGTGCAAATAAAGTTCTGAAGTCCCTCTCTGAAACCAGAGCGTTATGGCTATAATGATATTTTTGAAGCTTTAAAGTTAATTAGTAGCAACAATGATCATCCAGTGGAAACAAGAAATGAAGTTCAAAGCCTTTGCGAGAAAATGAAAAAAACTGGAGATCATTCTCCTAACGGAGCTATGGGATAACCTTTTGAGAACTATCAACAACACAAATGTAACTTTCCAAAGTAGTACCATCGCAATAAACGTTGCAAAAAAAAAAAAAAAAAAAAAAAAAAAAAAAAAAAAAAAAAAAAATCTTTGCATCTATTTCCGATTTCATCAGTCCTGGGCGCAGTAGATTCGATCGGTATGAATCTTCAGCAAAAGAGAAAAATCCAGGTGCTGACTATAACGGTAAGGACGAGAATATCCAGCAAGCATATCACTTTTCCGAAGATTCGTCAGAGACTGTCCAGCTGAGTGCCAAAGAAAAATTGCGTGTAGAAGTTTTTCTGCCTATAATCGACACACTGGATTCTAGTTTGAAGCGACGTTCAGAAGCATACGAGAAAGTTAACAAACATTATACTTTCCTTTCTCCGTTAAAACAAATCGATTCTGAACAGTTGAAAAACAGATGCAAAGAATTTGAATAATTTTATCATGTAGACGTTAATGCTGATGAGCTCATATAAGAATGTTTTCGTTTAAAACAATATTTGAAAAAATATTGACTCTCCTTACATTATTTAATAAAAGCAGATAAAATAGAAGAAACCTTTCTGAATGTATAAGTTGCTACCCGGATATTTCTTTGTCTAATGGTAACCAACTGCAGTGGAGAGCGTTCATTTTCCCAGTTAAAGACAATCAAAAATGAAATACGAACGACTATGCTACAGGGACGACCTTCTAATTTGTCAATCATGCTCATAGAAAGTGACGTCCTTCAGCAGTTGGATTTTAAAGACATAATAGAAGATTTTGCATTTTAGAAATCCCGAAAGAAACAAGTGCAATTTGCAAAACAGTAATCACTAGTATTTTATTTGTGCATTTCTAAGCATAAGAACCAATAAATTCACTAAACACATGTACATCATTCTGATGAGTTCATTCAAAGGGAATTACTGTTTTGTTGTAGCGTCCCCTAACCTGTGTGCCAATCATCTGTGTAGAAAGAGACTTACTCCAAAAATTGTATATTTTGTACTCTGGAATTCTTTAAAGATATCATAATTTTAAAGAAAGACTAATTCGTGGAACTAATCATTGGTATTTGGTTTGTAATATTTTAACCAATTAAGTAACTAAATAAATGTACACTATTCTAATTTGGCTCAATTGCCACTCCCTGCCCCATGTGTCGATACACTGCAGCTCATCCTGCATTTCGCTCCCCTTTCTACCGTGTTGCGACTTCTCGATAAGCTACAATATCATCCGCAAAAAGACTCATGGAACTTCCGATGTTATCTACGCGGTCATTTATACAGGGTGAGACAAAAATGAGGAAAATATTTAGTGCAAATTGTCACACACTGAACTATAAACATAAATTCGTTTTCCGCATGTTCCTATGTCAATAAATGACAATGCAATTGAATGGTAAAAATCTGGAAATATGAAGTGGATTTTGACTGTTAATATGCACCGACTTTGCCAAGGGGACAGATCGGCAACAGGGCACAACATGCGAGTGTTGTAGGTAGTCTAGCCGCGTACGAGAAGGCCAGGATGCGACGTCAAGCGAATGTATGCGTGACACTGCCAGCAATGACAGTGCTCACATCTATCTCGTACTGTTTTCCCTGTCCCCTTCGCCAGTGTTGGCGCATAGTAACACCCAAACGTCCACTTCATATTTCCAGATTTTACCATTTATTTATTAACATAGGAACATCCGGAAAACGAATTTATGTTTGTAGCTCAGTGTGTCACAGTTTACACGAAATATTTTTCCTCATTTGTGACTCACTTGGATATATTGTGAAAAGCGATGGCCCTATAATACTCCCCTGGGGCACGCCTGAGATCACTTTAACGCCTGGAAGACTTCTCCCCACTGAGAATGACATACTGCGTTCTGTTAGCTAGGAACGCCTCAATCCAGTGTTAGAGTTGGTCTGATATTCCATATGATCGCACTTAATTCATCAGGCAACGATGCGGAACAGTATCCAACGCCTTGAGGAAGTCAAAGAATATGGCATCTACCTGCGATCCTATATCTACTGCCGTCTGAATTTCGTGGATTAATAGTGCGAGTTGTTTTCCACATGATCGCTGCTATGGGAAACCATGTTGATTCCTAAAAAGGAGATTTCTGCTCTCCAGAAAAGACAAACTATTCGAACATAAAATGTGTTTTAAAATTCTGCAACCTACCGTTGTCAGAGATATAGGCCTATAGTTTGCTCATCTGATCGACGAACCAGGTTGTAAACGGAAATGACCTGCATTTTTTCCAACCCTTAGGAACTCATCGATTCTCTAGAGACCCTCTGTATACTTCTGCTCTCGTGTAAAATCGAATCCGTATCTCATCAGGTCCAGAGGCCTTTCCTCTGTTCAGCGATTTCAATTGATTTTCTATCCTCTGACGTTTCAAAATCTGCCATTTTGTCGTTTTTAGGATTGTGAAACAGTTTTGTAAAAGATATTTCATATTTCGGCGTTTTCTGTGTCATCCAATGTTTCAACACCATTAACGTCACAGAGTAACTCTGGGTAACTGGTTTCGACGCGTTTACCGATTTGCCTAGGACCAAAATTTCTTATGAAATTGCTCTCAAAGTCGTTGAACCCATCCAGTGGCTCAGACACGGGGAGGGGGGGGGGGAGGAGAGGGGCTAATGGGGCTGAAGCCCCCCCCCAGGCACCTCCCAAATTTTTTAATTTTATTATTTTTTTTACTGTTTTCATTTTTTCTTTTTTCTTTTTGAGCCGATTGTCATATGCTGTGACCCGCTGCTTAGCTGGTCAGCGGCGCCACCGAGTGGAATCTTATGAACAACAATAGTGTTATTTTAGTTCAGTTTTTACACGTAGAGTCTTATTTTAATTAAACTGTAAAGACCTTGGCAAGTAACATAGATGCTGTTTAATTATTTTACGAGCTGATAATATACACTCCATTTACACCATGTTGCTCCTCTTCCACTTTCAAATTAATGCGAGCCTACTCATTTTATTTCTTGTACAATTGTTTTCGTAGTATAATTGGTTAAATTATAAGAAGAGTAAACATAAGTCATAGGTTAATACATTCAGTAGGTTTTATTTTTTGTGTTTAAATCCTGGCTGCACCACTGAACCCCTCTCGAATACTGCCCTCATGCTAATTTTGACACCATTTAACTTATGGTTGTATGCTAGACTTAAGCTACGTTTATATTTGTGGTGTTCTCTCTGCTTTCGTAATAGTTTCCTAACTGTCAGTGTTAGAGACCAAACTATCGTGCTGAGCAATCAAGTACTATGAAATATGCTCCTTTTCGCTTTTACTGACTAAGAAGATATTTCTACCTTTCTTGACATGTCTATTTACAGCTGTATTCGTTGATGGTGTAATCTACATCTACATGGGATACTATGCAAATCACATTTAAGTGCCTGGCAGAGGGTTCATCGCACCACCATTATACTATGGCCTTATGATCGAAGATTCACTGAACTACGCTAACTGACTCGAGAAGTTCCGCTCTATTTGTCATCATCAGGTCTAACACATTACATCCACGAGTCGCCTCTCTATTTAACTGCTGGAGGGTATTTTCAGATACAGCACTTAGAACACTACAGCTCGATTCTCTGTCTCAGCCACCTATCTTAAACTCATCTGTCTGTCGGTCTATATCCGGTAAGGTTAAATCTCCTCCCAAATCTATAACATGACTAGGAAACCTGCAGGAAATAATTTCGAAGTTTTCCTTCAGACATACCGCCACTACTGCTGAGCTAAGTGGTCTATAAAAACTTCCATTGACAGTGTTTGACAGTGTTTGAGTCACTTTTCAGGCTGACGCTCGTCCAAATTACTTCGCATTCAAAATCTGTACTAATTGCGCTAGATACAATAGTATTCTTTATCACTGTAAACACGACTCACCCTTCTCTGTGCTATAGTTATAGTCTGAGTTTAGGATTTAGGTATTGTTGACATCTGGCTTGAGGCAGCTTTTCGTCCCTAGTACTATGTGGACATTGTGACTACCTAAAAGTAAGAACAGTTTTGGGATCATTCCATAGACGCGCCTGCAGTTAATTATTACTATATTAATCTTTT
Organism: Locusta migratoria; assembly: GCA_026315105.1. NCBI lineage: Eukaryota > Metazoa > Arthropoda > Insecta > Orthoptera > Acrididae > Locusta > Locusta migratoria. The sequence continues at coordinate 477,909,350 of CM048755.1, read as the reverse complement.
CTTTCTTCGTTCTCTGTTCCGATTGCTGCCTGGACCGGAATCAGTAAGCGTCTGCCATACCATAAAAGACCCACATGTGCATTCCACACGTACTCCACACGCCTAATCTATTGAGAGGGATCCTACAGTTCACCACCCTATAGACATTTGCACCCAAGATCACCACAGAATCGTCTAAGCCTCTGGCTTAAGTCTTCCACTCGGCGTCAAACCAAAGACCCGCGATCGGTTCTGGGAACGATGCTGCAAATCGATAGCTCCGCTTCTACCCCGCAAACAATGCCAGCTGTCTTCACCAAATCTGCCAGCCGCCTGAACGAGGCGAAGATGACTTCTGAACTCCGGCGGCAGGTGTCACTGGTGTCGACATGAACAACGATTTGCTGCCGGGTGCAAAAAAAAAAAAAAAAAAAAAAAAAGTTCAAATGTTTGTAAAGTCTATGGGACTTAACTATGGAGTCATCAGTCCCTAAACTTACAAACTACTTATGAACTAGCTAATCCTAAGAACGGCACAAATATCCATGCCCGAGGGGGGATTCGAAACCCCGACCGTAGTGGCCGTGCAGACCGTGACTGGAGCGCCTCAGTCCCCTCGGCCACCGCGGCCGGCTGGAGGAATGTAGGAGATAGGGAGAATATAGACAGGTAATACGAAAAAATTAGCAAGTGGTGAGTGAACTTTGACACAGAAGTTGAACGTGGAAGCGGTGCTGTGTTGAAAGCAGGCGTGTGACTTAAAGTAGTGCGGGAGAAGCACGTTTATGATTTCAGCAAATGAAGTGGAATGGCTCGGCGAGCTGCTGGTGACGCAAGTAGGTAGGCGAGGGCGCCGTACTGCGTAACAAAAAAAAAAAAAAAAAAAAAATAATAATAATAATAATAATAAATGTTGAAATGTTTGTAAATCTATCGGACCAAACTGCGTGGTCATCAGTCCGTAGCTTACAAACTACTTAAACCTAAGTAAACTAACCTAAGGACGAACACACACACACCCATGCCCCAGGGAGGACTCGAATCTCCACGGCGAGCAACCGCACGCTCCGCAGCGAGACGCTTTAGACCGCTCGGCTACTCAACCGCGGCTGCGTAACAACCAGACAGCTGTATTGCTTAAAGGAACAAGTGCCAGGGACATACGTGATCGGATGTAGGAGACTGATCACGTGTAGCAAAGATCAGCAATGTCACACTTGTGTCAGACGGGGTCAACCTCATTGTATAAATACAGGCGGGAAAGACAGGCCACGGCTGGGCAGTCACCTGCCGCCTGGACTGTGCCACTCGGTGACAACAGTGGTTATTATTGTTATCGCAAAACTGAGTCAGTCGCATGCTGCAAGCACTTCGACGCAACGTGGCCAGCAGCCGATCATCGCGGTCAACACGGTATCCCCGACGGAAGATGCAGCCTGCGGAATAATGGCGGCACAGCCTGATGCAACGGGCAGCGGGGTCCCGGCCTCGACAGCGGCGCAACGAGGCATCATACCAACGCATGGCGCGGTAAGACTGCAGCAAGTGGGTAGCTGCTCACCCAGGGGCGTGGTGTGAACGAAAGAACGCGGCCACACCTAAAGCGCTCCTGTGACCGTCTGGAGGGCAAAGCAGCAGCAGTGGTCGAAGGAGGACCTGGGTTCAACTTACGGACTGCACCCAGTGCGGGACAACCATCGCGGCGGCGGGCGTGGTGGCGATACCTCGTCTTACGTAACACTGAGGCACAGTGGCCGACAGGCAGCCGCACCAGCAGCATCAGCTACTTCGTAACTCGTGGCGTCAGTTGGATGCCAACTCCGTGCAATACGGCTCGCACGCACACTCCACACGCCTCCGGCTGTATTGTAAGCACGAATGTCAATAAAATGCTTTGTTATACTAGACCACTGTTTCATTGCCACTCCATCTCCCGAGCTTTGTACTAAGCTCATAGCCCACATGGAACGAACTAAGCCCGTTACATTTGGTATCAGTAGTGGCAACCCTGCTACACCACTATTTGTCCCAGGTCATTGGTGTCTTATTACGTGTCCTCGGCAGGTCATTCATCCACCTACATCTACATACATACTCCGCAATTCACCGTGAGGTGCGTGGCGGAGGGTACACTGTACCACTACTAGGCGTTTCCTTTCCTATTCCACTCCCAAATTGAACGAGGAAAAAAAGAATGCTTATATGCCTCCGTACGAGCCCTAATTTCTCTTATCTTGTCTTTGTGATCTTTACGCGAAATGTAAGTAGGCGGCAGCAAGATCGTACTACACTCAGCTTCAAATTCCGGCCCTCTAAATTTACTCAACAGAAATTCACGAAAAGAACGTCGTCATTCTTCCAGCGATCCCCAATTGAGTTGCCGGAGCATTTCCGTGACACTCGCGCATTGGTCGAACCTACCGGTAACAAATCTAGCTGCTCGTCTCTGAACCGCCTCTATGTCTTCCTTTAAACTGATCTGCTGCGGGTCCCAAACACTTGAGCAATACTCAAGACGTGGTCGTACAAGCGTTTTATACGCGATCTCCTTTACAGTTGAAGTACATCTTCCCAAAATTCTCCCTATAAACCGAAGTCGGCTGTCCGCCCTACTCACAACTGTCCTTACATGCTCGTTCCATTTCATATCGCTCTTCAATGTTACGCCTAGATATTTGAACGACGCGACAGCATCAAGAAGCTCACTACTAATGCTGTATTCGAACATTATAGGATTGTTTCTTCTACTCATGCGCATCACCTTACATTTTTCCACATTGAGAGCTAGCTGCCATTCTTCGCACCAACTAGAAATTTTGTCTAAGTCATCCTGTATGCTATTACAGTCAGTTACAGACGACACCCTCCCATACACCACAGCATCATCAGCAAACAGCCGCATATTACAACTTACTCTGTCCATCAGATCATTTATATAGATAGAAAACAATAGCGGTCCTATCACACTGCCCTGGGGCACGCCTGACGATACACTAGTCTCTGATGAACATTCGCCGTCGAGAACAACGTACTGCGTTCTATTACTTAGGAAGTCTTCCAGCCAGTCACAAATCTGTGAACCTATTCCATAAGCTCGTATCTTCGTTAGCAGTCTGCAGTGTGGCACCGCGTCGAACGCCTTTTTGAAGTCGAGAAAAACACAATCCGTCTGTTGCCCTTCGTCCATGGCTCGCAAGATGTCATGTGAGAAAAGGGCAAGCTCAGTTTCACATGAACGATGTTTCCTAAACCCGTGCTGATTCATGGAAAGAAGCTTTTCCGTTTCAAGGAAATTTACTATATTCGAACTGAGAATATGCTACAAAATGCTACATGAAACTGATGTCAACGATATTGGCCTGTAATTGTGTGGGTCAGTTCTCTTTCCTTTCTTATAAACGAGAATCACCTGCGCTTTTTTCCAATCACTAGGAACTTTGCGCTGAATTAAAGATTCGCGATAAATGCAAGCTAAGTAGGGGGCCAACGCCGCAGAATAGTCTTTGTAAAACCGAACTGGTATTCCATCCGGACCAGCAGACTTTTAGCTCTCTCAGCTGCTTCTCTACACCGGAAATACCTATTGCTATGTCCCCCATTTCGGAATTTGTACGTTGATCAAATGATGGTACGTTTGTGCGGTCCTCCTGCGTGAAAGATTTCTTAAAGGTTAAATTTAGAACTTCAGCTTTCCGTTTGCTTTCTTCTATTACTGCCCCGGAATGATCAACGAGTGACTGGACAGTGGGCTTTGACCCGCTTATCGATTATACATAGGACCAGAATTTTTTCGGGTTCTCGGAAAGATCTTTTGCTAAGGTAAGGCTGTGATAATTATTGTATGCTTCGCGCATCGATCTTTTTATAGACGCACGAATCTCTACTAACTTTTACCTTCCAGGCTTTATGTCAGCTGTTATGTGACGCCAATGATCTTAAACTGAGCCAGTTACATCCAGTTGGAGGTATGGAAGCCTCCTGATGTCCTAGTGAGGGCGTTAAACTGCAGAGTTCAGTAGGGTTGAGGTATATTTAAGGTCCACTGGACAGACTGTCATCGTCAAACGCATCTGGGTGGTTTTTAATGTGCAGGTTGCATCATTCACCTCCGTCATCGGATTGTCATCTTAGGACTCAGCTGGATGTACTGTCCAGGTCTGGGCGTTAATCGGTCGTCACCAAGCGGTTTGAGTTGAAAGGATTAATGTCGATTTCGGCACCACTACTACTGTGTTGGGACCACGAAACAGACACCACCGTCTGTTCACCCATCAGGCCGGCAATCATCATACATTTCAACATCGATAATGGAGTAGTTCGCCCAGCTCCAGCATATAGCGCGTCTAGGATACGGACGCCAGAGCAACACCCTGGTCGACACATCGTAGTGGACGTCATGCACGGAACTGCCAAGTTGGGTGATCACTGCCTAAACAGAAGGCTTCCGCACTGTCGTATCACGTCACACAAAGTAGGCCACAGTTGTGCACCCACCTAGCTGGCCGCTGGGCACAGCCAACACCGCCTGAAAGACAAGGCCTCACAATAGGCCGTGCCATGTCACACCGAGATGCCGCAAACGCTAGCTTACTGGCTGGTAGCTGGAGCACAGCCCACTCCCCGTAACGGCCAGCCAGTCAGCTAGAGTTCGCGGCCTCCCGGTGTGACGTGGCACGGCCTGTTGTCAGGCCTTATCTTCTATGCGCTGTTGGCACAGTTTACTGCCTCACCTACATCTACCTCCATACTCCGCAAGATACCTCACGGTGTGTGGCAGAGGGTACTTTGCGCACCATGATCACTTCCTCCTATTCCAGTCATGTATACAAGTCGCTGGAAAAAGGATTGCCTGTATGCCTCCAAGCGGGCCCTAATCTCTCTAATTTTATATTTGTGGTCGTTTTGCGAGATGTACGTTGGGGGAGAAATATATTGGTTGCCTCTTCATGAAAAGTAAGCTCTCGGACCTTTGGCAGAGGCCTGTATCACGAAACTGAAAATCCCTCTTGCAGCGTCTGCCACTGGAGTTTCCTAACCATTTCCGTAACGCTTTCGCACTTCCTAAATGAGCCCATAACGAAGCGAGCTGCTTACAATTGGATCTTCTCAAGGTCTCAAATTAACCCTACCTGGTACGGATCTCACACTGGTGAGCAATACACAAGCGCTGCACGAAGGAGAGTTTTGTAACCTACTTCCTTTGTTGATGGACTACACTTCCTGAGGATTCTTCCAATGAATCTCACTCTAGCATCTGCCTTACCCACGACTGATTTTATATGGTCGTTCCATTTCAAATCGCTCCTTATGTTTACTCCCAGATAGTTTATGGAAGTAACTGCTACCAGTGTTTATCGTGCAATTTGGTACTTATTATATAAAGGATCTTTCTTTCTATGTAAACGTAGCAGTTAACACGTGTTTATGTTGATGCTCAATTGTCATTCCCTGCACAATGCATCGATACGCTGCAGATCCTCTTGCATTTCTGTACCATTTTTCAGTGTTGCGGGAGGATGGTGGTTCAAATCCACCTTCGACTGTCCAGATTTAGGTTTTCCATGATTGTCCTAAATCACTCCAGGGAAATGCCGGACCGACCGCGGTGGCTGAGGGGACTGAGGCGCTCCAGTCACGGTCTGCACGGCCACTACGGTCGGGGGTTCGTATCCCCCTCGAGCATGGATATTTGTGCCGTTCTTAGTCTTAGTTCATAAGTAGTTTGTAAGTTTAGGAACTGATGACCCCGTAATTAAGTCCCATAAGCTATACAAACATTTGAACATTTTGGAAATGCCGGGGTGGGTCCTTTCAAAGGGCATGGACGATTTCCTTCCTCGTCCTTACCCGAGTGTAAGTTCTGCTTCTAATGACCACACTGTTAAATACTAATCTTCCTTCCTTCAGTGTTGCGACTTCTCGATAAACTACGGTATCATCCGCAAAAAGCGTCACTGGACTTCCGATATTATCTACGAGGTCATTTAAATACATAGTGAAAAGCAACGGTCCTATAATACTCCGCTGGGTATGGCCTTTCAGCAGGCGCAACAAGCTCGCTCGTTACTGGTAAGCGCGGGTGCTCTTCGGGAGTGGCGCAGCGAACAGCTCGTAGCTCGAGCACAGGCGCTCGCGAGCGAAGCGACTCGGTCAGACTCGTAGCGGAAGGGAATTCGGCCAAGAGTGGTATACTGTTTCTAGGAATGTGGCATATGAAAAAACGTATGATAATAATAATAAATACGATAAACTGTTAGCAAGTGTATTGCGTGTTATAAAAGACATCTCTTCAGAAAATACTTCTTTCGTGCAAAAATACGGCGGTAATAAATGTTACAAAAGACAATGACTGAATGGTCATGAACGCGGCAGAGATAAAAAAAAAAAAGAAAGAAAACAATACCGGTACACTAGATGACAGAAAATGGCAATCTTCTGTCTGGTTGTCTGGCAATCTTCTGTCTGGTTGTCTACTAGTCTGGTAGTACTGATGTCGATCTGGAGTAAAGTATTTACTTTTACAAGGAAATATATTGAGCTACGTTCACATTTTTATTAATATTTTAGTACCCTTTGCCACATATTAGCCCGATTGCATAATTTGCTCGCGAGATTAGCGGCGTCAGTACATTTTTTTCAATCCATTGTCGCTGAATGCCACCAATACATTTTTATTTATATAGGACAAAAACAACTGCTAACATCTAAAGGACCATAGTTCATTGTTCACCTTTTATGAAATTTAAACATCGCAAGAAGGACAGCAGAATAATTTAGAACTACAATAGGAACATTTTACGTATGATGTCCTGTGTGTGTGTGTGTGTGTGTGTGTGTGTGTGTGTGTGTTTCCAGACAAATCTACAGTTTATTCTAATTTTGAAAAATTTCTGTACACCTGGTCTTCAAAACAAGAGGAAGACCACTGTCTACATAAAGTTTTGTATGGTGCATGGCAGAGGCTACTTTATAATAAATTTTGACATTGTTTGACCAGTGACAGTGGATGTATGCATGTATGTGTGTTTTCATGGAGAGGAGTTTCATACTTCGCAAGCCACCGTATAATGCATGGCTGAGGGTACCTGGTAACACCCCTTTCTTAATCTGTTTTATTGTATTCTTCACTTGTGAATTAGATAACGAAACCGTTACTTATTACGAGAGTCCACAATGAAAGTATTCAAATATCAGAAATAGCAATTCATGAAAAAAAAGGCCAGGAATGTCTGCGAGTGCTCTCAAATGACGTAAGTCGGAACTCTGCCACCAGTAAAGCACTATAAATAAATATACAGTGCCCTTTGGCACCTGGGTGATGTGGCAAGTGCCCTGCCACCAGACACGCAGCCCGCGCGAACTGCAGCAGTCTTTTAATGGGGCAGCGACGGCGCCCACAGGACAGGTGCAGCGCAGCTGACGAGCGTGGTGTTTGAGCAGCTGACAGTTTACCAATGTTTCTCCTTTACAGAATGAAACTTTCACTCTGCAGCGGAGTGTGCGCTGATATTAAACTACCTGGCAGATTAAAATTGTGTGCCGGAACCGGGACTCGAACCTAGGACCTTTGCCCTTCGCTGGCAAGCGCACTACCGACTGTGCTATCCCGACACGACTCACGATGCCGCCTCACAACTTTATTTCCGCCAGTACCTCGCCTCCTACTTTCCAAACTTCACAGAAGTTCTCCTGCGGAACTTGCAAGACTAGCACTCCTGAAAGAAAGGATATGGTGGAGACATGGCTTAGCCACAGTCTAAGGGATGTTTCCAGAATGAAACTTTCACTCTGCAGCGGGGTGTGCGCTGATATGAAACTACCTGGCAGATTAAAATTATGTGCCAGGATCGGGATAGCTCAGTCGGTAAAGCGCTTGCCCGCGAATGGCAAATGTCCCAGGTTCGAGTCCCGGTTCCGGCACACAGGTAGTTTCATATCAGCGCACACTCTGCTGCAGTGTGAAAGTTTCATTCTGGAAACATCCCTTAGGCTGTGGCTACGCCATGTCTCCACCATATCCTTTCTTCCAGGAGTGCTGGTCTTGCAAGTTTCGCAGGAGAACTTCTGTGAAGTTTGGAAAGTAGGAGGCGAGGTACTGGCGGAAGTAAGGTTGTGAGCAGCATCGTGAGTCGTGTCGGGATAGCTCAGTCGGTAGAGCGCTTGCCCGCGAAAGGCAAAGGTCCCAGGTTCGAGTCCCGGTTCCGGCACACAATTTTAATCTGCCAGATAGTTTCGTTTCTCCTTTAGTTATGCGGTTTTCTCTGTATCCAGTAGAATGAAAAAAAGATTTTAACTATGCTGATTATTCATTTCCATGTATTTCCAGTCACAATAGGAAAGTCTGTAAAACAAAAAAGGAAGAAGGAAGGAAGCTGAGGGCTTAACGTCTCATCGACAGCTTGGTCATTAGAGACGGAGCTATCACTCCTCACCAGGTGGGACTGACGGAAGATATTGAGAAGGTTCAGAGAAGGGCAGCTCGTTTTGTTTTATCACGTTACGGGGGGGAAAGCGTCACGGAAATGTTGCACGAATTGGGGTGGAAATCATTAAAAGAAAGACGTTATTCATTGCGGCGTGATCTGTTTGCGAAGTTTCAATCACCGACTTTTAGTTCTGAATGTGAAAATATTTTTCTAGCACCCACCTACTTAGGGAGACATGACCACCCAATAAAATAAGAGAAATCAGATCGAAAACGGAACGATTTAGGTGTTCTTTCTTCCCGCGCGCTATTAGAGAATGGAACGGTAGAGAAAAGTTATGAAAGTGGTTAATAAACCCTCTGCCAGACACTTAAATGTGATTTGCAGAGTATCGATGTAGATGTAGATGTAGAGTTTTGGGTAAGGATGGGGAAGGAAAGCGGCCGCGCCCTGTGAAAGGAACCATCCCGGCATTGTTCTGGAGTGATTTAGGGAAATCACGGAAAACCTAAATCTGGATGGCCGGCGGTGGATTTGAACCACCGCCCTCCCGAATGCAAGTCCAGTGCGTTACAACTGCGCCACCTCGCTCGGTGTCTGTAAAACATCAGAAAGTTAAAGTAACTGGCATTTTTTTAATTTATTTAAGAGAATACATACGTGGTTCGCTGGTAAATTGCCGAATTACAAATGTAACGATCATAAGTTAGAACCTTGATCATTCCAAGGATTTTTGTCCCTCCATTATGACGTGTTTCATTTTTGGCAATGAAACTTCTTGGCAGATTAAAATTGTGATCCGGAACCAGGATTTAAACCTGCGACCTTTGCCATTCTCAGGCAAGCGCTCTACTGTCTGAGCTATCCCGCCACGCTTCACGAATGTTCTCACAAATTTACTTCTGCCAGTACCTCGCCTCCTACTTTCCAAACTTCACAATTCTCCTGGGAACGTAGCAGGACTAGCACTCCTGGAAGAAATAATATGGTGGAGATATGGCTTAGTCAAATACTAAGGGATGGTTTCAGAATGAAATGTTCACTCTGCAGCAGTGTGTGAACTGATGTGAAAAGGCGAAGGTACTAGGTTCGAACCCTGGTTCTGGCACACAATTTCAATCTGCCTGGATGTTTCATATCAGTGCATACTGCTCATCAGAGTGAAGATATGATTCTGGAAACAACCTTTCTTCTACTATATAGAAATAGCCTTTAATAGCAGGCTCTTTAATAAATTTTCATTCAGTGGAGCTGATGCCTTATCAGAAAACTGAACAATCAGTGAAGTGCGTCGATAATTAGGCCTAACTGAACTTGGGATAAAGAAGTGGTTTAAACAATGCACTAAAAATCTGACAGACACGATTTATATCCACTGTTAAATAAAAATCATACCTTTTCTAAGAAGTCCTAAACAGACGAAGTGACCACTAAAAGTAAACACTGTTGAAGCAATTTAGGGGGCCGGAATGTGAAGCTGACTGCAGAACGACTCTGCTGGCGCCAACTTACTTTTCGCGTAAAGACCACAAAGGTAAAATGGGAGAAATTAGGGCTCATAGAAAGACATATGGGCATTCGTTTCTCTCTCGTTCTATTTGGGAGTGGGATATAAAAGGCAATGACTAGTAGTGGGATGAGGTACCTTCCACCACGCACCTTACGGTGGATTGCAGAGTATGTACACTTGACAGCAAGAAAAGTGGACCACTCCTGAATTCAAAAGTGGAGGCCGCACCTGACGCTATGCAACCAACATAGCATAGCTGCATCGCCGGTCGTCGCATCATGCCACAGTACAGCCATTACCTACCCACAATAGGGACTACGTAAGACACTAAAGACTATTTCTCAAAACTCAAATGTTTGTAGAGCTTATGGGACTTAACTACAAGGTCATCTGTCCCTAAACTTAAAAACTACTTATGAACTAGCTAATACTAAGGACGGCACACATATCCATTTTCATATTCACAGAATATATGACTTCAACTGCGAATGGGCAAAGCAGAAAATTTGTACCCAGCCGGTATTTTCAGCTTTGCCCATTCGCAGTTGAAGTCATATATTCTGTGAATATGAAAACAGTAACAACTGCAGGATCAGGAGTGACGTCTGTTCTTTCGGAATAGACGCCACATGTATATATAAATATCCATGCCCGAGAGGGTATTCGAACCCCCGATTGTAGTGGCCGTGCAGAACGTGACTGGCACGCTGCAGACCGCTCGGCCACCGCGGCCGGCGACAATTTCTCCTTGTGGCATTCAGTCAAGGTGCAAACCAATACTGCGGTGCAACAAATATTAGAACACACTTTATTAGTGATGAGACAGTAACACTTGTAAATTAAATTTCATTGCAATTAGTGAAAAGTCAAATAAGTTATCACACTTATTTAATGACATTATATGTTTTTGTTCATGATCTGAATTTGAATGCACTGTTAACAAAAAGGTAGTGTGCCTGATCGAGACGCGATTAGGCATAAATAGACGTAAAACAGTGGTGTTTTCATTAGTATCGGTTTCCAAGACCGAAATGATACTCTCAGCGCTGCACCAGGAATTGCATGAAGCTTGCATATTGTTGCTTAGAGGTAACCACTGAAGATATGTAATGTAGTGCAACTCACAGATGTCATACATCATAAAGTTGTGGAATAGAATGCAGTACATTGATGAATTGTTAACTAAGTACAATCAGGTTTTAGATATTAAATATGTTCACAAATAGCGTTATACTGGAACCTGAGAAAACGATACAGTTGACTTATTTTCCGGCAGGGACTCGAACCCGGTACCATATACTATTGTATCATAGGAAGGAATATCGCTGATATATTTCTTATATCTAATGGGCACTCCAATCCCGCACACACCGCCACTCTTGACCTGACACGATTAGGCGTTAAGTACCACATTGTCGTTCTCTAGTAGTTAGGATCGCACCGTACGTAGAGTCGTGGAGGGGTTTGGTATTTTGAGGAAACAACGAAAACTCTAACTTTGTAGCGCACTGACATGTGCAATGTTGATTTGAAACAAGGTAGAGTCCTGCGTTCTTTATTTGGTGTTACTGGAGGTGCAGATAGTATTTTTGTGGCTGTAAAAAATGTTATCCTCAGCGGGAATCGGAACCATACCTTAGCCATTACAAGTTAATGTAATCCCAGCCTACCACCGTATTACAGATGTGTTGGCATAATGTTTTGTCATAATGGAGTACTTATTAGACGGTAGGACCAGTCAAAGAACTTCTCCTTTCACTCAATATCCTATTTTCATTTCATTTATACCCAGATTCCATACATACAGAGTAATCAGTTTAGTTGGAGGCTGTCAAAGTAATTTCTGTTATTTCAAATACATCTCTCTTCTCCCCTCCATCCATTAATACACTCTACGTCATTCACAAAATATCCAAACGATTTGTCTAGCATTTATTCATTGTTAATTTCTCTTCTGTTCTCTCTCTCACTCCCTGTCGCCTCTCTTACATAATAAGTTATTATATAATAATAATAAGTTATTATTATTAATAACGTTAGTTACCCTTCTGGTCTGTTCCCTCAAAACGCTATGATCAAATCTACGGGTTTTCGTTGACAGCATACTTTCTCTTTTAATTTCTGCTTTCGTTTATGTCTATCAGTCCTCTCTATGAGACCGTGTTCTTTCATATCTCCTTACCTACAATACATTCTTCGTTCTGTAAAATACAGAGCACTGATGTTTCGATTGACCTCTGCTTTCATAGCAACAGAATATACTGTTACAAAGGGTATACATTTTCCCGTTTTAGAATCCGTTTCCGAATGCGTAAACACTCTCCTCGCAACTTTTAAGATGCGTAATATTTCATTTATTATGATAAGAGGTATGCTACAAACTTGAGCGCCAAACAGATTAGCTGCGCGGTCTAAGGCGTCATGTCGTGGACCGGCGGCTGCTCGCGTCGGTGGTTCGAGTTCTCCCTCGTGCATGGATGTGTGCGTTGTCCTTAGATTAAGATAGTTTAAGAAGTGTGTAAGAGACTGATGACCTTAGCAGTTAAGTGCCGTAAGATTTCGCACACATTTTTCGAACAAACTGGAGCAAAATGAGACCATAGTTAAACAAGTATATAGCAACATGGCATACAAAATCACCACGGAACATGCTGAAACGTAGTATACTATCATACGCAATGGTACATAATTCTACATACGTTGTAGCCCCAATGGACCAAACAGCTGAGGTCATCAGTCCCTACATAGCCTTACATGCTACTTTAATTAATTTACGATAAGGACTCCGCCCCCCCCCCCCCCCCCCACACACACACACACAACTACAGATGCCCGAGGAAGGAGTCGAGCCTTTGGCGGAAGCGGCCGTAACTCCGCAACAAGACGCCTCAGACCGCGCGCCCATATGGTTCGATTCCTGCTCGCCACCTCCCGTAGCTCCAAGTAAAGAATTGAGGACTGTGGCGTGTTTCAAATCAACATTACACATATCCATTCGATACTGACTAGAAAAAAAGTTGGATTAGTTTTCGGTGTTTCCTCGAAATGCCAAACCCCTCCAGGTCTCTACGAACGGAGCGATCCTGATTACTAGTGAACGGGAATGGGAAAGTTTTTACCTTGTCGTCTGAGGTCAACGGTGACGATAGGTGCGGAGTTGGAGTCCTAGGAAGCACAAAGTTATTTATTGCGCTACTTCTAGCCCAACATGTGCACATCAAATGTTTGTATAGCTTATGGGACTTAACTACGGGGTCATCAGTCCCTAAACTTACAAACTACTTATGAACTACTTACGAACTAGGACGGCACAAATATCCATGCCCGAGGGGGGATTCGAACCCCCGACCGTAGTGGCCGTGCAGACCGTGACTGGAGCGCCTTAGTCCCCTCGGCCACCGCTTCTGCAACATGTGCACATCCCGCTAATGATGAGAAAACAATAAATATTTCATCTCTATGCTTATATATATAATACAATACCGAATAGTGCCGGGTTTGAGTCCCTGCTGGAAAATAAGTTAATTGTATCGTTGTTTTAAATCCAAATATAGTGCTTTTTGTGAATTTTGTGGTTTAATATCTGACGTGTGATCGTGCTTAGTTAAGGATTCATACAGGTACGGCGTTCTATTCCAGAATTTTATGACGTTTGACACCTATGAGTTACACTGTATTATATACCTTTAATGGTTACCTCTCAGCAACAATTTGAACTTCACGCAATTCATGGTGCAATACTAAAGTTAACCATACATTTCTGGGTTCGGACATTGGCCTTGTAAATCGATACTTATGAAAACGTCAATGTTTTACGTCTCCTTATGCCTAATCAAGTCTCGAACAGAGACCCAAGTGGTTTTGGTTAACAGTGCGTTCAAATTCAGAACATAAACAAAAACTCGTCGTGTCATTGAATGCGTTTGATAAGGTATATGATTTGTCACATGTATTCTAATATTTTGTATGACGGTATTGAATTACATGTGGACTGACTGCCATAATGAGCGATGTTCTCTACTGCTTCTTTGGTACCCATTGTGTATATTCGAACGGCTGTACTCAACAGGGGTTTGGTGATTAGAGTACCTGCAACACAGCTACGTCATGTTGGTTGCATTCAGCAGTGATCCACTTTTTTTGCTGTCAAGTATACATATGTGGTAGATGAGCACCCGGAAGAAATTTATTGCAAAGACTGCAAAATGTTCAACTCAATATTTCTGTTTTTGATCTCTTACTAGTAAAGCACATCCGTTACATGCGCGCAACGTGCGCACCTGTAACAACATTCTCAAACAAACTGAACATTTGAATTACTGCAAGTTTAAAGTGTAACTGTTTATAAGGTAAGTTAAAAGGAAAAAAAAATTCAGCGCTCTTGTTTAAAATGGCTATAAAAATAAACTTCAGAAAAATCAGATATATCTAACATGAAGTGACACTAATTTCTTATTAAATTAGCACCTTAAAGTTATCCCACCAGGAACTAACGCGGCTTGTTCCGGGCCTGTCCAGCAGAACATACTTTGCGTCTACTAACACTCGCAGAAGGTCCTTTTTCGTCGTCATGGTAAGAAACGGCGATGCGAGTTCCTACGAACGTTACGAGTCTGCGAGTCTCTACGATTCTGACGAGCGCAGTGGAAGCTCGTAGCAGGCTGGCCGCGGCTGACTCGCAGTGCCCATTGCCCTCCGTGGCTGCCAGTCTGACTCAAGGTGGGGACGCGCAACGAGCGAGCCTGAAGGCCGGGATAACCGGGTCTGCCCCTGGGGCACGTCTGAAATCACTTTAGTGTCTGAAAACTTATCTCCCTTGCGAATGACATGCAGCATGACAGGCACACCGACAATCTTTCTTTCCGCGCATAATACGTGACTGCAATAGGAGGGAGACCCGATAGTGGTACTCAAGGTACCCTCCGCCACACACCATTTAGTGGCCTGCGGAGTATGGACGTAGATAAAGATGCGTTCTGTAAGCCAGAAACGCTTCAATCCAATGACATAGTTGGCCTGATATTCCATATGCTCGCACTTCGTTTATCAGGCGACGATGTGGAGCGGATCGAACGCTTTGCGAAAGTCAAACAGCGGCCAGCCAGTTAGCAATGCAATCGCGGCCTACCCTGTGCGACGTGAGACGACAGCGCTGAGGCCTTCTGTTTTGATGATGTTGGTTGGGTCGGTGCTGCTGCTGATGCCACGCACCATCAGAGGCGACGACCGTCCCCGATCGCCACCTGCCACGTGCATTCTACTGACTCCAGGCCAGAATTTCGGCACTGCACCCGACGTTGCCTGCCTGCTGCGGCTACCGCTCCAATATTACGACGTGGCAAAGACCTACAAAGAGGGGTCATCCTGATTCCGTTTTAATTAAAAAAACGGATATAAAGACCACCGTATGCTCCTCAAGGAGTAGTTTGGTAGTCAACTGCCACAGAGAACCCACCTATAACTACAAAATATAATTATTCAACATGGACGATACACTGCCACCAGGGCAGGCTCTAGAAGAGGCGCGGCAGGATTTAGGGACCGGCAAAACTTGAAATTTTAATATTGTGTCAGGAAGACGAAATTATAAGAAAATGAAAGTGTTGCGGAAATGAAGAACTTCGAAAATGTGTTGCAAAAGCAAGTCATTCAAAAACTCTATTGTCTTAGGGGAAGCCGGCCGCAGTGGCTGAGCAGTGTGCGGCGCGACAGTCACAGTCTGCACGGCCGCTACGGTCGGGGGTTCGAATCCCCCCCCCCCTCCCGGGCATGGATGTTTGTGTCGTCTTTAGTATAAAGTAGTTCATAAGTAGTCTGTAAGTTTAGGGACTGATGACCACGCAGTTAAGTCCCTTAAGCTTAACAAACATTTGAACATCTTACTGGAAATTATGTAGCGTATTGTGAAACAGATGACAAATGAAGCGCAGGGGATTGTCACTTTGGGTACGTCTTAAAAATAGCGAAATTTCCTTGTGCCATTGTTGCTAACTCAGTTTCTAACATACGTCTACACAGCTCGTGAAAAATACCTATGTGAGCTAGAGAGCTCTTACAAAAGAGAAACTATTTCTAATAAAGAAATAACAAAAAATTTCGGCATATGATGGTCTGACAGTTAGTAGGAACAAGTCAGAGACAGTTACTATAATTCGTTATCAGTCAGTCCAGTGCCAGCTGCTGGCAGTGTCACATCGTAAACAGCGCTAAGTATCTTAATTTAATTTGTGTCAAATTTACGTTTGCCACTCTAGTTCTTCATTTTCGTTTGTACTTCTGTTTGAAGAGGTTTATTCTCGCGTACTTGGCAGATTAGCATTCAGTTAGTTAGCAGTCAGTTCAGTGCCAGCTGTTGCCGCTGCCCCAACACCCAGAGCGCTAAGTATCAAAATTTAATTGCGTGAAATTTCGTTGCCAGTTAATTTCTTAATATTCTTTAGTGTTTCTGTTTTAAGAGGTTTCTTCTCACCTACTTGACACTTTTCGTTTGTGCTACTGCTTTAAGAGTTTATTCTCGCGTATTTTGATAAATACCATGTGTGTAGTTTTCGTCTGCTGCAAGCTACGTGTCATATTGTCACTTCCTTATTTCGTATTCAGCTTTGAGAAAGCTTATATTCCCGCGCGTTTGATAACGCTGTATTCCACAGATATTCTTGTTTATTTTGAAAACTTCCGGACTCAGTTTCGTTGTTTTGACAGTGTACTTACCACTGACCACAGTTCAGTCAGCTGCTAGCCGCCTTTATTAAAGTACTAGGCTACTTAAAAGTTGATTATTTAGTTTTCTACTTTTTACAGTTAATTGTATCGATAGGATGGATAGGATGTGTGCCTGCTGTGTTCGGACGCAGGAGGAGTTGGCCGCAGTTCGCGAACAGCTGAGCGTGCTGTTGACTAAGGTCAGCCGTCTTCAGGCTGCTGTCTGGGGGTGCAACGATGGTGGGGAGTCTAGTGCGTCGAGTGGGACACCTCAACTGTCTCATGCTTTTCTCTCTGTCCCTGCTACCGAGGCACCTTTAGGTGTACCGAACGTGGTCGAGCCGCCCTCTCCGCAATCGGAGTGGCGGGTTGTACGGCGTTCGCGTCGCTCGAGGCGGAAGGCCAATGTGGAGGCTGGACGTCCGTTCACGCCCGTTCGTCTTGTGAGTGGACGTGTGGCCACTCCTTCAGCAGGGTCCGAGCAGGTGCACGGGGGGAGGGGATTATTAGTTATTGGGAGCTCCAATGTTAGGCGCGTGATGGAGCCCCTTAGGCAGATAGCGTCGAGATCTGGAAATAAGTCCAACGTGCACTCGGTGTATCTGCCGGGGGGCCTCATCCGAGATGTGGAGGCGGCCTTGCCGGCGGCTATCGAGGGTGCGGGGTGCGGTCGACTGCAAGTCGTGGCTCACGTCGGCACCAATGATGTTTGTCGGTTGGGTTCTGAGAACATCCTCAGGTCCTACGGGCGGCTGGCGGAATTGGTGAAGGCTGCTGCCCTCGCACGCGGGGTGCAAGCAGAGCTGTCGATTTGTAGCATTGTTCCCAGGGTTGGTGGGGCTCCTTTGGTTTGGAGGCGAGTGGAGAGTCTGAACCAGAGGTTTCGCCGACTCTGTGACAGACATGGCTGCAGATTTCTGGATCTGCGTTATCGGGTGGGGAATTGTAGGGAGCCCCTAGATAGATCAGTGGTGCACTACACTAAGGAAGCGGCTACTCGGGTAGCAGAGTACTTGTGGAGTGCACATGGTTTTTTTTTAGGCTAGGCGCTAACTCTGATGAGCACTCGCCTGTCAACATTCAAACAACGAATTCAGGCCACGTTAGGCTCAAAAATTAGAATATCAAAATATTAGCCGCGAACTTACAAAGTATTAGAAACAAAGTTCCCGAATTTGCCGTACTGCATGGAAATTATTGTGCTCAGATAGTTTTGGGCACCGAAAGCTGGCTAAATCATGATGTGGCAAGTTCAGAAATATTTATCGAGGCGTGGAATATATATCGGAAAGATAGATCGGATACAACTGGAGGAGGAGTGTTTATTGCTGTGGACAAAGATATTGATTCTACTGAGATCGAAGTTGAAAGTAATTGTGAAAATTTGTAGTTGGTGTGAAGAATGGCAGCTAGCTCTCAATGCAGAAAAATGTAAGGTGATGCGCATGAGTAGGAAAAACAATCCCATAATGTTCGAATACAGCATTAGTAGTGAGCTTCTTGATGCTGTCGCGTCGTTCAAATATCTAGGCGTAACATTGCAGAGCGATATGAAATAGAACGAACATGTAAGGACAGTTGCGAGTAAGGCGGACGGCCGACTTCGGTTTATTGGGAGAATTTTGGGAAGATGTACTTCACCTGTAAAGGAGACCGCGTATAAAACGCTTGTACGACCACGTCTTGAGTATTCCTCAAGTGTTTGGGACCCGCAGCAGATCAGTTTAAAGGAGGACATAGAGGCAGTTCAGAGGCGAACACCTAGGTTCGTTACTGGTAGGTTCGACCAATGCGCGAGAGTCACGGAAATGCTCCGGCAACTCAATTGGGGATCACTGGAGGAAAGACGACGTTCTTTTCGTGAATTTCTTTTGAGGAAATTTAGAGGGCCGCAATTTGAAGCTGAGTGTAGTACGATCTTGCTGCCGCCTACTTAAATTTCGCGTGGTGATCACAAAGACAAGATAAGAGAAATCAGGGCTCGTACGGAGGCATATAAGCATTCTTTTTTTCCTAGTTCTTGCGCACCTTACGGTGAATTGCGGAGTATGTATGTAGACGTAGACGTAGATGCAGGAATCGATACCGCCGAGAAAAACTAGAGAAGGGAGGAAGTTTAGTGTTAAACGCACCGTCGACAGCCTGGTCGTTAGAAGCGGAGCTCACACTCAGATTCTTGGGTAACAATGGGGAAGGAAATCGGCCGTGTCCTTTGAAAGGAATTTGCCTAGAGCGGTTTAGGAAAATCACGGAAAATGTAAACTTCGATGGGCAGAGATGAATATGAACTACCGTCCTCCCGAATGTGAGTCCAGTGTGTTATCACTTGGCCAGAAAAACTAAGTAGAATATGCACTGATTATTACAAGGCACAGTCTTTTGAATGCAGACATGGTGACACGTCTACAGATGAATGACATCTTTCCCCGCTCGCTCCGTCTCCTTTGGATCACCCACTTATATCATTTACTTAGATTGTTCATCTTTTTGCCAGATTCCTCTATATTAAATTATTCTGCTTTTAGCTGTAACTTCTTTTCTCTGTAACTTCCTTCAAGTTTTCGCTCATTCCATTTGATCTCTCGGTGCTGAAGCCACAATCGATGGATATTAAGATCATGAGAAGAAAACGTACCATACATTATTTTGGCGCTGTAGCAACTAAAATGCACTGCACGAAGTGTTGATCCTGTTTTGTCTTACGAAAAAGTGTGATGTGAAAAAACAGACATTGTGGTAAGGCTTTGACTACGTCTTAAATTTTAACGAAGAAATGAGTGGGTGGCAGTGCTTGAAATTATCACACAGGTCGTAAAACCCATGGAGTTGGTCCTGACTGCCACTGATGTTCCCTGCTAAAGAACGGTTCGCTTTGGGGTTGCAAACGAAGTTTGAGTCGAAGACCTAAATTTGAGTCGAAGGCCTACGTGTGCTGAGAGTTCAAGATGCGTCAGAGGATTTTAGACGCTACCCAGGAAGTCCACCACCACTGCTGCTTCAGCCGCTGGCGTGCCTGAGTCAGCATATGCGGCCGCTTCTCAGATAAGATTACGAGACCGTATACGCCAACCAGCACAAGGAGGGGACTGGAGGCGGAGCTACGGCCGCGTGAGGCACGGTCTGCAGCGGGCAGTCAGCACAGTCGCACTGCTTCAGGGGGTACTGCTGGCTGCGTTTCCTTAGACAACGTTTTTCGCCTACAACTAAAAACAAACCTATGTACTGTGTTGAACAGTAAAACCACAACTACAGATAATATACATAGGTTCAAACATGTTCAAATGTTTGTATAGCTTATGGGACTTAACTACGGGGTCATCAGTCCCCAAACTTACAAACTACTTACGAACTAGCTAATACTAAGGACGGCGCAAATATCCATGTCCGAGGGGGGATTCCAACCCCCGACCGTAGTGGCCGTGCAGACCGTGACTGGAGCGCCTCAGTCCCCTCGGCCACCGCGGCCGGCTAATATACATAGGACCAGGGCTTATTTTAAGGGGGAATACATTTGGAGACTGTTTAAGAAAAACGTATTTGTACATTTCTATATAGTCCGACAAATAGAATTTGCAAGTTCATCTGTCACATAACGTAGATTTAAAGGAGCCCAACAAGAAGGTATTTTAATGTGTTGGTAATCTGCACTTTTAAATAAAACGGATTAAAGGTACATACTCTTAACAATCGTGAAAAAGGAATTTCCACTCTTGTAAGCTCATAGGCAATTTAAGTTGTTAGTTTGTGTGTTTGGTTAGGTTTGAAGAATGCAGAAAATAACGAACTATTTGTCGTTGACACAGGCACAGAACAATTGAAAGTTAATGATGAACGCAGACAATGACGGAGAAATGCCAAAATAGTTCAGATCAGAGGGAACCGCTTTCTGACACGTCTGTTGGATGAAAGACAGTTCCAAATGCTGCGATTTGGAGAAAAGGCATGAAATTGGCAGTAAGCACCAATAGCGAATGGTAAAAAATGAAGATCTGGCTGTAATGTTTTGCATTTAATTTTTTTTTCTTTTTTTGTGACTGGTTTGGATATTCCTTATTTGTCACCTCACACCTCTCGGTTACGACATGTTTATGCAATAACAGTATCGCTGTGTATTTCTTTCGCTACAAGTGAAACAAGGCCAGTCTTCCATAATTGTCGAAAGTTGTACGATAATTATATTTTCTTGACCACAACTAAGAATATCCCTTAACAAAGTTTTAATGCAACAGCACTGCATAAGAGCGTTAGAAAAATACAAACATTTCTTATAGCCGTTATGATGAAAACTGCAGATGTTACAGACACGGTTTTTCAATAACACATAACAGTGATAAAAATGTTGATTCACTCATTTGCATTCTGGTTTATGGTACTACGTCTTACGAAGTTGAGCGGTCTAAGGCGTCTCGCTGCGGACCGCGCGGTTGCTCGCCGTGGAGGTTCGAGTCCTCCCTCGGGCATGGGTGAGTGTGTGTTGTCCTTAGGTTAGTTTACCTTAGTTTAAGTAGTTTGTAAGCTACGGACTGAGGACCACGCAGTTTGGTCCGATAGAATTACAAACATTTGAACATTTGAATCTTACAAAGTTCTTGAGCTATTCAGATAAGTAATATGGCCTTGAGCGCAGTAATTCACAATATGTAAATTAAGCCACCCAACGTACAATACAAGAATGTATCATAAAAACTGCATGATTTACCAATTCGTGATCCTTGCTGTCTTTTTTTACACGATACTTAGGTGTAAGATGTTTTTAATTACAACATATGTGCCTTTATAAAGTGGCAATAAGTAAAGATTAATGTCATTCAAATGTGGGTCATGCTATGTACCTTCTGAAAGTATAACCATTAAAGGCACAAAAATGCATAATCCCAGTTAATAGGTAGTACTGCATATAGTCTTAATTGATTCACGCCAATTAGTGCAATCCGTTATTATTATGAGAACTAATAAGTGTAAACTACACTGGTCAAAACAGTTAGGGGATCAGTTGAAATGTCTAGGTTCTGAAGTACTGTTATCGGCAGAATGAACTAAAATGGTTCAACGTCTTTCTGTCAGTTCTACGAATCGGAGACAATAGCATTACGACAACCGAGAAAGCGGTAATAACAGAAATTTGTTGGTGTTAACTTGTGTTTACCAAACGAATTACACAAGCTGTTGGGCCGGCCGCGGTGGCCGAGGGGACTGAGGCGCTTCAGTCACGGTCTGCACGGCCCCTACGGTGGGGGTGGGAATACCCCCTCGGGCATGGATATTTGTGCTGTCCTTAGTTGTAGCTAGTTCATGAGTAGTTTGTAAGTTTAGGGACTGATGACCCCGTAGTTATGTCCCATAAGCTCTACAAACATTTGAACATTTGAACAAGCTGTTGGTTTCAGATAGTGAGCAGGTAGTGCAATGCAACAACAACGCGACTTATCCGAAGCTATGGCATAGAGGGCCATAGGAAGGTTGGAAGCGGGACAGTCATAGAGGGAGTTGGCTGCAGCTATGGAGCGTGAAATTTTCAGGACCTGGACGCGATTTCAGACAGCAGGAACCGTAAAAAAAAGACAAGGCTAAGGTCGTCCACGGATAACATCAGCAAGAGATGAGCTATATCTCCAGTTAACCCGCCGTCAAGACAGGAGGCTGACTGCAGCTCCGCTGCAACGCACCCTCAAGGCAGCAACAGGACGCGTAATAACAACTGTTTGAAATCGCCTTCGGGAATGTGGCTTCTACGCACGGAGGTCTATGCTGCGTGTCCCATTAAAACCACGACACCGTTTAGCCCGCAGAAACTGGGCGGAGAAACAATCAGGATTGGAGTCGTAACGAATGGCGCTGGGTCCTGTTCACAGATGAGTCAACTTTTTGTGTTCAGCCGAAATCGTCATTCCCTCATCTGGAGAGAAGATGGAACTCTGAACAGTCCTGCTTATGTGCACGAAACATCCCTATATCAGGGTGGTGGACGAATGGTGTGGCCAGGAGTCAGTATTTGCGGACGTATTGAACTCTATGTCGTCCAGAATGGCGCTTTGACTACTCAGAGGTATAGAGACGAGTTCCTGCAACCTTCTGTTGTGCCCCACGCTGGTGCCATAAGAGATGGGTTCCTTCTGGTGGACGATAATGCTCGTCCCCTCAGAGCTGCACTGTTGGCAAAACGCTTGAAGCTGTGGGAACTGAACGAATAGAGTGGCCAGTTTGTTCACCGGACTTAAACCCGGTTGAGCATGTCTGGGATTCACTGTGTAGACGCAATGCAGCCAGACGAAGCACACCCCACAACGGTTCCAGAACTGGGTATTGCACTCATGGTAGAATGTCCAAATATCTCCCAAGAGCTGATTAATAACATACTGTCGATGCCACGCAGGTGTGCAACTGTACTGGCCGTCTGAGGTGATCACACAGCGGATCAGAGGGCACGATCATGGACGTATATAAGAGGGGTGTCTAGGGGGTCCGGACACTCGCTGCTTATAAAGAAAAGAAGAATATTTGCCAATACACCTTTTTTTTAAATCTTGTGCTACAAAACAGTCGACATTAAATGTGCTTGGTTTGTATAGCAACAATCTATGGAGGTACGATTCAACAAATAAGAGTTGTGGCAGGTAGCTAGGAATGTTCCTGTTTAACTGTTGAATTGTCACATTTGAAATAACTATGAAAGACACAAAATAGTTATTTTGGGCTTATGCATGGTCAGTTACCACTTTTCGCACCATACAGATAGGTTGTCTAAAACATTGTGTAACTGATATTTATTTTTTGATGATTTTACTGGACTGTAAATATCATCATCATCATCTGCATACACCGTAAGAGGTTGATTATTTCTCTAGATTAGGGGCAGCAGATGAACAATGGCACTTCCTTGGTACCGAGCGAGGTGACGCAGTCGTAAGACGCTGGACTCGCATTCTGTAGGACGGTGGTTCAAATTCATCTCCGGCCTTCCAGCCTTAGGTTTTCTGTGATTTCCCTAAATCACTTCCGGTAAATGCCGTGGTGGTTCCTTTGAAAGGTATGGCCGACTTCGTTCCCCAATCCTTCCCAAAAATTGTGCTCGTACTGGGACAGTGTTATTAAAGAGGCGGTGCAAGTTCGCAGCTCTTCGAACCTGCTCAACAGGGACACTGGCTACCAACTCAGCACAACATGGGAACCTGCACTGAATCTGTTAAAATCGCGAAGACCACCGAGGGAAACGACTGTGTATGCAGATGAAGAGGCATCGGTAGCGACATAGTTTTATCGGTTGACCATGGCGAGAGGGACACAGACCAGCATGGACACTCAGTACATCGGCATGCGGCTACCAGCCGAACGCGTTGGGCAGTCGGCGGCGGCGCCTAGCATGTGGACAGTTCTGCGCTAGTGTCCAAATGTTTACGTCACAGTCCAACAGGTGGAGTAGTAGGATCTTTCGTTTGTGGTTGCAGTACGAAAAATCTACAATATTATTACCATCAGACATGGGATAATAAAATAAATAAAAAGCTTTTAAACCTGCTTACAAAAAAAATATGGAAATAAATAAAGAAATATCGCAATTGCTCATTTTAAACGAAACTATACAAAATCAGTACTTGTGCGCTATTGGTCACCTTTTTTGGCGTGTTCACCAATGCACGTTAAAAGAAAAAGATCAAATGTTTGTATAGCTTATGGAACTTAACTACGGGGTCATCAGTCCCTAAACTTACAAACTACTTATGAACTAGCTAACACCAAGTACGGCACAAATATCCATGCCCGAGGGGGGATTCGAACCCCCGGCCGTAGTGGCCGTGCTGACCGTGACTGGAGCGCCTCAGTCACCTCGGCCACCGCGGCCGGCCATGCGCGTTCCTTTCTTTGCATGTTTTAAATAGGAATTCGTCGGACACAGCCCAGCAGTGTGTCCATCGCACCTGAAGATGTCAGCCAGGTGTGCTGACGAAACATTGTGCAGTTTAGAGAATAACATCCGACGTCTCGCCCGAGAAACATATTTAGAATCATAAACATAAATAGTCACAATAAAATCAATGCGCAAGGCACGTAACGTTACACACAGAAAAAAAGGAGAAAAAAGTAAATCTATAGAAGTGTCACTCTCCAATGTTTCTGAAATAAGGATATGTTATAATAAATGAGATACTAAGGGACACGTATTTTTTTAGCTGCGGTAAAACATATTTAAGGCGTGAAACGTCCCTCAAAATGGGGCTACAATGGAAAAATTGCGTTAACTTTGAGATTAGTGACGCGTTTTAATGAGTTTTGTTATGAAAGTATCTTTTGATAAAAGACGAAAATCTGCCTAGGTATATTCGAGAGGGAGTGAAAATTATGGGGCCAACTACACCGAAAGAAGCCATTATTTAGCTACAAAAATTAGTTTTGATTTAATCACAGTAGAATCTATTAGAGTTCAAAAGGAAGGCTAATTAAGAAACACACACACACACACACACACACACACACACAAATATATATATATATATATATATATATATATATATATATATATATATATATACGAGGGGTAAACAACCCTTATATTGACGCGTCAGTTTAATACTGCCCATGAAACACCTTGTGAATCTATATTTTTGAACTGCCTCATCACCTTAATATCACGGTATTTAACATTGCTGAATCCGAATCTGAAATCAGATTCTCAAAATTCAGTTTGGCTCATCCAGCATGGTGGATGAAAACTGAAATAAGTGGTTGAACAGACAGTAACCCGACATACACATTTCGAAATAGTATAAAATCTTCTTTTAAAATAATAGCGAATAGAGTTGAATAAAATATGTTAAAATATTTTAACTGTCAGCGTTAGTGTTGCCCGTAATGTTGAGCGCGGGGGTCTAACGCCAAGATTTACATCTTTTCCTGTTGCTTGCCTCTCACAAGTTCCTTTTCCTGTGTCAGAATACGAGTCATTGCTTAAACGCATACATAGAGGTAATGGAAGATTTATTTGTTTAGTATATTTTATTATTGATGTATTTGTCGGTTTAATTTTATTTATATGTGTGTTTATCTCGGTTATTTTATTTATTATTACATTCGTTCATAAATTGCTTATTTGATTATTAAATTATTTATTGACATTTATAGAGACATAATATTCGTTAATATGTACAAAGATCGTCTGCGCCAATTACAGCAGACGCAGATCATACTGCAGTTGATCAAACGCTGCTTGCGAAAGTCTAAAAATATTTTTAGGATTCATCTCAGACGGTGATAGTGATCGGCGGAGAATTTCGTTTTCCATGAATTATTGTGGAGGCTATACAAGCACCGCACGTCATCCTATTGACACAGAGGTCAGCAAGCAACGCACATTTACGTAACCTCCGCCCCCTTTACTCCCTTTGCCCCACTGAACGGCGCGGAGCTAACGACTGTGGATGACGCGACCTCTGCATCGGACGAATTGCTCCGCGCACCGTAATTGATGGACAAGGAAATTCTCCGCCGATCAGTATCGCCGTCTGCAGCGGGAAGAGATTTACATCTCACCATGCGACCTCCACGCGCTACCAACGCTAACGCCAGCAGTTAAAATTTTCAATATGTTTTTTCACTTTTATTCGCTATTATTTCAAAAGTAGATTTTACAATATTTTGAAAGTCGTATGCCGAGTTACTGTCTATTCTAGCATTACTTCCAGTTTTCGACCGCTATGCTAGATCAGCCATATTTCTCGTGCACCGACTACAACGCCATGTACAATTCACTTAAATCGTGATAATGTTCCACTGGAGCAATAATAACCAATCTATTGACCGTGCCAGAGAAGAGTCGTCTTTGGCCCAGAAAGGGATGAATTATACTACTGGTCATTAAAACTGTTACACCAAAAAGAAATGCAGATGATAAACGGGTATTCATTGGACAAATATATTATACTAGAACTGACATGTGATTACATTTTCACGCAATTTGGGTGCATAGATCCTGAGAAATCAGTATCCAGAACAATCACCTCTGGCCGTAATAACGGCCTTGATACCTCTGAGCATTGAATCAAACAGAGCTTCGGTGGCGTGTACAGGTACAGATGCCCACGCAGCTTCAACACGATACCACAGTTCATCAAGAGTAGTGACTGGCGTATTGTGACGAGCCAGCTGCTAGACCACCATTGACAAGACGTTTTTAATTGGTGAGAGATCCGGAGAGTGTGCTGGCCAGGGCAACGGTCAAACATTTTCCGTATCCAGAAAGGCCCGTACAGGACCTGCAACATGCGGTCGTGCATTATCCTGCTGAAATGTATGGTTTCGCAGGGATCGAATGAAGGGTAGAGCCACGGGTCGTAACACATCTGAAATGTAACGGCCACTGTTCAAAGTGCCATCGATTCGTACAAGAGGTGACCGAGACGTGTAACCAATGGCACCCCATACCATCACGCCGGGTGATACGCCAGTATGGCGATGACGGATACACGATTCCAATGTGCGTTCACCGCGATGTCGCCAAACACGGATGCGACCAACATGATGCTGTAAACAGAACCTGGATTCATCCAAAAAAATGACGTTTTGCCATTCGTGCACCCAGGTTCGTCGTTGCGTACACCATCGCAGGCGCTCCTGTCTGTGATGCAGCGTCAAGGGTAACCGCAGCCATGGTCTCCGAGCTGATAGTCCATGCTGCTGCAAACGTCGTCGAACTGTTCGTACAGATGGTTGTTGTCTTGAAAACGCCCGCATCTGCTGACTCAGGGATCGAGACGTGGCTGCACGATCCGTTATAGCCATGCGGATACGATGTCTGTCATCTCGACTGCTAGTGCCAGCACAGCGTTCCGTATTGCCCTCCTGAACTCACCGATTCCATATTCTCCTAACAGTCATTGGATCGCGACCAGCGACGTGAGCAGCAATGTCGCGATACGATAAACCGCAATCGCGTTAAGCTACAATCCGACCTTTATCAAAGTCGGAAACGTGATTGTACGCATTTCTCCTCCTTACACGAGGCGTCACAACAACGTTTCACCAGGCAACGACGGTCAACTGCTGTTCGTGTATGAGAAATCGATTGGAAACTTTCCTCATGTCAGCACATTCTAGGTGTCGATACCGGCGCCAACCATGTGTGAATGCTTATTATTTGCATATCACAGCATCTTCTTCCTGTCGGTCAAATTTCGCGTCTGTAGCACGTCATCTTCGTGATTCAGCAATTTTAATGGGCAGGAGTGTATGTTGCCACAAAAGTCTTTGGTAACTTGCCAAATAGCAACAAAATAATGACAGATACCTACCATTTAAAAAGCAATTAAAAGACTTTTTGAATCGTAACTCCTTCTACTCATTATATGAATTTTAGATATAAATTTAAAAAAATTGCAAAAAATAAATTAAAAATATATTCAAATATAATAAAGATACCTCTCGTAAAACTGACACGTTCCATATCATTACGAAATGTCGTATTATGATCTATGGAAGAGCGCTAATCTAACAGTCCACGGGTGTACTGCCGTCTCATAGTGTCCAAAGGGTACAATATTTCGGCGATCAGACATGTCGCCATCGTCAGGTGCGCTGACGAACTGAAGGCCCGAGGGCGGGCGGCCGTCTGATATCCCCGACCCCCGCCAGACGTTCACTCCGCGGTCTGCGCCGCGTCGGCGGTCGTTGAGACGCTGGTGTCGGAGTCTGTGGTGGCGTCGATGTACTTGCCTGGTCACCTCTTGTCGCCAGATTGTTTTATTTGCTCAGTGCCCTCTTCTTAATTAGACTCAATGCTGATTCTCAAGCCTTGCTCAGATTGAGGCCGCAGTTGATGAGCCCGTTCCTGATGCGGATCTCGATGACCTCTCTAACAATATTTCACAGAATCTTTAAGTCTATACCAACATCCTGGTACGTTCGCAATCCATCTCATGATTTTCGGACAAACAGTGTTCCGCAACAGCTCGGGGGGGGGGGGGGGGGGGGGGGTTCGAATCCCCCCTCGGGCATGGATATTTGTGCCGTCCTTAGTATTAGTTACTTCATAAGTAGTTTGTAAGTTTAGGGACTGATGACCCCTTAGTTAAGTCCCATAAGCTATACAAACATTTGAACATTTGAATTTGAACATCTCTGCAACAGCTGACTTGTTAGGATACTTAAGTCAAGTGTGCCTCTGATGTTTACGGCAACGATCCTTGATGGTGCACACTATCCGATATAAGTCTTCCCACACTGACACTGATCTGGTATATGTCGGCCTTCCGAAAACCGAGATCCTCTTTCACACTTCCCAATAAGGTTCGTGTTTTATTGGGCGGGCAAAAACATATTTTACTCGGTGTTTCTTTAATATACGTCCTATTTTCCCCCGATAGTGAGCCAGTGTACGGTATAAAGGCCATGGCTACCTCTTCCTTCGTGACTTCTTCCGTATCCACAGACTTTACTGTAGTGGTGGAGCGGAGAGCGCGTCGAATCTGCAATTCTGAGTACCCGTTTTCTCGGAATACTGTTCTGTGGTGTTCCAGCTCCTGGGACAGACTCTCTGCATGTGAAATGGTGCGTGCCCTAGGTGCGAATGTTTTTAGCACCCCATTCCTCTGCGTAGGTTGATGGCAGCTATTTGCATTCAAATACAGGTCAGTATGCGTTTTCTTCCGGTATACAACATGGCCCAAATTGCCATCAGCTCTTCTCTTAACCTTCATCCTTCCCGCCTGGTTCCAGGCAACAGCAATAGCCTCTGTCTTAGACGCTACGCTGTTTCAGGTTCCAGACGCCGCCTTACTGTGTTCCTGCAACGAGGGACCGCTACCGTCGACGCCGGCCGGACGCCGCCAACGAGAAAAAATATTTTTCAATCTGTACCAAAAATACAGCTGTTTCCATGCATTTAGACCTCTAGATTCAGGTAAAAGTATTAAAAAAAATTCAAGATCATACTTTCTTCGAAAATGACCCGCATGATGCCGGCCGCGGTGGCCGAGAGGACTGCGGCGCATCAGCTACGGTCTGCACGGCCACTACGGTCGGGCGGTCGGATCCTCCCTCGGGCATGGATATTTGTGCCGTTCTTAGTGTTAGCTAGTTCATAAGTAGTTTGTAAGTTTCGGGACTGATGTCCCCGTAATTAAGTCCCATAAGCTATACAAACATTTGAATTTATTTGACTCGCATGATCATGCTACTCAAAATAAAAACATGTCTAACATACAAATGATCCTTCGTAAATTTGCTTAGGCACTCTACATATGTAAAATGAAACATTCTCTGTCTAAAATACAGCAGCAGTGTCATAAAATAATTAAATATAAGAAATTACATCGCATTTACAACGTGACTGCATGGTTCTATCTTCTTGTGCAAGTTTATAATGATACGCTTCTCTTTGATGTGAACGCTACCAAATGCAACAGCTAACAATCACAAGCCAGGAACTTCCGCTATTGTCGCCGCCCAGAATTAAACCTGAAAGTTACATTGTTGAGCAGCAGCATTATTAAAATTAAACTTGCACGATGGTGCGCTTCAGGTTGAAAAGGGCTAGGTTCGCCGCCGCTCGTGGCAGCCGCCGCCGCCGCCGCAGCCCTCTCCAAGCGGGAAGCGCGGCCCTTCAGGTTGGTCCGCCGCGTCGCTCGCAGTCTTCGCTGCCGCAGCCGTCGCCCGGGCCGCCATCCCGCTTTCCTGAAGCTTTTCGCCGCCACGGCAGCACGCCGCTCCTGCCAGTGTGCCACCCGCCGTCGCCTCCGTCATGCCCGGGGCACCTGGGACGAGATCCGCCTCCTTCCAGCGAGGGTCGGAGCCCTTCCCCCCCGAGAAATTCAAGATCGCCGCGTCCTCCGGACTGTAAGCTCCTCCAGCGACCCCCTCCCCCTCTTCCCTTCCTTCCACAATGTCCACCACCCCAACCATCACCTCCACAACCATGGCGGTGTTATACACCCCGCCGTCACAGGCTTCCACCACCACAACATGGAGCCTCTCCCTCCCAAGGTCTCCCGTTCCACTCTCTTTCCTCCTCTCAGGCACCACTGCCTCCTCAGCCGCCGCCGCCCATCAACTTTCCCCTTCCCTGCCCTCCTAATTCCCGCCTCCTCCGCCAGGAACATACTACTAAGACTTCCTCCCCCCCCCCTCCATGCCGCCAAGCCGCGGTGGAGTAGCCGAGCGGTCTAAAGCGTCTCGCTGCGGAGCGCGCGGTTGCTCGCCGTGGAGGTTCGAGTCCTCCCTGGGGCATGGGTGTGTGTGTTGTCCTTAGGTTAGTTTACCTAGGTTTAAGTAGTTTGTAAGCTACGGACTGATGACCACGCAGTATGGCCCGATAGATTTACAAACACTTGAACATGCCGCCAAAATCGCAAACAGACGTTCCACGGTGGCCGAGTCACCTTCTTCTCTGGAAGACCTGGCACAGGTCGCCCCCACTCCCCACCACATTCCCATCACCCCCTCCCTGCTCCTTCCTCGTCCCGTACCACCAAGAAAGCCGCCGTCATACGTTCCAGCGTGGAGCCCCTGTAACGGGGCAAAATATTTTTTGGTTCGTTACGGAGTTCTCAAATGGTCTCGTTTCAATTTATTACGAAAAATATGTTGTATTAATGATTTTAGGAATTGTCCATTAAAATATAACTGTATGTAACTTTCATAAAATTACAACGTATTTGTTTGATGTGTGTTCTAGATTTTACATAAAGGAAATACCAAAGAAATCTCCAGGAGAGAGGTCATAGA
Source organism: Locusta migratoria (assembly GCA_026315105.1). Taxonomy (NCBI): domain Eukaryota; kingdom Metazoa; phylum Arthropoda; class Insecta; order Orthoptera; family Acrididae; genus Locusta; species Locusta migratoria. The sequence goes on along the minus strand of CM048755.1, from coordinate 477,878,021 downwards.
TATATTTTAACTGCATATGAGCCGCTCAAGATAATTCAAGTACGCAGAAGAAGTCAGCATTGAAAAAAAGAATTCTTCGAATAGTAACGGAATAATAATGATTATTGTACGGTGAAAGATGAAGATCTCCCAATGATTTATTGGTTCCTAAGATGGTTTATAGTTGCTTGTGACGAGGTGGCGCAGTAGTAAGACACTGGACTCGCATTCGGGAGGATGGTGGTTCAAATCCACTTCCGGCCATCCAGATTTATGTTTTCCGTGATTTCCCTAAATCACTCCAGGCAAATGCCGGGATGGTTCGTTTCCAAGGGCACGGCCGGTTTCCTCCCAATCCTTCCCCGAAAATCGGAGCGTAAGCTCCCTCTCTAATGACCACGCTGTCGACGGGACGTTAAACCCTAAGCTTCCTTCCTTCCTTAGTTGCTTGTGAGAGAGTTGCTTGTGAGTTACCGAACTGACTGCTATGATAGGCAGAATCCCATGCTTATGGTTGTGTAAGTTTAAAGCCGTCACGAAACAGGAAAGGGATTTACCAGAGTAAATAGGTTTATGTGGATAGTAGCGACAGAAGCACTACTGATAATAGTGTAACCTGACCCGAGTTTTCTCACGGATCAAGATGACAGTTCGTAGGAAGTATTAGTTAGTTATAAAATGGTAATTGACATTAATGCTGTGTGGCAGCATTAAGTAACTCATCTATGGAACGTGTCTATTGAAGATTGGTTCTTGTTGTGGTTGAATGTCGGTCCCGAGTGGAGTTGACGGTGTAATTTGTAACCGAGAGTCTTATTGTGTTATTGTATGAATCCTGCGGGAGTTCATTGAGTCATGCTTGGGTCGTGAGCTTTATTGTTATGACTTGACTTGCTCTGGTTGCAAATTGTGTGCTAGTGGGTTCCGTGAGTTACACAAAATAAATTAAACCAACTTACCTTCCGAAACGTAAAGGAAAAGTTTGACTGTGACGGATAGAATGTTGCCACTTTAGGGTTTGGAACCAATAAAATAATTTGGAGATCTCGCAAGTAACCATCTATCAGCTTAGAGTAACTTAGGTTTGCTGGGAAAAAATATAGTTAATACATTAGAGTTGTTCGATGTCAACACCTGAAGTAGGCTCCAAGTTTGCTTTCCGATTATTTAAATATAAATACGGAGCTGTAAGTGGTGATGGCGCCTTAGGATTTATTTTTCTTTATTTTTGTTTTTAACCTACCTAAGAAGTTGGAGGAGACACTTAGTTAGCCATCACTCTAAAGCTAAAATTCTGTATGTGGCATACATAAAGACGATAATAAAACATAACTAAGCCTGGAGGCGTATATATATAGGGTTTTTCACTAAGTGTGTTTGTCTCTGTAACTTATAAAATAATAAGTGACGGGAAATTTTAATGCGGTAGGTCAACACAAGAAATGTTACACTTTCTGCGGAGCTATGAACATAGTTTATTGTATCATTTTCCAAAGAGTTACAGCACAAAGATATAATTTTTTAAATGGAACAATAGTTTTTTCTATCGTGCATTGGATTCGATGAAACCAGCTGCGTCCAAATCAATTTAAACTACATTCCTATCACTGTTAGTTTGGGAGCTACAACCCTTAAATTTTCAGGGGCAGATACCACAAACGCTGCGCATAATGCAATGCGCCTTCTAAATGTGGTGCGGCCGAGTTGTAACATCGCCGGTGTCACGGAGCGAGAAGCTTCATCGATGCGCTGTTAGACTGCCGACTGGCTCCGCACACGGCCGTATACCCGACAGTTGGAGCCACACAAACAACCGGGGCTCAATATACTACAGGTACTGACATCGGATGACAATGGCATACACGAACAACGAGTACGTTGACATGTTGCTGATGCTCGGCGAGTGCCGACACGATGCCACTGAAGCAGCCACGGCGTATGCCGTGAGATATACTAGGCGAAGAGCCCCGGCAGCCATTACGTTCTTACGGGCCGAACAACGACTTCAGGAAACAGGCAGCTTGGTAATGCGCCGCAGTAACACACGAAGACCTGCAAGAAGTGAGGAGACGGAGGTGTTTTGTTTTAGCTGCACTACACCACGATCCTCATGTCAGCTTACGAGCCGTTGATGCAGTCGCTGGTGTCAGTCTCACATCTGTGTGGCGTATAGTACACGGCCATTGGTTTCACCCGTACCGCCTGTGACTGACCCGGGAGCTGCTTGGGAACGATTTCCGTGCAAGAGTGACATTCTGTGAGTGGGCCATGCGTAATTTCACGCTGGAGTCTTTACAAAGTTTTATGTTCTCTGATGAGTCCACGTTCACAAATTATGATGCAGTGAATCGCCATAACATGCACTATTGTGCCGCAGACAATCCTCGGTGGGTACGACCCGTCGGCCGTCAACGTAGGTGGTCTATTAACGTGTGGTGTGGAATACTTGGGGATGAAATCATCGGTCCACACTACTTCCCAGGTACACTGACAGGTGACTTATATCGCGCTTTTATAGCCGACAGTTTGGGTAGTCTCCTTGAACATGTGTGTTTAGACACGAAAGTCCATGTGTGGATGCAGCACGATGGTCACCCAGTCCATTCTGCGCGTGCTGTTGTGGAAGAACTAAACAACAGGTTTGCAAGAAGATGGTTGGGGCGCCATGGTCCTCATTCATGGCCCGCAAGGTCGCCCGATTTAACACCAGTAGATTTCTTTTTGTGGGGATATCTAAAGGATCGTGTTTATGTCACTGAGCCCACATCCCCAGATGATCTAAAACGGCGCATCGAGGACGCATGTCGCTCCGTCACACCGGCGATGTTACATCTCGTTCGCAGATCCTTTCGACAGCGCATTGCATTATGCATTGAGGAACATGGACACACATTTGAACATCTCATGTAAATCAACTTCCCACCGCCATAACATCCATCACCCACCACACAGCCATGTATTATGTACAGCTTGTGGTATCTGCCCCTGAAACTTTGAAGGGTTGTAGCTCCCAAACTAACAGTGCTAGGAATGTAGTTTAAATTGATTTGGACGCAGCTGGTTTCAACGATTCAAATGCACGATAGAAAAAACTATTGTTCCATTTAAAAAATTATATCTTTGTGCTGTAACTGTTTGGAAAATGATACAATAAACTATGCTCATAGCTCCGCAGAAAGTGTAACATTTCTTGTGTTGACCTACCGCATTAAAATTTCCCGTCACCTATTATTTTATGTTACAGGGGCAAACACACTTAGTGAAACACCCTGTGTCCTATGGGGATAAATGTAATGCAAAGTCAAACACGTCTATAAGAATGGTTAAAAAGAGAATGTTGTTGTTATGGTCTTCAGTCCGGAGACTGGTTTGATGCAGCTCTCCACCCTACTCTATCCTGAGCAAGCCTTTTCATCTCCTCATAAGAACGACAACCCACATCTATTTGAATCTTCTTACTATACGCGTCTCTTGGCCTCCCTCTGCGATTTTTACCCCACACACTTCCCTCCAATGCTAAATTTACGATTCCTCGATGTCTAAGAATGTGTCCTACCAAGCGATCCCTTCTTTTAGTCAGGGTATGCCAAAAACTCCTTTTCTCGCCAATTCTGTTCAGTACCTCTTCATTAGTAATGTGATCTACCCACCTAATCTTCAGCATTCTTCTGTAGCACCACATTTCAAAAGCCTCTATTCTCTTCCTGTCCGCACTGCTTATCGTCCATGTTTCACTCCCGTACAAGGCAACACTCCACACAAATGCCTTCAGAAAAGACTTCCTTACACTTAAATTAATATTCGATGTTAGCAAATTTCTCTTTTTCAAAAATGCTTTTCTTCCCATTGCCATTCTGCATTTTATATCCTCTGTACTGCGACCATCGCATTTTATTTTACTACCCAAGTAACAAAACTCATCTACCACCTTCATTGTTTCGTTACCTAATCTAATTCCTTCACCATCGCCTGATTTTCTAAGACCGCATTCCATTATTTTTGTTTTGCTCTTGTTAATGTTCATTTTGTACGCTCTCTTCAACACACTGTCCATTCCATTCAACTGCTCTTCCAGGTCGTTCGCTGTCTCTGACAGAATTACAATGTCATCAGCAAAACGCAATGTTTTTATTTCTTCCCCCTGAACTTTAATCCCTATTCCAAAATTTTCCTTGCTTTCCTTCATCGCCTGCTCAATGTACAAATTGAATAACATCGGAGAAAGGCTACAACCCTGTCTTACTCCCTTCCCAACTGATGCTTCCCTTTCATGCCCTTCAAGTCTAATAACTGCAGTCTGGCTTTTGTACAAGTTGTAGATAACTCTCCTTTCCCTGTATTTTACCCCTGCTGACTTCAGAATTTGAAAGAGTGTAGTCCAGTCAACATTGTCAAACGCTTTCTCCAAATCTACAAAGGCTAAAAATGTAGATTTGCCTTTCCTTAATCTATCTTCTAAGATAAGCCGTAAAGTGAGTATTGCCTCCCGTGTTCCTACGTTCCTTCTGAATCCAAACTGATCTTCCCCTAGGTCAGCTTCTACCAGCTTTTCCATTCTCCTGTAGATAATTCGTGTTAAAATTTTGCAACCATGACTTATCAAACTGATGGTTCTGTAATTTTCACACCTGTCTGCACCTGATTTCTTTGGAATGGGGATTATTACATTTTTCTTAAAGTCTGAGGGTATTTCGCCTGTCTCATACATCCTACACACCAGTTCAAATAGTTTTGTCATGTCTGGCTCTCCCAGAGACTTTAGTAGCTCTGAGGGTATGTCATCTACTCCTGGGGCCTTGTTCCGACCTAGGTCTTTCAGGGCTCTGTCAAATTCATCTCTCAGTATAATATCTCCTATTTCATCTTGATCTACTTCCTCTTCCCTTCCTACAACATCGTCTCTCAGTTCATTTCCTTTGTAGAGCTGCTCTACGTACTCTTTCCACCTTTCAGCCTTCCCTTCTTTGCTGAGAACTGGTTTCCCATCTGAGTTCTTGATATTTGTAGAATTGCTTTTCTTGTCCCCAAATGTCTCTCTGATTTTCCTGTAGGCGGTATCTACTTTTCCCCTTCTTATACATTCTTCTACAGATTTGCATTTGGCTTCTAGCCACTCCTGCTTAGCCATTTTGCACTTCCTATCAATTTCATTTCTTAGTCGTCTGTACTCCATTTTGCCTGTTTCATTTACTGCATTTTTATATTTTCTCCTTTCATCAATTAAATTTAGTATTTCCTGTGTTATCCAAGGATTTTTTGCAGGTCTTGCCTTTCTACCTATTTTGTCCTCTGCTGCCTTCACTATTTCATCTCTCAATGCTACCCATTCCTCTTCTACTGTTTTATTTCCCCCTGTTTCTGTCAATTGTTGCCTAAATCTCCCTCTGAAATTCACCAGAACTTCACTTTCCTTCAATTTATCTAGGTCCCATCTCATTATTTTCCTACCTTTCTGCAGTTTTTTCAGTTTCAGCCTACAGTTCATGACTAACAAGTTATGGTCAGAGTCTATATCTGCCCCTGGGTATGTCTTGCAGTTAATAACCTGATTCCGGAATCTATGTTTTACCATTATAAAATCTATCTGATACCTTCCAGTGTCTCCTGGTCTCTTCCACGTATACAACCTTCTTTTGTGATTCTTAAACCACGTGTTTGTTATGATTAAATTATGTTCCGTGCAAAATTCTACCAGGCGACTTCCTCTTTCATTCCTTCTGCCCAGTCCATATTCACCTACTATTTTTCCTTCTCTTCCTTTTCCTACTACCGAATTCCAGTCTCCCATCACAATTAAGTTTTCCTCTCCCTTAACTGTCTGAATAATTTCCTTTAGCTCCTCATATATTTCTTCTATATCCTCATCATCGGCAGAGCTAGTTGGCATATAAACCTGTACTACTGTTGTCGGTGTTGGCTTCGTATCTATCTTGACAATGATAATGCGATCACTGTGCTGCTCATAGTAGTTTACCCGCATTCCTATTTTCTTATTCATTATCAGTCCTACTCCTGTGATACCCCCAACTGATTTTGTATTTATAATCCTGTACTCACCTGACCAGAAATCCTGTTCATCCTGCCACCGAACTTCACTAATCCCCACTATATCTAACTTCAACCTATCCATTTCCCTTTTTAAATTTTCTAATTTTCCTACCCGATTAAGGGATCTAACATTCCACGCTCCGATCCGTAGAATGCCAGTATTGTCTTTCCTGATGATAACATCCTCCTGAGTAGTCCCCGCCCGGAGATCCGAATGGGGGACTATTTTACCTCCGGAATATTTTACCCGAGAGGATGCCATCATCATATTTTCATACAGTAGAGCTGCATGTCCTCGGGAAAAGTAACGGCTGTAGTTTCCCCTTGCTTTCAGCCGTTCGCAGTAACCGTGTGGCAAAGCCACATTAGCTGATGTTACAAGGCCAGCTCAGTCAATCATCCAGACTGTTGCCCCTGTAACTACTGAAAAGGCTGCTGCCCCTCTTCAGGAACCACACGTTTGTCTGGCCTCTCCACAGATACCCCTCCGCTGTGGTTGCACCTACGGTACGGCTATCTGCATCGTTGAGGCACGCAAGCCACCCCACCTCGGCAATGTCTGTGGTTCATGGGGGTGGAAAAAAGAGAATATTGAATTTTAATAAAGGAATCTCTTAAGAGTGGTACGAATATTATCGCTGACGAATAAAGGTTTTGTTTTGGAGAATCTCTGGTAATATTCGAAACTGTTGTCAAAAAGGTGAGAGGAAATAATATTACTTTAGGTTGGATTTTTTTAAGGAAGCTTAATGAAAAGTCTCTTTCAATGAAATGTTTAGATAGAGAGAATATCTTGGATTAAAGGTAATTTATATTAACAAAGGTAAAAGAAAACATCGTTCCATTTATCGAAATCTATAGGTTTCCAATGAATTAGAAGGGTAATCCTAATTTTATTTTTGCATGGTGTGCCGCGGTGGAGTAGCCGAGCGGTCTAAAGCGTCTCGCTGCGATGCGCGCGTTTGCTCGCCGTGGAGGTTCGAGTCCTCCCTGGGGCATGGGTGGGTGTGTTGTCCTTAGGTTAGTTTAACTAGGTTTAAGTAGTTTGTAAGCTACGGACTGATGATCACGCAGTTTGGTCCGATAGATTTACAAACATTTGAACATTATTTTGCATGGTGTAGTTAAGTACTATGATTCTTACGCATAATAGTAAAATATAATTATATATAGTTGTTTTGTAATCGTTGATTACAGACCGCGCTTACGTTGGTGACTAAAGTTTTACTTACAATGTCACCCACGTATGCGTTGTAGTGGCAACGTATTTAATTGACGATACACTGATGTACAAGCCAAAGGTGTATATTAGAGGTCTGCAAATCGCCGGTTTCGCTCGCTCGTACTCGGTCGAGTGCGCAACGCTCGGCGGTGGCGCGCCGAGTGTGTACGCTCGCAGCGAGCGTGTTGACACTCGAACGAGGCTACGTGGGGCGGGGCGGGCAGAGGCCGCACAGCGTGGCGCTGCCGCTGTACTCACAAGGTAATTTTTTTAGCGGCGGAAAAACATATTTAAGGAGTGAAACGGTCCCTCCAAAATTGGAGCTAAAATAGAAAAATGGCGATAACTTAAGAGATTAGTGAGAAGCTATTGTAATGATTTTTGGTATGAATGTATATTTTGATAAAAGACAAATTTCATAGATTCAACTTCGATTAAATCAAAACAATTTTTTTTAGCACAAAAAATTGGTCACTTTATGGGTAGCTGTCCCCCTAATTGTCATTCCCCCTGCAATGTACCTACGCCGATCTCTTATCCAGCCATTTCGAAAACATGCAGTTCATTCTTTTGGCTGGTGCAACCGGGTGACATACTTCAGACGGCCCTAAATAAATAGAATAAAGATATCATTGAAACAGCAGGAGCAACATATATTCGTACAGCTGTGTAAAGTAAACAACTGGAATAAGAGGATTTAAAGCAGTTACCGGATATATGAGCATTAGACCCGCATATGACCCTGACGACGGAGGAAAGCGCGGATCCCATATATTGCACAAAAGCTTGCATGCGTTCTTTATTATGTAGATAAGATAGACGACAGTGACAGTGGGGATATATGAATGTTGAATTGGAAAAAATTCCCGTTACGGACTCGCTCGGAAAAGGCAGAGGCGTAGCAACCACGCACAGTGCCAAAATGCTACGGGAATATATATTAACGGGGTGCAACAGAGAGAGATGCACAAACCGAACCTAACGGGTGTACATCAATATCGTGTCTTTAATATCAATATAAAAGACGGACAAAGTATTCCAGGACTTGAGAGTGATAAGAGGAATGGATATAAAATACAATCATTTGCTCGTTAAGACGGCAAGTAACACCTACCACTAAACAGGAACTAACAGTCCACAAAATGGGAACAAGAAAGAAAGAATGATCATGGATAACTCATTCAGTAAATGATCTTAGCACAGGAACTTTATATTAGTCACGTATAATAATTTGTATTAGAAATTTCGCAGTCAGGATGTATTCTCTAGCGTCTAGTTTGCTCCCAACACTCGCCTTGGACTCGAGTGGCGCTGCGGTGGGCGACCGAGTGGCGAGCGGGCAGTGTGGACGGTCGGGCCAGTCGAGCGTGCGCCGCTCGAACGAGCGTGGAGGAAGTCGAGCGCAGCCACACGCCTTGTCGCAAGCTGCAGCACCGACACCTGTCGGCCTGTCATAGAACGACATGTATCACGCGATTCGAGCGAGCAACCGAGCGAGGTGCAGACCTCTAGTGTATATTCATCCTGAACGGTATTTAACTTGCTCTAGAACCTTATAGGAGTTTGTCTGAAGCCATTCATAGTCAGATGCGTTAAATATATTGTGTTAATACCGTATATTGTAACACTTACGATCTTTTCAACGCGATAGGCGACCAAAGGGCTAACAAATAATAACGTAGCTACGTTAGTCTAGACGGGGCGTTACACTCTCCCTAGGCATCTCCAAAAAAGCCCCCTCCACCACAGCCTCCGCTCCCTCATCCACCCTCTCCCTAGTCATGGATACCACCCCCATTCTCTCCCTCCTAGCGCCCCTCAAGTCTACATGTACGTCCTTTCTTGCCCCGACCCAAAATTCCTCGGCAACCGCACCCTAACCCTAGAAATCCGCAAATACTTTCCATCCACCCCCATCCTTCAGTTTATCCCCCGTAAGGACTCTATCCTTGTCAAGTCTTCTTCCCCTACCTTCCATATCGACCTTCTCTGCCGAATCCCTCATGTCCGCTTCGGATTCCACACCTCCCTCACTCCATACATCACCTCATCCGCCACACCCCAACCCCAAGCTCCACGCCGACCGCCCACACTCACCGCCATGATCACCAAGCGCAGCCCGGTGCTCACGGAAACTGAGGTGTTGGAGCAACTCAATTCCCGCCCCGAAATATATATCCAATCCGCCAAGCGGATCCAAAACTCCTCTGGACCCACTTATTTGATGCGGATCTTCACGGAGTCCGCATCCTCCATCGACCGCCTCCTCACCGAGGGGGCCTACATATACGACCATAGCTACAAGGTGGATCCCTCCCTCTCCCCTCCCAAGTCCTATCGTTGTGGGTGATGTCTCGCCTACAACGATCACCTCACCGAAAAGTGTCACAAGCCCCACCCACCTGTCCCACTGTAAGTCGGCCCACTTCCTCAAGCAATGTCCCAACCTCGCCTCCACCCCTACCTGCAACACCTGTGGCGGCCCCCATCCCGCCTACTCCTACAAATGTCATGCTCATTCCGCCCCCGTCAATCCTGATCTGGCAGTCCCCATCTGTCCCTTCTATCCCCCCAATCACCCCAACAATTTCCTCTGCCCCCTTCTACCATGAAGGGTGTCATCCACTTTGTCACCACGGTCCTCCAAAACATTCACCCCTTCCAGCATCCCCACCCCCTCCAACAAATAGCCCTAGCCGCCCCCTCCGTTTTCCAGGTTGAAACCATTGCCACCTTCTCCCACAACCACTCTCACTTCACCTTCTCCCGTAACGTTACCCTCGTATAAAGCTCACCCTTAACCCGTTTGCCGTCGTCCCCTTCTGTCTCTCCCCCCCCCCCAACAGCTCCCCATGGCACCCCCATTCTGTACCCTGCTCCTTATCCACCATTAAGCTCCTCTTCATGCATCTCCCCTCCCACCACTGGGTGGACGCCTTCCTTCTCAATGAAACTTTCCTTCAACTTCATACTCCATCAGCACCACTCCTTACACCCTTCGCTGCACAGATGGCCCCCCTCCCCTTGCTCGAGGCAGAGTGGCAATCGGCCACCTCCGCCACTACGCGGACCGGCCACAACCTCTCCTTAATCATCCCACTGAACATCTCATCCACAGCCTCTTTTTCCCCTCCCTCAGTCACCCTCACAACCATTTACACCTGCAGCACCGCTCCCTATGACTTCCTATCTCACATATACCGATCTTACACGAACTATGTGGTTGCCGCCGACCTGAACCTTTCTTCCCACTCTGCTGACGAACTCCGGCGGTGGCGTCAGTTTCTCTCCCAGCTCCACAGCGACACCGTTACCCTCCCGCAACCCACTCGCCCGCAGAGCAATACCATCCCCGATGTCTTCCTGACCTAGGACATGGACATGGTGCAATGTCCAGAGACGACGACCTTACTCACCCAATCGCTAAAAGCAGAAAGAAACTCGCTTGTGGGGGATGCCCTGAGCCCCCTGGGCAGGTGGAGGGGGAACGCTTCAAAACACTACCCTTTTGAAGCAGGTAAGCCGACTGGCCCTTGGCAGCCACACTAGGGACAGTCCGCGTACATCCCACAAGCAAATTCGAAAATGTTTGTAATTCTTTGGGAGCAAACTACGTTGGTCATCAGTCCCTGGTCTTACAAACTACTTAAACTAAGTTAACTAATCTAAGGACAACAGACACATCCATGCCAGAGGGAGGATTCGAACCTCCGAGGTCGCGCGATCCGCAACGTGGCGCTCAATCCGCTCGGCTACTCTTGTGCGGCATCCCACAACCCAAGAGCAGTTGGCAAAACTCGCTCCAGCACTGCTAGTTGGAGGATCTTTGATGGAATACAAGTTAGTCAGCAGAGGCCACGATGCAGAAGCGACAGCCGGCCGCAGTGGCCGAGCGGTCTGAGGCGTGCCAGTCACAGTCTGCACGGCTGCTACGGTCGGGGGTTCGAATCCTCCCTCGGGCATGGATATGTAAGGTAGTTCATAAGTAGTTTGTACGTTTATGGACCGATGACCCCGCAGTTAAGTCCCTTAAGCTTAACAGACATTTGAACATTTTGAACAGAAGCGACAGACAGACACACACCCTCAAGTTACTCTTGATATCAGGCAAATAGGGACGGTGGCGCATAATATGGCGTTACGTGTAGAATGGAGTAGAAAATCAACACACAACCAACATAAAACACAACCACGTAAATTAAACATGGCCGGCCGCGATGGCCGCGGGGACTGAGTCGCTCCAGTCACAGTCTGCACGGCCACTTCGGTCGGGGGTTCGAATTCCCCCTCGGGCATGGATATTTGTGCCGTCCTTAGTATAAGGTAGTTCGTAAGCAGTTTGTAAGTTTAGGGACTGATGACCCCGTAGTTAGGTCCCATAAGCTTAACAAACATTTGAACATTTTTTAAATTAAACATGAAATTAAGTAAGAAAATATACTACAACAAATGTAAAAATTACAATAGAGCTACAAGTATTTAGGTAGAGGTCATGGTTTAACATCAGATTTACCTTGAAAGCAATAAGACGTTTTAAGGAAGCAATAAATCGAATAAAATACAGCAAGCAACCACCTTTTATCACCCCCACGTTGTTATAAAAATTTACATGTAGCTAATTTCATCATATGGAATTATGACTCAAAGAAGGTTTGGAAATGGTAACATTACGTATGGGCAAAATAAGCTGGGCATTCCTTACCTCACTATTAACTACATTTTAAGTACACACACCAAAAAAAAATCTTTATTTTAAAACTCGGTGGTTTTGTTAAACTGGCTGGTTAGATCAAAACTGAGAGGGGAACACATGTAACATCAACAACAATGTAAAATCAACATAAGACAAAAATCATATAATAGCACATAAACTGTACAAAAACATAGATATAAAACAACGTAATGACGTTCATAAAAATTTAAAGAAAAGCGCCTAATGGCATTTTAAAAAAATAATTAAATAATTAATAAAATGTCAGTGTTTGAAGCAATAATAAAATATATTCAGAGTTATTCACATACGCAGATGTGTCCTGGCCCACTGGGCTGATTGTTTCAAACTATCAAGAAAAAAATATCGCATCATTATCAATTTACACGTCTTACTACATTTCACGTTTCAGTTCAGAATCTGATTAGCTCTAGGGATGTCGAAGGGGAGGGTTTCAGTCTCCTAGAAGGCAATTGGGGGCTCTACAGACAGCACTTCACATGTACTACATGAACGCTTGATACAAAAGTTTACCTTCCACCGATGCACCTCGTTTATCGTCGTCCTCTTAGTAACACTTTGTTTTGCCAGAATGAATCACGTCAATGCACGGGTCGTTATCTGACTAGGGACATCGTCGGGGAAGGAACCAGTCTTCTAGAAGGAACTATACCACACTGAGAAAGTACACTTGTTCAACTGAGAAGCATCAGCTGCAGTGGTCGTCCTGGGTGTTTCTGTTTCTTCATGGACGGCCCATCTCTCCAAGTGAGCCCTCTCTTCTCCGACATTTTCCCACGGTGGGAGGTGGTGCAGGTTACGACACCACAAGTCTTAGTAGGGAGGACATCTTGTGAGTTCCGTTTGGCGTGGTTCTCACGGAGAAGCAAGCAGCAATAGAGAAAACAGATCCTCACTCGACCTGTGTGTGGCCGTGCTCCACAATTTTATGTCGCAGACATTAGTTTTAAAATTTTACATTTTATTCCATGAGATGGAGTCAGCCACATTTGTACACTTTATTTTATTTAACAACTATTTTAATGTGAGCTAAATGAAATCCTTCTGCAAAAGGCAAAATTACTTTTCCCGAACCCGGGTCAAGGTTTATGTATATAAACCACTAGCCGAAAATCCGGCGTTGCCCGGGTATTTATTTATTCATTTATTCCCACCATTTTGAGGTAAATATTCATTTGTTTAAGGGCTGTATGTCTGTAAAATCTCTTGCGAATACAATTAGTAATAAAGAAGTAATAGATTAAAACATGGTGCGTGTTGGGACGGTTTTCCATTAACGTTACCGTTTATGTACTCATATCTCATGAACTACGTGTCGTACTGTGATACAACTTAGAGGGTACTCTCAACTATATGCATATATACTGTTTGTAAAATTTCCTTCGGCTACAATTTCTAGTGTACAAATTATAAATTGTAATATCATACCGAATGCCGTAGTTTTACTCCATAAACAGCGGAAAAGTAGTAAGCGAGAAACTTTTTTCCTTTCATCATTTTACTATGGTTGCCAGCGAGAAAAAGTTTAATAAAGGTTTGAAATTATGTTTAAAGTTTGTTGCAAGTCGCTAAGTATTGTCATTCTCATACAGTGTATTTCGAAAGTCTCGCCGCATTATATGGCATTTTTGCGATTTCTATTGCTTATAACGTAATATCTTTTGAACCATGCGCCGTGTGTGATTCTTAACTATGCAGCAATTGTTACCTCACGGTAAGGAATGTGTTACCAAATTTAGTTGAAATCGGTCCAATGATTTAGGAGAAAATGAGCAGCATTGTCACAAAATGCAGCAGTTTTTCGCGCATCGCATTGTTTATGACGTCATATCTCGTGAACTATATATCGTATGTGATTCTTACACTTACGGCGACCGTCCTCATGGATTGAAGCTTAGGTGTATAAAATTTCATAAATATTGGAACAAAAATGTAGATTTGTATGCGACACGTACAAACATACGGACACTCTGCTTTATATATTAGATTTTTATGCAACTGGTTGACTGGAATTTTGATCACTTTTGGATCCTATTTGCATTCTAACGACCTTATGCTGTCTAGGGCGTGGAGTCTATTATTTCGTACCGAGGCACGAAGAATGAGTTGAGTCGCCAAAGCAACATGGTAGTAGTGGTTTACTGAATAAAAAATGAAAAAAAAGTACTCGGTAACAGCGGCATCAAAAGTTTGCAAAGTACTTATCGATCGAACGTAGGTGTTGCGACCCAAAAAGAAGCTGCAGTATTGTTTCCTCTTCTGCCGATGGAATTGGCGAGAGTAACCCAGGTGCACAAAGCAATATGCAACCATAGGAGATTCGTGGGTGCTTCCGTGTAAGACAGTCTACATCTACATCTACATGGGATACTCTGCAAATCACATTTAAGTTCCTGGCAGAGGGTTCATCGAACCACAATTATACTATTTATCTCCCATTCCATTCTCGAATAGCGCGCGGGAAGAAAGAACACCTGAATCTCTCTGTTCGAGCTCTGATTTCTCTTATTTTATTCTGATGATCATTTCTACCTATGTAAGTGGGATTCAACAATATATTTTCGCATTCGGAGGAGAATGTTGGCGATTGGAGTTTCGCAAGTAGCCCACGCCGCAGCGATAAGCGCCGTTGTTGTAATGATTCCCATCCCAGATCCTGTATCATTTCCGTAACGCTGTCTCCCCTGTATCGTGACGATACGAAACGAGCTGCCCTTCTTTGGACTCTTTCGATGTCCTCCGTCAAACCCACCTGATAAGGATCCCACACTGGGCTGCAATACTCCAAAAATGGACGGACAAGCGCAGTGTATGCAGTTTCTTTTGTAGTTCTGTTGCATCTTTTAAGAGTTCTGCCAATAAAACGCAGTCTCTGGTTTGTCTTTCCCACGATATTATCTACGTGTTCTTTCCAGTTTAAGTCTGAAGTAATAGTAATTCCTAGGTATTTTGTGGAGTTCACGGCCTTCACATTTGATTGATTTATCTTGTAAACAAAGTTTAACGGATTTCTTTTCGTACTCATGTGGACGACTTCACATTTCTCATTATTTAGTCAATTGCCAATTTTTACTCCATACTGATATCTTATTCAGATCGTTCTGCAGTTGGTTTTGATCTTCAGATGATTTTACTAGACGGTAAATGACGGCGTCATCTGCAAACAACCTAAGAGAGCTACTTAGATTTTCCCCTAAATCGTTTATGTAAATAAGGAATAGCAGAGGACCAATAACACTACCCTGTGGAACGCCCGATATCACCTCTGTTTTAGTCGTTGCCTTACCATCGATTACTACGAACTGTGTACTCTCTGACAAGAAATCCCCTATCCAATCGCAAATTTGGGGCGATATACCATAACCATGCAATTTGATTAAAAGCCGTTTATGAGGTACGGTGTCAAAAGCTTTCTGGAAATCAAGAAATACGGAATCGATTTGCGAACCTTTGTCGATAGCACCCATCACTTCGTGTGAATAAAGAGCTAGTTGTGTTTCGCATGAACGATATTTTCTAAATCCGTGTTGACCTTGGGTGAATAGATCGTTCTGTTCGAGATAATTCATAATATTTGAATACAGGATATGTTCCAAAACCCTGCTGCAAATTGACGTCAATGAAATAGGCCTGTAGTTTAGTGGGTTACTCCTACTGCCTTTCTTGAATATAGGTGTGACCTGTGCAACTTTCCAATCTTTTGGTACAGATCCTTCTATGAGAGAGCGGTTGTATATGACTGTTAAGTAAGGAGCTATCGCTTCAGCATAAGCAGATAGAAATCTAATGGGTATACAATCCGGACCAGAAGACTTGTTATTATTAAGTGATTTTAGTTGCTGCACTACTCCGATTATATCTACTTCTATGTTACTCATTATGGCATCTGTTCGTAATTCGAAATCTGGAATATTGGTTTCGTCTTCTTTGGTGAATGAGTTTCTAAAAGCTAAGTTTAGTAACTCTGCTTTAGTAGCGCTGTCATCGGCAGGATCGCCATTACTATCACGTAGTGAAGGTATTGTTTGTGACTTGCCCCGAGTATATTTAACATTTGGGATTTCAGTCAAATTACGAGAAAGAGTTTCCTTGTGATAAACATTGTAGGCATCTCGCATTGAAATCCTCGCTAAATTTCGAGCTTCTGAGTACGATCGCAAATCCTGGGGATTTCGTGTTCGTTTAAATTTAGTATGCCTTTTCCTTTGCTTTTGCAACAGTGTCCTGACCTGTTTTGTGTACCAAGGGGGATGGCCTCCTTCTTTTATTAATTTATTAGGTATAAAACTTTCAATTGCTGTCGATACCACTTCTTTGAATTTGAGCCACATCTGGTCTACACCTACGTTTCGTGTTAGAAACGAGTGAAAGACAGTCAGTTACGTTCTACGTTTGTAGAGGGAAAGAGGTGTTGTTTGTGCATTGGTACTCGCAGTGCGGCCGCGCGTGCGTGGGGTGCGCACGGTGCGACATTGCGTAGGGCGCGGCCACGCACCTCTGGTCCTGGCAGCGTCCGTTCGCGGCAGAGAGCTCCGCGTGACGAACCGCGGGGCGACGGCGTAGCCTTGGAGACAGCTGATCGCACAGCCCCTGTGGTCTGGCCGTTGCCCCACTGCCCGCGCCACTCAAGGCCGCCAGCTGGTCACGCCGCTGGCTGCCAGAGAGGGGGCAAGTGCGTCCTGACGTCACCCTACACGTGGCGGCACCGGGTGACGGGGCGGCGTGGCAGAATGTTGTCGCCGTGCTCAGCTCGCATTCCACGCGACCCACTGGATGGGAGCTCGGTGGAATTGAACTGCACCAGTCACTGAACTAGTTTTCACGGGCTCAGACACAAACACTTGCACAAAAAATGTTCAAATGTTTGTATAGCTTATGGGACTTAACTACAGGGTCATCAGTCCCTTAACTTACAAACTACTTATGAACTAGCTAATACTAAGGACGGCACAAATATCCATGCCCGAGGGGGGATTCGAACCCCCGACCGTGCAGACCATGATTGTCGCGCCGCAGTCCCCTCGGCCACCGCGGCCGGCAACACTTGCACATTATAAACCTTAAGGCCGTGTTCAAACACGGCGATAATCGCGCGGTGCGCGCGCGGGTTCATCTACATAGATTCTCTGCAAATCACATTTAAGTGCTTGGCAGAGGGTTCATTAACCACTTTCATAACTTTTCTCTACCGTTCCATTCTTTAATAGCGCGCGGGAAGAAAGAACGCCTAAATCGTTCCGTTTTCGATCTGATTTCTCTTATTTTATTGGGATGGTCATGTCTCCCTAAGTAGGTGGGTGCTAGCAAAATATTTTCAAATTCAGAATTAAAAGTCGGTGATTGAAAATTTCGCAAACAGATCACGCCGTAATGAATAACGTCTTTCTTTTAATGATTTCCATCCCAATTCGTGCAACATATCCGTGACGCTTCCCCCCCCCCCCCCTCCGTAACGTGATAAAACAAAACGAGCTGCCCTTCTCTGAACCTTCTCTATGTCTTCCGTCAGTCCAACCTGATAAGGGTCCCACAAAGGGCAACAGTACTCCAGGAGAGGACGCACAAGTGTGATGTAGCCAGTCTCTTTGGTGGAGCTGGTGCATCTTCGAAGCGTTCTGCCAATGAAACTTAACCTTTGGTTCGCTTTCCCCACAATATTTTCTGTGTTCTCTCCAGTCAGAGTTGTTCGTAATTGTAACTCCTAGGTATCTGGTAGAATTTACGACCTTAAGTTTTGACTGATTTATCGCGTAATTGAAGTTCAGCGGATTTCTTTTAGTGGTCATGTGTATTACTTCACACTTTTCTTTATTTAGTGTCAATTGCCAATTTTCGCACCATGTAGAAATTTTGTCTAAATCGCTTTGCAGTTGCTTTTGATACTCTGTTAACTTCACTAACCGATAAACGACAGCATCATCCGCGAACATTCTAAGGGAGCTATTCTGATTGTCTCCTAAGCCGTTTATAAACACAAGGAAGAGTAGGGGTCCTATAAG
Source organism: Locusta migratoria (assembly GCA_026315105.1). NCBI lineage: Eukaryota > Metazoa > Arthropoda > Insecta > Orthoptera > Acrididae > Locusta > Locusta migratoria. The sequence continues at coordinate 477,860,041 of CM048755.1, read as the reverse complement.
GCTTCCCTGTGGAACTCCAGATATCACTTCTGTTTTACTCGATGACTTACCGTCAATTACAACAAACTGTGTCCTTTCTGATAGGAAATCGTGAATCCGTGAATCCAATCGCACAGTTGGGGAGATATTCCACAAGCACGCAGTTCTAATTTACTTGAGTACCCTCGTAACTGTTCACACATGACCGCGCGGCTAGTCCAATCGCCCGGTAGCCGCATTTCAACCGCCGGAAAATACAATCGCGGTTCTATTTCTGTGATCTCCCATAGGAGCGTTTATAGTTTGGTTGCGGGCACCGCGCGGTTCGGACGTCTCAGTGTCACACGCTTGGAATGGATCGCTTCGACATTGAATTAGTTATTGATGGAGTGGAGAAACGACCTGCATTATGGGATCTTCAGAGCGATGAATATTCTAATAACACTGTCAATAACCAAGCTCGGCAAGAGTTCGTGGATATAATTGGAAACGATGAAGATACGTTGGAAAAGAAGAATATTTTTGGTAAGAGAGCGTAAATGTTTAAAGGTAAAGCAGTCAACAAATACCTTGCAATCTACATTGTTACATAATTATGAAAATTATTGAATATGTAATGTATTTTCTGAGTTCTGAAACAATTTTATCCCGTGTAATATGTTACTCCATTTGGGGAGGGGGAGGGCTATTTGCGCCGGCCGCGGTGGCCGAGGGCACTGAGGCGCTCCAGTCACGGTCTGCACGGCCACTACGGTCGGGGGTTCGAATCCCCCCTCGGGCATGGATATTTGTGCCGTCCTTAGTGTTAGCTAGTTTATAAGTAGTTTGTAAGTTTAGGGACTGATGACCCCGCAGTTCCATAAGCTATATAAACATTTGAACATTTTTGAGGGGTATTTGCCACCGCACCTGCATGCTTAAAAAAAAGCACTTCGAGATATTTTACAATGTTTCTGTTACTTGCAAATAACATCAAATTCAATCAAAATATCCACGGGTGTACTGCCGGTCTGTAGTGTCCAACAGGCCCGTTGGACACTACAGACCGGCAGTACACCCGTGGATATTTTGATTATCAAATACGCCGAGAGAAACTCAAGAATCACAACATCATATTTATTGAAACTTAAAAAACTGGAAGTATTACACCACATTATACAAATTATACACATTAAAAATTAATATTAATTATTGTTTGTATCTCGTCCACCCCCGTAGTCGTATGGACAGCGAGTTGGGTGCCTGGGTTCGATTCCCTGTTGAGTTGGAAATTTCTCTACTCGGGGTCTAGGTGTGGTGTCCTTCTCATTATCATTGACACTCAAGTCACCGAAGTTGAGTCAGCTAAAAAGACTTCCACCAGGCAGGCCGAACACGAGCCCAGTTGGGGTCCAACAGCCGCACTATCATCATCATTATATGTAAATTCCATTCTTATTCTCGTCTGGTGGACTCTGTGATTACGGCATCATAGAAGCTATGACTGCTTCTCAGATTATGAAGAACTTAAGCTTCTATGGACAGAAGTGCCAAACCCAAAAGACGCTGTTGGCTCTGTGCATACCTTTGGTACAACTTAATTCTTCTTAATGCAGAAACAGATCATTCTACTGATGCAGTTGTGCTTGGTACAGTGACAATAAGTAAACCAAGCTTATACACTTTCGGGCAGGATCTGGTTCTCTTTTCTTCAGTGAAGACACGTTAATATGGGTGTTTATTAACAAAGTCTTCATATGCATACAGCATAACCACTTAATTTTTCAATCGAAATAAATCGAAAACATCCTTATGGGTTTGTTTTAATTTTTCAAATTAAAAATGTATGTTTCATACATGTTTGGATCCAGCAAAGATATGAATTCAAACTGTTGGCCGGCTGTGGTGGCCAAGTGGTCTGCGGCGCGTCAGTCACGGTCTGCACGGCCACTATGGTCGGGGGTTCGAAGCCCCCTTCAGCATGGATATTTGTGCCGTCCTTAGTATTAGCTAGTTCATAAGTAGTTTGTAAGTTTAGGGACTGATGACCCTGTAATTGAGTCCCATAAGCTCTACAAACGTTTGAAGATTCAAATTGTTGCAATTATTCAAACCTTCCTTCAATTTGTGCAATTATATTGTCAATAATATCACAGTCGAGACATCTTAAAATTGAAGGATGTAGATTAAAACACAGTCGATAAGCGGGAGTTTCAGCTTCAACATCAGCATTTTCTACTTGAGTCTTACTCCAGATCAAATCAGTCTGGTTTCCCTTTGGGTGTCCTGAATCTTTTGTAAACAATACAGAATGTCTAGATGTTTCGACTGAAGGATATTGAAGAGTACATCTGTGAAGCAAAAACTTCTGCTGAATATCAGTAACAAAAACATTGTATCAGGGCTAGTCAGAAATTTAAAAAATCCTTGAGCTGGAATTACTGTTTTATTGTCGCAATTTGAGCTTTCATCCAGTACATGTTGAAAGAATTCAACAACTGAAATTAGGTGAGTTTTTACAGTATGAACCAAACGGGATGAAAAATTCCACCGTGTTAGGGCATATCTACGCATACGTTTCACTGTTAACTCATTTAGTGCCTGTGTTCTTTTTGGAGATTTGTGAGAAAATGACACAAACATGTTAACATCACAGTTAATGAAGCGAATAAAGGCAGAAAGCTAACATTGCTTGCAATTCTCTCTATCAACAAACACCTAGCTCAGAAACAAAACCTAATTTTTAACGCTCAAACCCAATTTCAGTATTCGCCCTTATTAAAGTAACAGCTATTGTGTATAATCCTGGCACCATGCTTGTTGAAATTGTGTATTGTCTCTCACCCACATTCCAATATTTTTTTCTTCCTTGTGCTACTCACAACATTCTCGTGAACACCGGAGAATTTTAATATACTGTAATATGTTCCTTTATTCCATATTCACTTACTCTAAACGTATGTAATTGTCCTCCACCCACATTTCACTTTTATGTCATCCTCACTCACCTTCTCCCCTCCTACTTTCGTTCCTATATATAAGTAAACTTAATATACAACTGTACTTACTGATACACTCACTGGGCCATATGTTTGTTCCGGCTTATTTTTTAAAAACTAATGTATTGTTATTTCTCAGTTACAGTTTTGTTTTAATTGGTTGGGCGTTTCTGTTTGTTATAAAATACTTAAGCGTTACATTGTCTATCACTGACACATATCATTGTAAAATCTTTGTAGTCGAAACACAGCAGCTGGTGTGGATAATCTGCAGTATTGAGTTGTCTGAAGATGGCCTAAGAAGTAGACTTGCGCATAATAGTTCGAGATCGGGAGCGCTCACTTTATTTCGTGGCTCTGCCGCGAACTAGTTCGCTCTTTTAGTTCGTCCCCTCCCAGTGACGGCTGAACGGCGTGGTCTGCGCAAGCAGGTGGAGGGAGAAGTTCCCCCACCTCGCTGCTTCAAATGTTCAAATGTTTGTTAAGCTTATGGGACTTAACTACGGGGTCATCAGTCCCTAAACTTACAAACTACTTATGAACTACTTACGAACTACTTACGAACTAGGACGGCACAAATATCCATGCCCGAGGGGGGATTCGAACCCCCGACCGTAGTGGCCGTGCTGACCGTGACTGGAGCGCCTCAGTCACCTCGGCCACCGCGGCCGGCCTTAGCTGCTTCATGCGCTTGCTGCTTGAGCCGCTAACGATTTCACGCAAACTAAAAGAAACAGTTTGTGGATAATTTCTCGCGTTTAAGTTTAGAGTTATTTCTATATCTTGGCATTATGGAATTTATTAGTCAGATATTGCAGAGTGCAGAATAATTCAAAACAAATGTTGTAGCACTGAAATATGTAATCTAGCAGGCAGACGCTCACCTCGAAATGGCTCTCATCAGCAGAAGGCAAACACGTGATTTTTAATTCTGCTGTTCGCCCTCTCGCTATTGCCCGTCGGTCTTCGGAAAAGAATCCAACGAACTAAGAAGCGAGATATGTTTGGCATAATAGTTCGCGACCGCTAACGCATGTTTTAGTTCGCGACCGATTGCACATATTTTAGTTCGCGACCGATCGCGCATATTTTAGTTCGCGGCCGGTAACTCTCCTTTTAGTTCGCAGCTCGGCCGCGAAATAGGTCGCAATTTTTAGTTCGTCTGCTCTTTTTAGTTCGTCCGCTCTTTTTAGATCGTCCGCTCTTTTTAGTTCGTCCTCTCTTAGTTCGTCCGCTCTTTTTGGCTTTTGCTACCGCTACTAAAAGAGCTCTTCCTTTTGTTATGACAACTTTTTTATGTAATGATCAGTGTTGCCCAAGCGTGTGCTATTACCCGTATTTTTGGGCAATTAGACATCAAATACTTAAGCAAATACACCAGTTATTTACACGAATGGGTGATACAATGGTATTCAACTACTTTGCATACAGAGTATTCGTAGTATTTTATTTTTAAAATGGATTTATTTATTTATTTAATAGGTCACTGAAAAAAAAACATTACCTACAAAATATGCTAAATGCGTCTATTTTCGTGAATAAAAATGCACTTTTATGAAAGACTTTTTAATTTTTATAAAGTTTTGGAAGTGATCAACAAAAAATATTACAACTATGGTACAGATAAAGTATTATGTGGCACAAAGAATATACCAATAACATTAACAAAAGAAACTTTTCTACAATTATATATATATATATATATATATATATATATATATATATATATATATATATATATATATATATATATATATATATATTGACGAATTACAGCGTTCAAATGAATGAAATAAATCGCAGTTTGCGATGTTATGGCTTCACTGTATTAGGTTTAGATGGAATACCAAACTGTGGCGAATGAAAATTTGTGCCTGGCCGGGATTCGAACCGGGATCTTCTGCTTACTAGGCAGACGCGTTGACCACTCCGCCACCGAGGACACAGTGACCAACCCGACTGCAGAGGACTCTTCCCTGCACGTCTCCCGCCACACACACCGCATTATAGAATAAATAGGCTGTGGTATAGGAAACAGACAGCGTGGCGAATGGAGATTTGTGTCTGGCGGGAGACGTGCGGGGAAGAGTCCACTGCAATGGGGTTGGTCACTGTGTCCTCGGTGGCGGAGTGGTCAAACGCGTCTGCCTAGTAAGCAGCAGATTCCGGGTTCGACTCCCAGCCGGGCACAAATTTTCATTCGCCACAGTTTGGTATTCCATCTAAACCTAATACAGTGAAGCCATAACATCGCAAACTTTTCTAATTTGTTACTTAATAATTAGAGACAGTCTCGTCGCGGCTGCGGCGGTGTGAAGACCTGAGGCGCTGTGCGGAGCGGCGCGCTGTGGCGAGTTTGTTTACGTCTGCGCGGTGAGTCGCGTGCATACAGCGTAGTCTTAGCTGTGTAGAATACCATGGACCATGAATCAAACAAAGAGGAAAGATACCCTGAAGTTCACCTTTGACACGACTTTCCCTAGACCGAGCTCTTTCGAAGTCGAAAACTGGATAGAAGAAACCGTTAAGATATCTGCCGACGAAGTCATTGGAATTAACTTTTATACCGTGTCGAGTGTGGTCTTTCTTAAAGTTATAAATTCAGACGTATGTGACAGAGTAGTAGCAAGCAGTGGAGGGGCCTTGAAATTTAAATACAGGGACGGTGCTGTCAGAGATGTTACTGTCGCAGGACTTGGTATCCGAACAGTGCGAATATTCGAACTACCTTTTGAAACAACAGCGGAACAAATTAATGCGGTCCTAGCGCCGTATGGCAGGGTGCTGAACAATTTTGCAGAAAAATTTTCTCAGAGCCACAAATTCCCTGTGTTAAGCGGAGTGCGACAGGTTAAGATAGATTTAACAAAACATATCCCTTCTTACATCACTGTAGGCGGACACCGAGGAATTGTAATATACGATGGGCAGCCGAAGACTTGCGCTGGCTGCGGCGCGACAGGCCACGTCAGAGCGCAGTGTTTACAACGCCGCGTGGCGCAGATACCAGCCGGGGAGGCCGCACGTCCTTCCGTGACAACGGCGCTGCCCCTGACTTACTCGTCGACGCTAACTGCAGTGCAAACCGCGACTCCGCCTTTAGATACCCCGCCGTCGCACGGCAATGACAAACGTGCTGTTGCGCTGACAGTCACAGAAAGCGTTCCTGCAAACCCAAACGTTGATGTACTTTCAACTGCGGAAACTCCTTCAGACACACATATAGAAATGAGTGATGATGGAGCACCGAATGAACCGGACCGTGAACTAACAGGTTTGGGTGAAGCCGTCCCTATACCTATACCTAACGAAGTACGGGAGTTAATGGAACTTGTACCTAGTAATGAGAACAACTCGACGGAACCACGAACCTCTGATGCTGATGGTTCGGAATCATCAAAAGAATCATCAAAAAAGTCGTCCTCAACAAAGAAGACAAAGAAACGGAGACGAGCCCACCAGGGTGCTAATCAAGTCGCCCCTTTACTGAGGGAGAAAGTAAAGAAGATTATTACCAAGATCCGTAATGAAAATTCTGTGACTGCTGATATGAGTAAGCCGGTCTTGGGAGAAATGGATATCGAGATGTCTGCCTCTTCCGGATCGATTTCTCACCAAGAGTCGAGTGGTGGCACAGCCTCTATCCCGGCTACACTGCTAGCACTGGACTCCTCTGCAAAGGTACAACAAACAGAGGATTTGCACCAGCCCACAAGTCCAAAATCCTGGGCAGAGGAAATGGAAGAAGCAGATGAGAACGCTGACACGGCCGCGGTCCAGAAATTGGGGCCGGAATCCTCAACCACCTTGAAGGAGCAGCCCGCCACTACAAAAGATGCCACTATGGTAGCCCCGATTGAGGAACTTAAGGCTTCTATTCTCAGTCACCCTAACAGGACAAAGTAACTAATAGCAACCCTAACGCCATGAATCAGTCGCAAGCATATAAAATAGCCACCCTCAACATAAATAAGATCCGGTCAGGTTTGCGGCTGTCCATGTTACAGGATCTGTTACGTGCTGCCGACATTGACATCATATTGCTACAGGAAGTGGCTGCCATAGAACTCGAACACATTGCCGGATATAATGCTATCACCAATCCGGGAAGTGGAGAGGATCTCGGGACAGCTGTTTTGGCAAAAGAAGGCATCATAATGACTGATGTGGAAAAATTACCGAATATCAGGGGAATTGCAGTCACAGTCTACCGCACTCGCATAATTAACGTATATGCGCCATCTGGCAGTAGCATCCGGCGAAGCAGAGCAAAATTCTTTACCAGTGAAATAGTACCGCTATTTGGCCGGAATTATGATCACCTAATACTTGCAGGTGACTTTAATTGTGTGCTGCACCGCAAAGACCAGACGCCCAATTTCAACACATCGATGGAACTGAAACGTGTCGTCAACGAACTGCATTTAATTGACACTTGGGAACACCTGCACGGCATGTTACAAGGTTTCACGTATGTCACGAGCCATTCTGCTAGTCGGCTGGACAGAATATACGTCACCGAACAACTCATTTCTTCCGTCCTACACTCCGAAATCTGGCCGACCATCTTATCAGACCATGCCGCATATATATGTACAGTTAAGATACCGTGCCAGAGGCACGTGGAAACTGAATAACTCCATTCTCCATGATGTAGAATGTCAGCGTGCTTTTAATGACACATGGACGGAATGTGAACGTAGAGTAGCACAGTACAACTCAGTGACGGAATGGTGGCTCAAACGTGCCAAACCAAGGATACGAAGAATGTTACAAACTTATTCGCGAGAAAAGTATTACTTGCAAAAGAAGACCACAGAATTTTACTTCTCTTGCCTAAGAGAGCTATATAAATCGGACGCAACGATAATCGACAATTACGTACAAATAAAGCGAATTAAAGCAAAACTTCTGAAACTTAAACGGCAACAGTGTAATGGGTACAAAGTCCGGTCTAGGTCCGATAACCTGATAGAGCACGAAGAACCTTCCATGTTCCATGTAATTCGCGAGAATAAGAGAGGGAAAAGAAAAATTATCACACAACTCCGGTTACGTGATGGGACCACCCTCGTGCAGCAACACGAAATGAAAAATGTAATCCATTATCACCTGGAAGAGCTACTGGCAACGGGAAGCAATGACGCAACAAGGCAACAGGAGCTGCTACGCAACCTTCAAGGGACTTTAAGTGACGCACAAGCAGAGAATCTCCTTAAAGAAATTGATGAAGAGCATCTAGAATATGCCATACACCGAAGTCCCAAAAAAAAGTCACCGGGCCCTGACGGTCTCACCGCGGAATTCTATAAAATTTTTCGCGAACAACTGCAGCCAAAATTAGTAGCTATGTGTAATGAATTGTTGCAGCCACATTTTAATCTGCCTAAAGAGCTGGTAGAAGGAATTGCAGTTTTCGTCCCTAAACATCCAGGAAGCAGACTTATTGACGATTTTAGACCTCTGACGCTACTAAATTGTGACTACAAAATCGTGGTACGAGTAATTGCCCATAGATTGAAACCTATGGTGAATTCAGTAATAGGCAGATACCAAACGTGCGTGGGTCTTGACAGGACAATACAACAAAATTTATGCGAATACAGAGACGTGATCGCTACAGCAGAGGCTTGCAAAATTCAGTGTGGCTTGGTATCACTTGATTTTGCGAAGGCATTTGATAAAGTGAATCACCAGTACCTCTTGAGCGCCATGCGTGCTATGGGCTTCCCGCAACGTTTCACGAACTTCATCAGTGAAATCCTCAGTAAAGGTGTTACAAGAGCATTAGTGAATGGACAGCTCACAAAAGAAATCAGATTAAAGAGCTCGGTGAGACAGGGCTGCCCTTTGTCAATGGCACTTTTTGCAATCGCCATTGAACCCCTGCTTGCTACACTGAACCAACGTCTACGAGGATTGACAATCCGTGGACTCAAGATTGCCTGCAATGCCTACGCGGATGACGTCGGTTTCTTAGTCACGGACAAACGGGAGTTAGGAGCAGCACTCCACATCGTTAAGCAATATGAACTTGCCTCAGGGGCGAAGTTAAATGAACGAAAGTGTGGTTTTATGAACATAGGGAGCGGGATTGCAGTGCAGCACCATGAATACTTAACTCCAGTCTCCAAACTGACATGCTTAGGTATCGAATACCGCAGTAACATAAGGCACACGATCGCTGTCAATTACCGTAATCTTCTCGCACGTCTGCGTGCATGCATACAGAGCCATTACATAAGAAAGCTTGATGACATACAGAGGGTTACCCTCGCTAATGTTTACATAACATCGAAGATGAACTACGTTGCACAAGTATTACCGATGCCACATTGGACAATGCAAAGAATTATGTCTGCCCTAGGTCACTTCATCACTCGAGGGTACATCTTTAAAGTGAAATACGACACGCTCACTTTGGCTGTTTGGGACGGTGGATTAAACCTTACGCATGTTGAATCTAAGACACGGGCGCTGTACGTGTGTAATACATATAAGATCTGGAAGAACTTGCCTAACAGTTTAACAGCCCACCTGTTAAACGAGATAACACCTACAAGTCTGCAGCCTCCAATCAACGTTCAACATATTCCGAGCGCTATGTCCCATTTGCAAACCTTTTTAATTGAGTTGAGCTACCTGCAGCTACACATGCAAGATGATGAGCTCATGACGGTGCATAAAGTTTATAAGAAGTTAATGGAAACAAGAAACCGGAACATCATTGAACAAAAATATCCTAATCACAGATGGCCAATCATCTGGAACAACATCCACTGCCGTGATTTGACAACTGCGGTCAGAGCCTCCTGGTATCGCTTAGTGAACAGGAAAGTCCACACCAACTCTAGGTTACATTCCATACACTTGGCGGACTCACCATTGTGCGCAACGTGCAACTTATTGGACAGCGACGAACATCTTTTTGTGTGCTCCAAGGTCCAAGAAATATGGAACTTTATTCGGAAGAAGCTTGCAATCATGACAAGAACATCGGTTCTTCGTATTACCCCTGATGATTTCTTGCACCCAGATACTGTTCCGTACCTAAAACCAAGCGGAACTCTGTTAACTGGCTGAAAGGACACTTCGTTCACTATTTAATATCACGCACAGCTAAAAGTAAAGAGGATTTCTCCATATATATCGTACAGGAACTTCACAAGTTATCAAGAAAAAAACATTACAAGCGAAACTATGCGAACTTTCTAGAAGCAGTCTTCAAAGAAGAATTTAGAAACTACTGACTACCCCAGACAAAACATCGAACACGAAGATTGAACGTGCTTTAATATGTTTTGGAATAAGAGCATTTTAATCCATTTATTTTTCTATTATTTTAAATATTTCTGTTTCAATAAGTTCCACATTTAAATGGCGAGAAGACGCCTTTCTTTTAATTATGTACACAGCGTTCCCTTATGTTTCAACATCTGTAATAACAAAAATACAACACCTGGCAGCTCACGGTTCGCGAGTTAAGAGCAGATAAATAAAGAGAAGAGGCAAAGAATTTAATCGAATTGTAGAAAGGATTGAAACTAAACGGTAACACTCGTCTTTCGACAAGACAACTCGGAATCGTTCAGAGAGCTAGAAAAACATGGTTTCGACGAAGAAACGGTTTTATTTTACTCTTTCTATGGAAGAAGAATTTGATTCTCATCGTGGAAGAGATCCATTAATTTTTACCTGCGGAAGAAAGGAAAATTATTTTACCAAAGGCCGATGAAGCCGACGCCGATGAAGGCGAATTTGGTGAGCGGAATGACGGGTTGAAGGGGAGGAAGGAGACCCAAAAAAAAAAAAAAAAAAAAAAAAAGGTGGCGGAGTGGTCAACGAGTCTGCCTAGTAAGCAGCAGATTCCGGGTTCGAATCCCGGCCGGGCACAAATTTTCATTCGCCACAGTTTGGTATTCCATCTAAACCTAATACAGTGAAGCCATAACATCGAAACTTTTCTAATTTGTTGCTTAATAATTAGACACAAAAAATAATCATGAGCCCTGAGTGAGAACGTATTTTTTAATATATTATTTAGACACTGCTGAATACCTTAGAAAAGATCATTTGTGGCAGTGAACTACAGCTGAGCTGCATCTCAGCTCCAAAAGACGGTAACTGGCAGAAGGGAATCACGCGATTCTGCGCGCTTTCGCGTCCTCTCGCTGTTCGCCGTCAGTCTTCGGAAAAGGAGCGGACGAACTAAGAGGCGAGGGATCTGCGAACAAGTTCGCGTAGATCGCCTGTGGGAGCGCTCTTCCGAACTAATTCGTTCGCGAACTACACAAGACTACTAAGAAGCCGAAAGCTAATTTACTACAAAATAAATATTATCGTGAAACAAATATATAGTGTAAAAAGTTATTTAATATGTCAATGTTCAATCAAGAACCGACGGAAGAGTCCAAAGATAGTGAAATTGTTCCAGCCACGCTCTGGATGGACATCGTTCGCAGAATTTCTAAATGTTTGGAATTTCCTTACAGGTAGAAAGCAGTTGTGTTGGGACGCCTGTACAGGCTCCGGTAGCAACTCGTGCTTGCCATTCACGCGCGGGCGGCTGGGCGCGCGGCGGCCCCTGCCTCCTCTGTGAAGGCGGAATACTCACCGCGGCTGACAGGTGCGGCCGTCAGGGTGACGTGATTTATGCCCGGAGTGGACGGGCGCTCAACCGTTTCCTCTAGCCGGGCGAGGCGCGCATGAAGTTCTTCCGCTACATTGCGACGCCTGCAGTTAATCTCCCACTGCAGAAACGCAGCAAGTCCTGAACCTCTTGGGCGTCACCTACGGCTACGGGAGTAGTCCTATCCTCAGTACTTACAGATAATTGCGCTACAGTGGCAGGCATCTCTTCTACTCGCGTGTCTGTTTTATCCATTCGCGTGTTCACTTCAGCGATGGCTTCTACGTTCGCCTGGATTTTATCACTATTTTCTCCCACTGCCTTCATGGCCACCTCGTGCCGTTCTTGTATGTAGCGGACCTTGTCGCCAAGTATCACTTAAAGCTTAGACTGAGCCGCGATATTTTGTTCTTCAAGTTTTTTATGAACGGCGATATTGTATTCATGCTGTTCATCTATTGTTTTCATTAAGCAGGCTAGCATGTCGTTCAGAGCTTGCTTAGTGTTTAAGGTAGCGAAGCTAGCCACACTGTCCATGTTGCTGGCAGAGTTTGAAGAACTCGCCATGTTGGTAGTGTGGTTACTTGGTTCGGAACGGTTACCGTTTCCGGTGGTATCCATATTTAAACTAGCCACGTTTTTTTCTCTCTCGAGAGAGAGACTGATCAACCTACTTTCTTTTTCGCGATCTTCACTCTTATTCTGGTGCCTACTATGTGTTGCTAGAGACGTAGAAATTGTATTTTCTACGTTTCACACGCTTGTCGGACAGGAAACAAGTTAAAAGCAGGAAAGCAGGAGATTCAAAAAATCAAAATCAAATGTTTGTAGAACTTATGGGACTTAACTACGGGGTCATCAGTCCCTAAGCTGACAAACTACTTATGAACTAACTAAGACTAAGGACGGCACAAATATCCATGCCCGAGGGGGGATTCGAACCCCCGACCGTAGTGGCCGTGCCGACAGTAACTGGAGCGCCTCAGTCCCCTCGGCCACCGCGGCCGGCGCAGGAGGTTCGCCCGAAGGACGAATCCTAGGTAGGGTAACCCATATAAAAGACTACTACTCGAGGTAGCTTATGGTGATAGTTTCCTAACAGAATTAAATATTCGTTGGAATATATGTGAAAGCCATCATTAATTGAGGACAGTTAATTATGTCAAGCAAACTGTAGAAAAACTGATTACACTATCTCTCCTGAACCTTACTCCAGAACGGAATAGTTAAATGGGAATCTCTGAGCTGAAAGTAATTACATATGATTAATGTTGTTGTTGTGGTCTTCAGTCCGCAGACTGGTTTGATGCAGCTATCCACGCTACCCTGTCCTGTGCAAGTCTCTTCATCTGAGAATATGATCGGCAACTTACATCCTTTTGAATCTGCTTACTGTATTCGTCCCTCGGTCCCCCTCTACGATTTTTTCCCCACATACTTCCTTCTAATGCTAAGTTGAAAATTCCTTGATGTCTCAGAATGTGTCCTTCCAATCTATCCCTTCTCTTAGTTAGGATATGCCAGAAACTCCTTTTCCCCTCAGTTCGGATAAGCACATCCTCATTATTCACGTGATCTACCCATCTAATCTTCATCATTCGTCTGTAACACCACATTTCAAAAGCTTCTACAATCTTTTTGTCTGAACTGCTTATCGTCCACGTTTCACTGCCATACAATGCTACACTCCAGACAAATGCTTTTAGAAAGGACTTCCTAACATTTAAATTAATATTGGATGTTAACAAGTTTCGCTTCTTTAGAAACGCTTTTCTCCCCATGGCCATTCTGCATTTTATATCTGCTTTACTTCGGACATCAGAAGTTATCCTGCTACCCAAATAACAAAATTCATCTATTAATTTTATTGTCTAATTACCTGATCTAATTCCTTCAGCATTGCCTGATTTTCTGACATCATATTCCATTACCTTCGTTTTACTCTTGTTAATGTTCATCTTATATCTTCCTTTCAAGACACTGTCCATTCCATTCAATTGCTCTTCCAGATCCTTTTCAGTTTCTGACAAAATTACTTTGTCATCGGCAAACCGCAAACTTTTTATATCTTCTCCCTGAACTTTAATTCCCTCTCCAAATTTCTCCTTCCATTCCTTGCACTGCTTGAACAACATTGGGGAAAGGCTATAACCCTGTCTTACTCCCTTCCCAACCTCTGCGTCCCTTTCTTGCCCTTTGACTCTAATAACCGCAGTCTGAAACTTCCTGGCAGATTAAAATGGTGTGCCGGAACCGGGACTCGAACCTTGGACCTTTGCCTTTCGCGGGCAAGCGTACTTCCGGCTGTGCTATCCCGACACGACTCACGATGCCGCCTCACAACTTTACTTCCGCCAGTACCTCGCCTCCTATTTTCCAAACTTCACAGAAGCTCTACTGCGAACCATGCAAGACTAGCACTCCTGGAAGAAAGGATATGGTGGAGACATGGCTTAGCCACAGCCTAAGGGATGTTTCCAGAATGAAACTTTCACTCTGGAGCGGAGTGTGGAAAGTAGGAGGCGAGGTACTGGCGGAAGTAAAGTTGTGAGGCAGGATCGTGAGTCGTGTCGGGATAGCACAGCCAGTAGTGCGCTTGCTCGCGAAAGGCAAAGGTCCCAGGTTCGAGTCCCGGTTCCGGCATACAATTTTAATCTGCCAGGAAGTTTCATATCAGCGCACACTCCGCTGCAGAATGAAAGATTCATTCTGGAACCGCAGTCTGGTTTTTGTATAAGTTGAATATAACTCTTCACTCCCTATATTTTACCCCTGCTACCTTCAGAGTTTGGAAGAGTGTATTCCAGTCGACATTGTCCAAAGCTTCCTCCGAATCTACAAACGCCAAAAACGTAGGTTTGCCCTTCCTTAGCCTATCTTCTAAGATAAGTCGTAATGTATTGCCGCCCGTGTTCCTACATTTTTCCTAAATCCAAACTGATCTTCCCCGAGGTCAGATTCCACATTCGTCTGTAAATAATTCGTGTTAGTATTTTGCAACCATGACTTATTAAACTGATAGTTCTGTAATTTACACACTTGTCTGCACTTGCTTTCTTTGGAATTGGAATTACGATATTCTTCTTGAAGTCGGAGGGTATTTCCCCTGTCTCATACATCTTGCATACAAGGTAGAACATTTTTTTCACGACTGACTCTCCTAACGAAATCAGCAGTTCAGGGCCCCTCTTTATCAGTCTGTAGCACTACCGTGTAAGACAGAGTCAGTTACAATCTACGTTTGTAGAGGGAAATGGTGTTGTTTGTGCAGTGTTACTCGCAGTGTGGCCGCGCGTGCGTTGGGTATGCACGGCGCGATACCTCCATGGGGCGCATTCACGCACATCTGCTGGTCCGCTTGCCGCTCACAGCTGCGCGTGTCGAACCAACACCACCTAGAGAGAAGGCCGCGGCGCTCTCGTGTGTCGTCAGGCAGAGTAGGTTGCGCGCGCATAGCTGACTGGGTAGGCGCTGGGGCACGGCCCACTATGCCGATGCAGCGAGCCAGTCAGCTATGCGCGCGCAACCTATTCTGCCTGACGTCACACGGCACGCCGCGGCCTTCTCTCTAGGTGGTAGTGGTCGAACTGCAGCGGCGACGGCCCAGTCTCGGAGATGCTCACGGCCGAGTGCGCCAAGATAGCAAGATAATCACGTTTCGTTGATCACGGTTAAAAGTTAATCGCGTTTAAAATGTTTTTGCGGTGTACCAATCGCCCATCACCTAAAAGTGTTCGGCCAACCGTGCATTTGTCCGCGGTTATATCCGGGTATTGCAATGGAAAACACTCTGGCGATGCAAATATGTTGAAAGGTACCAAATTTCTCAGACAATCCGTGGTGAATGACATCTTTGTGTTACGCTCTCGGTGCTGTCAACAAGCAGAAGTGTGTTTATTTGTAGTTCGTGCGTAATTTCAAACTGGTCCGATTCTTTACGATAATGGAGAATAATCAAAGACGTGCGCCGAATATTTCGCAGTGCTAAATGGATATACTTCTAGAATGGTGCAAATTCATCCGCTCTAGATAATAAACGGACTGACGGCTACACCAGTGCCGCCCGCGGTGGCCGAGGGGACTGTGGCGCTTCAGTCACGGTCTGCACGGCCACTACGGTCGGGGGTTCGAATCCCCCCTCGGGCATGGATATTTGTGCCGTCCTTAGGATTAGCTAGTTCATAAGTAGTTTGTAAGTTTAGGGACTGATGACCCCGTAGTTAAGTCCCTTAAGCTTAACAAACATTTGAACATTTTGAGCTACACCATTAAAGAAAAACAAGCGGTATGATTTATTTTAAGTGTGTAATATGGTGTACGATGCTTTGAGATTGTCTCACTGCCATCCGCCTTTTTGTTTTACATTGCAAAGTGATTGGTGGCGTACTACAAAATTTTAATTTTTGTTGGTAAAATTTTACTTACTGTGGCGGTGCAGTGTACTGGTGTTAGAAATAATTGTTGAATGCTCTTTGAAAACCTAATCACAAAGAAGGGGGTGATAGTTCTTTGCGATGACCGTAAAATAGATAATTAATGCTGTTTCTGCCCTATGTTAAAACAGCTTCTTCTAAGTACCCTTTTTTAGGCAGTAAAGTACTTACCCTCGTAAAGCGTACTTCGTTGACAACATTAACGCACTACATTCCCACTGCCGTAAGTAAAATTTAACCAATTTTTTGAAGTGTTACTGCATGCTGTTGTTAACAAAAAATGTAAAGACTTTTCCTGCCAGAAGTTGTGAAAAACTGTTCGACAGTAGCTCTCTACCGTTTCCTGAGATCTGTACCACTATCTTTTATCGAATGAAATCAAAATAATTCGTCATAAGCTTTGTAATATGTAGGCCCATAATCACCTGGCACAACTGCTTATTTATGGACTCGTACATTAATTAACAACCATCTGTAGACATCAGATTTTTATTGCTATATTATCAGGTACTCTGAATGCAAAATGGACTCATGAATGTAAATAATTGGCCTATAGGAAATAATTTATGGGACTGTAAACTAAAATACAATATTTGTTTAATTTCAGATTTTTCTGTCAGATTGGAGAGCCTGAAATATTGCTATGGAAACATAAAGATAAAGATTCGCCGCACATTGGTATTACATCTAAACCTAGTACAGTGAAAGCCAAAGTGATCGCAAATTTCGATTTATTTCATTAAAAATGAATGCTGTAACGTCATCAAAAATATATAATAAAGGCAAAGCTTTGAAAGGAGCTGGCTGAAGAACTAAACTGTACAAAACAAGTGGAGGGAAAGCTACTACAAAATTGAAGATAAAAGAAAGTAGTTGACTCCACACTGAAGCCATTAGCAAACTGTCACAATTTGGATGCCCCATTGTTGATGTCAGTGTGGATGACACGACGTCCACTACTGACAGTTTAGTTCAATGTACTGAAATCATTGTGCAAATGATTGAAACACATTCCAGCACTTCACAATCAGACGTTGTAAATCTCCTCAGAATTTTGTGAGGGATGCACATATTTCAAAGAACATTTATTGTACCACAAGACGCAGCTGACATCTCCGTAGGATGCTTACAAAACCAAACCTATTTGGTTCTGGTACTGTGATTGATAGTGTATGTAAAATGAGGATAGAAATACTAGGCCATGGCCATGAAGAAAGTGACTGGCCATGAAGAAAGTGACTATCAGGAAGAGTTGCATGTGAAAAAATCGCACTGACGTGTTTTACGGCCCACTTTAGATTTGTAGTTTTATAAGTATTTGCAAATATTTTCGACTAAAATAATAATCTAAACAATAAAAAATTAATTAATAAGAATGTCTAAAACCCTTTTAGGAAAAAAACAATTTAGACAGTGGCGGGTTTCGAACCACTGACCTTAAGCGCCACAGTCCAACGCATTGCACACTATGCTATTTTTTTTTTTTTGTTCTATTGGTAGTTCTCTTCGTTTTGGACGCTGATCTTTTTTGTTCGGTGTGTTATTGGCTCAGCTTTTTTTTATTACAGAGGGCGTTGAGCTCTCTGACCGGGCGCGCTGAGCCACGGCGCCCGGCGCTGTAGCTGACCGTTACAAGTCCTATTCTTTAATTTCATACTATTCATGGTCGTTGTTAACTGATGCTAATACGGTATTTGTAGACACTAGATTATCATATATCGTACGAAGGACGACGTCTTTTGTTAATTCTTCAGTGTACCATTGCTCTGAAATGACAACGTGTAAGCTACAATAAGAAAATCATCAAATACGCAACGCAAAATGTTTGTTCAAATGTTTGTATAGTCTATGGGACTTAAAAAATGTTCAAATGTTGGTTAAGCTTAAGGGTGTTAACTACGGGGTCATCAGTCCCTAAACTTTCAAACTTCTTACGAACTAGCTAATACTAAGGACGGCACAAATATCCATGCCCGAGGGGGGATTCGAACCCCCGATCGTAGTGACCGTGCAGACCGTGACTGAAGCGCCTCAGTCCCCTCGGCCACCGCGGCCGGCTATGGGACTTAACTACGGGGTCGTTAGTCCCTAAACTTACAAACTACTTATGAACTAAGACTAAGGACGGCACAAATATCCATGCCCGAGAGGGGATTCGAACCCCCGACCGTAGTGGCCGTGCAGACCGTGACTGGAGCGCCTCAGTCCCCTCGGCCACCGCGGCCGGCGCGCAACGCAAGATGGCGTATGCCACAGAGTTCGGGGCGAGGAATGTCACGTGTCATCTGCGAACGACTGGTTTTCGTTAATTCAATGGAGGGTATCAAAACTCCTTTATTTTTGCAAATATCTCTCAAGCGATACGAGATATGAAAAAAAACATAAGGGAACAAAGTTATAGAGAATTTTCTCCTTTATAAATTCGTTTATTCAATTTTCGCGTCAGATGAACGGTTAATTTGCAATAAAAATTAAATTACAAACGGATTTTTTTGTATTACTAAGGTATTTCTTGTCCGAAATATTTCAAAAAGCGAGGTTCTGGTAGCCAACAATTATGTCTGTAACATTTGGTGTCGATCGGTTGAACGGTTCGACCTATAAAGTGGGAACACGATACAGCCAGACAGACATCGTCAAATCGCCGTTATTTTTGGAAATATCTCTGCAACGATGGAAGATATGAAAAAACATAATAGAGCTAAGTTGTAGAGAATTTTCCCCTCTAGCAATTAGGCTATTCAATTTTCGTGTCTGATGATCGGTTCGTTGGCAATTACAATTATATTACAAACGGCGTTTTTTGTATTACTACCGTATTTTTTGTCCGAAAAAATTAAAAAAGGTAGGTTATGGTCTCTGGCGGCCTACAATTATGTATGCAAAATTTGGTGCTGATCGGTTGAGCGGTTAGTCTTAAAAACAGGGAACACGTTACGTACAGAGACAGACTGACAGACAGACATACATCCCAAAATCGCCGTTATTTTTGCAAATATCTCTGAAACGATACGAGATATGAAGAAAACATAACAGAGCAAAGTTGTAGAGAATTTTCAGCTCTACAAATTCGGGTATTTAGTTTTCATGTCAGATGAATGGTTAAGCCGTTATTTTCGTTTAAAATTCGAGCTGTCAAAAGACGATCGCAAAGGCCCACTTTTAGTGTTACTACCGTAGCCTAAAGTGGGCCAAAAATTAAAAATACTCATGGTGAGGGAAAAATTGAAATACTGGAGAAAGACGAAAGTGAATAATGTACATTATTTCTGTTTATGTAGATCAGTTAGATCAGTTTCTTGAGAGTTGACAATCACTACTTTCCAGTTTCGATCCCGATTTAAATGATCGCGGTATAATAATTCTTCGTCAATTCCATCCAAAAAATAAAATAAAAAATAAATAAAAATAAAAAATAAAAACGTGCCACCATCTTCATACTTTACGCTTCTAAAACCCTGATTATCTCGAGAAAACCTGGTGTGAGCGGCGGTCAAACTTAACCGCACTCAACTCCCTAGTTTATCTTTGATCGGAGTCGGTGCAGCAGAATGTTGGGTTAACCACAGTTACGCGCCGAGTTAAACCGCGTTTAACTTTTAATCGAGGGTGGTGCGCTCTAGATATCCGAAACGGGCTTCCAAATGTTGCTCAATATCCGCAAGCGGGCGTTATGACGTCACCGGCTCGGCCCGCTGCGCTCGTGCGCTTGCCGACGCGGCTCGCCGCCTTGGCCGGGCCTGGCGGTACCCGCAGCAGCAGCAGACTCACGAGCCGCGCTGTCGGTTACACGGAACCCAAGGAGGCCGGCGGGCGCATCGGGTACAGTGGGCCGAGCCGGCGAGCCTACGGGTACAACGGGCCTGGCTAGACGAGCCGAGACGAGCCTCGAGAGCCACGCCTAGCCTGTGACTCTTAGCAGGAGACGCGCAGAATTTTCGCGACAGATACAACTTACACGTGATAATTACCTATGATTTTGTATTACTTACGCCTGCTTTATTCCAAACTTGATGAAATGATCACTCATCACTTTCCAAACAAGAGAAAGGTCACTCTTGCAGGGATTCTTGTAGTCTATGACAGGGGGTGATTCAGTTATAGACTTTCTTACAATCTACGTTTTTATCATGATCTTGATGAAATTTGCAGATTTGACATTCAAAATAAAGGTCACGGCCTACATAAGATTTACGTGATGGATAGCGGAGGATACTTCACGTATATAGTTTACAAAATTTATAGTATTATTTCTAACTAGGTGATATTTCGCGCACTTGATGTCAAGACTAGCGGAAGGTCACTGACTACATAAGATTCGTGCGGTACATGGCGAAGGGTACTTCAGATAACAATTCTATAAAATCTAGTTTTATTACGATCTTGATGAAATTTCACACACTTGACATTCAAAACTAGCGGAAGGACACTGTCTACGTAAGATGCGTCTGGTACATGGCGGAGGGTGCTTCACTTACGAATTCTACTAAATCCTAACAGGGGTACCATCATGTATAAGATTTTGTTTCGTTATGGGGGGCGGGGGTAGCTTACTCCACACTTAGTTCCGTTGCCTATTTTTTTTTTTGTTCGACAGAACATCTATGTCTTGTCCTGGAAAAGGTAGAATAGACAAGAATACAACCGTTTTCTCTGCTATGTGCGTACTTCGTGTATTTCCCATCTGCAGCGTTCACTACAGCGTCAAACGTTTCCCAGGCGCCATTCTTTCTCTTCTTCAGCATATTTAAGTACGTACACTCCATCATTTAATTTTCTTTCCGCATCCTCTACGGTCTCACAACTAACAGATTCATTAGAAGCTACGTCATCGCTAGAGTCGGTCATTTTCGCTCTCCCAGTGATACGCAACAAAGCGAGATCGGGCACTCAACTGTCGTGTTACGTCGCGACTAGTACTTCCTGTTTACTTATAATTGCCGACGGCAGCGCGCTGAACCAGACTTTGTTTACGACCAGAGAGGGCCGAAGGCGTCCGACAACACTCGACAGTACACGATCGACGCACGTGGCTCCGCATTCTACAAAAATGTTCAAATGTTTGTAGAGCTTATGGGACTTAACTACGGGGTCATCAGTCCGTAAACTTACAAACAACTTATGAGCTAGCTTATACTAAAGACGACACAAACATCCATGCTCGAGGGGGGATTCGAACCCCCGACCGCAGCGGCCGCGTAGAGACCGTGACTGGCACGCCGCAGACCGCCGCATTGTACACTCACACTATTGTCACAGTGCGGCTGCGTAATCTGAACGTTTGCTGAAATGGATAGGTATCGCGCAAATATACGTCGTCACAAAGTACGTTTATAAGGAACTCTTAAATAATTTTCAGTTTTCATCGACTACTCAAACTAGGGCTCAGCGTCCATCCTGGCAGCGGGGAACATCTTCCTTTTAGTTATTAGCCTGTACCTCAATATTTAATTTCATTTTAATTTTTTAGATTTTAGTATTAACAGCAAATGTATTTTTTATCATCTACCCACAAAACCAAATTATTACATTGCAAACTAATTTTAATTCCGTACAATTTTCTGTAGAAAAATATATTAATAGAAAATGTATTATGCATTCGCTCCAGTTATTCCATAGTAACATAACAGGTTTTTTTCAGTTCACATATTTTTTCCTTCAGAAGAATATATTAAAAACGACTGTAATGTTTTTTCTTTGCAAACATGCATCAGCATCGTTTTATCGTAAAACAATACATTTATATTCTTAATATTCATTTCGATTGCTTTTCTGTTCAAGAATGAGTTAACAGAATATACAATTCTATTATCTGTTGCATATGTACCAATGAGCGTAATTATAACATCCGTACGCCATCCGAAATAAATGATAGAACAAGTCAACAGTTCGCAGCGCCTTCAGCTGAAATGGCCATTATAAGTTGAACGGATAATACCGTGACAGCACACGCTTTAGTATCCGTCGCTAAGAAGTGTGATGGAAATGTTTCTTTGTACGTCCCATGTGCGCAACCAAGCAGCACAGTGGCTGACTCGGAGGCAAATTGAGACGGGTGGCACAGCGCAGTCTAATGGGGCCGCGCAGACTGGCAGTAGAGGGGGCGCGACGCTGATGCGACCTGCACCTAGGGATGGCGGTTATTGCAGAAACAACCGGTTTTCGGTTATACCGGTTCTTTTCATCTCCAGTTTAACCGCGCTGTAAAAACTGCTCAAGATAACCGGATTTTTAAATAACCGGTTTTCGGTTTTTTATTGCTATTATTTCCAGTAGAGTTCTACCGAAACATATTTTGTGGCCGAAACAGAAACCGTAATCGAATTTTCGGTTCTTCTAGTTTCGGCCGAAACCGAAACTTAGGAATTTTAGTTAAAATTTAGGTAAATTTTACGTTATACGACAAATCACTAGTCTTTCCATATTTTGCAAGATCCCCTGCCGATCCTACGCCTTCTTGAGTGTGTGTAAGCCTAGCCAGGAGGCCGTAGAAGACGATATACGAAACATACAGATTTACTAGCCTAGTATTTCCATCCGGCAGTTGCGAATATTGAGCCACCCACTCCGTAAGATGGACTTGTGAGCCAGGGCATACGAATATCTCGTTATATATATATAAGTTACAGTCAGTAAATGAACTTCAATCAGTGCTGCAGATGTATTTCGAAAAATAAAGTCACAGTTCCGACTAACAGTATGTTTGTTGTCAGTGCAAATTTACGCAAATTGAACTAGGAAAGTTGTGTACCACATGATCAACGAATGTTCAAATGGGTGTCAGTTCATATGAGACCTAACTGCTTAGTCATCGGTCCCTAGACTTAAAACTACTTAATCTAACTTAAACAAACTTACGATAAGGACAACATACACACCCATGACTGAGGGAGGACTCGAACCTCCGACTGCAGCAGCCACACAGTCCGTAATATGGAGCCTCAGACTGCACGGCTACCTCGCGACGCACCACATGATCAATGTTACCTAAACCCATATTAGTTAGTAAAAAAGCCCCTCGTTTTCAAGGAATCACATTAATAAAACTTGTTAGCATAACAATATGATAATACATTAAAAGTTATTATTCCAAGCTTACATAATAGGTATATGAATCGGATTTACCTTATCTTCCAAGAAACATTTTGGATGCTTTCTCCGTAGATGACACAGCATGTTTGTAGTACCTCAACCCGTTTTCAGCTTTTTAAAGCAAATAGAGCATTGTACCTCACTGTTAACGTACTTCGTGAAGTACTTCCACACTCGGGATGGTGCCATTTAAGACACAACCGATGTCTGGCGACGACAGCAAGGAACTGCCGCATGACCAGACGGAGGCAAGTCTCGTACACTGCCGGTGCACGCGCGTCGTCTAATAGGCCACGCCACACGGCAACAGGTGTATCGATGCCTCAATAGCTGCACCAGTTCTTAAGTTCTATGCCACGCGTTTGTTGCGCGTTTCTCACTGCCGGGATTGTTCTTAAATTATCACTGATCGCTTTTCTTAATTACTGCGATGACCTAATATTTCACAGCAGTGGAAATTTTAGGAATAGCCCTAAATATTAGGATCTACTAGTTTTAATTTTTTTTAATTATTTACAAAAAAACACATTTTGAACCACTACTACAGGAAGTAGTCGTACCGGTTTTTTTACTCGGTTCTTGGCAATAACTAAAAAAACGGTTACAACCGACACCAAATAAATACCGAAAGAAACCGGTTATTCAAAACTAAAATACCGGTATCGGTTTTAACCGGTCGGTTTTTCCCATCCCTACCCGCAACTGCGCTGGGCTGCGTGTCGCTGCAGCTGTGGCACATAAAGGGGAGGCGGGGAGCGGGCGAGCACTCTGCCGTACGCTCTGTATCGAAAGTGGCACTATTGTTGGTTCTTAAAAATGTTACAATGTAAAACTATTGGACCATACTACTATAGTAATCAATCCATAGACGTACAAACTACTTAAACCAACTTACACTAAGGACAACACACACACACACACACACACACACACACACACACACACACACACATGCCTGCAGGAGGACTCGAACCTTGGCGGGAGTGACCGTCCAGTCCATAGATTATTGGCTGTCCAAACAATATTGCCTATGTTCGGGAGTTGGTACGTTTATCTTTTCTTGGTTGTCATTTTTTCGTATCAGTTATTTACTGGAAGATAAGCTTATGATTCGAACCCTAGGTCATTCTTTATTAATAAATGAAATAAGGCTTTCATTTGGTTAAAACACATACAGTTGTGAGATTTCAACGTCTACTGTACCTCAAAGATACCGCCAATGCCGGTTCATTTGCAATAGTCTCTTGCAAATTACATTCATGTAAGTCAATGGCGTCCTATATAATTC
This sequence comes from Locusta migratoria, assembly GCA_026315105.1. Taxonomy (NCBI): domain Eukaryota; kingdom Metazoa; phylum Arthropoda; class Insecta; order Orthoptera; family Acrididae; genus Locusta; species Locusta migratoria. The sequence goes on along the minus strand of CM048755.1, from coordinate 477,835,642 downwards.
CATATTATACTTCTGAAAACTGCCTGTTAGTCAGTCCGATGTAAAATCAGCATCACTTATCTTCGTAGTAGTTTGACATCTTCCAGATTTTCCATTCACTCTAATACATTTATTTGGTGATATTTTAATGCAGTAATGAATAAAACAAAACTTCGTCGCTAAAATGAGTATGAAATTTGACGATTGATATGACCACATGATTCCCGATGCGCAGGGATGGAAATGGGAGCGCCAGTACCTCGAAAATGAATCAACATTTATCTTTCTGCTCGGTTTCAAATGAAAAGTCAGAAAATTGTCTGCATTTCAAACACAGCAACTTTTGATACCAGCACGGCCACTACGGTCGGGGTTCGAATCCCCCCTCGTGCATGGATATTTGTGCTGTCCTTAGGGTAAGCTAGTTCATAAGTAGTTTGTAAGTTTAGGGACTGATAACCCCGTAGTTAAGTATCATAAGCTATACAAACATTTGAACATTTTTTTAATACAAAATCGACTGAACCAAAAACTCTATGCAATGTGTTTTTACCAAAGCACATTCTTGATTTTCGTGTAATACTTCACTTAATTCGATGCTACACAGTAATGAAAATAAATTTAGGCCGTTATTACATCAAACTATAATATATGTAAAATCTTCTGCGAATTGTTTTCTTAATATGGAGTGACAAATGTTTCACTTGGTCTGCAAGAACATTGTAGTGAGCTGAAAGAATTATTAAATTTATTGAATGAGTTCAAGAGTATAGCATGAATGTGTGGATATGATTTTCAGTACAATGGTATGAAGTTGTCTCGACACATTGCAGAAAGAAACTGGTGAAGTGTGCAAAATTTCAACAGAATCGTAAGAAAACTGTTGATTTTGTCGAACTCTGTGAGTATAATAGCCTTCGCCATCCACCACATGGAATATTGTGTAGGCAGTGATATTCCTCTTATTTTGAATATCAAGCATGCAACATTTCATCAAGATCGGGATAAAACTGTAGATTTGTATGAATTACAAACACATGGTCGCCGAGCTCACGGAGACAGCGAGTATGGATATGGCGTCAGAGTATCCGCGGAGCTCATGTCTGCTGGCTACGAGCCCGCGAGTAGGATGGGGCGGCTGCGCCAGCGCACTTAGGCTCGCTGTACTCGCGCAATTACAGCGGGGTTGAAGGGAGGCGTTTGTAGTATATGCAACCCGCAAGACCGGGCTCATACTCGGCCCGTTTCTGACCTCTAGTGCACTCGGCCACGAGCGCAGCAGCTGATCGCGCAGCCCCTGTGGTCTGGGCGTGCGCCGCCTCGTTGCCCCACTGCCCGCACCACTCAAGGTCGCCAGCTGGTCACGCCGCTGGCTGCCAGAGAGGGGGCAAATGCTCCGAGACGTCACCCGGCAGCATGTTATCGCCATTCTCAGCTGTGATTCAGTGGATGCGACTCGGCGGAATTGAACTGCGCCAGTCACTGAACTAGCTTTTACAGGCTCAGACACAAACACTTGCACATTATAAACCATAAAACTAACATTATTCTAACGAATCCCTTTAACGTTACAATTGGAGCATCCTTTCACGATTGTTTATTGGAGAAGTGGCTTTAACAATCTCTCCTTAATAAATAAACAGAGAGGATTTGCCTTTCACTAGGCGAAATAATAATATCAAAAACTAGAATTTGTCATAAATTAACAAATTAGTAGTGGGGGCCGGCCGCGGTGGCCGAGGGGACAGTCACGGTCTGCACGGCCACTACGGTCGGGGGTTCGAATCCCCCCTCCGGCATGGATATTTGTGCTGTCCTAGTTCGTAAGTAGTTCATAAGTAGTTTGTAAGTTTAGGGACTGATGACCCCGTAGTTAAGTCCCATAAGGTTAACAAACATTTGATTTTTAGTAGTGGGACATTAATGTCCTGCCATCAATAATGTTACTTATATTAACACAATTATATACAAATACAAGACTTTAACTAAATCAGGCGATACTTTCTCTTAGTTTGAAACATTCATTTTTTTAACAAGATTCCTGAACACTCAGAAAAGTCGGCCGCAGTGGCCGAGCGGTCTGTGGCGTGCCAGTCACATTGAAAATAGGAATCTTAAATGTCCCAAGATCGACAGAACGACCTGGCGAGGTGGGAGCGCACAAAGCAGTCAACTAAATACCTCATTCGCAGCGTGCAGCGCTATGCAGAGTCTATTCATCCACCGAGGCCTACGAGAAAGACAGGCCGCGGCGCGCACGTCATACCACGTGATTAAGTGAGGCCTGTGCCGGCGCGATCGCAGGCAGATTGGCCGGCCGCTGGGGCACTGCCCACTGTCTCCTAGCGGCTAGCCAATCCGCTAGCGATCGCGCCGGCACAGGCCTCACTTAATCACGTGGTATGACGTGCGCGCCGCGGCCTGTCTTTCTCGTAGGCCTCGATTCATGCACTAACAACTGCTTGGGCCCAATCTACATTAGCTATTGTGTGGGGCAGTGCGCTTGCAGTTGCGGTTCACTGGTGCGTTTAAGCCCTCAGCACACAGCGCTTTCACTACAGGTAGACGGCTGTAAAATCCATCTGTAAACATACCTAACTCTAGGAGATTAGGACAAGTTTCTACACATCACACTTCATAGAAACATTGAAACAAATATTCATTAACGCAAGTGGAATCATATATATATATATATATATATATATATATATATATATATATATATATACAAGAAATACCCATATTTATGCTGAAAGATAGAAATATCCTTACATAAAAGAATGTCACGTGGATGTAAACGTACATAAAACGTTACACTGTGGAGAAAACATCAGTTGTACATAGAGTTGTTTACCAAGACCTTCCTCGTTCATTGACAATTATTTTCTGTAACGAGATCAGCCGGTTCGATCCGCTGTTTGGTTCAAAACTGTTCAAATGTTTGTAGAGCTTATGGGACTTAACTATGGGGTCATCAGTCCCTAAACTTACAAACTACTTATGAACTAGCTAATACTAAGGACGGCACAAATTTCCATGCCCGAGGGGGGATTCGAAGCCCCGACCGTAGAGTGGCCGTGCAGACCGTGACTGGAGCGCCGCAGTCCCCCCCCCCCCCCCCCCCTTCGCTGTTTTGGATGTTTACCGCGTTTTACTGTCATTTCTGTTTACTGTACTGGATGGACTGTTGCTCCTCAACATCAGACGTGGATTACGTTATTCCGACTGACCATCTTATGCTATTTCACCTCGTCCCTTTCGTGAAGTTAAACCTACAATTTGGCTAAAACTTTACGGATTAGTTATCTAGTATGCCGTGGAATTTAAATACACTTGAAATTGTTTTTCTCTCGTTGCGTCTACGAATTCTTTCTGTGCAGCGTCTGCTCAACGCTTGCTGATTCTTACGTACAATTAAACTCATATAACCAATTATATAAATACCCCAGGGCATCAACACCACAGCGCATCTTGGAGCATTGTTCAATTCTTATAGAGGGTAAATCACCTAAAACTTGCACCGCAAATATTGCGGAAACGGAAAGTGCGTTTGATGTGCGGTTTTCACAGAATGGATTGGTAGGCAAGGACTCGTATTGTTAGCCAATAAACAGATTGTAAAAATACCTAGAAAGTGTATTTTTATGCAAACATACAATTTTTCAAATGGAATCATGGTTGTTTCTATCATGCACTGGAATTTTTGATACCATCTGTGGACAAAGAATTTTGAATGACATTTTTATCACGTTTAGTTTGGCAGCTACAACCATTCAAAGTTTTAGGGGCGGAGGCTACGACAGCGTAGCTGACTGGCTGGTGGTCATGAGGCAGTGGGCCGTGCCCCAGAGGATAGCCACTCGGCCAGTCAGCTACGCTATCGCAGCCTCCGCTCTCGAAACTTTCAACGGTTGTAGCTACCAAACTAAACGTGATAGAAATGTCATTCAAAATTCTTTGTACACAGGTGGTGTAAAAAATTCCTGTGCATGACAAAAACAACCATTGTTCCATTTAAAAATTTGTATGTTTGCATAAAAAACACACTTTCTAGGTATTTTTCAAAAAAATGTTCAAATGTTTGTATAGTCTATGGGACTTAACTACGGGGTTATCAGTCCCTAAACTTACAAACTACTTATGAACTAACTAAGACTAAGGACGGCACAAATATCCATGCCCGAGGGGGGATTCGAACCCCCGACCGTAGTGGCCGTGCAGACCGTGACTGGAGCGCCTCAGTCCCCTCGGCCACCGCGGCCGGCTAGGTATTTTTACAATCTGTTTATTGACTAACAATACGAGTCCTTGACTACCAATACATTCTGTGAAAACCGCACATCAAACGCACTTTCCGTTTCCGCAATATTTGCGGTGCAAGTGTTGGGTGATTCACCCTGTATAATAGTGCGTTGGCGCCTTCCACTGCTATATATCAATATTGGCGCGAGTCCTCTGACAGCGCGTGTGGTGCAGTGGGTAGCATCGTAAATCACTGTGCTTGCGGTTTCCAGTTCAAATCCCGCCAAGGGCAAAAAAAATTTTTTTTGTGTTTACTATTTCTAGAATGTTCTATATGTTTCTTACGTTTGATGTACTTGTAAGTTCCAGAAAATTCTTTCTGTGTATAAATAGTGGAGAACTCCAAGCAGGAGGCAGTCTGTACTGAGTGTAGCCGGCCGCGGTGGCCGAGATGACTGAGGCGCTCCAGTCACGGTCTGCACGGCCACTACGGTCGAGGGTTCGAATCCCCCCTCGGGCATGGATATTTGTGCCGTCATTAGTAGTAGTTAGTTGATAAATAGTTTGTAAGTTTAGGGACTGATGACACCGTAGTTAATTCCCATAAGCTTTACAAACATTTGAACATTTTACTGAATGTAAGCTGAGTACTATAGTCCGATTAAAATTAGTTGCAAGTTGACGTTTGTCAGCTGCGGCTACAGTGTTGTCACGACAGCTGCCGGCCGAGAGCTGGCGCTCCGTACAGGCGGCACTGCGCCCAGTACTGTTAGCGATTTGCACACGTTCAGGACTGGTAGTTGATGATACTAATTAGTCAAGTTTTAAATGTACTGAGATGACCTTCACAGTTAAATATTATTCACATTGTCCACATCAACGATACTGTTAACATTTACTATTGACAATGCGATTTTACAAGGCTATGATGTGGAACACCAAAAAGAAAGCGTGTACCGCAATTATTTTCCCTGTAACGAATACAACGAAAATGACGGAATACTTCTGAGAATGGATGAAAAAAATACGTCTGTGAATGGATGTAAAAGCAGTGGCGTAGCTACCATAGGGCTAGGCGGGGCAGTGCCCCGGGGACCCCGAGTTCAAGGGGCCCCTCGGCCTCCTTGAGCGACGTTCGAGAAAAGTTACAGTAGAGCGTTGATTTTTTGGATTTTTTAAATATTTGTTTATTTTTAATTTTTTACTCTGTCGCCCTAATGTCCATCACCTCCCCCTCTCCTCTAACCAAGTTTTCCACAGTACCCGCACTAGGCCACCGAGTGGCGAAGCAGCGCTTCTAATAGGGCTTCACACGACGCCACTCGGCGGCGCTGCTGACAGGCCAATCCGCCAGTCGCTGTGTACAAAATGTTCAAATGTTTGTAGAGTCTATGGGACTTAACTACGGGGTCATCAGTCCCTAAACTTACAAACTACTTATGAACTACTTACAACTAAGGACGGCACAAATATCCATGCCCGAGGGGGGATTCGAACACCCGACCGTAGTGACCGTGCGGATCGTGACTGGAGCGCCTCAATCCCCTCGGCCACCGCGGCCGGCGCTGTGTACAACAATTCAATTTCAGTCGACGTAGCAGTAGAAGTTGTGGCAGCATCAAAGCTTCCCACAGCAGCAGCTGTGCCTTCCAGGTGTTGCGGCGTGTCGGTCGGCGCAGTGTGAAGGATCGCGGGCCTCCAAATACTGTATAAACTTCGTAGTGGCAAAGTCTACAGTACGATAATCCGAATAAACCAGTTTTCCGAACACCCATGTCCCCAAATTACTTCGGACAATCGACGTTCTACTGTATTTTAGTTGAATGAAGATTTGTGACTTTTAACTTTTTGAACCCTGGCCAACAAATCTCAGACACGCGATGTGATATCCAAAAATTATTCCCAACTCACAATGTAAACATAACAAGGTACATTGCTTGTCCGCTACGGCGTGGACCCTGCCACTATTAGTGTGTTGTCGGATGTAGTCGGAATTGCCATGGCTGCCAATCTTTACGAAATAACAGTCAGTAGCGCTGAATTACTAGCAGTGTGTTTGACAATCACCGTCTGACCACATATGAATATGAAGTCTCTACAATGTATTCTTATAGAACGGAATTATTGTGGTAACTCAACTGTTCGTGTAGTGAATTCCCCCAAGGGAATGCTTCTTAATCATAGATCCCAACGAAGTTCTGTAATCTTTTGCACTCTGAAATTCGTGCCAGAAGAAGAGAAAATATGGGTAGTGAATGGTTGTGTGGATTTTATTACTGATCGGCGCGTCATCAGTGAAGCTTCTGCCTACAACTTCATTCGCCTAGTATGGAGCAACTTCGAAAACTATCCCATGGGGTGTATTATCTGTATGTCCTACCCAAGTCCAACCTTATCCCTCTGCAAAATTTCATCCAAATCCACCCAGCAAATTTTGCGTGAAAGCATAACAACCAAACGAACTTTCACAGTTATAATTGTATTAGAGATTACGATCAAATACTATCTGCTGCGTGACATATAATAATTTACTTAGTAGTATTTAGGTTTGTCTCATTATGTCTTTCAGTGGGTGGTAAGGAGCTGATGATGAAGTAGTTTTGTATCTGTATAGTTTTAAAAGAGGGCCCCAATATCATTTTTGCCCCGTGGCCTTTGGTGATATAGCTACGCCACTGTGTAAAAGAGCAGAGTTGTTTTGTGTTATTTACTGACTAAAATGTTGATGTGATATGCGAGAGATAAACAAAATTCGTTAATGTAATGAGCGATAAACAAAAATCTTTAATGGGATAGAGATTAAGTGTAGCGCATCTGAGATTATTGGCGACAGGCAGTTTAGTGCTGCAATATCAGCCAACACAATTAGGAAAACAGTTATTAAAACCAGTGAAGCAATTATACTTGGGCTGCAATGATACAGTCAGGTAACAAACGTAAAATATATATTTTTACGTTTTTACGTATTCTGATAACGCCGATTAATATTTAGCAGTCACTGAATATTTACATATATACTGCAGGGACTTCCATGTTTCCAAATTAATAAAGAAAGACATACCATAGTCAATACGCAGTCCACCACTGTAAATTGTTAATACGGCCACTATTCCATAGTTTTATTAAAACTGTTCAGAGTTAACACACCTTGAAAAACTGAATCTGACAGTCGTTATACTTAGGCACTAAGTGAAATAGTGAACACACTAACGCTGTGTGGCTGGTTCATGAAACTTTGTCAACATCTGAATGTAAAATGCTGTCAACATGTCAATACTCGAAGATTAAAACTAACATCTACGAGCAAATTCGAAACAGAAGTCTATGCTAAAAACAAACTATAATTTCTCGCCTTAATTAGTTACATGAAACTGTCCTCAATGCAGAGCATATTTTAAGGAATTTTCACTGGGCGACATTGGCAGGATGATCCAGGGTTTCCGGGGGCCCTCCCCCGGAAAAATTTCAAAATATTGATGCCTAAAACCGTATTTTGAAGCCTTTTTTTAAATTAAAATCAAAGCTCCTTAATTTTTCCTTAATAGATTTTTATGCATATGTTTTTAATGATAAATAAAAATGTTTGTGGAACAATACTAAATTTGAACTTTGAAGAAATCATTTGTCTCCTAATTTTGTTAAACAATATTTAAATTGTTTTTGTTTTTTATTTGTTAAGTAGTTAAATAGAATGCAGTACCTTGCGTGCCTCAACGATACAGATAGCCGTACCGTAGGTGCAACCACAGCGGAGGGGTATCTGTGGAGAGGCCAGATCAAACGTGTGGTTCCTGAAGAGGGGCAGCAGCCTTTCCAGTAGTTACAGGGGCAACAGTCTGGATGATTGACTGAGCTGGCCTTGTAATATCAGCTAATGTGGCTTTGCCACACAGCTACTGCGAACGGCTGAAAGCAAGGGGAAACTACAGCCGTCACCTTTCCCGAGGACATGCAGCTCTACTGTATGAACATATGATGATGACATCCTCTCGGGTAAAATATTCCGGAGGTAAAATAGTCCCCCATTCGGATCTCCGGGCGTGGACTACTCAGGAGGATGTGATCATCAGGAAAGACAATACTGGCATTCTACGGGTCGGAGCGTGGAATGTTAGATCCCTTAATCGAGTAGGAAAATTAGAAAATTTAAAAAGGGAAATGGATAGGTTGAAGTTAGATATATTGGGGATTAGTGAAGTTCGGTGGTAGGATGAACAGGATTTCTGGTCAGGTGAGTACAGGATTATAAATACATATTCAATTGGGGGTATCACAGGAGTAGGATTGATAATGAATAAGAAAATAGGAATGCGGGTAAACTTCTATGACCAGCACAGTGATCGCATTATCATTGTCAAGATAGATACGAAGCCAACACCGACAACAGTAATACAGGTTTATATGCCAACTAGCTCTGCTGATGATGAGGAAATCGAAGAAATATATGAGGAGCTAAAGGAAATTATTCAGACAATTAAGGGAGAGGAAAACTTAATTGTTATGGGAGACTGGAATTCGGTAGTAGGACAAGGAAGGGAAGGGAAGATAGTAGGTGAATATGGTCTGGGCAAAAGGAATGAAAGAGGAAGCTGCCTGGTAGAATTTTGCACAGAACATAATTTAGTTATAACGAACACCTGGTTCAAGAATCACAAAAGAAGGTTGTATACGTGGAAGAGACCAGGAGACACCGGGAGATACCAGATAGATTTTATAATGGTAAGACATAGATTTCGGAACCAGGCTTTACAGTGTAAGACATACCCAGGGGCAGATATAGACACTGACCATAACTTGTTGGTTACGAACTGTAGGCTGAAACTAAAGAAACTACAAAAAGGTAGGAAAATAAGGAGATGGGACTGGATAAATTGAATGAACCTGAGGTTCTTAAGAATTTCAGAGGGAGCTTTAGGCAACAATTGACAGAAACAGGGGAAAATAAAACAGTAAAGGAGGAATGGGTAAAATTGAGAGATAAAATAGTGAAGGTAGCAGAGGACAAAATAGGTAGGAAGGAAAGACATACAAAAAATACTTGGATATCACAGGAGATACTAAATTTAATCGATGAAAGGAGAAAATATAAAAATTCAGTAAATGAAACAGGCAAAATGGAGTACATACGACTAAGAAATGAGATTGACAGGAAGTGCAAAATGGCTAAGCAGGAGTGGCTAGAAGGCAAATGCAAGGATGTAGAAGAATGTATAAATAGGGGAAAAATAGATACAGCCTACAGGAAAATAAAAGAAACATTCAGAGATAAGAAAAACAGCTCTATGTATATCAAGGACACTGATGGAAAACCAGTTCTCAGCAAAGAAGGGAAAGCTGAAAGGTGGAAAGAGTATATGGAGGGGCTCTACAAAGGAAATGAACTTCGAGACAATATTGTAGGAAGGGAAGAGGATGAAGATGAAATAGGAGATACTGTACTGATAGAAGAATCTGACAGAGCGCTGAAAGACCTAAGTCGAAACAAGGCCCCTGGAGTAGATGATATTCCCTCAGAGCTACTGAAGTCTCTGGGAGAACCAGCCATGACAAACCTGTTTCACCTGGAGTGTAAGATGTATGAGACAGGCGAAGTACCCTCAGACTTTAAGAAAAATGTAATAATCCCCATTCCAAAGAAAGCAGGTGCAGACAGGTGTGAAAACTACAGAACCATCAGTTTAATAAGTCATGGTTGCAAAATATTAACACGAATTATATACAGAAGGATGGAAAAGCTGGTAGAAGCCGACCACGGTGAAGATCAGTTTGGGTTCAGGAGAAATGTAGGAACACGGGAGGCAATACTCACTTTACGGCTTATCCTAGAAGATAGATTAAGAAAAGGCAAACCTACATTTCTAGCTTTTGTAGATTTGGAGAAGGCATTTGACAATGTTGGTTGGAATAAACTCTTTCAAGTTCTGAAGCAAGCAGGAGTAAAATATAGGGAGCGTAAGGTTATTTACAACTTGTACAAAAACCAGACAGCGGTTGTCAGAGTTGAAGGGCATGAAAGGGATGCAGTGGTTGGAAAGGGAGTAAGACAGGGTTGTAGTCTTTCTCCATTGTTATTCAATTTGTACATTGAGCAAGCTATAAGGGAAAGCAAGGAGAAATTTGGAGTAGGAATGAAAGTTCAGGGCGAAGAATTAAAAACATGGCGTTTTGCCGACGACATAGTAATTCTGTCAGATACAGCAAAGGACCTGTAAGAGCAGTTGAACGGAATGGACAGTGTGCTGAAAGGTGCATATAAGATGAACATTAACAAGAGCAAAACTAGGGTAATGGAGTGCAGTGTAAGAAAATCAGGTGATGCTGAAGGAATTAGATTGGGAATCGAAGCAATAAAGGAGGTAGATGAGTTTTGTTACTTGGGCAGTAAAATAACAAATGATGGTCGCAGTACAGAGGATATAAAATGCAGAATGGCAATGGGTAGAAAAGCGTTCTTGAAAAAGAGAAATTTGTTAACATCGAATATTGATTTAAGCCTAAGGAAGTCCTTTCTGAAGGCATTTGTATGGAGTTCAAAAAAATGTTCAAATGTTTGTTGAGTCTATGGGACTTAACTACGGGGTCATCAGTCCCTAAACTTTCAAACTACTTATGAACTAGCTACAACTAAGGACGGCACAAATATCCATGCCCGAGGGGGGATTCGAACCCCCGACCGTAGTGGCCGTACAGACCTTGACCTAAGCGCCTCAGTCTCCTCGGCCGCCGCGGCCAGCTTGTATGGAGTGTTGCCTTGTATGGGAGTGAGACATGGACGATAAACAGTGCGGACAGGAAGAGGATTGAGGCTTTTGAAATATGGTGCTACAGAAGAATGCTGAAGATTAGGTGGGTGGATCGCGTAACTAATGAGGAGGTACTGAACAGAATTGGGGAGGAAAGAAATTTCTGGCATACCTTGACTAAAAGAAGGGATAGATTGGTAGGAAACATTCTTAGACATCAAGGAATTGTGAATTTAGTGTTGGAGGGAAGTGTGTGGGGAAAAATCGCAGGGGAAGACCAAGAGATGAATACAGTAAGCAGATTCAGACAGATGTAGGTTGCCGTTCGTATGTGGAGATGAAGAGGCTTGCTCAGGATAGGGTATTGTGGAGAGCTGCATCAAACCAGTCTCCGGACTGAAGACCACAACAACAACAACAACAACACAACAACACCTGTTATAAATTCACTTTAATTTGATATGGCTATTAAATGAAAATAGTATTAAATGAAACTAATATCAATACTAGTATTACTTAAAATACCTTCCTGTGCACTTTCTGTAAAAGTTAATAAATCATTATTTGTCTTAAAAGCTCATATTACGTTATGGTTTCTCAATTTGTATTTTTGCTCTAGAGAATTCTGCACACCAACGGGAAAGAAACACAATTACAATTTTAAGCTATCTGAGAAAAGTACTTAATTCTGAAGAAAATGAGTCATGAGATGCTGATGTTAGAAATAGAACTCCTCCTGGAAAAGCAAGGAACAGAAGAAGAGAAAGATTTTATTCAAAAGTAAAAGAAAAAACTGTCGATATGTTGGCGTATCTTGCTGACTTTTTCAGTGAAATTAAGTCCGAGTATTTCATTGCAAGAAAATAGGACTAATATTTTGACAGGGCAAGATAAAATTTACAGTTTCGTACGTAAACTGGAACTTGACCAACGCAGTGTTCAAGTCGGAGATCTATCGATGTTTAAGCAACTGTTTGATCAATGAGTAGGCGAGGAAAATAAAAGAATCGTGTTTTAAACTTCCGTTATTTAGCATCCGTCTGCAGTTATAAACTCAATTAAGCAATATTCCTCAGCTATGGATAATCAGCACGTCAACACTTGTATATTGAGACCATTTTCTGTTGAAGAGTAAATTTTCAAAGATGTTTCAGCCAAAGTAGAATCCTGATTGCTCGAAGATAGCACATTCAAAATGGAATTTCAAAATTATGACTTCGGTACATTTTGGCGAAAAGCAGAAGCCGAATATCCTGTTATAGCTGACTGAGGTCTAAGAACGTCAAGACAGTTCGGTACCACTCATAGATATCAGAGTGGCTTCTCAAAGCTACTGACAATAAAAAGTAATACCAGAAACCGTCTCAATGTGGAACATGACCTGAGATGCGACTTAAGCAAAACAAATCGTTAGAAAACGTGCGACTGGTAAACAGTACGCACCTTTTCATTGAATATAATTTTCATTGCTGCATCGAAAGTTTAAAAGATATGTCTTATGCAGTGTATTACGATTAACAAAGGTTGGTAGTGTTTTCATGTATTGCTTTCTTTGATATTTTAATGGGTGATTTTTTCTGGGGGGGGGGGGGGGGATAAAATGAGTTTCCCTAGTAGGTCTTAGGGGTAACAAGATTGAAAAGCCGGCCGCGGTGGCCGAGGGGACTGAGGCGCTCCAGTCACGGTCTGCACAGCCACTACGGTCGGGGGTTCGAATCCCCCCTCGGACATGGATATTTGTGCCGTCCTTAGTATAAGGTAGTTGATACGTAGTTTGTAAGTTTAGGGAATGATGACCCCGTAGTTAAGTCCCATAAAAAAAAAAAGAAAAAAAGACTGAAAAGGTTGGGTGTCGCCCAGTTAACATGTTATTTTATGCCCTGCCTCAATGAGCTGACGCGTTACAGCTTATAGGCGACACAGTCACGACACATACATTGCAAAACGAAGCTCACCGTTTAAAATTAAGGAAATTTTCTGTGTGTCCATACCTTCACCGACTGCTAACTGCAAGCTGTTGCATCAGCGAAAAGAGAGTAGATACCACTAATTTCCGAATCACTAGAAGTTTCCGAGGTGGATGAACCGCTGAAAGTAATAAGTTCCGTCACACTGTCTTCCAGATGACCTTCATTTTTCCATGCTTCATCTATTACTGGCTTTGTATGCATCAGAACAGCCCTCCAGACATTACGACGACACCAAATAAGAACCCACACGCACAACGACAGCAACGAAAACGGTTCCTAATCTAAGACGCACGAGTCTACACAGCACTAGCCAAACAATGGACGTGAGCTGTGCACCTGTTGCGGCAGCTTGGCAACAGGGAGCAGTCTGGGCGTGACGTTGAGCGCTCTGATTGGAGGAAGGTAGCTCCAGCCCATGAACTGTCAACTAGCAAGTAATTTTAATCAGAGTATAGGCTGGCTACCCGCCTGTCAACACTTCGGAGCGGGCGGACGGGCAGATGTTTACGTCGAGTGCTTCGCTGTCGGCGGCTAGTTTCGAGGCACTTGCTTTCTATATCTCTGTATCGTAATTATGGATTCCAAAGAGAGAGAGAATAACATCCAGTGCGAATTTGATCAGTCCGCTCCTCGACCGTCCGCGTTTGAAATACATTCGTGGTTGCAAAACGACCTCAAGTTATCCGAAACTGACGTTATATGCATGCAATTAGACGTTTTCTTACATTCTTGGTTTGTAAAGATGTCTTCACCGGAACTTTGTGACTCCGTTGTTACCGTCAATGTTGGCGTTCGAAAATGTATACATTATGATGGGACTGTGAGCAATGTTAACGTTACAAACGCAGGTTTTGGTCTTCGAACTAGGGATGGGAAAAACCGACCAGTTAAAACCGATACCGGTATTTTAGTTTTGAATAACCGTTTTTTCGGTATTTATTTGGTGTCGGTTGTAACCGGTTTATTGCCAAGAACCGGGTAAAAACCCGATACGACTACTTCCTGTAGTAGTGGTTCAAAATGTGTTTTTTGTAAATAATTAAAAAAAATTAAAACTAGTACACACTAATATTTAGGGCTATTCCTAAAATTTCCACTGCTGGGAAATATTAGGTCATCGCAGAAACTAAGAATAGTGATCAGTGTTAAGAACAATCCCGGCAGTCAGAAACGCGCAACAAACGCGTGGCATAAGAACTTAAGAACTGGTGCAGCTATTGAGGTAACGATGCAACTGTTGCCGTGTGGCGTGGCCTATTAGACGACGCGCGTGCACCGGCAGTGTACGAGACTTGCCTCCGTCTGGTCATGCGGCAGTTCCTTGCTGTCGTCGCCAGACATCAGTTGCGTCTTAAATGGCACCATCCCGAGTATGGAAGTACTTCACGAAGTACGGGAGCAGTGAGATACAATGCTCCATTTGCTGTAAAAAGCTGAAAACGGGTGGAGGTACTACAAACATGCTATGTCATTTAAGGAGAAAGCATCAAAAATGTTCCTTGGAAGAGAAGGTAAGTTCGATTCATATACCTATTATGTAAGTGATGTACTCTAAGCTTGGAATACTAACTTTTAATGTATTATCATATTGTTATGCTAACAAGTTTTATTAATGTGATTCCTTGAAAACGAGGGGCTTTTTTACTAACTAATATGGGTTTAGGTAACATTGATCATGTGGTGCCTCGCGAGGTAGCCGTGCGGTCTGAGGCTCCATGTCATGGACTGTGCGGCTGCTCCAGTCGGAGTTAGAGTCCTCCCTCCTCCCTCGGTCATAGATTAAATAGTTTGTAAGTCTAGGGACCGATGACCTAAGCATTTAGGTCTCATAAGAACTCACACCCATTTGAACATTCTTTGATCATGTGGTACAGAGCTTTCCTAGTTCAATTTGCGTAAATTTACACTGACAACAATCATACTGTTAGTCGGAACTGTGACTTTATTTTTCGAAATACTTCTGTAGCACTGATTGAAGTTTATTTACTGACTGTGACTTATATATGTTGTGTGTATAACGAGATATTCGTATGCGCTGGCTCACAAGTCCAACTCACGGAGTGGTTGGCTCAATATTCGCAACTGCCGAATGGAAATACTAGGCAAGTAAATCTGTATGCTTCGTATATCGTCTTCTACGGACTCGTGGTTAGGCTTATACACACTCAAGAAGGCGTAGTATTGGGAGGGGATCTTGCAAAATTTAGAAAGACTAGTGGTTTATCGTATAACGTAAATTTATCTAAATATTGACTAAATTTCGTAAGTTTCGGTTTCGGCCGAAACTAGAAGAACCGACGATTACGGTTTCTGTTTCTGCCGCAAAATATGTTTCGTTCGGACTCTACTGGAAATAATAGCAATAAAAAACCGAAAATCGGTTATTTAAAAAACCTTTTATCTTGAGCAATTTTTACGGTGCTGTTAAACTGGAGATGAAAAGAACCGGTATAACCGAAAACCGTTTGTTTCAGCGATAACCGCCATCCCTACTTCGAACTGTTCGCGTCTTTAATTTGTCTTTTGAAGTACGAAATAGCACTATCGAACGTAGTCTTGCGCCTTACGGAGACGTGCTATCTGTCACGAAAGAGAAGTGGGCTTCCGCGTACATTTATCAGGTGGAAAATGGGATTCGAAGCGTGCGAATGGTCATTCTGAAACACATTCCATCCTTTGTGTACGTAAATGGCCACAGAGATTTCGTTACATACAGCGGCCAACCTCAGACCTGCTCTTTCTGTGCCGGCACGGGACACTTCAGGCAGCACTGCCTGCGACGTAACCGCCCCGTGCAACTTCCGGCCGACGAGGTGACGTACGTGGCGGTCGCGCTGGCCGGCCCACACGTACCCGCCCGCCGCCCTACGGCTGAGAGCACGGGAGTCGAACCCGTCGACATGGCCACTACCCCAGCACCAGTTACTGACACTTCTGCCGCGGGTGCGCTTTCGGAACTTTGCTCGGACGAGGCGCTGCCTGTCGAGCATCGTGTAGATGTGGCCACTGTGCCGGTTCCTCCGGAAATGATCGCCGACGGCGCTCAGGCAGCTTTGCCCGTTGCTGTCGATGCGAACGCGTGTCTCCTTGTCCCGACTGATGCTCGGCAAGAGGAGTCTGTCGTGAAGGTTTGTACACCCGCGGCGGGATCAGAACTCGCTACCACCGCCGCACCACACCGTAGTCGGTCGCGGGATGGTTCACGTGACGCTTCTACTGGGGGGCGCAGTCGCTACGATCAATACCGTAGTTCCCGTCAATCTACTTCCCAGGAACAGCAACAATCCTTGCGACGAGAGCAGAGCCCCCACAGAAGGCCTTACCACCGTCCGCGGTCACAGACGCGCGTCGTTCTGATTCAGACGGCGGCAGCAGTCGATTCCAACCGGTCGACACACGTCTACCGAAAGGATGGAAGACATCATCCGCAAACTAAAGGCGCAGATAGATGACTTGCAGAAAGGATCCCCTATGGATGTCGAGGCCGCGCCAGAGACGTCCTCTGCAGTTAAAAGGAAGGCTGAAGACATCTCACAGCCGCCTGCGCGTCGGCACTGGCCGGGTCCGTCGTCGGCAGACGGCGCGTCGGATATCGGTCGGTCGGGTGAGGGAGACTCAGGGGGTGGCACGAGCTGGGCGGAGGAAATGGAGCAGGAGGGCAATACTTAAGCATTATTCGTAGTATTCCCCATTTGTGATGGTGGCCTCACCACCATCTTTTGTGGCTACCATTAAATAGGATGGTATCGTATGTGAAGTTTACTTGTTAGGTCCAATTTTTAACGTCTCTCCACGCTATCAGGTTGTAATGAATTGTGACCCGGAAACTAATGGTGGAACTGTTATTTTAATTCGAGTGGGACATGTTTTTAGTGATGTTGCGACTGCACCGAACGGACGTGGGGTGGCGTGCACAGTCAACAACGTGCGATACGCCAACATCTACGCCCATTATGGAGCTGACAGGAAACTGTTGCGCCGTGACTTTTTTAGTAACGACATCTGTCACCTGTTACGAGGTCCCCACCTACCACTAGTGATGGGCGGCGGCGAGCGTATAAGTGTTTAGAATTGTAAAAACTGGTCACGGAATTGCTCTTGGTCGACACGTGGCGTCTTTTACACCCGCATGACCCGGGATTTACATTTTACTACTCGACAGGCAGAAGCCGGCTTGGCAGATTTTACATTTCCACCCAGAAGAAAGACTGTCTCATAGAGTCTACCGTCCACCCAGTGATTTTTAGCGACCACTGTGCGTACGCTTGTAGGTTTCACTCTCTGATGGAACGCATACCGCGTCTGCGTTCTCTATGGAAGTTACACGTGCGTCACCTTTCACGCCCCCGGTTTCCGTTAATCGTTTTTTTTTTTTTTTTTTTTTTTGGGATTCGAACCCCCGACCGTAGTGGCCGTGCCGACCGTGACTGGAGCGCCTCAATCACCTCGGCCACCGCGGCTGGCGTCCGTTAATCGTTCTACGCGTGTGGGGAGATGCCGCTGAATACCGCGCCCTCTACACTTTCACTTTATCCTCGTGGATGGATTATGTGAAACCGGCGCTCCGAAGTACCATTAGGACCTTCAGTCAAGAGGTGGAGCTATACGAGGCTTGTCTGAATGACGCTATCCGCCTCCACGTTGATCACCCTGCCCTCCGGATAGCCGCCCGCTGGCCCTGAAATGCGAGTCGCTGCGAGGGTGGGTGGCGCGCAGCCAGGCTGCCGACCAGCTGTCTGCAGAGCGCCGGCCGCGGTGGCCGAGGAGACTACATCTACATCTACATACATACTCCGCAATTCACCGTAAGGTGCGTGGCGGAGGGTACACTGTACCACTACTAGGCATTTCCTTTCCTATTCCACTCCCAAATTGAACGAGGAAAAAAAGAATGCCTATATGCCTCCGTACGAGCCCTAATTTCTCTTATCTTGTCTTTGTGATCTTTAAGCGAAATGTAAGTAGGCGGCAGCAAGATCGTACTACACTCAGCTTCAAATTCCGGCCCTCTAAATTTACTTAACAGAAATTCACGAAAAGAACGTCGTCTTTCTTCCAGCGATCCCCAATTGAGTTGCCGGAGCATTTCCGTGACACTCGCGCATTGGTCGAACCTACCGGTAACAAATCTAGCTGCTCGCCTCTGAACCGCCTCTATGTCTTCCTTCAAACCGATCTGCTGCGGGTCCCAAATACTTGAGCAATACTCAAGACGTGGTCGTACAAGCGTTTTATACGCGGTCTCCTTTACAGGTGAAGTACATCTTCCCAAAATTCTCCCAATAAACCGAAGTCGGCTGTCTGCCTTACTCACAACTGTCCTTACATGCTCGTTCCATTTCATATCGCTCTGCAATGTTACGCCTAGATATTTGAACGACGCGACCGCATCAAGAAGCTCACTACTGATGCTGTATTCGAACATTATAGGATTGTTTTTTCTACTCATGCGCATCACCTTACATTTTTCTACATTGAGAGCTAAGGCGCTCCAGTCACGGTCTGCACGGCCACTACGGTCGGGGGTTCGAATCCCCCCTCGGGCATGGATATTTGTGCCGTCCTAGTTCGTAAGTAGTTCATAAGTAGTTTGTAAGTTAAGGGACTGATGACCCCGTAGTTAAGTCCCATAGACTAGACAAACATTTGAACATTTTGTCTGCAGAGCGGCCGTCGCTGTTCCACCAGCGCAGGCGCGCGGCCCGCCGCTACGTCACGCGGTTACACACGGAGGACGGCGCGCCGCTGCGCACGCAGGCCGACATACACTACGTTTACATGCAACACATCTTCCGGAAGACGAAAACCGATTTTCGTAAACCGTTTTTCGCTGTCGTGTTTACATGTCACGACCTGAATCGAATTTCCTATCCCACTTATAATGACGGCTGAAAAACAGCTGATTCAATATCCACAATCGCATTTTTCTTTACTTAAATACACAGATTCATGCTTACTCTAATATTTATACTTTTATTTCACGCTAGAAAATGTCACTCTGTCCTTATGTGCCGAAAATTCTTAACAAGAAAACACAAGGTGACAAGCCAAGATCGCTTCGAAAACGGTTGCGTTTACATGGGCACGAAAATCGATTGTGGAACTGGAAAACCGCTTTATAGAAGCAGATTTCCAGAATCGATTTTGGAGTGTTTACATGACTAACCAAACGCGAGTTTGGGAAATCGGTTTACGAAATCCGGTTTTGGGAGCCCATGTAAACGGGGTGATAGTGGCGGAGGCGCGCCGCCACTTCGCCCAACTGATCAGCGCCAAACCCGCCGACAACGCGGCCATCACCGGCCTCCTCCGCGATGTCCCGCGTATTTTAACTGCGGCGGACCGTCGGCGCCTTACGGAACCTTTTACGTCCGAGGACGTCCCTGACGTTTTACAAAAGTGTTCCCCGAACAAATCTCCCGGTGCTGACTGGTTGCCCCCAGAATTTTATCTACGTTTTTGGGACACATTCGGGCCGGTTTTGACGGAAATATTTAATGAACTCTTAAACGGTGTGGACGTTCCTGCTCCTTTTGTGGAAGGTGTCATCACCCTGACGCCTAAAACCACCATAACTACCACATTTGGCAATCTCCGCCCCATCACACTTCTCAACGGGCACTACAAGTTGTTTGCAAAATGTATCGCGTCCAGGCTGAAGCTCCTCATGTCTCAGCTCATTTGCGAAAGTCAATCATGTGCAGTTCCGCGACGGATTATTTTCGACGCCGTCTCTACTTACCGCGATGTCATCGCTTATACTACGACCAACAAGATTCCGTTCGGCATCTTATCTATTGATTTCGCTAAGGCTTTTGATCGGGTCGGCCATCTTTACCTTCGACAACTGAAGCATAAATATGGTTTTGGCCCATCATTTCTTAAGATGCTTTGTAACTTATTTGGATCCTCTACCTCCAGTGTCACCTTCCACAGGACGTTTTCAAAGCCAATTTCCATCGACTGCTCTGTGAAACAAGGATGTCCTTTGAGCATGGCCTTATTCGCGCTTTCTCTGGATCCCCTGTTGCGTCGTTTGAACAACGTCTGTAGTGGCATTATCATTGGCGGGCAGAAGCACGTATGTCGTGCTTTCTCCGACGACCTAGGCCTTCTCGTGTCCTCGGCCGACGATCTGGACCGGATTCGTGCGGTTCTCGACGGGTACGAGCGTGCCTCGGGTGCAGCAATCAACACCTGTAAGACCGTCTTTCTCCCCATCTACGCGGCCAAACGTGGAATCCAACGGCCTTGGTTCATAGTCAAGGACGAACTGAAGATCCTCGGCGTCCGGTTCCAAGCCAACTTGCTCAAAGCGGCGACCCTCAACTGGTGCCTCGTTCTGTACGGCATACGCGCCATGGCCCACCTGAACGCGTCCAGAACCCTCGCGCTATCCGAGCGCGTGCAGCTCATAAACTGCTGTCTCTTCAGCAAGGCGTGGTACCTCGCCCAGGTGTTCCAGGTCCCCAAGGAACTGGGGCGCGCCATAACGGAGGCGGCCTACTGGCTGCTGTGGGGAGGCGACATTTTCAAGGTGGCCTACGAGACGTGCGCTCTGCCGCGAGGCCGCGGCGGCCTCGGTCTCACCCACTTCGCTACCAAAGCGGCCGCGCTGCTTGTCCACCGCACCCTCGAGAAGAACACGTCCGGCCCCACGGCAGTCTTGTTCCGTCTTCACCGCCCTCATTCCGAGGCACCGCCGCTCGACCCGACTGCCATCCTATATCGACTGTGTTACGTTCGCGAATTCTTCGTTCAGAAGTGTTACGTCGATGCGAAGGACCTAGACCCTGATACACCGTCGGTCAAGGGCGTTTACCAGGCGATACGTGCACAGCCAGCTGGCAACAAAATGGAGCAGCGCTTCCCGACGTCCTGTTGGCGAGCGGTGTGGGCGCACGTGCACGCCCCGTTCCTGCCGCCGGAGGTGCGGGGTCTTTGGTACAAGGTGGTCAACCGAACCATCCGCACCAACGACAAGCTGCACCAAAATCGGTTACGGGCGTCTAGCTCGTGCAACTACTGTCAACAAAAAGACGGACTTCAACATCGATTCGAGTGTCCGAGATCTAAGTCGATATGGGACTTGGCACGCAAGATCCTCGCGTTTATTAACCGGACCACCGCTGACACCTTCTCCACAGCTACTATACTCCTTCCTGAATCCCGACCGTACCCGGTGACGAAAGACGCTGCCACTACGAGGGTTGTCGGCCACACAGTGTTCGCTATCCTGCACCTACGGATAACGACCGATGTTTCCTTCCTTGATTACCTGTCGGCTCAACACCGCGTGACGCGACGCCGGAAAGACTATGCCAAACGCTTGGCACGGTTTTTACTTGTGGCTCTCGACTTCGCTTTTGCGAAACTTTTATAATGGGATATTCTTGCTCCTGACTCTCTCTTTTAATAACGACCTACGGCAATGTATACTGGACGTGGTACTGGATAACCGTATGGCGATAGGAATTTCGGGTATTGTTCCAATGTTTGTTTTTGTCTTCCACGCACTGTTGCAGATTGGTCAATGGTACGAAAATAGGTAATTGTAAACGTCTGTTCACTTTATATGTGTGTGTCATTCTGCAGTATCTTTTGTTATATTTTTGGTTTAGTTTCTTATGCTTCAGTTGCGTCGTTTTGGTGCGACTATGGTGAAGAAGGAAGTCAAGGCGCCATTTCTCTTTGTTTTCACTTTTCTTGCCTTGAGGCACTTTTATTTTAGGAGAAATATTGCTTATTAATTACTTTGGTCTACCGCGTTCGGGGTCGCCGATGAAGGCGTAATTGGTCGAAGGGAGGAAAGGCGTAGTGACTACCACCGTTAAAAAAAAAAAAAAAAAAAAATGTATACGCTGAGTACTAGGCTGGCTGCCCGCTTGTCCGGAGCGGACGGCAGTTGTTTAGGAAAAAAAATAACGAGTGTACACTTGTGTAAAAATAAATAAATAAATAAAAAGAGTGTACGTTTGTGTTAGCAATAAAATGTTCTATGTGTGAAGTGTTGTGCTCTAATACCGACCAGCCTTCCAATTCCGGACCACTTGCAGTTTTCAACGTGACGATATGCAACCTTTTATGGAGATTGTCGTAACGAAAAAGCACAGTGAGTGCGCCAGTTGCAACTCTCGAAAAGACAAACAATCTCCACCTCTCGGAGGAGCGGAATACAACATAAAGAACTAATGAAAATGGGGACACAAAATTCACATAAAACAATATAACATAAAAACAAAAAGATGCCATATTACTGACATTTTCATGACTGATTACCTATGACAAACAAGTAAAATAAAAATAAAAATAAGAAAGGGGGAAATGGCGGAACACGACATGTGAACTTGTTCACAAGTAACAGAAGCACTCCACGGTGCCACCTACGGATTCTTTGTCCGATCAGAGACAGTGCTGAAGATGCTACGTTTACATCTAACAGCTGATCAGGTGTCATTGGCACTTGACGTTTATAGACTACTAGCTGAAAACCCGGCGTTGCCCGGGTATTTATTTATTTATTTCTGCCATTTCTCAGGTATGTATTCATTTGTATAAGGGCCATATGTCTGCAAAACCTCTTGGGAATACAATTAGTTGAAGTAATAGATTAAAACTTGGTGCGTGATGGGGTGATTTTCCATGAACGTTACTGTTTATGTGCTCATATCTCATGAACTAAGTGTCTTACTGTGATACACTTTAGAAGTTACACTTAACTATATGCGTGTATACTGTCTGTAAAATTTCCTGCGGCTACAATTTGTAGTGTAGAAATTAGAAATTGTAATATACCTAAAGCCGTAATTTTACTCCATGAACAGCGAAACGTTACTGTTTATGTGATCATATCTCACGAATTAAGTGTCGTACTATGATACAATTTAGAAGGTACATTCAAGTATATGTGTGTATACTGTCTATAAAATTTTCTGCGGCTACAATTTGTAGTTTACAAATTATAAATTGTAAAGTCATGCCGAATGCCGTACTTTTACTCCATAAACAGAGGAAAAGTAGTAAGCGAGAAACTTTTTTCCTTTCAACATTTTGCAATGGTTGTCATCGAGAAAAAGTTTAATAAAGGTTTGAAATTATGTTTAAAGTTTGTTGTAAGTCGCTAAGTACTCTCATTCTCATATAAAGTATTTATGAAGTCTGTACGGATTACGGTAGTTTTTTGCGATTCCTATTGTTTTTTTTCGGCATATCTTTTGAACCATGTGTCATGTGTGATTCTGAACCCTGCAGAAATTGTTACCTCACGGTAAGGAATGTGTGTACCAAATTTGGTTGAAATCGGTCCAGTTGTTTAGCAAAAAATGAGCAGCATTGTCGCTAAATGCAGCAGTTTTTCGTGCATTCATTGTTTATGACGTCATATCTCGTGAACTAGGTATCGTGCGTGATTCTTACACTTACGGCTACCGTCCTCATGGATTGAAGCTTACCTATACAAAATTTCATAAAGATTGGAACAAAACTGTAGATTTGTATGCAACGCGTACAAACATACGGACACTCTGCTTTATATATAATGATAGTGAACGATGTGACCCCATTTGGTACACGAAAATGACCAGAAAAATAGAACATATAATCCACATAGCAAAACACAAATACATACAAAAAATACACCATACATTTAAAGACATGAATTGACTAAATAATAACATCAATAATGTACACACTTATTCTCTATAAAACCTGAGGCTCGACACATGATGAAGCCCTCGGGATTTCCTCGTCCGGGTGGTTTCCAACTCGGGGGACCATTACTGGTGGGAGCTGGGCGGATGATCTGGTGGATAGTTGTGGCGCGGATCAGCTGATCGCTCCTCAACGCTTTCCGGAGGCGTGGCAGATCGCTGCCACTGACCGTTCTTGCGGCGGTGACTCTTTGTCATCGTGCCTGAGTCACTTCCTTTTCTTCCCCTTTTTTCACGAGTTCGACTCGTTCCCTTGTCGCGGTTGTCCCTCTTCATGGGAAAAGGCTTAGTGTCTTTTCTGGTATTTCCCGCTACTGCACGAACTTCACGAGCCGTCATGGTTACGTTTGCTATAGGACCCATTGCAACTTCTCTTTGGCTCGTAATCGTTGTCAAATTCGAGCTCCTCCATGTATGCCTGGAGTTCGATGTCATCCTTGCAACGTCGGGCAAGGACGGAATTCCTTAGTCTACGTGGTGTTTTCGTCAAACAAATACGGATTAATTCCTGTGGCGAGGATGGGTTATACAAGAATTGATTCCGTAACATAATTCCTTGAAAAAACTCGATGGGACTGCGGCAGTTAGTTTGGGGTAAATGTGGCATCATCAAAATTTAGCTTTACTCTGTCTTGCTGAAGCCCAGACCAATAAGCCGAGAGGAAGTGCTGCCTAGAATCCTCGTAAAATCTGCAGTACCTGATGAGAAAGCGCATCCGCGTAGCATGCTCGCCCTCTAAGTACCCACAGACATACTCGATTTTATGCCCTTCCGGCCAGTTCGCGGGTAGAGACTAGTCAAATAGTTCCAGCCACGCTCGTGGATGGATACAGTTTGCAGAATTTCTAAATGCTTGGAATTTCCTTACAGTTAGAAAGTGGTTGTAGTCTAACGCCTGTACAGGCTCCGGACTAGCAACTCGTTCGCGCCATTCACGCACGGGAGGCTGGGCGCGTGGCGGTTCTGCCTCCTCTTCGAAGGCGGAGCGATACGGCTGACAGGTGCAGACGTCAGGGTCACGTGATTTACGCGCAGGGCGGACGAATGCTCAACCGTTTCCTCTAGCCGGGCGAGGCGTGCGTGAAGTTCTTCTGCTACATCGCGACGTCTGTGGTGAATCTCCCGCTGCAGTTGTTTAAAACGCAGCAAGTCCTGAATCTCTTGGCAGTCACCTACGTCTACGGGAGCTGTCCTATCCTGAGTACTTACAGATAGTTGCGCTACAGTGGCAGGCACCTCTTCTACTCGCGTGTCTGTCTTAACCATTCGCGTGTTCACTTCCGCGATGGCTTCTACGTTCGCCTGTATTTTATCACTTTTTTCTCACTCTGTCTTCATGGCCACCTCGTGCCGTTCTTGTACGTAGCGGACCTTGTCGTCATGTATCACTTAAAGCTTAGATTGAACCGCGATATTTTAGCCTTCAAATTTTTTCTGAACGGCGATATTGTATTAATGCTGTTCATGTAGTTTTTTTTTCTGAATTGCGATGTTCTGTTCTCCATTTTTTTCTGGGCGGCGATATTGTATTCATGCTCTTCATCTAATTTTTTCGTCAAGCAAGCAAGCATGTCGCTCAGAGCCTGTTCAGTATTAAAGGCACCCGACCTAGCCACATTTTCCATGTTGCTGGCAGAGATTGAAGAACTCGCCATGTTGGTAGTGTAGTTGCTTGGTTCGCAACGGTTATCATTTCCGGTGGCATCCATATTTAAACTAGCCACGTTTTTCTCTCTCAAGAGAGAGAGGCGGATCTAACCTACTTTCTTTTTCGCGATCTTCACTCTTATTCTGACGCCTGATATGTGTTGCTAGAGACGTAGAAATGGTTTTTTCCATGTTTCACACGCTTGTCGGACAGAACAACAAAACACAAGTACAACTCAACCTAACAAATACCGCGTAACAGAACACGGATATAAATCGGTCACACGCATGATTTTCACTGTGGCGATGTGCCGTTTTACAAAATAAAAATCTTAACTCTTCCAAAATCACACGAATATCCTGAAATAGAAAACAAGAAATGCAGCGCTCGCTGCTGCACCATACATGACAGGTACACTTGACAGCAAAAAAAGTGGATCACTGCTGAATGCAACCCAACTAACGTAGCTGTGATGCGGGTACTCCACATTCAAAACCCCTGTAGACTACAGTCGTTCGACTACTCACAATGGGTACCAAAGAAGCAGTAGAGAACATTGCTCCTTATGACAGTCGGTCCACATGTAATTCAATACCATCATACAAAAAACATTAGAATACAAGTTATTAGAGTCGAGAGAGCAACGTAAATTCAATTTAATTGCAATAAGTGACAAATCGGGAAACTTATCAAACTCATTCAATGACACAACGAGTTTTTGTTCGTGCTCTTAATTTGAACGCACTGTTGACAAAAAAAAAAAAAAGCTTGCGTTTCTGATCGAGACTAGATTAAGCATGAAGAGACGTAAGACATTGACGTTTTCATTGATATCGGTTTACAAGGCCAATGTCCGAACCCGGTTAACTTTAGCATTGCACCAGGAATGGCATGAAGTTAAAATTGTTTCTGAGAGGTAACCACTAAAGGTATATAATACAGTGCAACTCACAGGTGTCAAACGTCATAAAATTGTGGAATAGAACGCAGTACCTATTGAATCATTAACGAAGCACGATCACACGTCAGATATTAAATAAATTCACAGATAGCGCTATATTTGAACTTGAAATGACGATACAATTGACTTCTTTCCCGGCAGAGACCCAACCCCGGGTCTATTCGCTATTTATTATATATATACGCAAAGAGAGGAAATAGTTATTGTTCTCACCATTAGCGGGATGTGCATATGTTCGGCTATAAGCAGCGCAAGCCGCGGTGGATTAGCCGTGCGCACTGGAGCGCCGTGCTGCGGTGCACGCGGCTGTTCGCCGTCGGGGGTTCGAGTCCCCCCTACGGGCATGGGTGTTTGTGTTGTCCTTAGGTTAGTTTACCTAGGTTTAATTAGTTTGTAAGCTACGGACTAATAACCAAGCAGTTGAGTCCGATAGATTTACAAACATTTTGAAGTAGCGCAATAAATAACGTTGTGCTGCCTGGGACTCCAACCCCGCACCTATCGTACCGGCCGCGGTGGCCGAGGAGACTAAGGCGCTCCAGTCACGGTCTGCACGGCCACTAAGGTCGGGGGTTCGAATCCCCCCTCGGGCATGGATATTTGTGCCGTCCTAGTTTGTAAGTAGTTCATAAGTAGTTTGTAAGTTTAGGGACTGATGAACCCGTAGTTAAGTCCCATAAAAAAAAAAACAACAAAAAACGCACCTATCGTCAGCGTTGACCTCAGATGACTAGGTAACAACTCTCCCAATCTCGTTGACTAGTAATTAGGATCGCGCCGCTCGTAGAGACCTGGAGGGGTTTGGAATGTTGAAGAAACAACGGAAACTAATCCAACTTTGTTCTAGTCAGTACCGAATCGCCATGTGTTGATTTGAAACACGCAACAGTCCTAAATCTTACTTGCCGCTATTGGAGGTGGAGAGGGAGATGTCTGCGATTGTTAAAAACTGTTTCCCCAGCAGGAATCAAACCATATCGTAGCCACTACAAGATGGCATCAGTCCGATCAACTACCGATTTTCAGATGTGGTAGTATAATGTTTTTCGTCAAAATGGAGTGCAGAACACATGGTACGAGAAGTAAAATAGTTCGGCGGTATCTGTCTACGTAACAGTAATTTCTTGGCCTCGCGGTCTGAGGCGTCTTGTCGCGAAGTTGCGGTCGCTCCAGCCAGAAGTTCGACTCCTTCCTCGGGCATGTGTAGCTGTGTGTGTGTGTGTGTGTGTGTGTGTGTGTGTGTGTGTATTCCTTAGTGTAAATTAATTAAAGTAACATGTAAGGCTAGGTAGGGACTAATGAACTCAGGTGATTTGTCCATTAGGACTATAACAAAAAAGTTGTATACAGTATGTAGAATTATGTAGCATTGCGTATGATAATATACTACGTTTTAGCATGTTATGTGGTGATTTTGTACGAAATGTACCTGTATGCTTATTTAACTATAGTCTCGTTTAGCTCCAGTTTGTGTGAAAAATGTGTGTGAAATCTAATTGGACCTAACTGCTAACGTCATCAGTCTGCACACTACTTAAACTATCGTAACATAAGGACAACACAGACACCCAAGACCAAGGAAGGACTCGAACCACCGACGAGAGCAGAAGCCCAATTCAAGACATGATGCCTTAAACCGTGCAGATACAATGCGCGGCGCTCGAGACTGTAACATAGCTCTTCCCATAATAAATGAAATATTACGCAACTTAAAAGTAGCAAGGAACGTCGTTTACGCATAAGGAAACGGTTTATGAAACTGGAGATATATACCATGTGTAACAATATAGTCTGTTGGGATGAAAGCAGAGGAGGTCAATCGAAACACCAGAACTCTGTATTTCACAGAACGAAGAATTTATTATAGGTAAGGGGGTATGAAAGAACACGGTCTCATAGAGAGGACTGATATACAGTAACGAAAGCATAAATTAAAAGAGGGTGCATGGTGTCAACAGAAACCAATAGATTTTATCACTGTATTGTGAGGGAACCGACCAGAAGGGTAACTGAGGTTATGATGCAAGAGCGGCGACAGCGAGTGAGAGAGAGAGAGAACAGAAGAGAAATTAACTATTAATAAATGCAAGACCGTTTGCGTATTTTGTGAAGGACAGAGGGTGTATTAATGGATAGAGGGGAGGAGAGAGACGTATCTGAAATAACAAAAATTATTTTGACAGCGTCAATCTAAACGGATTACTCTGTTTGCATGGAGGCTGGGTATAAATGTAATAAAATATAGGATATTGAGTGAAAGGAGAAGCATTGAATTAAAATTTCTACCACAGGGAGGAATCGAACCCAGAACTCCATACTTGCTTTAATTCAATACTTTTCCCTTCACTGAATGTCTTTGACATATTGACACGGAAAACTGTCACTAGTTATATAAATTTATAATATAAATAGGATAATAAAGGAACTGTATATTTAAAAAAACCTTCAATTTAAAGGTAGCTCAAAGGAAAAAGAAACACATATTTTATTTCTGTTGCCAAGAGATCTTTCACAGTCTCACACTTACGAAATATGAAAATAGAGATGATATTCAAAAAAAAACATTTGAAGGACTAATAATTTATTCAGAATCCCTCATTATTTGTTTCTTCCGTTATGCATCTCAGCATATAATCTATAACGCTATCGGATCAGCTTCTCTTCAGTAAATGCGACGACACTATCTCGAGTTGATTGCCCACAGTGAGACGGCCTGATTTGTATTTCTGCTTTCCGCTCTCACTATGAAGCCAGGAAGTAAACATTCTGTATTTACGTCAGAGCCCCGCTTTGCGCCGTGCTGGGGGCTGTTGGCCGCTACCGCGACCGCCAGTTGGCTGGTTTCCGCCAAGCCTCGCCTTGGCAACAGCTGTGGTTGACTGGCCTGCTCGTAGCTCGCAAGCCACGGCTAATACAGTGAGACTCAACCCTTGAAGTATGAAAAGTTTCTACAAACCTACCCTAACGTGGATTATAAACTACCACACCTAGACTTATTTTGCTATTAAATGAGCAGCCACGTTATATTTTGACACTTCAATCAAATA
Organism: Locusta migratoria; assembly: GCA_026315105.1. NCBI lineage: Eukaryota > Metazoa > Arthropoda > Insecta > Orthoptera > Acrididae > Locusta > Locusta migratoria. The sequence continues at coordinate 477,806,342 of CM048755.1, read as the reverse complement.
TTTAACGAAGTGAAAGAATAGAATCATGATAAACGTAGTACCACATAATGTTTCACATAGATAGCAATCATATAACACAGAAAATTATTCTCTCTTTTCAGCGCTCTGCATTAGATCTAGAAGGTAATGAAATATGTAGTTATCTTAGAAATGTAAGCATGTTGTAAAATTAAATAGTTCTGGTGGCAACAACACAAATGTATACATGTAGTATATCATTCACGTTTTGTGTACTTATAAAGTGTTTTCAATGTGTCTGTAAACAATAAGTGCTAAACAAAGGAAATTACCTTCTGCTGGGGCTCTTCATTTACACGTTTGTTCTGTTATTCACAGTGAAGTGTTTAGTAATGGGTTTATATAATCGCTTCAGCTTGTCGAGTGCTCCACGCTTATACTAAGCTCGAAATACTACTACTACTAATAATAATAATAGTAATAATAATAATAAATACAAGTGCCAAATAGCATATGTGCGAGTTATAATCTGATATATTCTTTCAACTTTCTCGGCGTCCTCCCTCTATTCCATCAGGTAATAATCGCACACTACTCAGCAGTACTGCATAAGAGGGGTAACAATTGTTGGGTTGGCAGTCTCCTTAGGAGACGTGTAAATCTCCTAATGGTAGTGTCAATAACATACTGTTTGTTTCACCTTCGCCAATACCTATGTTATTCACAGTTAACATTGTTTTTAATTGCACCCCCTTGAATTTCGTAATATGTATAACCTTCCAATTTGTTTTGATTATCGATATCTAGAATACTGAGGAAACTCTGAGTACTTATGTTCAGAGCCAAATGCATATTGATGTTTAAGGTCAATCGTCGCCATACTAAAGACGACACAAACATCCATGCCCGAGGTGAGATTAGAACCCCCGACGAGGAGCGGCCTCGCGCATCGGAGCATAGTACCTCAATGCGCTTGGCCACCCCACAGCGGCGTTGAAGATACCAAAAATCGCTTTGGCAGTCTATAAATATGAAATTAGTTTGAGAGTACTCAGTAGATCATGAAAATATAGTATCGCCTAAGTCTCACAACAGTAAAGATTTAGAAACCTTTGCCGGTTTGATGTTAATTTTTCTAGATATTTCATAACGTTGGAAAAAGTATTTGTTCAAACGTCCTGCTATATGTCGATATCAATAAAATGGATTTGTAACTCAGTGGATTACTTTTATTTTCTTTATATATCTGTGCAACATTCCATTCGTCTCCCTCACTATAAATACATCAATGTTCGACCTCACGTCGTAGGAGAAGTAATTAAGTCATGCGTAATGTGTGCACAAGATGTTCTCTTAAGGTGTTGGACCACTCGAAAAAGACATTGCCTGTAGACAAATGATCTTCCTGGTACGACTATGGTAGTGAAATGACAACATGGTGGATCACGTGTGGTGATAGTTGTACTGCTTCCTGGAATGACAGAGAAGAATCTAGTTTAAAAGAAATAATCCGACACAAGCTGATTGCGGCCACTGAGTGCACGCATTGGGGAAGTTGAACAATTGTGCCCAGCCGGAATTCGGGTCCAGTTCCTCACTGCTCGTGGCACTTTGCCGATTACCTCGAGAGTTCAGGCGTAGTGTGTATTTGCGCTGAAGGCTGGAGTTGTTCTCGTCTTCACCTTAATTATGTATATTTATGTGGTGTCTGTTCTTTCGAAAGAACAGTCACAACACATATATGTATATAGAAGAACCTGTCAAGATTCACTTATTAGTGGTATTCCAATTAAAATGTCTGAAAATTGAACTTCGGTGTGTCATTTACTTATCACATATATGATTATAGACAAGGGTGATGAATTTCACGTAGCAACTACAACTATTCTCGGTCCCTACTTTCTGAATTATCTGCATCGGCCTTCACAAGAGCAATGAGGAGTCGATTCACGCTGCAGCTGTTCGCTTCCTACATGAAAATGTTCAAATGTTTGATGAGCTTAAGGGACTTAACTGCGGGGTCATCAGCGCCTCAATGCGCTTGGCCACTCCGCCACATGAAAATGTCGACACTCTCTGAAGATTAAGAGGCAGAAGCTCTCAGTTACAAATTGGAGCCAGAGTAACATTTTACCCACTCTCTGACAGAGCTACAAACTGCTATATCGAATTGAGAAATATTTATAGCAGATTATGCTGCTGTCTAGTAAGCACCTCAAAAAAGCAGAGCCAATTTTAAAATGATATTGAAGTTATATCATCACGATGCAAATTCGACAATTGAACCTAAACATAAACATGTGTATAGTTCACCACATGATTACCAGAAAATTTTCGTCAGTCCTTGAGAAATCGACAAACAAAACAAATATAAGGATTATACACCTAACAAATTTTCTGGTGGGTACAATTGAAGACAACGTTAACTACGAAATATACATGTTTTGGTGAAGATAAGACAAGCGCCTGTTATTGACACAACCATTAGAAGATTAAAATGTCTCCCTTGGAGGCTATAAACCCTACAATTGCTCCACCTCTTCCGCAGTATTACTGAGCAATGTGCGATTATTACCTGACGGTATAGAGGGAGGACACTGAAAAAGTTGGAAAAAGATATCAGATTGTGCGGTATAGTGAATTAGCGGAAAGAAGGTCTAGGATGTTTTCCGTTTTTTTTTTTTATATTTTTTTATTTGCTACTTTGCTTGGTGCGCGGGCGGAGACGGAAGGGGGATGAGGTGGGGAAGCAAAATATTAAAACAAAAGAGTTTTCAGTGTAGCATGCTTCTTCTATGAGATTTCAATCACCAACCTTCTCCTTCAAATGCAAAGAGTTGTTGTACTCATTACCATACAAAGTGAGTTACAATTGTAAGAAGGCCGCGCAGAGTACCCGTGCGCTCTAAGGTGCCATGTCATGGATCGGGCTGCTGCTCGCGTAGGACGTTCGAGTCCTCCCTCGGGCATGGGTATATGTGTGTTGTCCTTAGAATAAGTTAGTTTAAGTAGTGTGTAAGTTTAGGGACTGTTGAACATACCATACCACACACATTCGAACATTTGATTTGAATTTTAAGAATAATATAATGGTAATTAGAACTCGCATATATCCTTTTTGGCACTTGTTTTTCTCGATCTTCATATAAGCGTGGAACAGTCGAGAAACTAAAGCAATCCTATGAACCCATTATGAAACACTTCACTATGAATAAGAGAACAATCGTGTAAATGAAGGGCCTCAGCAGAAGGTATTTCTGTTTCGTACCACTTATTGTTTCAGAGACAATGAGAACATTTTATAAGTGCACAAAACGTGAATGATATACTACATATATATATTTGTGTTGTTTCCACCAGAATCGTTTAATTTTAAAACATACATAGTTTTCTATGTTGAATACATATTTTCTTGTGTCTAAATCTAATGCAGAGCGCTGAAAAGATAGTTTCCTGTGTCGTATGATTGCTATCTAGGTGAAACATTATGTGGTAGCTGCGTTTATCAGGATTCTATTCTTTAACTTCGTTAAATATTTGAATGAAATGTCAAAAGATAAAGTGTCTGCTCATTTTATAGCAAAATAGCTGTAGCTGTGGTAGTTAATACTACACACTTGGGTAGGTTGGCAGAAACGTTTGAGCCTGGTTTTGCGGGCTGTGCCTGTATTAGCCGTGGCTCGAGAGCTATGGGCTGGCCGGTCAACCACAGGTCGTGCCAAGGCGAGGCTTGGTGGCAGCCAGCAAGCTGGCGGTCGCGGTGATGCCCAACAGCCCACAGCACAGCGCAGAGTGGGGCTCTGACGTAAATACAGAATGTTTACTTCCTGGCAGCATAATAAAAGCAGACAGCCGAAATACAAATCAGGCCGTCTCACTACGAGCAATCAACTCGAGATAAGAGTCATCGCTCTTACTGAAGAGAAGCTGGTCCGACGGCGTTGTAGATTCTACGCTGAGATGTATTATGAAAGAAACAAATAATCAGGGATTCTGAATAAATTATTAGTACTTTAAAATGTATTTTTCTAAATCTCCTAAGTGAGACTATAGAAGAAATAAAATATTAGTTTCTTTTTCCTTTGAGCTGCCTTTAAATTGATTTTTTTTAAAATATACAGTTCCTTTATTATCCTATTTTATTATAAATTTATATACCTAGAGACAGTTTTCCGCGTCAGTATGTCAAAGAAATTAAGTGAAAGGAAAAGCATTGAATTAACGAAAGTATGGAGGTCTGGATTCGATTCCCGCCCGTGGCACAAATATTAATTCGATGCTTCTCATTTCACTCAATATACAATTTTTTTCATTTATACCAAGACTCCATGCATACAGAGTAATCAGCTTAGATGGACGCTGTTAAAGTAATTTTTGTTTATTTCAAATACGTCTCTCTCCTCCCCTCCATCCATTAATACACCCTCCGTCCTTAACAAAATATGCAAACGATTTGTCTTGCATTTATTCGTTGTTAATTTTTCCTCCTTTCTCTCTTTCTCTCTGTCACCTACCTTACATTACAACCTCATTTGCCCTTTTGGTGTATTCCCCCAAAAAGCTGTAAAAAATTGTGGTTTCCGTTAAAACAATACAGTCTCTTTTAATGTCTGCTTTCTTTACTGTCCATGGGTCCTCTCTATAAAGCAGTGTTCTTTTATATCTCCGATAATCTATCCTTTTTTCTGTAAAACATTCGTTGCTTTTCTCTCGGCCCTAAAACAAACTGTGATATATAAGTAAGGAGTACTTTGTAAGCATTTCACTCTTATTTTCCTGTTCTGCACTCCTGTTCATTCCTAGACCCCGCCCTCCCTCCTGCTACCCGTCCCTTGAAATATTTATCTGCATTTCCGTGCTTCTTTTCACCATTTTGTGCTTGGCAGATTTCTTTTTTTAATCACTTTCATTATTTCTCTGTCGTTGACTCTCGAATAGCACGTGGATATAATGGACAACTGAAACATACCGTTCAAAATTCAAATGTTTGTATAGTCTATGGGACTTAACTACGGGGTCATCAGTCCCTAAACTTACAAACTTCTTATGAACTACTTACGAACTAGGACGGCACAAATTTCCATGCCCGAGGGGGGATTCGAACTCCCGACCGTAGTGGCCGTGCAGACCGTGACTGAAGCGCCTCCCCCCCCCCTCGGCCACCGCGGCCGGCGAACCTTACCGTGCAAGCATTATTGTCGCCATTAAAATGAACATCTATTCCGACAAATACCAGTATCCAAGCTTTGAAATGGCAGATACTGAAGTTCTCCCCCATCCTTCCCAGTTGGATATGCATGCAATCGCATTTTCGATGCGACATTGTATCAGAATCTACATTGCTGTTTTGTAACCTCAGTATGACTATTGAAGGCAACCACACCGTGAAGAATAATTGTTCGACACACTTGCCAGTTATCGGATACCTTGTCACTGACCATACTAGTAAATCACAGAAACCTCCTTCATCGAAGTCGGTTTGTGTTCCTGAACATGGTGAATAAATGTCAAAACGAAGTTACTTTTCGAATCTCAAATTTTTAACGCATAATCCACGTTCCTCATAACTATAAAAATGCCTAATATTCAAGTTATCGTGCAACAGCTACCCAACAATCTTTATTATAATGAGCTCATACTTAAATAACCTTATTACAAAATGCTATACCAAATCGTAATGTAGCATACTAAAACGTAGTATAATATCATGAAAAATCCTCGATAAGGCGCCTCACACTACGTGGCCATCACATGCGGCCAAGAATGTCTTACCTAGCCAGACACCTCTGAGCTCTTTGACTGGTCGTACTGTCTAATGATTACTCCATTATGACAAAACATTATGCCAACGCATCTGTAAGTCGCTGGAGGCCGGGATGAGGTTAACTTGTAATAGCTAAGGTATGGGTCCGATTCCCGCTGGGGGTAAAAGTTTTTAACGGCCACAAAAATACCATCTACACCTCCAGTAACTCCAATAAAGAACGCAGGCCTCTGCCTTGTTTCAAATCAAAATTTCACTGTCCATGCGCTACTAAATTAAACAAAGTTTTCGCAAAATACCAAACCCCTTCCACGTCTCTACGAATGGTGTGATCCTAACTACTGGTGAACGACAATGTGATAATTTACGCCGCATGGTGTCAGGTCAAGAGTGACGGTATGTGCAGGGTTGGAGTGCCCGTTGGGAACAATAAATATATCAACAGTATTCCTTCCTATTATACAATAGAAAATGGTGCTGGGTTCGAGTCCCTGCTGGGGAAAAATTAATTGTATCGTCGTTTCAGGTACTAGTATAACGCTATTTGTGAACATATTTGATATGTGACATCTCATTGTGCTTAGTTAACAAATCATCAATACAGTGCATTCTATTCCACAAATTTATGATGTATGACACCTGTGAATTGCACTATATTACATCTTCAGCGGTTACTTCTCAGCGACAATAAGAGCTTCATGCAACTCCTGGTGCAGTGCTAAGATTATCATTTATTTCTGGGTTCAGACATCGGTCTTAGAAACTAATGAAAACGTCAGTATTTTACGTCTATTTATGCCTAGATATCACGCGAACTTAAACGTGGCCCCTGAGCGGAGTATGTTGGCAGCTGAAGCTTGCATTCAGCTCGTAGCGGATTGGCTGTTAGAACAAGCCCCGCCTCTTTCCCCCCAGTGCCGGCAGCTTACGGCGTATAGTTTACAGGTTTTAAAAGAAACAACATGTAATGGGTTAAGGCGTTACAGATGGAACACGAAATTAAGTTTCACTTTAATGTTTGAGTAATAGAAAAGTGGAACGCATATCTACGAAATGTTAATATTTAAAAGGGACTTATTAAGCGGGTGTAACAACGCTCTCTGCCTCTTTTTATTGTCGTAACAGAATAAAAATCAGAATTAACGTTCTTCATACCACTTTCAAGGACACCCTTCTTTCTTATAAAAGGAAGTCGTCGGGTATGTGGACTTATTTTAGCAATTAACAAAGTGGAAGACAATACTCAATAACAAGCACACATCAGCAATATATTGACGAGGTCTACGGTGTACAATGCTGTTACGAGGTAAGGTTGGTAGAGAGCATAAACATTCCGTTGACACACGAGCTCAGCCGACTTCCGCCGATCAGAGAGGGGCCACGAAAAAGTGCGTGACCTGTAATCGCATCTCGATCAGGCATACAACTGTTTTTTGCTTAATAGTGCGTTCAGATTCAGATCATTAACAAAAACATATCATGTCACTAAACAAGTGTAGTAACGTATCTGACTTTTCACTTATTGCAACTAAATTTAATTTACAAGTGTTACTGTCTCATCTCTAATGACGTTTATTCTAATATTTTTTTGTACGAATGTATTGGTTTGTACCTTGCCTGAATGCCATAAGGAGAAATAGGAGACTTACTTAGTACCTATTGTGGGTAGGTAATAACTGTACTGTGCAATGATTTGACGACCTGCGACACAGCTGTGCAATGGTGGTTGCATAGCGTCAGGTGCGGTCTCCACTTCGGATTTCAGGGGTGATCCACTTTTTTTGGTGTTAAGTGTACCTGGTGGACAATAAAACAAGTGATAATCAAAAGATTCGCAAGAAAGGACGAATCCAAGCTAGATAAAAGGCTACTACTCGAGGTAGCTTATGGCGATCGCTTCCTACCTGAATTAAATAATCGTATGAAATATAGGTGAAAGCCACCATTATTGACGGCAGTTAATTATGACAAGCTAACTGTAGAAAAACTGATTAGACTACCTCTCCTTAACTTTGCTCCAGAAGGGAGTGTTAATTTAAACAAAGATTCGCTACGGAATATTTAAATGGGTCTCTCCACGGAGCTGCAATGAATAATAAATGATAAGGGATTATCGTACTTTTGCAACAACAAGGTTGTATTTTAAGTGTAGTAGCATTTATTGAAAAAAAAACACTACGGAATAACATAAAGGACCACGTGGTCTCAGATCAAGTCACACGCGCGCTCAGCGGAAATGAAATAACAGCCACAAAAATTCATAAAACTAGAAAGAAACTCGCTAGTGGGGGCCGCCCTGACCTCCCTAGGCAGGCTGAGGGGGAACGCTTCAAAAGACATGGGAGCAAACTACGTTGGTCATCAATCCCTAGTCTTACAAACTACTTTATATTTGAACTTGAAACGACGATACAGTTTTTCCCAGCAGCGATATATATATATATATATATATATATACACGCATAGTGATAAAATATTTACCCCGCGCCTATCGTCACCGTTGACCTCAGACGACAAGGTAATAACTCTCCCATTCTCGTTCACTAGTAATTAGGATCGCGCCGCTCGTAGAGACCTGGAGGGGTTTGGAATTTTGAAGAAACAACGGAAACTAATCCAACTTTGTTCTAGTCAGTAGCAAATGGACATGTGTAATGTGATTTGAAACATGCCACAGTCCTAAATTCTTTACTTAGCGCTATTGGAGGTGGAGAGGGGTATGTTTGCGATAGTTAAAAACTGTTTCCCCAGCAGGAATCAAACCATATCTTACCCAATAGAAGATGGCATCATCCCGACCAACTACCGATTTTCAGATGTGGTAGTATAATGTTTTTTTTGTCAAAATGGAGTGCAGAAATCATGGTACGAGAAGTAAAATAGTTCGGCGGTATCTGTCTACGTAACAATAATTTCTTGGCCTCGCGGTCTGAGGCGTCTAGTCGCGGAGTTGCGGTCGCTCCAGCCAGAGGTTTGACTCCTTCCTCAGGCATGTGTAGTTTTGTGTGTGTGTGTGTGTGTGTGTGTGTGTGTGTGTGTGTGTGTGTGTATGTGTGTGTGTGTGTGTGTGCGTGTATTCCTTAACGAAAATTAATTAAAGTAGCATCTAACACTAGGTAGGGACTAATGCCCTCAGGTGTTTTGTCCATTAGGACTACAACAAAAACGTTATATACAATATATAGAATTATGTAGCATTGCGTTTCATCATGCTCCGTGGTGATTTTGTATGACATGTTGCTATATGCTTATTTAACTATAGTCTCGTTTTGCTCAAGTTTGTATGAAAAATGTATGTAAAATCTTATAGGACTTAGCTGCTAAGGTCATGTCCCTACACACTACATAAACTATTTTAACCAAAGGACAACACAGACGCCCAAGAGCGAGGAACGACTCGAACCACCGACGCGAGTAGAAACCCGATTCAAGACATGTGCAGCTACTCTGCGCGGCGCTCAAGTTATCTCTTATTATAATAAATGGAACATTACTCATCTTAAAAGTTGCGAGGAGCGTCGTTTACGCATTAGAAAACTGTTTCTAAAACTGGAGATATATACCATGTGTAACAATATAGTCTGTTGGGATGAAAGCAGAGGAGGTCAATCGAAACACCAGTGCTCTGTATTTCACAGAACGAAGAATGTACTATAGGTAAGGAGGCATGAAAGAACACGGTGTCATAGAGAGGACTGATATACAGTAACGAAAGCATAAATTAAAAGAGGGTGCATGGTGTCAACAGAAACCAATAGATTTTATCACTGTATTGTGAGGGAACCGACCAGAAGGGTAACTGAGGTTATGATGCAAGAGCGGTGACAGCGAGTGAGAGAGAGAGGCTGGGTATAAATGTAATAAAATATAGGATATTGAGTGAAAGGAGAAGCATTGAATTAAAATTTCTACCACAGGGAGGAATCGAACCCAGAACTCCATACTTGCTTTAATTCAATACTTTTCCCTTCACTGAATGTCTTTGACATATTGACACGGAAAACTGTCACTAGTTATATAAATTTATAATATAAATAGGATAATAAAGGAACTGTATATTTAAAAAAAAATAAAAATAAACAAACAACGCCGGCCGCGGTTGCCGAGGGGACTGAGGCGCTCCAGTCACGGTCTGCACGGCCACTACGGTCGGGGGTTCGAATCCACCCTCGGGCATAGATATTTGTGCTGTCCTTAGTCTTAGTTAGTTCATAAGTAGTTTGTAAGTTTAGAGACTGATGACGCCGTAGTTAAGTCCCATAAGCTATACAAACATTTGAACATTTTTTTTTACCTTCAATTTAAAGGTAGTTCAAAGGAAAAAGAAACACATATTTTATTTCTGTTGCCAAGAGATCTTCCACAGTCTCTCACTTACGAAATGTGAAAATAGAGATGAGATTAAAAAACATTTGAAGGACTAATAATTTATTCAGTATCCCTCATTATTTGTGTCTTCCGTTATGGATCTCAGCATATAATCTATAACGCTATCGGATCAGCTTCTCTTCAGTAAATGCGACGACACTATCTCAAGTTGACTGCTCACAGTGAGACGGCCTGATTTGTATTTCTGCTTTCCACTCTCACTATGAAGCCAGGAAGTAAACAATCTGTATTTACGTCAGAGCCCCACTTTGCGCCGTGCTGGGGGCTGTTGCCCATGATCGCGACCGCCAGCTGGCTGGTTTCCGCCAAGCCTCATTTTACCTGTAATCGCATCTCGATCAGGCATACAACTGTTTTTTGCTTAACAGTGCGTTCAGATTCAGATCATTAACAAAGACATATCATGTCACTAAACAAGTGTGATAACGTATCTGACTTTTCACTTATTGCAACTAAATTTAATTTACAAGTGTTACTGTCTCATCTCTAATGACGTGTGTTCTAATATTTGTTGTACGAACGCATTGGTTTGCACCTTGCCTGAATGCCATAAGGAGAAATAGGAGACTTACTTAGTACCTATTGTGGGTAGGTAATAACTGTACTGTGGAATGATTTGACGACCTGCGACGCAGCTGTGCTATGGTGGTTGCATAGCGTCAGGTGCGGCCTCCGCTTTGGAATTCAGGGGTGATCCATTTTTATTGCTGTCAAGTGTACATAATACAGTGTAACTCCCAGGTGTCAAACGTCATAAAATTGTGGAATAGAACGCAGTACCTATAAGAATCGTTAACTAAGCACGATCACACGTTAGATATTAAATAAATTCACATATTGCGCTATATTTGAACTTGAAACCATGATATATATATATATATATATATATATATATATATATATACTGTTTTTTCACGATTAGCGGGATGTGCACATGTACGGCTAGAAGTAACGCAATAAATAACTTTGTGCTGCCTGGGACTCCAACCCCACGCCTATCGTCACCGTTGACCTCAGACGACTAGGTAACAACTCTCCCAATCTCGTTTACTAGTAATTTGGATCGCGCCGTTCGTATAGACCTGGAGGAGTTTCATTCTTTACTTGGAGCTACTGCTGGTAGAGAGGGGGATGTCTGCGATTGTTAAAAACTGTTACCCCAGCAGGAATCAAACCATATCTCAGCCGTTAGAAACTAACATCATCTCGGCCAACTGCCGATTTTCATATGTGGTAGTATAATGTTTTTGGAGTGCAGACCACATGGTATGAGAAGTAAAATAGTTCATCGGTATCTGTCTAAGTAACAGTAATTTCTTGGCCTCGCGGTCTAAGGCGTCTTGTCGCGGAGCTGCGGCCTCTCCCGCCACAGATTCGACTCCTTCCTCGGGCATGTGTAGGTGTGTGTGTGTGTGTGTGTGTGTGTGTGTGTGTGTGTGTGTGTGTGTCGTCCTTAGCGTAAATTAATTAAAGTAGCATGTAAAGCTAAGTAGCGACTGATGACCTCAGCTGTTTGGTCCATTAGGACCACAACAAAAAAATTATATAGAGTATGTAGAATTATGTAACATTGTGTATCATAGTATACTATGTTTCAGCATGCTCCGTGGTGATTTTATGAGCCATATTGCTGTATGCTTATTTAACTATGGTCTTGTTTTACTCAAGTTTATACGAAAATGTGGTGAAATCTTATGGGACTTAACTGCTAAGGTCATCAGTCCCTACACATTACTGAAACTATCTTAACCTAAGGACAATGCAGACACCCAAGCCCGAGGAAGGACTCGAACCGCCGAAGCAAGCAGCCTCCCGTTTCACGCCATGATGCCTTAAACCGCGCAGCTAATCTGCGCGGCGCTGAAGTTTGTAGAAAAGCTGTTACCATAATAAACGGAATATTACGCATATTAAAAGTTCGAGGAGCGTCGTTTACGCATTAGAACCCGGTTTCTAAAACGGGGAAATGTATACCATTTGTAAAAGTATATTCTGTTGGGATGAAAGCAGAGGAGGTCAGTCGAAACACCAGTGTTCCGTATTTCACAGAATGAAGGATGTATTATAAGTAAGGAAATATGAAAGAACACGGTCTCATAGAGAGGACTGATAGACAGTAACGAAAGTATAAATTAAAAGAGAAAGTATGCTGTCAGTGGAAACCAATAGATTTGATCATAGCGTTTTGAGGGAACCGACCAGAAGGGTACTGAGGTTATTATGTAAGAGACGCGACAGCGAGTGAGAGAGAGTGAGCAGAAGAGAAATTAACAATGAAAAAATGCAAGACAAATCGTTTGCATATTTTTTTAAGGACGGAGGGTGTATTAATTGATGGAGGGGGAGAGAGACGTATTTGAAATAACAAAAATTACTTTGACAGCGTCCATCTAATCTAATTACTCTGTATGCATGGAGGTTGGATATAAATGTAATAAAAAAAGGATATTGAGTGAATGAAAAATCGCTGAATTAAAATATTTTCCACAGGCGGGAATCGATCCCAGGCCTCCTTACTTACTTTAATTCAGTGCTCCTTTTTTCACTCAATGTCTTGACATATTGATACAGAAAACTGTCTCTAGTTATATAAATTTATAATAAAAATAGGATAATGAGGGAACTGTAGATATAAAAAAAAAACTTCACTTTAAAGGCAGCTCAATGGAAAAACAAACTCTTATTTTAGTTGCCAAAACATCTACTATAGTCTCTCACTTAGGAAATATGAAAACACAGACGAGATATTAAAAAAAAAAAAAAAAAAAAAAAAACACACACACACTGTAAGAACAAATAATTATTTCAGAATCCCTCATTATTTGTTTCTTCCGTAATGCATCTCAGCATAGAATCTATAACGCCGTCGGACCAGCTTCTCTTCAGTAAGAGCGACGACTCTATCTCGAGTTGATTGCTTGTGCCGCGTTGGAGTATCCGAGCGGTCTAAGTTGCCTCGCTGCGGAGCACACGGTTGCTCGCCATCGGAGGTTCGAGTCCTCCCTGGGGTGTGTGTGTGTGTGTGTGTGTGTGTGTGTGTGTGTGTGTGTGTTGTCCTTGGTTAGTTTACCTTAGTTTAAGTAGTGTGTAAGCTATGGACTGATGACCATGCAGTTTGGTCCAATATATTTACAAACATTTGATTACTCGCAATGAGACGTCCTGATTTGTATTTCTGCTTTCCGCTCTTACTATGATGCCACAAAGTAAACATTCTGTATTTACGTTAGAGCCCCGCGCTGCGGCCTGCTGGGAGCTGTTTGCCGCCACCGTGACCGCCAGCTCGCTGCCTTCCGCCAAGCCTCCCCTCATCACTAGCTGTGGTTGACCGGCCAGACTGTAGCTTGCGAGTCCCGGCTAATACAGCCAAGCTCAACCCTACAAGTATCAAAAGTATCTGCCAATCTACCCAAATGTGTAGTATAAACTACCACAGCTAGAGCTATTTTGTTACAAAATGAGCAGGCACATTATCTTTTGACTTTTCATTCAAAAATTTAACGAAGGTAAAGAATAAAATCATGATAAACGTAGCTACCACATAATGTTTCACCTACCTAGCTATCACATGGCACAGGAAACTATTCTTTCTTTTCAACACTCTGCATTAGATCTAGACGTAATAAAATACGTATTCAATCTAGAAAACTAAGCGTGTTGTAAAATTAAACAGTTTTGATGGCAACAACACAAATGTATACACGCAGTATATCATTCACGTTTTGTGCACTTATAAAATGTTCTCAGTGTCTCTGAAACAATAAGTGCTAAACGTCAGAAATTACCTTCTGCTGATGCCCTTCATTTACAAGATTGTTCTGTTATTCACATGAAGTGTTTGGTAATGGATTCATAGAATCGTTTCAGTTTTTCGACTGTTCTACACTTATACGAAGCTCGAGAAAAACAAGTGCCATAAAGCATATGTGCGAATTCTAATTACAATTCAAATGCATGTGTAATCTTATGCGACTTAACTGCTATGGTCATCAGTCCCAAAGCTAACACACTACTTAAACTAAGGACAACACACACACACCGCCATGCCTCAGAGATGTCTCGAACCTCCTACACGAGCAGCCGCCCGATCCAAGACATGGTGCAAATGCAACATAAGGGAAGCCATCGAAATTTTAAAACATCCTAATAACATGAACAGAGAAGATGGACTCAGGCTTGCCCCCTCATGGCTACCAGCCATCACAGCGAAATAGGCCGCACTGACAAAACAACACGCGAGCGTCACTAGTAAGCAACTGCCGCCGCGCGGCCCACGGCCGGCCAGAGAGAAACGGAAGCCCTCACCCCATTCGCCGATGACCAGCAATCATGTCTCGCTATGCAAGAAGCAACAGGCAACAGCTAACCTCCACTCCCTCCACCTCAGCGTCCTATCATAATAAAGTTTCCATTCTTCCTCCTAAAACCACCAATAACATCATTGATTTTAAAAATGATGACGTAAAATCTAATTGACAGTAAATATAAAGTGTAGTAACAACCAGCTCACATCAGTACACCCAGATGAAGGCCACTGTAACATTGGGCGAAACGTCGGCTATTAAAGTAATAGCCTTTTTACCTCGTGACGCAGTACAACACCCAGAAAACATGTCATCTGACTCTGGCCGCGGAAGCCTACGTAATTATATTTCTAGACCACTTTTTCTATTCAACACATGAATCTTGTTTTAAAAAATGTAATTACATGATATTAACTGATTTCTGTTTTGGCAGAAATGAATGACATGTAATTATTTGTTTGTGTCTGTGCATCACAATGAATAAAAATTCATCATTTACGGAACATAGTTGATAATGACAACCTTGTAAATCTTGTCAACTACTGACTATTAATGTAAATTTTACTTTATTAATCATATATTCATATTAGCACTTAGTAATGAAGATACAAACCTCTGTATTTACTAGCTTTATATTCTGTCTGTATTTCTTATTTTAATTACTGTCATGTGACATACGTAATATCACCAGTTTTCTCTCACTATACTGTATCTTAATCTTACTTGTTATTCACTCTTCAGACATCATAATGTTCTTTACTGAACAAATGTATGATCTACAGGACTAAAAAATAATATAATCTAACAGTAACATGAGGATAGTTTACAAAACATCCTAAAGACGTACAACAACCTGACTGGCACATAAAAAAAGACAATCACACATACAACACTTATGCAATCAGCCATTATCTTTTACCACAGAAGAGAACATTCACACAATTACACAGGCACACTTCACAGACATACAATCCTCATCTCAGGCTTCCACACTCCAAACAGTGTTGTGTATGAATAAAATTGATTATACATACATTTAACAGCCAAAGAAACTGGTATAGGCATATTTATACAAACACAGAGATATTTTAACACCCAGAGAATGGCAATGTGGTTGACAGATTAGGTTAATACTTGTTCCATGGATCATATATACGACATTTCGTAAACATGTGGAACGTGTCACTTTAGTAAATGGTGTCTACACATGACAATGTTTTAAGGATTTTTTTATCTTTCATTTTTTTTTAATTTTGCTTTATTTATTTTTATTTTTTAAGTTTTATCTAAAAATTCTTCTAAAGTGTAAAAGGAGTTGCCAGTCAGAAATTCCTTTAATTTCTTTTTAAATCCCAGTTGGCTATCTGAAAGATTTTTTATGCTACTTGGTAAGAGCTGAAGACTTTTGTGGCAGCATAATTCACCGCTTTCTGTGCCAAACTTAGATTTAACCCTGAATAGCGAATATCAGCCTTTTTCTTACGGTTGTAGCTATGCACACAGCTATTGCTTTTGAATTGGGTCAGATTGTTAATAACAAATTTCATGAGTGAATATATATATTGTGAAGCTATAGTGAAGATCCCTAGATCTTGGGTGGGCTCCAGCAATTATTCTGATTGCACGGTTTTGTCCAATGAATACTTTTTTATTCAATGTTGAATTGCCCCAGAATATGATCCCATGTGAAAGCAGCGAATGAAAATAGTCATAGTAAGCTAATTTACTGAGATGTATATCACCAAGTGTTGCAATGACCCTGATAGCATAAGTAGCTGAACTGAAACGTTTAAGCAGATCTTCAATATGTTTCTTCCAATTCAATCCCTCGTCAATGCAAACACCTAAAAATTTTGAATATTCTACCTTAGCTACAGATTTATGTTCAAAGTCTAAATTTATTAATAGTGTTAATGCCATTTATTGTATGAAACTGGATAAACTGGGTTTTATCAAAGTTTAAGGAGAGTCCCTTTGTAGAGAACCACTTAATGATTTTCTGAAAGACATAATTTACAATTTCATCAGTTAATTCCTGTTTGTAGGCGCGATAGCTCTACTTTTATCGTCAGCAAAAAGAACTAGCTTAGCATCTTCTTGAATAAAGAATGGCAAGTCATTAATATATATTAAGAACAGCAAAGGACCCCAGACCAAACCTTGTGGGACCCCATTTTTGATAACTCCCCAGTAGAGGAATTAATTGTTTCCGCTGTATCACGTGATCTGCTTATTTCAAGTTTCTGCACTCTTCCAGTTAAGTATGATTTAAATCATTTGTGCACTGTCCCACTCATACCACAATACTTAAGCTTATCTAGACGAATTCCATGATTTACAAAATCAAATGCCTTTGAGAGATAAAAAAAAATTCCCAAGTGGTGATGTCCGGTTACTCAAAGCATTTAATATTTGAGCACTGAAGGTATATATAGCATTTTCAAAAGCTTTTTTGAAAACCAAATTGACATTTCGTTAGAACTTCATTTTTACTAATATGTGAAGCTACACGAGAATACATAAATTTTCAAAAAATTTGGATAAAGCTGTCGGAAGTGAGATGGAGCGGTAGTTGTTGACATCAGAAGTATCCCCTTTTTTATGCAAAGGTTTAACGATAGGATATTTCAGCCTATCCGGGAAAATACCCTGTTTTAAAGAGCTATTACATATATGACTAAAAATCCTACTTATCTCTTGGGAACAAGATTTTAATACCCTGCTGGAAATGCCATCAATTCCATGCGACCTTTTGCTGTTGAGAGAGTTTATTATTTTCCTAATTTCTGAAGGAGAGGTGGGTGGAACTTCAATTGCATCAAATTGTGTAGGTATGACCTCTTTCATCAATTGCCTTGCTATTTCTAATGAACATTTAGATCCTATTTTGTCTACAACATTAAATATGTTTTCAACTTCTAACTTTTTGTTACTAAAGTTTCCATTTGTTTTGATGGTAATATCCTCTTCCTGTGCTCTTGGTTGCCCTGTCTCCCTTTCGATAATATTCCAAATTGTTTAATTTTATTATCAGAGGAACTAATCTCAGACATGATGTACATGGTTCTGGATTTTTTAATAACTTTTCTTAATGTAGCACAGTAGTTTTTATAATATTTGATTGTTTCTGGGTTATTATTCTTTCTTGCAGATATACATAGTTCCCTTTTATGCTTACAAGATATTTTTATTCCTTTAGTAACAACGCCTATATAAGACAACAGGTGTGTAGCACAGGCGTTAGATTGCTTCCAGCTTCTGCAATGGCAGGTTATAATGATTTAAGCCAGTTGGAAGGTGGTGTTATAGTTTGTGTACTAGAGGTGAGACTTAGCATCTACAAGGTAGTGATTTTCCTGTACGACCATATCAAAAATCAGGTAAAACATCAAATCTCTGATCTTGCTGTGGCCAGAACAAGATCCTGCAACAACAATGACTGAAGAGAATCGTTAAACATGGCAGAAGTGTAACCCTTCCACAAATTGCTGAAGATATCAATGTTAGGCCATCAATAAGTGTCAGTATGTGAACCATTCAAAGAAACATAATCAATACTGGCTTTTGGAGCCGAAAGCCCACTCGTGTACACTTGCTGCCTGCAGAACACAAAGCTTCATGTCTCACCTGGACCAATCAACACCGACATTGTACTGTTGATGACTGGAACCACGTTGGCTGGTCTGACGAGTCTCATTTCCAGCTGTATCGAGCAGAGGGATTTGAACGGGCATGGAGACCACCTCACGAATATGCATGGAGGCATATACCTTGCATTGGAGGCCGTCAAACGCTGCCTGGCTCCCGCTCGTTCCCGCCAGTGAGAGCGCCTGGCGAGACCGCCACTCCCGGCCGTCGGCCATGCCGGGGACACAGTCCCGGGAGCGAAGCGACTCGCTACTCCCGACAGGCATGTACAACAACCGACAGCGGTGCGCATGTCTACATTAACCTTGCGTTCACACTGCCGGCCCGACCAAGACGGAAGAAAGGGGGAAAATCCATGTTCCGATTTTCACGCTGAAAAAAAATGTTGACGGTATATAAGACCTTCCCACAATGTTTTATCTATGAAGTTTTTCCTTACAAGCTTTGTCTTATCTGTAACAAAAGAAAATGATTACTTTTCATTCTGCCCGAGGGTTGTTTTTTTTTTACGCTCCTCAATCGACTTTTAGAAAAGATGCGGTTAAAATATCTGTTTTTTGGACTCATGATAGTACATCATCTCAGCTTACGAATAAATCATTCACCTTTTCATAATTCATAACAGTCGTTTTCAAATGACGCTATTTGTCAATTGCGTGTGCTAGATTTACAAATCGTTTATTGAAAAAGTTTGATAGCGAGCAGCTTAGTGGTCTATGTACTTTAGACCATACATTACAGTGAGTGAAATGGAGCTAAAGGAACAGAGAAGTTTTTGAAATGGTAGTAACACTGATATCTACCTCTTTTCACAAGTAACTACGAGTTATCTGAGCGGCGTCATGCCGCGACCGCAAACCTAGCTAGAGCTCGGCATGTGTTAAGTGTAGCGTGAAGCACTTCAGTGCCGAAAAAATGATTTGCAGGCCACGTATGATGGTCCCTCGTGATGTGTTAATAATCCATAGCCATACATTAAAATACACTAATTTTTCTTGGATAGCGACTGATTACAATGCACAATGATCTGCTACGCATTTATGTAAGGTAATACTTCACTTAATAAGACGTATATAACTAGTTTGTTGTCCTCATCGTACAACTGATGGAATACATTTACGTGTTTCGAACTACAAGAGAAGAATAAATTAATGTAAACTGCAAATTTACTGTTGATCGACTGAAAAAAAATTTCTGAAATTCTACTTAATGACTTTCTAGTTGGAGATGATAAACGGAAAAAGCCCCGCCGGCCGCGGTGGCCGAGGGGACTGAGGCGCTCCAGTCACGGTCTGCACGGCCACTACGGTCGGGGGTTCGAATCCCCCATCGGGCATGGATATTTGTGCCGTATTTAGTATAAGGTAGTTGATAAGTAGTTTGTAAGTTTAGGGACTGATGACCCCGTAGTTAAGTCCCATAAGCTTAACAAACATTTGAACATTTTTGAACTAAACTAAGTCTGCGCATTTTTCTTTCATTTAAAGTAGAAAAATTGAGTGAATTTTATCCATTATGGATGTTGAACTCCGTGACTGTTCCTTATAGGTTGTGGAAAAAAAAAATCCGCTACCAGTCACAATTATTGGCGGTTTATTAAAACACTACCGGTTTCGGGCCTGTGCCCATCTTCAGGTGTTTACATTCAGTGTTGTTGAATATAAGTAGGGTATCCAGTTCGTGTTCGTACATTTCTCATGAATATTAGTTGAGAACATTGTAGTAACAGCAACATGATGCTAATTTGCACTCCCATGTCTCAGGTTTTGCATAGTACACAGTACACTTGTTATTTTATTACTATTGTTTGCACACTGCAGTGACTCATAGAATTATAAGCACATAACAAATACGTGGTATGGACTCATCCCATTAATTTCGACTAATATTTTCGAGTTTTTCCTTATGTGAACAACTAAACATTTCTGATATTTTTTATTCATATTAGAGAATTAATGGTAATAGAAGAAAAATAAACATATTTTCATAAGTGAGCTTGAAAAAATATCATGCAGAGAAGCTTCAACTGAAATCAGGCTGGAGACATATGATAATTTGTGCTGCAGAAGCAACACCATACCCCAATCGGTTCGTGCCGGCGCCGACTCGCGCCAGGAATATTAAATGTTGGTCTAAGTTGGTCTAAGTTCATGGGATGAGTCCATTATCACCTAATTCTTATGTGCATAAAATTCGATTAGCCACTACAGTGTGAGAACAATAGTAATTGTGGTGTCGCACAAGTCTAAAGTGCGCGCCACCTACTTTCGCCGCGCGCCGCCATGCACGCACGGCGCGGCGTTCTTACGACGTCAGCCACGAGCGCCCTCTGCTGCAACTTCGCTCGTGGCCACCACTGAACAGCATCGTTCAGTTGGGAATGAGATAGGCACCAGTTAAGACTTGGCTATCGGATAGGCACTAGGAATCATCAGTAGGCAGGCCTCCATTTAAACTATGTATCAAGATTCTACTAGACTGCTGCTCTCCAAGTTAAGTATTGCAGCAACTTTATGAAATATATAAAAGGTAAAGCAGTCAACAATCCGAAGATTGGTTTGAGCACCACAGTGCTTTACTAGGCATGGTCCTGTTTGGAGGTGGTATGCCGTTGCCTTCCTCCGACCTTCGAATTGACTTACCTAGCCAGTTATAGGGGGACCTACAGTTTAACGTGGGTTCCGAACCACGGTGCTACTCGGTATTTTTCACATGAGCAATACTGCCAGAGGTGAAGGAAGTGGAAAGTGACAGATAAAAATCCTAGGACCTGGCGGGGATCGAACCCGCAACCTTTGGATTTGTAGTCTGGCACTCTACCACTGTGCAACCGAGGCGACATGAAATATATATCTCCTTGTAATTTACTCTAGTGTTTCTAGTTTCTGCTGTCACGCGTGCATTGTTTATTCCTGTGTCGGTCTCTTTCCACTCGGCCACCGACATCTACAACCGGCGGAAACGAGACACGAAAGTGGCGACGAGGATGGGATACAAAAGTAATAAAATAACAAAATCAATGAACTGTTAGCTCCCTTGTTGAAGTAGACGGCAATCGATCTTCTGCTGACAAAAGGTGGAGATTCCTTATTGCTGGGGACAAGCTCCCCCTCCCCCCCCCCCTCCCGAAAAAAAAAAAAAAATTAAAAAACAAGTGACACGCTTCTCATCCGTTACTGATCTGTCCTGCAGTCTGAGGCTAAACTAAACCAGCGTATGTAGAAAATTCGAAAGTACCATCTTGCAGACAAAGAAAATTGTCTTCAAATGATTCATCAAAATGTTCGTAGAAACGTTGTTCTTCTCAGACAGGTTCCTAAAAGCAACTTAGTTCATTCTTACTTTAATCTCAGGTGTGAAGGTACACCATTTACCACAGCGGAGTTCCCAAGTGTATTGAGGCACTATGGGCCGATGAGCGAGGCCATTCCCCGTCGGGGATTCGAATCCCGCCTAGGACATGGATGTTTGTGTCGTCTTTAGTATAAGATAGTTCATAAGTATTTTGTAAGTTTAGGGCTGACGACCCCGCAGTTACGTCCCCCAAGCTTAACAAGCATTTGAACATTTGTTGTTTCGTACCACATTTATATGGGACAAGCTGTATACAATTATTTTCACCTTGTGGTACCACATTTTCTGAAAGCTACAAAAGTGAAAGTTTTCAAAAAGGTGTATTTTATGTATTAGGAGTAGATGCATCTCATCCACCTACAAGATCTGCTATAGTGATCCCATTCCAGAAATCCAGAGTAACTAATTCCAACTGAAATTATTAGGCTCACTTCAGAACCTCTCATCTGAGTGCACCTTTCCCCTTACTCCAACAACACCCTGTACACCTACCTTGTATGTGCTCGCCAAAGTTCACAAACTTGTATCTGGTCATTGTACCTTCACTGAAAAAATTTAGACCTTTGTCTATGAACACCTACAACATATCACCTCGAACCTAGCTTCCCACATCAAAGATACCAATCACTTCCTTCACTGACTTTCCAACATCCCCACACCTTTACCTCTGAGATCCCATTCTTCATTGTGGATGTCACTCTTGATACACCAACATCCCACAAGTACATGATCTTGCTGTATTTGAATATTACTTCTCCTAACACTCTTCAGATTCCAAACCCACCACCTTGTTCCTCATATATATTACCAACTATATCCTAAAACACAACTGCTTCTTTGGGGGGAAAGTATGCAAACAAATCCACAGTAAAGCCCTAGGCACCTGCACTAACCATCTTTTTCCAACTTTGAAATGTTCCAAGGCTCTGAAAGCCCCACAGTCCCGGTCTGGTACAGGTTCACTGATACCTTCATAATCTGGACACAGCACCAGGACACCCTATCCTCATTCCTTCATACCATCAACACTCTCTCCTATATGTTTCACTTAGTCCTCCTAAACCGTGTGCTACTTTCCTGGACATTAACACCATCCTCTCTGATGGCACCATCTACACCTCAGTCCAAACCTGCCAACTACCAATAATACCTGCATTTCAATAGCTGCCATCTCTTCCAACACCAAGAAATCCCTACGATACAGCCGACCTGTTATGGGCAGTGCATCTGCAAAAGAGTTTTCACTTGTCCAGTATGGTGAAGGTCGCACAAAGGAATTCACATACATATATTACCCAACAGACGTACTCTGCAGTCAGATTTTCATGTCAAATACCCACACAGCGTCAATACTCTCACAACCCACATGCAGTAGCCATAAAAGAGCAGACCATTTGTCACCTAGTACCACCGCAGAGTGTAACAACTGAATTACATATTTCATCAAGGATTTCATTATTTATTATCACACCTTGAAATGAGGGAACATCCTAACTAACATCCTTCCCACCCCTTCTAAAATGGTGTTCCACTTCCATCCAACTTCCACAATATTCTATTCCATCCATACGCCACTTCCTACTACAAGGTGCAACTGAGCACAACTTGTTTGATTTTAATAGTTACTTTAGCATCAGTATCACTTGGATCTCTCCCTCTACAAGCATCTTGTTTAACATGTTTGCTACGGTCACCAGTGCGGGCTGCTAACGCTCTAAACGGGCGCCTGTAAGCGCATGTGTGCTGAAAGGGGAAAGCGAATGTAACGTGTGCACAATAGGTGGTGCTAGATATAGACATAGGAGTACGCTTTAGCTGCATGCGAATTATGTGACAAATGATGCAAGCTGTCTTATAAGCGTCATATGCATTTATTGCAAACAATTCTAACGATGCCTCTGATTTACTTATTTTATTGCAAACTGGAAAGAAAATAAAATTCAAACAAGCGATAAATCCGCTTCATTGAGAAAGAATTACTCTGAAAACACCAAAAGGTTTATCAAACGGAGAAAAAGAAACAGGTCTCATCTGCAATGTGGTGCTATGGAAACCCAATCCCATATAACAAATAAGTTTGCAAGGTATATAGGTGAAGTTTTTATAGCAAATCAATAAGGACGAAAACACACAACTGGAGACAGGAAAATGTTACGTAATATTGTTTTGGTGGATTGTACTAACACGAGTGCACAGCCAAACAAACTGACTACTCAGCTAGCAAATGCGCCGCTTGTGTTACCCGCACTGGCATGTTGATCACGGAAACGCTTATGAGCGTCAGCAATTGAAATTCATCTGACCTCAAGTGCTGGTAACCTTCTGTCCCAACACCCTTTACCCAACATTTGGGCATTCCATTTCATATCTGCATGACACCTACTGTTGTGGTGTAAAGTCAGCGCCACACGCCAGATGTAAGAGAACGATCGTGGAGAAGGCAGCGATCGACCAAAAGCCAATCGCAAGCAGGCGCCGCGCATCCTGGAGGGAGTAACCGAAGAAGCGCGCCCTCTACAAGCGGCTATATGTAGACCGACATATGTCTGGACAGCCCGACGTTACTAGTCAGAACTCAGGCACTTACTGGGCAGCTACGAAGTCAGTAATAGGACTGTTACTAGTAAGAACTCAAGCAGTTACTAAGTCAGAATGCGGCTACGAAATTAGCAGTAACTAGGTTACAGAGCAGCTAGCATCATACGGACAATGCCGTGAGAAGAGAGAACAAACAGACATATGTTCTAAAGTTGAGTATTATAATTTCCAGTCAATAAAACTTGTATTATTAATCTGAATAGTTGTTACAGTTGACATCAATTCCTGCACCAGTACCTTTACTGACTACCAGACCGGGATGAGGCAACAACAAAAGGCGACGAGGTCACAACAAATGGCGACGAGGAAAACAACAATCCACATTGCGACGAGATATTAAAATTACTGTGACATTATGCTGTGCTATTAATTTTGCTTTATTACAGGTCTCGGCGGATCCAGTAAATAATCTTTTGATTCTATTGCAGGGTTACGGGTAAATTTCTATATTTTTGCACTATTTGTTTATATTATTTTTGCAAAATGTCTACTGCCACTAACCCTGCCACTGCCACTGCCACTGCGTCGCAGCTTCCTGCACTCGATGCACAGCAGCTAATGCAAATGTTTCAGTTTCAGAGCCAACAAATTGCATCTCTACTGCAAAACGTGCAACAACTTCTGACCACACCTGTGTCTCAAACTATGACGAAAAAGAGGCTTTGATTCAATTCCACTGTGTAGTGTCATGTTCAAATGTTCAAATGTTTGTACAACTTAAGGGACTTAACTACGGGGTTATCAGTCCCTAAGCTTACAAACTACTTATGAACTACTTACGAACTAGGACGGCACAAATATCCATGCCCGAGGGGGGATTCGAACCCCCGACCGTAGTGGCCGTGCTAACCGTGACTGGAGCGCCTCAGTCACCTCGGCCACCGCGGCCGGCGTAGTGTCATGTCACGCGCCGGCGAGCGCCAGGTCAAATGCCGTGTACTTCCTGCTGCCTGCTCTGAGGGTAAACAAGTCGAGAGAGGCAGAGCCTTTCCTAATAAGGAAGTGAAGTCTTGCCCACAATGTTTCTCACGGCACAAAAGGCAGAACTGTCCGTCTCGGTCAGCAAAATGCTATGCATGTGGCAGGAAAGGTCATATACAAACAGTTTGCTTGCAGCAAAAGAAACAGAATTTGCCCTCCCGGCCCAAACAGCGAAATGACAGTACTTATTCCATAAATGCAGTATTTTCCATACCAGTGGCTGCCTCTCGTAACATCAAGGACACAGAAGTAGCACAAGTTGTACGTCAGGCCAGAAAAATGTATGTCACTTTGCGTGTGAATGATATTTCTGTAAAGTTTCAACTAGACACAGGTGCATCAGTCATATTGCTCAATCGAAAAACTTATGAACGGTTAGTATCGCCGCGCCTTTCTCGCGCTAAAACAAAGTTAACACGTTCGCTGCGGCTCACGCTTATAAGCGTTTCTGCGATCAACACGCCAGTGCTTATAAGTGTTTCCGTGATCAACGAGCCAGTGCATGTAACGCTTATAAGTGGCGCGTTCGCTAGCTGAGTACCCTTTTTGGTTTGATCGGTTGTGGACTCGTGTTAGTACTATCCACCAACAAAATATCACGTAACGTTTTCCTGTCTGCAGTTGTGTGTTTTCGTCTTTAGTTGTCTGTGTTGTGCATTGTTTGCAATAACATCAATAAATCAGAGGCGTTGTTAGAAATGTTTGCAATAAATGCATATGACGCTTATAAGCGTCAGACAGCATACAGCATTTATCACATTACCGGCATGCAGCTAAAGCGTACTTGTATTTCTATATCTAGCACCTCCTCTTCCGCAGACGTTATATTCGCTATCAATATTACATATGTGCACAACGTGAACTTACAAATCTTGCAGGGGTCTGATTTCAGCTCTCAGCGCTCATACACTTAAGCTGTCCGCCTAGAGCGTTAGTTGCCCGCACTGGTATCCGCAGCTAACGTGTTAACAGCATACAATGGCTATGAAATTCCTGCACTACGACAGTGTGCACTACCTTTAGTATACCGCTCGCATATGTGCACAGTGACATTTCAAGTGCTTCAATCTTACGAAGGAGAGCCGGCCGCGGTGGCCGAGGGAACTGGGGCGCTCCAGTCACGGACTGCACGGCCACTACGGTCGGGGGTTCGAATCCCCCCTCGGGCATGGATATTTGTGCCGTCCTTAGGATTAGCTAGTTGATAAGTAGTTTGTAAGTTTGGGGACTGATGACCCCGTAGTTAAGTCCCATAAGCTATACAAACGTTTGAACATTTTTTTTTTTTTTTTTTTTTTTTTACGAAGGAGAGAATACTTTTGGTTCAGATTCCTTTGATTTTTTTGGTTTTACTGTGCGAGACAATGTTTTCAAATGTTCAAATGTTTGTAAATCTATCGAACCAAACTGCGTGGTCATCAGTCCGTAGCTTACAAACTACTTAAACCTAGGTAAACTAACCTAAGGACAAACACACACACCAATGCCCCAGGGAGGACTCGAACCTCCACGGCGAGCAACCGCGCGCTCCGCAGCGAGACGCTTCAGACCGCTCAGCTACTCCACCGCAGCACAATGTTTTCATTGTGAACAATTTTAATGCTAAAGACAGCACAGACAGGTTGCTGAAAGACTTTCCGGATTTATTTTCTGCTGGACTGAGAAAAGCTAAAGATTTTGCTGCACACATTACTGAGAGTCAAAATCTTGCGAAGCTCGTGATGAACCGCTCACTTTACGCAACAAAGTAGCACAAGAACTTCGCACATTGCAAAAAAAAAAAAAAAAAAAAAAAAAAAAAAAAAAAAAAAAAAAAAAAAAAATTGTGCAATTGAACCAATACAAGCTAGCCAGTGGGCGAGTCCGCTTGTAATTTTGGCGAAGCCGTCAGGTAGCATTTGCATTTGTGTTGATTTCAAGGCTACAGTGAATCCAGAAACAGTTGTAGACAGTTATCCTTTGCCGAGACCAGAATATTTAATGGACAGATTAAGTGCAGGAGAATAATTCTCGGAAATAGATTTAAGCAATGCCTACCTTCAGCTGCCACTCGTCGAAGAATCACAGAAAATTTGTGTTGTCAACACTCATCTGGGCTTGTTTGAATATTTGCGTTCACCTTTTGGCAGTGCATCCGCGCCCGCAATTTTTCAAAGATATTTGGGACAGCTTACAGCTCCGGTGCCATGTTGTTCAAACTACTTGGACGACACAGTTGTGTCAGGCCGTACCCCAGAAGAACACATCGCAAATTTGAGGAAATTGTTTCAAGTTTTGTCAGACGCAGGTCTCAAGTGTCGCTTAGATAAGTGTGACTTTTTCAAACCGGAACTGCAGTATCTAGGACACGTAATAAACAGTCAAGGTGTGTACCTCATGCTATCACATTTCCTTGCCATTCGCTACCTGCCAGAATTACAGTTCGTCTTGGGAAAGTTAACGTACTATATTAGGTTTATTCCAAACGCAGCTCAAATTGCAGCCCCTTTACATCGGCTACGCCATAAAAATGTTAGTTTGGTTTGGACATAAGAATGCCAACGCGCATATCAGCAGTTAAAAGATGCTTTGCTCAGTGATTGATGTTTGGTGAACTTCGATTCAGAAAAACCAGTTCTTTTGCAAGTGTACGCGTCATCGTTTGGTCTAGGAGCAGTACTGTCAAATAGACATGGGGATACGGACCGTCCGATAGCGTTTGCGTCAAAACTTTTGACAGACACACAGTGCCGTTAATCACAGATTGAGAAGGAAGCTTTAGTAATAGTGTATGGTGTCACAAAATTTCATCACTATTTGTATGATAGAAAATTTTATTTAGTCAGTGACCACAAGCCTTTGCAAACATTGTTTCATTCAGCCACACCAATTCCTACCCTCACGGCACACAAATTGCAACGTTGGGCTTTGCTTTTATCACAGTATCAGTACGAGATTGTGTACAGACCCACAAATCGCCATGGAAATGCCGACGCACTTCCCCGTCTTCCGGTTGACCATGACAAACACTTTGATGCTTCTGAGATGTGTTGTTGTCAAACTGATGCACAGGAAGATAGTTTGTTGCAATCCTTCCCGTTGGACTATAGGAGAATTGCTCGGGCCACAGAAACAGATCCTGATTTACAAATTTTGCTGCGCTACATTCGCACACAACGTGACATTCAAAATTCGCTGCTGCGTCGCTATTTTGCTAGACGGAATGAACTTTCATTGCGTTGAGGTGTGATTCTAGTTTCAAATGACAGTGGGCAATCGCGTGTGTTGATTCCGCGACGTTTGCAGAACAAAGTATTGAACTTACTTCATCAAGAACATTGGGGAAAGGTTCGCACTAAGCAATTGGCACGACGACACTACTTGGCAGGGTATGGATGCCCAAATAGAGAAGATGACTTCACAATGTTCAGTGTGCGCTACCAATCAGACCCACCTCAGAAATTTTTTGCGTGGCCAAAAGCAGATTCATCTTGGCAACGAGTGCATATTGACTATGCTGGTCCCTTTTGGGACACTAAGTGGCTTCTTGTGGTTGATTCTTTTAGTGGGTACCCGTTTGCAGCACCAATGTCTTCTACGACTTCTAGTAGCACGATTAGGACGTTGTCTTCAATTTTTTGTCTGGAAGGTCTCCCTGAACTGACAATGGCCCTCGGTTCACATCGCAAAAATTTCGCTCCTTTTGTGAACGCAATGGAATTAAGCATCTAAACAGTGCACCGTTTCACCCACAGTCAAATGGCGCTGCGGAACGCTTCGTGCGGACATTTAAGCAGCAGATGTCCAAACTTCGTTCGGAGCACTCACGGGAGGTAGCTCTGTAACTGTTCCTCACCTCCTACTGCTCGCATCTACGAGATGGGTCATCGCTGGCCGAACTTCTACACGGCCGCCGCCACCGCACCCTGCTCCATCTATTCCACCCACCGAGCCGTCCGGACCAGCAGCAGCCGACGACACGCAAGTATCGCTTCGCTCCGTGTAACCCAGTCTTTTTCAATTTTTGGCGGTCGCAGACGGTGGGAGCGGGGCGAGATAATCCAGTATTGCGGTGCTCACATGTTTGAAATTTCAGGTCCCGATGGTATCATTCACAGGCAACCAAATTCGCCCTTGTCACGTATCCTGTGATCCTTCTGCATTTGTCTCGGCAGATTCACGCAACACGCAGGCCGCGCAGCCTTCACCGCCTGCGCGACCTCGGCGGCCGCCCCCGCCGCAGATCTTGACTGCACCGCGGCCTGACGCCGTGGAGACGGAGCCCTCGCAGCCTCCGCCTCCCCTGGACATTCCAATAGACATCGACCAGCACGAGCAGCACGCCACGCAGCATCCGACGCCGACGTCACCACCGACGACAGTGTCTACGACATCACCTGGGCCACAGGTCGTGGACGTGGGCCCTCCGGAGGTTTCCACAGAGGACGTTCCCTCGCGAGCTCAGGCCGTATGGCGGGGCCCTGCCAGTGGTCTGGTGTCTTCCGCAGCTACAGACTACGGTCCATCAGTACGACCACGAGCCTGCCTACTCCCCCGTTGTAGAGTTCCATACACGACAACGGTTCGGCATTTTCAGGGG
This sequence comes from Locusta migratoria, assembly GCA_026315105.1. Lineage (NCBI taxonomy): Eukaryota > Metazoa > Arthropoda > Insecta > Orthoptera > Acrididae > Locusta > Locusta migratoria. Next base: position 477,776,767 of record CM048755.1, on the reverse strand, counting down.
GAGGGATGTTGTGATGTAAAGTCAGCGCCATACGCCAGGCGTAAGAGAACGATCGCGGAGAAGGCAGCGATCGACCGAAAGCCAATCGTAAGCAGGCACTGAGCATCCTGGAGGGAGTAAACGAAGATGCGCGCCCTCTACAAGCAGCTGTATCTAGGCTGACATACGTCTGGACAGCACGACAGTTACTATTCAGAACTCAGGCACTCTAGGCAGCTACGATGTCAGAAATAGGACAGTTACTAATAAGGACTCAGGCAGTTGCTAAGTCTGAACGCGGCTACGAACTTAGCAGTATCTAGGTCACAGTGCAGCTAGCATCATATAGACAATGCCGCGAGAAGAGAGAAGAAACAGACATATGTTCTAAAGTTGAGTTTTATAATTTTCAGTCAATAAAACTTGTATTATTAATCTGCATAGGTGTTACAGTTGACATCGATTCCTGCACCAGTAGCTTTCCTGACAACTAGACTGGGGCGAGAAAACAACAAAAGGTGATGAGGTCACAACACCTTCAATTTTTGTTGTTCGGCATCAGCTCAGACACCTGTGCATCATGTGCCTAACATATATGCCTGCCACCTTCCAGTGACAGGGAAAGAAATCTTAGCATTCTGGAAATAATGCCTTGCACTTATGAAAAGTATAGTAAACAAAACTCTGGATAAATCATGCCTAACATTTCTTTTACCGAGGGTATCCCGTTAAGTCCCAGAAGTGGCAATTAATACGTTTGGGATGGCTCATACTACTGGGGCGTGATGGCTGCCTTGCAAAGCAGACCTTGCACCCAGCTGGTGAGAGCTGTCCTGAACGTGTTAATATTGACCTTGCAAAGAGATGGTTAGGCATAGCATAGATATGTCAGAACTTAAAGTTGCTTTGGTACTTGTGAGGTGATTGCTTTGGAGTTCCAAAATACTTTCAAGACAATGTCTGTAGAGGAAATCCCCAAAGAATTTGATGGAGAGTGAATTTGCTTGGCAATTCTGGATTATGGTCATTGGGGATAAGAGTGGATGTAAGAATCTGAAGTCATTTATCAATCAAGCTTGCTTGCCTTCTCTTATGAGGCAATGCCAGTCTTAGCAAAGGTTCCTCTAACAATTTCATTCTCCCTGTTTCAGGGCACTGAAATAAATTCAACGAAGAAGTTGAATATTTGTGCTGGTCTGGGATTCAAACATGGATTTCCTGATTGATGTGAACTAATTGCGTAAAATTATAGCCGTTAATGTCAACCAATAGTACCTGTTCTTCCAGACATGTCCAAAAATAACAGACACCATATCAATAATTCCATTCTGTTTGAAGCAGCAAGTGAAGCCTCTCTCATACTATTCACAGTGCAGTCAAGGTCAATTGGGTTTTTTTAATCTGTAACCCTTATATAGCAGTTAATATACATCAGCTGAAAAATATAAGCGTAATTTCATAATTGCAGAAAAATGTGAGGAAAAGACATTTGTCACGTAAACAACTCACCTCTCTGTTTGACAGTCTCCTTTGAGGGACATACACTGGTCCAGTGATCCTCCAGCTTACTCGTAGTCTGCAACTATCACTTCCTCATATGATGAAAATCCCTTCCTAGCAACCAAAGTTTTAAGGAACAGAAAAAAGTCATTTGGTGCTAAGTCTGGTGAAAAGCATGAATAAAGTGCCAATTCATGCCCCTTTGCCACCGTTCACTGATGTTTGGGATGGTGCATTATCTTAGTGAAAGAGCACTCTTTTTGCAGGCTGACCTCCTTTTTTCAGGCCAAGAAAGTTTAATTAAAGAAACATAATAGGATCCACTTATGGTTCTGATTTTTTAAAAGTAATCTATGAGGATTATTCCTTGAGTATCCAAAAAGACAGTGGTAATCACTTTACCAACTGAGAAAAATGTCTTTGCCTTCTTAGGCACATTTTCACCAGCTTTTGTGGATTGTTGTGACTGCTATTTTGAATCTTAGTGAGTGACGGTGGATCCAGGTATGGACAACAGTTACAACTCAGTGCAAAAAGACTTGTGAATTGTGATTAAACATTGCCAGATATTGTGCTGAAATGTTGCACTGGAAGTACGTTTGATCGAGTGTGACTAATCATGGGACCCACCTCGCAACTAGCTTCTTTGTAGTAAATTCTCTATGAGGTATATTAAGCACTCTGTTGAGATGCTAGTAGTCTCAGAAATCTCACAAATGTTTATTTGACAATCTTTCATTGCCATATCATGGATTTTCTTTTTAGTGACCACATCTGGAAGGCCAGAGAGCACTTTGTTTTTGGTGCTTGTTTGACCACGTGTTTAAATTCACTAAAAAAAGAGTGGTCATCACTGGTAGTGCAGAATCCAAATGAACTTCATCCAATCACTTTTTGATTTGTGTGACAGTCCAGCCTTTTGAATGAAAATATTTAACAACAATACAAAAAATTAATGAGTTTAACTGGTATATGGTTCAGAATTGAAAATAATAGTCACATTCACAAAATGTTTTTACAATTTATTTGATAATAGTGTGATGAGTTTTGATCTACTCTGAGATCATCAGACTGATTTGTCTGTAAAATAAAAGACAATATGCTATAGAGGGAAACAGGTACAACAAATAGCTAAAATATTTTACATGAGTGAACAGCAAAATTAAATAAAACAGCATAGCTCACCACTGATGCCGAGACAATGAGCAAAACACAAAATTGTTTTTCTCCATTGTCAATTGCCATAATCATACTGACCAATTCAGATGGCTTTCAACAATGAACTGAATGTTGTAATTTTTGTTTAGTTCTTTGAAGCAAGCAGGGCCAATTCCTGGGATTTCGCCACCATATGGAAAGAGTTCAAGCACTTCCATCCAAACCCAGCATTTTTATTTTTTCCATAGTTACCTTTTTTCATAATATAATTCATATAAGACATCTTATTTTCACATATCACACTCGTGCATCTATCATGAATATATTTTAAGATCAAAGCAGTGTCAGTGTTATGTTTGCAGCACAATACTTTCAAGCCGTAATTCTAAAACTAATGTCAACCAAGATTAAGTCACTGACAGAGCATCCAACTGAAATTTATTCACTTTTTCTAGTTTCTAGAGCAGAGGGACCTGATACCCTTTTTAATTATGTAGATTGTTGCTGATGTTCAGTCATTTCTATATCTACAAGCTACATATGTGTCAATACTTTAGGCTCATTCAACATTTTCCATAATTATAGAAACTAACTAATATAGCAGTCGAAAACCAATTTTTCCAATATTAATGAAATAAATTTTTTAAAATACTGTTTCCAAAATCAACACTGCATAATTATATTGTAATGCAAATAATGTTATAGAAAAACTTTGTTATACCTTCAACTTTAGTGTTTCAACCATTTTCTGTCAAATTACTTTTGTTTAATTGTAGTTTATAAAAATCTCGTAATAATAATGACATCTTTGCCTGGTGACATTATGCAATTATTCATATTTTTACAAGAATATGATTACTACCATTTTCCAAAACTATGCAAGACATCCTAAACAGTTTGACATAATTTTTTTTATAAATAAAAACAGACACAAATAAAAAAAAATCATTTACACAAGTGATAACTGGTTTCTGCCTATTTACAGGACCATCTTCAGATCTGTAAGGAATTAAACATACAAGGTTGTAAGACAAGTCAGAACATTACACATGAAATAAAGATTAAAATATGTATGAATTGCATTATCAATGTGCTGTAGGCTTGTACCATGTGGTAACTGCTGCTAGTTGCTCAGCTGCCATGGGTTAAATACTGTGAAAGTGTGTGCATTTTGCCGCGTGGAGTGTGTCTTAGGCAAAAAATGTTCAAATGTTTGTTGAGCTTATGGGACTTAACTACGGGCTCATCAGTCCCTAAACTTACAAACTACTTATGAACTAGCTACTACTAAGGACGGCACAAATATCCAAGCCCGAGAGGGGATTCGAACCCCCGACCATAGTGGCCGTGCAGACTGTGACTGATGCGCCATGTATTAGCCAATAGGAAGTGTTAACATGAAGTGGTGTTTAAGTAACGAATGAAATATTACATATTATTATTTTGGGAAGTATTAAATTGTACTTGAAGATGAGTTGTCACCTTTATAAATACAATACCATTTGTTATTCATCTAATAGTTCAGTAAAATCTATCTTAAAAAAATATTTTTAGAGAAACATCCTCATAAAATAAAATGTAACATACATATTATTATTAAAATGTAACATTGGTAATGTAGTTACCGAAATATTTAATTCATAAATACTAATGTACTAAGATAAAATTATTATGTTGTATATCAATAAGCTTATGCAATGATCGCCATCTATTGGCGTCAAAGTATCACCAGGGACACCGTTTCTGTGGAGATAGCATGGTCAAGATGGCTGCCTTCACCTTAGATGTGTACAGTGGACCCCACTTGTTGCCATGATGATGGTGCATTGTTGTACAGATGAAGCAGCTTGTGGTCATTTGCTGTCTGCTGGCGTTGAGGAGGTACCATCGTGGAAACCATTTTCTTGGGGATATCACAGTCTAGTTCATTGCCTAAAGAAATATATGTAATAGGGAATGCCACTCGTTATCTTGATGATAGTGTGTAACTGCCGATATCCACAGGCAACGGCGATGTTGCTTAGCAGAATGTGCTAGCGCCAGTACCTTGACTGTTTTTACATACATGTAAAGTTACAGAAAGTTTATTAATTACATAAGAAATGTGATTGGAATATAGTTCCAAAATTGAACCTTAGTATCTTATTCAATTATTGTGTCTAGATGGTTTTCCATCGTATGAACCTAAATATTATAAAGTGTGGGACTTGCACCACTGTGCACTGTAAGTTTCATAATGAGTATGTTGTAAAGTGGTGGCACATTAACAGTAATAAAATGGAATATTTGAATAAGATCCTAAGGCTCAATTTTGGAACTATATTACAATCACATTTCTTATGCAACTAATAAACTTTCTGTAACTTTACATGTATGTAATAACAGTCAAGGTACTGGCACCAGTACACACTGCTAAGCAACATCGCCGCTGCCTGTGGATATCGGCGGTTAAACGCCATCATCAAGAAAACAAGTGGCATTTCCTACAACATATATTTCTTTAGGCAACGAACTAGACTCTGATACCTCCAAGAAAATGGTTTTTCACGATGGTACCTCCTAATGCCAGCAGACAGCGATCGACCAAAAGCTACAGCATCTGTGCAACAACAACCATGTACCATCACGGTGGCAACAAGTGAAGTCCACTTCACACATCTATGGTGAAGGCAGCCATCTTGACAAAGCTATCTCCACGGAAATGGCATCCCCGGTGATACTTTATGACGCCAACAGATGGCAATCATTTATTAAAATCCATTGTGTGGGTCTATTAATATACTGACATAATAATTTTATCTCAGTACATTAGTATATATAACTCATTGTTTTGGGAACTACATTACTGTACCTATTTTACATTTTATTTCATGACGATGTTTCTCTAAAAATATTTTTTAAACTTAGATTTTACTGAACTATTAAATGAATAACAAATGGTATTGTATTTATAAAGGTGACAACTCACCTTCAAGTGCAATTTAATACTTATTTCATTCGTTATTTCAACACCACGTCATGTGAACATTTCCTATTGGCTAAAATGCGCATGCTTTCACAGTATTTAAATAGTGGCAGCTTAGCCACTATGAGCAGTTACCACTTGCTCCTTGGACGTCAAGCCTATGCCACTAATACATATTTTAATCTTTATTTCATGTTTAATGTTCTGACTTGTGTTACAACATTGTACATTTAATAGCTTACCAATCTGAAGATGGCCCTATAAACAAGCTGAAACAGGTTATCATTTGTATAAATGATATTGTTTTGTGATATGCAACTGTTTTTATTTATAAATACTTTCCAATAGATTGCTGTTTCCCAAGAAAATCTATTTTCAAAAAGTTTGACATATTCAGTTTATAATCAAACAATACAGCTAGTTAATTATTTAATAATTTAATAAACCCATACTGCACCAGTCATATTTTGCATGTGTGTCTGATACATAATTTCATCCAATTTACTATTTGTAAAATTGTTTACTGTTTTTGCTGATTAATCTGATGTATATCTAATTGAAAAACGTCTAATTTAATCATGGAAATTAAATGCAGGAATGTTAGTGTTCCAACTTTACTCTAGATCACTCTAGAACCTGGCATATATATATATATGTGTGTGTGTGCATTGTGGCACAAAAGTTTGAAGTGTGTAAATATGTAGTGATCAGTTGTTGATTGGACACAATATAGTTTCACAATGCAAAACTTTTACCAGTGCAATGAAGTATATCCAATGAAGCAACATTTGTAGTTCCTATGACTAAAAAAAGAAATGAAAGACCGGGCCATCATATACAACAATTACAGGATGTAAGGAGGCAGCTGTCGTCATGGGATAACCTATAAAACAGGTGATGAAATTCACGACTAACATAGTTGTGGTGGTTCTGTACTATCAAACAGTTTCATCATAAGGGGGAGCGACTTACCAATTACTTGTGACCTCACGTAGAAGCACCCGATCACTACTGAACACAATAGCTCAACCTTTGTGAAATTAACTTGCATCGTGTTTACCTTTATTGTAGGAGTACAGATAACACTGTAGCAGCAATGTGTTCAGCACTAATAATCTCCATTATTTGTGGGCACAAATGTTTATTTTTTAAGTTCACCCCTTCCTCCCCCCCCCCCAAGGATGGCCCTGTAACAAGCATAAAAAACATGTTCTTTCATGGAAATTTACCAGACTTCGAAAACCACCCTAATATGTGCAAAGTACAGCAAGAGGAAGCTAAAAATGGTAGAGAAAACCTAAGGGGATTGTGGGGGGGGGGGGGGGGTTGTAAGGTAATAAGAGGATTTACTTAGATTGAAGAAGCAGTTTCATCATTAGAATGTTTGTGACAGTCAACCTAGTCTACTGCTATTCATTCCATAATTATTGTCTCCAAATTTGATTCTTAGATCTCAAAGAAAATAGTGTAGTTCTTTACTGGTGTTCATAATGATCTTTATTTTTGTGCCAGCCCGTGCTCCCAACAACTGATTTTACCTAAGGAGAATGTGTATTATTAATGTATTTTTGTCATAAAATTTAACAAACAGAATAGATTAAATTAGTTAAGCACTATATGACCCTAAAAAAATCCTAGGAAATTGCTTCGATTCGTAAGGGAATTCACGTTTTTCCTGTGAAAGTAAGCAAACATTCCTCCCATTTATTTCTATAAATTGGTGAACATTTAATTCTCTATTTTCTTCCATAACATTCAAGAAAATCATTGGAATTTGGTGCATCAAATTAAAATTTTGTAAATATTATTTGTAAAATACATAGTTGTTTTTCATTTGTTAAATACAATGGATCTTCTCTCGGGGTTCTTTTTCACAGAACAAAGTCTGCACATTACTATTGCCGGCAAGCATCTTCGCATCTGATCCATGGAGTGGCACAAGTAGTACACTACAGGGTACCTGTCAGTTATCACTGGTTGCATGAGTATGTTAGACACACTTGGCATTTTATGTGATTTCTAGGACCTGGCTGCTAGCAGCCATGTACTTGAGAGGGCATAGTCTCATATACGGGACTGTAACCCGCATGTGTAATAGTGAGTCACTGTTAGGATATAAAAATGGGTATTCTATTGAAGCAACTATTCATACATTCACTAAGTGTATGATGAAATTTTTAAATGTTGAAATATTACTCATTAGTATTTTAAACTTGTCAAAGGAGTTTTGTAGTAAAACTATATTTTCTTAAAGTACATTTATTTTGTGCACCCATTTTAAAACATATTGAACTTTGTTCTGTTTCAGAAATATGATGCAGTTAATTCACTAGGATGTTCAATCAATAATGAGAGATGTCACATTTGTAATGGAAAAAATCATAACAGAAGTTCCCTAGGTCCAGGGGCTCAATTAATGCTCCTGCTCTCTGTTAATAGTCTAGCATTTTATTTTAATCAGAAGAAACAATAAATTTTGTTCACCTGTGATACAAGAAAAATATTGTCAAGTAGAATGAAAAAAAGGCAACACAGAGTAAATGAAGATATGGTTAAAGTTAGTAAGAGGCTTAACATAAATGGACTATCAACTTTAAGTGGGAGAAGGGGGGGCAGCTCATCTAGTTTGGAACTATAATAAATAAAGGTGGTTAGTTGCACTGTGAATACTGGTTTAACATTAATGTACAACCATCACATAGCACTACTGAAAGGTTCAAGTTAAATTGCTTTTGTCAAAAGAATAATTCTCAACTTGTGTTCCAATTATATTCATAGGTACATGAATACCAATGTTAAAAATGCTGAAGTATTTGATGAGGCATGAAACACACATGTAAAAGGCAGGTCAATTACCACAGGAGATAGTGTTAATTGAAATGGACAAAAATGATGTTGAGGTTGAAATACTGCAACTGAAAATTTATCTGGTTGTGTGTAACACCTCTTCATGAACTCGAGTTTTCAATTGTTTTTACCAGCCAACCAATCCAACTTTAACAGTTGGGGAATTATTCAAAGAAAGTTTATCGAGTAACTCTACGGTTTTATTGCAGGCAGTACAGTTAGTCAGTTTTGTAAAGTAGTTCTGAACACATTTTTTTTTCTAAAATTATCTACAGCAGTTTGGCAACCCACATACAATGGACATTTCAGACCTTGTGACTACACTCAGGCCCGTCTTTATCGTTGTTGTGGTCTTCAGCACAGATTCTGGGTAACGGCAACCCAAATCCATCTGAATCTACTTTGTCTCCCTCTGTGATTTTCACCCCACACACTTTCCTCCAATACTAAATTTATGATTCCATGATATTTAAGAATGTGTCCTACCAATCAAACCCTTCTTCTAGTCAAGGTATGCCAAAAATTCCTTTTCTCCCCAATTCTGTTTAGTACCTCTTCATTAGTTATGTGATCTACCTAATTAATCTTCATTCTTCTGGAGCACCACATTTCAAAAGCCTTTATCCTAGGGTGACCATATTTCCAAAATCAAAATATGGGACACAAATTACAAGCTGAAATAAAGTCACATTTTTTTGGATAAATTTCGTAAATACTGTATGAGTAAAATAAATTTGAGTTCATATATTTGGTCCATATTAAAGCTACATACGTCACCATACCTAAAAGCCTAAAATATGTTGTGTTACTAATTGCGTGATTATTTTATTGTTGTCACATACAAACACAATGTGGCAATTTTATGTAACGACATCTTTTGTAAGGACTGACAGCTATTATTACGTACAGAGGTTATACTCTCAGCTATATTTTTCAAAAGGCCACATGTCATTCATGAGTATGATAATTGGAAATACAGATTTGTGAGAATTAACATATGAAGTGTCCTAAACATGAGTCTTAGTTTTATTTTCAACACATTCAATACTAAACCTCTTGTATTCATCAGTCCATAAAGTAATGAACTCAGACAGACACTGTTTCAAAGGTAATTGTGGGCTGCAAATTTTTACAGCATATACCATGACCTGAAATAAGTCGAAAGAGATACTTTTCACGAAGAGAATATTTCTAATGCTAGGCATACATTTTTAACATTTTTCATTTAGTGCAATCCTTTGACTGAGGGAATGATATGTTTTGTTTCATGAAAGCAAGGAGGCCTTCCTCAGCAGAACCACACCAACTTTACCATTTATGATGGCACTACTCTTAAGTTTTGCAACAAAAGACATCATACTTCACGACTAAGATTTCCTCTAAAGAGCTGGGCTGTGTGTGTTGCGAACGTCAAACAGACCTCCACCCTTGACAGTAAAAGTACTTCTTTTTCAACTTGAAAATAATTTCTCGCTTTGCTGTTCTTATTTCGAAAATGTAAATTTGTTTTAATTCTGTCAATAAAAACACACATTACTTTTCGTATTTATGTGAAACAGTAACATATCTGGTGACTTAATGGTTTAAAACAACAGATCTAATAAACAATAATCAATTCAGAAATGCTCGCCATGTGAAAATATTACATATTAACAATGAAGAATTTCATCAAACAGTGTACTTTTCTCTATTCTTTGGCTAAGATCACATATCTAGTTCACCGTTTTATTATGGTACACATTTGTTAAAAACACATTTCAAAATTATGGGACGGTTAGTAAAAAAAAAAAAAAAAAAAAAAAAAGGGGGGGACAAAATACGTCCCATATTTAATTTGTTAGGACAACGGGACACTGAGGCTAAATAAGGGATGATCCCATAAAATACGGGACGTCTGGTCGCCCTACTCTATCCTCTTCCTGTCTAAACTCTTATTTATCGTCCAAGTTTCACTCTCGTACAAGCCAAAACTCCACACAAAAGCCTTCTGAAAAGACTTTTTTTACACTTAAATTATATTTGATGTTAGCAAATTTTTATTTTTCAAAAAAGCTTTTCTTCCCATTGCTATTCCGCATTTTATATCCTCTGTACTGCGACCATTGTCTCTCATTTTACTGGCCAAGTAACAAAACTCATCTACCACCTTTATTCTTTCATTACCTATTCTAATTCATTCTGCATCACCTATTTTTTTTTAATTGCATTCCATTGCCCTTGTCTTACTCTTGTTAATGTTCATCTTATATATACCTTTTAACACATTGTCCATTCCATTCAACTGGTCTACCAGGTCCTTTGCTGTCTCTTGACAATTACAATGTCATCAGCAAAACACAATGTTTTTATTTCTTCACCCTGAACTTTAATTCCTTCTCCAAACTTCTCTTTACTTTCCTTTGCAGCTTGCTCAATGTACAAACTGAACAACATTGTCTAACTCCCTTCCCAACCACTGTGTCCCTTTCATGACCTTCAACTCTAACAGCAGCTATTTGGTTAATGTACAAGTTGTAATTAACCTTACATTCCCTATGTTTTTCCCCTGCTGATTTGAAAGATGGTTCAACACTGTCAAAAGCTTTCTCCAAATCTACAAAAGCTAAAAACGTAGTTAGCCTTTCCTTAATCTATCTTCTAAGATAAGTTATAAGGTGAGTATTGCCTCCCATGTTCCTACATTTCTCCTGAATCCAAACTGATCTTCCCCGAGGTCAGCATGTATCAGCCTTTCTATCCTTCTGTTATAACTTTGCAAGAATGACATATTAAACTGATGGTTATCTAATTCTCACACCTGTTTGTGCCTGCTTTCTTTGGAATGGGGATTATTACATTTTTCTTAAATTCTAAGGGTATTTCACCTGTCTCATACATCTTTCGCACCTGTTGAAATAGTTTTGTCATGGATATTTCTCCCAAAGACTTCACTAGCTCTGAGGCAATGTCTACTCCAGGGGCCTTATTTGGACTTAGGTCTTTCAGTGCTCTGTCAAATTCATCTCTTAGTATAGTATCTCCTATTTCATTTTCATCTACTTCCTCTTTCCTCCCTACAATATTATCTAGAAGTTAATTTCCTTTGTAGAGCCCCTCTATATACTCTTTTCACCTTTCAGCTTTTCCTTCTTTACTCAGAACTGGTTTTCAACCAGAGTTCTTGATAGTCCTACAAATATTTTTCATGTCTCCAAATGTCTCTTATTTTCCTGTAGGCAGTAGTTATTTTTCCCCTAGATATACACTCTTCTACAGATTTGCATTTGGCTTCTAGTGACTCCTGTTTAGCCATTTTGCACTTTCTGTCAATCTCATTTCTTAATCGTCTGTACTCAATTTTACCTGCTTCATTTACTGCATTTTTATATTTTCTCCTTTCATCAATTAAATGTAGTATTTCCTGTGATATCCAAGGATTTTTTTGTAGAACTTGCCTCTCTACCTATTTGGTCCTCTGCTGCCTTTACTATTTCATCTCTGAAAGCTACCCATTCCTCTTCTACTGTTTTACTTTCCACCATTTCTGTCAATTGCCTAAATCTCTCTCTGAAATTCTCCAGAACTTCAGGTTCCTTCAACTTATCCAGGTCCCATCTCCTTACACTTGCTACCTATCTGCAATTTCAGTCTACAGTTCATAACCAATAAATGTGTTCGGAGTATATATCAGGCCGTATGTCTTACAGTTTAAAACCTGATTCCAAAATCTATTATTCCATTATAAAATCTATCTGGTACCTTCCAGTGTCTCCTTGTCTCTTCCACGTATACAACCTTCTTTCATGATTCTTGAACCAAGCGTTTGTTATGATTATTTCCTCACACATTCCTTTGATCTCCCTGTCATTGGCAGAACTAGTGGGCATATAAACTTTTACTACATGGTCAGTGTTGGCTTAGTATCTCACTTCACAGTGATAATGCGATCACTGTGCTGCTCGTAGTAGTTTACCCGCATTCCTATTTTCTTACTCATTATTAGACCTACTCCTGTAATACCCACAACCGATTTTGTATTTATAATCCTGTACTTGCCTGACCAGAAATCCTGTTCCTCTTTCCAATGATCTTCACTAATCGGATATTATATCTAACTTCAACCTATCAATTTCCCTTTTTAAATTTTCTGGCCTTCCTACCTGATTAAGGGATCCAACATTCCATGTTCTGATTCGTAGAATCCCAGTGTTGTATTTCCTGATGATGGCATCCTCCTGAGTAGTCCCCGCCTGGAGATCAGAATGGAGGACTATTTAACCTCTGGAATATTTTACCTGAGAGGATGCCATCATATCTTCCTACAGTAAAGCTTAATGTCCTTGGGAAAAGCAACAGCTGTAGTTTCCCCTTGCTTTCAGCCGTTCGCAGTGACTGTATGACAAAGCCACATTAGCTGATGTTACAAGGCTAGATTAGTCAATCATCCAGACTGTTGCCCATGCAACTACTGAAAAGGCTGCTGTCCCTCTTCAGGAGCTACATGCTTGTCTCGCCTCTCCACAGATACCCCTCTCCTGTGGTTGCACTTACAGTATGCTATATGCATCATTGAGGCACACAAGCACCCATCTCGGCAATGTCTGGTTCATAGGGGTGGCTAGTTGGTTGGCTTTATTAACAGTGTCAAAATAGACATGGACTAATGAACATGGTGTCATCATAGTGAGAGTCATTACTAAAGTTATTAAAAATCATGAAGAAGCATAAGAGGGTATTTATGTAGGAAAATGTAGATAAGCAGTTTTTAAGGAGCCTAGTCATAAATTTCTAATCATTTGGTTTCAGTATGATGGATGTAAACAAATTGTGGGCAAAGTTCAAACAAATTGTAAATTGTTATGGAGCAAAATGTGATGAATACATACACGAAGACAAAATGACACACAATAGTTTAATACCGAAACATGGAAAATACTAAGAAAACTGACTCTTGAACTCTCTTTTTTTATCATCTCATATCTCAAATTGTTTAAAAGATATTTGAAAAAATGTCAATTCGACGCCGTCCCTTGGTTTTACGAAAACCAGGCATTAGGAGATGTCGCATGACATTCGTCATGGAGAACTCTCTCTGGCATACGCCATCTTGCTTTTGTGTATTTGATGATTTTCTTATTATGACTTACACAGTGTCATTTCAAAGTGCAAACTGAACAATGGTCTTCTGAAGCATATGCACATAAACTGGAAGGATACTGTAATAATGAATATTTTAAACAATGTGCTGATACCAGTAGTTTCATATATAAATGAAGTCCTAGATTTCTGTGGCAACAGTCGCTCCTTAATGAAATGGAAGGGACGTGTAAACATCACAACAGATTACCTTGCTTCTTTTTTTTCTCCTTCTTCTACAGAATTATTCACTACTTATGGAATATGTTGAAAGTTGTTGCTATGGGCATTTATAATGTAGATTGTATTACCTTTTTTTGTATTTCAAATATGACTTTGTTCATGTTACTTTATTTTGCACTAAAATAAAGAGCAAATATTCTGTTTCAAACTGTAACTACGTTTTCTTTTACAGCTAAAGTAACAAACAGAATCTGTGTGTGTGGGGGGGGGGGGGGGTAACACTGAATTCCATATAACTCTAGTACTTAATGTATATACGTCACTGCTATCAATACCTCTTTTACAACAGTCATTACAACAGTATCTCTCCAGTTTACGTACATGTGAAAAAGAAGTATGTGTTTTCAATTTGTTGGTATGTATTTCATGGTATGTTCACGAAATAGAACAAATGCACTTTTCAGAGAAAGTGCTGTTACCTTTGAACAACTCTGAATCTTGAAGAGTATAGTTGTGTTCAATTGACAAGAGTGTGCGTAAACCTTTTAGTAATCAAGATGAAAACAAAGGAAAAAATGCCAGTGAATGTTCTTTATATTTGCATTTATATATATTTTTGTTCTTTAGGCAGATTGATGCTTATCGCTTGTTTGTACATGTTCGTTCTGGGTTGTTCGTTGAGAATTTTGATCAGCGTTTTTTAATCACAGATGGTGTTGAGCCCTCTTTGGTTTTCTCTCTTTTCATTGTTTCTTCGGTTTGATAGGTCCTTTGTGGATATTTGTTTTTGTTTTATTTTGATTGTTTTATAGTTGACTCAGTTTTTTCATTACAGAGGGCGTCGAGCCCTCTGACCAAACACGCTGAGCAACCACAATGGCAACCCTCACACCAAGCCCAGCAAGTTAATTCTCGTACCATCAATGACAGGTGTTACCTGCTTACATAGCATTTTGAGAGATCTGATTATCATTCATTATCCTAAGAACGATGTGTTTTTGACAATTTTCAGTGCTATGTTTCTTTGAAATGAAAACACTTGGGTTATAATAAGAAAATCAAATACACAAAGCAATATGGTGTATGCAAAAAAGAGATTCGGGTAAGGTTTTGGGTGACGTATGTCACACGACTGATTTCTGAATGCCAAATGTATGATATATTCGTTCCAGGCTATAGTCATTCATAACCAGTACAAGCAAAGAAAATAAACTAAGCACAAAGCAAGACAGGTGATAATATTTTAACAGAAAAAGGCAATGAAAATGTGGAAGAGAGATTAAAACAATAGTCTAAAGAGATAAAAGTTAAAAAAGTATGTTTGTCAAGACGTAACTCAAATATCAAATAATTTTGGATGTTTGTTAAAATGCGGTTAGAAAGAATATTATGGGTTGAGTGCATAGATATTATTACGATAGCAGAGTTGTAATCGTATGTCCATACTTTTTTATTATTTATGTTTTCATAATTTTTGTCTGATATGATTGCAAAAAAAAAAAAAAAAAAAAAAAAAAAAATCAAAAATGCAGGCAAATCTACAGTGGGCGATAAAAACACGACACTGCGATTTTTTCACTACTATTGGTACTTCAGACTATGCAGCTGTATTTACAAGTTGGTTGGTTTTGTTTGTGCTAATCTAATCTCTTTGACAAAGATATATGTTTGGAAAAAATGAGGATTTACTGACAAGCATATATGGGCTGCAGCACACATTTATGCATGCCAGAACCTTCAATACCTCCCACACTGAAGATAATTGTCTGCAAAATCTGGCAAGAATGAAAAAATACAATTTTTTTGTAACACAAAAATCATACTTTCATTGTTCGCTGTTAAAAATGTTACTATTGGCCAATACAAAAGTGCAAAAAAACATTTCATAATATGGTTTCCTCTTCAAAATATACAGAAAGCTGCTGTTGACATTTTGAAAAATGTTATAAATGGCTGGTAACAACAATAATTTTGTGAGGCTCATTGGACTGGTGCAAGTCTTTCAATTGGACGCCACTTTGGCAACTTGCGTGTGCTTAAGCTACCCCAGTTATCCAACTGGGGAAGGGGACCTACAGCTGAATGTGGAATCCGAACCACATGTCATTTCTGCTGACTCCTCACATCATTGAGAGGTGAAGGCTGGGTTAAAACCAAGACTGAAAAAAAATCGAGGCCCGGGCGGGTTTTGAACCCACGACCTTTCAGTTTCCAGTCGAGTGCTTTATCCCGAGACCACCAGGCCCAACAAATGCCTGGTTATCTGGCCCCCATAATGCTTACACCCTGCTGGACCTTAAGGTGCTAATCATACAAACATTTTCTTTTCCAAGACTTTAAATGTGTATTGTGGTAAATATTTCTTTATCTTACTGATTAGGATATATACACTGTCAGAACTAATACCAAAATCAGCAAAGAAATTACAAAATTTGTATAAAATAACTTTAGAACTAAACCTGAAATTAGGGAAAACCTATTTTTTCTCTCCTAGTTATAAGCTACAAAAAGGTTAAAATTTGAAATAAAACTACATCAAGTCTTTAAATATGTTTTAATTACTGTCAGGGAATGTACAGTACGTGGCACAAGAAATTTACTTATTTAGGAGGGTTTGAAAGACAATCAAAATATTGCACAAATAACAGAGAAAAAAAAAAAAAAAAAAAAAAAAAAAAGGAAATGGAGCTTGGGAACTAATATTAGAAAAGGAACTTTAGAAAATTTACATGATGTGAATATCAATTACAATTCAAAGTTGCTCCATAAATTACCACAAATAACTGAAAAAGCTGCAATGTTTAATTTTGAATTCTTTTCATAAATATGTATTGTTTTGAGCTATTTCTCTTACAATATGTAACACTAGTAATCACAACCACATGAATTGGTCTCACACACACACACACACACACACACACACACACACATACACAAGAGAGAGAGAGAGAGAGAGAGAGAGAGAGAGAGAGAGAGAGAGAGAGAGGAGAGAGAGAGAGAGAGAGAGAGAGAGAGAGAGGGAGGGAGGGAGGGAGGGAGGGAGGGAGGGAGGAGGAGAGAGAGAGAGAGAGAGAGAGAGAGAGAGAGAGAGCATGACACACACGCCTTGACAAACTATAATTGTTTATCAATAATCAGAGCCAATCTTCGCATTGTAACATAGTTTATCAGTAATGACTTAAAAGTACCTGTACAATCACTTAAATTTTAACTAGGAGACATAGCGTACAATCTCTGGAACTGACTTTATGGTATTGGTCCCTCCTAAACTTCAATTAACAAGATCTGTGGACAATGAGGTTTGAGAATTGTGAGTATCATTAATATTTTGCCAAGGGCATCAATGTCTTTCACTCTTCCAGAATTTTTTCTTTTTTCCGAAACTCAATGAATGATGCTTTTGCATCAAATATAGAAATATTTCAATAGTTAAAAGCAAAATATGTAAAATTACAAAGTTGAGAACTGTTTACAATTATAGACATTTTTGTGATACAAATCATTTGGCATGTGTTTGTGTCCAGTTTAATTATATTAGATAAAGCACACATTTTGTCTCTGAATAATAGATCCATGATGACAAAAAATACCACTAATAACTAGATGGAATGAGTGCATATTGCATATGCAGGTTAAAAAATGTCTACAAGTAAAGAAATTTATGAAGAAGTTCCAGTTATTTGTCTGAAATTTTTAACAGATAGAACCACATTTACAGTAATCAATACAGTCATAAGAAGTATGACATTTCTCAAGATACCATAATATATACAGAAAATTATAGAGGGAAACTTTCCCCGTGGGATAAACAAAAATAAAAAATAGAAAAGAGATGACTTACCAAAAGGACCGGCTCGTCGATAGAAACAAATAAATAAATCAAATCACACACAAACACACATACAAGCTTTCGCCACCACTGGCAGCTTCTTCAGGAAAAAGAGGAAAAAAGGGGGAGGAAAAAGGGAAGGATATGGGTTTTAAGGAAGTGGAAAAGGAGTGGAAGGACTTACCCTAGGGGAAAAAAAGGAAGGTAAACAATACACACACACTCAGACATATCGAAATGCAAACACACCTAGACAGACATTTGTAAAAAGCAAAGAAGTTGGACAGAGATACCAATTGAGGCAGAGGCTCTGTCCACAGAACCAAGGCAAAGATGGTGGGCGGGAATTTGAATTAGCGGAGATTGAGACCAGGTGGGCAACGGGAGGAGAGAATAAGCTGAAGGGCAAGTTCCCATCTCCGGAGTTCTGAAAGGTTGGTGTCGGTGGGAAGTATCCAGATAACCCGGACGGTGTAACACTGCACCAAGATGTGCTGGCCGTGCACTAAGGCATGTTTAGCCACAGGGTGATCCTCATTACCAACAAACACTGTCTGCCTGTGACCGTTCAACCCCCAAACCACCTTCCCTACCCTCTGGCTCCTACCCATGCAACCGCCCCCGCTGTAAAACCTGCCCTATGCACCCTTCCACCACCACTTACTCCAGTCCAGTAACCCGGAAGGTGTACACGATCAAGGGCAGAGCCACTTGCGATAGCACCCACGTGATTTACCAACTGACATGCCTGCACTGTGAAGCATTCTATGTGGGAATGACCAGCAACAAACTGTCCATTCGCATGAACGGAGATGGGAACTTGCCCTTCAGCTTATTCTCTCCTCCCGTTGCCCACCTGGTCTCAATCTCCGGTAATTCAAATTCCCGCCCACCATCTTTGCCTCGGTTCTGTGGACAGAGCCTCTGCCTCAATTGGTATCTCTGTCCAACTTCTTTGCTTTTTACAAATGTCTGTCTAGGTGTGTTTGCATTTCGATATGTCTGAGTGTGTGTGTATTTGTTTACCTTCCTTTTTTTCCCCTAGGGTAAGTCCTTCCACTCCTGGGATTGGAATGACTCCTTTCCCACTTCCTTAAAACCCATATCCTTCCCTTTTTCCTCCCCCTTTTTTCCTCTTTTTCCTGAAGAAGCTGCCAGTGGTGGCGAAAGCTTGTATGTGTGTGATTTGATTTATTTATTTGTTTCTATCGACGAGCCGGTCCTTTTGGTAAGTCATCTCTTTTCTATTTTTTATTTTTATAATATATACAGAAATAGAACAGAACAAAAGGAGGAAAATTCATTAATGCAAACAAGAAAGTAATTTTTGAATACATTTAAGTAACATAAAAAAAGTATGTTTTCTAGAAACATTTGGAATCGTCATTGGGCAGAAAACTTGCTGCTAGGTTTATGTCGTGTGATAAAAAATCCACTAGTCTTTTGAAAACTCCTAATTAACAATACTTGCTTGGCATAATATCAATAAAACAGTAATAGAGCAATTTTACAACAGGTGACAAATATTAATTGTGATGTGGTACAATAGGGGGAGAACTACGATGATAGGCCACATGCTGCCAATAGCAACAGCAAAAATGAAATGTCTCGTAATGGACAACTCCAATATAGAGAGGTATAGGAATTTAAAGATTTGCAATGTGAATGTGTGCAAAATAAATGAAAGACTGTAAATAAGGTAGTGACTCCAGTGAATTTTTGTTAAGTAAATTTAGAGGGCTGGAATTTGAAGCCGACTGTAGTACGATCTTGCTGCCGCCTACTTACATTTCGCGTAAAGATCACAAAGACAAGATAAGAGAAATTAGGGCTTGTACGGAGGCATATAGGCATTCTTTCTTTCCTCGTTCAATTTGGGAGTGGAATAGGAAAGGAAATGCCTAGTGGTGGTACAGTGTACCCTCCGCCACGCACCTTACGGTGAATTGCGGAGTATGTATGTAGATGTAGATGAAAACAAGGGAGATCATACTTTTGTTAGCAATAAAATGAATAGTTGCTTAAATAAGTAAGTTTTTTTTATAATTCAATCTATGTTAAGAATAACTATAAAAATCCACTAACAACAGGTACTATGTCAGAAACGATTATCTTCTATAATGAAGTGGTATACATGATTACACTATGACTACTCCCAATAAGTTAACAAAAAAGTAAAATAACTTTTTTCATAAAATTTACACCACTGAGACAATGTCTGTGCACATTTGGAATAATTTCATTGTAGCTATCACTATACATGAAGTTAAATTTAAGGCTTCAGTACTTACGTATACTCTAATACATGATCAAAAATGTATTTTAAATTACACACAAATGAGTGCAACTCGTTTTGCACTCAAAGACTAGAACTGATTACTTTCAAAACAATTTCAGGTGGTAACTTCCACTGTCACTGTAGTGGCCAATGTTCACAGTATAGTACCACACTTTTCTTACATACTATGTACACTGGATCTCTGATTCACACTCAAATTACTACTACTCACAGCAAAGAATTTAAACACAAGCACACCTTCTTGTAAAATTTGACAGAGGATTTTCACACCACAAACATTAGAATACATAATAGTTACAAAAACATTCTTACTTTTGACAGAGCACACTTTAACTATATGTATTAATGAGAGTGTATTACACACATACTTTACTCTCAAACACACTAAGATCTATACAAGAAGGAAATAAACATTGGTCCCAAAACTGTGTAATTATGTATCAGTTACATATTCTTATAAGAGGTATCACATATGATGTTCATAAATCATTGGTTTAAATATCACTTGTCATTGACATACTACTAAACCTTACAATTAAGTACCTATACCTATCTTCAAAGAAAAAAAAAAACTTAAAACAGAACGAGATCAAAGACACAGCCAAATTGCAAGGCAGTGTATATTTAATGCCTCAAGTGGCATTATACTTAACATCTGTAGCTAGCTGACAGAACATGCAGTGTCTCCTACAAGTTATTAAATATGTTTGTTAAAAAACATTAAAGTTTCCAGATAATAAACTGTATGCTTTTAAATAGCCACTGTTGTACATTTAAATCAGACAATACAGAATTGAAAAAAAGAAATGCAGTTCAGTCTTTTCTCATTTAAAGATCTCAAATTTACCACATAAGTCTTTGAACTTCAGTAATGTCATCCCAATAGATTTCACGGGTCATAAAGAGATGAAATGTTGACAAGTTGATAATGGCATACATAAAAAATTCCAACCATAATTGCCATCTATACTTCGGATAAACATTCAAACGAAATATTAAGAACGGTAGAATGAAGTATCGAAATTCTAGTAGCTTCTGTGGTACCAGAAGTAAGAATATACAAATTAAGTATGACAGCTTGTACGCAAATGAGTGTGTATCCAGGAAGTATGTCAAGCAATACCCTCCATACAAATAAACTGGAATTAAAAAGTACTTTATCATTGGATTGCGTTCATACAAGAGTTTCCAAATGTAAAAGACGTAGTGTCTATTGTCAGCCAGGAGATATGGATGTACAAATGTGTAATAGTGGACCACTATTGCACTCATAACTACAAATACTACTGCAGTTATATAATGTTGTCTGAGCCAGGTCATGAATGAGCTTGCCAAAATTATAAAATAAGGCAAACAAAAAGCTGATGTAAACAGAATGAAGTAGAGAATCTGGGATAAATGTGGGACAGGGACATGAGCTGACTTGTCTCCAACAACTATACCCCCATTAATCAATACAAATAGCAAGAAAACGACACACACTGCCAAATAATGGCGCATTTTTATAATGTAGCTGTAAAGCAATGTATTAAAATCTTGCCGCCTCTTCCACCAGGAGTACAAAGGATGGTAAGTCAATGCCTGAAACAAAATGCAAAATGTTAGTGATCTTTAACATAATGTGGGGGAAATAATAACATAATGTGGGGGAAATAAATACACAGCATGAAAATACAATAATTATGAGACATGAAGAAACAAAAGGAGGGAGGATAAAGTAATCAAGAGAGAACAACGACAAATGAAAGGAACAGAAAGCAGTACAGCAAAATGCAAAGTTTTGTAAGGAGACTCACAAGTTGTCAGTACCGTAGTACAGCTTCAGAGAATCGATCACATCAGATGTGACTTAGCCAGCAAAGTGCCATGAATCAGCACATCCTTAGGCTGTTAACTGCCCCCCCCCCCCCCCCCCGCCACACACACCTAAATCCGTGGCCTTTTTGCCTTATGCAGAAAGCATTTCCAACACGATTGGTCGTATTTTGCGGAAATATGATGTGAAATGTGTTTACAACCACCATCTAAGATAAATGCCTTGTTGGGGTCCATAAAGGATGATCTTGGTTTGTGTAAGGCTGGTATATATTGTAGTCCTTGCAGTTGTGGCATGTCATATTGTGGTAAAGTGTGGGGCGTATGTTTCAACCGTGCGCTGCTAGTTACCAGGACTGGCCATTGCGCAGCGCTGGCTGGACTATCGCGCTGCACCCTACCGACAGCGCAGCTGTTAAAGAGAGCTGCCGGGCCCAACTGTGGCTTCTATCCAGTAGGTATTTCCGGTGTAGAGAAGCAGCTGAGAGAGCTAAATACGAAAAAGTCTGCTGGTCCGGATGGAATACCAGTTCGGTTTTACAAAGACAATTCTGCGGCGTTGGCCCCCTACTTAGGTTGCATTTATAGCGAATCTGAAATTTGGCGCAAAGTTCCTAGTGATTGGAAAAAAGTGCAGGTGACTCCCGTATATAAGAAAGGAAAGAGAACTGACCCATACAATTACAGGCCAATATCGTTGACATCAGTTTCATGTAGAATTTTGGAGCATATTCTCAGTTCGAATATAGTAAATTTCCTTGAAACAGAAAAGCTTCTTTCCATGAATCAGCACAGGTTTAGGAAACACCGTTCATGTGAAACTCAGCTTGCCCTTTTCTCACATGACATCTTGCGAGCAATGGACGAAGGGCAACAGGCGGATTGTGTTTTTCTCGACTTCAAAAAGGCGTTCGACGTGGTGTAACACTGCAGACTGCTAACGAAGATACAAGCTTATGGAATAGGTTCACAGATTTGTGACTGGTTGGAAGACTTCCTAAGTAATAGAACGCAGTACGTTGTTCTTGACGGCGAGTGTTCATCAGAGATGAGTGTATCGTCGGGTGTATCTATATAAATGTTCTCATGGCCAGAGTAAGTTGCAATTTGCGGCTGTTTGCTGATGATGCTGTGGTGTATGGGAGGGTGTCGTCTGTAACTGACTGTAATAGCATACAGGATGACTTAGACAAAATTTCTAATTGGTGCGAAGATTGGCAGCTAGCTCTCAATGTAGAAAAGTTTAAGGTGATGCACATGAATAGAAAAAACAATCCCATAATGTTCAAATACAGCATTAGTAGTGAGCTCCTTGATGCTGTCGCGTCGTTCAAATATCTAGGCGTAACATTGCAGAGCGATATGAAATGGAACGAGCATATAAGGACAGTTGTGAGTAAGGCGGACAGCCGACTTCGGATTATTGGGAGAATTTTCGGAAGATGTACTTCACCTGTAAAGGAGACCGCATATAAAACACTTGTACGACCATGTCTTTAGTATTGCTCAAGTGTTTGGGACCCGCAGCACATCAGTTTAAAGGAAGTCATAGAGGCGGTTCAGAGATGAGCAGCTAGATTTATTACCGGTAGGTTCGACCAATGCGCGAGTGTCACGGAAATGCTCCGGCAACTCAATTGGGGATCGCTGGAAGAAAGACGACATTCTTTTCGTGAATTTCTGTTAAGTAAATTTAGACGGCCGGAATTTTAAGCTGAGTGTAGTACAATCTTGCTGCCGCCTACTTACATTTTGCGTAAAGATCACAAAGAGAAATTAGGGTTCGTACGGAGGCATATAGGCATTCTTTTTTTCCTCGTTCAATTTGGGAGTGGAATAGGAAAGGAAATGCCTAGTAGTGGTACAGTGTACCCTCCGCCACGCACCTTACGGTGAATTGCGGAGTATGTATGTAGATGTAGATGTACATGTGTGTTTATGAACTAGTCTGTGCTTCATGACTGTAATTTGTGCTGTTCGCATGGACTGGAGTGGAAACCGCTCGCATCGTAGGTCCTCAGACCCCAAATGAGACAATTCGGGACTTCTGTACTGGTCGCAGCTTACATAGCTTGCATAGGTGTGTTACGCGTTATAACACATATGTTGGTCAGACAATCAGGACTGTGGAAAGCAAGTGTCACACATGCTTACAAGAGCTGAGCAAATCTGCTGTTTCAGAACATTGTCTTGGCACCAGTCATCCTATGGAATACAACACAGAGATTCTGACATGCACTTCCATCTATTGGGATAATGTTATTAAGGAAACTGTTAAAATTAAACAAGCAAGCGACCATACAAACAGAAATGGTGGTTTTTGTTTAATTCTGATGTTGGTCACCTTTGGTTGTGTTGTGTTGACTCTGCATTTACTTGTACTGTGTATGTGATATTCCTTGTTTACCCATTGCAAACTCAGGTATTAAATTCGCTTGCACATTGCTTCCTCGAGTGCAGCTGTCCTCTGAGAATGGCAGGGTGTGCTCTTGTCGAAATATCGGTGGTGGTTGATGATGCCACCTGACAGCAAACATATCATCATCATACTTAGCAACTACCGAAGTAGCATGGGGCAAAAATTAATGGCATCCTGCAACAAACCCAAGTGACATTTTAATTCAATAGGCACTGTTCCACCAAAAAAAAAAAAAAAAAAAAAAAAAAAAAAAAAATAAAAAAAAAATGCAATTTCTATGTATTATTAAAGGCCTGTTTATCAGCTAACAATACAAGCCCCTGCCTACCATTCCATCATGTGAAAACTGCACATCAGCAGCCATTTATATTTCTCTGTAATATTTGCGGTGCAAATTTTAGGTCATTCACTGTGTGTGTGTGTGTGTGTGTTAGAGAGAGAGAGAGAGAGAGAGAGAGAGAGAGAGAGAGAGAGAGAGAGAGAGAGAGAGAGAATCTACCAGTATGGTGTGGGAGCTGTAGTTTTCTTGGTGCCATAGTATATGTCCATCTGTATTACAGGGCTGGGGAATGTACCAAGGGGAAGCTGAGATGGGATTCTCTGTGTATAAGTCAAAAGTTGAAGTACTGTAATCATGAGTCAAACCTCAATGGGACTACCTGTTGCGTGGCAATTCATCAGCAATCAGATCCTGTCATACTGTAAGGTTGTTTCACTGATGAAAAACAGGAAGGAAGGAAGGAAGGAAGGAAGATTAGGGTTTAATGTCCTAACACCGTGGTCAATAGAGAGAAAACTTACA
The DNA here is from genome assembly GCA_026315105.1 of Locusta migratoria. NCBI lineage: Eukaryota > Metazoa > Arthropoda > Insecta > Orthoptera > Acrididae > Locusta > Locusta migratoria. The sequence continues at coordinate 477,751,856 of CM048755.1, read as the reverse complement.
CCCTGTTTTTGGGATAATTCAGGAAAAGTAAATTGTCCATGCCCTTTGAAAGGAACCATCCCTGCATCTGCTTAGAGTGATTTAGGGCAATCACGGAAAACATGAATCTGGATAACTGTAGGCAGGTTTGAAACACTGTCCTCCCAAATGGGAATTTGAGTCCAGTATGTTACCACTGCACCACATCACTCGGCGATAAGCCAAATAACCTAAATGCTACAGTTTGGCAAAAACTAAGCTGTGTGATAGTGACAGTCTTATCACTGTACCTATCTGTGGCTCAGTGTATTGTCTTAATAGTGAGTTGCAACCCTTCCTTTTCATATTATTATTCATCTACATACAATGTAGAGGAGACCATAGTCCCCACAGTTTTACAATTTTGTTGATTGTATTTGCAATGAGGGTAATACTCAGTAGTGATCCCTGTGATAATCTGTTCCCCTGGACATATAGGGTGTTAAGCTTTTTGTCAATCCATAACTGAAAGAAACCCGAGTCATAAAATTTGACAGCCAATCTAAAAAAAAACCAAACCAATTCTGTAATGTAGATATTTGACAGCATCAAGTACATTTTGCGCACGATGACCTTATAATCTTCCCTGGCTCTGTCAATAATGGAAAAATCTGCACTATAGTCCAAATAAAATTATTTGCTAGTTGACAGTTCAGGCAATGGAGCTCTAATGAGAGCGCTCAATGGCATGCCTGAACCGTTCCATGTGCCACAACAACTGGTCAATTCAATTCCATTTTTTGTCAGGCTCTCTTTCTTGATTTGCTCTGATGCTGATTGATATGTCTGCCCTTTTTATTTCACATTTCATCACTTAATGATAACCAAACATAAATCAAGACATGGGCAATGGTGTTACAGAAGTTAAGTGCTGATGCACAGCACTAAGCACACGCTATTGAATCCTTTCCGTACAAGAAGTGATTTAATGTCACATATACAAGTATTATATAAAAGATGTTATATCACATTTAGAGAAGCTTCACATGATTTACGTAAAAACAAGCTCTCTGGAGGTTACAATTCAGGGTTTATAATGGGTATATACTTTGGCATAGAACAGGGTAACAATGCGGCTGCGTAGCAGATTGGTAAAGTCATAGCTTCCCGTGCTGAAAATTCATGGATTCAAACCCCATTACAAGCAATTATTTTAATATCTAAATCAAAATAACTTTGTTGTTTCCATTAACTTAATTGAATTGTTGGCAAGTTCTCATACCTTGTTACTCATGTTTCATAATAGTACTGACTTTTCTACTCACTAATTTTTCATGCTACGATTCTCCCTCCCTCGCTTTTCTTTTCTGTTTTTTGTTATCGAAATCTGCTTGTATCGTTAATAAACTGTAATTAAGTGCCAAGCAAAACTGCTGATTTGTTCGTAACATGGCAGCTATTGTAACCACTAGCCAGTGAGAGAATATCTGCAGATGGGCTAACTGTGATAGTGAAACATTACAGTTTGCTTTTAGCGCTTTATCTGAAATCATTACAATAATCATGTACACAGAATTCTCAATTTTTTCTGGACATAATGTAAATCCCCGAGCCTCCCAGGTTTTCCTGATGAATTACCACCCTGGTCAATCACAAACTAACTTTTAATTAAAAGTACACTGCTCTCAACAGTCACTGTGCTGTCAATTTATTGTGGCCAAACTGTAGCATCACCTGCCTTTTGTAAATCAGATGATGGGTTACAAAGGGGGCTTAGGCTGCTGACTTCCGTATTTAGCGGAATCTAAGTCACACTTTTCCACCATTATTGGGATTCAAAAATCTGCCTGTGGCTTAAATCAGCTGCAAAGCAAACAAAAGTTTGGTACTATGAGCCACCATAACTAACTTTTGTCATAGACTATAAACAGTGCTAAGAACACATTGCAAAACCAATTTTCATACTGGTGCCAAAAATTCTGTGCTTATAAAAGGGTGAGTCTGCTTTTTTTTTTTTTTTTTGACCACTGATTTTACAATATCATGTGATTAAGGAAACAGAAATTCAACTTCAAATGCAAGAAACCTTTCAAATATTCATAACAACAAAAATAAATTTCTTTACGTCAATAATAAGAAAGAACAAGGTTTTAGGATTTTTGCACAAGTTGGTAACTGCAATGTCACAGTCTTCAATTACGCGGTAATGCAGAAACCTAGTATGGTAAGTTTAAAAGACACACCTTTGCATCACAGAAATATTCTCAGTGTTTAGATTATTTCATGTAACCAATGAGGCGTTGAGAAAAGATGGAGTTAATTTATAGTACTGAAATTGAAACAACAGTCATAATTCCTTGTGATTATGGCGGCAATACAAACTGATCCACCAATGGTCTACCTAGCCCCACAATTTAATTACGAATCACTAACCATCTCAAACGTTAATTATTAGAAATTTAGATTACGTGGCAGAGCATTGTGCCGAATCAAAAGTTTTGATTATCTAAGAAAAAAACATGTTCAGTTGCATTTTTCTTCCGAACGTAGTATTTTTCTTATTCTGAGCATAAAACAGCTGACACTTTCACACACATGCTTGTAAGAAATATGTTGATGTGTTACTAAGAAATATTTCACAATTAACACCACAACCCCTGGAGAAGGCCAAGCCTGGCGCAGATGGCCATTTGAACACTAGCACCCAGAGGGGTCTGCCGAAACCGTTCCTGGCTTGTGGAGATCAAGTAGGGAGTGGTCATGGAGCACCCAACACCATCTGGTCATAAACACTGAACTTCGTCCACCAAAATACTATTCTCGAGAAGCACCTGAAGAATACAGTCAGTTATGCCACTGAAATATTATGATAGAAAGACATGAATATCTGGGAGAAGTCCCAATTATTCCCCCTGCTACAGATCACTGCGGAAGCCTGAATAGTTCCACTAACACAATTTACCAATTCACAAGTTTTTCAGACTGTTATTCAAATTTCTCTGCAATTATTTATGGTGTGTGTATTTTCCCAGTTTCAGGAGAGGTACAACAATGCTCCCCCTCTTTTTTGTGTGGAAAACTCTCTCACCATATTCAATTTAAAGTTTCCATGATACTCTCAATGTCCAGGTGCTGAAGCATATAACACTGAAGTGCTAATGATTTCCCATTTATTAAAAGGAGCATTGTACGTTTGTAGGTGTTGAAAGTAAAGTAAAAAAGCACTGTGTTCTGCTGGATGATGTTAATTTGTGAAAGTGTGGTGGTGGTAAACATGGAATGCAGATATTTTCTGAGAAAAATGCAGTGAAAAGTTTAGCAATACATGGGAACAAAGAATATCAAGGAAGACTGTATGAAGCCCACTAATATGTTGGGAGTTTAGCCCATACTTGAGATGACAGCATGTGAGATCTCATAGAGAACTTACTGTAACTAGAATCCATTACATGAATTTTTTAAATCAAAACTGTGCATTCACTCCGAGCACTGGAAATTTAAATAAGTTGATTGAAGAGCAACAGCATTTCTGGCTTTGTAGTGCTGAGCACCATTCTCTAATGGTATCTGCTAATTCATAGGGCCAGCATAGAACATCTGCATTTTAGAGGAATAAGCTAATCTGTAAGCTGTACCGAGAACCCCGAATTCAGTTTCACACAATTTATTTCCATTTGATATATACCAATGGTTTATTTTGATTATGATGGCAAGAGACTGGCTGCATACTGAGATGTCTACAGTGGTGTTTTTACCATAAATGGTATGAATAGTGTGACTCTTGTTTTGGCAGTTTCATGTGCTATTTTGTCTTGTCTGAAATAGATAAGGTATGTATTGTTTTCTTTGGTTTGTTTGCTAGAAATTTACAGATCTGTGCACATATTTATTGATGAAGCACTTCAAGCATTTTGGTTTCCTTATGGCCAGCGTGTGTACAGAATTTCTAAATGGTCAAATGTTTATAAATCTATGGGGCTTCTTTGATTATTAGTCCCTAGGCTTACAAACTACTTAAACTAAATTGAACTGACCTACAGACAACACACACACACACACACACACACACACACACACACACACACACACACACACACACACACGCACGCACGCACGCACGCGCGCGTGCCCACGCCCATGGGACGACTCGAACCACTGACTGCGAGCAACCATGCGCTTAGCAGTGAGGCGCTTTAGAATGCTCTGCCACTCCACCGTGGCCCAGAATTTGTATTGTGCCTTTTGTTTGTATTTGTATCAAAATGTTTGGATATACATTTTATATTTGACTCTGTTATATTATTTGACTTGTCTCAATTTGATATTAAACTGGAAAAATGTTGTATTATAGGTGAATGCTTGTTACTGTTACATACTGGAAGCCATGACACTGCATTCAGATGTTTCATTAGAAACTAACAAGGTAAATTGAATTTGACAGTTGCCAGATCACACAAAGAGAATAAATTATATGAAATTTAGCAATATCTTCTCATTTCCTGTTTCTAGAAATGCCGAGATTGAAAAAATAAAAATTTTGGACTACTTGTTTTCGCTGCCCAATGATGAAATGTCTGAAGACGAATGTGTTGAAAAGCCAGCAGAAGAATGTAGTGCCTGATGACTCAAATGTGTGACAGGGGTACTTGCAAATGACAGAACTACAAAGAGAAGGGGAAGGTATTCATCACAAAAATATATATCAGGAGTTTATGGCATTGCTGATTATGTGCGCTTATGTGCAGTTTGAAAACATTTTCCAACAAGGAACCGATGCAGACAATAAAGCACACAGATGAGCTAAAAAAAAAAAAAAAAAAAAAAAAAAAAAAAAAAAAAAAAAAAAAGGACAAATATATAGCTACTGTGAAGTACTACTATGTATTCAACCATGTGTTCAAAACTGTCACGAAAATGTTAAGTTCTACATAAATAATTATGTTTGACATAATAATGGTACTAACATTCTTATTTGTACATATCCCAAACCCTAGTAAAAAAAAAAAAAAAAAGAAAAACATTGGTTATGTAAATTTACTCCTCGAGTCCAGTGGGACACGCATCCCCACATAAAATAACTGAACAACTATAAATAACAACCGAAATTTAGAAACATGGCCCGACTTGTACCTATTCAAAAGCAAGAAACCAATGGTAACAGTATTATTCAAAAATTTAATTCATTTGGTCACAAAGGAGTTTATATATAAAATTTGGGTAATAAGGTTCCAAAGGTCTTTCCCTCAGATGGTAGGCAGATATTGCATATTGTTACCTTCGCAGAAGCGGGATTTGTATAGCTGTTGCATCTAAACTGACAGTAAGTAAGTTATTCACTATAAATGGTAAGAGTATATTAGTGTACATAAACCTTCAGAATGCTCTTTCAGTATGATTATAATCTAAAGTGAGAATGTCTAATTTTAAGCTGTCTTCTAGAAATATCTTAGTGAAACATCCACTACAGGACAATTTACCATCATCTGATGATTTCTGCCAAATGTAGTACACATTAAAATGACATTTAATAAAATTAAGAGAAAAAATCAAAGATGAAAAAGAGATGCAGATGCTACTTTAGTTGACCTTATGTCTCCAGTGTAACATGTATATATCCTTTCTTGGACCTATAAAGAAGGGACATCTGGTTCGGTCAGACCGAATTGCTCTTTGGTTCTTCCTTTGTCTCTTCAGGGTTAGAGTGGGTGCTTTGTGTGTATGAAAACTCCAGCATAGTGAGTAGAAGAAAAAGTGTACTGACTCTCCACCAGTTAACACAGACAGTATAGAACCAGTGGCGTGCTCGCAAACTACGAGCAGCACTGTTGCTTCAAACTCAAGACAGCGCGATTTTCCTTTAATGGACACCGTATGTTGTGATTGTTTGTGCTTATTTTGTGTGTGTCTATGGTGTTGTTAGTTAAATGTCGAGGAGTTTAAGAACAAATAATGCCCAAGTGTTTTGTTCCAGTATTCAGATTTAGCTACAGAGAAAGCAAAAGTAAATTTTTTTTTAGGCGTCCAAAGAATGAAGAAGGGTTTTCAAAATAGGTGAGAGCAATTCCTAACAAAGACAGATCTGACTCTCACTTGTTTTGTTTGAGATTCACATTTTGGTGCAGAACTTATTACAAAAGTAGACTTTTTATATCACTGAGGTAAGGAAGTCAAAATTCCGAGACAAACATGCTATTTAAAACCACAAGCAGTTCCTCATTTATTTCCCAGTTTACCAGAACATCTATTGAAAGTGTTACACAAAAGAAAATACCAATAAAACATTTGCAAAAGACGAACTGTGACAAGGAAGAAGTTGCAATGTTTGCCAGTGTTCCTTCTTTCACGGGAAATACTGTATACTGGATGAAGAGCTACGGGATACAGCAGTAATTTCATTAACAAGAACATTGAAATGTAAAAACAAGGAAGACATGCAATTATGGAATAAATTAAGAACAACAAATGCCAAAATTAATATACCGTGAAAGCAGCTCTTAGATGAAAAGTGTAAGATAGCTACAACATATCTCCCAGATCACTGTAAACTCAGTAAGAAACAGAAAAGCATAGTAGACATAGTTGAATGTGGCATGTGTAACGTCTCAAATGCTCATATGGAACTAACACACACTCAGTGGAAGCAATTAAGAATTATTTTCAGGATGAACAATATGAAAAATGCTTAGGTGTGCAATTTTGAAGAACTGCATTTCAACAACACTTTGCTGAAAGTTGATAGTTTTGTCAATTTAAGAGAATGAAGTCCAGATGATTGTAAGAATTAACTCACAAATCGTGCTCTGGTGATAATGTTTGTTCCTCTGTTGCTGTGTTTGCAACTCGCTACACAGCTCTTGGTGACATTGTTTCAAAGATACGAATTCAAGTAATTATCCAGCTTGAGCAAGCCAATAAGAATTATTTCATTCACTTGTGAGGCAGTCAATATAATAAAAAGGCCTGGTAATGTCGTGGAATTAGTGGCATAAAAAATAAAGTTACCTGCTCTATGTAAAATCCAGTCAAAACCAGAAAAATATGGTTATTTTAAGACTTCACTCGTGTAATAAAGTGCAGAAGAAATAATTTTTTGATAAAACTAATGCATATTTTAATGATTAAATCATTAATAATAATATTTATTGGCATATTTATCAACAAGACAATTCCATCAGAACTCACTGGATTGAAAGTTTGCCATAAGTTAATTTCCAGTCATTCGAATCTGATGTCATTTCAATGAAGGAATGAATGTAACATTATGTAGCTCTGTGGTTATTCAGTAGCTCGGTAGCCAATGGCATAATATTCTTCAGGGAAATTAAAACTAGGAGATTCGAAGGCAGATGCAACTGTCATTCACTTGAGATATGAATAACTTAGTGGACACACTTAACTCATATTTTTCTAATTGAGGCTCACAAAACAGGAAATTGAGAAGCATTCTCACTGGATGAACTCTTCAATCTCTAGAAGTAACTATCGAAAGTACCTTACTGATATCTGAATACTTGTGGAAAAGAAAATCAAATGTTTGTATAGCTTATGGGAGCTAACTACGGGGTCATTAGTCCCTAAACTTACAAACTACTTATGAACTAATTAATACTAGGACAGCACAAATATCCACGCCCAAGGGGGGATTCGAACCCCCAACCGTAGTGGCCGTGCAGACCGTGACTGGAGCACCTCAGTCCCCTCAGCCACCGCAGCCGGCTGTGGAAAAGAGGTTTCACCTATGTCCTAACAGCAAAATTTAATCAGGATCCACTAGAAAGTCATTAAAGTATAGGTAATATCTTGGGAGTTCCAATGCTCATTCATCAGTAGTTGACTTTCTCAGCTTTCACATGTTGCTTTCTATTTACTTTCCTCTAGTGTTTAACATTCATTATCTTACAGTTAAAATTGTGAGCATAAATGTGAATTTTCTTTGATGTCATATGTAAGCCAAATGCTTATGTTAGCTTATGTTAACAAATTGGCAAAAGAATAGTTTTGAAATTAGCAAATATAATTAAGAAGACTCTGGACTAGGAATCTGAAGTCATATTTAAAGTACAATCCATTATGGATGCTGGAGATCCTTGAAGAAAGTAACCCAACTAAAAAATTTAGTTTATCATCTGGCATGTTATGTTGTGCATCGAGCAACAAGATCCATAATATGCCAGAAGTGTTTATCCCCTGTAAGTGGGAATACATCTGATGTGCCACTCTCTTTGCATAAATCTTTTATAAGATTATGGCTCTTCTACAGAAAAGATAATGCTCACATATCTACTGAAAGGTGTCTTTAAATTCCTTATGCAGGTGGAAAATGTTTTTGTGGTAATACTTGCTGTCAACAGTTCATGGGAAAACTTTTATGACTGTCTAAATAGTTTGGATCGCATTAGTGTTATGAATGCTGGATGATGAGAAAAATCATATAATTGACATCATTCCTAAGCTATTTTTTAATTAAATGAAATGCCTGTTTTCACGGGCATTAAACAAATTGGAAAGAGCTGAAATCAAACATTTGACTACCTGGAAACTAGCTGACAACTGATGTCCACTGAGGTATGTTAATTCCACATACTTGTCATTTCATTACATAATTTTTAATGACTACTTGTGCTGGGTTTGACAAAGTAACATGTACTTCTGTTGGTCACAAGCGGTGCCACTGACATCTGGCAGAAGAACCAATGAAGCATATCAGTTAGAAAATTGGACAGTATGTTTGCGAAACTTGTGACCATGTTGATAGGGTAATCTTCTTCACACCTTTTTCTGCCCTCAAGAAAATAACTGTTTTAGTGTTTTATATTTCCAGTTTTTTTTTTTTTTTCCTCTGAGCACAAGGCAGGGTGATGAATGTGGAGGATTGTGTGCCGACACAGTTGACACAAATGGTTAATTGTCCATAAGATCACGTATCATGCAAAGCCCTTCCACATTTTCCACAAATAGGTTCAATACTGCAACTGGACATGTGAGCTAAGCATATACACCGTGAACATTTTATATATAGAGGAATGTAAAGTTTAAAATCACATATCCAAACTATGACTAACTTATAGGTAACACTTATGTTGTAAACCAAGAATAAAGTCAACTGTGAGTGTTTTGTTACCCTTTGGGCTTCGGGATGTACCAGATGAAATGGACTTCTTACCCTGGTAGGTTTGCTTTTAATTCATTGTCAGTCTATAGCATCAGTAAAGTCCATTCCACACAAAATACTACAAAAATTTCTTAACATTTATATTTGATGTAGTTATATTCTTATTTTGTAAAATACATTTTATTCCAGCCATCAGTTATTTTTCTGTTCAAAATAGCAAAACTCATCTACCATTTTCAGTGTCTCACTTCCTGTTCTAATTCCATCAGCAATCCAATTTTTTTTCCCTACATACAGCCAATTATTCTTCAGTTATTGCTTTTGTTCTTCCACCTCTTGAACATCTATTAGTTGTCACTATGTATACTCAATTAACTATCTTTCTTCACCAGTTTAAAAGCTTGCAATATCATTCCTATACACATTCCATGTGGTTATTTTCCTTCCACTCAGTAGTATTTTTACACTTTCATCTCTTCCTACTGTCATTTCCATTTACTGCATTTTCTTTCCATAAAGTTTGATCACCTCTGCTAGTTCTTTGAGCTCTTTCCTGTCTCTTGTTAAAAGAACCATATTGTCAAAAAATTTAAGAAAATCAAAATTTTTTAACTCTAATATTTATTCCCTGGTTATTAATACAAAATGACATTCTAAATACAGGGTGATTTTTCCACCATGTACAAACTCTAGGGATGATCAAGAAGATGATACAGAACAAACAAGGTCTAATGAGAGTATGTCCACAAATGCATGGTTTCTGTGCTAGAGACTATTTACTCAAGAATACTTTGCTAGATAGACTGCAGTCTCATACATACTGTTCCATGCAGCCACAGTATGCATAGTTTCCTTCTAGAAGGTAGTACTGTTCCACATACATTGAGATTCATAGAGTTATATGGCTGTAGCATGGAAACCATGCATTTCCAGACCTAAGTTCATTACACCTTTTTTATTTTATGTCCTCTCCTTGATGAATCCCTATAATTTGTACATGGGAAAAAGAAAAAGAAGAAAAGGAAATCACACTGGGGCAATCCACATAAAGTGGTCCAGTGGAGGTTGCTACATTACTTTTAAACACTGTGTGTGTGTGATTAACCTGTAGTTGAGACGTTCAAAACAGTTTTGTAAGCGCACAAAGGTTTCTCAGTTTGGAGAGGTTAGTGATAATTTGAATATCCCTGCACCGAGTTAAGTTACAACATTGCATCTGATATTTTTGTTTGTAGAAGAGCCTCCTCTGCAACACTGTTTATTAAACACAAAATCTCTAGCAATTATTTCATGAACCCACTAGAATAGTAAATGGTTGTGAAAATATACTTGACCTCTTAGCAACAAATAATCCACCCAGAGCTAATGAAGGCCATTAAAACAGACACAGGGATTAGTGAACACATAGTTGATGTAGCGAGAATGAGTATCAGATTTCCCAAACCTACCAGAAATAAATCAGAAGTATATCTATTCAAAAAAGCTTCTCAGGTCCCCAGACAAATTTTATTAGAAATGAAATTATTAAGATAAATACAGCATAATGTAAAGGTTCAGCCAGAAACTGTCATGAAGCGCTCTGCACTCAGCAGGCGATATTTCGAAAGGGAAAGTGAAGCAAGGTGAAAACAGCCTGGGGCAGTAACACTGATAGTGGGGGCACCGCGCCCGAGCAGGGCAGGCCTTCAAAATACATATATAAGAGCATCCATGGGCAGTCAGAGAGAGTGAAGCAGCAGCAGTGAAGCAGCGAAGGTTGGCAGCCTCATCTGAAGGATAGAAGCCACTACTGATGGGACGGTAACAACTTCATCAATGAGAAGACGGTGATGCTCGAGTGGTAGCTCTGGAGGAACTGTTGGTTACGTAACACTTGAATTTTCTTTGGAATAGTTCTGAACAGAGGCAAACCGTCTCTGTCTCAAATTAGTGTTGGAGAACTATCAGTATTCAGTAGGAACAGGGCACGGTCCAGTGCTTGTCTCCTGAGATAATATAAAGTCTTCATGATAAAGTACAAGTGTCCATTCAGTAGTTTGACACTCTGCACGGTGTGTCTGAATGTTGCAAAGTCAGTTACCTAAAGACAGGGACTTAGAATTGGGCCAAATCTAATTTATTCTTTCCATGTAAGGGGGGAAGGACTTGACACCTCACATACCTATTGTGTCATTATTTTAAATAAATTTATTCTAAAGGGAGACTCTTGACTTACTGGCAGACCAGTGCTGTCTACCTCCCCTCCTGTCCCTTTTAGCCTGAGTATATTGTACCACCTACATGCCCTTAAGAAAGCTAGGAGATTTTCTCCCTCTCATCTCTGTCATGAGGATTCATTGCAACATGAAGGCCTCACCGACATTAGACTGGCAAGCAGGAGCTGTGCCGGAATGCGAAAAGATGATAAAAATTCAATTAACACTTTCCTGAGGGAGAATCTCCATCCTTTCGAAACTAACAATGTGGCTTCCTTTCGAAGAAATAATATTGACAAAATTTGACAGATTTATACCTGCTGTGGAATGCAAAACAGGGTTGGATCACTCTTGCAAACGCAAAGAAAAAAATAGCATGCCAAATGTAAACGGACACAAAATCCCCACGACTGGCAGTCTTTCAGAAACACGAAATTTAGCTCAAGCTTCAACGCAAGAAGCTTATAATAATTTCCACAAGGAAACCCTGTCTCACAATTTGGCATAGAATCCTAAGAAATTCTGGTCATATGTAAAGTAAGCTAGCAATGGTGATGCTACTGATGACAGTTCTGCTAAAGCAGAATTGCTTAACACAGCTTTCCAAAATTCCTTCACCATAAAAAATGAAGCAAATAATCCTGAATTCATTTCAAGAGCAGCTGCCAGCATGAATAATTTAAAAGTAGATACCCATGGAGTATTAAAGCAACTTAAATCACTTTATATTATATATATATATATATATATATATATATATATATATATATATATATATATATATATATATAAAAAACACCCAAAGTCTCCCAGTCCTGACTGTATACTAATTAGGTTTCTTTTAGAGTATGTTGATCCCATTGCCCCATACCTAGTTACCATATCTAACCCTGCTTGCTCAGTTTTTAAGCAGAAGTTAAGCAGGAGTTTAGACCATATACTATCCTCAAATATTATGAACTACTTCAAAGAGAATGACCTATTAATCCATAGTCAACACAGATTCAGAAAGTATAGTTCTTGTGAAACACAGTTAGCTCTTTACTCACATGGTGTGATGAGAGCTATCGACAAAGGATGTCAAACAGATTCCGAGTTTCTAGATTTCTGGAAAGCTTTTGACACTGTACCTCACGAGCACCTTCTAATCAAATTACGTGCTTATGGAATATCGCCACAGTTGTGTGATTGGATTCGTGATTTCATATCAGAAAGGACACAGTATGTTGTAATTGATGGAAAGTCATCGAGTAAAACAGAAGTGATATACGGTGTTCCCCAGGTAAGTGTTATAGGGCCGTTGTTGTTGTTGTCTTCTGTCCGGAGACTCCCACTTACAAATTAAATTATTAATGAACTGTTAGAGGAATTTACAAAAAATGTTCCTCATTTTTATAAACGATTTAGGAGACAATCTGAGTATCTCTCAGACTGTTCGCGGATGCTGCTGCTATTAATCAGTCAGTAAAGTCACCAGAAGATCAAAAGCAACTGCAAAATGATTGATATACATATCTGCATGGTGCAAAAATTGGCAATTAACCCTTTAATATTGATAAGTGTGAGGTCATCCATATGACCAATATAAGAAAACTGTTAAACTTAATTTACATGCTAAATCAGTCAAAACTACAGGCCATCAATTCTACTAAATACCTAGGAGTAACAGTTACAACTTAAATTGGAAAGAACACAGAAAATATTGTAGGGAAGGTGAACCAAAGACTATGTTTCATTGGCAGAACACTTAGAAGATGCAACAGATCTATTAAAGAAACTGCGTACACTAGACTTGTTTTGTATTATTGCGATATGGGGGGGGGGGGGGGGGGGCGGCGAGAAGTGTCATGGAAATGATGCACGAGTTGAGGTGGAACTCATTAAAAGAAAGGTGTTATTCGCTGTGGCGAGATCTATTTGCGAGATTTCTTTCACCAACTTTCTCTTCTGAATGCAAATATATTTTGTTACCATCCACCTACATAGGGAGACATCATGATGAGAATAAAATAAGAGAAATAAGATCAAAAACTGAAAGATTTAGGTGTTCCTTTTTCCCATGAACCATTAGAAAATGGAACTGTAGAAAAATATCACAAAAGCAGTTAGTTGAATCCTCTGCCATGCACTTCAATGTGACTTTCAGAGTATTTATGTAGATGTAGATTGAAAAAAATAACCAGTCAAAATGACCAAGTTTTGTATACAAAACAAAAAATCCACTTTTTAGGCCAAAAAAGAACACAGGAGTGATTTATCAAAGTACATTTTATTTTTCTAATCAGATATTGTAAACTAATACAATCACATAGAGAAAGAACACTTAGAAATATATCACTATCTTTTATGAACTTTTGGAATTAGAAAAATTTTCATTTTTCATACAGTTTCAGGGCTAGTTATCTCTGGTGGGACTGAATAAAAAAATCTGATTTTAGCACAGTGTGTACACCTACCTTATAGCAAAGTATTGTAAAAATTTTAACATTGATTTTTTGCTGTGAACAAAGATACAATTTTTTGAAAATGAGGAAATAGTTCACATTACACTACAACTTATATATGGCTGTTGCCTAATTCGAGTGACACTGGCTGGATGTAATCAATTATTAATTATATACAAAAACTGAAAACATTACTGAAAGAAACATTATATTATTTTGAGGGATTTAAATTAAATATTTTCAATTAACATATTTTGAGATGTGACACTTCCTAATCCTAGTCGCAAATGTTAAGAGCACTTACTTCTTCAGACAGTTTTTGTGATATAGAATACAACCTTGCAGATGCATTTTTGATTGGTATCCTAACTTTGTCACTAGTACATTTCTTGAATGATGTTTGTGGGCCAGCAGGGTTGTAAAAATACACTAAACATCATTGTTTTGCAAACTTATTCTTTCAACGTCTGCAAGCCATCAATGACCATCATACACACGTGCCACTATGTCATTAAATGTTAAATATAGAGGTGTAATTATACTGACAATTATCCTCATAAATTTCAGTTTCTGGTGTTATATAGCATCGAACAAGGTTTTCTACCATGCCAAGGAATTTGTGGAATTGCCTAGTTCCTTCTATTGCTATATTGCTGGGTATACATATTCAGTCGATCATAAAATGACAACATAAAACAGAGGACACTGTATGTGTTGACAAAATAGACAATGAAACTAAAATATTACAGCAGAAGAGTGTGGCTGGCTGATCACGAGGATAATGCAGGATGAGCCAGCCACTCTGCATACACTAAAATCCTCCATTTAAAGCCAAGTCATATACCTTAAAAGAGACAACAGCTTTAAGTTCTGGTGGGGTGGGGGTCTGAGAAATCAGGCAAATGAGCCCAACAATAGAACAATAAAAGACAGCTGCGCAAATAAAACCTAAAACATAGTCAAACATAGACGTATTGTCAGCTAAAAATCATAGGAAGTGCAGAAGACGGGGTAAAAGACTGCCTCAAGGCGGCTAAAAGCGGGCATTCCACCAGTCCGTGGACCACTGTCAATAATGCAACACCAGGAAAATTTAGTGGATCCTCTTGATGTAGAAGGTGGTAGTGAGTTAACCACATATGGCCTATACGTAATCTGCAGAGAACAACAGATTCCTTACCAGAGGCCCACAGGGAGAATCTCCACACAGCCATATGGTACTTGACTACATGGAGCTTATTCAGCTCATTCAAGCCAGCCCATTCTGAGATCCAAAGCCCAAGGACCTTGCGGGTAATTCCCACTCAGAGATCACTGTCCTGCAGACCAATCTTCAAGGGCTGTGACATGGTCGCCTGCTTGGCTAGGTGATTAGCTCATTTGTTTCCCGGGACGCCAAGGTTGCCTGGGGTCCAAACA
The DNA here is from genome assembly GCA_026315105.1 of Locusta migratoria. NCBI lineage: Eukaryota > Metazoa > Arthropoda > Insecta > Orthoptera > Acrididae > Locusta > Locusta migratoria. The sequence continues at coordinate 477,736,728 of CM048755.1, read as the reverse complement.
AAAACCACTGAATGGTCTGATTTGCCAAGGGTGAAAACGGCATCTTGAATGGACCAAATCAAATGGTGCTTTGTCAGAAACTGGTCATCTATAGACTCCCCAGCGCAGTCTGGAAATGTTTAAAAGAGTGAGATAACTATCAGCTCAGCTGTAAACACACTACTCCCATAGGGCAAAGAGTGCTACTCAACGTGGTCACCACGGGCACACACATACCCAGCATAGCCATCTATAATGGAACTGACTGTGTATACTACTTCTGCACTGTGGAATGATTCAATGAGTGCCTGGAACTGGCAACAGAGGGTCAATGGTGGAACTGTGGCCTTGAGTCACTGGACAAGTCTAATCGAAGCTGTAGGCAAGGATAGACCATGAAGGCATATGGGAAGGTTAGTGAAAAGTTGGAGGTATAGGAAGCGACTCAAGGGACGAAAGAAGGGAACGAACATGAACCGCAATCAGAAAACCCGACCTTGGCCGGTGTCGTGGGGAAGGGAGGATGGCAGCTGTGAAGAAAAGCCTGTGATTCGGGTGGTGAGGTGAGGCATAAATACGGGCAACATAAGAAGCCAGTAGCTGCGGTCAGAGGATTCGCAGGGAAGGAACACCAGCTTCAGATAGAAGACTTTGTCAATGGACTTGTGCAGAAGGCACGTTGCTAAACAGACACCACTCTGATGGTTGGTTTGTTGGATTGGGGTTCGAAAGGGACCAAACTACTATGGTCATCAGTACCTTTTTCTAATCACAGAGACAACATAATAGACCGCTAAAATGGGACATAATGTGGAAAATGTCAGAAATCAAAGAATCAACTAAAGGGACAAAAGAAGAGATTTAAAAGAGAAGATACAGGCTGGGTGTTAACAGAAATAAAACTAGAACGTCCAGCCACTTTCCAATACATTAAAATCACCTGCCTAAAAATAGAGTAAAACCTCGTTTTTACATTCTCGGTTTTTACATTTTCCCCGCCATTTACAACATTTTTTGTCGGTCCCGTGAAATTTCCTATGTTTACAATATTAATTCACCCTTGTTTTTGCATTAACATATTTACACCTTTCCCACGTTTTACGCTTTTCAAAAGCATTTTCGTGAAGAAAAATGACGTAATGTACATAAATTGACGCTAGCATGGCTTTCCCCATAAAGTATAGTGATTAAAAATTATTCACAGTTGAATTTCTTGACACTTTGTATTTATTCAAACGTATATTTCGCGTTTCGTTGTTGACTTACAAAGCGCCGATTTGTGGCGATGTAGTTCCTCTTTCCACCAGCTTCTTTGCCAGAGTGCCTGGCGTGTACTCAGAGAAACAGAACAGTTTGTTGACGAGAGAATAATGCTGATTTGTCGCGGTGTAGTTCCTCTTTCTGCTAGCTTCTTTGCCAGAGTGGCTGGCGTGTACTCAAACAATCAGAACCAGTTGCTTTGTTGAAGTGAGAATAAAGAGTTGCATTGTTTTTGTGATACATATTTCTTATTAATAAAGAACTTTATCTGTCAACGTTTGGTATCATAATACCCACAACCTCAAAAAAGCGATAATAGTGAGAGATGCCGCTCCTATGCAAACATCACAAAAATACTTATGCATATGTTTGTACTCGAGAATGCGAATTAATTCTCTAACATCGTCGTGTGAAACATCTAAAAATACAAAAAGAACGGAACTTTATGAGTTTTACTACGTAAATAATGCCGGTAAAAGGCAGTAATTTTGAAGATGTGTTAAATAGCCCAGCAGTGGCGTCCTTGATTATAATGAAGAAATTACATAAAAAATTTCTACTTCCCATAAAATTACCAGTTCTGCCTGACACTTAAAATAGCGGCGTCCTGGATTATAATGAATGAAATTACATCAAAAATTTCTACTTCCCATTATTATGTACATATATCACAAATAAACTAAGAAAATGCAAGGCTGATCAAGTAAGCATATTTTACCATTTAAAACATTATTTCCTGCATTTTACACCATTTCACTGAAGTCCCTTGAAAACCGTAAAAACGAGGTTCTACTGTATTAAGCATGTGCAGAATAAATAGATCAAGCATACTCAATAATGTCAGATGGAATTTTAGAATCCACTGTTACGAATAAAAGTTAAAACAGAATCAGCCACAGAGGCATTGTCACCTAAAACAAGTTGTAAGGAGTCAGGAAGATTAAAAAGTCCACCTTTGACGGGCGAAAGTTTGGCATTTGAGTAAGATGTGGGCGACTGTCAACGGCACACCACATCGACAGTGAGGAGGATCCTCTTGACGGAGAATGTGACCGTGAGTAAGCCGAGTATCGCCGATGAGGAGTTGGCAGAGGGTGACAGAATCCCTGCGAGGATTCCGCATAGGGGACCTCCACACGTTGGTTGTCTCCTTTATTAGTCGCAATTTGTTGGGCATCCGTAGGGTACACCATTCTGTATTCCACAGACCAAGAACGCGACTATGTAACGTTTAACAGATGTCAGGAGCTGGATACCTATATCCAGGACTGGTTTATGGGTAGCCTCTTTCGCTATCCTGTCAGCCATCTCGTTTCCAGCTATCCCAAAGTGCCCTGGTGTCCAGACAAATGCTGCCAACCGCCCACTAGGGTCGATGTTGTATAGGGATTCTTGGATGGCCTTAAGGGATGGTGAGGGAAGCACTGATCGAGGGCCTGTAGACTGCTTAAGGAGTCGCCACATATGAGGAAAGACTCCCCAGAGCAGGAATGAATGTGATCGACAGCACAAAGGATGGCTACCAGCTCAGCAGTGAATACACTGCAGCCATCCGGCAGGGAACGCAGTTCCTTATGTCCGGCACACGTATATGCAAAGCCAACACAACAATCTGCCCTCGAGCCATCAGTTAAGATTACTGGCGAGTCCTGGTACCCATCTAGAATTGACAGCAATTGCCGTTTAAGTGCCTCTGGGTGAACGGAGTGTTTGGAGTGGTGTCTCAAGTCCATTCAAAGTAGAGGTCGAGGTAGATACCATGGTGGCGTACGCGACTGGAATTTGAACAAAGATGGTAGAGGAACAAACTCCAATTCACTCAGAAGAGACCAAACACGGACAGTCAAGACCAATCTCGGCCGCTCTGTTTGGAAAAAGGAGATGGTAGTTGGGATGAGTAATTTGCCAGCAGTTGTTGCCGCCTGATTCACAGAGGAGGCACCCCAGCCTCAACAAGGAGACTGTCAACAGGGCTTGTTCTGAAAGCCCCTGTCGCGAGTTGAACGCCACAATGGTGGTTAGGATCCTGAAGCTGTAATGCCGAGGGCAATGTGGAACCATATACTACACTCCTGTAGTCTAAATGTGACAGAACAAGGGCTTTGTAACAGTGCAGCAGGGTACTGCGATCTGCACCCCAAGTGGTACTGCTAAGGCACCGGAGGACGTTGAGGTGCCACCAGACCTTCTGTTTAAGATGGCGAATTTGTGGTATCCACATTAGCCGATCATCAAATTCCAATCCTAAGAAATGGTGAGTTTATACTACAGTGAGTAGTTGGTCATTAATATAAAGCTCTGGATGTGGGTGGACAGTGCGAGAACTGAAACCCATGGGAGAGAACCCATGTCTGCACCTTGCGTATAGTGCCCTGCAGCTGGTGTTCATCAACACACATGCTAGAAGATCTCAAATATAAGCAAAAGTTGTCAGCTATGGAATGCTCCAACCTGTACACGGAAGACAGGTAGAGTTAAAAAGTTTTGGATAAAAAGTGGGAGTGAACCCCAAAGTCCCCAGCCATGTAAGGTGTAAGGATGTGTCGTCGCCAGGTCGTGTTGTATGCCTTTGACAAATCAAAATAGACGGCAACCAGGTGCTGATGTCGAGAAAAGGCTGTCCGGATGGCGGACTAAAGATGGACCAGGTTATCCAAGACCAAGCACCCCTGACGGAAAACACCTTGGCATAGAGCCATGCGTTCTAGCAGTTTACAGAGGACATTTGTAAGGCTGATTGGCCGATAACTGTCCACTTCTAGCAGGTTTTTACCTGGCTTAAGCACAGGAACTATAGTACTTTCTTGCCACTGTGACGGTGAAACACCTCCGCTCCAGATGTGATTAAACAAGGCTAAAACATGTCTCTTAGAAGTGTCAGATAGATGCTTCAACATCTGAGTGTGGATTCTGTGGGAGATATAAGCTGCAGATAATTACATCATGTGGTATCCTTACTATGACAGCCACAGCTTCTAAAGGTGTTTGAAGGGGCACGGTTTCACTATAAACAGAGTTAAGGATGTGGACACAGACTCCACCTGACACCCTACAATAAATGCTGCGACTTTTGTAGTATCCCCTGTACCCACGAAGGGCAGGGGCCCACATTGCCGGGAACCAGGTCTTCTGGACGACAATGCAGAAAGCAGGTGTGGTGCTTAAAAGTTGTCATAATTCAGCCAGGTGTCAGAAAAATCCACCGCAATTCCACTGAAGGATGATCTGGGAAGACATGGGGTACTAAGGCCCATTGAGATTCAGGTCCTCAGGGCACGCTAGAATCTCCACTTCATCTTTAGAGGCAGAGGTATGGGACAGTAGTGCAGGAACTACCATGGTCTCCTTTTTTTCACTAGTTTTCTTTTCCTTCTTTTGTGTCTCACGCTGATCCTTCTGCTTGTCATGTCTGGTGGGCTTCGCTGACTCCGTCTCCGGGACTGAGGATGACCTCTAAGCCCTATGACCGGACTTCATTGGCACTGTCTGCTGGGGTCCGCTTCTTCAGTGGAGGACACCGAGGAAGGATGGGATGCGAGCGATCCCTTCCTTGCAAGAGGAGCCAGAGGAGGCTGCTCCTTCTCTGGCTCAGGGGTGGGGACCAATGTCCCCTGTGTTTGGAAGGGGGAGGGGGCGAATTGCTCCCAAAGCTGGAGTTTTGGGAGCAACACAGGAAGAGGTGCCCCCACCCATCTGGGGGGGGGGGGGGGCGAAGACGGTAGGACTTGCTGGCCCAGTACTGCTGGCTGAACAGTTAGTAATCTTGGTGCCGCAGATAGTGACGATGAAGGAGCTGTAGCAGGGGATGTTATCATGTTTACAGGATGGTGTTTCAAGTACTTACGTTTAGCCTCTGACAAGGAAAGTACTTGGGCTCAAACAAACACTTATCCACCAAAATCGTATGAGACTGAATGTAAAGATCCTTTATTGCACTAGTGATACTCCCACATCTGCGAAACTCTGCAGTCGTCCGTTAGAGGCCTCTGCGTGTGCCATGCCGCATTGCACTTTGACCTGTCTGTTCACCAGTAGGGACGGTGCAGTGTGCCTCCGAAGTTGCGTTTTGTGATGTTATTTGTATGGTGAAGCGTCAGATGGGGTGGCGATTGCTAATCAATCCTGCTATTGTATTGCGATTAGTTGAGATGAAGTTACGAAGAACCCTTCATTGTGAAGATGGTATTAGTGTAGAAGATGGATTATTTGCATGGTTTCTCGTATCTGTCATGGTAAAAAAATATGAGCGTAAGTTAGATACTGTTATTACAAACTCATAATAATGATAATAGGTATGATAATGATGAACAACTCATTGCAAGCAGTAGTGCTACGGTAAGTGCGGGAAGAGGCGATGGAAGCAGTGGCAGTGAATACCAACAGTCTCTCGGGAAGAAGGTTAAAGTTGCAACTATCAGCACAGCTTTTGATGACAATTGGCTAGAGTACATGTACGATGATTATTACACAAGTTATAGTTAAGATATCTGCATTACGTATGGCATCTACAATTACATCTACAGTGCTATCGAGAGCACGGTTGCAGCGCTTTGCAGAAAAACGACACTCACAGGCACATAGAGGTGTACGTAGAGATCCTGTAACCAAATGTTAATACAAATATGTTTGTTCGAGCCCATGTACTTTCCTTGTGAGTATGACAGCCTTTCCAATGTCTTATATTCCATGATTTTCCTCTCTTTGTGCAAAACTGTGCAATGTGGTGAGCAGGACGCGTAATGTTGGCTGCAGTTGACGCAAACTGGAGGAGGGATACATGGGACATTGGTATGAGATGCACGTCCGCATTCCCGGAAGGTTGTATTAGCATCACACCGAGATGACATGTGCCCAAACCTCCAGCACTTGAAACAATGCAAAGGGGGAGAAATGTAGGGCTTAACGTCACACTGGTAGATCACCACCTTCACCTTCTCGAGCAATGAATCACCCTCGAAAGCCAAGATGAAGGCACCTGTGGCAACCCTGTTCGCCTTCAGACCCCTAAAAACACGCTGGATAAATTGAATGTCTTGCCGCGCTAGGTTCGCTCTTACTTTGTCATCAGATTGCAACAGGAGGTCATTGTGTAATATAATGCCTTGGTCTATATTTAAACTCTTGTGAAGTGTTATTGTAATGGGAACATCACCCAGCTTGTCACAGGCAAGCATGCCCGTGACTGCGCTGTGGATAACATTATGAGGACTGTCACTGATCTCATTTTATACATGCCCTAGACCTCTCCATACTTATCGTCCAGGAGCTCCACACAAAATAATGGCTTCGTCTATTCTCCACCTGTCCTGCTACAGAAAAGGTATTTAGCGGTGCAAGTCTCACCTTGTTGACAGGCCCTACGTACCTCTCCATGGGGTGGCCAGGGACGGGAACGAGTGGGGGGTCATACGTTGCTGCTTTTAAATCATGCCTTCCTCTCTTGGAGACACTGGTTGTATGTCTAGCAACGTTTCGGGATTGTTTCATGGTGTTCCCATGAGCAGCTAGGGATCTAAAGGTCCCACCAGGCAGAGCCCCGCTTGCCTGGGAAAGCCTTATACAACATAGAGGCGTCAGGTTCCGCAGAGGTTGCTCGCTAGCGACTGTTCAACCTGAAAAGCCATGCATCTCCTGCACGTAGCACACCTTGAGATTCAGTGCCCCCCCCCCCCCCTTTTTTGAGGTTTGTACCGTCCTCGCGACCCAGGCGATTAAGCAAAGAAACCGAGGCTCTGAAACTTACAACGTTCCACCATTGTGCCAAATGAAGGTAGGGACCCTGGATTCACCAAGACTTTACTCAGCAAATTAATACTGAGCCCCTGAGATGGCCGTTTTTTTGCAGGCTGGCTTTACTCACTTCACATTTTATTGTACCTCCATTGCATGCACTTTTACCATGGCAAGACGCAAAAATGTGCCGTTCAGCATCCAACCCAAAATAATCTTTGTCGTTGTACATATTTGAAAAATAATTATTGTTCTTTTATTGACTACCATTTCCATCTGAAAAGTACAGTATAACCCCACTTTTATGTTCCCAGATTTTACATTTTCCCACCATTTTTGTTGTTTTTGTCAAATTTTCCATGTTCCCAATGTTAACTCACATCTGTTTTCGCTTTCGCCTTAGAGTACAGTGTTTATAATCGTTACAAAGTCAAGTTCCTTGACAATTTGCTTTTATTCAAAATGGTATTTCATATTTCAATGTTTGCAGTATGCGGCAAGTTGACTCACTATGTGGTGGCTGATGGGAGCATCCCATAAGTCACTGCGCCGAGTATCAGCTTAGCTTTGTTTATGTGATTGGTAGTTTTTCTATGCTTTCCATGACACTATCCAAGAATTTATTCTTTTTGTCAAATGTAAATATTTATGCAAACATTTTTGTGACGTTTTATAAATGGTGAGAATGATGGTTACTTCTCTTTGGTTTTTTGCATATTGAAGTGGGCACAGTATGTTATAACCTCAAAAAGACAGACTGAGATGCCAAACCTGTGCAAATGTCACAAAATATACTTGTGTATTATTTGTGCTTGAGAATGCATATAAATTCTTGAATATTGTAGTGTGAAACATCAGAAAAATATGGAACCTGTGAAATGTTTCAATGAATAATGAATGCCAGTTGGAGACTTGCTGACAATATCAATTATGATGAATGAAATTACGTCAAAAATTTCTACTTCCTATAAAGTTACTAGTTACTGTTCTTCTTGGCGCTTAAAATAGTACACAATTTAGATAACCTTTATTACATAATAAATAAACTACCTGGCAAGTATTTTAATGCCTATTATGTACATATGCCATACAAAAACTATGAAAATGAAATGGTGATGTAGAAAGCAAATTTCAGCACTTGAAACATTATTTCCTGCATTTTAATTTTTTCCCAATTTTACACAAGTTTCTTTGGAGTCCCTTGAAAAGTGTAAAAAAGGGTTCTACTGTATATCAGTTTTTCCAACCCAGGGCAATTTTTCTTTTATGTATAACACATTAACATCCAAAGTGTTGTGCTCCAAACAAAGAGGTACAAATTCCATCTTTCTCATGTTTTTAAATACAAAACAAATGGGTGTATTGTTGCCTGTTCTTTGACCCAGTGGTACCCTTTTATTTCATTCTGAACAACGAATTTAATGTTTTCTGCAATATCAACTATGTTATGCATTCAGTTTCAAGAATATTTGTAAATTTATGAATATTTATATTAGAAAAGCTGTCTGCAATAATGTATTCTTTGCATTCACAACCAGGGTTAGGAAGAGTCATATCTCAGAAATATATAACTGAAAACATTTATTTTAAATCTCTCAAAATAATATAAAATTGTGTTTCAGTAATGTTTCCAGGGAGGGAGGGAGGACTATAACTTCCAACAGAAGTGACGGCCCAGTCCACAGCATGATACCTTAGACCACGCGGCCACTCTCATGTGGCGTCAGTATTTTCTCTGGGATAGTATCTGTACCAAAGGTTTTTCCAGTCTTTATTAATATCTACCTAAATCTTGTACCAGTACTTTGTGGTAGCATAAATAACTACTTTTCCTTCACAACTGGGTTTGCTTTACAATAAAAGAACTGTGTCCTTCATAATCAAAACAATTTTAGGAAAACATTTACAGCCACTACATGTACATAGTTTTGTAAAACAATCTTACCGCCACCATTTGAAAGAACTCCTCATCCTTCAGCACGTTCACATACTTTCCAACAGCAACCATATCACGCTGGAGTAGACTGAAGAGTTTAATGAGCAGTATGAAACCGATCCATATCACATTGGTCTGACGCACCAGAATGGAAATGACACCTAGGACAAGAAAAAACAATCACAAACGAAGAAATCATACATTAAATTGTCTTTTACATTATCATAAAAAAATTGTATACAAAATAAAAATCATGTACAATGTGATGCAAAAATTGCCTGGCTGAATAATTCAGATTACAGAAGCAGAGCATTGTGCAAGCCCAATTTTGGAAGTACCAGTAATCAACACTAGTGGTCTGTCAACCTTCAGCTTAGTGTTTAGGTCCTCAAATAGCAGAAATGTAATAGGATCAACGGGAGCTCTAGAATGTTTCACATAGGTGGGCTGAGTGTGAGCCAGACTATAAAATGGCCCGGCCCAAACTCTGGTTCACATGGATAAACATGAAGGACATAGTGTAGTTTAAACTACTAAGTTATTGAACTTAGATAATTTCGCTAATACATTCATCATAACACGTAAGTGCCATATTTGTTTTGTAATTTAAATTTATTTCTCTGTACTGAGTATTTATAGTTACTGTGTATGAATTCTGTTAATTTACTTATCTGCATCAACGATATATTTCATAGAGTGATATCTTCAATGAATTGAACTTATATCTCCCTTCATTTTATTTTGGTTCATCATGCCCCCTTAAAAATACTATCTCATTGCCTTTGTCTTACTTGAAATACCTCATACTAGCATTATTTTTTCTCTAGAAGTAGTTCATTGCACAGTCGCTGCAACAAGTTAAGTATTCATATAATTATGGATAGGGTTTTTTGACCTGGCCGTAACCTTGAGGGTTTCTAATGCTACCTCACTATCATTACTTCCTGTACCACGCTCCCTTACATCTACAGGGTGTGCCTATATGATGAGTGTACGGTTGGCTTTTTTTTTATGAAATAGTGAACAGTGAAACACATGTGCAGAACATTTTGCAAACTTTTTAAAGAAGTTAGTGAAAGAGATTGAAGCTTTGTATTTTTTTATTAGGATTCGGCAACGGCTCACACGGCCACGAAATTCGCAAAGTATTCCATGACAGTAATTAGCAACAGTATCTATTTCCACCATTTTTGAACCCACCGAATTTTACGTGTCGTGTTTCTGAACCGTAGATTCGGGTGCTATGCGGCCCATCTTACTACGGAAAAACTTCTTGCGTAGCCTAGGCAACACTGTCTTGTTGTTGGTTTTGAAGTTATTGATAGTGTGTTAACTAATAGTCTGAAAGTGTGGTGGAGAAATCCTAATTTTCACTTTAAAAAGTTATCTGTACCATAGCCTTAAGGAGGCAATAAGAGTATACCCTGCCAACAGCAAAATCTTGAAAGGTAACATACTAAAATGAATGATACCCTTTCCGCGAAATCATCTACTCTTTGCTAGTCAATCGACTTTGTTACATTCCTTTGTATTGCAAGATTAGACAAATAACATAGATGTTCATCAGACATTGAATTCCATAAATAACTTTGAAATCAGGTGCTTGTACAGGTTCAAGACTGTCTTTATTTGGCTAATCACAAACATATTCACCAAGATGTTCACCAAGATGTTTTGGCAACTTCTTTAATTCCACTTTCATATTTTCATTTTTGTGTTAAATATTTATGCACTATTGACCCACTCATAAAAACATATTCCCTGCATTGTCATAAAAAAAATCTGTAGCTGACTAATTGATGCCTCTACATGTTGCTACTATGACAAAGCTTTAACTTATGATTCATACAGTGTGTGTAGATGGATTGTGGGACTTCCCTGCTTAAAAGGGGTTGTACACCTGCACAAGAAACACTCTTAACTCCATCATATGTCTGTGCAACACAGTGATTTAGATTAACGCCACAGTTTGCTGGTTTCTTTTTAATGCAGATTAACAAAGAAGAACCATCCAAGTTTTTTTTTTTTTTTTTTTTTTTTACAGGATCAAAAGGTCAGAAAGCTTTCACACATGTCACCATATACATAGTACCAAATAACAATTGACAGCTGCTCAGTTTTTGAACAATCTTTAGACTCGTGAACCATTACAGAAAATAATGGGCTTCTTTCACTTCATCTGAGATTTTTCTAGAACGAATTGCTGATGATACTATGAATTTCATTTTGTATATCATGATGTGTGCATTTTCCCTTTTGGATTAAAGTTTTTTCTTAACACTTGCATCTTTTTTCCCCTATAAGCTCCATTACCTCTAAAAAAAAAAAAAATTCCATTATTTGCAGCCTGTTTCGATTCTTTATGACCTCTTTGAGCTATTCTTTGAAGAGCTGCGTATCTAAGTACATCAAATCAGTTCTATGTATCAAAGATAAATGTGAAGCAATGAATTAAAATTTGTGGTGCAGCCGAGATTCGAACCCTGACCTCCATGCTTACTAGGCAGACGTCTTACCATTAGACCACCCTACCACAAACGACTAAGGTGCCTCGGAATAGTCTAAGTACGACTTCTCTCCACGTCACAAACTGTAATTCTGCTTCTGTGTTCCAAAGATAATAAAAATTTGAATCATAATGGATCCCAACATATTAAATTTTAATTCATTGCTTCATGTTTATCTTTAACATCTTTGACATATTCGAGACGAAAAACCGTCTCAGGGTTTCTCAATCTATATTTAAATTGATAGTTCTGTGTGTCCTCTGTTTTATTGAACTTCCAGCTCATATGTTTTGTCTAACAGAACAGAAATTGATACATTCTCTCCAAACCTTTCAAATTTTTGAAAGACTCCCAAGCCATTACAGTGCCTCTGTGTGTGAGACTGCTCTCACACTGCTTAAAGCCAGAATTAGACACTGTTGCTCTCTTCCAATTAGTGATACCCTCACTTACAAAAATAAGAAAGTCTCTTTTTGTGCCTAGTATTTGTGGATGGAAAAATTGACAAACAAAACAAAATGCAGCATAATTTAAGATACTACAGTCCAGCCATAAATGAATTTTGTACCACCATGGCTGGAAATTTCTTTTTCTGTCTCAATTTTCACTGAGGTTTTCATTATCCAACTATCCTTTTTCTACTTATATTTCATCATTGGCAAACACAATTTCTTCTACCTCGCTTTCTGGATCATGAAAACTAACACCACTGCAATTTGTTCCCTTAAACACAGATACGTTGAAATTTCCTTATTTGATTTAATATTTTTGTTGTTGTTGTTGTTGTTGTTGTTGCGGACTGAAGTAGTCTGACGTGCTAAGCCATTTTGCTACATTAATACGTTCACTTTTGATAAAAAAAAAGAAACATGCACAATTAACACAAAAAATCCACTGAACACTGATATCGGGTATGCTTTTATTGTTTATCATTACAAACACGCAAATGCTAAACAGAAACAGGAAAGAACCTTTATTCAATATATCAATCGACTAGTTCGTTTGCTTGTACGGATCAATCGATAATTTCGCATTAACTTAGTTGTCATACGATCCGTTTTGAATGTATTTGTGTTATTTAATGGCTTCATTATAGAACAAATTACTTGTAGGTTATCATATCTATCTATAACTGGTTACTTAATTTTATACTATAAAGCTTCACTTTGTGTGACTTATTTGGGTAGGCCTGAAGGTGGGCCAACAAATCTGTGTGTGGGTCCGGGCCCATCCTGGCCCACCCCTGGTTAAGATACAATATGTTGGGATCCATTATGATGGAACTCATTGTAACACTACTTCTGAAAATCATTAATTGAGCAGATGGAAACAGTTGAATTATTAAAACTCCACACCGGTGAAATTACTACAATGATGAATGTTTTATATATGCTTTGATGCATATGCACAGGCTGCCATCTATGAATGTAAAGAATGCTCGTTACAATCTGACTATAGTAGTTTATCGATTTTTATTTTATTTAGACTTGTGCTGGTAGTATATTAAACCCTAATTCTGCAGTTGCAGCCTTTCCTAGGTTCCCAATTCTTTCAAAAGATTCCATTCTAGGCTGACCTGATAAATTCTTCGTCTCGTATACATGTAGTGACTCTTCCTGGTATTGGATGTATCTACACCTCGCTCTTCTAATCTATCTCTTTACTGTGAAAGTATTAACATTAAAATGACACCTTGCCTTAAATGCACTAATGCCATTTTCAAAGAGGGATTATTTGTTCTCAAATGTTCACATATCCTTTTTAAAGCAGTCCTATTGCTCTATGCCAATCAACTGATATGTTTCTCTGAACTTAAAAATAGACACACTGTGTAAGGATTGAAGTAATTCCAACTAAATACATAAATGTTCAATATTTTTAATATAACCATTTGTATGTTTAACGATTATACTATTATAAAATAGAATCTTTTTAAAGCACCAAGAATCTAAAAAAAACCTACAATTGAACAATTTGTAGAAAATTAAGGCTTAAAATATTATCTGCACAGAACTAAATAAATACAAAATAACACACAACTCCAGTGAGATTAGAACAGGTGTCCTTATGTGCCTAATCAGTCAACCTATCCATTCCGCCACTGAAGCAGATACAAAATGCTAACTGCTGTAGAAATTATAATGACATGGAGTTCTTGCAACTCAATAGTTTCTAAATGGTCGAATAATGATTTTCAAAAGAAGTGATAAGATGAGTTAAACTGCTATGAATCTAGAAATATACTGTATCCTAAAAACGTTAACACTAAGCAGAAACTTGATGCATTGCTAGAACTGGGAACAGTGGCACTTCTGAACTTGGGCATGTGTAGTGCTCTGCCCCTGGACCCTTATGTTATTTAGGCCAGACAATATTTTTGCCTCTCATTGTACAGTGTAAATGAAGCTGCTAAAGTCTTAAAAGATGTTAATAAGAAATACACTCCTGGCCATTAAAATTGCTACACCACGAAGATGAATGCTACAGACGCAAAATTTAACCGACAGGAAGAAGATGCTGTGATATGCAAATGATTAGCTTTTCAGTGCATTCACACAAGGTAGGCGCCGGTGGCGACACCTACAATGTGCCGACATGAGGAAAGTTTCCAACTGATTTCTCATACACAAACAGCAGTTGACTGGCATTGCCTGGTGAAACATTGTTGTGATGCCTCGTGTAAGGCGGAGAAATGCATACCATCACGTTTCTGACTTTGATAAAGGTCAGATTGTAGCCTACTGTGATTGCAGTTTATTGTATCCCGACCCCAATGGCCTCGTATGACTAGCAGTCGAGATGACAGGCATCGTATCCGCATGGCTGTAACGGATCGTGCAGCCACCTCTCGATCCGAGTCAATAGATGAGAACGTTTGCAAGACGACAACCAACTGCAGCAGCATGGACTATCAGCTCGGAGACCATGGCTGTGATTACCCTTGACGCTGCATCACAGACAGGAGTGCCTGCAATGTTGTACGCAATGACGAACCTGGGTGTAGAAATGGCAAAACGACATTTTTTCAGATGAATCCCAGTTCTGTTTACAGCATCATGATGTCGCATCCGTGTTTGGCGACATCGCGGATTGGTAGCATGTGTTCGCCAGGGTATTACCAGGCATGATAGTATTGGGTGCCATTGGTTACACGTCTTGGTTGCCTCTTGTTCCAATCGACAGCCCTTTGAACAGTGGCCGTTACATTTCAGACGTGTTATGACCCATGGCTCTACCCTTCATTTGATCTCTGCGAAACCCTACATTTCAGCAGGATAATGCACGACCACATGTTGCAGGTCCTGTACGGGCCTTTCTGGATTCGGAAAATGTTCGACTGCTGCCCTGGCCAGCACATTCTCCAGATCTCTCACCAATTGAAAAGTCTGGTCAATGGTGGCCTAGCAATTGGCTCGTCACAATACGCCAGTCAATACTCTTGATGAACTGTGGCATCGTGTTGAAGCTGCATGGGCATCTGTACCTGTACACGCCATCCAAGCTCTGTTTGACTCAAAGCCCAGGTGTATCAAGGCTGTTATTATGGCCAGAGGTGGTTGTTCTGGGTACTGATTTCTCAGGATCTATGCACCCAAATTGAGTGAAAATGAAATCACATGTCATTTCTAGTATAATATACTTGTCCAATGAATACCCATTTCATCATCTGCATTTCTTCTTGGTGTAGCAATTTTAATGGGCAGTAGTGTAATATTTGTTATACTTATGACTGGATCTAGGGAGACGAACTGTTGAATGAAGTAATTTTAACACTGCAAAAATTTCAACAATTTCAATAGCATTGCCAGTTTCCTTATTTTTGACAAAGAATACTGTTACTGAAGTAATAACATTGATAAATATATTTCCCTAATTTTCATTGTGGAATTTCTTTTCTACCACAAAATCTGAAGACCCTTCATCTAAATTAAAACATACAGAACAAAAATCTGAAAATATAAAAAATGCCTATTGAACATTTTATAGCCTCAATGCTTTTAACTTTGTTTAAAATAATTGGAAATAGAAGAAAATATACATTTGTGGCACTTCCTATTCATACCAGTTATACGAACAGCACTACTATAAGTTCAACCTCTAGTTGGGGAAAACTGAAAACCTCAATGTAAGTGGAACTATGGCATCATTTATCTTGGCTGAAACTTTATTGGCAGTTCTTGGTATATTTATTGGCACTTCTCACACAAGCTAAAATTTTTCTATCCTTCAGTACTGCACAACAAAAATCTGTGAAAATCATTCCAAAATTTATTTTGATTTGTAGTGCTAATTTATTATGTATCTGTTCTTAAAGTCTGACCATGCAATTTTCCCCTGGTGAAGGTCCTTTGTGCAAAAGCACTATCTTTAGTTGAAGCTAGATGGCAGGACTGTTTTGTATTATTAAAATTTATACAGATGACAGTAACATGGAAATACTTATATGTATAAAATGGAACAATTGTGGGAAAAATGATGTCCCCTGTGGAACATTAACATAATACCTTAAAATGCGAGGCGGTTGGTCACCTAACCACGTCTCGTACAAGTAAATACTATGCAACTCCATTTATATAAAATAAACCAAGTATTATTTTCAGACTAACTACATGTATTCTACTGGGGTCTAACTTCTATATGATTAACTATTAAATGCTTTACTAGTAACTGAGCTACCATGTGTTCTATAACATATTTCTGCAAACTCAGGCAAACATGGTTTAACCTGAATACTCATTACTGAGCAATTTAAGAGATACTGGAGAAACCTGTTCAGGAAACTTTCAGAAACCTAGCAAATTAAATCATCCAAACATATAGATAAGAAAAATACAGATAGCAAGTTCCATGCTATGATGAAAACGGAACCTTAACAGCTTTATAGAGCAGAGAACACACTTTTCATATAAAACGGCACTATTTAAAATTATATTTATTTGGGAAAAATTATGCAACATCAATGAAATTTCAATGTTCAAAGACAGGTCATCTACACTAGATATTGGAGGCAAATTACTGAAAATATAATTTGCGAGCAGTTGGTTGTGCTGGATCCGCAATGGAAGTACCCCAGCCTCGACAAGCTATTCATCGGACTTCTGTGAAAAGCTCCTAATGCTTGTTTTAGCTCCTCAGTGGAGTACTGGGTCTAGAATCCACAATGCGGGGGAGGGTTGGAGAGGATTTGGGGGGCAGGGGGGGGGCTGTGGAATCATTTGCTAGACTCCCATAGATAATATGGGACATTATTAGCACTTTATTTATAGAGCTGCAGAAGGGTGGAGTGATCTGTACCCCCAGCTGGTGCTACTCGGGCAACGGGGAATTTTTAGGTGCTGCCAGCACTTTTTCTTTAAGCTGTCAAAGACGATGAAGCAGGCAGTCAGGTGTCAAAAACCAGACCTAAAATATGGTAAGTTTACACTACGTTCCAGTTTGTCATTAACTTAAAAGTTATGGACGGGGATAGACAGTACGATGCCGACAGAAGTACGTGACAAGACTTGCCAGCTGAAAACCGGGAGCTGTAGGTTAGGTCCCATGACTGCACTTTTTATATGGCTCCCTGCGGCCATCGTTCAGCAACACTAAAAGCAGTGGAGAAAAATTAAATTCAAAAGTCTTCAGCATATAACCAGGGCGTTATGAAGGATTCCACAGCTACTGCTAGGCCACTAAAAATAGAGGGATGCTCAATAGAGAACCCTGTGGGATCCTGTTTTTCTTGGGTATGGGGAGAACTGTGGGATGCATTGACTGACTCTCGAAAGAGTGGAGTGACAAAGATCTGGAAGAAGAAGGGCCATGTGCCCCAGAAATCACACTCATGCAATATTTTGACGATGTTATGTCACCATGCTGTTTCATAAGCTTTCCTATATCAAAAAGGAATGCAATTAGGTACTGACAACGGGCAAAGACTGTATGGTTGAAGGACTCCAGGTGAACAGGATTGTATGTAGTGGAGTGGCCATGACAAACCACCCTGGTATGGAGCCAGTAGGCCCCGAGACTCAAGGAGCCAGCACAATCGTGGACCCACCATATGTTCTAGCAGATCACAAAGAATGTTGGTTAGGCTGGTGAATTGATAGCTATCCACATCAAGTGGGCTTTTTCCAGGTTTGAGCACTGGAATGATGATACTCACTCTCGCCAATGTGACGGGAATACACCATTACTCCACATGCGATTGAACATGGCTAGAACGTGTCGCTTGGATTCCACTGACAGGTGTTTTTACATCTGATTGTAGATGCAGTCTGGACACACACACACACACACACACACACACACACACACACACACACACACACACACACACAAAGGGCTCTCATATCTGTAGGGACGTCTGATCTTCGTCCACACATGGAATGGAGAGGTACATGATACAATAGTAGACACATACCTCTTCCAGCAGTCCTACTTGCATCATTTGCTTAGCAGTTGCACTCGGGCACGGAACCACTTAAAAACTATGAGGTTCTCCAGAGATGGATAGTGCTTATAACACTGGAGAGCCTGCCTGAGACCACCAGTTGCATCAGCGATCTCCGGCAATCACCAAGGGACTGTTCTCCACAGGGAGATCCTGAAGAACTGGGGATTGCATACACAGAAGCAGAAACGATGGCTGTGGTTAGAATTCTGACCACCACAACTATATTAGTATGTGGCCAAGAACCAGCAGTGGCAGTGGTAGTGAAAGTGTACCAATTAGCCTTATTAAGAACCAATCTGGGAAGTGTAGAGGAGACTGACACTGGGCTAATGACAAGAAGATTGGGAAATCATCATGCACTCTCCAGTGGGTAGGTGGTAGAAGGCCAGAACTTCAGACCAATAGGTCGATGGCGAAGCAGGTGTCTTGTGCCACACTGAAATGTGTGGGGACAACAGTATTTAACAATAGAGGTTGAATTGAGGCAGTAACATCGACACATCTATCATGGCCAGTAACCAAAGTGTCATCCCACAAGGGATTACAGGCACAGATTTTTTTTTTTTTTTTTGTGGTTTTAGGGCGCACAACTTCTATGGTCATTAGCGCCCAGCCAAGAACATAGATTCACTATGATCTCAAAGAAAAAAGGTGACTGTCAGAACATCAACAAGAGGCTAAAAACGAAAAATAAAAGACAATTAAAAGGGTTAAATATCCTTGGATTAGTTGGCCAAGTTGATAAAAAGCAAGACTCGAGCAGCTGCTCGTGTGTCATCAGCTAAAATTTCCTCCAGAGTAGACGGAAAGTGAAGGGCTACACGGAGATGATTAAAATTAACACAAATCAGTAAAACATGTCGCACTGTCAGCAGTTCACCGCAGGAGCACAGCGGTGCAGGGTCGGCAGAGAGCAAGTGACGGTGGCTGAAACGGCAGTGACCGATCCGCAACCGGGCCAGGATGACCTCCTCTCGCCGAGAGGGGCGTGAGGAGGTCCTCCAAGCGGTCGGGATCGGTTTTACAGTTCTCAATTTATTGTTGTACATTGAAAACCACGCACTGTGCCATTGCGACACGATACTCCGGCGAAGAGCCCGTTGAACATCGTCCGATGGGACGCAAAAGGTAGCCATGCGAGGCAAAATAGCTGCGGCCTTGGCTGCTATGTCGGCGGTCTCATTCCCGGGCACTCCCACTTGGCCAGGGACCCACAGGAAAGAAACGTGACAGCTGTCATCTGCTAGCAACTGGAGGGAGCGTTGGATCCGATACACGAGAGGATGGTTCGAGAAAGGGTCTTTAAGACTCTGCAGGGCACTAAGGGAGTCCGAACATATGGCATAGAAAGGTTCGCGGTGGCGGCAGGTGTACAAAATGGCCTGGTGGAGGGCAAAAAGCTCAGCCGTGAAACTCGAACACCGGTCAGGAAGCTTGTATTGGAACCGGTTGTCCCCGACGACGAAGGCAGATCCGACACCGGCAGTGCTCTTGGAACCATCAGTGTAAATAAATATGGCATTATCGAACCGCGAACGGATGTCGACAAGCCTCGAGCGGTATACCAAATCCGGAGTGCTCTCCTTGGGGAGCGAACTAAGTTCGAGGTGAGTGAGAACCTGGGCCTGATGCCACGGTGGCAATGGGCTTTCGCTCAACCGAAAGGTGGAAAGAAGGTTAAAATCGAGCCGCTGTAGTAGGCGGCGAAACCGAACTCCAGGTGGAAGCAAGGCAATCGCAGACAACTGATATTGGCGATTGAGTGAGTCGTCAAAAAATAATCGGTAAGATGGATGGTTGGGCATCGACCGCAGGCGGCATGCGTACCGACACAAGAGTATGTCACGCCGGGTGGTCAAGGGTAATACAGCAGCCTCGGCATACAGACTCTCAACAGGGCTAGTATAAAATGCACCGGTCGCAAGACGTAAACCCCGATGGTGGATAGAGTTGAGACGGCGGAGAATCGACGGCCGTGCAGAAGAGTATACAAGGCTTCCGTAGTCGAGCTTCGACTGAACAATGGCCTGGTAAAGGTGAAGCAGGACGGTACAATCCGCTCCCCATGACGTGCCACTGAGGACACGAAGAACGTTAAGGGATCGGGCACAACGGGCAGCCAGGTGGGACACGTGTGTGGACCAGCAAAGTTTACGATCCAACATGAGTCCCAAGAATTTCGTAGTCTCCACGAAAGGGAGAGCAACTGGGCCGAGATGTAGAGAAGGTGGAAGAAATTCCTTGTATCTCCAGAAGTTTATACACACAGTTTACTCAGTGGAGAATCGGAAGCCGTTTGCGATGCTCCAGGAATATAGATGGTCAGACAGCGTTGAAGAGAACGCTCCAAGAGACACGTCCGCTGGGCGCTGCAATAAATTGCGAAATCGTGAACAAAAAGAGATCCGGAGACGTCGGCTGAAAGGCAATCTACGATCGGATTGATTGCAATGGCAAAGAGCGCCACACTCAAGACGGAGCCCTGTGGTACCCCATTCTCCTGGCAAAAGGTATGTGACAAAACAGAGCCCACCCGTACCCGGAACTTGCGATCCGCCAAAAAAGCTTGAATGAAAAAAGGAAGGCAGCCCCGAAGGCCCCATGTGTGCAATGTGCATAGAATGCCCGCTCTCCAACAGGTATCGTATGCCTTCTCCAAGTCGAAGAACACTGCTACTGTTTGACGCTTCTTTAGAAAGTTGTTCATAAAGAAGGTCGACAACGTAACGAGGTAATCAGCAGCAGAGCGGTGTCGACAAAAACCGCATTGGATATTAGTCAGGAGGCGGCGAGATTCGAGGAGCCAGACCAACCGAGCGTTAACCATGCATTCCATCACCTTACAGACACAGCTCGTCAGAGAGATGGGGCGATAACTGGAAGGAAGGTGTTTGTCCTTCCCTGGTTTGGGGATGGGGACAACAATGGCTTCACGCCAACTTGTGGGAATGTGACCTTCAGTCCATATGCGATTGTAGGTACTAAGAAGAAAGCACTTGCCCGCAGGAGAGAGGATCTTCAGCATCTCAATATGAATGGAATCGGTACAGGGCGAGAGCACGGTCTATACCCGGGCCGCTGAAACATTGCACTTGACGTTTCGCGTTACGGCGAGTTAAGTTGGCTACACTGCTTTAGCGATGTTGCAACACCAGCCTCTATACGCACAGCTGACGAAACGGTTTTCAGTTGCATCTCGTAAATTGAGGAATAAAAGTACATATAATAATTCGTTCTTGAGCAGCAGTTAATTAACGGCATATTAATGAAGACCGGAGCACAACAATGCAAACGCTTTCAATAAAGGAGAAAAGCAATATAGAAAATAAGAATTGAATCACGACAGATACGAAATAAACAATAATGAAGGTAGTAACTTCGCTCTCTATGTTTCATAATCAGAATGCTTTTCACTCACCAATTTACGGTCACAATGGTACAATTACATCCAGCTCCCCATCTTCACTGTTGTCGTCACTGCCAAAATCGTCGTCATCGCCAAGACAAATCATTAACCGTTCACGATTATTGATGAACCCTTCCATTGTTTGCGTTGCTCGAATCAGTTTTTCAACGTGCTCGACCCTTTTTTCCCCCAAGATGCAGCATCCACATTGGCAACAGCGTCATGCAACAGATTTTCCACCTCTGCTATTGTGAAAGACTTATTGTTCCTTAAGTAATTCTTCACGTCAGTCCATACCAGTTTTATAGGGTTAAAACGGCAGTGAAATAGGGGTAGATTTATTACATTGTGACGCTGCTCCTTTGCGATTTCGTCTACTGCATATGTGGGTGTAATAGGCTTATTTTGTTTCAGAAGCGATTATGAAAGAAGTTTTGACATTGACATATCTGCAGCAATATTTCATTTTTGTAACCACTGCACCGTAACTGCTTTCCGATCGTTTGAAGCGGGAATGAACTTCCTGCTCAGAGCATAAGCTTCGAAGTTTTTATTCATACGAAATTGTGAACTTACTTGGGAAATATCACTAGACAAACGTCTTTTCGGTGACATTATCCGATTACTTGAACTGGGAAAGTCAAGTTGAACCACACACAGTAAAACAAATCGCAGCGAAAAAAGCACACACAACATAAACACGCGATAAACACGATACACAACTTTGTTTACGGTAGCACTGAACAAAGCCGGCAACGCGGGAACGTTGACGTCACGGCACGTGATCACTGGAAGTGTTTACCGCGCTGTGATTGGACCGTTCCTAGCGACTAGCGCCTCGCGCTTCTTGCTCTTCACTTGTTATTTGTAAACGTCAAGTGCAAAGTTTCAGCGGCCCGGGTATAGCTCCTGCACGGTGAAGGCGACGTTATAATTTTCACGATTAAAAGAGTGGAAGGAAGGCGGCCGTGCCTCCTCTACCTGTTTGCGAGGGAGAAAGGCAGGGTGGTAATGGGCAGAGCTCGAAACCTCCGCAAAGAAACGGCCCAATGCGTTGGAAACAGCAGCGGGGTCCTCGAGGACTGCGTTTTCCACGGTCAGGCCAGGAATCGGGGAGTGGACCTTGATGCCGGATAAACGGCGTAGGCCACCCCAAACAACCGTGGAGGGAGTAAAACGGTTAAAACAACTAGTAAAAGCAGTCCAGCAAGCTTTCTTGCTGTCATTTATGATACGACGACATTGCGCTCTCATACGTTTATAATTGATGCAATTCTCCAAAGTTGGGTGGCGGCGGAAGGTGCGTGAAGCACGGCGCCGGGCTCTAAGCGCGTCGCAGCAGGCTGCAGTCCACCAAGGGACCTGGACACGACGTGGAGAAGAGGATGTACGAGGTATGGAACGTTCAGCAGCGGTGAGAATAACCTCTGTGAGGTAGTCGACCTGACTGTCACAGTTGGGAAAATTCTGATCGTGAAAAACAGCCACGGAAGAATAAAGCCCCCAGTCGGCTTTGGAAATGTTCCAACTGGTGGGACGAGGAGATGGGGAATGATGCAGGAAGTGGATGATACAAGGGAAATGGTCACTTGAGTACGTGTCAGAAAGTGCATACCACTCAAACCGACCGGCAAGCTGAGGAGTGCATATCGTGAGGTCTATATGGGAGTAAGTATGTGTTGTGTCTGAAAGGAAGGTCGGTGCACCGGTGTTGAGGCAGACAAGATCGAGGTGGTGGAGAAGGTCCACCAAAAGGGAGCCTCTCGGACAAGGTGCCGGAGAGCCCCATAGGGGGTGGTGGGCATTAAAGTCGCCTACCAACACGAAAGGTGAAGGGAGCTGGTCAACAAGGTGTAGCACATCTGCCCTAGTAAGGGCAGATGACGATGGCGAATAGATATTACAGAGGGAGAAGGTAAATGTGGATAAAGTGATGCGGACGGCAACTGCCTGTAGGTGAGTGTGCAAGGAAATGGGATGGAAATAGACATCGTCTCGAAGGAGCATCAGAACCCCTCCATGGGCTGGGACACCTTCCATGGGTGGCAGGTCGAACCGCACAGAGGTGTAGTGTGGAAAGTCTGCACGATCACGTGGACGCAACTTAGTTTCCTGGAGGCAGACTAGAAGCGGGCAGTGCAATCGAAGGAGTAGTTTTAACTCCTCCCGATTAGAACGAATGCCGCGAATATTCCATTGAAGGAGTGCCATGATAAAAATGAGAGAAGAAATAAGGATAAAAACCAACTAGCAAGCGGGGTCACCTCGACGGCCGCTGAGGACCGGATTTCGAGGGAGCACTGCTATCGCTGTCCAGGGGCAAAGGGTCGTGGTCCATAGGTTCGACCGACGCACCTGCCACCTCCCTGAGTTGATCAGGAGGGGAAGTTTCCACCGCCGGTAGAGGGCCGGGTGCCTGGCAGACGGAGCGACCCGGTGAAACAGAAGACGGCCGAGGCCGGCAACTGTTGGACGGCGTGACGGACGGGTCACGCCTCAGTGGGGAAGGAGAGGAACTCTTTTTCTTGTCAGCTCTTCTAGAAGAGTGACGGCGGGAAGAGGCAGTTGACGGTTGGGAAGCCTGAGAACGCAGAATATCCTCACGGACGGGTTCCTTTTTCAAGGTCCAGGCATCTTGTTTAGGTGCCCGCGGTTTACTAGAGGTTGACGAAGACTGTACCTTAGATGCAGCAGGAGAAAGTGGGGACGTGGAACGGGCAATCTTCGGGCTGGCAGATCGCACAACTGTGTCAGCGAAAGTGAAGTCACAAGTCTGGGTACTGGAATCCTTGGTAGGTCGAGTTGAGGTCACGACCTTACTGTATGTACCCGCTGGGAGGACAGTGGGCTTTCGACTCGCCAACAACTTTCGAGCGGCAGATGTCGATACCTTCTCCGTAACCCGAATTTGCTGGATTACCTTCTCATCCTTGTATACAGGGCAGTCGCAAGAGGAAGCCGCATGGTCACCGTTGCAGTTTAGGCAGTGAGGGGACGGAGGTGGGCAATCCCCCTCATGGGCGTCCCTACCACAAGTGACACACTTTGCTGCATTTGGGCAATGTTCACGGGTATGGTTGCACCTGTGGCACTGAAAACAGCGCGTTGGGTTAGGTACATAAGGGCGGACGGAGATGACTTCATACCCTGCTTTGACCTTCAACGGGAGGTCAACTCTGTCGAACGTCAAAAACACAGTACGAGTCGGTGTCAGCTGGTTATCTACATTTTTCATTACCCTATGGACGGCTGTCACACCCTGGTCGGACATATAGGATTGGATTTCTTCATCAGACAACCCGTCAAGGGATCTCGTGAAGACTACCCCCCGTGACGAGTTGAGTGTGCGATGTGCTTCAACCTTGACAGGAAACGTGTGTAACAGTGTAGTCCGGAGTAGTTTCTGAGCTTGGAAGGCACTTTCCACTTCCAGCAACAATGTGCCATTGCGCTGACGTGAACAGGTTTTAACAGGGCCAGCAATTGCATCTATACCTTTCTGTATAACGAAAGGATTGACAGAATTGAAATCCTTTCCGTCGGTGCGAGAGAGAACAAGAAATTTAGGTACATTAGGCAGAGTCTTTTTTTGCTGAGGCGAATCTAACTTACGTTTCTGGGTCAACGTCACTAAAGAAGAGAAGGAAGTCATTGCGGAAGTGTCCCCCGTGATTACCGGCGTCTCCGATGGCGCGCTCCTTCCTAGTGGGGGCCCTCTCCGAGGGCTTACCCGCCTTAGGTGATTGTTCACACCTCAGGTCACACCTCCCGAGAACTGACGGAGGGACCAATCGGCACGTTCGGAAGGTACCAGCTCGGGTAATCACCCCTCCCTGGGCCTGGCCTTTACCAGGGGGTACGTATGTGCCCTACTTGTCTACCCGGGGCGGGGAATTACGCGTTACCCCGTCACCTGCTACGCATGATAATGCGTGGGTCGGCCTTCAGACACGCACAGGGAGGAAAGAAGAAGAATAGAGGAAGTGAAGAGAAAGAAGTGTCTCATACGCCGAGGCGGAGACTAATGAGGAGGAGAAGAAGGCTAGGAGAGTACAAGGAGAGAAAGACAGAAACAAAGGGTAAGAAAGGAAGGAACGAAGGAAGAAAAACGACAACAAGAACCACCGTAGCTCACGAAATATGCCCGTCTCCGGGTGAAGGCATAAACCGGGAGGGAAAGTGAAGCAGCCTGGTGCAGAAGAAAGGCTGCTCCGGCTCGGGGCCCCGTGCACGCCACACACGTACCCACAAAAGTACTGTGGGCCCCCTGGGGGGACAGGCACTGAAATTACCCAATAGTAGAAAAGGTGAGGGGAGTTGAGGAATCAGTGCAGCTAGTACGTGTTGGGGTACTAACCCATCTGTGTGGAGATAAGATTGTGTAGATAGTAATGCACATTGTAGTCCTTACCCTAACAGCCACATATTCTAAAGGCTTTTGAAGGGGGGGGGGGGGGGGGGGCACAGGATCACTGTAGACCGAAGGAAGGACATACATACATACTTCAACTGACACCTTGCCGTAGTCTGGCCAATCCTTATAATAATCCCAATAGCCATGGAAGGCGAGGGTCCGCATTGTGGGAAACCAAGTTTCCAGTAGAACAATGTAAAATTCAGGTCACATTTTCACTGGACTATTGGATTTTCACCGAACCAAAAGGCCATGAGACAGATAAAGCTGGTTATTCCATAGGATCACGTGCTGCCACCAGTTGAGAACCAACGGGATCCAGGACCACTGGTTCTGGGGGTCTAATGAGGGCAAGATTGTCAGGGGTTGCATGGATCTCCATCTCATCTTCAGAAGCGGAAGTAGGAAGCTTTGGCATAGGAGGCACTAAAGATTATTTTTTCTTCTCTTTCTTCATATTCTTTGCCTCTCACTGACCCTTTGGTTTCAAGGGCTTCTCTGAAGTGGCTTCAGGGATCAATGACGATCAGGAAGCCCTGCAACTAGCAGCTTGTGGAGCCTTAAGCCACCAGCTGAGATCCTCCTTTCCACTGGGGAAACCTTAGAAGGTAGTGTCCTGAGTAACCTCTTATTAGCGAGAGAGGTATGGGAAGGCTGTTGCTTCTCCAACTGAGGGATGGGGACTGATGTTCCCGATGATTAGGTGGAGGTGTCTCCCACAGGAAGTACTGAATCTTTGTTACTGTTGTCCCCAGAGAGAGAGAGAGAGAGAGAGAGAGAGAGAGAGAGAGAGGAGGTGATGATGTGACATCAAATTAAGTTACCATGGACACAAGATGAAGCCACTCTTATTTCTTCTTTGCATCTTTGTACATCAATCTATCCAGGGTAACAACCTCCATAACTTCCCTCTCTTTGCAAAGAATGGTACAGTCTGGTGAGCAGCATGGATGGTGCTGTTCACAGTTGACACAGACAGGAGGGAGGGTACACACTGCATCCGGATGTAATGGCCACCTGAAATCGCTACATGTGGGTCTGGAACTGCATCGGGAAGACATGTGCCCAAATTTCCAGCACTTATAGCACCAGATGGGAGGAATCTATGGCTTTACATCACACCAGTAAATAACAACTTTGACCTTTTTGGGAAATGTATCCACCCTCAAAGGTGAAAAATGAAAGCACTGGTCGCAACCCTATGACCTTTTCGTCTACTATTGATGCTGGGCACAGTGGATACCTCATCAGGTTTGTGCATAACTCCTCACTGGACTGCAGCAGAAGACTGCAGTGGAAAATAATCCCCTCAGCCATGCTGAGAGACTTGAAGTGTAATAGAAACAGGACCACCACCTAGCTTGTTGCAAGTGAGTAGTGCCTGAGATTGGGCTGCAGATGCTGCTTCTATCAGAACTGACCCACTTCGGATTTTCAACATCCCTGTAACTTCCCCAAACTTACCCTCTACATGTTCTACAAAAAATTGTAGCTGATTTCCCCATCAGATCTCGTGCACACAAGGAATTTGGGTTAGTACAGCTCATCCCTATCTTTAGCCCAACGTTTCTCCTATGGTGTAGCCAGGTAAGGGAATGATTTGGGATCATATATCTCAGTATTAAACACTGTCCTGCCAAGCTTAGAGACATTGGTGGCCATTCTGTCACCAGCAACTGAGTTGACACCCTTCATGGTGGTCCCATGAGCAGCTAAGGAATATGGTCCATCCAGAAAGAGGCCCGTTGCCTGGATAAGTCTTATAAAACTGAGGTGCAGCTGCTCACCGGAAGTTGGTTGCTGGCGACTGTTTCACCTCAACAGCAATTCATCTCCTCGGCATGCAGCAAACCTTGAAATTATTTATTTATTTATTTTAAATAGAGGTTTTCACCATCCTTACGACCCAAGTCATTACACCAAGATCCCCAGGATCTGAAACATACAATGTTTCCCCAGAGCTCAGGGACTCTGGGTTCGTCGAGCTAGTAACCAGTAAAGAAACGGATGAGCCCACTGAAGGGTTAATCATCACAACTGTGTCAAGCAGTACATCAATAACATGGCATAAAAATGCACAGGATTGTTTTTCCTACTCGTCTCCACTCAGAGGTTTCTACATTTAGGACAAGCTGTCAATGACACACAAAAAAAAAAAAAAGCTCAAGTTATCCCACATCTTCCTGCAGTCACTCAACAATGACACTTTGCCATACACTAAACTAGCCTGTTGCTGTTCATCCTATCTATCAGATCATTTATGTACACTGCTGGCCACCCTGAAAGAATGAAGCATCCAAATACATCAAATTTGCAGAACTCGTTTGTGGCAATGACAGTTGAAGACTATTTAGCATTTCAACACAGGTGAGCCACCTACAAACACTACAAAAATGGAGAAGACACAACTGTGTGGACATACTATATGTGTTCTTTTGTGAAGTTGTTTTTCATAAACAGCTTCAGTATGCTTTCTGGAAGACAGAGAGCAATTTTCAAACACATTTTACAATTTGACAATAAATAGTTTTATATTTGGATTGCATATTATCCTTGTGTTATGTCAGATATAACCAACTAGCTGTTATGTTGGAGGATGCAGGAAGGATTGATGGATCACAAGTCCAATTATACCCATCTCATTGCACTGCTACAAATCTTTACAAGATAATTAAAATGTAACTAAAATTGAAAAGTCTAGGTTGGAATATAAATAATATAAGGATAGGTGGCAACTCACAATAAATATGATTAATAAGCTGCAGAGAGACATGTAGAATAGACCAACACATTCACACAACAACTTTTGGCCACAGCCTTTATCACACAAGGATACACACAGACACACTATCATTCAGACAACTCGAGCACACGTTCCCACCATCAAATGATAATCATGTGTGCATGAGTTCTGTCTGAACGATTGTGTGCCTGCATCTGTATATCTGATAATACTGCAACTGAAAATTTAAAGTTGAGTGACTTTTTTTTGTCTACTTAACTGCCTGTCTGCAGTTCGGTGATTGTCCTTATGGTGAGTTACCACCTATCTTCATATTATTTATATAATTAATTTTGAAACATTCTAGTGGGCATAAACATTTATTGGTAAGTGAAAGGTGTCAACCTTGTACAGAATTACTTTCAGAACTATGGGCTGAGCAGAAAATGCTGAATGGCACTGGTCAAATTCAGACCATTCAGCTTTGCAAACTCCAACCTTTGGTCTTAAGATTTTGTAAAGGTGGAAACTGGTCACCAATCACTAAATGTTTATGTGATATAGACTATTTTAAGATATTTTTAATTTTAAGAAAAAACTGTTGACAAAGTGATTTCAAATTATGAGGGAAGAACATGTGGAATAACTGAAGACTTAGATACAGTGAAGGACTGGTTACCCTGTATTCCATTAAGTCCATAAGGACCCACTAGAAGAAGAAGATATACTTGTTCAAGAAATTGGAATAAAGTTTAATTTGTTGCTGGAAGTATTTGCAAACCAAAAATGTTTTTCTTTATGCAAAATAAACTTTGGGACGGAAAGGGTTAACTATGAGAAGGCTTTGTGAACAGTTCTATGATCATACTGTGTGTCATTTTATTACAGGTACTTCAGATGAGGCATCGCACCACACTATCATTTCAGAAAGGAACCAAGACTTTAACCAAAGCAGTTGAAAGAACTCAATTTTTATTTATCACGGAGATTAGGTTAATGTTTCTTGGGATCTAAAAGAGCTGCTTCTAATTATTTACTGTATTTTGCAACATGCAAAAGTAACTGCTGTCCAATTCCGGACCAACTATGAAACACACCTGAAAACTAGTTTGCAAAATATAATAAAAATGAAAAGAAAACCATTTTATCAAAACAATGAACTTACAATGGGAACACAGCAACACTAATTATGAACTGTTGAAATATGCACTATATTTTTTTCATCCTCTCCAAGTTTCACATAATTCAAAATTTAAATATATTTATCCAAAGCTGCCCATATGACAATTTGTAGGAGGAGGATGGGGAAAAGACCCAGGGGCAGGGAGTATTTTCAATATTTTGGAAGACAAAATGGTGACTTTGAACTACTACTAAGAATTTTAGTTCAACCATGTTAAAACTTTAGAGAATCCACGACATTTATATCATGGATTTATTTCAAACTTCATACACTTTTATTAATTCATTGTAACAACATGATGTGCAAATACTAGGGCATACTTCTCAGGCATAAAAAAGCAAGACAAGGTTTATTCACTGATAATGTTTTGAGAAGTTGTGAGCATCACTGCCAACCTTGAGAAGAAGCTATATGTAATCACAAAGGAAAAACAGATGACTGGGGAATCCCAGACTCAGGATTATTGAACCAACTGACGATAAAAGGGTTCCAAATTGCATTATTACTGAAATTATACTGGTTCATTACTGATCCTACAAAAAACAGTGTTGCCAAACTACTAAATAAATCAAA
Source organism: Locusta migratoria (assembly GCA_026315105.1). NCBI lineage: Eukaryota > Metazoa > Arthropoda > Insecta > Orthoptera > Acrididae > Locusta > Locusta migratoria. Next base: position 477,706,576 of record CM048755.1, on the reverse strand, counting down.
TATTGAATTCCGTAATTTTAGCACAGGCTCTAGTAACACCTTAATTTTTGGTTACAAATCATGATAATTACAGACAAATCTCAATACTTGGCATGTCAGCCAATATCAGAAGTATGTGGTAGTTTAAACATCCACATTTCTGATGACAATATATTTGGGGGGGGGGGGGGGGGCAATTTATTTGCAGTAATAAGGAGGCTACCGAGAGGAATGGTTTAATACTTGCACCTGACATCAATGTTTTACCACATATTTCCTTTGTACTTTCCTAAAATTTTCTCTTCCAAAATTCTGTGTACACTGTAGTAAGTTTTAATTGGCTTGTAGTAACCAACATGGGATCTAGCTCACAGAATGAAATTTAATACCTTCAGAATTATCTAATGCAGAGTAGCTGATATAAAATGACATACTACAGGTAGATGACTAAATCCATTAGACTGCAGCTAACATATACAAGACGAAGCATTTGACATATATCTAGAACAAACAGTTAATCAAAAGTGAACTTACCCATTATTGCAGATTCTTTACTCAATTGACTGAGAGACAATGAGTATGTCAGTAATACTGTCAAAACTGATAACTGTTCAGTGTAATAAAAAAATGAAAAGTAGTACAGAATGGGAAACAGTGACATATTCAAAGCTGTGGCAAGATCCCTCCATTTGCATTCATCTGCCAAACATTTTCTGCCATCACACCATCTTCCCTGAAAAGCAATTAACAAATAAACCAACACATATTCATCTTAATATTGTTCATATTATATTACATCAAGAAAAGCATCTGGGTTGTGGAAATAAGCCATAGTTGTGCATTTGATTCAAATTCAATGAAATGACTACTGAATGAAAGATTACATATACAACCAAAAATATTTCTCATTAGTCTTTGTTGGGGTACTGAATCTGTATCAATGTAAACAGAGGTTTTAATGAAGGCTAAAAATGAAATCACCTAGTCATTATATGATCATTACATGCCCATCAGCTTGTATTTTCTACCTCTATCTTAAAGCAATTAAGCCTTTGATCATATTGAAATTCCAGCAGCCCTGATATGGTCTTTAGGTCACTTTAATAACTTGATTAAGGTGCCCATCATGTCTCTCTTAGGTTGTTATTACACAATCAAATTTATATTTGATCAAATATAGTACCTCACCTTAGATTTAATCAAGGTAATTGTTTATCTTTTGTTTGCTGCAATGAAAAAAAGAAAGGAAAAAAAAAAGAAGAAGAAGAAGAAGAAGAAGAAGAATCGCATGGACGTGTTTTACAGCCCACTTTAGATTTGTAGTTTTATAAGTTTTTGCAAATATTTTGGACCAAAATAATAATAATAAAAAAAAAATTAACTAGTAAGAGTGTCTGAAACTCTTTTAGGAAATTTTTTTTTTAGGTAGTGGCAGGTTTCAAACCACAGACCTTCAGCGTCACAGTCCAATGCCTTGTCCACTACACTACAGCGAACAGTTAGAAGTTGCATTCTTTAATCTCATACTATCAGTGGACGTTGTTAACTGATGCTAATACGGCATTTGTTGACACTAGATTATCATTTATCATACGAAGAAAGTGTTTTTGTTAATTCTTCAGTGCACCATTGCTTTAAAATGACAATGTGTAAGTTACAATAAGAAAATCATCAAATACACAATGCAAGATGGCGTATGCCAGAGATAGTTCTGGGCAAGGAATGTCACGCGACATCTGCGAATGGCTGGTTTTCGTTAATTCAATGGAGGTTGTCATAACTCCGTTATTTTTGCAAGTACCTCTCAAACGATACGAGATATGAAAAAAAAACATAAGGGAACAAAGTTGTAGAGAATTTTCCCCTCTATCAATTACGTTATTCAATTTTCGTGTCAGATGAACGGTTCATTTGCAATTACAATTATATTACAAACGGCTTTTTTTTTTTTTTTTTTGGTATTACTAACATATTTTTGTCCTAAAAATTTGAAAAGGGAGGTTCTGGTCTCTGGTGGCCTACAATTATGTCTGTAAAATTTGGTGTTGATCGGCTGAACAGTTTGTCTTAAAAACAGGGAACACGTTACGGACAGACAGACAGACAGACATCCCAAAATTGCCGTTATTTTTGCAAATATCTCTGAAACAATACGAGATATGAAAAAAACATAAGAGAGCAAAATTGTAGAGAATTTTCTCCTCTACAAATTCAGTTATTCAATTTTCGTGTCAGATGAATGGTTAAGCCATTATTTAAATTTCGAGCTGTCAAAAGACGATCACAAAGGCCCACTTTTCGTGTTACTACCATAACCTAAAGTGGGCCAATATGACTGCTTGGAGCAGTACCACCACTGCAGGTATTTCACATCCGTAGTGGTGAACTTGCTGATTGCTATTAAGTAGTTTTGATATGTTCCATCAGCTACATAGCAGACTAATGAAGAAGAAGAAGAAGAAGAAGAAGAAGAAGAAGAAGAAGTAGAAGTAGAAGTAACTGTAATTTGTGGCACTGGAGTACGACACAAGAAATACATTGTGTGTTGATACTGGATCCATCCAAGCTGCATTCTAAAACCAGGCATAGAGAAGGACAAAATATTGAACAAATTTTGTTACCGATTCTGTATTTTTGTAATCCAGATGTCGCAAAAAGTGCTTCTCTGTCTGGTAGATTGCCATCAATTTTGTAGTTGATGGAACATAATGACACTTTAAAATAAATAATTAAATAAAAAATATAAATATTTCTTAGTTGCAGTTCTAATATTCCTCCTGCAGTGCTTATAAATAGCTTCACTCCTTACTGGCATTATTGTAAATGTGCACTGCAGGATTCATATGTTATTATGTAGAGTAGGTTTCACCTGTTGTTGTTGTTGGTTTTTGGAAGGGAGTAAACTGCAATGGTTATCAGTCCCTTTTTCCAGTCTTAGAGGTAAAACGGTGTGTTAAGTGTCCCCAAGGATATGCGTTAACACATCAAAAGTAAAAACAAAGAATGGATACAAGTAAAAAAGAAGGGATAAAAGAACTGAAACAATACAAGAGTGTTTTTGCTGGGTGATTACAAAAATATAAGTAAGACATCCAGCCACTCTGGTACACATTAAAAACACCTACCTAAAAGACTTAGCCAAGTGGAGAACAGATCTACGACAGACACACAAGAATCTTTAAATGGATTGGTACAGTACACACTCATGGATAAAATTTAAAACACAAGCAACCATGGAGGCATTGTCAGCTAAAACAGCTTCAAGGTGTCAGGGATATGAACATTCCGTCGCTCTGCGGTAAAATTGGGGCATTCCAGTAAGATGTAGGCGACTGTCAAAGGTGCACCACATCGACACTGAGGAGGGTCCTTGTGACGCAGAAGGTGACTGTGCGTCAACCAAGTATGGCCAATACGGAGCCGGCAAAGAACAACCGACTCCCTGCGAGAAGCCCTCAGTGAGATCTTGCATGCAGCGGCAGAGCGCTTGACAACTCTGAGCTTATTCAGTTTGGTCAAATCTGCCCATTCAAAACTACAAACCCCAAGGACCTTACAGTTTAACTGCGATTGGATGTCTGTTTCTAAGAGGCCAATATCCAGGGACCACGAAGTGGTGGCCTGCTTGGCCAACTGATCGATGCGTTCATTACCTGGTACGCCTATGTAGCTTGGCATCCAGACAAAGGCAATAGAACAACCCAACTCGCCAAGGGCAAAGACAGCATCTTGGATTGACCGCACCAAATGTTGCTTGGGTAGAAACTGGTCAAGGGCCTGTACGCCACTCAGGGAGTTGCTGCAGATAACATACGACCCCCTGGGGCGAGCTACGAGGTGTTCAAGAGCTCTTAAAATAGCGACCAGCTCCACAGTGAAGATGGTATTTCCACAAGGCAACGATTGCTGTTTAATATAATCACCACAAATAAAGGCATACCCAGCATGGGCATCGGCGAAAGAACCGTCCATGTAAAGAAATGCTGCATCGTGGTATGAATCAAGCAACACTCTGAACTGGTGACTAAGATTTTGTGGTGTGAGTGGGTCTTTCAAGTCCCGGGACAAGTCCAACCTAATCTGCAAGCGAGGGATACACCAAGGAATAGCAGTGGAAAGGGCGAGGGAAGGGAAGGAATTAAAATGATGAGAGAAGGGAATGGGAGATCCGACCTCCGCTTTGGGGAAGGGAGTGCAGTAGCTGGAAAGAGAAGCCTTCATTTCTGGTGGTGAGGTGAGGAATGTATGTGGGCAGCATAGGAAGTGAGCAATTGTTGCTTCACCTGTTGAAAGAAATCATAATGTTACAATAAGTCTGTCTTTTGTGGCTACAACATTACTGAGATGTGTTTCTGCTTTGTAATATGAGAAAGCACTTTCCTGAGCACAAACTAAAATGTTCTCTCATATATCCAGGAGTAATATTCTCATGACTTAACATTCTCGACTTGAAGTTCCTGTAAAAAATTCTGTTCTGAGCTTTTACTAACTTGCGATAAAGCCCTGGCTTCACTCAAGTACCATGTGTTTCCTTTTATTTCTGGTTCCTCTTCCAAATACAAACAACGCCAAGAATCGTATTGTACACACAACAGTGAAACAAGTTGCCTCCCATCATAGTGAAGAAATTTGAATCAAATAGTGTATGGGAGTGTAATATCCCCTTCATTAAAATCTGTAACCAAAGTGCAACCATCATCTGATGATTTCAAATGGAATGACCCAAATAATAATCGACTTATTTATAAGTATATTATAAATATCTATCAAAGTTGCGTAAGCAACTTTTCTTTATTATTGACTAGCTGAAAACCCAACATTGCCCAAGTACTTCCTGTCTTAAGTTAAAAAAATCTCTCCTTCCCTTTTCTATCTCTGTACACCTCCTCTCTATGTCCATCCACCCTCTGTCTTTGTTGTTATCATCCCCTGTCTCTATTTCTATCCCTCTCTCTCTGCCCATCTCCACCTCATCTGTCTGTTGAACTCTTACACCTCCTCAGTCCACTGCCTCCTCCATTTGTAAAAGATTATATAACTTTCATGTTTATCAGAGAAGTGGTGTCCAAGTTTATTCCAATGTACCCTCTGCCATGCACCATACAAAATCTAAGGTGATGTTCCTCTCATTTTGGAGATCACATGTGCAAAGTTTCATCGCAGTTGGATGAAATGTACGGCTGAGTACAAAACACAAACATGATCCAACAGTTTCCCATGTGTATCAGCCTTTATACGATGTCATATCTCCTACATCTACATAAGTACTATGCAAATTACATTGAAGCCTATCTGTAAGTCATACAATGAAATACTTTTTAGGTACATTCATTGGCATAAATGTATTCAGTTTGCAAAATATGTTGTGAATACATTTATTAGCAAAAAAGTTAATAATCCATAATGATGCAGTTTTTCCACACATCTCCAGAACTGTGTGTGATTACGTGATATAATTACACCTATAACTTCTGCGAAATTGCAAGCAATACGTTAAAAAAATTTCGTCGCAATCAGATGAATGGTACGGCAGCATAGAAAATACAAACCAAAATACATTAATTTTTATATATCAGATGACCAGTTTTGGACATATTAGTCTTATCAAATCAACTGATAACCCCTACATTAGAAGAGTACACAATGTTGACCACACGATTACAATATGCGGGAAGACAGGCATTGGTACATACAAAAACATTTGCGGGTTATCACAGAGTGTAATATATAAAACATAAAAAACCATTGTTGTTTCAAAAAATAAAGAAAAAGAAAAAATGGGTGGGGGGAATGAAATTTGTGAGGTAATGTGTTAAAATAGTCTACACTTTGATGTGTATGTAACTTGCGTAGCACGATACTCAAGTATATAGCACAGCAAGTCAGGTTAGAATTCCAAAAAGGAAAATAAATAAATCTCCATGGAAAGAAGAATTTTTGTTACGCACTATCAAAGATACAGGCATTCAATGAACTTCCTGATGTCACCTTGTCACCTGAACCTTTTGTTAACAGCTGCAGCAAGCGGTTAGCAGCAGCAGCAGCAGCAGCAGCACAATACTAAAGTATGCATCTCCCAACAAACCAGAAGGCAGCTGAAAAATCTACAGGAGGATGTTGCCTTTGTAGCTTCAGCAAATCAATGGTCCCTCATTGCAACCAGGCTTGGCCAACTACAGGTCCATTAAGCGGCTCAGCCAGACCTATCTACAAGATCATTCATTTAGTGGAAGAAATTAGAAAATCAATGAAGTGCTAATGAAAGAAAAAGTGAGGGCAAAAATGCAAAAGAATTATCAGAACAACAGCCTGAAGGATTTGTGCAAGGCAACATACATTCTTCAGAGGATAATTCAGCTCCTGTAATTGCAGCATTCCTGTCGCAACATGTGCCAGAAGTGAAATACATCCCTCTCCTTGTATTGATGTAGAATGTTCTTTTTGACTGTAAAAACACTGACTGACAAGCACTGAAAATTCTTCTCTGGTAAACCTATTAAAGGTTTAGTTACTTTCTGTGAAGCCAACTATAGCCTGAATATTTGAAGCCACTGGTTTATCTGACATTATATATAGATGAAGATTACTTACCAGGCAAAGGAGCACAGGTATTGATAGTAGCACAAATAAATTAATAATCTCTCTCTCTCTCTCTCTCTCTCTCTCTCTCTCTCTCTCTCTCTCTCTCTCTCTCTCTCTCTCTCACACACACACACACACACACACACACACACACACACACACACACACACACACACAACTCTAGCTTTCGCAGCCTAGCTGCTTCTTCAGGCAGAAGGGAAGGAAAGGGAAAAGGAAATAATGAGAATTTTGAGGGGGTGGGTAAGGAGCCATTCCAATCCCAGGACAGGAAAGACTTACCTTGGGGGGAAGAAAGGAGGGTAAACAAATACACACACACATACACACACACACACACACACACACACACACACACACACACACACACACACACAAACGCAAGCACACCTAGCCAGACATACTGTAGAAAGTCTGCCTAGGTGTGCTTGCATTTGTGTATATGTGTGGATGGGTGTGTATTTGTTTACCCTCCTTTCTTCCCCCCAAGGTAAGTCTTTCCTGTCCCGGGATTGGAATGGCTCCTTACCCACTACCTTAAAACCCTCATCATTTCCTTTTCCCTTCCCTTCTGCCTGAAGAAGCAGCTAGCTATGAAAGCTAGTGTTTGTTTGTTGTGTGTGTGTGTGTGTGTGTGTGTGTGTGTGTGTGTGTGTGTGTGTGTGTGTCTACGAATTTATTAATTTATTTGTGATACTATCACTACCTGTGCTCCTTCGCCTGGTAAGTAATCTTCATATATATAATTTCCTGCTAGGAATTTCTCCTCCATAATATGAGAGAGAGAGAGAGAGAGAGAGAGAGAGAGAGAGAGATCATTTAACTTACGCAAAGCACAGGCTCGTAGACAGATACACAAATGAAAACACACACAAATACAAAGATTCAAGCTTCCACAATCATTTGTTGCTTCATCAGGAAAAGAGAGAGGAATGGTGGGAAAAAGGAAAGGATGCAGGTTTTAAGGGAGTGGATGAGGAATCATTCCAATCCCAGGAGTGCAAGAACTTACCTTAGGGGGAAAAAAGGAAAGGTAAACAAACACCCACACACATATACGCATACACACACCAAGGCAGACATTTGTAAAAAAAGTTGGACAGAGATGCCAGTTGAAGCAGAGGCTCTGTCCAGAGAACAGAGGCAAAGATGTTATAGAATGGTGGATGGGAATTCGAATTTAGCGGAGGGTGAGACCAGGTGGGTAACGGGAAGAGAGAATATGCTGAAGGGCAAGTTCCCATCTCCAGAGTTCTGAAGGATTGGTGTTGGTGGCAAGTACCCAGATAACTCTGACGATGTAACACTGTGACAAGATGTGCTGGCCATGCACCAAGGCATGTTTACCCACAGGGTGATCCTCATTACCAACAAACACTGTCTGCCTGTGTCCATTCATGTGAATGGACAGTTTGTTGCTGGTCATTCCCACATAGAACACTTCAGAGTGCAGGCACGTCAGTTGCTAAATCACGTGGGTGGTATCGCAAGTGGCTCTGCCCTTGACTGTGTACACCTTCTGGGTTACGGGACTGGAGTAAGTGGTGGTGGAAAGGTGCATAGGGGAGGTTTTACAATGGGGGCGGTTACATGGGTAGGAACAGGAGGATAGGGAAGATGGTTTGCGGATTACATAGGGATGGACTAGGAGGTTACGAAGGTTAGGTGGGCGGCAGAAAGACACACTTGGTGGAGTTGGAAGGATGGATCTCATTTCAGGGCAGGATTTAAGGAAGTCGTATCCTTGCTAGAGAGCCACATTCAGAGTCCGATCCAATCCCGGAAAGTATTTGGTGACAAGAGGGGCACTTTTGAGATTCTTCTGTGAAAGGTTCTGGGTTTGGGGGAATGAGGAAGTGGCCCTGGCAATTTGCTTCTATACCAGATCAGGAGGATAGCTGCGGGATGTGAAAGCTGTTATGGTTCAGGGATTCGGGATTGGAGCAGACTCGTTAGCCACGAAGACCTAAGCTGTAGGGGAGGGAACGTTTGATGTGGAATGGATGGCAGCTGTCGTAATGGAGGTACTGTTGTTTATTGGTGGGTTTGATGTGGACAGATGTGTGAAGTTGGCTGTTGGACTGATGGAGGTCTACATCAAGGAAAGTGGCATGGGATTTGGAATAGGACCAGGTGAATTTGATGGGACCAAAGGAGTTGAGGTTGGAGAGGAAATTCTGGAGTTGTTCTTCACTATGAGCCCAGATCATGAAGATGTCATCAATGAATCTATACCAAACTTTGGGTTGACAGGCTTGGGAATCCAAGAAGGCTTCCTCTAAGCATCCCATAAATAAGTTTGCGTACAAGGGGGCCATCCTGGTTCCCATGGCTGATCCCTTTAGTAGTTAGTATGTTTGGCCCTCAAAGTTGAAGAAGTTGTGGGTTAGGATGAAGCTGGCTAGGGTAGTAAGGAAAGAGGTTTTAGGTAGTCAACTATCATATCATCAGAAACACTTCGTATTGCTGGCATAGAAGCATTGGCACTGTGTGCCCTTGCATTGTCCTGCATGAAATAACCGTACAGCTTTTTGTTGGGTGAAAGTTCTTGAAAAAATGGCTGCAAGATTTTTTCACATACCTCTCAAAATATATTGTTTCGTGAAAAAATATTCAACTAGTCATTTCCCAGATTTAGGCAGCCGAGATTCGTTGAGTATTCACAAATGTGTTAAGAGATGTCAGGCCGCTCTTTTCATAGAGGGACATCATTTTGAACATCTACTGTAAATAAAGGTAAGCTTAGGTTACCCAATGGCAATGATTGGAGGGCAAGTTCCCACCTCCCTAGCTCTGAGGGATTGGAGTTAGTTGGCAGTATCCAAATGGCATGTGTGGTGTAACACGTGCCTAGGTCCCTGGAGTCATGCTGGAGGGCATGCTCTGTCACAGGATATTGGGTGTCCCCCAGGCGAACAGTCCTTTTGTGAACATTCATCCGCTCAGCCAACATAAAAGGCTGTACAGTGGACATGTGTCAGTTGATATATGACATGTGTTGTCTCGCATGTAGCTCTGCCTCGAATAGGGGAGGTTTTTACTGTTCAAGGCAGGGACACACGCAAGACAACACACGTCATATATCAACTAACACGTGTCCACTGTGCAGCCTTTTATGTTGGTATGACTACCAACAAATTGGCTGAGTGGATGAATGGTCACAAACGGATCGTTCGCCTGGGGGACCCCCAATATCCTGTGGCAGAGCTTGCCCTCCAGCATGACTCTAGGGACCTTGGCACATGTTACACCACATGTGCCATTTGGATACTGCCAACTAACACCAATCCTTCAGAGCTTCAGAGGTGGGAATTTGCCCTCCAACATATCCTCTCCTCCCGCCACCCCCCAGCCTAAATCTACGCTAACACCTCCCCCTCCTCCATCCTTAACTGACCTATCTATTATCCCTTCCTTACCCTCCCCCCCCCCTCTCTCTTCTCCACCTGAAGAAGGAATACAGTTCCAAAAGCTTGTTATTTTCCTCCTTTTTTCTGTGTGTAACTACTGGCAGTACAGCAAATAGGTAAGTACTGGCCAGGCAATCTATCTCTTTTGAAAAACAATTGATCATCTCTGTTGATAACTTCCATTATTAATCTTTATATATAATATATCAATCATGGTTATTGGTTATATGTAGTTATGAACAGGCACTGCCGAGCCAAGTTGCCTTTGTCGAAAGCGCTCACTTGTAACAGAGAAATTTCAAGTTCAATACCGGGTCAGATCACAGTTTTTCTCTGTCTGTGTTTTAACCCAGCCTTTTCCTAGCAACAATGTAAGGCGTCACCCGAAATGACATTTGGTTTGGATTCCATGCTAAACTGTAGGCCCCTTTCCCCAGTTGGATAGCTGGGGAAGGTTAGGGCCACACAAGTTGCGTAAGTGGCAGCCAGTTGTCAATCATGACTGTCTGACGGATGAGATTTACATGTATGTATTGTTCTTTAGTTCTCCATGTATCAAAGAACAATGAAAAGCAACAACCAATAGCCTAAACAATGACATTGGCAATCCACTGAACAATAACCTAAGTTATGATGGTGTTACTTCTTAAATCCCAAAGCAACAACAATGAATTCACACAGTTTATGCTTTAAGAATGTTTAACCATTTATATATTTATTTGTAAATGGCACCTTTCTAACTTGTGTTGGAGACTTCAGTCCAGAGACTTGTTTGATGCAGCTCTCCACATTACTTTATCCTGTGCAAGCCACATAACCTCTGAATAAGAATGAAAACCCACACCCATTTTGAATTGTTTGCTGTATTTGTCTGTTGGTCTCCCTAGGAGATATTCAGTCCCTCACACTTCACTCAAATACTAAATTGAAGATACCTTGATGCCTCAGAATATGTCCTACTGACCTACCTTCTTTCAGTCAGGATTGGCCAGAAATTTCTTTTTTCCTCATTTCTGTTCAATATCTCCTCATTAGTCGTGCAAGCTACCCACCCAACCTTCAGCATTCAGCTGTAGAGACATTTTATAAGCTTCAAACCTCTTCTATTTATCACCCATGTTTCACTTCAATACAATGCTACAGTCCAAACAAATGCTTTCAGAAACAACTTCCTAACATCTAATATTTAAATTGATATTAGATGTCAACAATTTCTGTTCTTCAGAAGTGATTTTCTTCCCATAGCATTCTGCATTTTATATCTTTTGTACTCTGACCTTCGTAAGTTATTTTACTATCCAAGTAACAAAACTCATCTACCACTTTCACTGTCTTGCTTCCTAATCGAATTCCCACAGCATTGCCTGATTTGACTAGATTTCATTACCCTTATTCTAGTTGATGTTGATCTTATACTCTACGAACATTCCACTCAACTGTTCTTGCAGATACATTGTAGCATTCATTTAATCAAGATTTTATTTTTCTGACAGTCATTTGTGATCTTCCACAAACTGATTCTCCAGATGGCCGAGTAGTTTTTACAGGTGGACATACAGTAATTGTAACCAGCAGTTTCATTAAAAAAAAAAAAAAAAAAAAAAAAAAAAAAAAAAAAAAAAAAAAAAAAAAACTATCCAGATGACAGTGATTAAAAATTTCTCATAAATCATTAACAAAATTAAATCTTACAATAATCCAGGTATTCACATAGCTTACCAAGGTGCTTATCTGTCGCTGTAGTCTGTAAATCACGATAAAATTGGCAAGGCATAGGAAGACATTGAAGACACGCAGTCCACGTACGTTACATAACTCGAGCCCAATAATCCATCCAACAACCTTGAGGTACGTGACAGAAACCACGTACAGACCAGGAAGTGTCGTAATTTTCGGATCCCACTGAAAAAAGAAGGCACAGTTATCATTTCTCTCTCACAAAATATGCCAGGAGACAAAAATTTTGCATTACATAATTTAAACAAAAATACAGGTTAAAGTCTGGGATCACATTCAGAGGGACTGTCAGTGGCACTTCCATAGTGCACATATGTTGGAAATACACAATTTACATAGTCAATGGCATGCCACTTTGGTGTAACCAATCACAGGCAAGAAATGTTGGAATGAATTTAGGCCTACACTGACAAATTCAAAAGGACTGTCTGGTTTGTTGTTTTGTGTTATACTTTCTTGCCATTAATTCTCATAATACAAGCTGATCCGTGTATGTTTACCACTCACCTAGTGAACTGCACAACTTAATTTATAAAGACTAATCATTTGAAATATTGATCATTTGCAATGAAGATCTCTCTTTCATTGGAATGTGCTATTACTTTTTACAACATAAACTGACCCATTTACCGAGCCCATGATTTGATTAAAATGCATTAATTGCTTGTAAATACTACTGATCATTTGCAATGGAAATTTATGTGTGATGAAATTTTAATATTTTAATGTATCTTTCATCGCAACATGGCTGTCTCACTTGGCAGACAAACGACTCCCTCACGGTCTCATGCCAGCATACTTTAAGGTGAGCACTGTCAACTCACTCAAGTACAGTACTCGGCTTACTGTGATCTCAATGTATACCCCCATAAATAACAAAAATAACATGCAGTATAGAAATAAGTAGTGCTGCAAGGGCAGGAGCCCTGTTGTAGACAAGTAGGCACTCACCAATGAGTGCGACACATCAGGGTGTCAAGTACTAACATCAAGAATGTCACCAGACTAGTACATATCTAGCAATACTCCGCAATCCACAGAGTACCACTACCAGTTACTTGCTTTCCTGTTCCATTCCCATATAGAAAGAGGGAAAAATGAATGCTTGAATGCATTTATACGAGCCCTGATCTCTCTGATCTTGTCTTTGTGTTCTTTACGCAAAATGTAGGTCGGCAGCAGTAGAATCGTTCTGCGGCCCACGTCAAATTCTTGCCCTCATAATTTCCTGAACAGTGTTTCTTGAAAATAATGTTGTCTTCTCCAGCAACTACCATTTGAATTCACGAAGCATTTCAGGAACAATAACGCACCGATCGAATCTACCAGTTACAAACCTAGCCGCCGACCTCTGAACTGCCTCTATGTCCACGTCCTTTAAAGTGATCTAGTGGGGATCCCAAACAGTTGAGCAATATTCAAAATGGTGCCATACAAGCATTTTATATGCAGTCTTCTTTATAGATGAATCGCAACTTTCCCGAAGTTCTCCCAATAACGCAAACTTTAACATTTGCCTTCCCCACGATTGTCCTTATCTGCACATTTCATTTTGTATTGCCGTGCAACGTTATGCCTCAATATTTAATTGACGCGACTGTCAAGCAGCACACAACTAATGCTGTATTCAGTTAATTTATATAGATAGAAAATAATAGTGGTCCTATCACACTTACCTGGGGCACCCCTGACAATACTTTTCCCTTCACGAACACACAATTGTGGACAATGTACTGGGTTCTATTAAGTATTCTTCAAGCCACTGACATATTTGGGTACCTATTCCATAAGCTCGCACCTTTGTTAGCAATCTGTAGTGTGGTACCGTGCCATTTGCCTTTTGAAAATCGATAAATATGCAGTCTGCCTGTTGCCCTTCATCCATAGCATGCAAGATGTCATGAGAGAAAAGGGCAAGCTGGGTTTTGCACAATCAATGCTTCCTAAAGGCATGATGATGCATGGACAGAAGCTACTCTGTTCAAGAATTCAACTGCAAACCAATGTTAATGATATAGGTCTGTAATTTCGTGAGTGTCCTTATACCTTTCTTCTACACGGTAGTTAGCCTACCTGTGGCTATTTTACAGTCACTTAGAACTTTATGCTGGATTAAAGATTGGCGATAAATGGAAGATAAGTAAGGGGCCAATGCCACTGAATACTCTTTATAAAAAATTAAATGGTGCCCCATCTAGACCTGAGACTTGTTTTCAACTCTCTCAGCTGCATTTCTACACTGGCTATGCCTATTACTATGTCCTCCATTCGGGAGTTACAGTGACCATCAAATGAAGGTTATGTTTGCATGGTCCACCTGCATGAATGATTTCTTAAAAGTTAAATTTAAAACTTCGGCCTTCATTCTGCTGTCTTCCGTCACCATCCCAGAATGATCAACGGGTGACTGGATAGAGACCTTTGATCCGATTACCAATTTTACAAACGCCAGAATTTTTCAGGTTCTCAGCGAGATATTTTGCTAAGGTATGACAGTGATAGTTATTGTATGCTTTGTACATAGCTCTTTTTCTAGACATGTGAATCTCCAATAACTTCTGTCTGATTTGATTTGCCTGATATCTTTCTCAGCATTTTTCAAATCTTGCTATTAAACTACAGTAGGTCTTTCCCATCCTTAATCAACTTTTTTGGCACATATTTCTTCAGCACTTTATTTACAATGCATTTAAATTTTGTCCATAATTCCTCTACATCCACCATACTTTAACAAAACAATGTCCACTCAGTCCTTAAGTGGGACACTAACAATTTTTTATCTGCTCTTTCTAGCAAAAAAACATACTCCTAGCCTTTTTGACCAATTCATCAACTTTGGTGGCCACTGTTGCTATGATGAGATCATCATCTCTAACCCCTGTCTCTGCAGTCAATCATTGACAACATCTGACCTGTTTGTAGCTATCATGTCCAAAATATTTCCATGGCGTGTGGGGTGACGATTTAGCTGTTCAAAGCAGTGTTCGAAAATCGTACTCAACATTAGTTCACACAGGGTGGCCACCAGTTCTTCATTTTCAAATTCAAGGTTTTTTCCACGGTTTTCCAGGTTAAAAATAATTATTTTCCAGGTTTTCATGAAACTTAATTTTGATCAAAGGGGTTAGCAAACAACTATACTGTAAAGAAACTAGTAACATATTTTAAAACACATGTCATTCAAGTTGAACCATGTCACATTGCAATATACACCAAGCAGTGTCGAATCCAGGATGTGTTGAGATGGGGTGGGGCGGGGGGGGGGGGGGGGGCAGGTCAAAACTCATAAAAATTGTGGCATTGTACCTCAAACTGATCTACAAAGAACCAGCTCATATTATGAGAGATTTACAGCCCCATAGACCCCTCTCCCCCACCCCAGATTCGACACTGACACAATGTATAGTACAGGGTGTACATTTTAAGTCGACAAACCAGAATAACTATGAAAAAAGTATATATTCAACAACGGTTTTCACCATTATGAAAGGACGGAAGCTTAGGAAATGATACTAAACTTGAACTGCCTCCACCGTTTGGGAGTGGTGTGGGTGGCTAGTGTAAAATTTTAAATGGAAACTCACATTTTTTTATTGCAGATTCAGATTCTACAGACCAATTCATGTATAGTTTGGTTGATTTTTTTTCTTTCAATTGCCAACATATTGCACTGCCATACTGCTGAAGAAATGTACCACCCAGGAAAGAAAATAAAGGTTAATCATATTCGTGATGATTCAGAACCCAACCAAATGATACCAGATGTACATTTCTTCCCGACTAGTTCAATTAAGTGTTTTTTCGGCAATTCATAACTGGTATTCTGGACTAAGGTATCCTTTGGAAGACTGCCCTGTCCACTGCAGGAAGAGGAAGGTATCACTTTAGGGTTCATTTGGTAGCGTTCTGAAGCATCTTGAATATGGTTTTCCATTTATTTTATATCCTGTTTAGTACATCTCTTCACCAGTATGGCAAATATTTCTTACTATTACAGTGCCATCTGATGCAAAAAAAAAAAAAAAAAAAAAAAAAAAAATCAACCAGGCCATACATGATGTGGGCCTTAGAATCCGAATTTGCAATAAAAAATCGAGGCTCCCATTTAAAATGTTACACTTGACCCCCCCCCCCCCCCACACACACACACACACACACACACACACAAACGGTGGAAACGACCGGTATAATGGACTAAGTTTAGTTCAAGTAGTTGGAGGATACTGTACGTTTTATTGTGAATTGCATTCGTTTCTGCAACATTGCATTTTAATGTCTAGTATAAATGAACAGGCTGTCACAACTCATGAAATAGTGATCGAGAAATCAATACATATATTATGATTTACTTTACCTTCAGGATCTGAACAACCTTTGGCTCACTTTGTCCGATACCACCATTTTTTAATTAACTGAAACATGAAGATCAACATCGCACTTAAACGCACATGCGACCGCGCGTTTGTATCATTACTGGAAGCATTTTTCCTTTTTTACAAAAGAACATTGCAAAACGTAGCTTCACGTTCACACTTCGCTAGTCTCTCGCGCTGTATTTCATCAGTTTCGTAATCGTACATCATTATTACGAAAGAAAGCTTCCCTCGTATTCAAGAACTTCAATAAATGAGCCGTTTTCGGGATATTTTGTGCTCTTTTTTTCGATGTTTCATTTTTACTTTAGTATTGCTATTTCTATTGTTTTTCTATTTAGAATCTCCCCACCAAAAATCCCGTTAAATTCTTTTACTTATTTTGTTTTCTATCTTTTTTTGCTTACATTAATATTTGTGTCGTTTATTTCATGTTATCGACGCCACATTACATTTGCATTGAAATATTAATGTCGGTTATCACCATGACGTTGTGCCTGACGTCATGGACGTCTTTCAAGTTTTCATTTAGATTGTTCCCAATGATGGTTTTCAGTTTCCAGAGCCCTTACACTCAAATTAGTTTTGCCCTGGAAAACTCTAGCTAAAAGATCAATGAATGTTAATGACCCAGCATGTGTAATAATGCACAATGTTGTGGGCGAGTTCTTGAACTACGAGAAAAAGGAATGGGGAAAGCAGAAACATATCTGGAGCAACAGCTGTGTGGTATTTGCATTCAAGTGTCATTTGGTAAAATAACACTCAACAGCAGATTTGAATGAAAACATTTTGTTCTAATGAATTTGTTTCATTTTTTAAATTCTTGTAGTACTAAACAGACAGTGAAATATATATTGCGGAAAGCAACAGACTTCCATTTGCTTATGGAAAGTTTATGTTTCTTGCTTCTTGCGTGGCTGTTCAAAGCACTCTTCCCCATTGTAAAAATATTTATTTGTGTTGCACCAAGAGCATAATGCATTTGTTTGTGATTTGGGATACACCGTCTCGTATGAGCTCTGAATCCAGATATGTTTTGACATGTCGGACAAACCCTTCACTCTAAAACACGTTGAATTATTTCATCCGTGCGGGCACAGGTAAGGTCGATTCACACTTGTATTCACTCTATTGTTCTCTGCACCGATTGTTTCATTCTGTTCCATCTCAGAAAGATGTAGATGGCGTTAGTCCCGAAATATATTTAACAATATTTTAATGTATTGTTATAAGACAGCTGTCAAAGCAATAAATTACAACTGGAAGAAATTTCCTTTTCGCAAAAGTCCCGTAACGTATTACAGAGTTATACTTACATCTTTTTGCAGGACAATTAGCATGTCAAAAAGTCACAATCTACAATGTTAGAACTGTATTTCATTCGGGCCCGGCTAGCGCTCACTAGGTGGCGTTGCGTGTACGTATGCTTTTTGAAAACCCATTAACATATAACGAGGGGAATAATCTTTTGTGTTGATCATAAAATAAATAATTAATGCTGTTCCTGCTCTATGGTTGACAGGTTTTCGATGTACCCTTGTCCGCTAAGTAAATTAATTATTCTCGTAATTGTTACCGTGACTCCTCATTGGCGTTAGCCGGGCCCATATGGAAAACAGTTCAACCATCAATAATATGCACCGGTACATGATGACTGTGTTTACTATTTATATATTACCAATGTTAAGTCAGTCACAGGAATCGTCTATAATTATTACTAACGAACATAGGCACCGACTTTTGAAAATCTTGGGGTATGCTCAGTGGCGTACCCTGGAATTTCTAAAGAAAAAAAAAAAAAAAAAAAATACAAAGCAAATCCAAAAACTTATACAAAACACACGCTATCGATTCCATATCACCGGCACCATCACGATAAGTCGAAGTCCTTCTGTATTTCACTATATACTTATCCATTTTAACAATTTTCACACGGATTACATTAACCCTTTTAATCCCAAATTTTATTGATTTATGAACAAAAATATTTCTTTGCATATATCTATAAATAATGATTGGATTAATGTATATTTAATAGAATTTTTGATTATTTTTAGTTTTTGGAAGCAAATTTCGGATGACTACAGATGGCATCAGTGTGCAGGATATGTTTCCTTTATCGTAACTAATAATATTTTCACACTGTTGACTACTAATTTAGACACTGAACAATTATTTAGTAATAAAGTTTTTTTTAATTATTGTGTTTCCTTTACCTTGATTCAATTATTTGAAAGTATTGTTGCATTTACTCCAACTTAGACATCAATCAACGATATATATTTTGACAATGCAATGTAGCCTAATGCTTTTTGTTTCCTCGATGTAATGTTAGACAATCTAGTCACAATGAATTACTGGAAGCCCTGTAGTATTATTTACAATCTTTGAAAAAATGGTTGTGGCCAGACGGACAGATAAAGATGAGGGGAGGGAAAGGGTTAAGATGTAATTCCATGCAGAGGTTACACAGGTCAAAAAAAGCAGAAACTAAGGTCCGACTACAACATTCAATTGTTGACAAATTGTTGAAGCCTGAAAATTCAAATTCAGAAAAAAAATTTATCACTAGCTGATTGCGTTTCGAGAATTTTTTAGAGCTGCCAATTAAAACACAAAGACCTTCGCAAGTTATGAAGACTGTTGACAGAATATTTTAGCTAGAAGGGATAGGGCAGTCTTCGCAGCAAGTACGTCGGCTCACTGGTAACGTATGAGGTTGTCAAAAGGTTATCTTAAAAGATATCGGGGATTAAATTCGTAGTGTAAACATTTTCAATGTATCGTACCAAACCCACTTCATTTTTAGTTATTTAATACTTTTAAAGGTTGCCGCCTTCAGTTTACAATATTGACTTAACAAGCGGAATTCCATTAACATTCTGACTATTTAGAAAACAGTCACTTCACTCGCATGTGAACGTGGATTTTAATGCCTACGAATTCAATTACCTGTTTAAAATAATCTTTTTAGAGTGGTGACTTACAAAAGCCAGCCGGCCATCAATGGGATGAGAGAGTCGATTTTAATTACAATCAAGAATTATAACGTAAAGAAAAAATTATACCAACCTTCCGGTTGGTTGGTTGGTTGGTTGGTTGATTGGAGGAAGGGACTGAACAGCTGGGTCATCAGTCCCGTCACCTCTGAACGGGATGCAAGCAAATATGTGGTCTGGCGAACTAAGGACATTCTGACAGCAAAATGGGGAAACTAAACCCAATTACACCAACAGGTCTAAAACCAACATAAAATGCAGAATTCTACCATGCACATCTCTACACCTGTATAACCTCCATTCATTAACAGTGAGCATGTACTGGTGAATAGTTTATGCTCCTAAAGCAGAAGCCTAAAATGGAAGAAAGAAACAATGTTAAGAACAAGGTAAAAAGAAGAAATGGAGCTGGAGGGTAGGGGTTGCTTCAAACCCTGCTGCTCAGAGGAAGAGCCACAAACCCACCCATCCTGTCCAAGCGACAGAGATAAAATCTTATAGCTGAGAATAAAAACTACTTTCACGGAGAAACCCAAAGACCGTGTCAGCCATTTGTGAATAATCCACCAAAACTAAAGGCAAAAGATGCAGAATTCCATATTTGGCACGGAGCGCCAAGAGGAGCAGACATTCTACTAACAAGGAGACCTTTTGGGTATCGAATTTTAGAATTTTTTTTATATTTACGGTACATGAAGTTCAGAACTCAAATAACAATCAGCCAAAGCCCCTTCGATGCAACTCTCAAAAATTCTCGAAAAAATCGACTGAGGTTTTGCAAATACACATACGTACCAATAATTAAATCAGTTGCAACATTTGTCTGCATAGCTCAGGTGATAGCATTCTGGCCTTCCAATCATAGAGTCAGTTGTTCGAATCCTGCAGTGACATTTTTCTTTTTTCCACTGTGTTCGAATATGTACACAATGCACATATTTTTGTTTATCTGAAATTTTCTATACTTTATAAAAGGTTGTTAATAATGATGGTTTCAATCAAAAAACATAACACGCTACATTTTTTACAGTACTGGCTTCACTATTGGTTGATGATGGTTATCTTTAATTGTTCAGTTTGTGAAGAGCTGCGACACTGTTTTTGGAAAGTCACCTCCATAGCTACTAAAAGCTTACCCAGCAGCTAACCTACTTAACCATTGTTTTAGGTGACATCAAGGTATTCAGCCCGCCTATATATACATAAACAAAAACTGACACAGAACGGGGATTGCAAAATGTTTTATATAACTGAATTTGGAAGCAACAAAATAAATACTTTTACAGCAGGATTCAAAGCACTGTCTCCTTGGTTGAGGGACCAGAGTGCTAGCACCTGAGCTACACTGACAGACAGATGATGCAACTGTTTTACTTACTGGCACTTACACGTACTTCAAAAAAATTTCAACATTGATTTTCTTAAGAATTTTTGAGAATTGAGTCAAATGGCTTAAGCTGATTGTTATTTAGGTTCTGAAGTTCATGTATCATAAATATAAAGAATTTCTAAAATCCGATACCCATGTGGTCTCAACGGACCGGACGGCACGATGAAGGTGAGTGAGGACATCATGGATATAAGTGACCAATGGATGGGAAGAGTAGCATAGGCCTATGGCCTGCAGGCTGCTCATTGAGTCTGTACAGATTGAAACACACTCCAGGGTGGCATGTTTGATAAAATCAAGTGCTCTTCTAATGGTGGCCATCAGTTATGTCATAAACACACTACATGATTCTGGCAGAGAATGGCATTCCATACCTATGGGAGCGGGGGGGGGGGGGGGGGGTGTTCAGAGCGCCAGAGCTACATTGAGGTGCCCTCGCACAATTTACAGGTGCCAAATCTGTGATGCCAATGTGCCCCCCCCCCCCAAACTTGCGATTTTTTCCTATGAATTTGAAAAATTTTGTGAATAGTTGATAAAAGAATGAAGTGTTATTGAAAAAGATTGTAGACATGAAGGGCACTCTTTTCTTGTATACCTCGAAAATGGACGTTCACCTGCCGCAATATTGGCTGTTGTTGAAGACAATGCCCACTATATTCCCGTAAATACTTTGAACATTACATACAAAATAAGCCCAATTTTCAGAGCAAAAGTAATCGCTGTAGGGATTAGTAAATTAAAAATAACTTCCTCACTACGACATGTGGCTCAAGTCATCAGTTGTCAGCAATCTTAAAAAATCTAAAGCCATCAGACAAATGCCATATAGGAGAGACCAGGGGAGTGGTGCCACCTTAAGGATATCAGTTCCCCCCCCCCCCCTTTTTTTTACCTTAGTAAAAGTTTGTCTTCTTTGTACCATATACTTACTACAGCTTCACCAGCTAATACTACTTTATTATAATATTTTCTGCAACGTATGTTGGTAAATTTTATTGTTAAAAATATATTGTGAAAGTAAATACAGTGGCGTCATTACCCTGGAACCCTAGGTAATGACGCCATACGTTTGAAAATCAAGGCTAAACCTACTTGATTAATGAGTAGTATTAAGTATCCCATGAACCACAGACATTGCCGAGGTGGGGTGGCTTGCGTGCCTCAACGATACAGATAGCCGTACCGTAGGTGCAACCACAGCGGAGGGGTATCTGTGGAGAGGCCAGACAAACGTGTGGTTCCTGAAGAGGGGCAGCAGCCTTTTCAGTAGTTACAGGGTCAACAGTCTGTATGATTGACTGAGCTGGCCTTGTAACATCAGCTAATGTGGCTTTGCCACAAAGCTACTGCGAACGGCTGAAAGCAAGGGGAAACTACAGCCGTTATCTTTCCCGAGGACATGCAGCTCTACTGTATGAACATATGATGATGGCATCCTCTCGGGTAAAATATTCCGGAGGTAAAATAGTCCCCCATTCGGATCTCCGGGCGGGGACTACTCAGGAGGATGCGATCATCAGGAAAGACAATACTGGCATTCTACGGGTCGGAGCGTGGAATGTTAGAGCCCTTAATAGAGTAGGAAAATTAGAAAATTTAAAAAGGGAAATGGATAGGTTGAGGTTAGATATAGTGGGGATTAGTGAAGTTCGGTGGCAGGATGAACAGGATTTCTGGTCAGGTGAGTACAGGATTATAAATACAAAATCAATTGGGGGTATCACAGGAGTAGGATTGATAATGAATAAGAAAATAGGAATGCAGGTAAACTACTATGACCAGCACAGTGATCGCATTATCATTGTCAAGATAGATACGAAGCCAACACCGACAACAGTAGTACAGGTTTACATGCCAACTAGCTCTGCCGATGATGAGGAAATCGAAGAAATATATGAGGAGCTAAAGGAAATTATTCAGACAATTAAGGGAGAGGAAAACTTAATTGTTATGGGAGACTGGAATTCGGTAGTAGGACAAGGAAGGGAAGGGAAGATAGTAGGTGAATATGGACTGGGCAAAAGGAATGAAAGAGGAAGCCGCCTGGTAGAATTTTGCACGGAACATAATTTAGTTATAACAAACACCTGGTTCAAGAATCACAAAAGAAGGTTGTATACGTGGAAGAGACCAGGAGACACCGGGAGATACCAGATAGATTTTATAATGGTAAGACATAGATTTCGGAATCAGGTTCTACAGTGTAAGACGTACCCAGGGGCAGATATAGACTCTGACCATAACTTGTTGGTTATGAACTGTAGGCTGAAACTGAAGAAACTACAGAAAGGTAGGAAAATAAGGAGATGGGACCTGGATAAATTGAAGGAACCTGAGGTTCTTAAGAATTTCAGAGGGAGCTTTAGGCAACAATTGACAGAAACAGGGGAAAATAAAACAGTAGAGGAGGAATGGGTAAAATTGAGAGATGAAATAGTGCAGGTAGCAGAGGACCAAATAGGTAGGAAGGCAAGACCTACAAAAAATCCTTGGATATCACAGGAGATACTAAATTTAATCGATGAAAGGAGAAAATATAAAAATGCAGTCAATGAAACAGGCAAAATGGAGTATAGACGACTAAGAAATGAGATTGACAGGAGGTGCAAAGTAGCTAAGCAGCAGTGGCTTGAAGGCAAATGCAAGGATATAGAAGAATGTATAAATAGGGGAAAAATAGATACAGCCTACAGGAAGGTAAGACAAATATTTGGAGATGGGAAGGACTGCTCTATGAGTATCAGGGACACTGAGGGAAAGCCAGTTCGCAGCAAAGAAGGGAAAGCTGAAAGGTGGAAAGAGTATATAGAGGGGCTCTACAAAGGAAATGAACTTCGAGACCAATATTGTAGGAAGGGAAGAGGATGTAGATGAAGATGAAATAGGAGATACTGTACTGAGAGAAGAATTTGACAGAGCCCTGAAAGACCTAAGTCGAAACAAGGCCCCTGGAGTAGATGATATTCCCTCAGAACTACTGAAGTCTCTGGGAGAACCAGCCATGACAAACCTGTTTCACCTGGTGTGTAAGATGTATGAGACAGGCGAAGTACCCTCAGACTTCAAGAAAAATGTTATAATCCCCATTCCAAAGAAAGCAGGTGCAGACAGGTGTGAAAACTACAGAACCATCAGTTTAATAAGTCATGGTTCCAAAATATTAACACGAATTATATACAGAAGGATGGAAAAACTTGTAGAAGCCGACCTCGGGGAAGATCAGTTTGGGTTCAGGAGAAATGTAGGAACTCGGGAGGCAATACTCACCTTACAGCTTATCCTAGAAGATAGATTAAGAAAAGGCAAACCCACATTTCTAGCTTTTGTAGATTTGGAGAAGGCTTTTGACAATGTTGATTGGAATAAACTCTTTCAAGTTCTGAAGCAAGCAGGAGTAAAATATAGGGAGCGCAAGGTTATTTACAACTTGTACAAAAACCAGACAGCGGTTGTCAGAGTTGAAGGGCATGAAAGGGATGCAGTGGTTGGAAAGGGGGTAAGACAGGGTTGTAGCCTTTCTCCAATGTTATTCAATTTGTACATTGAGCAAGCTATAAAGGAAAGCAAGGAGAAATTTGGAGAAGGAATTAAAGTTCAGGGTGAAGAATTGAAAACCTTGCGTTTTGCCGACGACATAGTAATTCTGTCAGATACAGCAAAGGACCTGGAAGAGCAATTGAACGGAATGGACAGTGTGCTGAAAGTTGCATGTAAGATGAACATTAACAAGAGCAAAACTAGGGTAATGGAGTGCAGTGTAAGGAAATCAGGTGATGCTGAAGGAATTAGATTGGGAAACGAAGCAATAAAGGAGGTAGATGAGTTTTGTTACTTGGGCAGTAAAATAACAAATGATGGTCACAGTACAGAGGATATAAAATGCAGAATGGCAATGGGTAGAAAAGCGTTTTTTAAAAAGAGAAATTTGTTAACATCGAATATTGATTTAAGCCTAAGGAAGTCCTTTCTTAAGGCATTTGTATGGAGTGTTGCCTTGTATGGGAGTGAGACATGGACGATAAACAGTGCGGACAGGAAGAGGATAGAGGCTTTTGAAATATGGTGCTACAGAAGAATGCTGAAGATTAGATGGGTGGATCGCGTAACTAATGAGGACGTACTGAACAGGATTGGGGAGAAAAGAAATTTCTGGCATACCTTGACTAAAAGAAGGGATAGATTGGTAGGACACATTCTTAGACATAAAGGAATCGCAAATTTAGCATTAGAGGGAAGTGTGTGGGGTAAAAATCGCAGAGGAAGACCAAGAGATGGATACAGTAAGCAGATTCAGACAGATGTAGGTTGCCGTTCTTATGTGGAGATGAAGAGGCTTGCTCAGGATAGGGTATTGTGGAGAGCTGCATCAAACCAGTCTCCGGACTGAAGACCACAACAACAACAACAACAACAACAACAACAACATTAAGTGTTACAACTGTTGTAATTTATATTTACCACTCTTCTCTAATAGACATTTAGAAGACTGCAAGTAGTTGTCAATGTAAAATTAGAATAAAAATACATTTCATAATTTAGGTCCAATTAAGACACTGCAAAAGTCAGAATTAATATAGTTCTTGTACATTGTCTACATTCTGCAAGTGCTCATTTCACAAAATGTATGCATCTGTATTACACTTCATTTTGCCTAAATTCTCCACCATGGTGTCATTGCCCCAGTTGCAAAATATGGCTAAGAAGTAAGAATGTCAAATTAAAGTCTAAGATTTTTCAAAACAATTAGGTTAGAGACATGAAATCAAAGCTAAATATCTACAGATTACGTTAATAAGAGCATTAAAAAGCACTGACAGCCTATAGAGGTACTTATTTCAATAAAATACAAGCTCGAAAATTAGATCCAAAACATTGAAACTAACAATTTCTTTCACCTGATTAATACCTGTCAACAATTATGGACGTTGACCACAGGAATTAGTTCTGTGATAGGTAAAGGAGATAGAACACTGTTGTTGTTGTTGGGTTTTTGAAGGGACTAAACAACGACGGTTATCAGTCCCTTTTTCCAGTCCAAGAGATAAAACATTTTGTTAAGCGATCCGAAGTGAATGCATTAACAAGTCAAAGTTTAAAACTTTGAGACTAATAGAAAGAAAGGATACGATTAAAAACGAAGAAGGGATAAAACAGCTGAAACAGCACAAGAGTGTATTTGCTGGGTGGTCACAAGGATATAAGGAACACACCCAGCCACTCTGGAACACGTTAAAACCGCCCACCTAACAGACTTAAGCAGGCGGAGGACAGAGAAATGACAAAGACAAACTTTAAAGTGACTTGTAAAGTCCACACTCACGCATAAAATTTAAAACAGATTCAACCGTGGAGGTATTGTCAGCTAATGCAAGCTGCAAAACGTCGGGGATATTAAAATTTCGTCTCACTGTGGCTAAATTGTGGCATTCAATTAAGATGTGGGCGACCGTCAAAGGCGCACCACATCGACACTGCGGAGGGTCCTCGCGACGCAGAAGGTGACCATGCGTGAGCCAAGTATGGCCTATACGGAGTCGGCAAAGGACAACCGACTCCCTGCGAGAAGCCCTCAGGGACGTCTTCCATGCAGCGGTAGACGGCTTGACAGCACGGAGCTTATTTGGTTCAGTGGAGTTTGCCCATTCCGAATTCCAAACCCTTAAGACCTTGCGGGTCAACTGGGTGTGGAGGTCGGAAACTGGGAGGCCAATGTCCAGGGACCGCAAAGTGGTGGCCTGCTTGGCCAGCTGATCCACACGTTCATTGCCCGGTATACCTACATGCCCTGGCGTCCAAACAAAAACGACAGAACGGCCTGACTCGCCAAGGGCGAATACAGCATCTTGAATGGCTCGCACCACAGTGTGTTTGGGCAGAAACTGGTTGAGGGCCTGTAAGCCACTCAGGGAGTCGCTACAGATGACGAACGACCCCCTGGGGCGAGCTCTGAGGTGTTCAAGAGCTCTCAAAATACCGACAAGTTCTGCGGTGAAGATGCTGCTTCCACAAGGCAATGACCGCTGTTCGATGTGGTCATCATACATAAAGGCATATCCAGCATGGCCATCGACCAAAGAACCGTCCGTGTAGATGATGGTTGCTCCATGAAACATATCAAGCAGTGCATGGAACCGGCGACGGAGAAGCAGTGGTGAAATCGAGGCTTTCGAATCCCGGGACAAGTCCAGCCGAAGCTCCAGGCGAGGAATTTTCCAGGGGGGGGATACGGACGGAGTAATGGTAAGGTGGAGGAAGGGGTAAGGAATCAAGTGAGGAGAGAAGGGAACGGACGCGGACCGCAATCGGGAGACCCGACCTGGGCCGACGTCGTGGGGAAGGGAGAGCAGAAAGGGGGAAGAGAAGCCTGTGGTTCGGATGGCGGGGTGAAGCATGAACCCGGGCAACGTAGCTCACCAACAGCCGTTGCCGGCGATACCGCAGAGGGGGAACACCAGCTTCAGCTAGGAGGCTCGTTACGGGACTGGTGCGAAAAGCCCCTGTTGCGAGCCGCACGCCTGTGTGGTGAACGGGGTCTAGGACCCGCAAGGCAGAAGGGGCTGCTGAGTCGTACACCAAGCTCCCGTAATCAAGCCGCGACAGAATAAAAGACTTGTAGAGCTGAAGAAGGGTGGAACGTGCTGCTCCCCAACTAGTATGGCTGAGGCATCGAAGGACATTTAAATGCCGCCAACACTTCTGTCTCAGCTGACGTAGGTGTGGCACCCATGTCAGCCGGGCATCGAAGACCATGCCCAGGAAGCGATGTGTTTCCTCAACCTGAAGTAGTTCACCACCCAGGTAGAGCTCTGGGTCAGGGTGAACTAACCGACGGCGACATAAGTGCATCACGCGGGTTTTCCGTGCGGAGAACTGAAATCCGTGAGAAGAGGCCCATGAGTGGGCCTTTCGGATGGCACCCTGCAGCCGCCGTTCAGCTACGCCGATGCTAACGGAGCTGAAATACAAGCAGAAGTCATCGGCGAACAGGGAGCAACTGACTGATGACCCCACAGCCGCAGCGAGACCGTTTATCGCCACTAAAAACAATGGAACGCTGAGGACGGAGCCCTGTGGGACACCGTTCTCTTGAATACGGGGGGAGCTAAATGATGCCCCAACCCTCACCCGGAACGAGCGGTGGGAGAGGAAATTGCGAATAAAAAGAGGAAGGGCACCCGGTAAGCCCCAGTCATGAAGAGTTGTTAAAATATGGTGGCACCAGGTGGTGTCATACGCCTATCGAAGGTCGAAAAAGACAGCAACCAAATGCTCACGCCTAGCAAACGCAGTGCGAATGGCCGACTCCAATGACACGAGGTTGTCAATGGTAGAACGGCCCTTGCGAAAGCCCCCTTGTTGTGGAGCTAGGAGTCCACGCTCTTCAAGGATCCACATAAGCCGCCGACTCACCATACGTTCGAAGAGCTTGCAGAGAACGTTGGTGAGGCTGATCGGACGGTAATTGTCAGCCACCAGGGGATCTGCACCAGGTTTCAGCACCGGGATGATAGTGCTGTCCCGCCACTGCGACGGGAAAGCGCCCTCTGCCCATAGATGGTTAAACAGGGCGAGAATGCGGCGTTGAAACTCTGGTGAAAGGTGCCGGAGGAATTGGCTGTGAATCCTATCTGGTCCTGGAGTTGTATCAGGACACGCAGCAAGGGCAGTTCGGAATTCCCACTCGCTAAACGGGTCGTTGTA
Source organism: Locusta migratoria (assembly GCA_026315105.1). Lineage (NCBI taxonomy): Eukaryota > Metazoa > Arthropoda > Insecta > Orthoptera > Acrididae > Locusta > Locusta migratoria. The sequence continues at coordinate 477,678,381 of CM048755.1, read as the reverse complement.
TACTTCCCGATGACGAGTGCGGAAAGATAACTGTTTCCGCTCGGCCCGCTCTTTGAGGGAGCGGAAGTCGGCACTGTACGTGGCAGTCGCAGAGCATTGTGCGTAGTGGTCTGCCATATGCTCAGCGATGGCTGTCGGAAGCGTGCAGAGCACACCCTGGATGGTGAGGGATGGAATTCCTGTCGGCGGGCGGTATCCAAAGACGCGTCGAACTTGCGTCCATACCTGAGTCAGGGAGGTGCGGGAGCCGATACTGGCTACATACCGCTCCCAGGAATCCTGCTTACTCTGCTGTACGAGGCGTCGAGCATGCGCACGGAGCCGTTTAAAGGCCACCAAGTTCTCCACGGTAGGGTGGCGTCGATGGCGCTGGAGCGCTCGCCGACGTTCCCGGATAGCCTCAGCAATCTCCGGCGTCCACCAAGGCACGGACCTACGCCTAGTGGAACCGGTAGTTTGTGGAACTGCTACCTCTGCGGCCATGACAATACTATCAGTCACCTGCTGGACTGCATTGTCAATGTCATCTGGAAGTGGTGCAGCGATGACAGCGGTTGAAGTATAGACTGGCCAGTCAGCCCTACGGAGACACCAACGGGGTAAGCTGTCTGCAGCTTGGTACTGCGGGAGCGACACAAAGATTGGAAAGTGGTCGCTGCCACACAGATCATCATATACACGCCAACCAAGGTATGGTCGAAGGCTGGGGCTGCAGACGGAGAGGTCGATCGCTGAATACGAGCCCTGTGCCACACTAAAATGCGTGGGGGCGCCTGTATTCAGCAGGCAAAGATCTTCTTGCGCCAATAATGTCTCAACATCCCTACCGCGGCCTGTGGTCTGGAGTCCACCCCACAAAGGGTTGTGGGCGTTGAAGTCCCCCAAGAGGAGGAATGGTGGAGGAAGTTGGGAGACCAGAGCAGTAAGGGTGTTGAGAGACACGGCCTCATCCGGAGGAAGGTACAAGCTGCAGACAGTGAATTCTTGCGTTACCCGGATTCTGACAGCCACTGCCTCAAGAGTGGTTGTGAGTGGCACGGGGGCACTGGGGACAGTGTCCAGGATATACAGGCAGACACCGCCAGACACCCTGTCGTAAAGGGTCCTGTTGCAGTAGTAGCCCGATACCCACGGAGGGCAGGGGTGCGCTGTGCTGGAAACCATGTCTCCTGTAGGGCGATACAAAGTGCAGGGTAGCGCCACAGTAATTGGCGCAGCTCGGCCAGGTGATTAAAGAAGCCGCCGCAATTCCACTGGAGAACAACTCTTTCTCCTCGCTGTAAAGCCATAAAATAAAACAAAGAAAAGAAGATCATACCATAGGAACATCTGTCACCTTAGGGTCAGGATCTACAGAATCTAAGACCATAGGTGATTCTGGATGTACAGAGCTCCCATGTTCAGGCGAAGCAAGAAGTGCGAGATCCTCAGCAGAGGCGAGGATCTCGACCTCATCCTCTGAAGCAGAGGATGTAGGTGTGGGTGGCTTAGAAGCCACCAAAGAATCCTTTTTCTTTCTCTCTTTTTACCCTCTCGCTGGCCCTTGGGTGTTAAGGGCCGTGGGGGCTTCTCAACAGGGGCTGCAGCTGCCGACGAAGAGGTGGAGGCCCCTCGATCAGCAGCCGCGGGATCCTTCAGCCATTTGCTGGGATCCACTTTCCCACGAAGAGAAGCCTCGGAAGGGAGTGTCCCGTGGGACGCCTTCCGGGCGAGAGGAGCCGGAGAAGGCTGTTGTTTCTCCGGCGCTGGGGTGGGGACCGACGTCCCCCGCAATGGCTTGTCTGTTGCTCCCAACGTGAAAAGTGTGGGAGCAACCGAAGGAGTAGCACCCCGAACTGTCAAGGGGGCAGGTGCAGTGGTTCGGGCCTGGGGGCCCGCTGGCATTCGTGGTACAGATGGTCTGGAGACTGACGAAGCTACTGTGGCGTAAGACGTTGTCATGGCGACAGGATGGAGCTTCATATATTTACGTCTGGCCTCTGCGTATGTCAGCCGGTCCAGGGTCTTATACTCCATGATCTTGCGCTCTTTGTGGAGTACAGTACAGTCGGGCGAACAAGAAGGATGCTGCTGATTGCAATTGACACACACTGGAGGTGGGGTACAGGGGGCGTCTGGATGGGATGCACGCCCACACTCCCGACATGTTGGATTAGCGTCACATCGGGAGGACATGTGACCAAACCTCCAGCACTTGAAGCAGCGCATAGGGGGAGGAACGTAAGGCTTGACGTCGACCCGGTAAACCATCACCTTGACTTTCTCAGGCAATGAATCGCCCTCGAAAGCCACGATGAAGGCACCGGTGGCAACCCTCTTGTCCCTCGGACCCCTATAGATACGGCGGATGAAGTGCACACCTCGCCGCTCCAAGTTTGCTCTCAATTCATCGTCTGATTGCAGCAGCAGATCTCTGTGTAAAATGATGCCCTGGACCATGTTTAAGGTCTTATGTGGTGTAATGGAAACGGAAACATCACCCAGCTTGTCACAGGCTAACAAAGCCCGTGACTGGGCCGGGGATGACGTCGTTATTAAAACGGATCCAGACCTCATCTTTGACAATCCATCGACCTCACCATATTTGTCTTCCAAATGGTCCACGAAGAACACTGGCTTCGTGGACATGAAAGATTCCCCATCTGTACAGCTGCACACTAAATACTTCGGGGCGTAAGCCTCACCTTGAGTTTTGGCTCTACGTTCCTCCCATGGTGTAGACAGGGAAGGAAACGTTTGGGGGTCATACTGTTCAGCATTGTAGTCGCTTCTACCGCGCTTAGAGACGGCGGTTGTACGTCCGCCAACGTTTCGTGGTCTTTTCATCGTGTTCCCACGAGCAGCTAGGGAAATAAGGGTCCACCCAGGCAGAGCCCCGCTTGCCTGGGTAAGCCTTATACAACTGAGGTGCGGCAGGTTCCCCAGAGGTTGCTCGCTAACGACTGTTCAACCTCAACAGCCATGCATCTCCTCGGCACGTAGCACACCTTGAGATTGAGGGTTTTTTTAGAGAGGTTTGTACCATCCTCGCGACCCGGGCGATTAAGCCAAGATCCCCGGGCTCTGAAACGTACAACATTCCACCGTCGCGCCGAACGATGGTCGCTGAGGCACGCACAGAGCTTACGGTGTAGCGGACTGTTGGCGCGACACAGCCCACAGCTCAGGACCCCGGGTTCGCCAAGCCCGTACCCAGCAAATTAATGCTGAGCCCCTGAGGGAGATAGAACACTGGCAAGTGTACACATACTGCCAACCGTTCGTCATGAAACTGGGGTGGCACGATTACCCAGGATGGCGCCGTTACCCTTGTCTCCCCTATGTTTCAGCACCTACACATCAGCCTTTGGAAACCCGAATTACCATAGTGAAGTCGCAGTGCTGACGAATATGAGCAAGCTGACAGGCGACAGTTATTAACAAAGACCACTGTCGCCTCTTATGATAGAGATCCGTCGCTTCTTTGTAATACTACTTTGACGTAATGACATGTTATAGATTACAACGTGGTATCAGTGTGCATTTACAACGCTCCAGGAGACATGTTCTCTGAGCGCTGCAATAGAGCGTGAAGTCGTCCACAAACAGGGAGCCTGAAACATCAACTGGGAGGCAATCCATAATTGGGTTGATCACAATGGCGAAAAGTGCCACGCTCAAAACGGAGCCCTGTGGCACCTCATTCTCCTGGCGAAAGGTGTCCGACAAAACAGAGCCCACTCGTACCCTGAACATTCGATCTTTCAAAAAGGCACAAATAAAGAGATGGCCCGTGGTTTCTGCGAGACTAAAGTGGACTGGGATTTCGATTGAGCAGAAGTCATTGGGATGTCGAGTGTGCAATCTTTGAGCTGGCTGATCTAACAACTGAGTCGCTGAAGGTAGAGTCAAACATCTGCGTACCCATCTCCTTTGTTGGTCGAGGAGAGGAAAGGACATTGCTGTAGGTACCCACTGGGAGCACAGCAGGCTTTCTACTTGCCAATAATTTTCGGGCAGCAGATGTGGAAACTTTTTCCTTGACTTGGATTTCCTGGATGGCTAGTTAATCTTTATATACAGGGCATTCACGAGAATTAGCAGCATGGTCACCCAAGCAGTTGATGCAGCGCGGGGACGGAGGCGGGCAGTCACCCTTATGGGCGTCCCTACCACAGGTGACGCATTTCGCTGCATTGGGGCATGACTGACGTGTATGACTGAACCGGTGACATTGGTAACATCTGGTGGGATTAGGGACATATGGCCAAACGGAGATGATTTCATAGCCTACTTTTATCTTCGAAAGTAGGTAAACTTTGTCGAAGGTCATGAAAACTGTTTGGGTCAGTGTGAAGTTATTGTTAACTCTCTTCTTCACTCTATGTACAGCTGTATCACCCTGGTTAGAAAGGTACTCCTGCATTTCCTTATTGGACAGGCCGTCAAGGGATCGTGAGAACACAACCCCCCGCGACGAGTTTAGGGTACGATGAGGTTCGACCTTAACAGGAAAGGTGTGTAACAGTGTAGTGCGAAGCAGCTTCTGATCTTTAAAGGCACCTTCGGTTTACAGCAACAGTGTCCCATTTCGTTGGCGGGACAAGTTTTAACGGGACCTGCAATCGCGTCGACACCACGTTGTATGACAAAGGGATTCACTGATGTGAAATCTTTGCCATCAGTGCATGAAACGACAAGGAACTTTGGCAAAATTTTCTTTGACTTGGATTCATCGTGTATCCTTTTCTGGGTAAATGCCGAAGTTGAAGAAGAAGAAGTCATTGCAAAGTTGTCCCCCATGATTACCGGCATCTCTGATGGCGCACTCCTTCCTAATGGGGAACCCTCACTGAGGGCTCGCCTGCCTTAGGTGATAGTTCACACCTCAGGTCACACCTCTCGAGAAACGGACGGAGGGACCAATCGTCACGGTCGTAAGGTTACAGCTCGGGTAATCACCCCTCCCTGGGCCTGGCCTTTACCAGGGGGTACGTGCGGGCCCTACATGCCAACCCGGGGCTGGGACTTACGTGTTACCCAGTCACCTGTTACACAGCGAGTGCGTGGGTAGCCTTCAGGAATGCACAGGGAGGAAGAAAGGAAAGAGGAAAGAAGAAGGAAGTGGGGAAAGGTTGAGCCTCAAACGCTGAGGCGCAGACTAGAGGAGGAGAGGAAGGCTAGAAGAATACAGTAAGGAGGGAAGGCAGGAGCAAAGTTTAGGAGAAGAGAAAACTAGAAAAGAAAAAAGCTGGTACAAGAGATCACTTCAAACTCATATGGGACACCCATCTCTGGGTGAAGGCATAAACCGGGGAAAAGGGGGGGGGGGGGGCGCGCGTGAACTGAAGCAGCCTGGGGTGGGAAGGAAGACTGCTTCGGTTCGGGCCCCATGAGCGCCACACACGTACCCACAAGAGATGTGGGCCCCCTTGGGGGGGGGGGGGGGGAAGGTCCTTGTAAAATATAATTCCCTGGCTATGTTCAAGCTCTTATGGGGAGTAATGCTAACAGGGACGTCACCCATCTTGTCACAGGCAAGCAGTGCCCGTGAATGGGTTGGGGACGATGTCGTCATTAGTACAGCCCCAGATATCATCTTGGACATGGCATCCACCTCCCCAAATTTATCCTCAAGGTTTTCCACAAAAAGCAGTGGGTTTGTGGTCGTCAATGATTCGCCGTCTGTCCTAATACAAACCAGATAATGAGGGCCATAAGCCTCACCTTGTTGACAGGCCCTGCATTCTTCCCATGGGTGTGTTTTTTTTTTTTTTTTTTTTTTTTGGGGGGGGGGGGGGGGTTTAAGGCACACAACTACTAAGGTCATTAGCCCCCGAATCAAAACTGGGATATACCCAAGGATAATAAGACTATATAAAAACAGCTAAAAAACATAGAATAAAAAACAACAAAGCGAAGAGCTAAATGTCCCTTGACAAATTGGTCAAATTGATAAAATCCAATACTCGAGCAACAGCCCGCACGTCATCAGGTAAAATTTCTTCCAATGTATCCGGCAGATGTAGTGCAAGCCGAACAGGAGTAAAATTTGAACACGACAATAAAACATGGCGCACCGGCAGCGGGTGGCCACAGGAACATAACGGTGCGGGGTCACCACTGAGCAAGTGGCGGTGGCTGAACCGGCAATGTCTGAATCACAACCGGGCCAAGATGATCTCTTCTCGTCGCGAGCGGCGTGATGAGGTCATCCAAGCCACCGGGAGCGGTTTAATGGTCCGGAGCTTATTATTAGTAATAACATTATGCCATAACGATATAAGGCGCCGCGAAAGAGCCCCTTGAATATCATGCGATGGGACACAGTACGTAGCTGTCCGACGTAAGAGAGTTGTAGCCTTGGCAGCGGCCTCGTTACCAGGCACGCCTGCGTCGCCAGGTACCCACAGGAGGTGAACGCGAGGGCCATCAGAAGCTAATAACTGAAGGGAGCGGTTGATTCGGTGCACAATAGGATGGGCTGAAAAGGGGTCTCTCAGACTCTGGATGACGCTGAGGGAGTCAGAGCAGAAAACATAAGGAGAACAGTGTCGACGGCTGAAGAGTACAGCCTGATAGAGGGCAAAAAGTTCCGCTGTGAAATTCGAGCAGTGGGCATTAAGCCTGTACTGGTGACAGTCATCCCCAACGACAAACGCACATCCGACACCGTCATTGGTCTTTGAGCCATCCGTATATATGAAAACGGAATTTTCGAGCCGTGCACAAAGTTCAAGAAACCGCGAGCAGTATAAAGCATCCAAAGTGCTCTCCATCAGGAGTGAGGTGAGTTCGAGGTGAACGCGAACTTGAGCTTGAAGCACTGGGCTCTCACCTATTTGAAATGTGGAAGGGAGAGTAAAATCGAGCTGCCAAAGCAAGCGACGAAAACGGACTCCAGGAGGGAGCAGGGCAATCGCAGACAGCCCGTATTGGCTATCGAGGGAGTCGTTATAGAACGATGGATGGGATGGATGGTGAGGCATCGAAAGCAAATGGCATGCATACCGACACAGTAATATGTCGCGGCGATATGGTAAAGGTAATTCGGCAGCTTTGGCATAGAGGCTGTCAACAGGACTTGTGTAAAAAGCTCCTATCGCTAGGCGTAACCCCCGATGGTGAATCGAGTTTAGGCGGCGTAAAATGGATGGCCGTGCGGAAGAAGAAACGAAGCTTCCGTAATACAATTTTGAGCGGACAGTGGACCGGTAGTTTTGTGTCCCAGCCTCGTCGCGGCTTTTGTGTCTCGACCACACAGGAATAAAGGATGCACACTTGTGCAGGTACAGAGGTGACCAGCCAGTGGAACAGCAGAAACTAGAAACACTAGAGTAAATTAGAACGAGATATGTATTTCATAGAGACTTAGTAATACTCAACTTTTACATAGTTATTGACTTCAGAATGCTGATACATAGTTTAGATAGAGGCCTGCCTAATGATGATTCTGCCTATCCGATAGCCAAGTCTTAACTGGTGCCTATCTGATTCCGAAGTGTTCTGGTTCCTATCTCAGTACCAAGTGAACGATGTCGTTCAGTGGTGCCCATGAGCAGGATTGCAGCAGAGGGCGCTCGTGGCTGACATCGTAAGAACACCGCACCGTGCGTGCATGGCAGCACGCGGCGAAAGTAAGTGGCGCACACTTCATACTTGTGTGACACCACAGGTAGAGATGAAGTAGGACAGTTCGATCAGCTCCCCATGACGTACCGCTAAGAACACGGAGGACATTAAGGGAACGAAAACACCGGCCAGCCAGATATGACACATGCGGGGACCAGCAGAGTTTCCTGTCCAATATTAGCCCTAGAAATTTCGTCGTCTCCACGAAAGGCAGATTAACGGGGCCAAGATGGAGAGACAGTGGAGGGAACTCTTTGTAACTCCAGAAATTTATACAGACTGTTTTCTCACTGGAGAATCGGAAGCCAATGGCGACACTCCAAGAGTACAGACGGTCGAGGCAACGCTGAAGACAGCGTTCCAGGATACACGTTCTCTGGGCACTGCAGTAAATCGCAAAGTCGTCCACAAAAAGGGAGCCAGATACGTCGGCCGGAAGACAATCCATAATTGGGTTGATTGCTATGGCGAAAAGTGCCACACTCAACACAGATCCTTGTGGCACCCCATTCTCCTGGCGGAAGGTGTCCGACAAAACAGAGCCCACTTGTACACGGAACCTTCGATCTAGTAAAAATGCTTGGATAAAAATAGGGAGGCGGCCGCGAAAGCCCCATGTATGGAGCGTGCGGATAATACCCGCCCTCCAACAGGTGTCATAAGCCTTCTCCAAATCAAAAAACACAGCCACCGTCTGGCGCTTATGCAAAAAGTTATCCATAATATAGGTCAACAATGTAACTAGGTGGTCGATAGCAGAACAATGCCTACGAAATCCGCACTGGACATTGGTAAGGAGACGGCGAGATTCGAGTAGCCAAATCAGCCGAGCATTAACCATGCATTCCATCACCTTGCAAACGCAGCTGGTGAGAGAAATGGGGCGATAACTCGAAGGAAGATGTTTGCCCTTCCCTGGTTTTGGTATGGGAACAACAATTGCTTCACGCCAGTGTGTGGGGACCTGACCTTCAATCCATATGCTATTATAAGTGCAGAGGAGAAAACATTTACCCGCAAGAGAAAGGTTTTTCAGCATCTGTATATGAATTGCATCAGGCCCTGGAGCAGAAGATTGGGACACAGAGAGAGCACGTTCAAGCTCCTGCATGGTGAAGATGGCATTGTAACTTTCCCAATTGAGAGATTGGAAGGAATGTGGTCGTGCCTCTTCTGTCTGTTTTCGAGGGAGAAAGGTGGGGGTGATAATGTGTGGAGCTCGAGACTTCTGCAAAAGATTGACCCAAAGCATTGGATATATCGGCTGAGTCTACGAAGACTTTATTTGCGACGGTCAAGCCAGGAATTTGGGAGTGGACATTTGTGCCAGATAACCGGCGCAGTCCCCCCCCCCCCCCCAGACAATAGAAGAAGGAGTAAGTCTGTTAAATGAACTAATAAAAGCAAACCAGCAGGCCCGTTTGCTTTCCTTGATGACTCGACGGCATTGCGCTCGTAGACGTTTGTAGTTAATACAGTTCGCCAACGTTGGGTGGCGGCGAAAGGTGCGTAGAGCACGTCTCCGGGCTCTAACAGCATCGGGACATGCTGCAGTCCACCAGGGGACTGGAACTCGACGTGGAGAAGACGAAGTGCGTGGAATGGAATATTCGGCAGCATTGAGAATGACTTCCGTGAGATATTCGACCTGACTGTCACAGGTGGGGAAGTTCCCAACATGGAAAACTGCCAGTGAGGAGAACAGTCCCCAGTCAGCTTTCGAGATGTTCCAACTACTGGAACCCGGAGGTAGGTTATGATGATAGAGATGAATTATGCAGGGGAAGTGGTCGCTTGAGTATGTATCAGAGAGAGCATACCACTCAAAGCAACGCGCAAGTTGGGCAGTACATATCGAGAGGTCCAAGTGAGAGTAGGTATGCGTCGTATCTGAAAGAAAGGTTGGTGCACCTGTGTTTAGGCAGACAAGATTAAGATGGTTGAGAATGTCCGCTAAAAGGGAGCCTCTCTGGCAAGAGGCCAGAGAACCCCATAGGGGGTGGTGGGCGTTGAAATCGCATATCAACAAAAAGGGGGAAGGAAGTTGGGCAACAAGGAGCAGCACCTCTTCCCTAGTAAAGGCAGAAGACGATGTATAGATGTTACAAAGGGAGAAGGAAAAGGTGGGAAGAACGATGCGGACAGCAAATGCCTGTAGTTGAGTGTGCAGTGGAATAGGATGGTAGTATATGTCATCGCAAACCCCTCCATGGGCTGCAATACCCTCCACAGGGGGCAGGTCAAAATGCACGGAGGTATATTGGGAAAAAACTATGTTGTCGCGTGGGCGTAACTTCATTTCTTGAAGTCCGACCACAAATGGACGGTGCAGTCTGAGTAGAAGTGTCAATTCATCTCTGTTGGAACAAATGCCACAAATATTCCACTGAAGGAGCGCCATGATAAAAAATGAGAGAAGAAAAGAAGATAAAGAGGAACAAGCAAGCTAGGTCAACTCGACGGCAGCTGAGGACCGGACTTCGAGGGATCACTACTGTCGCCATCTAGAGGCAGAGTGTTATGTTCCATAGGTTCAAATGATACATCTGCCACCTTCCTGACTTTATCAGGAGGGGCAGCTTCCGCCGCCGGTAAAATGCCGGTTGCCCAACTAACAGTAGTGCGTCCCGGCGAAACAGAAGATGATTGGGGCCGACTACTGTTGGGCGGCGTGACGGATGGGTCACGCCTCTGCGGGGAAGGAGAGGAACTCTTTCTTGTTGGCTCTTCTGGAAGAGTGACGGTGAGAAGAGGCAGTTGACGGTTGGGAAGCCTGAGAACGCAGAAAATCCTCAGGGACGGGTTCCTTCTTCAAAGTCCGGGCATCTTGTTTAGGTGCCTGCAGTTTATTAGAGGTTGACGAAGACTGAACTATAGAAGCAGCAGGAGGAAGCGGGGACGTGGAACGGGCAATCTTCGGGCTGGCCAATCGTACAACTGTGTCAGCGAAAGTGAAATAGCAGGTCTGCGTACCTGCATCCTTAGTAGATCGAGTGGAGGTGAGGACCTTACTGTATGTGCCCGCTGGGAGGACAGTGGGCTTTCGACTCGCCAACACCTTCCAAGCGGCAGATGTTGATACCTTTTCCGTAACCCGAATTTGCTGGATGACCTTTTCATCCTTATATACAGGGCAGTCCCGAGAGGAAGCCGCATGGTTATCGTTGCAATTAAGGCAGTGAGGGGACGGAGGTGGGCAATCCCCCTCATGGGCGTCCCTACCACAAGTGACACATTTTGCTGCATTAGGGCAAGATTGACGGGTGTGGTTGTATCTGTGGCATTGGAAACAGCGCGTTGGGTTAGGTACATAAGGACGGACGGAGATAACTTCATACCCTGCCTTGACCTTCGACGGGAGTTCAACTGTGTCGAACGTCAAAAACGCAGTAAGAGTCGGTGCCAGCTGGTTATCTACCTTTTTCAACACCCTATGCACGACTGTTACACCTTGACCGGACATATAGGTTTGTATGTCTTCGTCAGACAACCCGTTAAGGGATCTCGTAAAAACTACCCCCCGTGACGAGTTGAGCGTGCTATGCGCTTCTACCTTGACAGGAAACGTGTGTAACAACGTAGTCCGTATGAGTTTTTGGGCCTCGAAGGCACTGTCCGCTTCCAGCAACAATGTACCATTGCGCTGACGCGAACATGTCTTAACAGGGCCAGCAATCGCATCAACACCTTTCTGAATGACAAAAGGATTTACAGAATTGAAATCTTTACCGTCGGTTCGAGAGACAACTAGGAATTTCGGGAGATTGGGCAAAGTTTTCTTATGCTAAGGCGAATCTATCTTTCGTTTCTGGGTCAAAGTCACAGAAGAAGAGAAGGAAGTCATTGCGGAAGTGTCCCCCGTGATTACTGACGTCTCCGATGGCGCGCTCCTTCCTAATGGGGGCCCTCTCTGAGGGCTTACCCGCCTTAGGTGATTGTTCACACCTCAGGTCACACCTCCCGAGAACTGACGGAGGGACCAATCGGCATGTTCGGAAGGTACCAGCTCGGGTAATCACCCCTCCCTGGGCCTGGCCTTTACCAGAGGGTACGTACGTGCCCTTTTGTATACCCGGGGCAGAGAATTACGCGTTACCCCGTCACCTGCTACGCATGATAATGCATGGGTCGGTCTTCAGACACGCACAGGGAGGAAAGAGGAAGAATAGAGGAAGTGAAGAGAAAGAAGTGTCTCAAACGCCAAAGCGGAGACTAATGAGGAGGAGAGGAAGGCTAGGGAAGTACAGCAAGGAGAGAGAGACAGAAGCAAAGGTTAGGAAAGGAAGAAACCAAGTAATAAGAGAAACTAAGACAAGAAACCACCGTAACTCGCAAAGGCATGAACCAGGAGGGAAAGTGAAGCAGCCTGGGGCGGAAGAAAGGCTGCTCTGCTCGGGGCCCCGTGCGCGCCACACACGTACCCACAAAAGAGCTGTGGGCCCCCTGGGGGGTTCTTCCCATGGTGTGGCCACGGAAGGAAACGTCTGGGGGTCATACATTGCTGCATTAAATTCTGTTCGTCCATGCTTAGAGATGCCGGTTTTGGATCCGGCAATGCCATTATTTGCTCGTTTCATTCATGTCCCACGAGCAGCTACGGAACTAAACGTCCACCCAGGCAGAGCCCCGCTTGCCTGGGTAAGCCTTACACAACTGAGGAACGGCAGGCAGGTTCTTCAGAGGTTGCTCGCTAGCGACTGTTCAACCTCAACAGCCATGCATATCCTCGGCATGTAGCACACCTTGAGATTGAGTTTTTTTTTTTATAGAGGTTTCTACTGTCCTCGTGACCCAGGCCATTAAGCCAAGATCCCGGACTCTGAAATGTACAACATTCCACCATCGCACCAAACAATGGTCATTGAAGCACACACAGAGCTTACGGTGTAGCGGACTGTTGGCGCGACACAGCCCACGGCTCAGGACCCCAGGTTCGCCAAGCCCGTGATCGGCAAATTAATGCTGAGCCCCTGATGGGGTGTGTCAAAGGGAGTGACCATTTTGGAGACATGTCAAGACTACCTCATGCTGCCTCAATGTCTGAAAGAAGGTTCACCATGGTCAGTCAGTTGGCTTGACCAACCACAGTTTACTGCTCGTCACTGCCAGCCACGATTCCTCCCACAAATGAAGGGATGTCTGCTGCACCACAGAGAGGATGTCCTGCAGGGGAGTGGCACGTTGTATGGTACCATGGCCACTGCAGGTCTCCTTGGCAGCCCGATCAGTCATTTCGTTGCCACGAATTTCAACATGTCCTGGTACCCAACAGAATTACAGTTGCTTCCCCCGCTGCTGGAGGGAGAGTAGTCTGTCATGAATGAGCTAGATTATCTTCTCAGCTTGATACAAATTTTGTAAAGATTGCAGTGCACCAAGAGAGTCAGAGCACAGGAGAAACCGTGTGCCATGAACACGCTGCATTTGCTCCATTGCCCACAGAATCGTGTGTAGCTATATTGAGAAAACTTAGTAGGCAGTGGGGAGGCATATCCTGATGGTGCGGTTGGGGAACAGTACGGAGCAACCTATGGAGTCACCCTGTTTGGACCCATCTGTGTAAACAACAGTAAAATAATAATGTTCATCGAAAATGTTAAAAACATAGATTGAAATGTGAAATCAGAAGTATAATCCTTTTTAAAATGTGTCAAGTCTAAAAGTAATCAGGGCTTCTGGAGGATCCAAGGTGAACATTTACTCCAACCTCGATGTAAAACATTAAAACATTAAAATCTAAAAACCAGTCCTTAGCATGAATCCCAACAGGCCTCATTGATTTGATTTGATTCTTTCAGGGAAGCCAAAACAGTCTTGGTCTAACCCGCCACTGCCCGCACCGAAACTAAGTTTATTGTGCGGTATCGCTCCCTGTATGTCTAGTAAAGCCAACCAATGCCCTTCAACAGTGCAAGGAGTCCCTTTACCAGTTCTTTATTAGACACAATTTCTTCGGGTCTGGTTGTCCCAAATGTTCTGTGCCTTTTACTCTCCAATGCAATGCATTCAAAGATCAGATGTGATGCAGTTTCATCACCGTCATCACACAGCCTACATTTAGGGTCCTCTTCTGTTATTCCCATTGTACGTAGGTGTTTTTTGAAATTCCCATGGCCTGTCAGCAATCCAACCATGAGTCTAATCTCTCTCCTGTTCAGACCCAGGATTGCAGAGCTTCTTTTAAAACAAGGCTTTGGCATCATTACCTTGCCATGTTTTTGTTGATGGACTTTGGTCCAATATTCTACGTGCTGTCTTCTAAGCCAGTTACGTAGCTCCAATTTGATCATTGCCTTGGTGATTGTCAGGACAGGTTCCGGTCCAATAAATGGAGCCTCTGCCCCCATCCTGGCTAATCTGTCGGCATGTTCGTTGCCACTGATCCCCGAGTGGCCAGGGACCCACAATAGATTTACTCTATTGCTTTCCCCTAGCTCCACCAGAACCCTGTGACATTCTGCAACAATTTTAGACCTTGTAGTAGGAGCTGCCAGTGATCTCAGGGCTGCCTAGCTGTCTGAATAGATATAGATGCTACGATCTTTGTAGCACCTACGCAAATTCTCCTCCACACATGCCCTGATGGCAGTCATTTCGGCCTGGAATACTGAGGCCAGTTTCCCTAGAGAGATGACGCCCTCCAGTCTTGGCTGCATCCCGTATACCCCGGCCCCAACGCCTTGGTCTGATTTCGAACCATCAGTGAACCACACAATATCCCCCGTACGGTGTCGAACTATTTTCTCCCACTGCTCCCTACTTCCAATTGTTATACTGAAAGGCTTGTTGAAGCAGTATGGGGTTATAATATAGTCGGTTGGCATTTCCCCAACCTTTCCTATATTTACCTCTCACTATTTTAGTGTGTGATTCTGGATATCCCAAAGAGTTCCAGTTGTTGACAGATCTGAGTCTGTAGGCACCAGCTGCTGCCTCCATCTTGACCCAAAGGTGTAATGGGGGCATATCCAGCATGGTTTCCATCCCAGCAGTTGGTGTGCTGCTAATTCCGCCTGTTATCGCTAAGCAGGCTAGTCTCTGCACCTTACCAAGCTCCTTAGCAGCAACCTGCTGTTCTACCTTCTTCCACCACACGACCGCCCCATAGGTGATCCTGGGTCTAATCACTGTGGTGTATATCCAGTGCACACCCTTGGGCCTCAGGCCCCAATTTTTGCCACAAGCTCTCCTGGTACTTACTAAAGTACCTTTTGCCTTGGAGCAAATATTCCTGATGTGAGGGGTCCATGTCAGTTTCTCATCTAGGGTAACCCCTAGATATTTCACTGTCCCCTTCACAGGTAGCACTTCATTGAAAAGCTTTAGATTCCAACTTGAGTGTTGGATATGTTTCCTTGTGAATGGTACAACAACAGTCTTTTTAGGACTACCCCCAGATCCTGTTTTCTGCATCAGTCTTGCACAATGTCCAAAGCACCTTGTGCCATATTCTTCACTGTGTCAGCAAATTTGCCAAGTATTACTATGACAATATCGTCTGCGTATCCTTGGCAAAAGTACTGCCTAGAGTTTAATTCTCCAATGAGATCATTCACCACTAGATTCTACAATAAAGGGGAAAGAACTCCTCCTTGCGGGCAACCCCTAGTGGTGTTGATTACCATTTTTTCATTCATCATGGAAGCCTCTACCTTTCTTCCACTGAGCATGGCCTTAGTCCACCTACATATAGTGGTCCCTAGGTCATGCACCTCTGCTGCCCTAACCATGGAATCGAAGGTCGTGTTGCTAAAAGCCCCCTCAATGTCCAGGAAGATACAGAGGGCTATTTCCTGAAAGTGTAGTGCTTTCTCCACCTTCCCAACGAGTTGGTGGAGAGCTGTCTCACATGATTTACCTGGCTGATATGCATGTTGGTTTGAATGTAGAGGAGCCCTAATTAACCTCCTTTCTCCAACATGCACATTAACCAGCTTTTCCAATGTCTTAAAAATGAAGGAGACAGGCTGATTGGTCTCATATCCTTGGACTTGGTATGATCAATTCTCCCTGGCTTTGGAATGAAGACAACCTTCACTGCCCTCCAGGCATTGGGAATGATTCCTGCTGCTAGGCTAACCCTGAATAACCTGCATAGGAATCTAATAAGATTTTCTCCCACTTGTTGCAGGAGAGCTGGAAAGATTCCATCGGGGCCAGGTGACTTGAACGGTTGAAATGTTCCCACCGCCCATCGGACCTTACTGAAATCTACACACTCCTTGGCCAGATCCCAGTCCTCTTTGCGAATACCTGAGAACCATTGTCTCTCAGGAATCACATTCTGGTCTGAGTTATCCCCCAGAGTATATTGAGGAAAGTGAGTCTTGAGGAGCAGTTCCAGCATTTCATGTGCTGTCTTTGTATACTCCCCATCCTCCTTCCTCAATGTTCCTCCTGGATTAGTTGGTACTCTAATGAGGATTTTATGAAGTCTCGCTTGAGCAGCCGTGCCCTCCACTTCCTCACAGAATACCTTCCAGGATACCTCCCCTTTGCCCGTCTGATGGCAAGGTTGTAATTGACAAGGGCCTCACAATACTTTGCCCATTGTCCTTTGCGCCTCGCAAGGTTAAACAGTCTTCGTACCTGTTTCCTTTGCATTTCCAGGTTATTATTCCACCAAGGCACACTCCTATTTGTGCACTTCTTAGTGATTGAGCAGTTGTCCTGGTAGGAGATCACTATAGCAGAAGTTACGGCCTCTGCTACTTCCTCAAACTCTGCTGGATTCCTTATCGAAGTTTTAATTTCCGATAGGCTGAAGTCAAGGTCTCTCCTATATGTCTCCCAGTCCATTTTCCTGGGATTCCTATAGGCCATAGTCTGTCTGGTTCCCATTTCAACCTTGAATTTAATATACATGTGATCTGATGGGGATGGCTCCAAGACCACATGCCACTGTTTGACATAACTTCCCATCATCATGGAACCAAAAGTTATGTCAATTACTTCTTCCCTTCTACTATTCCTGAATGTAGGTTCATCACCCCTATTCAGGATCTCCAAGTTGTTAGATAGGAGAAATTCAAGAAGGTGCTCACCTCTACTGTTGGTGTCCTTGCTGCCCCACGATAGATTGTGGGCATTGGCATCACATCCCACCAACAGTTCGTCACCTTGCCGATGGCAGGCTTCCGTCAGTCTCCTCACTTCCAAAGGAGGAGGAGAGCTGCCTTCATAAGGAAGGTATGCTGAGGCCAAAACAATTTCCCTCTTGATGCCTTCCTCACGTTGCTGCATCCTGATGGTCACCAAGTCCCTGGAACAAAAATCCATCATTGGTATGAAAGGTATTCCATTTCTAACATAAATGCATGTTCTGGAGTTTTTTAGATTTCTAGCATAAATCAGCTTACCTCCAGTAACACCGAGGCCCGATACACCCCCTTTGTATAAATAGGGTTCTTTTATCAGGGCCACGTCCACCTCCTGTCTCCCCAGGCGACGGCTCAGGGCAGCAGTGGCCCCTTTACTGTGCTGCAGGTTTATCTGCAGCACTTCCAGTACCCATCTTGTTGCCATTATTACCTTTAAGGTCTTTGATTACCCTGACGGCGACCTGTGAGAACCCTAAAAACAGTTTCAGGCCTTGCTCTCGCATTGCCTTCAGGGACTTCTCTCCGACCTCCACCACCAGGGTTCGTCCTTCTGGAACGACCTTTTGGTTAATTACCCTCCAATCCTCTGTCGAGACTTTTGGGTTCTGGACCCTTATTTTCTCGAACAGAGTCTTTGGAGGGACATCCTTAAGGATCTTTGGTACCCATATTGATACCTTTGCGGTCTTCAGGAGTTCGGTTGCTGTCTTGACCAGCAGCTTCGCATCCTCCCACGGGGATATCATGGGCACCTTGTCCTTAAGCCATTCTGCTGAGTGCTCCCCCTCACAGACAAAAATGAGGGCACCGTGATCTAGATAGACCCTCCTGAATTTGGGTCCTGGACCAGCGTCCCCCCCAATCTCTTCAAAGAGGGCCATCTGCACGAGCTGCTCCTGCTGCGAAGTGATGCTCACCAGTGGGTATCCTTCTTGGACAACCGCCATTCTAAAGACCGAGATTGCAGTACTATAGGTCTGTTTCCCTATTTCCTGCCTCAGCCTTTTAGGATCATGTTTGTCCAGAGAGGAGGGAGTCTTAGATTCCTCCCTAACCCTCTTGCCACCTGCCTTTGAGGTCGAGGGGGTCTGTGTATCCCCTTTGACCTGAGGCAGTTTCTTTTTGGAGGTCTTGGGCTCAAGTCCTTTTGATTCCCTCCACTTATGCTTAGGAAGCCATTCTTTTCCTTCCTTTTGCTTCTTTTCCTTGAGAAGTTTCCTCCTCTGAGCCCCAGACAAGGCCTTAATCCTAATCTGGTCCAACTTCTCTGTTACAGTTCCCACTTCTTGCTCAGGTCTAGACCCTGATTCAGAAGTAGGAGTGCACTCCATCAGTCCTGATCCCGATGTCTGAGTATCTGAGGTCTCAGATTGCCCCTCAGATTCTTTTAAAATACTTTCTTTCTCCGTGTTCATCTTAGTCCCACGAGATTTGGGGATTTATATGGTCCACACCACGATAACCCCGCGCGGTGCAAGGCTACTTACTCAGGGAGGTCGCCCGGTATCCCTGAGGCTCCGTTTGAGACACATCCACCCATGTGCCACGCACCCCTCAGCACGGGTCGCACCACACCTTGGGTTGGGGGGCAGTTTAACGTCGTGCCCGGGACGACAAAAGACCTCATAGCTCAAAGTCAATTATGAAAAAGCCTTTCCATAGGTGGCTGAGCAACGGTATTGGAAGCAGATGTATATGTAGTGGACAACGTGATATACGATTGGCGCACCATGGGGAGCTGTTGGCTTATCTGGAGCAGTGGCTCAGCAGCCTCAGCACAAAGGCTTGGTATAGGGCTTGTACGAAATGCCACAGTAACCAACCAAATCCCTTCATGGTGCATCACGTCCAACATTTTAAGGTATGAAGGTCTTGCAGACCCATACACTGTGCAGACGTAATCAAGTTGGGATCATACAAAGGCTCTATAAAACTGGAGCAGACAAGTCCTGTCAGCTCCCCATGAAGTGTGACTAAGACACTTCAAAATACATACTGCTTTGAGGCACCATCTCTTCAAGTCTTTAAGATGTGGCAACCAGGTAAGTTTAGAGTCAAATGTGAGATCCAAAAAACGCACAGTGTCTTTAAAATTCAGAATAGTGTTCCTCATCCGCAGTTCAGGTAAGTTAAAAATAGAACGTGAACCGTTAAAAAGAAAATGCACCGACTTCTCGGTTGAAAATTTAAAACCAGTATTCTGTGCCCATTCATCCAACCGTCAGAGTATTAGCTGCAACTATCGAGTTGTCACTGCAAGGCTGGAGGAAGAACAGAAGACAGAAAAGGCATCAACAAAGAGTGAACACAGGACAGGACTTTTCACAACCGATGCAATACTGTTAATGGCTATAGGAAACAAAGCCACACTTAAAACACTGCCTTGAGGGACACAGTTTTCTTGCTCAAAGCAGTCAGAGCACACACCACCAACTCGATATCTAAAATAACGAGGAGAAAGGAAAGACGGATTAAAAATGGGGAGACAACCACGAAATCCCCATTCGTGAAGCTGTCAGAGTATAAAATGCCTCCAAGTAGTATCTTAGGCCTTCTCAATATCAAAAAATACACCCATTAGGTGATGACGGCACAGTAAAGCCTGTTGTATAGCTACCTCCAGAAAAGCCGAGTTATCGAAGGTGGAATGATATCCCCTGAACCCACACTGGAAATGACTAAGGAACTGCCTAGATTCCAACATCGAGACAAGGCAGCAGTTGACTATCCTTTCAAAGGTCTTTCCCACACAACTAGTGAGGGCAACACTGCGATAACTGCTTGGGTATACATGCAATTTTTCCCGGGTTTTAAAAGGGGGATTAAAATTGCCTCTCTCTACGAGTCAGGAAAGTGACCTGACAACCAAATGGGATTAAAAAGATTAAGTAGAATTTCTTTCTTTCACAGTGTTAGATGCCGCAGCATACTGAAGTGGATTCTATCATTGCCAGGGGATGTATAACGCGCTGCAGACAATGCAGAATCCAGCTCCCACAGTGTGAGAGGACAGTAATAATCCTCATGACCGATAGACCTGAAGTCCAAATTGTCCCTCTCAGCAACCACTCTGTGGCCCTGGAATGCTGGAGCCTGACTGGTAGTGGCTGTAACATTGGCTAGAGAGATAGCCACGGTCTGGGCTATGTCTTGCGGGCTGGTTTGGAGAATGCCATTCTCCATTACAGCAGCCACTGGACACCTCCCTCCTTTCCTAGAAATCCTCTCATGGTCTCCCATACGGTGGAACTTGTAGTGGAACGGGTAATGGTACTGAGCAACTGTTGCCAAGATCTCTTTCGACTCACTCTTATTATTTGGCGACATTTTGCCCTCACCATCCGAAAGGCTGCAAGGTTTTCCATAGTTGGCCAGCTCAAACTGACGCAGAGTTGCACACATGGCCCTAATTGCAGAGTGACACTTTGCAGTTCACCAAGGGACAGGCTGCTGTTTTGGTTGTCCTAACGACAGTGGCATAGATGCTACAGCAGCACTGTGCATCGTTTGTGTGATGCAAGATGGCTGAAACGTGTCCAGTAGGCTTTACTGATCACCCATTGAGGTGGTCTGCTTTCGGGATCTAGTCTGTCTGGCAGGTGAATCCAGATGGGAAAGTGGCCACTGACATGCAGTTCATCGACCACTTCCTAGTGAATACTGTGGGCAAGGGCTGGTGAGCAAAGTGAAAGGTCTATGGTGGAAAACAATCCTGTTGCAGTACAAAAGTGTGTGGGCTGTCCTGTGTTTAATAAATGTGCGCTCGACGACAAGAGAAGCCTCTCAGTTGCTCGAGCCCTGGGGTAGGTACTGGGAGTGCCCCAAAGCACATTGTGTGCATTAAAATCACCACGAAGGATGTATGGTTGTGGGAGCTGTGTAATCAGGTCTTTGAGGGCTTATAAATCAAATGTGTCATGAGGAGGCAGATACAGGGAGCACACCGTCAAACGGTGACACACATATACAGATACTGCAATGGCTTGTAAATGTGTGGTGGGAGAGGAGCTCAGAGTGATAGGCTGTATTAGTAAAAATAGCCACTCCGCCTCTAGCTCTCTCTCCGCTGAGGTCGTCGTCCTTATGGAGAATATAGCCACATAGCTCAGATTTGTCTGAGGATTTAAAATTTGTCTCTTTTAGACATACAGAAATCAGTCTACCGTGAGTCAGTAAACGTACTTCCTCCACATACATCCTGTAACCCAGTAAATTCCACTGCAGAACTGAGGCCGTCTATCATGGAGGTTGGATCTTTACTCTCTTTCTTCTTAACTGGTCACTGAACACGGTGGGGTTCAGTATTGGGGTGAGACGTTAGCCCCAGTGGGAGGTCAATCTGGAAGCGAAACGGTTGGCCCAGATCGACATCTAACTCCATGAGCTCTGGAGTGGAATCAGAAGAAGTATCTGACACAATAACAGTGATGGGTACTGAAGGCTTACTTTCCAGTTTTATCTTTGTCTGCAACTATTCAGTTGCTTTTTGGCCTTAGATGGCTTAGCGGTTGGGGCAGTAGAAGTAGTAGCGGCCACTCTAGGTTTTTGGGCAGCCTCTACTATGGAAGGAACCAGGGGTTCCACAATAGTGGTAACCGTTAACTTTTTCAGATGTTGATGGCGCTGTAGGCCCTGAAGCTACTGCTGCCCGGAAGGTATCTACATCTACATGGGATAATCTGCAAATCACATTTAAGTGACTGGCAGAGGGTTCATCGAACCACCTTTATATTATTCATCTCCTATTCCATTCTCAAATAGTGCACGGGGAGAAATAACATCTGAATCTCTCAGTTCGAGCTCTGATTTCTTGTATTTTATTCTGATGATCATTTCTACCTATGTAGGAGTCAACAATATATTTTTGCATTCGGAGGAGAATGTTGGTGAGTTTTGTAAGTAGTCCACATCGCAGCGATAACCGCCGTTGTTGTAATGATTACCATCCCAAGTCCTGTATCATTTCCAAGACAGTGTCCCCTGTATCGTGACAATACAATACGAGCTGCCCTTCTTTGGACTCCGTCAAACCCACATGATAAAGATCCCACACTGGGCAGAAATACTCCAAATGAGGACGGACAAGCATAGTGCATGCAGTCTCTTTAATAGTCCTGTTGCATCTTTTAAATGTTCTGCCAATAAAACGCTGTCTCCGATTCGCCTTTCATACGACATTATCTACGTGTTCTTTCCAGTGTAACTCTGATGTAATAGTAATTCCTAGGTATTTAGTGGAGTTTACAGCTTTCACACTCAATTTATTTATCTTGTAAACAAAGTTTAACGGATTTCTTTTCGTACTCATGTGGATGACTTCACATTTCTCATTATTCAGAGTCAATTGCCAATTTTTACACCATACTGATATCTTATTTAAATCGTTCTGCAGTTGGTTTTGATCTTCAGATGACTTTACTAGACAATAAATTACAGCCTCATCTGCAAACAATCTAAGAGAGCTGCTAAGATTTTCTCCTAAATCGTTTCTTATCTACATAAACAGCAGAGGACCAATAACACTACTCTGTGGAATGTCGGATATCACATCTGTTTTAGTCAATGACTTACCATCAATTACTATGAACTGTGTCTTCTCTGACAGGAAATCCCCTATCCAGTCTGGGAGGATATTCCATAACCACGCAATTTGATTGAAAGCCGTTTGTGAGATATGGTGTCAAAAACCTTCTGGAAATCTAGAAATATGGAATCGATTTGAGAACCCTTGTCAATAGCACTCATCACTTTGTGTGAGTAAAAAGCTAGTTGTGTATTGCATGAACGATATTTTCTAAATCTGTGTTTACCTTGGGTCAATAGATCATTCTGTTCGAGATAATTCATAATATTTGAATACAGGATGTGCTCCAAAACCCTGCTGCAAATTGACGTTAATGAAATAGTCCTGTAGTTTAGTGGGTTACTCCTACTGCCTTTCTTGAATATAGGTGTGACCTGCGCAACTTTCCAATCTTTTGGTACAGATCCTTCTTTGAGCAAGTGATTGTATATGGCTGTTAAGTAAGGAGCTATTGCATCAGCATAATCACATAGGAATCTAATGGGTATACAGCCCGGACCAGAAGACTTGTTCCTGTTAAGTGATTTCAGTTGCTTCACTACTCCGATGATACCTACTTCTACGTTACTCATTCTGCCCTCCATTAGTAATTCGAAATCTGGAATATTGGTTTCGTCGTCTTTGGTGAATGAATTTCGAAAAGCTGTGTTTAGTAACTCTGCTTTAGTAACAGTATCATCAGTGGGATCACCATTTGTATCACGTAATGAGGGTATTATTTGTGTTTTGCCTCTAGTATATTTGACATATGACCAAAATCTCTTTGGGTTCTCAGTCAGATTGCAATAAAGAGTTTCTTTGTGGAAAGTATTGTAAGCATCCCGCATTGAAGTCCTTGCTAAATTTCGAACTACTGTGTAGAATCGCCAATCCTGGGGATTTTGTGTTCGTTTAAATTTAGCATGCCTTTTTTATGTTTTTTGTAACAGTGCCCTGACTTGTTTTGTGTACCAAGGGGGATCACCACCTTCTTTTATTAATTTATTTGGTATAAAACTGTCAATTGCTGTCGATACTACTACTTTGAATGGGAGCCACATCTGGTCTACGCTTAGGTTTAGCATTTGGAATGAGTCAAAACTATCTTTGAAGAAGCAATTTAGTGTATTTCTATCTGCTTTTCTGAACAAATATACTTTTTGTCTATTTTTGGTAACTTTGGGACTTTTAATATTCAATCTCACTATGACAGCCATGTGTTCACTAATACCCATATCTGTTTTGATGCTCGTTATGAGCTTAGGATTAATTGTTGCAAAGAGATCAAGTGTGTTTTGGCATCCATTTACAATTCTAGTTGGCTCATGACCTAATTGTTCAAAGTAATTCTCAGAGAATGCGTTGAGTACAACTTCGCACGATGTTTTATGCATACCTGCTGATTTGAACATATAATTTTTCCAATAGATTGAGGGTAAATTGAAATCACGGCCTACTATTGTTGTATGAGTCGGGTATGTGTTTACCATTTGACAAAGGTTTTCTTTGAACCTGTCTGCTACTGTATCGTCAGAGTCAGGAGGACGGTAAAGGGAACCAATTAGTAACTTCTTACATTTTTTAGGTACAACTTCTACCCATAATAGCTCACAGAAACTATCAACTTCACTACACGAAAGACTACTTTTGATGGCGACAAACACACCCACCTATTTTGAACACAGTTAGATCTTTTGCAAAAACTTCGGCTGAACTTATTTCTGGCTTGAGCCAACTTCCACTGCCTATAATTATTTGGGTTTCAGTACTTTCTATTAACGCTTGGAACTCTGGTACTTGTCCAATACAGTTACGACAATTTACAACTGTTATACCAATAGTTCCTAGATCTACATTTCAGAGTCAGCCCATTTTGTTTTTCCCCTGGTACACTGGCACACCCATCCACTAGGAGGTGGAAAATTTCTTGATAGGCCCATCTTGATCCCACGAGCAGCTAGGGAATTTAAGTGTCCACCTAGACAGAGCCCTCCAAACCTAGGTAAGCTTTATACAACTGAGGCTCGGAAGTATACCCAGAGGTCACTCGCTAGCGACTATTCCACTTCAACAGCCATGCATCCCATCAGCACGTAGCACAGCTTAGGA
Source organism: Locusta migratoria (assembly GCA_026315105.1). Lineage (NCBI taxonomy): Eukaryota > Metazoa > Arthropoda > Insecta > Orthoptera > Acrididae > Locusta > Locusta migratoria. The sequence continues at coordinate 477,653,997 of CM048755.1, read as the reverse complement.
TTGAGGGTATATATGTAATTCCTTCCTTGTGACCCGGGCGATCAAGCCAAGATCCCCAGTCCCTGGTACACACAACATTCCACCGCGACACGTTGGTTGCTGAAGCGTGCCCAGAGGTTATGGTGTCAGAGGACTGGCGACAATTACCAGACCCCAGCTCAGGACCACAGTTTCGCTAAGCCCGTACTCAGCAAATTAATGCTGAGCCCCTGAGGGGTGACCAATAATTAGTAGTCATAGTAGTTGTTATTTTTTATAGGGAACGTAACTACTAGATCACCAGTCCCTGCTCCTAGCAAAGATGTTTCTTTTTGATGTAACCAAAAACATAAGCTGGAGCTGAAACACACAGAAAGGAAACCTTCGAGGGGTACAGGTTGACAACAAACATTTCACTTACAATACAAGGTGGAAAACAAAAAGGATAAACATAATGTTGAATAAAACTAAAATTTTATGGCAGAATACTATGGCTGGCTAGGATAAAAATGGATGAGCCAGCCCCGCTGTACACACTAAAAATCTCTTGTCAGTAGAAACGAAAGAGGCTATCGACGACTTAAAAAGTGCTGGATATATGCGGACCTGCAAATCAGGCTAAAGCACAATCCATTAAAAGTGATGGTAAAATCCAGCTGCATGAATAAAATGTAAAACAGTATTAGCCATAGAGGCATTGTCACCTAAAAGTAGTGCATTTGGTAGATTAAAAGACTGCTGCAAAGCGGCTAAAAGAAGACAGTCCAACAAGATGTGGACCACTGCAACAGAGCACCACAATAGCAATCTGGTGGATTCTCTCAACGCAAAATGTGACCGTGCGTTAACCACTTATATTAATTATGTAGTTGGCTGAGTAGAACAGAGTCCCTACGAGAGGCCGCAGGTAGGATATCCACATGGCCACAGAGGGCCTACCTGTACAGAGCTTTTTTGGAGCATTCGATTCAGCCCACTCAGAATGCTAAAACCCAAGTACCTTCCGATTTAACTCCAGTCGAAGATCCCTTTCCTGGAGACCAATTTCAAGGATGTTCAAAATGGTAGCCTGCTCTGTCAGCTGGTCGACGCGTTTGTTCCCCCGAGATGCCAATGTGGCCTGGGGTCCAAATGAATACCACAGAGCGACCAGAGTTGCCTAGACTGAATACAGCATCCTCAATTGACCGCACCAAAGAGTGCTTCGGAAAGCACTGGTCAAGGACTTGCAAGCCACTCATGGAGTCACTACAAATAACTATAAACGCCCCAGGGCAAGCTCTGAGATTTTCAAGTGCCCGCTAAATAGCGACAAGTTCCGCTGTAAACACACTACTCCCAAAGGGCAATGAATGTTCTTCAACATGCTGACCATGGGTATAGGCATACCCGGCATGGCCATCAACTAGGGAACCGCTTGTGTACACAACTTCTGCGCCACAAACGAATCAAGAACTGCTTTAACCTGGTGACGGAGATTCAATGGTGCAACACAGGTTTTTGAGTCACGAGCCACGTCCAACCAAAACTGCAGGTGAGGAATGGTCCAAGGAGGAGTATGCGAAGGGTAGTAAAAAGTGGGAGGGATGAGAAGTGACTCAAGGGACGAAGAAAGGGACGAACACGAGTCGCAATCGGGAGACCTGACCTCTGCCGTCGTTGGGAGAGGAGTGGAACAGCTGGGAAGAGAAGCCTGGAATTCTGGTGGTGAGGTGAGCTGTTGCCAGCAAAATCATAGGGGAGGAACTCCAGCTTCAGCAAGGAGGCTTGCCACTGGACTCCTGCGGAAGGCCCCATTGTTAAACGGATGCCACTATGGAGAACTGGGTCAAACACTCGCAATGCAGAAAGAGGTGCAGAATTGCACACCAGGCTGCCGTAATCCTGGTGTGATTGAATAAGGACCTTATACAGCTACAGAAGAGTGGGGCGAACAGCTCCCCAAACAGTGTGGCTGAGACAGAGGAAAAATATTTAGATGTTGCAAGCATTTTTGTCTCAGCTGACAAAGACGTGGCACCCAAGTGATCCTGGCATCAAAGATCATGCAGTTATAACTCTGTGTCCACATGAACTACCCAACGGTGACGGAAGTGGTGATTATGTTTTTCTGCGCCGAAAATTGGAAATCACACAGAGGCCCAAGACTGAGCCTTTTGGATGGCTCCCTGCAGCCACCTTTCAGCAACACCACTGCTACCTGAGCTAAAATACAAGCAAACGTCAGCAGCGAACATGAAGAGAGACTGATGTCCCCACTGCTGCAGCAAGACCTTTAATTGCAATTAGAAACAGAGATACACTAGGAATGGAGCCCTGTGGGATACCGTTCTGTTGAATATGGGGGGAGCTAAGATAGGCACAAACCCTAATCCTAAAAGAGCGGAGCGAGAGGAAATCCTGTATGAATGTGGACCATATAAGCCCCATTCATAAAGTGTTGAGAGACTATGACGGCACCAGGTTGTATCATATGCCTAGCGGAAATCAAAAAAGACTGCGACAAGATGCTCACAGCTGGTAAAAGCTGTACAGACAGCTGACTCCAGGGATAAGAGATTGTCAATAGTAGAATGGCTCTGGTGGAAGCCTCCCTGTTATGGGGCCAGGAGACCCCTATCCTCAAGTATCCACATAAACCAGTGACTCACCATACATTTGAGGATCTTGCACAGAATGTTGGTGAATCCAATAGCGTGGCAACTGTCGCCTCCAGTGAATCCACGCCTAGTTTCATCACTGGGATGATGATACTTTCCCACCATTGTGACAGGGAAAGACCCTCTGCACAGAGTCGATTGAAAAGGGCCAGTAACCGCTGTTGAAAAGTCCACTAAGAGGTGGTGGATGAACCAGCTGAGAATATGATATGGTCCGGGAGAGGTATCGGGGGATGCAGCGATTGCAGTCTTGAACTCCCACTGACTAAACAGGGCATTATACAGTTCCCACCAACATGTACGGAACGATAACTGCCTCCGCTCAACTTGCTCTTTGAGGGTATGTAAGTCCGCACTGTAAGTTGTAGTCGCAGAGCAAGGTGCACAATGCTCTGCCATGTGCTCGGCAGTAACTGTTGGTTCAGGACAGAAAGTACCTTGAATTTTTAGTGATGGGATTCAACTTTGTGGGCAGTAACCAAAGAGGCATCATATTTACGAAGCAAAGGCACGGGAAGCTATGGTGGCTTAATATCGCTCCCAACAGTCCTGCTTATTCTGTTGGATCAGTCACCGAGCTTGGGCCTGGAGACATTTAAAAGCAATCAGGTGTTCCATGGTGGGGTGGCACCAGTGACACTTGACCACCACTGACTGCCAGATGGCTTCAGTGATCTCCCGTGCCCACCAAGGCATGGACTTGCGACAAAGTGAGCCTGTGGTAGTTGGAACAGTTGCCTCATTGGCGGAAACAGTATCCTCAGTAATCCGTTGAACTGTCCTTGCAATGTTAGCTGGTAGCACAGTAGTAACCACAGCAGCTGAGGTGTAATCGTGCAATCAGCCCTATGGACAGACGCTGGTTATACCTCATCATCACTTGCCGACACTGCTTGTGAAGCTGCTGGATCTATTTACATTGTTTCCAACTGTCCTTCGAGATCTAGGGCCTCTAGGTACGCTAGAATCTCCACCTCATCCTCAGAGGCAGAGGTATGAGGTATGAGACGGTGGTGTGGGAACCACAGGGTTGTCTTTTATCTTACAAGATTTCTTCTTCTTTTGGTGGTCTCTCGCTGTTCCTTCAGCTTCTCTTGTCCAGACGGCTTCGCTGACTCACTCTCGGGGACTGAGGATGACCTTTAAGCCCTACGACCAGTCTTCATAGGCACTATTTGCCACTTGCTGGCATTCGTGTTCCCAGCAGAGGAAACTGAGAAAGGTTGGGATTCAAGCGATCCCTTCTTCACGAGAGGAGCCAGAAAAAGCGGTTGCTTCTCTGGCTCGAGGGTGGGGACTGGTGTCGGCATCAGTTAGGGGGTTATTGCTCGTGAGGTAGATGGTTTGGGAGCAATACAAGAGGAAGTGCCCCCAAACCATCAAGGGGGTAGGTGTAGATAATCAGGTCTGTAGGCCCATGGAGATCTGCTATGCAAATGGAAACCTTATTGACAGGTTTGACAATGATGGAACTGTTGTGGCATAAGATGTAGCCACGCTCACTGGATGCAGCTTTATGTATTTGCGCCTTGCCTCCGAGTAGGTCAGTCTGTCCATGGTTTTACACTCCACATTTTTTTCTCTACTTATGGAAGACTGTGCAATCTGGCCACAGTTAACACAGACAGGAGGAGGGGCAAAAGAGGCACTTGGATGTGATATATGTCCAAACTCCCGACATGTGGGGTTGGTTTCACATAGGGAGAACATGCGCCCAAGCCTCCAGCACTGAAAGCAGCGCACAGGGGGAGGAACGTAGGGTTTTAGGTCACACCGGTAGATCAGCACCTTTTGGCTTTTTCAGGTAACATGTCACCCTCAAAAGCCAAGATGAAGGCACCAGTAGCAACCCTGTTGTCCTTCAGAACCCTACAGATGCACCGGACGAAATGCACACCTTGCTGCTCTAGATTCTACCGCAGCTCATCATCAGATTTCAGAAGCAGATCCCTATGGAAGATTATACCCTGGACCATATAAAGACTCTTGTGTGGAGTTACTGTAACGGGAACATCACCCAACTTCTCACAGACAAGCAAAGCCCAAGACTCTGCTGGGGATAAAATCCTTATCAAGACTGACCTGGATCTCATCTTGGACATCTACATACATACTCCGCAATTCACTGTAAGGTGCATGGCGGAGGGTACACTGTACCACTACTAGGCATTTCCTTTCCTATTCCACTCCCAAATTGAACGAGGAAAAAAAGAATGCCTATATGCCTCCGTACGAACCCTAATTTCTCTTATCTTGTCTTTGTGATCTTTACGCGAAATGTAAGTAGGCGGCAAGATAGTACTACACTCAGCTTCAAATTCCGGCCCTCTAAATTTACTTAACAGAAATTCATGAAAAGAATGTCATCTATCTTCCAGCGATCCCCAATTGAGCTGCCGGAGCATTTCCGTGACACTCGCGCATTGGTTAAACCTACCGGTAACAAATCTAGCTGCTCGTCTCTGAACCGCCTCTATGTCTTCCTTCAAACCGATCTGCTGCGGGTCCCAAACACTTGAGCAATACTCAAGACGTGGTCGTACAAGCATTTTATACGGAGTCTCCTTCACAGGTGAAGTACATCTTCCCAAAATTCTCCCAATAAACCGAAGTCGGCTGTCCGCCTTACTCACAACTGTCCTTACATGTTCGTTCCATTTCATATCGCTCTGCAATGTTACGCCTAGATATTTGAACAATGCGACAGCATCAAGAAGCTCACTACTAATGCTGTATTCGAACATTATAGAATTGTTTTTTCTACTCATGAGCATCACCTTACATTTTTCTACATTGAGAGTTAGCTGCCAGTCTTTGCACCAACTAGAAATTTTGTCTAAGTCATCCTGTATGCTATTACAGCCAGTTAAAGACGACAGCCTCCCATACACCACAGCATCATCAGCAAACAGCAGCAAATTACAACTTACTCTGTCCATCAGATCATTTATATAGGTAGAAAATAATAGCGGTCCTATCACACTCCCCTGGGGCATGCCTGACGATACACTGGTCTCTGATGAACACTCGCCGTCGAGAACAACGTACTGTGTTCTATTACTTAGGAAGTCTTCCAGCCAGTCACAAATCTGTGAATCTATTCCATAAGCTCGTATCTTCGTTAGCAGTCTGCAGTGTGGCACCACGTCGAACGCCTTTTTAAAGTCGAGAAAAACACAATCCGCCTGTTGCCCTTCATCCATGGCTCGCAAGATGTCATGTGAGAAAAGGGCAAGCTGATTTTCACATGAATGACGTTTCCTAAACCCATGCTGATTCATGAAAATAAGCTTTTCCGTTTCAAAGAAATTTACTATATTCGAACTGAGAATATGCTCTAAAATTCTACATGAAACTGATTCAATGATATTGGCCTGTAATTGTGTGGGTCAGTTCTCTTTCCTTTCTTATAAACGGGAATCACCTGTGCTTTTTTCCAATCACTAGGAACTTTGCGCTGAATTAAAGATTCGCGATGAATGCAAGCTAAGTAGGGGGCCAATGCCGCAGAATAGTCTTATTAAAACCGAACTGGTATTCCATCCGGAGCAGCAGACTTTTTCGTATTTAGCTCTCTCAGCTGCTTCACTACACCGGAAATACCTATTGGTATGTCCCCCATTTCGGAATTAGTACGTTGATCAAATGATGGTACATTTGTGCGGTCCTCCTGCGTGAAAGATTTCTTAAAGGTTAAATTTAGAACTTCAGCTTTCCGTTTGCTTTCTTCTATTACTGCCCCGGAATGACCAACGACTGACTGAACAGTGGGCTTTGACCCGCTTATCGATTTTACATAGGACCAGAATTTTTTCGGGTTCTCGGAAAGATCTTTAGCTAAGGTACGGCTGTGATAATTATTGTATGCTGCGCGCATCAATCTTTTTATAGATGCACGAATCTCTACTAGCTTCTGCCTGTCATCATTTGCATGTTCCTTTTTTTAACCGAGAGTGCAACAGCCGTTGCTTTCTCAGCAGCTTTCTAACATTATTATTATACCGCGCTGGATCTTTTCCATCCTTAATCGTCTTTACTGGCACATATTTCTCTAACCCTTTATTAACAATGCACTTAAATTTAGTCCACAATTCCTCTACATCCATAGCCCCGGAATTAAACGATGCCCATTCATTTTCTAAGTGCGATCATAACATTTGCTTATCAGCTCTTTCCAACAAAAACACGCTCCTAGCCTTCTTGATTGGTTTATGAACTTTGGTCACCATCGACGCTATGACGATATCATGATCACTAATTCTTGTCTCTACACAGACATCGTCAAGCCTGTTTGTGGCTATAAGGTCTAGAATATTTCCATTGCGCGTGGGTTGCCGGTTTAACTACTCAAGACAGTTTTCGGAGAATGTGTCCAAAAGTAGCTCGTAAGACTGCTTGTCTGTACCGCCTGAAATGTAACTAACGAGGTCCCAATCTACACTCTTTAAGGTTGAAGTCTCCTCCGACTAATATTACATGGCCCGGATACCTATGCACTACCTGGTGTAGACTTTCTTTGAATGATTCTAAAACTGCTACAGCAGCACTGGGGGGCCGGTAAAAACACCCAACTATTAACTTTACTTCTTTTAGATCTGTTATACGTGCCCGGATAACTTCACAGTTACTTTCAACCTCGATCTCAGCAGAAACAATATCTTTGTCCACAGCGATGAACACTCCTCCTCCAGTTATATCAGATCTATCTCTCCGATATACATTCCACGCTTCGCTAAATATTTCTGATCTTGCCACATCATCATTTAGCCAGCTTTCGGTGCCTAAAACTATCTGAGCGCAGTAACTTCTATGCAGTGTTGCAAATTCAGGAACTTTGTTTCAAATACTCTGTAAGTTCGCAGCCAATATTTTGATGTTCGAATTTTTGTTCCGAATGTGGCCTGAATTCAATGTTTGAATGCTGACAGGCGAGTGCTCATAAGAGTTAGCACCTAGCTTAAAAAATCCCCATGTGCACTCCACAAGTACTCTGCTACCAGAATAGCCGCTTCCTTAGTGTAGTGCTCCCCTGATCTATCTAGGGGCACCCTACAATTCCCCACCCGATAACGCAGATCCAGAAATCTGCAGCCATGACTGTCACAGAGTCAGCAAAGCCTCTGGTTCAGACCCTCCACTCTGCTCCAAACCGAAGGACCCCGGTCAACCCTGGGAACAATGCTACAAATCGACAGCTCTGCTTGCAACCCGCGCGCGGAGGCAGCAACCTTCACCAATTCCGCCAGCCACTCTTAGGACCTGAGGATGTTCTCAGAACCCAAGCGACAAGCGTCATTGGTGCTGACGTGAGCTACGACTTGCAGTCGACTGCACCCCGCACCCTCGATAGCCGCCGGCAAGGCCGCCTCCACATCTCGGATGAGGCCCCCCGGCAGACACACCGAGTGCACGTTGGAATTCCTTCCGGATCTCAATGCTATCTGCCTAAGGGGCTCCATCACGTGCCTGACATACCCTCCACCTCTCCATATTTGTCCTCAAGATATTCAAGAAATACAGATAGTTGTTGTAAACGATTTCCCATCAGTGCGTGATCAGACTAAGTTTCGGGGGAGTGGGGGCAAAGGGGGGCAGACATATGTTTCACCTTGACTTCTGGCCCTACATTCCTCTCATGGCATGGCCAGGGAGGGGAACGATCAAGGGTCATAATCAGCAGCATTAAAGTCTCTCTCTCTCTCTCTCTCTCTCTCTCTCTCTCTCTCTCTCTCTCTCTCTCTCTGCAGTTGTATGGCCACCAATGTTCCAAGCTCTTTTCATGGTGGTCCCCACAAGCAGCTAGGAAAATATACGTCCACCCAGGCAGAGCCCGGCTTGCCTGGGTAAGCCTAATATAACTGATGTGCGGCAAGTGACCCAGAGGGTACTCGCTAGAGACGGCTCAACCTCAAAGCCATGCATCTCTTCGGCACATAGCACACCATATATATATATATATATATAGAGAGAGAGAGAGAGAGAGAGAGAGAGAGAGAGAGAGAGAGAGAGAGAGAGAGAGAGAGAGAGAGGCAGGTTTGTACCACCCTCCCCACCCAGGCGATTAAGCGAAGATCCTGGGCTCTGAAATGTACAATGTTCCACCGTCGCACTGTTCGGTGGTCGTTGAAGCACGCACAGAGCTTACAGTGTGGTGGACTGTTGGCACAACAGTCTCCAGCTGGGGACCCCGGGTTCTCCAATCTCATACTCAGCAAATTAATGCTGAGCCCCTGAGAGGCCTGTCATAGATGGAATGATTTTTGTAATAGCCATGACAGCCATAAAGGTCAGGGGTCTCTGAACAGGAAATCAAGTTTCCTGCAGGGTGATACAAAAGGCTGGAAAGCAGCACAACAATTGCTGCAACTCAGACAAGTGGTGGATAAAACTGCCACAGTTCCACTGCCGAATCATAGTGTCTTCTGACTGCTGAGGCATATTGATGAGGAATGTGCAGTGGAATGCACAGAATTGTCTGTTGTCGCTGTCTGCGGAAGCAGAGAATCTATGCCCAAGGCTTCTGAATTCCCGTCATTTGCCAAGTTCTCAGGGGACTCAAGGATCTCCACCTCATCCTCAGACAAAGCGGTTTCTTGTTGTGTCACGGTAGCCACCAGGGATACTTCCCTTGATTTTCTTTTTCTTTTTTCTCTCTCTGGTCCTTAGGTTTCTCGTGCTAGGAGGGCTTTGCTGACTCAGTCTCAGGGACTGAGGCCGCCCCTGAGGCCCCACGACCACAGAAGAGGAGATATAAGGGGGCAGGTGTTAACAGTTGGGCATGAGGGCCCATAATGGAAGATGGAACAGAAGGTGATCTTGACAGTGATGGTGACAATGATAGTGCTGCAACTGTGGCATATGAGAACCTCATGCTCACAGGGTGGAGTTTTGCATATTTTTGTTTTGCCTCTGAATACGACAACCTTTCCAGGGTCTTCTATTCCATTATTTTCCTTTCCTTATGCAGAACTGCGCAATCAGGCAAGCAAGGGAGGGTCCACAATTAACACAAACTGGAGGAGTGACATATAAGGGACGTCCAGACAGGTGGGGTTGGCATCACACCAGGACATGTGCCCAAACCTCCATAAAGCAGCACATAGGAGGAGGAATTTAGGGTTTTACATCACACCGGTAGATGACCAACTTGACCTTCTCAGGCAAGGAGTCGCCCTGAAAGGCCAAGATGGAGGCACCGGTGGCAACCCTTTTGTCATTTGGACCCCTGTACACAAGGTGAATGAAGTGGCATCCTCGCCGCTCCAAGTTCTTGCATAATTCATTGACCGATTGCAAAAGGAGATCTTTATGGAATGTAATTCCCTGGACCATGTTCAGGCTCATGTGGAGAGTGATTATAACGGGAACATCGCCCAGCTTATCACAGGCGAGCAATGCCCATGACCGCACTGGGGATAATGTCATTATCAGAACTGATCCTGAGCATATATTTGGCATCCCTTCCACCTCACTGAACTTGTCCTCTAGATTTTAAATGAAAAACTGGGGCTTTTTTTCCCATGAATGATTCACCATTTGTCCTGGCACACACTAAAAAGTGTTGAACATATTGCTTTCCCTGAGTTCAGTCCCTACATTCCTCCCATGGTGTAGCCAGGGAAGGGAACAAGTGGGGGGTTGTACGTTGCTGCATTATATTCAGGTTTTCCTTGATTAGAGACGGCCAATTCTATTCTTTGCTCATTTCATCTTGTTCCCACGAACAGCTAGGGAAGTAGATGTCCACCCAGGCAGAGCCCCACTTGCCTGGTAAGACACACAAATGAGGTGAGGCAGGTTCCCCAGACGCTGCTCACTAGCGACTGTTTCACCTCAAAAGCCATGCACTCCTTGGCACCTAGCACAACTCGAGATTGTAAAAACCTTTATTTTTAAAAAAGGCAGTCTTTGTGACCCTGGTGATTAACCCGAGATCCCTGGGCTCTGTAATGTACAACATTCCACCATTGTGTGTACAACGGTCACTGAGACACGCACAGAGCTTATGGTATGGGGGACTGTCGCCGGCTCATGACCCCAGGCTTGCCAAGCCAGTACTCAGCAACTTAATGCTGAGCCACATGAGAGATACTGACCAGATGACGGTAAATACAAGAACCTGTCAAACACAGATGAAGAATAGCATTAATTATTTATTTTATGATAAATGAAACATTATATCCTTCATCCTATGTGATTTAGAATTCAAAGAGCATACACCAGTTGTTACCAATTTCAGCACATTATGCTGCCACTGCCATAAGTGTATGTTTTAACAATACTGAACGACCTCATACCATCTGTCTGCTTTGAGCCACGGTATCACAGGCGGGGATATTCTAAACAGAAAAAAGGTGGAAAACAACATTGAGAAACCTAAAACAAACTCGTAAAACTTTCAATCATGTGCAAACTTTTGTATATTCAAGAATAAAGTTTTTACCCTACTCTTGAAGATAGAAAAGTTTACATCTATATCAATGTGCCTAAAACAGTACAGACTGAATATAGAGTAGGCCTAGCGTCAAACATTTCGTAAAGTTACTTAATTGACCCACCGCTGCTACCCCTTCACAATTTTTTACTTGATGCCAGTATGTAAATGTATAATGTACATCAAAACACTCGTCAAAACTGGATTTGTGATGTAAGATACATTTTCTGAATTTACAGAGTAGTTTTAAGAATTGAGGGATGAGAAATTATTTTAAAAGGGGATCAATTCCATGACATAATCATTATTTGGCATTCAAATTTGTTGTCTTTACAAACTATAAACCAAGTTATCTTCTTTCAACCTAACTTAGATACCAGACTATGCTTCGCAACAAAAATTCAGTTAGGCAATGTCTAACATCATGCTTTGGCCAAAAATGTAAGTAGTGCTGGCAGGTAAAATAATAACAGTAAGTGTAAATATACTCTCAAAGCAAATAAGCTTCTTTGTTATTTATTGGACCACACGTATCCCTAAACTAAACACGAGATCCTTAGCACAAGAATGACAGTTGGTAAACATAGCACGAGGTGGAATATTAAATACTACTCTTAGTTGCAACTTGTCACTGAAATTTCAGTCTGAACCGATAGCGCAACACGGGGATGCAAGGACTACCAGCTATGATCATAAGATGGCAACAGTTTTGCGTTGAAATTGCAACCGTTAATTTTCACTCAAATCACAGTTACATTCTGTGAAGTTGCTACTGTGAAAACTGACTTCTCATTCACAGTGATTTTTCACAGATATGCAATTTCTTTCTGACCCCCTATAAGGCAGAGAAGGGCATCCAACATTTCCTGAAAACTGACAAGACAATTACCAGAAGTAGTCACTGTAGAGTACAACACTTTTTTGAAGATGACAAATTTAGCAGTGTGTTTCCTGGAAAAAGAATCTGTGTACCAGTTAGACTCTCAGGCACAAAAACGTAAGAGCATTAAATATCGTTGCTTTGCAAATGTGGGAAACGTATGTGTGCTACAGGACTCAAAATGGGCCAAAGTATGTTTCTCAAAATTTTGTGAACTTAGAGCAAAATGGTGTGTAACAGACATTATCAGTGGGAATACATGAAGTTTGTGTTTGTGTAGCTCATCAGAAACATTAAGCTTATGTTTAGTGGAGCAGCAATAAATGACTATTACTAAGTGTTTCTCAGCAAGATAGTTTGCAGTCTGGACTCCACTACATCCTGTGAGAAATGTCCCAGACTAGAAGCTGTAGTATCTGAAGTTACCACATTTCACAAACCATGATCCCACAGAAAATTATTGTATTCAACCAATGGATCCATACCAATTGGGACACTGAGGACACCAAGAAAATGGCAGTACCGGTAGATGAATTTACTGCAGAAGTAGCAACAAAGGTTGGGGATCTTTCCTGCCATCATTACATTGCTAAACATCAAAGTTTGCATCTTAAAGCCCTTAAATTTGATCTAAAGGAAGACAAGTCTTTTGTTGATAACTATTCGTTTATCCTTCAAGATACAGTCCAAGGTTTCAATTGGGAAAACAGTCAAGCAGAAATTATATGGAACAATTTACTACCATGATCTTCATTACCTTGATAATGCATAATTAAAGTCCTGAAGTTTATAACTAGTTTTATTATGAAGTTGTTATAGCACAAAAAAGGCTGAAATATGTTGAGGTGTGACAATTAGAAAAGCAGCATGTTTTACATTTTGGCTTGAGTAGTGAAACAGTCATTGAAATCCAGAGTGCTGTGCTCAGCTGCATGCTGTGCCACAGGGTGGTTCTCTCTCTCTCTCTCTCTCTCTCTCTCTCTCTCTCTCTCGTATTGATAAGTTTTTTTGTGCAAAGATTCTGATTTATACCTCAATTACTTAAGGAAATATAAAAAAGCCGAACTTAACATTTCCGAGCACTTTTTTCCCTGGATAACTTTGGTTCACGAGATATGTGATAATTAATTTTTTTTTTTTATTTCACTTAAGAGAGTGCAAAAACTTGTACAAGATGGCCTCGTTTTGTTTCTTAAAAAAAAAAAAAAAAAAAAAAAAAAAAAAAAAAAAAAAAAAACTGAAGCGATTGTTGGTGTTCCACAAGTCGAACTGGTGTAGGCATTGCTGAAGATGCTGCTCAAGTAAACATGTTAGTTGGGAGCTACAATAAATGGCAAAGTAATTTACAAAAATAAAAGCCAAATGGCTGGCAGGTTACAACCTGTAAGATGGTTAATTGGAATGGCAGAGAGAACAACACTTAACACTGAACCCTGTAGTACACCATTCTATTGAATACATGTGTTCAACACATGAAACTCACACGTAGCCTACACTAAAAATGAAGTGTTTTAAAAATACCTGAATCAAAATAGGCACAAAACACCAGATTTCCCAAGTGCACACAGAATGGAGGATGCTCGTCCTCCAAAAGCTGCCTCCAGGTCAACAAACAGGGCCACAGTTTGACACTTCCATAAAAAATTGGTCATAATATGAGTTGATTGGGGGGGGGGGGGGGGTGGTGAGATGATCGACAGCAGAGCAGTGCTTACAAAAACCACATTGTGCATTTGTGAGGAGATTCTGAGATTTGAACCACCATACCAACCAACCACTAATGATAGGTTCTATAACCTTGCAAATGTTATTGGTAAGGACAATTGGACAGTGGCTGGAAGGAAGATGATTTTCCTTGCCAAGCGTAGGTATGGGAATGAGTATGGCTTCATGCCAGAATATACAGAACATAGCATTAGTCCAGTTATAAGTTCAGAGAAAAAATGCATGCCCTCCGGAGGCAAGTGTTGTAACACCTGTCTGTGAATACTGTCATAGTAAGTTCAGCATTATAGCATTCATGGTTTTGGGAGGAGAAAGAGAGGGTCCTTTCTTCTGCGGCCCATTTTCTAGGGGGGAATGCGGGACGGTAATGTGTGGAGCCAGAAATCTCGGTGAAGTAGTTGCTCAAGTTATCAGAGATGGCAATGGGGTCCACAATGATATCGTCAGCAACAGTGAGACCGGAGATCGGATAATGAGCAGAGGTACCAGAGAGTCGACTGAGGTTATCCCAGATATTGCAAGAGGGATGAAACTGTTAAAGCACCCAATACATCTGTTAAATGACCTAATAAATGAAAGTCAGCTAGCTCGTTTTCTGTCTTTAATAATAAGGTAACATTGCCCACATTAATGTTTGTACCGAATACAATTATCCAATGAAAGATGTGGGATGCAATTCTCCAGATCTGATTGAATCGTGGCATGCCTCATTCCACCAGGAATTGGGAGCATGTTGTGGCAAGGAAGGGGTGTGAGGGATGGAACATTCTGCAGCTGAGAGAATAGTACTAGTAAGATAGTAATCCTGGTTATCAATAATGGGAAAATGATGTTCCCTGAACAAACATTACGGGATTTTTTCTCCTACTAATCTGAATGACCTTACATTTTTCTACATTTAGTGCTAGTTGCCATTCCTCGCACCATCTAGAAATTTGGTCCAAGTTATCCTGCATCCTACTACAGTCAATGAATGACAATACCCTCTTTTACACCACAGCAAACAGCCAGAGTTGCAACTACTGTCCATCAGGTCATTTATATAGATAGAAAATAATAGCAGTTCTATCACACTTTCCTGGAGCACTATTGGCAATACCCTAGTCTTCGATGAACACTCACGTTCAAGGGAAACGTATTGAGTTCTACTACTTAAGTAGTCTTCAAGCCACTCATGTTTGGGTACCTATTCCATATGGCCATACCTTCGCTAGCAGTTTGCGGTGCGGCACCGTGTCAAAAGCCTTTCAAAAATCGATAAACATCCATGCCGCCTCACAACTTTACTTCCGCCAGTACCTCGCCTCCTATTTTCCAAACTTCACAGAAGCTCTCTTGCAAACACGCAAGACTAGCACTCCTGGAAGAAAGGATATGGTGGAGACATGGCTTAGCCACAGCCTAAGGGATGTTTCCAGAATGAAACTTCACTCTGCAGCGGAGCGTGCGCTGATATGAAACTTCCTGACAGATTAAAATTGCGTGCCGCGAAAGGCAAAGGTCCCAGGTTCGAGTCCCGGTTCCGGCACGCAATTTTAATCTGCCAGGAAGTTTCATATCAGCGCACACTCCGCTGCAGAGTGAAGTTTCATTCTGGATAAACATCCAGTCTGCCTTTTGCCCTTCATCCACAGCATGCAAGATGGCATTAGAGTAAAGGTCAAGCTAGGTTTTATACGATTGCTACTTCCTAAAGCCGTGTTGATGCATGGACAAAGTTTTCTGTCTCAAGGAGATTTATTGTATTGAAACTGAGAATATGTTCAAGAATTCTACTGAAAACTGATGTTAATGACGTAGGTCTGTCATTTGTGGGTCCATTCATTTGCCTTTCTTATAAACAGGAGTTATCGGCACCTTTCCCAATCACTTCAAACTTTGGGCTGGATCAAAGTTTTGCGATAAATGCAAGCTAAGTAAGAAGCCAATTGCACAGAGTACTCTTTGTAAAACCAGATTGGTACCTCATGTGGACCTAGTGACTTGTTTGTATTCAACTCTCAGCTGTTTCTCTACACCCGCTATGCCTATCAAAATGTACTACAGTTATGAGTTAATGTCATCATCAAATAAAGGTATGTTTTTCTGATCCTCCTGTGTGAATGATTCCTTAAACTTAAAACTCTGATCTTCATTTTGTTGTCTTCTATCAGTATCCTAAAAATGATCAACGAGTGAATGAACAGAGGCCTTTGATATGCTTACTGATTTTACATAAGACCAGAAATGTATCGGGTTCTTGGCAAGATATTTTGCTAAAGTATGATGATGGCAATTATTGTATGCTTCGCAGATTGATCTGTTTATACATGTGTCAACCTCTACTAACTTTCGTCTGATTTCATTTGCCAGACTTTTTTTGAACTGAGAGTGCAACTGCTTTTGCTTTCTCAGCATTTTTTGAATAATAATATTAAACCACAGTGGGTCTCTTTCCCAACCTTAATTCACTTTTTGGCACATATTTCTCTGCACTTTATTTACAATGCATTTAAATATTGCCAATAATTCATCTATGTCCACAGTACTGGAACTTTCATTCCTTATACGTGGGTCAATCCATATGAAGTGGTACAGGGATGGTTGCTTGACCATTTTTAAATATTTTAATTTTTTATGTGTGATTGCCCTATATTTGAGAAGTTCAGTTTTTGAAAGTAATTTATCTCACACCTTTACTGAATGGCGGCCATTTTTATTTGTCGGCGCGCGTCGATTTTTCAGTCTGGAGACATTAGCGAAAATTTGAATATCTCTGCACTGGGTTAAGTTACAACATAGCAATTGACATGATTGGTTTTAGAAAAGTGTCCTCTACAACATTGTCTACTACACAAACTGCCCTAAATTCAAAAATAACCAGCCAACATGACCTCCAAAGTTTGGTATCCAAATTTTTTAAAATCCACTTTTTAGGCCCAAAAATAACAAACAAGGAGTGACTTATGAGAGTCTATTTTTTTCCTGTAGTTAGATATCATACACTACTAGCCTCGTATAGAGCAAGAACACTTACAAATGTTTCCTTAATTTTTTATGAACTTTTGAAATTTGAAAATTTTCATTTTTTGTAAAGTTTGAGGCTAGTTTATCTCGGATGGGACTGAATATAAAAATATGATTTTTACACAGTTTGTACACCTATATGATAGCAACATGCTGTAAAAATTTCAACACTGATATCTGAGTGTGAACAAAGATATGAATTTTTGAAAATGAGGAAGTAATTCATATGACACTACAACAGTTATTATGACTGTTGCCTATTTAAATGGTTTATTGTTTCATTGTAATAAAATTTAATTATGACAGTGTTAACTAAATATATCACACAATATTAATTTATTTATTTTTAACAACACAATATTAAACAACACAAGCTTTTGGTTGTGTTCTATTGCAATAAAAATGCCCATTTACGTTTATTGTCAATAAAGAATTAAATTATTGCTGGGTGTTGCATTGTAGAAGTACATTACTGCTGGGTGAGGCATTGTTGTAGTCAGTCTGTTCTGAAACCTCTGTTAGAGTGGATGTACATACTTCATCGAGAGTGTAGAATGTGTTATGTGCTTTGTTTTGTGTGAAATTTGTAATTAATTTTAAGAGATTAACTGGAATGCAATAACATGGATGAACAGTGCTCTGTTGGACAGATAACAAGTGAAGTGTGTCACAAAACAGTTTATGGTTCAGTTACAAAAAACTTCCTGCTGGCCCAAGATCATCATTCAAGAAATCTAATAGTGACAAAGTTTGGATACCAATGAAAAATGTTTTAAATGTTTTAAGGAAACTTTCAGTGCTTGAACTTACCACAGCAACTGGGAGGTATTATTCTACATCACAGAAGCTGTCAGAAGATATAAGTGTTCTTAACATTCACCACCAGGTTCAGGAATAGTCACATCTCGAAGGATGTTAATTTCTCAATTTATTTTGAATACCGTATGTCAAAATAACAAATGTTAATTTTAGTGATGTTTCCACTTTTTGTATATAATTCAGTACCTCGCTTCAATAATAATTTATTATATTCCACCAATATCACACATGAATAGGTAACAGCCATAAGATCAGTTGTATAGTAATGTGAATTATTTCCTCATTTTCAAAAATTCATATCTTTGTTCACACTCAGATATCAGTGTTGAAATTTTTACAGCATGTTGCTATCATATAGGTGTACAAACTGTGTAAAAATCATATTTTTATATTCAGTCCCATCCGAGATAAACTAGCTTCAAACTTTACAAAAAATGAAAATTTTCAAATTTCAAAAGTTCATAAAAAATTAAGGAAACATTTGTAAGTGTTCTTGCTCTATACGAGGCTAGTAGTGTATGATATCTAACTACAGGAAAAAAAATAGACTCTCATAAGTCACTCCTTGTTTGTTATTTTCGGGCCTAAAAAGTGGGTTTTAAAAAATGTGGATACCAAACTTTGGAGGTCATTTTGACTTGTTATTTTTGAATTTAGGGCATTTTGTGTAATAGACAATGTTGTAGAGGACACTTTTCTAAAACCAATCATGTCAATTTCAATGTTTTAAACTTAACACAGTGCAGAGATATTCAAATTTTCGCTAATGTCCCTAGACTGAAAAATCGGCGCGCGCCGTCAAATACAAATGGCCGCCATTCAGTAAAGGTGCAAGATAAATTACTTTAAAAATCTGTTTTGAACTTCTCAAATATAAGGCAATCACATATAAAAAAATTAAAATATTTAAAAATGGTCAAGCAACCAACTTAATTTTTATTGTACCACTTCATTTGGATTGACCCATGTGGGATGGTAGCAACCACTAATCCGCTCATTCTAGCACAGTCTAAAGCTTACTGTCGTCAGTGAATCATCTGCAAAGCAGTAGTTGCACAATGTATCTGCATTTTCATTACTAGCCTGTTTCATATATTTCCATTAGTGGTTCAGTTTTTTGACGGATTTATTCTTGAATATTTGGTAAATACTGTTGTGTAGTTTTCATCTGAGATTTGTGTTTTCATAACAAGTCAGACGACTGCTACAGCTACTTTGTAGTTATTCTTAAAAAGCTTTACTCTGGCATAGTGTTACATATTTTCTTGTAGTCTGTTGATTTTTACAGTGGGAACCATTTATCAAAGCTCAGCAACTACCAGCCACCATTAGTGGATTTTTAATATAGTAGTGATTTGAATTATTTAGCTACTTTTGTTTTCCCTGTGTAGTTATTTCAATAGCAGTGATAGGATGTGACAGTGCTGGCACAGATGCAACACTGTCAGCCGTCTCCAGGCTGCTGCCCAGGGGGATGTGGCAGCAGCAGAGGAGAGTGATGTGTCGAATGGAGCACCTCAGGTGTCATGTGGGTTGCCCACAGTCTCTGTTGCTGCAGCACCTTCAAGGTGAGTAGTGGGTACGGCGTTCACATCACTTGAGATGGAGGGCAAATGTGGAGGCTGGGCGTGTGGTTCACCCGTTCATCTTGCGAGTGGACGGTCCTTCACAAGGCTTTGAGCAGGCACACAGGGAAAGGGGTCTGTTAGTGATTAGGAACTCCAATATTAGGTGTGTTATGGAGACCTTTAAACAGATAGTGTCCGGGGCTGGGAAGAATACTGAAGTGCATTCCGTGCTCTGCAAGTGGGCCTCGTTCAAGCTGTGGACGTAGCTTTGCCAGCGGCTACTGGACGTATAAGGTGTAGTCCTCTACGTCATGTTGCCACTAATGACTCCTGTCGCTTGGGTTCTGAGGACATTCTCAGATCATACGGTCGGCTGTCAGAGTTGGTGAATATTGCTGGCCTCCCGTGGGCAGTCCAAGCAGAGCTTTCAATTTGCAGCTTTGTTCCCAGAGTGGTTCAGTGTCCTTTGGTTTGGAGCCGAGTAGAGGGTCTTGACCAAAGGCTTCGTTGACTGTCTGACAGTCATGGGTGCAAATTTCTGGACCTGCGAATTGTAGGGATCCCCTTGATAGATTAGGGGTGCACTACACAAAGCAAGCAGCTACTTGGGTAGCAGACTACTTGCGGAGTGCATTTTTTTTTTCTTTTTTGTCTGTTCCTGAAGAACATTCGTCAGTCAATACACAGTCAGAATGACTCTTCAAGTGTTAAAATATTAAGAGCAAATTTTCACAGCATTAGAAATTAAGTTTCTGATTTGACTGCATTGTAGAAAAATCGTTGCTCTCAAATACTCCTCAGGATTTAAGAGTTGGTTGGGCCCAATGCAGGAAGCTCTGAAATATTTAGAGAAATGTGGAATGTATATTGTAAAGATACATCAGGTACAACTGGAGAGGGGGGGGGGGTGTTTACTACACTCAACAGGTCAAAATTAAGAGTGAGAGTGAGGTTATCTGGATGCATATAACAAGTATAGGCCTAGGCAAAATCAAGTTACTGGTTGGGTGTTTTTACCAGCCCCCAGGTTCCATCATCATAGTGCTAGCGTCATTCAAACAAAGTTTACACTCAGTAGCGCGAAGGTACCCAGGTGATGCATTATTAGTTGGGGGCGACTTTAACCTTCCAAGTACAGAGTGGGATGTCTATAGTTTCAATAACGGGAGTACAGACAAGCAGTCTTGTGAACTATTGTTCAGTATTTTTTCCAAACACTGCTTTGAGCAGCTAAATTGCCATCCCGCATGCAATGGAAATATTTTGGAGATTATAGCTACAAATAAGCCAGGACCTTGTCAGAGATTCACTGTCATAGCAACAATTGGCCACCACAATCAATAAATCGGTTAAGAAGGCTAGGAGAGTGTTTGTGCTAGAAAGAACAGGTAAACAATTGTTAGCATCCCACTTAAGGACTGAGTGGATATCATTTAGTTCAAGTATGGTGGATATAGAGGAATTATGGGCAAAATTTAAATGGATTGTAAATAAAGCACTGAAGAAATGTGTGCCAACAAAGTGGATTAAGGATGGGAAAGACCCACTGTGATTTAATAATAATATTTGAAAACTGCTGACAACGCAAAGGCAGTTCCACACTTTAATGAAATAAAAAAAAAAAAGCAAATCAAATCACACAAATGTTAGTAGATTTGAATGTCTGTAAAAAGATCAACATGCAAAGCATACAATAACTACCATCGCCATACCTTAGGAAAGGATCTAGCCAAGAACCCGAAAAAAATTCTGGTCCTATGTAAAATTGATTAGTGGATTGAAAAGGCCTATAACCAATCACTCAATCATTTTGGGGAGGTGATATACAACATTTTAAATTGAATGTTTAATAAATCATTCCTGCAGGAGGAGCAGGAAAACATTCATTAGATGAATGCACCAACGGTTATAGTAATGGGCATAGCCGGTGTAGAGAAACAGCTGAGACAGTTGAAAATAAATAAGTTGTTAGGTCCAGATGGGGGTAAATCCAATTTTACAAGGAGGACTCTGCAGCATCGGCCCATTACTTAGCTTGCATTTATCATGACTCTTTGATGCAGTGGATTGTTCCAGGTGACTGGTGAAAGGTACCAATAACTCCCGCGTATAAGAAACGTTGAAGAACATACCTACAAAATTAAAGGCCTATATCATTAACATCAGTTTTCTATGGAATTCTTGAACATATTCCCAGTTATAGTATAGTGAATTTCTTTGAGGCAGAAAAACTTTTGTCCACGCATCAAAACAGCTTTAGGAAGCATTGATTGTGCGAAACCCAGCTTGCCCTTCTCTCTCCTGGCAGCTTGCACGTTATAAAGGGCAACAGGCAGACCGTATTTCTCGATTTTTGGAAGGCATTCAACACGATGCAGCACTACAGACTGCTAACAAAGGTATGGGCATATAGATCTGGTACCAAAATATATAAGTGGCTCAAAGACTAATTATGTTGTCCTCGAATGCGAGTGTTCATCAGAGACTATGGTTTCGTCAGCAGTGCCCCAGGGAAGTCTGATAGGACCGTTATTCTTTTCTGTCTATATAAATGAGCTGATAAGAATGTGTTGCAATCTGCAGCTGTTTGCTGATGATGCTGTGGTATACAGGAAGTTGTCCTCATTCAATGACTGTAGAAGGGCGCAGGAGGACTTGGACCAATTTTCAAGGTGGTATCAGGAATGGTAGCAAGCTCTAAATGTAGAAAAATGTAAGGTGATGCATATGAGTAGGAGAAACAATCCTGTAATGTCCGAATACAGCACTAGTAGCGTTCTGCTTGACAGAGTGGCATCAATTAAATACCTAGGTGTAATGCTGCACAGCGATATGAAATGGAACGAGCATATAAGGACAGTCGTGGGGAAGGCGGATGGTCAACTTCAGTTTATGGGAGAATCTTGGGAAGATGTGATTCATCTGTACTTGTACTTGTGCAACCTCATCTTGAGTATTGCTCATGTGCTTAGGATTCCCCGCCACATTGGTTTAAAGGTATACATAGAACAATTCAGTAGCAGGGCAATACGTTTGCTACAGGTGCTTCTGATCAATGTGCAAGTGTTACTGAAATGTATCGGGAACTCTAATGGTCGTTGCTGGAGCAAAGGAAACATTCTTTCCAAGAAATTTAGAGGGCCAGAATCCGAGACGGACTGCAGGAAGATTCTAATTCTGCCAATCTACGTTATTCGTGAAGACCACAATGATTAGATCAAAGAGATTAGTGCTCATGCAGATGCATTCAAGTATTTGTATTTCTGTAAATATGCAGCCATGTCTGTCACAGAGTTGACCAAACCTTTTATTTGATATCCTCCACTCACATCCATGCCAAAGGACTCCAATCCATTCTGGGAACTATGCTGCAAATTGAAAGTTCTGCTTAAAACCCATGCGAGAGGCCAGCAGTCTTCACCAATTCCACCAGGTGTCTGTATGATCTGACTATGTCCTCAGAACCCAACAAACAGGAGTCATTAGTGCTGATATGAACAACAACACGTAAATGACTGCACCCCTTATGCTCAATAGCCTCTGGTAGGGCTACATCCACAACTCTGATGAGGCCTCCTTGCAGACATCAAATGCACTCAGGAATTCTTCCCAGCCCTGGATACTATCTGCTTAAGGGGCTCCATAAAGTGCTTAACATTGGAGCTCCTGATCACTAACAGACCTCTCCCCCTGTGTGTCTGCTGAAACCCTGCTGAAGGACTGTCTACTTGTCCACTCGCTGGATGAATGGGCAAATCCATATAGTCAGCCTGGCTCTCCACCTCGAGCGAACACGCTATCACCACTCATTTTGCGGCGAGGGCGGATCAATTGCGCCTGTTACGTATGAAGATGCCATAGCAGCAGAGAATGTGGGAAATCAACACGACACCTGAGGTGCTACATGTAACAAATCGACCAGTAACGATAATCCACGAAAAGTAAATTATGCTACTTAGCATTCTGAAAGTTGCGACAGCAGCAGAAGGTGGCAGTAGACTGTGAGCTGGAGTCCCCGCTACATGAGGAAGGTTGAACTGGACTGAGGTGAAGTGTGGAAGTTGAAAGGGGCCACGAGGGTTTAATTTTGTTTCCTGAAGGCAGAAAATCATTGGAGATTATGTTTGCAGAAGAAGCTGCACTTCTTTCCAATTTGACCGGATGCCATGAATGTTCTATAGAAGGATAGTCATGGGAATGAAAAGGGAAGAGCCTAACTAAATTACTTCTCTGAATCTGTGCCTAACATAAATATGGCCTATCTGATATTTTCAGTATCACTACATTTACAGTGTCTCATCACTAGTAAGGGAGAGTATTCCTTCTGCAATTTATACAGTTTGGTTATACAATTCTGTGCTAACTAAAAGACAAAAGAAATAGAACTTGAGCATTGCTCTCATTTCTCTGCCCGAGTTTGTGGAGTCAAGAAGAATATTGTATACAGGTTATTGACTAGGTAATGGTGATTGCTTGGCATTGTAATGGTGATAGCTTGGCAACTGACATCAAGTTACGGTTACCACACTGTTTACAGTGTTTGTTACATGTTTCGTATATCACTGCCCAAACCAAAAGACTTACTAAATGTTCTGTTATTATACTTGGAAGCAAACAGACCACTCTCCAAAATGCAGAAGTACAGAGTCGCTGACAGAGGCACATAAAAAAAAGTGGGACATTTATAGGATGTGATTCCACCTGTCAGCTTGGACCCGTGGTGTCATCGCAGTGCGGTAGTTTTGAGTTGCGTGTCTTTGTAAAATTTGTGGGTAATTATGTGGTGGCTGAGTTAAAGATGATAGTTTGCATACAAACAAAACAGATTATAGGGTCATTCCATGCCAAGTGGTCTAGAGGCTCCCACATGACCCTCGTGGATTTTGATGAAATTTTGTATGAACATTCACACATGTTCTCAATGAACACTGGTAAAGTTTCAGTTTCAGAAATTCAATACTTCCGGAGATACAGTCACTTGTTTAAGACCATAGCACAGCTTCCAATAGTGCCTTGAATTTTCAGCAACTTTGAGATGATATATCTCTGGGAGTGTTTGCATGAAAGAAACAAAACTTGGCCATCTTATACAACTTTTAGAGCTCTTTAAAGTAAAATATTAAGAACAGGATTTCTGAACAATTTTCATATACATAATTAGGGGCAAAGTTGGGCGAAAAAATTGCTGGTTAAAAAAAAAGTGCGAACTTTAGTTTTTTATATCTCCGGAAGTAATTGTGGGATGTACATGAAACTTTTCACACCATAACTCACCTACACAAGGTCTTAGAATATAAAGTTTCATTCTCCCATTGCTTCCCATTATTTCACAAATCTAGGGTAAAGTTGACGATTTTTCAAAAAGTTCTAAAAATGGGTATTTTTAGTCTAATTTTTCAAAAAAGTGTTTTCTCCAAACTCCTTTAAACTATACTCATTAGAAAGAGCGTATTCTAAACTATCTAGAAAAGTGGATTTGGTTTTGCAATGCAAGCATATAAGGCCCTAAAAAGTAGCATCATCATAGAGGTGCACTGAAAGATTGAACCCATTTTTCTGGCACTCAAATTATACCTAAAATCTTTTATTACGTATAATACATGTATGTTAATGCCTGGGATAAGTGAAATAAGAAGTCCTGATGAATAGGACGTAGCTTAATTCCGAATAGAAAAATAAAATTAAAAATAGAAACAATGTATTTCTTAATTGTCACGCCCCCCCCCCCAACTCTCTCTCTCTCTCTAACACACACACACACACACACACACACACACACACACACACACACACACACACAAATTATAATTTAGTTTTAATGTAAACTGTAAAATTCATTTGCACAATCATTATCTAATTATTAGTAGCATTTTTAATTAACACCACCAGCTTACTGAAGGAAAATAAGTATATAAATGAGCTGTTGTGCTTTAACCACTGCTGGTTTCATTTCACCTGAGAAAACCAGCATCGCCATCACCAAAGGGGCCACACTCGAGCTTCAACAGATATGGGTGAGTTTCTTTACACAGGTTTCCTAGCCTGATAGTAAAATTATTTAAGTGCCCTGAGTAAAATTAGAAGCCGCTCTTAGGTTCCTTAGATTGTTTACTCTAACCTTTTTCAATTTTTGATACACTACATTAATTTTCTGATGAATATCAACAGGAATGGTGTACTGCTGGCCAGACGAATTTACTGACAGAGCTGGAATAACTGCAATAATGTGGTGTTATGGAACCCAGTACTTGTCACTTATTGGTGGTCAATAAAATGAATCTGCTGGACCATGAGGGTGCATAGTTTATTAATGCATCCCTTTGCTCAGTGGAAGTCTCACAGATATTCCCAATCCACCAAAAATTTTCTTAGATGCATGCAATATATTGTCCTGGTTGGAAAGTAGACATTAATATGCCTTCTTCAGTTCTCTGACCCATTGTAGCTAGAAAAGATGATCAATCATTTGAAACTCTGCTGACCTGAATTGTTGTTTCACCAATAGGTAAAAAGTGACAATTTTCTCTAGTGCCTGCTACAGTTTGTCCAAGTTTAAACCTCTCTTCCTGTGACAATATTTTTTTCTTTTTTTTAATTTCATCTTTACTGGCGGAAACAAATTTAATTCCATTAATGTTTTCAGAGCAGAAATGAAACAGATCTAGGGGAGTAAGATTGAGCACTGAAGCCATCACTGACATTATGAATATGAGATCTGTGCAAACTGCTTTTATATATTTGTTGAGCTCCTTGATGAAAACGTTAACTCTACCGGTGTCATGTCGCAAACAAGAACTGGTAATGCAGAAACTTAAAGATTCCATTTTGATGAAAGTAGATAACAAATGGATGAATTGTTGCTTTCCAGTGGAAGCCTTGCACAGCATCCTGAATAAAAAAAAGAATAATTTTCCAAAAAATCCGTTAGGACAACAAGCTCTATGCTTTTCAGGTGACATTTAAGGCCTTTAAGATGCAGTTATTCCAGCTCCATCAGTAAATTTGTCTGTCTGACAATAAAGCATTCCTCTTGAGATTCGTCAGAAAATTAATGTAGCATATCAAAAATTCAAATAGGTTAGAAAAAACTAAGCACTCTATGAGTGGCTTCTAATAGTACCCAGGACACTTCAATAATTTTATTATCAGGCTTGGGAACCTGTGTAAAGAAATGCTTATCACACTTGGGATATCCTGTGGTAAAGGAACCCACCTGTGGCTGTTGTTGCCCCTATGGCGATGGGGATGCTGGGTTTTTTTTTTTTTTCTTTCTTCAGGTGAAATGAAACTAGCAGTGGTTATACTAATATGGACCGCAGCAACTCATTTATATACTTCTTTTCCATCAGTAAGCTAGTGTTGTTCATTAAACAGGCTACTAATAATTAGATAATGATTAGGGAAATAAATTTTATGAATTAAATTCAGTTTTGTGTGTGTGTGTGTGTGTGTGTGTGTGTGTGTGTGTGTGTGTGTGTGTGAGAGAGAGAGAGAGAGAGAGAGAGAGAGAGAGAGAGAGAGAGAGAGAGAGAGAGAGAGAGAGAGAGAGAGAGAGAGAGAGTATTGGGGGAGGGGGGGGGGGGGCAATTAAGAAATAACATTGTTTCTATTTTTATTCTTTTTCTATTCGGACTTAAGCTACGTCCTATTCATCAGGACTTCTTATTTCACTTATCCTAGGCATTAAAAAACATTTATCAGACATAATGAGCTTTCAAGTATAATTTGAGTGCCAAAAAAATGGGTTCAAACTTTCAGTGCGCCTCTATGATGATGCTAGTTTTTAGGGCCTTATATGCTTGCATTGCAAAACCAAATCCACTTTTCTAGATAGTTTAGAATACGCTCTTTCTAATGAGCATAGTTTAAAGGAGTTTGGAGAAAACACTTTTTTGAAAAATTAGACTAAAAATACCCATTTTTAGAACTTTTTGAAAAATCGTCAACTTTACCCTAGATTTGTGAAATAATGGGAAGCAATGGGAGAATGAAACTTTATATTCTAAGACCTTGTGTAGGTGAGTTATGGTGTGAAAAGTTTCATGTACATCCCACAATTACTTCCGGAGATATAAAAAACTAAAGTTCACACTTTTTTTTTAACCAGCAATTTTTTCGCCCAACTTTGCCCCTAATTATGTATATGAAAATTGTTCAGAAATCCTGTTCTTAATATTTTACTTTAAAGAGCTCTAAAAGTTGTATAAGATGGCCAAGTTTTGTTTCTTTCATGCAAATACTCCCAGAGATATATCATCTCAAAGTTGCTGAAAATTCAAGGATGCACTATTGGAAGCTGTGCTATGGTCTTAAACAAGTGACTGTATCTCCGGAAGTATTGAATTTCTGAGACTGAAACTTTACCAGTGTTCACTGAGAACATGTGTGAATGTTCACACAAAATTTCATCAAAATCCATGAGGGTCATGTGGGATCTTTTCTCGATATTAGACCACTTGGCACGGAATGGCCCTATAGCATAATATTTTGTGTCTAAAATGTGATCTGTAGCTACCCTCTGATGATAAGGCATAGGTTAATTTAGAGGTTTTTCTTCCGCATGTGAGCGCCAAAGGTGCGAATTTTTGGGCTAAGACCTGTGATCAATGGTACATTGTTATTTGCGAGGATAACTACAGATTATTTATTAACTACAATACAGAAGTATTGGCATAACTGTAGACTGGGATAACACCTATCTGCTTTGAGCCATGACATCAAGATGTCGGAAAACCAGTAGACGGGATATCTTAATACTTCTGTATTGTAGATACAAATAATCTGTAGTTATTACAGATAACAGAATGTACCATTGATCACAGATCTTGGCACAAAAAATTTGTGCCTTTGGCACTCACATACGAAAAAAAGTCTCTCGGTTAACCTACACCTAACCATCATAGAGAAGCTACAGATCACATTTTAAACATAAAATATTAATCTGTTTTGTTTGTAAACAAACTATTGTCTAACTCAACCACCACATAATCACTCACACCTACTACTAACATGCACGCACCTCAAAACTACCACGCTGCGATGACGTCACGGTCAAAGCCGACAGGCGGTATCCCGTTGTAAAATATTGTCAAAAACGAATCTGATTATACACACACAATATTTATACTCAGATATCTGTGCAGTACATGGAGCTGGGTGGGCACTCCAGGTGACACTGTTTTCTGTAGATTGACAGTATGGGTGAGGTTGTGGGATGAGTAATAGGGGGAAGAGCAGGAGTCAAGAAGAGGACTTGGGTGTAGGCAACTAGCAGCTTGAGGGAAGGGGTTGAGACGGACAGGTACATGGGGGGGGGGGGGGGGGGAGAGAGGATGTGGAAAGAAGAGACCATACAGTGCAGGCTAGCCATATGCAGTACAGGTGTTTGCACCAAGGCCAAGGTGTACAAAGAGACTGAACAACTCACTATATCCTTCATCAAGCCCTGACCCTCATAATACCCTACAAGGACGGTACCAGTATCCTACTAAAGATTTACAAGGCGACTTGCAGAATGTAAGTTTCCCAATTTCTTTTTTTCAACAAGGACAACATAAACATGAAAAACTATTGACAACAGGTACAGGTTATTTTTCGGCAGTCACCAAAAGAACTGAGACACTTGTATTGTGGTATCAACTTTTGTATTCCTATGTTTTAAAGTCTGCTGTCTGTGAATGGAATTGTTATGTGACAGTTGTTTACAGATCCTCTTTATTCTCAAAATGTAGCCTTTGGTGCGTCTTCTCTACAATATTTTCCGTGTGTTCTTTCCAATTTAAAAGGTGTTCATAATTGTTGTTCCTAGGTATTTAGTTGAATGTACGACCCATAGATTTGACTTATTTATCGTGTAAAAGAACTTTAACAGATATTTCTATTTCTTGTAGTGTACAAACAGGTAACTTCACTTGTATTACTACCAATTGACTGTAAATATTTGCACCATGCAGATATCTTATCCAATTAATTTTGCAATTGGTTTAGATGTTCTGATGCCTTTACTAACCAATAAATTACACAACGACCCTGCAAAGTCTAAGAGAGCTGTTCAGATCATCTCAAATTGCATATCTTTATAACGATAAGGAGGAGTAGTACGGGCCCTGGGGAACACCAGATCTCACTCCAGTTTTAGCATACTTTATTACTTTCCGCCAATTACTATGTGGTTATTGTGTCGCTTCATGAAATCATTAGTCTAATCACATAACTGTGGCAATATTCCATAATCTGATAAGAAAACATTTGTGATGTACAGTGTCAAAAGCCTTCTGTAAATCTAGAAATAGGGAATTGATTTGAGATTACTTGTTAGCAGGACATCAATTCATGTGAATAAAGAGCTAGCTGTGTTTCACAAGAACACTAGGACTACTTTCTGAATCCATGCTGGACTATGGGACAACAGTTGAGAGAACAGACAGTGAAATGAACCAGGATACCTCAGTCGTTAGAGAGCTTGGCTGCAAAAGACAGAGGTCCCAGGTTCAAATTTTGGTTCTGACATGCTGTTTTAATCTGGCAGGAAGTATCATATCAGAGCACACCCCACTGGAGAGTGAACATTTCATCATGGGTCAATTGGTCATTCTCTTTGAGGTAGTTCATACTGTTTGAGCAAAGTATATGTTCTAAAATCCTGCCACAAAGTTATGTCAATGATATGGGGTCGTAATTTGGTAGATTGTTAATATATTTGGTATAAATCCCTCAATATTATTTCTTTGAATGTAAGCCACATCTCACCTACCGGTACCTCCAAATGATTTTGAAAGACTGGAGATTCTCATTCAGGAAAGTGCTACCGTATATTCAAACTTTTATCTGGTTACTACACATTTAGTAAATATGGCTACAATCACATAACTACAGACAAAGATTAGATTAAATGTAATGTTCAGTATGTACCACTCTGGTTTGAGGTTTATCTAAGTAGGCCAACCTGTAACTGCACATCATGACGTGGTTTGGGGAGTATAGATGCAGGTGTAAAATGTGATTACAAATATAGGGCCGTAACTGTGATTAAATTTCATGAGCACACTACTAGAATCATGTCATTAATGTGATCCAGTACTTGAAATTTTACAGTTTATAAAAAGGCTTTTACACAACAAGCAAACAGTGTATAAAGAAAACATCTTGAGCTAAGAAGGGCTTATTAAAGTTTGTGTTGAAACTCAAGAATTGTCTGGTAAGCCCCATATGACAGTTATGACTTGGGCTACAGGGCTTTGGGCTTTGACTGAGCAAGATGGTATAGCAGTTAGCACAGTGTACTATCATTCTGGAGAACAGCTCATAAAATCCGTCAATGACCATTCAGATTTCGGTCTTCTCTGATTTCCTTCCAAGTGCTCCAACTCTAATGACCAAGCAGTCAACAAGACATTTAAACCCAATCATCCTTCTTCGTTGGGTAATATTTTACACTACTGTTATACATAGTATGGTAGGCCCACAATCAATGCATTAATGTATTGATTTATTCCCCCCAACACAGAGTGCATTATCAGACATATCTTCAGAAACCTATCATGAGCTGAATGATACACGGAGGGGGGGGGGGGGGGCGGGGGGAGAGGAAAATCCAACAGTTACACTTATGTGAGTTGTTCTTCAATGTTCCAACGCCATTACTTGTGCATAAGTCAGGTAAAATGTCATAACAGTAACAAGATCAGACTACATTCTGATAGGCAAAAAGTTGACTGTAAATTTTTAAAATAATCTGTCCAAGCATTTTTAAATAATTCGGAGACGAACAGGTAACCTAAGTATAAGCAACGAAAAAGGGATTTGATTCCCTCTGCTCTTGAATAACATCCCAGGTAGCATAATAACTTCAAGCTTAAGACCACATACCAAATAGCATTTCGGCCACTACACCAAAAAAGATAGCATATTCTACTCATAAGCAGGTCTACCTACACGAGTAATTCCATTAAATATCGTCAAGACACAATAACAATACATATATCAAGTTGTAAAGAGTACCCGTTCATGTAATATCTAGAAATGAGTGCTGCATGTCAACCCAACATCCAAAAAGGTACTTAAAAGCCATTTTCAAAAAAGAAAATGAGAATACGATTTTCGAGGATAAGTAGACCTATTACAATCGCACGGAAACAAGTTCTAAAATCATTTGAGCAAATCCCACAGTATGAATAGTCGTAAAACTAAAGTGATAAATTTATGGAAAATGTCCCTGAATACCTGGAGCAAATTTCCTTCACAGTAATTGCGGGCTTGCGGTATATGAAACACCTCATCAACAAGTGGGATAGGATGCACATCATGTAATGTCTCGAATATGTACAATGTACACACACTAAACACAATCCACACGGAATAAACATTCCACATACGATTTGTTATGTTCTTCCACCAAGCCATCCGTTCTTATACTTGAAACGTCAGCAACGCCAACAAACACGCGTTCAAACACCACACTTTTCAAACTGAGTCTGAAACAAAGTTGTTACTTGCAAAGACATTAAACTTGTATCTGGGCGAGCAGACGATAGACGATAAAACCAAAGTACTTCAATATAAGATAGGTGCAGCTTACAACCAAATCCCCACAAAAAGTAGGCGGCCGACTGCGAACTGCGGGCAAATTGAAGTGAAAACTTCCGTGCGAACTTTAAACATGCGTAACACTCTTTTCATTAGAAAGCGTATTAATTCGAGTTAGAAAAGGCCAGTTGACACTGTTCATCACTTTATGTTACATCACCGCCCATCAGAACATAAAATGCATTTCTAATCGCGGCATTAGCACTGTCCGTCACCGGACCGTCACATTGCGTCAACGTCACGTCAAGCTTTCTCGAGAAGAATGTTTTGACTGAATGTTCGTCTTCTAACAGTGGTAGTTTAACCTTTTTCGTCACGCGATTTTCATGGTTTGGTCGACGATTACATAGTTTACACAAACATGTGTCTTAAGGCCAATTCACACTGTCCGTCACGTCACGTCACGTCACCGTCCGTCAGAACATTCCGCAATGTATTTCTAATGGCGGCATTCACACTGTCCGTCACCAGACCGTCACGTCACGTCAACGTCCGTCAAGCTTTCTCGAGAAGAATGTTTTGACGGAACGGTCGTCTGCTAACATCTGAAGTTAACCTATTTTCGTCACGCGAATTACATGTTACAGTCGACGATTGCACTGTTTATATGCAAATGTGTTTTATTCATCTTTGTGTTGTTGTTGTACCTTGTTTAGGGGTAAATCTCAAATGTTTCATGGCGACTTGAATATTTTTGTCAATTGAGTGTTCCACTAAAATCGAGGTCGGATATCTGAAACCAAAAAATGGTTTATGTTACGTAACAATGTAACAGAAACGACTGAAGCAAACTGTTTATTTGAATAAGATTGTAATTTGAATACGCATTTTTCATTAAATAACACTTTAAATGAAAATGTCAGTTATAATGAAAGACAAACATTCAGTTGTTCACGACGTGTTAATAATGTCAGCATGCAAATCGTAATGGTTAAAGTATACAGGCGATATTTATGCTCTTACAAGTATGGTTTGATGTCTTCATATGTTTATTTTTTCGCTTGAAAATAGATGTCGATGTTTTGAAATGTTGTTTCAGTTCCCAGTAAGTTGGCCAAAAACATACACTGTAAAGTTTTCTTTGGCCGTTAATAACATTTAGCGTTGTTGTTCACCCTTTCTAGTATTAAACTATGACTTTCTACATAACAGATCGCCACTCATAACCTCACTTTCAACATCGCGTATTGAGAAGGACGAATTGACGTGACGGACACGGACGGACAGTGTGAATACAACTTGACGTGACGGTTCCGTGACGTGACGTTGACGTGACGGACAGTGTGAATTGGCCTTTACATCGTCATCTATATTGTAGCAAAAAATAAATGTACAAACACATCAAACAATATTTATAAGACCATAAATAGAGCCTGTTTACTTTATCCAGTATTCCACCCTGACATTATTAAGGCCAATTCACACTTTCCGTCACTTCAACGTCACGTCACGGAACCGTCACGTCAAGTTGTATTCACACTGTCCATCCGTCCATGTCCGTCACGTCAATTCGTTCATCTCAATACGCGATGTTGAAAGTGAGGTTATAAGTGGCGATCTGTTATGTAGAAAGTGGTAGTGTAATACTAGAAAGGGGGAACAACAACGCTAGATGTTATTAATGGCCAAAGAAAACTTTACAGTGTATGTTTGTGGCCAACTTACTGGAAACTGAAACAACATTTCAAAACATCGACATCTATTTTCAAGCGACAAAACAAACATATGAAGACATCAAACCATACTTGTAAGAGGATAAATAGCGCCTGTATACTTTAACCATTACGATTTGCTCGCTGCCATTGTTAATATCGTCGTAAACAACTGAATTTTTGTCTTTCATTAGAACTGACATTTTCATTTAAAGTTTTATTTAATGAAAAGTGCGTAATCAAATTACAATCTTATTCAAATAAACAGTTTGCTTCAGTCGTTTCTTTTACTATGTTACGTAACATAAACCATTTTTTGATTTCAGATATCCGACCTCGATTTTAGTGGAACACTCAATTGACAAAAATATTCAAGTCGCCATGAAACATTTGAGATTTACCCCTAAACAAGGTACAACAACAACACAAAGATGAATAAAACACATTTGCATATAAACAGTGCAATCGTCGACTGTAACATGTAATTCGCGTGACGAAAATAGGTTAACTTCCGATGTTAGCAGACGGCCGTTCCGTCAAAACATTCTTCCCGAGAAAGCTTGACGGACGTTGACGTGACGTGACGGTCCGTGATGGACAGTGTGAACGCCGCCATTAGAAATACATTGCAGAATGTTCTAACGGACGGTGACGTGACGTGACGTGACGTGACGTGACGGCCAGTGTGAATTGGCCTTAAATCTCAAATGTTTCATGACGACTTAAATGTTTTTGTCAATTGAGTGTCCCCCTAAAATGAGGTCGGATATCTGAAAGCAAAAAATAGTTAATGTTACTTAACATTGTACCAGAAAAGACTGAAGAAAACTGTTTATTAGAATAATATTGTAATTTGATTACACATTTCTCATTAAATAACAATTTAAATGATAAAGTCAGTTCTAATGAAAGACAAAAATTCAGTTGTTTACGGCGGTATTAACAATGTCAACGGGCAAATTGTAATCGATAACGTAAACAGGCGCTATTTATGTTCTTATAACTGTTGTTTTATGTATTCATATGTTTATTTTTTTCACTTGAAAATAGATGTCGATGTTTTGAAATGTTGTTTCAGTTCCCAGTAAGTTGGCCAAAAACATACACTGTATTGTTTTATTTGGCTGTCAATAACATTTAGCGTTGTTGTTCCTTCAATTGTAGTATTGAACTATGTCTTTCTACATAACAGATCGCTACTCATAACCTCACTTTCAACATCGTGTATTGAGATCGGCGAATTGATGTGACGGACACTGACGGACAGTGTGAATACTACTTGATGTGACGGTGCCGTGACGTGACGTTGACGTGACGGACAGTGTGAATTAGCCTTAATAATGTCAGGGTGGAATACTGGATAAAGTAAACAGGCTCTATTTATGGTCTTATAAATATTGTTTGATGTGTTTGTACATTTATTTTTTGCTACAATATAGATGACGATGTTTTGAAATGTTATTTCACTTCCCAGCACCTTCCCACACTAAGTTGACCAAAAACATACATTGCAAAGTTTTCTTTGGCCATCAGTAACATTTAGTGTTGTTTCCTCAATTCCAGTATTAAACTAAGACTTCCTACGTAACAGATCGCTACTTATAACCTCACTTTGAACATCGCATATTGGCATAAGTGTATTGACGTGACGGACAGTGTGAATACATCTTGATGTGACAATGCTGTGATGTTGATGTGACCGACAGTGTCAATTGGGCTTTACATCGCATAAACTATGTTTCATTTTTTTTTAAATATACCTATAACTACAAAACAGCTCCAGACTCTTTGAATATACAGCAACTATCGGTTGTGTGTAAATTTATTTTACATATGGTGTAGAAATCGCCCAACAGCGTTTCTTCTTCCTAATTAAACCGAATTATAACCTTTGGTGTTTAAGTGTTCCAAGTGCAGCAAATGAACGGTGTTTATTGCCAGACACGATTTTTTAACACTTTCTCAATATATTCTACGATGGAGAAACTTTTCAACAAACATTAATTTTGGAAGAGTTTCAGAGCACTTTATGTCTTTGCTAGAGGGCCTGCTGTATTCACCATTATTTAGATATTTCATAACATCAAAAAATGAAACAGGGATGCCTAAAGAGACTAATATTAAAACTCGACTGTGAAAATGAAATATCCCATCAGATACACAGCTGTAATATAGCTGCTTACCTTGTGAACACAGCAGCCAGCCAGTACGAAATTCTTTTAAAAACACAAAGTATGCCATAACTTTTTCTTAACTAAGTGCATGTAACATAAGCATTAGGGTATCTAAAACGAATATTGGCATTTTTAAGGCTGTAATCCATATGCCTTACAGCTGCTTGAACTACTCAGAAGTCAGCAACTATCATCCTAGGGTCCAACTTCACAATATCCACCCTGTGTCGCTATGTGTCACTTATTTATGGAACTATACACAACTAGAAAATGAAACTTATTGAAATTCCTATCCACCAATACTGCCTAAAGTAGCCCATTGTTGAGAGCTATCACTATCGTAAAAGCCTGTTATTTATTTCATTTAAAATCCTATATTGCCTTCTCTAACAGCTGGATAAGCAAGAGTAACTGTATCTGAACACTAGTAGTAGGGCTAGTTATATTTCTGAGAAATACAAATAAGAACACAGTATTAATTCTTTTTAATAATTTGTTAAAACGATTTGTGCAGTTAAACGCTGCACAGCTCTTCACAGTCGTATTTCATGTATACTGCAATTGTCAAACAGTACATACATATCTACCAATTGAGTATATGTACTTGTGTCTGGGGGTAGCAAAGGTTGGGGCCGTTCGGTTGAGCCAATCGGATATGCTCAGCTAACTTCGGATCTACAGTTTATACAGTGCCATCTGGTATATGAAACTGCACATCTGCTTCTAAGGAGCCTCTATATTACATTGTGTTAATTCAAAGGCAGAAGTATTACTCACTGAACAGAAATTGGTGGGCAGATGCGTTATCACAGAAATTAAATACGTACAAAACATTTGCAAGAACTTTGTCATTCCCTTCTTTTTTCTTAAAAACTTGTATGCATATGTTATCATTGGCCAAACATTAAGAGCATTTACACATGAGAGAAAAGAAGTATGCAGACTCTATCATTCAGTCTCTCTTAAAATCTAGAGGTGTGTGAAATATACCTGTAGCTATTTTCATGATCCCTCAGATTAATACAATTTTATATTCGTGATGGCATGGTTAGAGAAAACGTTCGACTTTGTGCAAAACACGCTAATACAAGATTAATTTGTGGAAAATTTATATCACTTTATGTGCAAATAAAAAAATGTTACTAATGAAAATTTATAAGTTTACAAATAGTAGAGCCTGTCAAAGGAACACTGATACTAACCATAACAGATTGTACTTTTGACAGTTTTACTTGTTCATCTTAGCCTCTACCAGTACCATTATTAGTAAAAATTTTCACTCACTTCTTATTTAGTAGCAAAGTCAAGGGGCAATCACACAGCACAGGAGTCGCACAGGCATCTATTATTCTAAACTCACAATGCTGTAGTAATGTAATGGTAATAATTAAAAATATTCACGAACTAGCAACGTGAGTTTAAACCACAGGGAATATCTCGATCCGAAAATCTCTAATTATATGTCACACACTAAAAAAACTCAATTAATAATGGTCGTGTGCATTTCTTCCTCTAATAATACACTGCAGATCGAATAAGGCCTTTCAAAATAACATACATAAATCTTCACTACTTAAAAATCAAATTCAGCTCTAGCTTAATGAAAGAAACTGGTGCCGATGACGTTTCTGTATATATATTCGCGATAAGCTCGAGATTACATTCACTTTATTTGCGTTGCCTTCAGCTGTCAGAATCGAACAGAAATGTTTTGTTACCACCATTAGAACTGAAAAATTTGTGTCGTGACATTACTTTGGGAAGAATACGAAGTTATCTATTTTTACCTATTTTTACTTCAGGGATTTATTTTCCAAGATATTTTAAAGCCCTTAATTAACGTAAGCTGTAGATCCTACTGACACACAATGTAAACGAGATCACAGACTTAAGTAATACATGGGTGAATTTCACAGCTGCATGTTGATTTTTCACAAGTACCATGTTGTGTCAACGAGCTAGCTTGTTGTGTTGTGTAGTAAGCTTTTACTCCCTGCCACCAGGAAGCGTTACACGCTGCAAATCCTAAGCGTGCAGAGTGTAACCGATCGGCTCACCCAAACGGCCCCAAGTTTTGCTACCCCCAGACACAAGTCTCGATTTATCTCCTAATAACACTCGTATTTATCTGACGCCTGCCACTATCATGGCGGTCGGTCGAAATGAGTGACTATGTACAGAGCTGAAATTTGGCTCCCAGTGCGATGTCAGTCACGAGACCACTCCTCTCCCCCCACGTGTTTTTACTCTTTGTCAACAAACTTAAATTTGCTTTTTGTAATTTTCGCCATTTTTATACTCGCCTAATTGTACATAGTGTTTTTATGAACCGGAGACATGACCTCATTAAATCATCATGTGTAAATTCAGACAGTAAAACAACTAATCGAAAATTCTGGAAAATATGCAAGCTCTTAAGCAATGTGACATATATTAATGCAGACACCTGGAAAAGAGAAGACTTCATTAACCATGGGATGCACAGAAACAAGAAATGGAAAGCAGTACTGTGTGATATAATACTGAAACAATTAAATCGAAACCAGCTAGACTCAGCGCATCCTCCAATTGACTGGACGTTAAATCCTGGGCTTCCTTGGGGCGCAAAGGTTGCAGTCGCAAAGAGCAGAGTCGCAAAGTACATACATCTGCTACTAGATGTCAAGCGCAACGAGTTTTTACCATAATGTGAAAATAAGTTCGATGTATTTGAGCTGCTGTCGGATTTTTTACACACTCTGTATGTGTTTGCTGTCAAGTCATACAGTACGCTGCATTAATTTTACTTCAATAAACATAAATATAAGCGTTTATCGCACAAAATCAACTTATTATCTTTTTTTTTTCTTCAAAACCATGGTTTCTACTTGTGGATAAGAGACGAGAGTTGATTCACAATAAATCGGTATAATGTACAAAACTGCATTCTGAACAGCTTCATTTACTTACCTTTATTTCAATCCTTTTTTCTGTGAATTTGACATTATAATGAACAGATTTGAATCTACACTCTTCAACAGAGTACCCTACATGCTGAAAAAACATTTCCTTGCAGAATGGATTCACATTTATCTGGGGGGAAACTTCATCAATAATGTTGGTGAAATTTGTACATGCTTGTTTCTTATCAGAAGGAAGAAAGAAAGGCGAGATTTTTGGGTATTAGCAGAAAACAGAGCAGATTATCAAATACCCCAGAGAAATGTACATGCAGTCGATCAGCATAGTTTCCTTGACATACTAATCGTAAAAATTTGGAAGCCTGGATGTAAACATTCCAAAGGCTGTACAGAATCCTCAGAAAGCTCTGTAATTGAACTGCAGATGCATTTTTCTGCGTATTTTATATCTCCTCTGTGTGAGACTAATGCCCAATAATTCCTTCCTTATACTAGTGCTTTTAATGAAACTCCCTGGCAAATTAGCCTCATTTTAAGCTGCAAAAATATCTCGTTTCAGCATTCTCGCCATGGAAAATTCGGAATTATTCTGCAGTAGCTATTATTGGTGTACAGAGGTAATTTCATGTGTCTGTATCGAATAGTTTCACACAATCCACAATAGGTACAAAATAAAATGTAATTTTATTAGAAAATTATTCACATTTTGTTATGATTTCCTGATGACAGAAAACATAGTATTAAAATGAAAATAATAAAACAATTACACAGTATTCAGGTTTGAAAATGGTACCTTTAATATAGCAACTTGTGATTCTCTTCGTTACTCTACCATAACAGCCTAAACTAGAGTTGAATAAAATGCATTCATACTGTATGTCATGAGGTAACTGCTTATATTCACGTATATTGAAGTAAAATTAATGTCAAGTATTGTCTCATCAAACAGCAAACATATAGAGAGTGTGAGAGAGTGTGTAACAAGTCCAAAAATATCTGATGTGCACTGCATTTGTTTTCTGGTCATGAACTCATTGCGCCTGAAATCTAGTGGCAGCGTTACATACTTGCAGCGACTGTCATTTGTGACTGCAACCTTCGCGATCCAAGAAAGCTCAGGATTTAACGACCAGTTACAGTTGTAACAGCAATGGTATCACCAGTTTCAAATGAAGAACTTTGTTGCACAAATCACAGACCCAGCTCTAATGCCAGCAAAAAAAAAAAAAAAAAAAAAAAAAAAAAAAAAAAAAAAAAAAAAAACATCAGTAACAGTAGCAGCTGAACAAGTAACAGGAAAGCCAGATACAGAGACACAGCAGAAAATTCTGCAACAGATAATAATAGAAGAGTAAGTGCAGTTGGGAACAGGAAAGCAGTACTTCCAGCACACCTGAATAATTTTTTTATTAACAAGATAAAGGTAAGCAATCAATTAAATATGCGAAAATGTAAAAAAAACAACATGTAAATTCATTCTGATTCACCAAAATGTCCAATTGTTGCAAAACAAATTAAATGAACTTGAATTTTATTTACTAATTAGTTAAAAACGCCTCTGTTATGTGTATAACTAAACAATGGCTGACAAAAGAAGCAATTCCATCACAAAACTTGCAGACTTCAAACTTTCATCATCACTCTCTAGAACGAAATCCCATCATGGAGGGTCATGTGTATTTGTTAAAACTGGTATTCATTATTGTAAAATAAAGCCCACTGAAATGTTAGGTAAAAAGAAAAATTTTGAAGTATCTACAGTTAAACTACCCGCATTACAAATAATGATAATTTTTGTACATAGGCGCTCTGATGGGAACTTAAATGAGTTGTCAACTACTAGAAACAGCTTTAAATGCTATAAAAAACTTCAACAAGACAGTGATCACATGTGGATTTTTAAAAATTGATTTTCAAGTAATCTCAAAAGACCATCAAAGCTTAATTTCCATACTAGAAACATACAACATAAAATCCACCATAGATTATCCTGCAAGAGTTACATCAACAACCTCAGCAATTGGCCAGATATTAATAAACACAAATGTAAACAACAAATTCTGTGCTGAAACTCTTAATACTGGTTTCAGTGATCACTATGCACAGTTCACTGTTTGTCACACCCCAAGTAAAAGAAATAAGAAAGCGGAACTTATAAAAGAAAAAAGAAAATTCAGTAACAAACAGACAAACCTCTTTATACCGAAATTAAATCAAGAAACCTGATATCAAGTATATACTT
Source organism: Locusta migratoria (assembly GCA_026315105.1). Taxonomy (NCBI): domain Eukaryota; kingdom Metazoa; phylum Arthropoda; class Insecta; order Orthoptera; family Acrididae; genus Locusta; species Locusta migratoria. The sequence goes on along the minus strand of CM048755.1, from coordinate 477,613,373 downwards.
ATGAAAATACCAACAAAAAGTTTGACAAATTCACGGAAATCTTCATGTCCTACTTTGAAGCTGCATATCCATTAAAAGAACAAAAATCCCAACCCAACTTAAAAAAGAACAAATGTAATACAAAAGACATTAGAATTTCTTGTGCAGAGAAGAGAAGATTAGTCAATACAGCAAAGACACAGAACATACCTCATGAATTTCATTTGTACCTGAAGAATTACAAGACAATCCCAAAAAATGTCATAAGGAAAGCCAATACTACGGAAAATGACAGATACATTCAAAATTCAAGAAACAAATCTAAAACTGTATGGAAAGGTATCAAACAGCAAGTGAAACAAACAACATAAAAATTTAAACTTATGTGATGAAGGACAAATCATTTCTTGCCCAACAAAAATTTCGAAGACTTTCAACAAGTATTTTGCAAACACAAGTGAACAATTCCTGAGTGGAGTGGAAGCACACAACAAGATATCACCTCCACCATCCAACAGCATAAGAAATATGTCTACACATTGCTCCTTTCATCCAGAAATACAGAAGAAATGTTATCAACTACAAAATCCTTGAAAACAGAGTACTGATGTGGAATTTGTGGAAATGCAGATATGATTATTAAAAATGTTGTCTTTCCTTAGCCAAACCAAACCCTTGACACACTTGTGCAAGAACTCACTGGGTTCAAGAACCTTCCCTCCATGGTTCAAAATAGCAAAACTAAAACCACTAATCAAAAAGGCAACCCAGAATACGTTTCAAACTATAGGCCAATAGCCCCACTTTTTTCCAAAATTGTAGAAAAATATTTTAAAAGAGATTGTTGGAATCCTAAATAAACAAAAAATTCTTTTGTCCTCACAGCATGGTTTCAGGAAAGGCTATTCAACTGACAGTGCAATATTTGAATTTCTTGATAAAATATATGCTAAACTGGATGAGAGTGAGTTTGTAACAGGCATACATCTTCATTTATCCAAAGCTTTCGACATCGTTGACCATAATGCCCTACTGCAGAAGCTTGACCAATTAGAAATTAGAGGTTTATCCAATCGATGAAAGGAAAAAATATAAAAATGCAGTAAATGAAACAGGCAAAATGGAGTACAGACGACTAAGAAATGAGATTGACAGGAAGTGCAAAATGGCTAAGCAGGAGTGGCTAGCAGGCAAATGCAAGGATGTAGAAGAATGTATAAATAGGGGGAAAATAGATACAGCCTACAGGAAAATAAAAGAAACATTTGGAGATAAGAAAAACAGCTCTATGAATATCAAGGACACTGATGGAAAACGAGTTCTCAGCAAAGAAGGGAAAGCTGAAAGGTGGAAAGTGTATATAGAGGGGCTCTACAAAGGAAATGAACTTCGAGACAATATTGTAGGAAGAGAAGAGGATGTAGATGAAGATGAAATAAGAGATACTGTACTGAGAGAAGAATTTGACAGAGCCCTGAAAGACCTAAGTCGAAACAAGATCCCTGGAGTAGATGATATTCCCTCAGAGCTACTGAAGTCTCTGGGAGAACTAGCCATGACAAACCTGTTTCACCTGGTGTGTAAGATGTATGAGACAGGCAAAGTACCCTCAGACTTTAAGAAAAATGTTATAATCCCCATCCCAAAGAAAGCAGGTGCAGACAGGTGTGAAAACTACAGAACCATCAGTTTAATAAGTCATGGTTGCAAAATATTAACACGAATTATACACAGAAGGATGGAAAAGCTGGTAGAAGCCAACCTCGGGGAAGATCAGTTTGGGTTCAGGTGAAATGTAGGAACACGGGAGGCAATACTCACTTTACGGCTTATCCTAGAAGATAGATTAAGAAAAAGCAAACCTACATTTCTAGCTTTTGTAGATTTGGAGAAGGCTTTCAACAATGTTGATTGGAATAAACTCTTTCAAGTTCTGCAGCAAGTAGGAGTAAAATATAGGGAGCGTAAGGTTATTTAAAACTTGTACAAAAACCAGACAGCGGTTGTCAGAGTTGAAGGGCATGAAAGGGATGCAGTGGTTGGAAAGGGAGTAAGACAGTGTTGTAGCCTTTCTCCATTGTTATTCAATTTGTACATTGAGCAAGCTATAAAGGAAAGCAAGGAGAAATTTGGAGAAGGAATTAAAGTTCAGGGTGAAGAATTGAAAACCTTGCGTTTTGCCGACGACATAGTAATTCTGTCAGATACAGCAAAGGACCTGGAAGAGCAATTGAACGGAATGGACAGTGTGCTGAAAGTTGCATATAAGATGAACATTAACAAGAGCAAAACTAGGGTAATGGAGTGCAGTGTAAGAAAATCAGGTGATGCTGAAGGAATTAGATTGGGAAACGAAGCAATAAAGGAGATAGATAAGTTTTGTTACTTGGGCAGTAGAATAACAAATGATGGTCGCAGTACAGAGGATATAAAATGCAGAATGGCAATGGGTAGGAAAGCGTTCTTGAAAAAGAGAAATTTGTTAACATCGAATATTGATTTAAGCCTAAGGAAGTCCTTTCTGAAGGCATTTGTATGGAGTGTTGCCTTGTATGGGAGTGAGACATGGACGATAAACAGTGCGGACAGGAAGAGGATTGAGGCTTTTGAAATATGGTACTACAGAAGAATGCTTAAGATCACGTGGGTGGATCGTGTAACTAATGAGGAGGTACTCAACAGAATTGGGGAAAACAGAAATTTCTGGCATACCTTAACTAAAAGAAGGGATAGATTGGTAGGACACATTCTTAGACATCAAGGAATTGTGAATTTAGAGTTGGAGAGAAGTGTATGGGGTAAAAATCGCAGAGGAAGACCAAGAGATGGATACAGTAAGCAGATTCATACAGATGTAGGTTGCCGTTCTTATGTGGAGATGAAGAGGCTTGCTCAGGATAGGGTATTGTGGAGAGCTGCATCAAACCAGTCTCTGGACTGAAGACCACAACAACAACATCCAATACATGGATCATGACATACCTATGTGGACGCAAACAGGTGGTTGAAATGCAACATACTGACCATAATAAAATCAGTTGCTACTATTCAAGACATGAAAAAGTTAAATACGGTGTCCCTCAAGGATCAGTGTTAGGACCCATTCTGTTTCTCCTCTATGTTGATAACCTCAAATACAAAGAAATATATATATATTTGCAAAACTACCCTCCAATTTGCAGATGATACTAGTTTCCTTATTAGTGGGAAAACAGAAGATAAACTAAAAGACTCTGCTATCCAAACAATGAACAGCACAGAACAGTAGTTCACCTATAATAAGCTAATAATAAACAAAGAAAAGCCAGTAGCAGTGAACTCTTTTAATCTAAAAGGAAAGCATCATTCAAATATACAAATAAAATTGGGGAACAGAGTTCTTGAAAGTGTTGATAACACAAAAATTCTGGGGCTATGTCTCCAGAACAACAAAAATGGGAGGTACACATTGAATATCTGCAAAAAAACTACATAAAGACTACTACATGATGAGGATCTTAAAAAATTGCTGCAGCAAAGCTAACCTGTTAAATGTATACTACTCGTATGTGCATTCTGTAATTAAATATGGCATAATCTTCTGGGGCAATGCGACAGCAAATATTAACATTTTCAGGATGAAAAAGATAATTATTGAATGGTTAAAAATAACAGAAAATCATGCAGATCCATGTTCAAAAAATGTCAATTCTTCCTCTTCAATGCATTATTAACTATGCAACGTCAATTTTCATAAAACAATACATTTATAGACACCCGGACATCTTATTAAAGAATGAAGATATACATACAATATAAGACAAAACTGTGACATTCATACAAAATAGGTGAAAACATCATTATGACAAAAAGGCACTCTCCATATTGAGATAAAAAGTCACAATAATCTGCCTAGCCATATTAATCATTAAGTAAACACAGTAGTTTTAAGACTGAACTAAAAGTATATTTAAATGATCATTGCCTTTATTGCCTAAAGATTATACCTGGAAACTAAATAATAAATACAAATATGGATTATGTATATTCTATTTCTGTATGTTGCCTCTAATAGTTAGTGTATATATGATACTTTGCTAAATTACTTAAATATCTAGTTCCTAGTAAAGCAATACAAACTGTATTTTATATTATATTATGAATATTCTATTTATATGTTAATTCTAATATTTATTTGTATATATGATTCTTCGCTAAATTATTGAAATATCTAGTTCCGAGAAATGCTATAAAACTATATTTTATATTGTAAACACATAACCATGTTCCATATCCTTGTACATATTCTCCTGTAGCATGAGATGGACTAAATAAATAAACAGAGATTCGGCGATTGCGTGCCTTCACAGTCTAAAGACAATCTTCTTATTTAACCTATACTTAACCTCCGTAAGGTTACTTATATCACTTTTTTAAGTAAAAGTTAGTATGTCTCCACCACACTTACAGACTATTTCTTAACACACTATCAATAACTTCGAAACCAACGACAGACCAGCATAGTCTTAAGGTTAGGTATAGGTTACACAAGAAGATTCTTTTTTTTTTTTTTTTTTTTTTTAGTATGTGAATCTCCGGTTCAGAAACATGCTAGATACAATTCGGCTCGTTCAAAATTGGCGGAAATTACAAAACGTAAACGCAGATGGGTGGAGAAAGGGGGTACCATGACTGACATAGCACTGGGAGCCAAAAGTTATGTTCTGTACATAGCAAATGGATCAACTTTAGGACATAGTCACTTGTCAGTCTCCAGAACATGTCAAGTCTTCCAATTTTTTATGATCAGTATGTGGAGAAAGCTCTGTTGATCAACTGCATCTGCATTTTTCTGGGTATATGAAAGTCCTCTGTTTTCTGCTAATGTTCAAAAATCTCTTCTTTCTTCCTTCCTTCCGACAAGAAACGAGTATGTACGAATTTCAATAATATTCTTACTATCACCTCAATTGAATCTTCAAGTAAATTTCGTTTTAGCATATAAGCTACTCCGCAGAAGTGTTTAGTTAATTCATTATAATTTCCAGTTATAAGAAAAGATAGAACTGAAATAAAAGTTAGAGAATTGTCAGAATGCAATTTTTTACATGGTACCGATTTATTGTTAATCAACTCTCGTTGTTTAGTCACCAGCGCAAGCCATGGTAAATAGATATGTTCTTAAGTAGATGTTGTGCATTAAATATTTATATTTATGTTTATTGAATTAAAATTCATATAGCACACTGCCTGACCCAACAATAACTTAAATACATTGTACTTATTTTCACATCAACAAACGAAGAACTCATTGCACCTGACATCTATTAGCAGCACTAGTTAGTTGGCGACTCTACCACCTGAGACTTCGATCCTCACAAGCCAAGGAAGATCAGGATTTAGCGTCCAGGATTAGATTAGGTAACAAAACAATAAAGGTGATAGATGAGTTTTGTCACTTGGGCAGTAAAAGAACAGGATGGTAGTATTACAGAGGATACCTTAACTAGAAGAAGGAATCTGTTTGTAGGTTAGATATAAAGGAATCATGAATTTAGCGTTGGACGGAAGTTGTAACGTTTCTGCTATGTTGCGTGCTCCCTACAGTTTCATTGCCAACATTACGGACAAAAACCTGAGAAACCTCAAATGAAATTTCGCTACCGGACATTTAAAATATCACATTTTAGCTTTCAGTATAACATACTATTAACACTATTAGTAAAACACGTTTAAGAAATAGTATGTTGATTTAAGCATAACGTTGGCTGTCCTTTTACGTAATTTTCAATTTTTTATACTTTCGTAAATAATAGCTGCAAACACTAAAATTGAATTACACTTAGTTACAGAATATGCTGAGCCTATATAGTTACTAATTTGTATAAAAACAACAATATTACATGTTATAACTATTGCACAATATGATTACATATGTACCTTTTGTTTAAATAGATTAGGGCAGACCATGTTTTATATATCACTAGATCCTAAATTAAATACTGATCATTTTTCATATACTAGAATTAATAAGCCTTTTGGTACTAAGGAACTAGCTTCGAAATAGCCTAAAGTACAACGACTTTATACAAATCCATATTTATAAAAAATAGACCACAAATCAAAATACATTAAAATTACGTGCCTCAATAATAGTATACCTACACAATATTGCCAAAACAGACAAGTGTGCACTTGAAAAACACAAAATAATGTAAATAATTTGAGTAAATTTAACACTAGTCAAAACACTACTGTTAATTTGTGTATACTATTAAATACAAACTTTATACAACACAAACATACATAGAGATAAATAGTTAAAGCCTAAATGTAATATTTTAATTTTATGTATTTTGGCATACTTAAAGTAAAAGAATATTGTTTAATTGAGAATTACAAAAATTGTCATTAGTCTTATTACATATTTAAGCAGAAAGATGTCTGAGAGAAGCCATGTTTTGTCACTCTGTTTCTGGTTACAAACCTGTTAACATCTCTGTGGTCTGCTGCTGCTTTGTTGGGCATTTTGCAACTATGTGTCTGGTTTAATCTTCATTTAAGTGGAAATAAAATCGTTTCCGTATAACTGACATCATGTTTATGATTTACGAAACTATCCTGAAACATCAATCTTTTAGTGAATGCCGAAGACAGCTCACAATGCAGTTGACTTCAGCAAGCATATAAGATAAGTTCTTTTTTTATTATTGCTTCATCTGAACCTACAGTGAAATGACTTTGTCATAGAGATTGTGAAATAATAAAACTTTCTGTTGTTTAGAAAGAAATTAGGGATCAACCACAGTCATTCCCAAAAGGGGTGACAATGTTAGAAAGTGTGTGGGGTGAAAATCACAGAGGTAGACCAATAGATGAATACAAAAAGTAAATTCAAATAGTTGTGAATTGCCATTCCTTCTTTCCCATTCCTTCTTTTCAGTCTTCTGAAAAGAACACTTACAAACAACGACTTAGAAAGCTATGCTAGAAAACTTGAAATACCCCACTTTCGAGGTGTCTTCATGAGGGACACTTTACAAAATAAGACTAAAAGATATGAGAGTGCAATTGTCAACCTCCAGATAGATAGTGAGTCTGGCTCTCACTGGGTTTCTTTTAAGAAAGGGGGTAATGATGTCTACTATTTTGATAGTTTCGGCAATTTACCACCTCCTCTAGAAATTGTCAGATATTTCAAAAATTGTACTATTAAATGTAACTACAATACGTTTTAGTCACCTAAGAGCCATAGGTGTGGTCACCTTTGTTTAAAGTTTATAAACTCTGCATAAATTACTGTGAATTCTCATAAGAATTGGATATTGGCAAGGACAGTGCGACGTTTAGCCTGTTGGGTAAAACCTCGATTATAACCTCCACATTTAATCCCACAATTAATTTATCTCATCTTCATTCCTACAAAATTGCATTACTCAACTTATTTACATACAATTCTGAACCGAATATTACGTCTAAAAACAATAATTTTTACTTCTATAACTACATTGATAATAATGACATTCTAGACAAAGTTACTATAAAACTTGGAACGTACAAGCTCAAAGATATATTTTCATCTTTACTAATGGAGATTGAGATGTACAATACCAAGTTTGTCAATGATGATGTGTCCGAGGATGATAAACGGAAATTCAAAGTCGAACTGGATGAAAACATCTTACCATAAACCATATCAACGATGTAAAATGTGGTGTAATGTATCTGTTGATTTTACACCGGATAATAATATTAGCTTAGTCTTATGATTTGAGAATATGTATATTGACAAGGAAACTTCAACGCTAGCTGTGCTCGATGTAAATATTCAGAATATTAATGTGTTATGCATAGATTGCAACATTTAAGTTGGGTCCTTCCACAAATGCGCTCCTACACACACATTGCATCAGTTCTGGTCTGCAGTCCCACCTGGATATAAGATCGTGGACTCACCAAATTCACCCATTTACATGCCAGTTGTTGCACAACGCATTAAAGAGTTAAGTATATCTATTAGAGATCAGGACAGCAATCCAATAGATTTCGATGGGGAGCAAATAACTGTGAGATGATATTTAAGAAAAGCGAGATGGTAAACCTTTACAGACAACTTATGCATGATGAAATGAATGTGTCTACAAATAGAAAATATAAAAAGAAAAAGAGTCAAATGAAGAAAAAAGAGGGTATATATAAAAAAAGCGTCATGTGAAGCAGATTAAAAAGACGAAGAAGATTGATGCTAAAAAAAGTGTTGACTCCATACAATCAAGTACTACTATCGAAAATGGGCTATAGTGTGCTATAAATACCGTCACTCTCCATGCACTCTCTTTTAAAATTGCTACTATAAAACAATATCTCATTTACTGACTATGAGAGAGAAGATTCACTCCCGATTTCAATATCGTAGATACAAACCATATGTTCAACCAGCTTATGCTCACAATGATAAAATATCGATAACAATAAACGATAAAAATCTGTACCTGTTGCCTTGTGAGTGCCATCTTTATATTCATGGTCGATTACTAAATGTGGATGGATCATGAGTGGCTACTGATACTCATTTAAACAAAAATTATATGCTTCACTTGTTTTCTGAATTTCAATATTATTTGAATAACAAGCAAATATAAGATGTCTGCAATCCTGGAATTGTAACGCTGATGAAGGGGTATGCCTCCTTCACACTGAGCGAAGCTAATGTACTACAAAATGCAGGAGGGGGGGAGATAGAAGAACTAAAAGAATTTCTTTACTCCGATGGACATTTCAGCTTCTGCATTCCACTGAGCATGGTACTTGGCTTTGCTGAGGATTACAGGAAGATTATTGTAAACGACAAACATGAACTTGTGTTGGTTCATAACAGTCATGAGAGGAATAGCATTATTGTGGATGCTGTTGACACTAAGTCGACAATTGTGATTGAAAATATTTTCTGGGACATACCTGAAATTGAGGTGTCTGAAAAAGAGAAAATATCATCAATGAAAATCATAAAAAATGATCTAAGACTGAATTTGGCATTCTGCCACTAGGAACTAACTGAATGCATTGCACCAGAACTTAATAAATGGAAGTGCCAAGTAAACTGCAAGTCGGGTCTTGAAACCACTCGATATGTAATTCATGCATTTCAAACAGACAGGAATGGCATGAACATTAATTGCAGTATATTCGACGCCATTGATTTGCCAAAATTAGAGATAAGACTTAAATCAGTAAAATATCCCTTCAAGAACTACTCGGTTAACTTTACCACAAAGGATACAGTGCTAGCGTATGCCATATATAGCAAATGTCAGTCTGTGTGTTATGAGACAAGAGAAAAATTGCATATCCTCTCATGAGTCGTAAAGAGTTTCAGAAATGTCCAATACATGTCTTTGATTGCTCAAGACAAGAAGAAAAACTGACATCATCTAACTCTGATATGCAAATTGAAATGAAGCTAGAAAACCATTTCAAAAGAATACAATGGCATGCTGTCTGGTTATTCATGACGCTGTTATTGAAATGATCCCATCAACCTCCCACGTTACATGGATGGAATAGTGCATAAAAAGAGGAAACATGTACACAGTCATATTTGATTGGAAAGGATTCCACATCGAAAATATTCAATTTATTCCGAATGATGTTGCCTTTTGGATGTTGAGCAACAAGAGCAAAATGTAAAATTACTGCATACGTGGTGGATTCATATTTCATAGTAATAATAATAATGTATCTTTTCAATCAATATTTTTCTTTTTTAATATTTCCACCTTCCTGTAATATATATAAGTAATTGTGCCATTCAACCATGCAGGCCGCAATATCTGAAGAACTACACCATTCAACATTCAAACTTTATCCCAGGAGAAGTATCATCATTAAAGAAATCAATGATTTACATCAAGCTGATTTAAGTGATATCACTGTATATCACGAATACAATATTTACTAGCAGTGATTGATGTCTATTCTAAATACGCTTGGGTTGCTCCTCGGAAGACCAAATCAGCTGATGAGGTCACTAATGCACTAGAAAAATATATATGAGAAGAGGAAGGATACCAAAAAATTTGCAAACTGATTTGGGTAACGAGTTTTACAATAGTGATTTCACAAAGTTGATGTAGAAATATAAGATTAACCATTACTCAACATATTCTCTAACGAAAGCTTGCATGGTCAAATGATTCAATAGAACTCTTAAAGGCACGTTGTTTAAACGTTTCATGGCAAAGGGTTCCTACAAATGGATTGATGGAGTGTGAGATCTCATAAGTCAATACAACAAAACGAAACACATAACCATAAAAATGAAACCAGTTGGTGTAAAGGACAAGTCTTTTATCTTCCAGTGTACAGCAAAATCAAGATGGGGGATCCGCGAAAACCCATGCTGAAAATTGGTGATTATGTTCGAATTAGCAAACACAAGTCTGTTTTGGAAAAAGGATTTACACCAAATTGGTCTATGGAAATATTTAAAATTATAGATGTATGGGAGACTAATCCACGAACATACTTTCTCGAGGATTACCTGTCATGATCTTTTTCAAGAGGTTTCTACTGTGAAGAACTTCAAAACACGAAATATACGTCATACTTATTCGAAAAAATCCTTAGAAGAAAGAAAAATGGCTTTAGTGAAATGGCTTGGATTTGACAACACTCATAATTTGAGGATTGCAACTTATGACGAAGGACATGTGATGTAGGATGGGCCTTACAGAAAATTGAATGTCTTGCTAAAAATAAACAGAGAGAATGTAGACTCCACAAAGGGACCGACTGACAATGAACAGTTCGCTGACTACATAAAAGAAAGACATATAGGTAAAAACCAAGTCAGGAACTAAGTTAAAAACTGGACAGCAGAATACCATGGTTGGCTAATCACAAAGATTAAATATGATGAGCCAGCCATGCTGCACACACTAAAAATAATAATAATCCCTAGGCATTTGACATAAGAGCCTTAAAAAGTCTATTAAAGCGCTGTATAGGTGGGGGCCTGAGATATTAGGCTATAGCAACCACCACTATATGGAATTGTAAAAACCAGCTGCATGCGTGAAACTTAAAACCGAGTTAGCCATGGAGGCATCGTCGCTAAAACTAAGGGGAGCGCGTCTGGAATATTAAAAGACTGCCGCAAGCTGGCTAAAACTGGGCAGTCCATCAAAAGATGGACTACTGTCAAAAACTGCTCCACACCAACATAAGGCGGGGCCTCACGGCAAAGGAGATAGCCGTGGGTTAACCACGTATGCCCAATACGGATGCTGCAGAGGACAACCATCTCTCAACGTATGGGCTGCAGAGAAGATTTCCACAGAGCCATGGGCAGCTTCACTGCCCGAAGCTTATTCGGTGCACTTGCGATAGCCCATTTGGTGCTCCAAACCTCACACACCTTCTGGCGCAACGCCAATTTGAGATCTGGTTCCGTGACGCCAATATCGAGAGTTGTTGCCATAGAGGCCTGCTAGGCCAGCCGATCAACTTGTTCATTCCTCGGTATGACGATGTGGCCTGGTGTGCACACAAAGACCACAGATCGGCCGAGAGAGTATGCAAGATCTTGGATTGACCGCACTAATCGCTGGTGGGAGAAACACTGGTCGATCGTCTGTAAGCCACTCAGGGAGTCACTACAGATGGCAAATGACCCCCTGGGGCAGGCTTTGAGGTGTTCCAGATCCCTGAGAATGGCGACCAGCTCTTCGGAAAAAATGCTGCTCTCACGCAGCAGATACAGCTGTTCCACATGGTCATCATGAAGATAAGCATACCCAGCACGGCCATCTGCTACGGAACCATTTTTGTAAATGGCTTCAGCGCCATGGAACGAATCGAGGAGTTGCAGGAACTGGCGATGGAGATGTTGAGGCGAGGGACAGGTCCAGACAGAGCTGAAAACGAGGAATGGACCAACGAGGGGTTTGAAAGGAATATTGGAAAGTGGTAGGGAGTGGATAGGATTAGAGGGACGAAAGAAGGGAACAAACACGGACTGATATCAGGTAACCCAACCTGGGCCGTCACGGAGGGATAGGGAGTGCAGCGTCTGGATAAAGGGGCCGGCGGTTCGGATGGAAGGCCGAGGCCTTTACATGGACAACATAAGAAGCTAGCAGACGTTGCTGACGGAACCGCAGGGGAAGTACCCTGGCTTCGAAGAGGTGGCTTGTGACTGGGCTTGTGCAAAAAGCCCCCATCCCCAGACGGACACCACAATGTAGAACTCGGTACAAGGTCGCTAATACCGAAGGTGCAGCCGAATCTTACTCTATGCACCCATAGTCTAGGCGTGATAGAGCCGCAGGAGCGTTGGGCGTGCAGCTCCCCAAACAGTGTGGCTCAGAGGCGTGCAGCGGGCCTGCGCTGCTCGCCCGGGCTCGTAGCTACGCCTTCCGGGCGGGCCTGACCACGCGCTGCCCGGCCTGCCGGCACGAGCCCCACCGGACGGTGCCAGGTAGCGCGGGTACCCGACTACCCGCCGAGCCCTGGTCCGCCCGGCCGCCCGTGGCGCTCTGCTGCTAGCCGGAGCACGCGCCCACCAGCAGCTTCACTCTTAGCGGGAAATCCACTGTTCCTATTTTCACACTGTAAAAACTGTTGACGTTACAAACGACCATCCCACATTGGTTTATTAACTTAGTTTTTCCTTACAAGCTTTACTTTCCTTGTGAAAAAATAACATGTCTGCTTTTCATTCCGCGTGAGTTTTTAGTTTCATAATGCTTTTCACTCGATTCTGAAGAAACTATGGGGTTAAAAAAATCTAATTTTTGGACATCTGATAGTACAGCAACTTAGCTTTCTAACTATTCATTTACAAATCATGTATTGAAAAAGTTAGATAGCGGGCAGCTTACTGACCGATGCATTTTAGAACACACATTAACGTGAGTGTAATAGAGCTGTCTTAAATCATGAGTAATTGCGAGTTAATGAGCAGCATCAGTGCTGCGATAGCAAGTATACGTATTCAGCGCGTGTTCGAACAGCGTTTCTGTGGACATTTCGCTAAATTGCTTGATGTTTCCTTGCTGATAAGAAAAAATAAGTAAATAAAAATAAACGTTCAGTTGTAATCGAGGTCATTAGAAACGATTAACTGGTAGAATGTTGGAAGGTACAGCTTACGCTTAACCACTCCAATGGAAATAAACTAATTACTGTTCATCGATACAGGCGTGTGGACCATTGTTGTTGTTTTATTTTATTTTATATTTCCCCCTTTTCCCTTTGGCTGGGGGTAGCTGAAACCCCGAGGGTGTCACCACTATTCGAGAGGTGACATTCAAGGTCGCAGTGAATCGTTTGACGTATGGGTGCGCTTACCTCACTGTCTGCTGCGTTCTCAGTACAATGTTGGCGTAGCTGGTACACCCATGGTACAACCAGTTGCAACGTCGGACCACTGTCAGCTTCCATTGCTTTGGTGGCCTCTTGAAAAACTTCGAAAAACTGTATTAATTTGTCGACTGCTTCGTAATTCCAGTTCTCAGGTAAGTATATTTTACCAAATTCACGTAAAACCTCAGCAATTTGTTCATGCTGAATAAATACGGATTTTAGCATGACATTTACAGTATTCCAGCGAGTATCTACTTGCTGCTTTACAGTAAACTGCAATCGCTAGTCTTTGATGTGGGCACTCCTTTTCAAATAAGTTACTACATGTTTCGTTGCTACTAGTGAGTCATAAACAATAGGACCATATTCCTGCAACCAGTTATACTTAAGGGTGTGGCGTAGAACAATGTTAAGAGAGTGGATATTGCACGGAAGGCCTTTTTCACATTTGCCGCCTGATCAGTAACGAACGTAATCTTCGTCAAATGGTTCGTAAATATCCCTAACTTGCTCATATTTGTTTCAATTTCCTCCCGTATATTTGCAGCAGTTTTCTCCACATTCGACGGGAACTCTGCAAGGAATAGCACCCTAATTTTCCACTGAAAATTTCGGGAGATTGAATGCGTCGTAACTTTCAAATAATGCGTTTTAGTGTACGCATCTGTCCACATATCAGTAGTACATGCACACGCCCCATCCTCTATAACCTGAAATACTGGAGGTACCATAGCCACACGGTATTCGTCTGCTATTCCTTTTACGTTCCTAGAAACTGTTGAAGGATGAGGAAGAACGTCTTTGGCACTTGCAGTGGGGTACTGTGCTCCTATCTCCATCAAAGTCTGTGCGACGTCTTGAAATCCTTCTGCCGCAACTGTGCTGAAGGGCCGCAAATCTGTTGCACACATTTTTACACATTTCTCCAGCACAAAAGATTTTGCTGACCCTGGAATATTGCTACAACCGTTCAAGTCAGTATTCAGATAAGCTTTGCAGCTATTCAGGTGTAGTAACAGCGTAGTGGTACTGCCGTCACGGAACGACAATAATTTACGGCAGCCATTACACTCTGCAAATCCCACAGGTTTATTTTCATTACCTACAATCAATATAAAACGCTCCCATACAATGCTGTCTCAAGATCTCTGTAAACGCTTGTAGATTCTCTCCGCGAGATTCCTGGAAACGTCTGTTTTTTCTTCCTCGAATCGTCTACTCCTTGCACGTTGGTAGGATCTGTCCTGTTCGCTATTTACTTCAGACACAACGATCGATAACTTATAAATTGCTATGTAGGTAACAAAAAGGCGCGTGAAGCCTACGCTGTGATTATTACAACGTCTCGCTCAGAACTGTCTGCATTCCCCCGCTCTCAGCGCCGCCTGTAGCTCTGTTGCACGGGCCCGGCGGGTACCCGCTCGCCCGGCGAGTGTCGGGACTCTAGGCGCACCGCAGCTCGCTCGCTGTGTACAGCGGTGCAATGGGGCTCCACTAGACTACCCGCGGTGCGGGCAGCAGAACGCAGCGGAAGGACGCAGGCGAGCTCGGGCGGGTAAAGGCCAATTCACACTGTCCGTCACGTCAACGTCACGTCACGGAACCGTCACGTCAAGTTGTATTCACACTGTCCATCCGTGTCCGTCACGTCAATTCGTCCATCTCAATACGCGATGTTGAAAGTGAGGTTATGAGCGGCGATCTGTTATGTAGAAAGTCATAGTTTAATACCAGAAAGGGGGAACAACAACGCTAAATGTTATTAACGGCCAAAGAAAACATTACAGTGTATGTTTTTGGCCAACTTACTGGGAACTGAAACAACATTTCAAAACATCGACATCTATTTTCAAGCAAAAAAATAAACATAAGACATCAAACCATACTTGTAAGAGCATAAATAGCGCTTGTATACTTTACCCATTACGATTTGCTCGCTGACATTGTTAATACCGTCGTAAACAACTGAATTTTTCTTTTTCATTTGAACTGACATTTTCATTTAAAGTGTTATTTAATGAAAAATGCGTAATCAAATTACAATCTTATTCAAATAAACAGTTTGCTTCAGTCGTTTCTGTTACAATGTGCCGGCCGCGGTGGCCGAGGGGACTGAGGCGCTCCAGTCACGGTCTGCACGGCCACTACGGTCGGGGGTTCGAATCCCCCCTCGGGCATGGATATTTGTGCCGTCCTAGTTCGTAAGTAGTTCATAAGTAGTTTGTAAGTTTAGGGGCAGATGACCCCGTAGTTAAGTCCCATAAGCT
Organism: Locusta migratoria; assembly: GCA_026315105.1. Classification (NCBI taxonomy): domain Eukaryota; kingdom Metazoa; phylum Arthropoda; class Insecta; order Orthoptera; family Acrididae; genus Locusta; species Locusta migratoria. Next base: position 477,597,783 of record CM048755.1, on the reverse strand, counting down.
ATACAAACATTTGAACATTTTTGTTACAATGTTACGTAACATAAACCATTTTTTGGTTTCAGATATCCGACCTCGATTTTAGGGGGACACTCAATTGACAAAAATATTTAAGTCGTCATGAAACATTTGAGATTTACCCCTAAAACGAGGTACAACAACAACACAAAGATGAATAAGACACATTTGCATATAAACAGTGCAATCGTCGACTGCAACATGTAATTCGCGTGACGAAAATAGGTTAACTTCCGATGTTAGCCGTTCCGTCAAAACATTCTTCTCGAGAAAGCTTGACGTGACGTTGACGTAACGTGACGGTCCGGTGACGGACAGTCTGAATGCCGCCATTAGAAATACATTGCGGAATGTTCTGACAGACGGTGACGTGACGTGACGTGACGGACAGTGTGAACTGGCCTTTAATGTGGCGCGCTACACGGCTCTGGTGTGGCTCATACAGCGTAGGATGCGAGGTGTCGCCAGCGCTTTTGTTTGAGCTGGCGAAGTTGTGGCACCCAAGTGAGACGGTCGTCTAACAACATGCCTAAAAAACGGTGCGTCTCATCAACACGCAACAGGTCATAAGCCAAATGCAATTTGGGTTCTGGGTGTACCGCACGACGTAGACAGAAATGCATTACCCAAGTTTTAGAGGCAGAGAACTAAAAATCGTGGGCAAACGCCCTCGACTGTGCCTTCGAAGTAGCTAGCTGCAACCTCCGTTCAGCAACACCAATGCTGGTGGAGCTAAAGTCATTGGCGTGCAAGGAGGTGGAAGCCGATGACCCCACAGCCACTGCAAGACCATTAATTGCGACTAAAAATAGAGGGACACTAAGAATGGAACCTTGTGGAACACCGTTTTCTTGATAACGAGGTGAGATGAGAAAAGTACGAACACGAAAAGAACGCTGAGCGAGAAAGTTCTGTATGAATATAGGAAGTGGACCTCGTAAGCCCCAGTCGTACAGTGTAGACAGTGTATGATAGCACCAGGTGGTGTCGTACGCCTTCCACAGATCAAAGAAGACGGCAACCAGATGTTTGCGGCGAGTAAAGGCTGTACAGATGGCCGACTCCAGCGATGCAAGATTGTCAACAGCGGAGCGGCCTTGACGGAACGCACCTTGTTGTAGGGCCAAGAGTACCCGCTCCTTGAAATCCACATAAGCCTCCAACTCACCATCCGTTTGAGGAGCTTGCATGGAACTTTGGTGAGGCTGATCGGTCGGTAACTGCCACCTGCAGATCCGCCCAAGGCTTCATTACTGGAATGATGACGCTATCCCGCCACTGGGACAGGAAAACACCCTCAGCCCAGAGATGGTTGAGCAGAGCGAGAAGCTGGTGCTTAGAGTCCGCTGATAGATGACGGAGATACTGACTGTGAATGTGATTGGGTCCAGGGGAGGTGTCAGGGCAGGCAGCAAGGGCAGTTTCGAACTCCCACTCAGTAAAAGGGATATTGTACGTTTCCCATCGTCACGTTTGGAAGGATATTTGGCGTCACTCAATTGATTCTTTAAGAGCGCGGAAATCTGCACTAAAAGCAGCAGTCGCTGAGCTGTGGGCATAATGGTCTGCCATGTCCTCAGCTATGATGACAGGGTCAGTACAGATTGTACCCTGAACGCAGAGACACAGGATTCCCGCCGGTGGGTGGTGCCCGAAGAGGCGGTGAACCTGTGACCACACCCGTGAAGGAGAAGTGTGGGAACCAGTGGAAGCAACGTACTTCTCCTAGGAGTCCCTCTTGCTTTGTTGGATCAGTCGCCAAGCCCGAGTCGGGAGATGCGTGAAGGCCATAAGGTGATCTACAGAAGGGTGGCGTCGGTGGCGCTGTAGTGCTCGCCGGCGTTCCAGGATGGCCTCAGTGATCTCCGGTGTCCCACCAGGGCACCGACGTACTGTGGAGCGAGCCCAGTGTGGTGGGGACAGTTTTCTCGGCTGCAGAAACGATGCCCTCGGTGAGCTGCTGAACAGCGGCATCAGCATCAGCCGGAAGTTGAGTGGAAAACACAGTAGCTGAGGAATAACCTGACCTGTCAGCCCTATGGAGGGCCAGACAGTCAGCAGGCAAACACTGTGGGAACGACAGGAAGATAGGAAAGTGGTCGCTGCCACACAAGTCGTCGTGGACCCTCCAGGTGAGATGTGGAAGAAGGCTTGGACTGCAGACAAGTCGATGGTGAAATACGTGTCTGCGCTACACTAAAATGCGTAGTGGCACCATTGTTGAGGAGGCATATATTCTGCTGCATCAGTAGAGTCTCAACATCTCTACCCTGGACCGAGGCCTGTGTGCCACCCCACTAAGTGTGGTGGGCGTTGAAATCCCCCAAAAGAAGGAACGGTGGGGGAAGTTGGGCGACCAAGGCAGCGAGGTCTACAGGCGAGACATCATCTTCAGGTGGAAGGTATACAGAACATACAGTAAAATCTTTCAATGCCCGGAGCCTAACAGTGACTGCCTCTAGAGGTGTTTGAAGAGGCATGGCAGCACTTGTGACAGAGGCTAGGACATAAATGCAAACTCCACCATAAATTCTGTCATAGGCAGACCTATTTTTAAAATAGCCCTTATAGCCTCAAAGGGCAGGGGTCTTCCCAACAGGAAACCAAGTTTCCTGTAGGGCTAAACAGAGCACCAGGAAGTGGCACAGTAACTGGTGCAGCTCAGCCAGATGATGGAAAAAAACCACCGCAATTCCATTGCAAGATCTCTTTTGCAGAGTGTTGAATAGCCATAATGTAATGGATGAAATGGTTATTCCATAGGGGCACTTGCTGCCAAATCCTCAGAATATGCAGGATCAACAACCATGGGATCTGGAGAGAACCTTGGGGGACGTGAGGATTTCCACCTCATCCTCTGAAGTAGAGGATGTATGTGGCTTTGAAGCCACCAAAGATTTCTTCTTCTTTTTCTTGGCTTCTCGATGGTCCTTCGGTGTCAAGGGCTGAGACGGTTTCTCAGATGTGGCTGCAGGGGCCGCCGAAGAGCAGGAGGCCCTTCGACTAGCCACTTTGGGATCATGCAGCAACTGACCGGGACCGTCTTTTGCACTCGAGAAACCTCAGAAGGGAGCGCACCCAAGGGACCCCTTCCGAAGAAGAGGGACCAAAGGAGGCTGCTGCTCCTCCAGCTGGGGGGTGGGGACTGATGTCCCTGGTGTTGGAATTTTAGTTGCTCCTAAGATGGGAAGATTGGGAGCAACCAAAGAGGTTGTGCCTCCAACTATCACGGGGGCACAAAGAGATGTTGGGCCTGACGGCCCAATTGCTGTGGTTGAACTAGCTGTAGGGTTGCCGCCGGGGATGGCGACGACGAAGCTGCTTTGGCATACGACGAGAGAATCACAACTGGATCAAGCTTTAGGTATTTCCGTTTTGCTTCCGATTAGGTCAGCCTGCCCAGGGTTTTATATTCCATTATCTTCCGCTCCTTGCAGAGAACGGTGCAGTCTAGTGAGCATGGGGCGTGGTGCTGGCCGCAAATGATGCAGACTGGAGGAGGGGCACAAGGGACGTTAGGATGAGTAGCACGTCCGCAATCCCGACAGGTGGGGTTACCCTCACACCTGGAGGACATGTGCCCAAACTTCCAGTACTTGTAACATCGCACAGCGGTGGAAGATAGGGCTCTACGTCACATCGGTAGATCATCGCCTTGACATTTTCAGGCAATGAATCGCCGTCAAAAGCCAAGATGAAGGCACTGGTGGCCTTCCTGTTGTCCTTCGGCCCCTATGAATTCGCCTGATGAAATGAACCCCCAGCTGTTCCAAATTAGCTCGAAGTTCTTCGTCAGACTGCAAAAGTAGGTCCTTATGGATGATAATACCCTGGAGCATATTTAAGCTCTTATGAGGAGTTATGGAAACGAGAGCATCACCCAACTTGTCAAAGACAAGCAAGGCCCGTGACTGAGCTGGGGATGACGTCATTATAAGGACTGCCCAAGATCGCATTTTGGACATGCCCTCAACCTTCCTGAACTTGTCCTCCAGGTGCTCTAAGAAAAACAAATACTTCGCCGTCATGAAAGATTCCCCATCAGTTCGACTACACACTAACTTAGGAGCGTAAGCCTCACCTTGCTGACAGGCCCTAGGTTCCTCCCAAGGTGTGGCCAGGGATGGGAACAACTGGGGATCATACTGTGCAGCATTTAGTCGCGTCTTCCTCTCTTAGAGACGGCGGTTATATGTCCACCAACGTTTCGTGTTCGTTTCAGCAACCTCTTCTTGCTGCTTTTAGATAGTAAGAGCCCTACACCATTCCTATGCATAGCATCTTCACCTGTCTGTCCTGTATACTGTAGTACTCCCCCATTTTGTGTTTGGAATTCCCCAGATCCTGGCCACCTTATTTCGCTTAGTCCCAATGTATCCAATTGGTAGTTCACTATCTCTTTTTCAACTTGTCTTAGTCTTCCTGCTTCTCTCAGCGTTTTTACATTCCAAAATCCAATACGAGTTTTCCTTTTCATACCAAAGGTCATACGCTTAAGATCCATCCGGCTGTTTCTCCTTTTAGTTTCTGTGATACGGGTTATCAGCCCACAGCCCCCGAGTGTCCTGGTGGGGCTGCCTCCTTATGGCCTGGAGACCGGCAAAGTTTTATTTCAGGCCCTTACCCCATAGATATCTTGTGTTCACCACGACTACAGAATGCTATCCATCCCACCGCAGTAAGGCCTATGTGCATCACCGTTGTCCTATTACCCAAGGATATTCCACTGCCCACATTAGGGAACTGTGTCTGCTGCCACACAATCACATAGAGGGAAAGAAAGGAAAGGAAATGAGAGTACAGGATAGGGTAGGATAGGATAGGATAGGATAGGATAGGATAGGATAGGATGGGAGAGGAAGGGATAGGACACTAGACGGGAGGAGGGTGTATGCAGAACGAATAAAACACCCTTAAAACATTAAAGTCGATGTGTACCGGTGTTTTCCTGAGACACACAAATAAAGTGGCTAATGATCTGGATGACAACAGCAGTTAGAACGCTTTTCCGCTTGTCGGAGAAAGATTCCAATTCACGATATTGCGTGAAATTTCAACCTAGAGACTGATAATCGGATATTTATCAAAGTTTACATAAGACTCAAAACAAAAGACGCGGAATGAGAAAATACAGTTTCTCACTTAAAATAATTAGTGTATGAAAGTGAAAGTGAGCGGCAAATTGTTGCTTTGCAGAGCGAAATAGTAAATATACCATACTGTCCTAAATTACCCAATTTGACTGTGCTAAAACGTACTCAGTGTTATAGTACAGAAAGAATTGGATGTGGTATCGACATACATGGCAAAATAGTTTTTATATTTTGACACGTATGATGCCAAACAGCAAGTAATAAAAGATTTTTTTCGGAAAGCTATACATGTCTATGGAATATTCCGTCGGTATTTGGAGGAACTATGACATATTAAAAAATTTAATACGTAGTATTTTTTCCACAATAGTTTTACTTGTTTGTTATTAGCAGCTTTCGGCTTCTTAGAAAGCCCACACGTAAATGAGGTTACATATACAAAGATGGTTTTTCAAAGATATGTGAATCTTCAAATTTGTTATGTCTATGAGTGAATACTACAGTTTGCTTGTACATCACCCATCACTCACCCGGACATTTATAATATTTGTAACCTTAAGTGATGTAAGATGTAGCCATTTGGACCCCATTTGTGTTTTATATTATGCACGTTCCGTAGTATTGATACTTATTCATAACAAATCCACGTTTTGTTTCTACCACCACCTGATAATATTACTTTCTTATACAATCCCACAGTTTCAGTATTTTAATATTATTATAGCCTAATATGTGTTCATTTAAAACCAATTGGTTTTGTAGTACACTTGTTCTATAGTATTGATTCACAGACATATTTGCAGATTCATATATCTTTGAAAAACCATCTTTGTATATGTAACCTCATTGTTACATGTGGACTATCTGTTTAGTACGAAGTTATCTGACAATGGCCTAAGAAGCCGAAAGCTGCTAATAACAAACAAAAAAATATTGAGTTACAAAAATATTACATATTAAAGTTTTTAATAAATCTATACATACTATAAAATGGATATCAGTGTGTGTGTTCCACATCTCCTCCTACTATAGAATTTATTATTATGGAGACTCAAGTTTAAGCTTCAAATATTACAAGTGAACCAGTAGGTCTAACCCAAAATGAGTTACACCAGTCTGTTCCTTGTTTTCTTCTGCTTCACGATATATGGAGCAATTACGTTTGTAATATATATATATATATATATATATATATATATATATATATATATATATATATATATATATATATATATATATCTGAATTTGCGAAACGGCTATGTCTCTAGAGGTACATTGTTAGAAAAAACAAAAACAGTCTTATGTTACTGAAGCGAATGTTGCATTCAATTATGCATTATATGTTACATACATTGAATCTATATAAGACTGTCATTAAGAAAGCATGTTCTTGTACTATCTTCATTTTCAAATTTTGGGTTAAAGAAGAAGGACTCAAGTCTTTTTTTCAAATTAACTACAATTTTGCTTCGTATGTAATAAAATTCTGGCATATAAAGACATAATATGTATTTTCTTTATTGAAAAACACATTCAGAATACACAGAACAGTAAAGCATCCAGGGAAATAAACATAAAAGACAAAATTGTAAATTGTTTCCCAAGCTGCAATTTTCTCATAAAATGTTTTGTATCCGTTTCATTTGCATTTTGCGTATATCTTTAATTACATTTTCATTGATTGGTCACTCACCATTTGGATAAGCTAATCCCTTTGATATGTTGGACAAAGGCACAACCTAGCAGTTGAAAAGCGCCGTTAAACATCAAATTAAAAGAAAGAGCTAAAATTTTAACAATGTTTTGCGAGGCCTCCACAGGCGTGATGCCGTCGGCAGTCGCCGACGCCTAGCGCCGCCACTGCTTCAAATTCCGGCCCTCTAAACTTCTCCAACAGTGTTTCTCGAAAACAACGTCGCATTTCCTCCAGCAACTCCCATTTGAATTCCCGAAGCATATCAGTAACACTCTCGCACTGATCGAACATATCAGTGACAAACCTAGCGGTCTGCCTCTGAATTGCTTCTACGTCTTCCTTTAAACCAATCTGGTGGAAATCCCAAAAATTACTCAAGACGGACTGTACAAGCGTTTTATATGCGGTATCCTTTACAGACGAATCACATCTTCCCAAAATTCTCCCAATAAATCGAAGTTGACCATCCGACTTCCCCACAAATGTCCTTATAGCTCGTTCCATTTCATATTGGTGTGTAGCGTTATGCCTAGATATGTAATTGATGCAACTATGACAAGCAGCACACTACTAATGCTGTGTTCGAACATTACGGGATTGTTTCTCCTACTTATATGCATCACCTTGTATGTTTCTGCATTTAGAACAAGATGTCATCCCACACACTACCTAGAAATTTGGTCCAAGTCATCCTGCATCTTGCTACAGTCATTCAATAACGACACCTTCCTGTACTCCACAGCATCACCAGCAAACAGCCGCAGATTGCAACTCACTCTGTCCATCAGGTCATTGATATAGATAGACAATAATAGCATTCCTATCACAATTCCATGGGCCACTCCTGACAAAAGCTTAGCCTCTGATGAACACTCGCCATCGAGGATATTGTACGGCGTTCTATTACTTAAGTAGTCTTCGAGCCACTCACATATTTAGGAACCTATTCCATATGCTCGTACTTCCGTTAAAAGTCGGCAGTGCGGTACCGTGTCAAACGCCTTTCGAAAATCGAGAAATATGCAGTCTGCCTGTTGCCCTTCATCCATAGCTCACAAGGTGTCGTGACAGAAAAGCGCAAGCTGAGTTTCGCACGACTGGTGCTTTCTAAAGCCGTGCTAATGCATGGACAGATGCTTTTCCGTCTCAGGGTCATTTACTACATTAGAACTGAGAATATGCCCAAGGATTCTACAGCAAACTGATGTTAATGATTTCGGTCTGTAATTTTGTGGGTCCATTCTTTTGCCCTTCTTAAATAAGGGAGTTACCTGCGCCTAATCCAATCGCTTTGAACTGTGCGCCGGATTAAGGATTCGCGATAAATGCAAGCTAAATAAAAGGCCAAAGACGCAGAGTACTCTTTATAAAACTGGATTGGTACCCAATCTGGACCTGGCGACTTGTTTGTTTTTAACTCTCTAAGATGCTTCTCTGCACTAGCTATGCGTATCACTGTGTCCTCAAAAAAAAAAAAAAAGTTCAAATGTTTGTTAAGCTTATGGGACTTAACTACGGGGTTATCAGTCCCTAAACTTACAAACTACTTATGAAATACTTACGAACTAGGACGGCACAAATATCCATGCCCGAGGGGGGATTCGAACCCCCGACCGTAGTGGCCGTGCTGACCGTGACTGGAGCGCCTCAGTCACCTCGGCCACCGCGGCCGGCTGTGTCCTCCATTCGGGTTTTAGTGTGACCATTAAATGAAGGTATGTGTGCATGGTCCTCCTGCGTGACTGATTTCTTAAATGTTAACTTTAAAACTTCGGAATTCATTCTTCACCACTCCAGAATCATCAACGAGTGACTGAATATAGGCCTTTGACCCTCTTACCGATTGTACGCAGGGTCAGAATTTTTTCCGGGTTCTCGGCAAGATCTTTTGCTAAGCTATGACGATGGTAGTTATTGTATGCTTCGCGTATCGCTCTTTTTATAGAACCACGAATCTCTACTAACTTTTGTCTGATTTGATTTGTTTGACATTTATTGAATCGAGAGTGCAACTGCCTTTGCTTTCTCAGCATTTTTCAAATATTACTATTAAACCACGATGGACCTTTCCCATCCTTAATCCACTTTGTCGGCACATATTACTCTAGCACTTTATTTATATTCACATTTTGCCAATAACTGCTCCATGTCCACCGTACCGGAACTAAACAATGTCCATTCATTCCTTAAGTGGGACGCTAAAAATTCGTTATATTCTCTTTCTAGCATAAATACTCTCCTAGTCTTTGTGACCAATTTATCAATTTTGGTGGCCATAGTCGCTATGACGACATAATGATCACTAGCCCTTGTCTCTATAGTGACATCATTAACTTGGTCTGGCCTATTTGTAGCTATAATGTCTAAAATATTTCTATTGCTTGTGGACTGACGGTTTAGCTGCCCAAAGCAGTGTTCAGAAAACGTTCTCAACAATAGTTCACAAGACATCTTTTCTTAACCCCCTGTAATCAAACCATAGATGTTCCAGTCTATAATCGGCAGATTGAAGTTGCTCCGAACTAATAATGCATGGTCCGAGTACCTACGCACTACTGAGTGTAAACTTTATTAGAATGACTCTGTGACGGTGGAACCGGGTGGCAGGTAAAAATAACCACCCATTAACTTGATTTCGCCTACACCTGTTACATGCAGCCTGATAACCTTACAGTCACTTTCGACTTCGACTTCAGTAGAAACGATATTTTTGTGGACTGCATTAAACACAGCCCCTCCGATTGTACCTGATCTATATCTTCGCTAAATATTTCGAAGCTTCTATCAAAATTGGGACTCAGCCATCTCTCAGTCCCGAGAATTATTTGGAAGCGACAACTTTCCTGTAATGCAGTAGGCCTATATTCGGGAACGTTTTTCTGATACTTTGAAAATTTACTGCTAATATTTTTACAGTAGAAGAGTTCTTCTGAATGCGGCCTGATTTCACTGCCTATATATCGACACACTTGTATTCATCAGAACCATCGCCTAGCCTTATAAAAATAAATAAATTAATTAAAAAATGTGGATTCCGCAAATACTCTGCTACCCAAGTAGCTGTTTCGTTTGCATAGTGCACCCATGATCTATCACGGAGATCCAGAAATCAGCAGCCATGACTATTACAGAGCCAGCTCCAAACCAGATGACCCAATACAGTCTGGGAACAATGCTGCCGGCCGCGCTGGCCGAGCGGTCTGCGGCGCGCCAGTCACGTTATGCACGGCCACTACGGTCGGAGGTTCGAATCCCCCCATTGGGCATGGATATTTGTGCTGTCCTTAGTATTAGCTAGTTCATAAGTTGTTTGTAAGTTCAGGGACTGATGACCCTGTAGTTAAGTCCCATAAGCTCTACAAACATTTGAATATTTTGCAACAATGCTGCAAATTGAAAGCTCTGCGTTCGAGGTCAGCAGTATTCATCAATTCTACGAGCCGCCTGTACGATCTGAGGATATCCTCAGAACTCAAGCAACAGGAGTCATTAATGTCGACATGAGCAAGAACTCGCAGAAGACGGCACCCTGTAAGCTAAATAGCTGTCAGCAAGGCTGTCTCCACTTTTCCAATGAAGCCTCCAGGCAGGCATACCGACTGCACATCAGAATTCCTTCCGGCCCTGGACGCTATCTGCCTAAGGGGCTCCATAACGTGCCTAACATTGGAGCTCACGTCTGCCTCTGTAGTCCAGTGGACAGCGTGGTGGTTTGCCACATAGGGGGCTCGGGTTCGATTCCCGGTCGGTTCGGGGATTCAAAGGAGGAGGGAAGCTCGGTGTTTAACGTCCCGTCGACAGCGTGGTCATTAGAGACGGAGTTTACGCTCGGAGTGTTTGGGTAGGGATGTGGAAGGAAATCGGCCGTGCCCTTTCAAAGGACCCATCCCGGCATTTGACTAGAGTGATTTAGGGAAATCACAGAAAACCTAAATCGGGATGGTCGGAGGTGGATTTGAGGTTCGGGGATTTTCTCCACTCGGGGACTGGGTGCTGTGTTATCATCATTTCATCATCATCGACGCGCAAGTCGTGCAAGTGGCGTCACCTAAAGACTTGTATCAGGCAGGCCACACACGATCACAGCTGGGGTCTAACGACTAAAACTGCCATACGGTATCATTATCATTGAAGCTCACAATCACTAACCGACCCCTCTCCCCGTGTGCCTACTCAAACCCTACTGAAGGACAGGCCACCCGTTCACTCGCAGGATGAACGGGAGATGCAACACGGCCAGCCTCCACATTGGCCATCCGCCTCGAGCGACGCAAACGCGCTACCCGCCACTCACCCTGCGGAGAGGGCGGATCAACTGCGTCCGGTCAGCACCACCTAGAAAGAAGGCCGCGGCGCTCTCGTGTGACGTCACACAGAGTAGGCATCGTTCGCATAGCTAACTGGGTGGCCGCTGGGGGATGGCCCACTATGCCGTAGCGTGCAGCCAGTCAGCTACGCGAACGATGCCTACACTGTGTCACACGAGAGCGCCGCGGCCTTCACTCTTGGTGGTGTTGGTCCGGTACAGGTAATGGTGAAAAGGGAGCAGAGACCGTGGGCGACCCCTGAGGTGCCCCATCCGACACGGCAGACGCCTCGCCTCCGCCACACCCCGAGGTAGCAGCCTACTGTTCAAAGCTCTTAAGACAGAAGCACTAACGAAATTTGCCAAATACGCGAGAATAAAGCTCTTAAAAACTGACTGGTAATGATAATGCTTAAAGTGAAATTATGCTACTTAGGTGATTAATTATTTTTTAAATTTATTAGTAAATCACCAGTTCATCTACCTAGTCAAGGAACAGAAAGACAGTGCTGAATTTGTTAAGGAATTTTACGATTCGCTTGTTTGAAGACCAGAAACCATATTCCAGCTACGTTGATACAAAATTCATCCACAGCTGGAGTATATTATCATAGATGTTGTTGCACTTTCTTTTGCCTGGCGATTTTCCTGTCCCCAAATTCAAGGCGGAATTGTGTAATTGCTAAATTTTGTAAATGGGAGTTTCACTAAATAGGAAAGATCAATGAATTCTAATACCACCTTTACGCAACATGAGAACAACCTCACACGAAAGAATGCTGTAGTTACTTGGAAGATGCAACAATTTAAAATGTAGGTTGATAGAAAATTCATCATCTGCTGCCTTTATAGATGAAACCTAGGCGCTACATGTTGAGCCGGCCGCGGTGGCCGAGGGGATTGAGGCGCTTCAGTCACGGTCTGCACGGCCACTACGGTCGGGGGTTCGAATCCCCCCTCGGGCATGGATATTTGTGCCGTCCTTAGTTGTAGGTAGTTCATAAGTAGTTTGTACGTTTAGGGACTGATGACCCCGTAGTTAAGTCCCTTAAGCTTAACAAACATTTGAACATTTGATTTGCTACATGTTCAGGAAAACATAGGAATCAAAAAATGCCTTTATAATTTGATACAAAACCCTTCAAAGAATAGCTCAAAGACGTATTAATAAATCTAAGAGAGTGCAAATAAGTCATAAAAAATCCAAGTGTTAGGAAAAAAACCTAAACCTAAAAGCGAAAATTACTACGAGTGCATATACAAAATGAGATGCTTAAGACCATGAACAACATAATGTCAGACCATATCTGTGATGAAGTGGAAGAAGCTCAGTATTTTGTGCTACATCTACATGGGATACTCTGCAAATCACATTTAAGTTCCTGGCATAGGGTTCATTGAAATGGTTGACGAAACGAAAGAGTGATTAGAAACTGAGAAAATATAAATTGTCATTCGCTGTTTGCACAGGAACATGCCAAACTGGTTTCTATGCTTTTTTTAGATTAATTAAAATAAAGGGATCATGGTAAACAATGACAAAAGCTATGTCTTTTTGTCTATTTTTATTATTTCTTTCTTTCTTTTTGCAGGGAATATTGCTATTGATATAAGCAATTTATGTTGTTTAATTCTGACACTGGGCCTAGTAGCTAATTTATTTGTAAAAGAAAGAACTGTGTCATTCATCGTGTGTAAAACTGAACTACAAGCAACCTTTCTCTTCAAGATGAGGAGGCCAAAAATGGCGTCGTCCTTTCCCCAGCCCAGGTGATATTACCACCAAAGATGATCATAATTGTGTGCTATAATTCTGGCAGAAGTGGTAGCACATTGCCGAATAACAAATGGATGAACGGAAATTGTTCTCCAGGTAGGAGGAGGGCATTATAACCAGCCATGGGTGTAGCCGGGGGTGGGGTGGTGTCTGGGATTCAAACCCTTCCTGAAATGTTGACAAAGCCAACAAAACTGGTATCATTCTGAGTCAGGATAAAGCCCGCCTACATTTTTCCAAGGCTGGTAAATCGTTACATGCGCTCCAAACAGTCCTGATTTCCCCCATGTGTTTTAGATTCCTGTAGAAACACATTCATGGCCATCAGTATGTTTCGGAGGAAGAAGTGCACACTTGACCTTGTATCTAACTGCAATCATTGAGGAACCGAACGTCTTGTCTCACGGTGTGTTAAATGTATTAACGGATTACCGTTACCATGATTACTACTGAGATAATGCGCACTTTATTTAGTTCTAATAATAATAATTATATAATTTCAACACTGTATATACTTAATTCGTATTAGTTACACTATAAGCTTATTTCGACTTAAAAGTCATCTTCAGGTGTTATGCCACATTCTGTTATGCCGTACATTTCGATATTATTGTGACGTGATAATTTTTTTTATTATTTTTCTTTTTTATATATACATATAATATTAATATCACGTAACTTATAATATTGTGCTGTCATGCGAGATCTTTATCAAGTTACGGATTTTGACATTTATTTGACAGCTCTACAGAGATGTAATATGTTTACACACAGACATTGCTACAGTTAAGAACACAATACCAAGAAGGAAAGACTTTTCCAGGAATTAAGATGAAGCTTTAAATATAAATAAGAATATACAATGTTGAAATTATATAAATCTTATTATTAAAATGTCGATGTACGACGTCACTAACACTGTGGGCCTTGCAGATAACAAGTTATTTAGTTCTTTCTCGGATGTCTTCACTTACTATGTCTGCTCGTAATACAAGAGTGTGTCTTGCATGTTTTCCAATCACTAGCAACAAATCCTTGCTCAAGGCACCCACGGTAAATTATGGTAAAGAGGGGCACTAAATCCGGCGGAGATTCTGTGTAGAGAGTGTCGGGTCCTGGAGCTTCACTATGCTTTAGAGATTTGAAATGTTTTTAACACCACTATTAGTAATTACAGTGCCAATCAACATTATTTGTTGAGGTTCCTATGAAAACGAATCAAGGTTCCCTCTACTCAAAGAGTATCTTCTGTAAACTTATTTTTTGCCACTGATAACTTTCACGTACCAAAACAAATTTGAGTTAGGCAATACTTCTCTATTAATGCTTCAGAAGTTATTGAAAACTTCACGCACCACCTTTCTGATTGCCATCCGTGTTTAGATCCAGCCGGCCGCGGTGGCCGAGGGGACTGAGGCGCTTTAGTCACGGTCTGCACGGCCACTACGGCGGGGGTTCGAATCCCCCCTCGGGCATGGATATTTGTGCCGTCCTAGCTCGTAAGTAGTTCATAAGTAGTTTGTACGTTTAGGGACTGATGACCCCATAAACTTTACAAACATTTGAACATTTGATTTTTGTTTAGATCCACATTTACCTGTCATTATGATTTGCCTTGTCCCTATTTTGGAGAATACATAGATTCTTAATAAGTTTTCGAATTTTGTTTCTGTACCATGATGACTTTCAAGTATCCAGTCACTTGCAATGGAAAATAACATACTATAGACTGAATTAGCGCCATTTGCATTTCTATTAAGAGTACACGTTATTACAGTGTCCTTTCATTGAAAACCCCTCCAGAAATCATATCTTGGCTACACCTGTGAACCAGTCATCGTTGTACACATTGTAAATGAGTAACAGAGTGCGTAGACTGAAGGAGATGTTCTCCGAATTACGTCTTGAGACCAAAAGGAAGGGAGTGTTGGAGGAAGTACAAGGACAGTACAAGGGATTATATCTGTCCTATGGGAGCAATTATGGCAAACAATAGATTTGATGCCACACATGCTACTATGTTGCAAAAGATGTTGTTTGGACAAAGATGAAAAATCACTGAAGAAAGACTTTGGAATCTCGGAAGCTGACGATATCTTAGAATTACATATGCTGGAACGAATAAACGAAGTTAGTAGCCGACACAAAGCTGTGGCAGAGTGGTTTACCACACAACTAGCAAAACTGGAGTTTTGAACATTGCTGAAGTTAAGAACACAATACCAAGAAGGAAAGACTTTTCCAGGAATTAAAATGAAGCTTTAAATATTACTCAAATCAATAAATCTAATTTCAGCCAAGGCAGACATTTTTCTGAAATAATCTTGCATTGGGATTTGAACTAAAGGAAGGCTTTCAATAATTCACTTCATGCAAAGGGTTTTCCTTCACAGATTTTCTGAAAGGTAAACAGTGTCTGCACTAAATCTGAAATAAATTCTCTCATCTTCGAAATGATGTGTTTTGTATACGTTCGTAGGCTTCCACGACCAGAGTCATTTTGAATAAAACAATTCTGGGTATTAGGCTGCGTCATTTTTTAAACACCAGCCAGTGGCTCCACTTGACCCGAGTTCTGCCGTATGAACAGCGGCCACAGTAGAACTGACGCGCAGCCGTAATGCTCGCAGCAGCAAGCACCATCCCCTGCGTGTTAGTTGCTGATTGGCTGTTGCGTTCCAATCATATACAAGGTTTTGCCTACCAATCACTTACCAGAGTATAAAAAGTATGAGCCTACTTATACGCTACTGCCAACCAATCACTATCTTAGATGTATAAAAGTCGGTATATACGGGTGGACTTTCAGCAGCAGCCAACAGTTAACCACCCTGAAGAGAACCACTACACAGTGCTCGAAACGTCAGAAATACCTTTGCTAAGTGTCTAAAAAATGACGCGGCCTAACACCAAGAATTGTTTCATTCAATGTGTTTCATGTTTGTAAATATCAAAACATCGTTAGTGTAAAAGGCTGTACCTAACGGTCACTATATCTCATCAAACTGAGGGCAAGTTTCCTTTTCTTGCATAAATTGCATGATTGAATGCAAGCTGCCTAGAATGTCACCTTGTGCTAGCGATCTGAATCTTGCGTTGTCCACCTGATTGGCGTCAGTCTGGAGCGTGAAAGAAATTCGTGAGGGGAGAGAGAGAGAGAGAGAGAGAGAGAGAGCACTATTGCAAACCACCTTTTAAATATGGAATAATGTTCCAGACGACAGTGGCGGAGCAGCAGAACGCATTGAGGTGCTATGCTCCGATGTGCGAGGAGGTTCGAATCCCCATTTGGGCATGAATGTTTGTGCTGTCTTTAGTATAAGTTAGTTCATAAGTAGTTTATAAGTTTAGGCATTGATGACCCCACAGTTAAGTCCCATAAGCTTTACAAACATTTGAAAGTAGCTTGTTATTAAAATTAGCAAGATCTCGGGCTGTTGAGATCCGCAAATGAAACTTAAAATGCTCACTGCTGCTCTAAATTACTTTATGTGTGGCCACAGTACATGCACAACAGAAATTTATCTAACTGCTCCTCTTTAAGGGAGCAGCCAACGTTTTAACACGCACAAAATCAACGTAAAAATTAAATGAATAGATAATTAAAAATGGAACAGGCAGTATGAAATCATAAAACAGAGGTTTGATACTTCAAAATCATAATCTATTCAGTAAAATAACAAGCAAATAAATGTGGGGAGAGCAAATTAAGTACACACCTTGTACAAAAGTGAACTAAATCATATAATTACTGCCCATATTAAAATTGTTTCTGCCCTTTATGACTATTGAGGTAATGTGGGAGGAAATCTTCAAATACACAAGGGTAGCTGAAAGCACATTCATTCATTCAGAGACACATGCATAAAGCTAGGCGGTACATTACAATACTCGAACACATGAAAGCAGTGGTGAAACAAAGCGTTGGTGGCGTCTTGACGAAATGAGAGTTGTCTTGATCACAATTTTTAAAATATACTGTGCACTAAACGAACTCAAGTGTGGGAAGGCAGCAGCATACTATCTTAAGTACCATGTGGTTAGCAACCATGCCGAATTTCATAACATTTACCAACAGAGATTAATCTTGAATAAGCGAGTTAAGCACATGTATACAAGAAAGCTAGTATTAATAAAACCATGGCTGAAGGCCGAAGTAACGACCATTACGAAAGATACATACAAGACAGGAAAGACGGAATCAAACAAGAAAATCTAAGAAATATTTAGCATTCTCATGGATACAGATGCGACATGAAAACTTTAGTTAAAAACAGTAAGGAAATTCAAATACACTACATTTACACAAAGGCTGAAGGCCACACACTTGTATTCTAACTTGAGCAAAACCGAACACACAATCATCACTGGATTGAAAATGCAAATAATAAACTTAAGCTGAATTTACTCGAATTCTGTAAATTAAGAAACCCTTTGCCTCAGATAGCGAAATAATTACTCCAGAGAACTATCACTGAAAAACCAAGACTGCCTGATCACCAAGAAAGTAAAGTCCTAACAGCATGCCTTCCCCTCAGCATGATTCGGCGGAGTACTTATTTCCACATTCGTCGGAGCCAGATTGAAAAGTGCTCTAAGGCCACGGAAAAACCTCCCCCCGCCATACACCGGATGTAGAGTGCGCTAAACGCGACACAGAGTGCTTTCAGAGACTAGTGCTACCTGGCGAAGACAATTCCCTCTTCAACCACTCCCAGAGAGGTCTCCTGTCACCTCTTTCATCCAAGATTAGGTTGATACGACACTAACAACACGGCCACCTCGCCATCTTGCCAAGTAAGCTTGTCTCTGGCCACCCAGCAGACGCTAGCGCAGACGACAAAAGAAAGCCATACGTTCATTACTACAGCAAAACGAGGCCTAAAGAGGGAGGCGGCGACTGTAAGCCATTGCGCGGCAGTCAGTCAATATTAAGAGCACACATTCACATGAACACACAAGTTCAATCACACAGGTGGAAACATTTATAAATATGGGGCAAATATATATAAACATGGGGCACTGATCATTAATAAAAGTAATAAAATAATTAACACACAGATAGATAACATTAATGTTGCAGAAACACTTTAGGTTAATGGATCAATCAAAATGGAACATGACCACACATTCAGTGGACGTGTTTCACATTTGAACAGTTTTTGTTCAAAACGCGTAATTAGACGTAGACATACGAAATGGGGTGCACATGTTCAAAAAAACGTTCTAATGTTTGTACAACTTATGGGACTTAACTACGGGGTCATCAGTCCCTAAGCTTACAAACTACTTATGAACAAGCTAAGACTAAAGACGGCACAAATATCCATGCCCGAGGGGGGATTCGAACCCCCGACCGTAGTGGCCGTGCTGACCGTGACTGGAGCGCCTCAGTCACCTCGGCCACCGCGGCCGGCGGGTGCACATGAAATAAATTTACTTTCAGAAACGCTTTTGAGGCATACTTTGTTGGCATGGAGTACTGGAAAAAGGGTGCGCTTCATATTGGTGCATTTCCAGGCCCGGTGGTCTTGGGGTAAAGCACTCGATTGGAAACCGAAGAGTCGCGGGTTCAGAACCCGGTCGGACCTTGAATTTTTTCCGTCTTCGTTTTAACCCATCCTTCACCTCTCAACGATGTGAGGAGTCGCCAGAAACGACACATGGTTCGGATTCCACGTTAAGCTGTAGGTCCCCTTTCCCCGGTTGAATAACTGGGGTAAGCTAGGGACACGCAAGTCGCCGAAGTGGCGTCTAATTGAAAAACTTGCACCAGGACAATGAGCAACTCGAAATTATTAATTATTATCCGTAGGACGAAGCGGCTCGCAAGCTGCTACATATGTGGCTAAGAATCCTACTTATCTCTTGGGAACAAGCTTTTAATACCCCGATGGAAATGCCATAAATTCCGTGCAACCTTTTACTCTTAAGAGGGTTTATTATTTTCCTAATTTCTGAAGGAGAGATGGGTGGAATTTCAATTGTATCAAATTGAGTAGGTATGGCCTCTTCCATTAACTGCCTTGCTGCTTCTAACGAACATTTAGATCATATTTTCTCCACAATATTCAAAAAGTAATCATTAAAAATATTTTCAACTTCTGACTTTTTGTTACTAAAGTTTCCATTTGTTTTGATGGTAGTGCCCTCTTCCTGCGCTCTTGGTTGCCCTGTGTGAATCCGGCCCGCGGGTGCCCAGTCCAGACTAAACAGTGCCAAGATGCGTCAGCAAGGTCGTCATTGCTCGTTTGTTTCATCAAGGATTTCAGCTGTGTGATTTGGCACACAATTTCGGCACAGCTTCTATAAAATGAAGGTATTCAAAATATTTACATTCTAAATGTTCACTGTGAGTATTACAGAGATCACGTTGCTATTTATGGTACGGAGTGTCAGCATGTAAAAGCCCCTCAAGGTCCTTTTTTACATGTCACAGACGATGCACCATTGATAAGAAATACTGAAAATTTTCGCAGAAAGGGCTGTATTTTTCACTGAAATACCATAAAAACGTGTGCTATTTTTATTTTTGAAAAATTACAATGTTCGTTATTTTTATACTTCATTTATATCCTTTACTAGCGAACCCGGCAATGCTTCGTAATTTCTAATACGTATGAGAATTGGATATAACCCTCGTCTCTTTCTCATCCCCTCTCTCTATCCCTCTCTTCCACCCCCTCTATTTGTCTAGCTCCTATTCCCTCTTTGCCCATAACCTCCTCCATCTTAGGGTGACCAGATGCAATCACATAAAAAAAGAGGACAAACAGCATAAAAAAAATTTTTAAAAAAAATAGGACAAAATAAGAAAAAAAGAGGACAAAATAAGAAAAAAAGAGGACGCACAAAACATACGTTCGAATTTAGTAAATAAGTTAATTATTAATTGACAAAACATATATAGCGGTGCGTTCAGATACCCAATAAGAATGAGACTTTACGTTTTTCCACTGTATAATAATTCGGGTTTGAATTTTACTTACGGCGTCGTAGATGTGTTGTAATGTTAGCAACGAAACGTTGACTTTACAAGGATGTTTAATATACTGAACGGCGTAACAAGATAATCGAAAGTCGTGTTACATTCGTAGAATGATGAGTTACAGTACAAACTAATTTGAAGAAAGCTTTTCTTATCGAAGACACGGCTTCTTAACGATGTATTTGTGTATCGAACAAATTGTTACACTAATTTAATGACTGGTTCTCGATGAACTTTTTCAGTTCACGATTTAATAGCAGTTTTGGAATATTGCTCGTAAAACATAGGCTAATCATGTCCGCAACACTGAACTGTTTACAAAGCGATAAACGTAACGACGATTTACCGTCCATCATTCATCGCGCTACTGCCAACATCTACAACTAAAGCAGCATCCACCGACATGGATACTGCATTTTAACCTTTCGAATACAAATAAATTGTTTTACTGTCCTGTCTTTATTTCATGGTTTCTTAGTTATTCACTCTGTCGACATATTTCTTTCCTCTATTGGGCACTGAGACGTAACTTCCAGATCCACTTATTTAACACTTTTCTTCAAATTAATTTCTTCCTTTTTCGAAGGCAGGACATTTGCAACTAAGAACGTACACTTGCGCTTAAGCATTGCTAGATATTTTATGGAACTCACTCTATTACAATGAACATCGATTTACACTCACAAGTCACACATGCACCACATGTAACCTAGAATGCCAACCATCAAGCCACGATAATTGTAAAACTGGAACTGAAGATACAAAGCGGAAATTTTAAATAATCGATGTTTGCTCACACTTATGGATCGATCCACGATAAAATCGACGATCCTGCTGCCACCTGTAGCACACAGAGCTGTGTATAGGGAAAGTATGGCCAGAGTGCCAGCGTCGGCCATGCTGGGCCTATTCCGCTGCTGCTTACACACCGACCACCACAGCGTCCCAAGCGCTTACAATATTTGTCAGCCGATTTTGAGAAAACTATTCGATGAAAAAATTTACTTTTTTCACATCTTATAGTGTCATATTTTCGCTCGATAATGATTCGACTTTCTATTTCTTATTCCGTATAATTACTGTGCTATATCAAATTAACCCTTTAATGCACGACTTTTTATTTGAAACTATAAAAAAACTATTAATGTATAGTGCGTATATACTGAGAAATATATTGAAAAAATTACTTAAAATTATTATGCAATTCAAATGTTCGTAAGTCTATGAGACCAAACTACTTTGGTTATAAGTTTCTAGACTTACAAAGTATTTAAACTAAGTTAAACTAACCTAAGGACAACACACATATCAATGCCCGAGGGAGGATTCGAACCTCCTACGCGGGAGGTCGCTCCAGACCGCTCGGATACTCCCTCGCGGATATTGTGCACTACTAGCAACAAAATGTTCATCGCTGGTCAGCTGCATAGTGCTTTAATTATGTACCCGATGCAGTAAATGTCACTATTATGCTCTTATTTTTCCAGAAAGTAACTCATAATGCAACAGTAGTATGTGATTGACTACGTTTACATGGTAAAGAAGAAATACTAAAGTAAACAAACGAACATGTTAGGAGTTACTGTTCAAATGTTTGTAGAGCTTATGGGAACTACGGGGTCATCAGTCCCTAAACTTGCAAACTACTTATGAACTAGCTAATACTAAGGACGGCACAAATATCCATGTCCGAGGGGGGATTGGAACCCCGACCGTAGTGGCCGTGCAGAACGTGACTAGCGCGCCGCAGACCGCTCGACCACCGCGGCCGGCTGTTAGGAGTAACCAATGCAACTAACGGCTTCTGTAGCGCTCTGCGGTTTATAATTTCTTGGACGAGCTACTAGCATTAGTAGCACTATGTAACCAAGCAGCTACAAATGAATTTGTGGTAACATTTTGATCAGTCTGAGAGATAACGGGAAAAATAAGATATATAGCTGTTCAGCTACACTATGCTTTAAAGGGTGAAGTAAACTTTTGAAGAGTTCGCAGACGGAAAATCGCATTGCGTGGACTTTGCGTATGGATGATTTTAGCACATACAAAGCTACGAACGAAATGTAGGTAAGACAGCTCAATTTAATTTAAGGCTGAGAACAGAACAAACTCATTTCATTCTAGAGATATTGGGTGTTATATCTGACCGACAGACACGGAAAGTGTGCGCAGTCCTGTCCATGCGGACTTTCGGCTCTACGAAATACTTCGCAGCCTATTTTAAGAAAACAGTTTAGTTTGTGGCTCCACATCGAAAGAGTTCAGCCGCGCGGGAGTAGCCGAGCGGTCTGGAGCGCCACGTTACCGATCGCGCGGCCTCCCCCGTCGGACGTTCGAATCCTCCCTCGGGCATGGACGTGTGTGTTGTCCTTAGGTTACTTTAACGTAGTTTAAGTAGTTTGTAAGACTAGGGACTGATGACCAACGTAGTTTGGTCTCATAGGATTACAAACATGCGATTAGAAAGAGTTCAACTACAAATTCAAACGAATCTGTAGCGTAGCCTAGTATTCAAACAAAACGTGAACCTCTCCTCATCGGAGCAAACAATTGGCCTGCGGCGTGCCAGTCACAGTCTGCGCACCCGCTGCGGTCGGGGGTTCGAATCCCCCCTCGGGCATGGATGTTTGTGCCTTCTTTAGTATACGCTAGTTCATAAGTAGTTAGCCGGCCGCGGTGGCCGAGGGGACTAAGGCGCTTCAGTCACGGTCTGCATGGCCACTACGGTCGGGGGTTCGAATCCCCCCTCGGGCATGGATATTTGTGCCGTCCTAGTTCGTAAGTAGTTCATAAGTTTAGGGACTGATGACCCCGTAAAGTCCCATAAGCTCTACAAACATTTAAACATTTGAATTTGCAAACAATTCCAATAACGGACAATTTTTGTTGAGTATTTTCGTACATGTTATGTACTTAAACCTTAAATTAGATACGAAAAATGCAAGGGGATACCCACTACACTACTTTCACCAAAAAGAGGCAAATTAAAAGTGCCTATACAATACCAATTACATTTGCATGTCTAATATTTTTCTTGCTACAATCCTTTGTTTCCTGTAATAATACACTAAACACATGCACACGAAGGAGATAAGCTTGCTTCAGGAACCTTACATTAAATTCATATCTGTACGACAACCTGTTTAGTTTACTCAGTTAGAGGTCAAAATTTTTATATGTTTTCAGTAATTATCTGCAAGTAAAACCAACGACGCGTGAATAATTTAATCTCACAACATAATTCAGGAATTTTCTTCGCCAATTTATTGACGTTAAAAAACATGTAGGTACCTGATTCGTGATCCAAAATACAGTGAATCTTTAATATATTAATTTTCATTACAGATTAAAGTACCACAGCACAGAACCGAGGGTCCCTTCTGGGCTCGTAGTTTTCTCTGAAACTTTTCGTCAGCCCTACTCCTCTTCCTGCGTTTCTGAATTCAGATAAAAGTACTATAAAGTTTACCTCCATTCTTGGCTGTAAAAGAACACCCTAAAGCGCATCACTGTGGCGTTATTGAAACCCAAACATACGAATATTCACAATACTTCTTATGGCAGCGAAGCAATGTATAGGACCAACATGGCCGAGAAAAAAAAAAAAAAAAAAAAAAAGTGACTTTGTGATTCCAGCCAATCACGAGCTGCTGGAGGCAGGCGGCACGGAATAGGATGGCCATACTTTCCTTATACAGAGCTTTAGTAACACTGTCTTAGTGCGCATGTACCATTAGACAGCGCGATAAGATAAAATACCAGTATTTAAGAACATAGCAATATAACGGGACTAATTACAAATATAATTTTTTTACGTTCAACTTTGCGAAAAAGGAGGACAATGTAAAAATCCGTCCGGACCCAGGAGAAGGAGTTAAAAAAGAAGACATGTCCGGATTGATCCGGACGTCTGTTCACCCTACACCCTTCTCTCTCTGTCTGTCGCCTCCTCTATCCTACCCTCCTCCTCTGTTTTCCTCCGCCTTTATCTCCTCCTCCTTCTTCTCCATCGTCCTTGTTTTAGTATATCTTCTTCTCCCTTCATTCTGACATAATTAATGGCATTTGTAATTCACAGTAACATCTCCTACATTCTGTATTTATTCGAATCTTCCATTAGACTGTCTCCACCATCCTCTTTCCCGCCTTTTTCTCCCTATTTCGTCCTGCCCCTGTCGCTGTACACTTTCTCGCAGCAATCTATGAAAAATTACAAAAACCTGCCAACTTTCATTTTGGTTGATCAAGCGGTGTCGAAGCGCGTTGTTAGTGACCCTTCGCCTTGCACGAAACAGTGGCTTATAGAGGGAGGGGGGGGGGGGGGATCTACTTCTTGAGAACATACAGACATGTGCCGAGTTTCATGGTGATCTGCATCTACATCTACAACCATACTCCGCAAGCCACCTGACGGTGTGTGGCGGAGGGTACCTTGAGTACCACTATCGATTTTCCCTCCTATTCCAGTCACGTATTGCTCGCGGAAAAAGGATTGTCGGTATGCCTCTGTGTGGGATCTAATCTCTCTGATTTTATCCTCATGATCTCTTCGAGAGATATACGTAGAAGGGAGCAATATACTGCTAGACTCCTCGGTAAAGGTATGTTCTCGAAACTTCGACAAAAGCCCGTACCGAGCGACAGAGCGTCTCTCCTCCAGAGTCTTCCTCTGGAGTTTAGCGATCATCTCCGCAACGCTTTCACGATTACCAAATGATCCTGTAACGAAGCGCGCTGCTCTCTGTTGGATCTTCTCCACTTCCTCTATCAATCCCACCTGGTACGGATCCCACACCGATGAGCCAGAGCATATTTTAAGGGATTTTCACTGGGCGACATTTGAAGGATGATCCGAGGGTTCCGGGAGCCCTCCCCCGGAAAAAGTTCAAAATATTGATGCCCAAAACCGTATTTTGAAGCCTTTTTTTAAATTAAAATCAAAGCTGCTTAATTTTTCCTTAATATATTTTCATTCGTATATGTTTTTAATGATAAATAAAAATGTTTGTGGAACAATACTAAATTTGCACTTTGAAGAAATCATTTATGTCTCCTAATTTTGTTAAACAATCTTTCAATTGTTTTTGTTGTCTTTTATTTGTTAAGTAGTTAAATAGAATACAGTACCTGTTATAAGTACACTTTAATTTGATATGGCTATTAAATGAAAATAGTATTCAAATAAACTAATATCAGTACTATGTTTACTTAAAATATCTTCCTGTGCACTTTCTGTAAAAGTTAATAAATCATTTGTCTTAAAAGCTCATATTACGTTATGGCTCCTCAATATGTATTTTTGCTCTAGAGAATTCTGTACACCAACGGGAAAGAAACACAATTACAATTTTAAGCTATCTAAGAAAAGTACTTACTTCTGAAGAAAATGAGTCATGAGATGCTGGTGCTAAAAACGTCTTTAAAAACGTAAAGTTCTAGTGTGTTTTCTTTCAAAGAGTAATGAACAGTAATTTTATATCTTCACTTGTAAGATTGTAGGTAACAACAATTCTTTTGCCGTTTTTATAAATGTCTTAATGCACACAAGAAACAATTTTCAAGAAATATTTTAAAATAGACCTACAACAAAATTTTAAAGGATAAAGAAATTACTGGGTTTACAAAATATTTTGATAAAAAAAGTTACAAAGTCCCTAACTAAAAGAATCGAAGAACATCAAATTTAAAGGTTACTGTCATTTGCAAAAAAACATTTTTTTTACAAACTCTTGGTCTTGATACAGTTCAAAATCGGGCAGCTTCCTTCTTCTCTCTTTCTGCTCTAGGAACTTCGCCACGGATGGCCTTGGGTCGAAAAAGGCTGTCCCAATACCGTTGAGAGCGATGCGCATTCTAGAGTTGAGAGCTTTTCGTGACAGGCCAGATTGTTTGTTTGATTTTAAAGTCGTATGTAGTGACACTGCTCTTTCGGGACCGGCACTTTGCGGTGTCGGAGAAATATACTATTGCACCAACTTTCTTAGGATCGAGTGAGGTTGAGATACTTTCAAAAAGTGGTACAGATTTCCAGTAGATGATGTCAAACTAGACGGAGCAGGGAGTTTTTCTGCTGTAAACAACCCTACATCATCAGTAAAATCTGATACTTTATCTCTGCCAAACAGGCCTCCAACGTCTGCACAAACTGCGTTCACAAGCTCAATAGTATTTTTAGAATTTAATAATCTATTAATCCTACTGCAGATTTCCTTCTGGTCTTCGGGAAGCCGTTGTAAGATAAACTCTTTGCAGCTCATTACAACCTCTCTTCTCGCTGCAGGCCAGTGTCGCTTTGTTGAAACAAATCGGTTTACTTGACGTCTTCTAGGAAGATCTTCAGTATCTGATTCGTCACTTTCAAGTTCTCTTGCACCTTCTCTTTCCAACTTTTCTTCATATCCACCAGGATAACAGTCTTCTTCCATCAAAGATAATGAATCAACAAATATTTTTCTAGATACTTCAATATCAGGGATTGTAACAAATGACCTGTGACAATCTTTTTGCAGTTTTTCCAGACGTTTCAGAAGATCTAGCGTAAGACTGGTAAGTCGCTGTTGTTCGTCACCTGTCTCCCACAAACCTAGAAACCCACATGCTGAAGCTTTTTCAACTTTTGAGAAATCAGTCTTTCCAAGAACATTACCCAATGTTGTTGCATTAATGGAATGTTGTTCCAAACTGCTTCGGTTAAATTGTTGAGGTGTTCTACGAACCTTACATCAAAGTGTGCTGGAAAGCGGTAGACAGTTTTCTTGGTTAACTCAGCCAGCTCTTCAAGTTCTTCAAAGCGTAAAGCCGATGCCCTATAAAACGTTCCCATGCAACACACACACACAGCCTTGAATAAACACATGATATGTTTTAGAATACCCAGTATGCGGTTAAAATTTCTTTGTCCATTTCTGATGTGTTGTTCGCTTACACCAATAAGCGTATTAACTTACCGATAAAGCTCTGCATTTCACCCTTTTGGTATCGTCGGAGAGACGTATTTGTGCAACTGTAAAACATTTTGATAACAGAGTGCTTACCACCGCCGGCCGCGGTGGCCGAGGTGACTGAGGCGCTCCAGTCACAGTCAGCACGGCCACTACGGTCGGGGGTTCGAATCCCCCCTCGGGCATGGATATTTGTGCCGTCCTAGTTCGTAAGTAGTTCATAGGTAGTTTGTAAGTTTAGGGACTGATGACCCCGTAGTTAAGTCCCATAACCTTAACAAACATTTGAACATTTTTTTGCTTACCACCTCGTGTACTTTCTGTTTTTATTTTGCGTCACAAGACCGTTTTAGTCCGTTTTAACGAAAGAACACGGCAACGAGGATTTATTTGACTTTGCAGAGCAACATCACATCACTTGAGAGCTGCTTCTCTCTGCCCATCACCTGCCCATTTAGAAATAGGACTCCTTCTGGAAATGCAAGGAACACAAAAAGAGAAAGATTATACTCAAAAGTAAAAGAAAAAAACTGTGGAAATGTTGGCGTATCTTGCTGACTTTTTCAGTGAAATTAAGTCCGAGTATTTCATTGCAAGAAAATAGGACTAATATTTTGACAGCGCAGGATAAAATTTCAAGTTTCGTCCATAAACTGGAACTTTATCAACGCAGGGTTCAAGTCGGAGATCTATCGATGTTTAAGCAACTGTGTGATCAATGAGTAGGCGAGGAAAATCAAAGAATCGTGTTTTAAACTTCCGTTGTTTAGCATCCGTCTGCAGTTATTAACTCAATCACGCAATATTCCTCAGCTATGGATAATCAGCACGTCAACACTTGGATATTGAGACCATTTTCTGTTGAAGAGGAAATTTTCAAAGATGTTTCAGCCAAAGTAGAATCCTTCTGATTGCTAGAAGATAGCACATTCAAAATGTAATTTCAAAATTATGACCTTTGTATATTTTGGTGAAAATCAGAAGGCGAATATCCTGTTATAGCTGACAGAGCTCTAAGAACGTTAAGACAGTTCGGTACCACTTATAGATATCAGAGAGCTTCTCAAAGCTACTGACAATAAAAAGTAAGACCAGAAACTGTCTCCATGTGGAACATGACCTGAGATGCGCCTTAAGCAAAACGAAACCAAACATTAGAAAACTTGCGAGTGGTAAACAGTACCCACCTTTTCATTGAATATAATTATTTCATTACTGCATCGAAAGTGTAAAAGATATGTGTCTTATGCAGTGTATTATGATTAACAAAGAGTGGTAGTGTTTTCGTTTATTGCTTTCTTTGATAATATTTTAATGGGTGATTTTTTTTGGAGGGGAGGGGGGTAAAATGAGTTTCCCTAGTAGGTCTTAGGGGTAACAAGACTGAAAAGATTGGGAACCTATGCTCTGAAAGATGTACAAGAAGTTATTTTTTAATTCCCGGTACATTTGATATGTCATTCAATAATAATAAATTGCCGGCACTACCCATAGCCACTGGGCGACAAAATCTCGTCACTGGGCGACACAAGTGTAGCCCAGTTAACATGTTATTTTATGCAGTATTCAAGCTGAGGGCGAACAAGTGTACTGTAACCTACAGGATCTTTCTTTCTATGTATTCGCAGCACATTACACTTTTCTACATTGAGATTTAATTGCCAATCCCTGCACCATTCGTCAATTCGTTGCAGATCCTCCTGCATCTCAATACAATTTTCCATTGTTACAATCTCTCTGTATACTACAGCATCATCCGCAAAAGCCTCAGTGAACTTCCGATGTTATCCGCAAGGTCATTTATATATATCGTGAACAGAAACGGACCCACGACACTCCCCCGTGGCACACCTGACATAACTCCTACTTCTGAAGACTTCTCTCCATTGAGAATGATCGGTAAAACGGTGATGACATCTATCGATCGGTCAAATGAGACTGAAGTCGGCTGCAAGATCCCCTGTGTCATAATCATAAGGAGGGTTGCGGAGCATTAAACCCTTCTCAACGAAAAACTACAGAAAAACTAGGGAAAGGGCGCCCAGTCCTTAACATGACGCCTTAGACCACGCGGGTATTCAGCGGGCCTCAGTTTTTCTCAAATTTTCCAATTTTTACGGTAGATTTTCTAATTTTTTTCATCATACGAACCTTGTCTCGAGGATTACGAACACGACTAAAAAGGTCACACTAATCAGTCGATGTTCAAATGTTTGTAAAGCTTAACGGACTTATCTGCGGGGTCATCAATCCATAAACTTACAAACTACTTATGAACTACCTTATACTAAAGACGACACTGTGACGTCGGATCCCGTGATCGATAGCCCCGTTATGTTATCTTTGGTGGATGTTCTTTAGGACTGGCCGGGACTTCTGGCAGTCGGTCTCTTGTATCTGAAGTGTTAACATCATCTGTACCGATAAAGAGCAATAAATGTATTAAGAGTGGATACCGCATTCATAACTGAACTGCACCTATCCCCTCAACACAAACAGCGATGCCCGAGGGGGGATTTGAACCCCCGACGGCGGACTGCCGCGCGCACCGCAACACGGCGCTCCAGTACACGCGGCTAATCCGCCGCGGCTAATCAGTCGAACCGTTTTCAAGTGATACCGACTAAAAAATGAAAAATGAGAGAGAGAGAATAGGAGAGAGAGAGGGGGGCTCTGCATAAGACAAATTAACTTTTTCTTACAGGCAACATGTAATTATGACATAAAAAAGGCAAAATCTCTGTAATTAACATAATGCAAATTGACTTTATGTGTTATTCTTCCATTTAATTGCTTCTTGCTCCTTTTTGTCAGTAATTTCCGACAAAAATGTATAAAACATGAAGTAGTTTATTGTTTCGTGATTGCCTGGGAGATAATGAGCTATTTTGTATGTTTCATTCATACGTAAATAAATTTAAAGTATTTAACTACGTAAAATATGTGAGTTTCTAGGGCTGCCTTCAGGCTGGCGTATTCAGGTGTTTTCGGTAA
Organism: Locusta migratoria; assembly: GCA_026315105.1. NCBI lineage: Eukaryota > Metazoa > Arthropoda > Insecta > Orthoptera > Acrididae > Locusta > Locusta migratoria. The sequence goes on along the minus strand of CM048755.1, from coordinate 477,567,973 downwards.
ACAGTTTATCTCTCTGGATTCTGTATCTAGACACTAAGAAATATTACTGCCACCCATTATAACCAGTTTTATTTGAAGCTACACGTTTGGATTTTCCAGACATTGGAGCTAATTAGAAATTTCGACGGTATTTTTTCGTTGGCTACAAACGATTTTTATGGTAGTATAAACACTGTCAAGGGTAATTTCAAAAAAAAAAAAAAAAAAAAAAAAAAAAAAAAAAAAAAAAAAAAAGTTCAAATGTTTGTAGAGTCTATGGGACTTAACTACGGGGTCATCAGACCCTAAACTTACAAACTTCTTATGAACTACTTACAACTAAGGACGGCAGAAATATCCATGCCCTAGGGGGATTCGAACCCCCGACTGTAGTGGCCGTGCAGACCGTGACTGGAGCGCCTCAATCCCCTCAGCCACCGCGGCCGGCAAGGGTAATTTTGTTGAGCTTTCTTGAATACTCATCACGTTCGGCGTAGCAACTTTACAAAGCATGAAGAAGAAATTGATTCAGTAGGCCTACAACGCGACACAAGAAATTTGATTTTAAGTTGAGAGGTCAAATGAAACTTGGCGCGACTCATTTACTGGCTGTTTGATTCTGACCAGTAATTGGGCGATCTTTTAGGGTATGCCTTTTTTTTAATTTCTGCATTGTTGTTCAGTGCATGGTTTGATAATGGACACAGCTGTGCCGGATGCAGTACTGTTTGCAGCGTTGCCAAGTTGATGGATTCCCCGTCAAATTTGACGGAATTTCAAGTTGTATGACGGATAAAATTTACCTTTGACTCTGGCGGATTTTTTGACGGATATTACTAGAAATAAACTTTTTTTTACGGATATTGCTGGCTTTGCTAGTTTTCTTTTCTCGCAAGCTTTCGCCACCTCAACAGAAATGGAGTGCCTACGATAGGGAGCTTCTAGCCATCTATGAACCTATTAAGTACTTTCGATCGCAACTAGAGGCAAGGGAGTTCACCATCTATACAGACTATAAGCCACTAACATGTGCTTTCCGACAAAATAACATCAATTGTTCACCTCGGCAGCACAACCAGTTAATGTACATTTCCCAGTTTATGACAGATATTAAGCACATTTCAGGGATAGACAACATAGTGGCCGATTATCTTTCTCGTGTCGGCAGCATTACTTGTGTGACTGATTTCTCGGAATTGGCTGTTGCACAACAATCAGACCCGGAACTACACGGCTTACTTGAAGATCCTGAATCGTCGCTCAAACTGGAGATGGTGGAGATTCCAGGCACCGACGTCAAACTGTATTGTGATGTGTCCAGTAGCAAGCCTCGTCCTTTCTTGCCCACCTCATTCAGAAAAGGTGCTTTTGACAATATTCATAACTTGTGCCACCCTGGAGTTCGCGCGACAACACGACTGGTATCCAATCGTTTCGTGTGGCCAGGAATGAAAAAAAGACTGTCGTGAATTGGCACGGACTTGAATTAAATACCAATGTAGCAAGGTAAATCGACATGTGCACGCGCCAGTGGACAACTTTGCTAATACAACTGCTCGATTTGCAAATGTCCATATCGATGTGGTAGGCCCTCTCGTTCCATCGAATGGTCAACGTTATTTGTTAACAATGATATATCGTTTCACCCGGTGGACAGAAGCTGTGCCACTAGGTAACATCTCTACAGAGACATGAGCATCTGCCTTCGTTTCTACTTGGGTGTCCCGTTTTGGTTGCCCTTTACATATTACAACGGACCGCGGGAGACTAAATTTTGTGGCATTGTGCACCATAAGACAATAAGCTATTATCCCGCTAGCAACAGAATGATAGAACGCTGGCACAGAACAATGAAGGCAGCCTTGATGTGCCATGATGAAAGTTGGACAGCAGCTCTACCAATGGTTTTGCTTGGGCTCAGAAGCCGGATCTGGATTGTTCATCTGCAGAACTTGTATATGGTGAAACGCTGCGCCTTCCGGGAGAGTTTGTGGACCCACGGCCGTTACAGGTACCCAACACGACAGATACCAATTTTATTTGTCAGTTGAGAGAGCGCATTTCTCGCATCCAACCTTCGCAAGCTTCCAGGCACGGCACTCGCCCTACTTATGTACACAAGGACCTTGACAGTTGCACACACTTGTTACGAGCTGACGGCGTGAAACCTCCATTACAACCACCTTACTCAGGCCCTCTCAAGGTTATAAAACGAGGAGACCGTACGGTGGACATCATTGTAAATGGAAAAACTACTACCTTCTCGCTAGACCGCATCAAGCCTGCATAGATTCGTCATGAGGAAATGCCAAGGAGAACACAACAGACACCCGACCCAGTCCCAGCTACTTCTCCACCTCAAGCCCTTCCAGCCGCCGATGAGAAGCAGCCTTCAGGACGCACAACAAGATCAGGTCGACGAGTCCATTTCCCTGCAAGATTTTTAGACAACGCTCCGCTTTCCCGGCGGGGGCTGATGTAGCAGACAGCGAAGAAACAGTGCAGTGAGAGTTGTGTGTTTTCGCGCATTATTTTGGTATTACTGTCAAAGTGCTTCCGCGCATGCCGCTAGGGGCGCTGTGTCGCTTTCGCACTTACTCTTTGAATGTTTTTGTTTTGTTTCTTTAATTAGTTACGGAGTTCTTATGTTCTTTTTTGTGTCGAGATTCGTATTACTGCTTGTAAAAACTCTCGGTTATGCATTGTTCTGCAATCAACTCCTTTCACATTGCTTTAATAAAGAAGTTACAGTGTTTCTAATTAAAGTGTCGTTCTCATTACAACTGCGGCGATTTTAATACGGACACAAAGTGTTGTATATTCGGACGGCCACTCTCAAACAACTCAGGCCTCTCCAAAAATGGTATTAAATGAGCCAACGGAATTACTGGGAATTGTACAAAAACCCGTGGGATATGATTTGATTGTCATTTTGATTTTTGATAAATGTATGTTCCATACTTCAGAGTCTCTATTTTTTTTTTTTTTTTTTTTTTTTTTTTTTTTAGTAACACTAAAAGTGGACATTTGCGATCGCATTTTGACAGCCTTTTGACAACTCGAAATTTAAATGACAGTAACGGTTTTATCGTTCATCTGACACGAAATTTAAATAATCGGATTTATAGAGAAGAAACTTTTTTTACAGCTTTGCTCTCTAATTTTTTTTTTCCCCATAACTCGCTCGATTCAGAGATATTAGCAAAAATAACGACGATTTGACACTTACATTTGATTTTACTTAAACCAGTGCAGGAAAAGAAAATAAACTTAAAATAGAGGACAAACTACCACGGCAGGCCAGGTGATAATATTTTAACGGAAAAGAGTTAATGAAAACACGGGAGAGATATTAAAATAATAGTTTAAAAAGGTTAAATTAAAAAAAAGTGTGTACGTTAAAGCTAAACTGAAATATCAAACAATTTTGGTGTTTGTTAAAATACGGTCAGAGAGAATATTGCGTGTTGAGTGCATAGAATTTACCAGAGTAGTATAGTCGTAATCGTATCGTCCATAATTTTTTTATTCATTCAAACCGTCTTGATTGCAAATATTTTTTATTAGTTAATGACGCGTTTCGCCCTTTAGCAGGGCATCTTCAGATTATCTGCGTGACAGAATTTACACAAAATTACAAGGCGGAATTACAAACGGTTATAATGGTACATGGGCTTATTTTGTGTTAAGAAGACAGTATAAATGGTAAACAAAGCTTACAATGCGCTCTCCGTGATTTGACACCGTAAGTTGTTATTGCGGTGTTTCTATTATTCTGGAAAGGCCAACTCAAAAAACATTCCCCTTTTGCGGAACACACTAAAGCATCCGATCATCAACAACCTACCATTGACAACATGTAAATCTTACGTATAGCGCAGAAGGGGCGTAAGCTAAATTTACTGGAAGAGTCTGAAATAGCGAAGCGCGCTTACTTTGAACACCCACACCTCCTAAACGATCAGTTGGCATGCAAAGATCAAACATTCGTAGATATTATGATGTCTCTGTTCAAATAAAATTCGTCTCATTTACATATACCAACATAAATTATAAACTTATGTCCTGCTTAATAACCTCCCATTCGAAAATTTGTATTCAGATAGCTAGATTTCACCCGTCCCGTCTTCTACATCGGCTTCCTATGTCACTCCCTACCCACATTCCCTTAGTCTGTACAAGTCGGCGGAGCAACACACCACGCCCGCCCACCGCCCGTGAGCGCAATAATTATTGTAAACATGGGCTTATCTTGTATCACCAGAGACCACCGCTTCTATTAAGGTAATCTTAAAAATCGGTTTTATGTTTCTCACATCTTTACCGAGTAATTCCAACTGTAATTCTATCTTACCCGATCATTTGTAGGGCGACAAGGTAATCCAAAAAACATTCCAGAATAATAGAAACACCGCAATAACAACTTACGGTGTCAAACCACGGAGAGCGCATTGTAAGCTTTGTTTACCATTTATACTGCCTTCTTAACACAAAATAAGCCCATGTACCATTATAACCGTTTGTAATTCCGCCTTGTAATTTTGTGTAAATTCTGTCACGCAGATAATCTGAAGATGCCCTGCTAAAGGGCGAAACGCGTCATTAACTAATAAAAAATTTGCAATCAAGACGGTTTGAAGGAATATTTATTCTAACTGATTGCTGCTGTACACCATGGATTGGAAATCATTTTATAATTTTTTTACTATTTACATTTTTATTATTTTTGTCCGAAATTTTGCAAACAAATCATGAAACTACAGGAAAACGTTAAGTAGGCCGTAAAACATGCTACAGCGATTGTTTTGATTTTGTGATAAATTTTGGAACTTTTTACTGTTTAATGTGGTTGAATCATTTTAAAATTTGTTTCACAAAACCTTTAAGGACATGATCATCTTCCTCATCCTTGTGCCCCCCCCCTTTCACAGAAAAAATTCCGTTATCCGCCACTGTGTATATGTATTTTATTGGTTGTTATGTTCTATGTATTATGATTAAACATAACGATTACAATGCTTATACAACCTTCAGTGTGTTTAATACATATTCACATGCTAATATCACATTCTAACATATACGTAAAAGTTTACGTTTAGCACTTGGAACGATAGTAGTTCCTCTAGTGGAGAAATAATAAACCTTAGCGGCACTACCTATGTACAGTGCAACACGAAAACAATGCTAGCGCTCCTAGCGGCAGCAGTGCTGTAACGGAAGAAAGCGATGCAACACGAAAGCGATGCTAGCACTCCAAGCGGCAACAGAAGAAACCGATGCAACACGAAAGTGATTCTAGCGCTCCAAGCGGCAGCAGTGCTATAACAGAAGAATGCGATGACACAAACGGGTTGCTCTTTCTCCGATAGGTGTGCTAATCGTTATTCCAATTTTTTTTTTTTTTTTTTTTTTTTTTTTTTTTTTTTTTTTTTTAGCTTATGGGACTTAACTACGGGGTCATCAGTCCCTAAACTTACAAACTACTTATGAACTACTTACGAACTAGGACGGCACAAATATCCATGCCCGAGGAGGGATTCGAACCCCCGACCGTATTTGCCGTGCAGACCGTGACTGAAGCGCCTCAGTCCCCTCGGCCACCGCGGCCGGCTATTCCAACTGTCAGACGTAAACTGTTACATATTCGCGAGGTGATCATAGGTATCCGGACACCTGACTGAAAATGACGTACAAGTTCGTAGCGACACCCATCGGAAATGGTAGAATTCAGTACGATGTTGGCCCACCCTTAGCCTTGATGACTACATCCACTCTCGCAGTCATCGTTTCAGTCAGGTGCTGGAAGGGTTTTTCGGGAATGGCAGCCCATTCTGCACGGAGTGCCGCACTGAGAAGAGGCATCAATGTAGGTCGGTGAGGCCTGGCAACAAGTCGGCGCTCCGAAATATCGCAGAGGTGTTCTACAGGATTCAAGTCAGGTTTCTGTGCAGGCCAGTCCGTTACAGGGATGTTATTGTCGTGTAACCACTCCGCCACAGGCCGTGCGTTGTGAACAGGGGATCGATGTTGGTGAAAGAGCCAGTCGCCATCCCCTAATTGCTCTTGGACAGCGGGAAGCAAGTAGGTGCTTAAAACATCAATGTAGGCCTGTGCGTGATAGTGCCATGCAAAACAACATGAAAAACACGACCACACGATAACACCACCGCCTCCGAATTTTACTGTTGGCACTACACACACTGGCTGATGGCGTTCAGCCGGCCGCGGTGGCCGAGGGGACTGAGGCGCTCCAGTCACGCTCTGTTCGGCCACTACGGGGGGGGGGGGGGGTTCGATTCCCCCCTCGGGCATGGATATTTGTGCCGTCCGTAGTCTTAGCTAGTTCATAAGTACTTTGTAAGCTTAGGGACTGATGACCCCGTAGTTAAGTCCCATAAGTTCTACAAATATTTGAACATTTGATGGCGTTCATCGGTCATTCGCCACAGCGACACCCTGCCATCGGTTCGCCACATTGTGTACCGTGAATCTTCACTCCACACAACGTTTTTCCACTGTTCAATCGTCCAATGTTTGCGCTCCTTACACCAAGCGAGGCGTCGTTTGGCATTGATCTGCATGTTGTGTGGCTTATGAGCTGGGGGACTGATGACCATTGCAGTTTTGTCCCCCTTAAACACCCAAAAAACAACAACAGCTTATGAGCAGCCACTCGACCACGAAATTCAAGTTTACTCGCCTCCCGCCTGTCATAGTTCTTGGAGTGGCTCCTGATGCACTTTTGGAATTCCTGTGTGATGGTCTGGATAGATGCCTGCCTGTTATACAGTGAGACCCTCTTCAACTGTCGGCGGTCTCTGCCAGTCAACAGACGGGTCGGCCTGTACGCTTTGGTCTGTACGTGTCCCTTCACGTTTCCACTTCACTATCGCATCAGAAATAGTGGACCTAGAGATGTTCAGGAGTGTGGAAATCTCGCGTACAGACTTTGACAGAAGTGACACACAATCACCTGAGGGACAAAAAAAAGCCTGAGATTTGTCCACAATTGCCGGAGACACTTTCGAAAAACGACATAAAGTATTATAACCTATCACAGTACACGAATCTATAATAAAAAGATATCTACTTTAATGTTTCTACTCAACAGTTTGATTAGTAGTCACCACCTTCCTTTCTTCCATTTATCAACTTAGTGGTCTCTTTCTCCTTCTCAAATCAAATGAAATGTTTGTAAATCTATGGGACTTAACTACTCTGGTCATCAGTCCAGAGGCTTACAAACTACTTAAATAACTTATGCTAAGAATAACAAATACACCCATGCCCGCAGAAGGACTCGAACCTCCGACGGCGAGCAGAATCGCGCTCTGCAGTTAGGCGCCTTGGAACGCTCGTCCACTCTATCGCGGTTTTGTCCTCCTTCTGCTACTACTACTTCTTCTTCTTCCTCTGTTTTTTATAGATGTCACTGTTCTTGAGTCATGTCAGTGACAACTTCAAAATCGTTTCACGATGTTGAGTTTGTGAACTTTTTAGTATGCAAGAGTCCGCTAATTGTCATTGATAATCGATTTCTGCTTTTTTTTCATTCTATTTATAGTTGAAAACACCCTCTCAACACTGGCGTAAGAATGCGTTGAACAGAACACACGAGTGACAACAGTAAGGACGATAACTTTAGAATGTCGCAACCCCCTCTTTTTTCACTGCTTACAGCCACCAATATTCTGTTGGGATTACACTTTTTATATCTCCCTGAAATATATTTTTTGTAGCCTCCACTCTGTAGCAATTTCCTGTAGATCCTCTTGTTTAACGCAAGATTAGCAATTGATTAAATGTTCTGCTTGTTGCACAGTTTGGGTCAAGAGCCTGAAGATCTTTTATTACAGTATCCTCGAAACAAAATCTTTTGAACAACTATTGGGCACCGTCGAGTAAGAATCTAAAAATCTAACTTCAAAGTCGTTCACTTCTTCAACACGGATTGTTGTGTTTCTCTGGATATTCAAAGCCACTTCAAATAGAAAGGATTTCGGTATTCTACATCCTTCAATTGAGTTTTTTTCCACCATTTAGCAGTCTAAAATCGTTTAAAAAATTCCCTCTCGACGTCACGATACACTGCATGAATTTGTTAATGTTTAAGCTATTGAAGAGAGGAAGGATGTAATCCAAAAACTGAAGATATAACTTGATTGCGGGAGCATTCAATTTTTGCAAACTCAAGTTACTTGCTAAAACCTTATCATTGACCGAAGCATTAGTAGAAAACAACTTTAGTTCACATTGTTCCGAAAAATTGAGCAACCGTCATAATATGCAAAGAAAGCGAACTTGTTTGGCTAGGAGGTCATATTTTGTGAGGTTTCACATTTACAAAATTTGGAACTGTTTCACGTCACCGATGCGTTTTGGGCTGCTCTGAAAGTAATCATAAACATCTCTTGCAAGATCTTCAATGCCATAAGGAGTTTCATACCAGAGTAAGAATCACACGGAGGAAAGAAATGACAAATACATTTTATTATAAACGTATCAGGGATATCCTTCCTCAATAAAGTGGATAATGAATGGCGCGTCCTAACATTGCATTAGCTCCATCTGCTGCAAACCCCTTCATATTTTCTTTGTAGAAAACTTCATTGCCATTGAAAATTTAACGATTCCGTGGTATAATATGTCGCTTGTGGCACCAGTAAGCGGAGTAAGCCAAAGAAAGGCGCCCATTATTTTTTTTATCCTTGCCCGTTACACGTACAACTGCGCATAAAGGATTAACGCAAGCATTTCTTTCGACAATGAGAGAAAATGAATTTATTCAGCAATTCAGTCAGCTGATTTAAACTTTCTTTCCGTGTGACGTGGTATTTGATACCTGACAGTTTTGTTCTCACATTATTGTAGATACTTAGGAACCTCTGAATCTGGGCACACAGGTTAAATGGGTTTAGGTAAATGAACTATGACCCTAATAGGTATATCAGTTTCGGCCACAAAACTCTGGAGACGTATCTCACTCGCTTCAACCGTTTCAGTAAGTTTTGACACAAATACTTGGCCAATCACTAATTTCTATTTGTTTTTTTTTTTTATTTCCAGCAGATTTTAATTTTTTTTTTTTTTTTTTTTTTTTTTTTTTTTACCTTTCGTGTGTTTCTTGAGTCATTTATTCCTAATGAAACGTTCAAATCATAATCTCACGCACACCAGTAAACGTAGAAAGGTCCTTTCTTGCTCTTGTGTAACCACCCACAAACACTGCATCAAATCAAATGTTTGTATAGCTTATGGGACTTAACTACGGGGTCATCAGTCCCTAAACTTACAAACTACTTATGAACTATCTAAGACTAAGGACGGCACAAATATCCATGGCCGAGGGGGGATTCGAACCCCCGACCGTAGTGGCCGTGCAGACCGTGACTGGAGCGCCTCAGTACCCTCGGCCACCGCGGCCGGCCAAACACTGCATATTTCTTCCATTTGGCATTACATTTTGTACTATAAGTGCATTTTATTTTTTTACTCCTTCTTTATGACACCACCGTAGCGTTGGAATCTGAACTATAATCCATTTCTACTACTTTTGAAATCAATGAAACGAATAATTACAACACAAAACCGAATACTATTACGCCTACTTATTTGTCGAAATAAAAAATCTTTGTAGAAAGTGGGTTTTACAGTACTACGCGGAAGTCCAAACCAAGAAACGGTTTGGTAGAAAATGATTTTCTATAAACGTAAAACATGATATACTACAGTGATTGTTGTGAAAGGTTTCTTCTGTTTGGATGATACGAATATGCCATATTCCAGTCCTACCGCAATTTTTGCGATTTTCTTGGTTGAAATTAAATCGTATAATGTAAAAGTACTTTTACCAAAAGTTTTATTGGTCCTTCGGGTCCTATGCGTGACTTTTAAATAAAATCGAAACCAAGACACATTATATCAAACTACGTGGCCAGTTCGGAAAAACGCAGAAGTCGGGGTAAAATTTTACTTACGGCAGCGGCGGTGTAGTGTAGTAATGTTCGTAACGATCGTTAAATGCTCTTTGCAAACCCAAGCATACAGAGCGAGATCAATCTTTTGTATTGACCACGAAATAAATAAATAATGCTGATCCTCTCAATGGTTGACAGGTTCTTGTTTGTACTCATCTCCGGTAAGTAATTTAAGTATCCTCGTAAAGCAAACGTTTCGTTGCCAACATTAGCAAAGTACGCCGCTGCCGTAAGTAAAATTTAACCAGAGGCAGTATTTGTCACGCACCGTCACCAGGAAGAATACTGTGTACCTATGGGAATCGAAACGTTCCAGATGTGTTCGTTTTTATGTGTTACATAGTAAGGTTATGAAATAAACTATATAATGTTTATCTAGCAGTTTCAATTTAAGCCATAATTTTTTTTTAATAAGACAAATTCAATACTAAAAGATACGGAAATTTCAACTTTTTTCCTTCTTCTAATGAAAGTTAAAAAATTCCAAAGATCTCCGGTAATTTCCGAAGTCTTGGCAACACTGATCTGAAGAATCCCTGAAGAGTTAATCAAAATTATTCCAGCCGTGTTGGAGTCCATAGGGAAAACACATACATACGTACATACATCACTGTTTATAGATTGGACTCGTACTGAAGAAGGTGGGAACAGTAAGTGATCCTACAGTGTTAGAATGGATATTTGAAAAAGAAAGAAACATACAAATATTTCCGAGTGTTGAATTCTTGAAGGAACTGGGGTGAAACATGACAGTGCAGAAGAGAATGTGGAACATTTGATTGGTATGAAACTGGTGTAGCTTTGACATATTTCTCTTAAGCCTGAATCTTATCCAACAGCTCTATTAAGGCTGATGAAAATTAATAGGGAAATAACTATGGCAAATACTGTGAAGGGAGATCAGATGTTACAAAAAATCTAGATTTAAATGTTTATGACCAAATAAAATAAAAAATAAAAATGAAAAAATAAAAAAATCTCAAATGAAACAATTCCCAAGCTAACTGCACCAGGAAGAATATTTACAATTCAGATTGATTACAGGCATACAGCAATTTGAAAATTAAGCCCATGTATTTTGCTTTAATTATTAGTGCGTTTACCATCTGAGTTTTCATCATTTTACACTAAATTACACTGAGTTTCTGTCCAGCAGTAACAATTCTTTTTTTCATATATAATTCCAAATAAATCCCCCCGCTGAACTTTGATGGTTTTGCATTATGGAGGAGGAGGCTTAGGGTTTAACGTCCCGTCGACAACTTGGTCATTAGAGACGGTTTTGCATTATGAGAGAAAGGACTTTGGTGACCCCATTAGTAAGGGTTATTTTGGAAATAAGTCTTTATTGTGCAGTTTACATGTGCATTTAACAAAACCGTATCACATATGTAAACTGTACATTCAATTAAGAGTGTAATTTTTCAGACCTTCTGTCCTGGCATGTGTCGAAGCTGTATAAGCGTAATATAAAATATTCTTAGTGAAAATACAAGCTGACAAAAAGTACCGTCTCGTGATTTTAATGCGCCACTGACATTAAAATAATTTATCAATCACAACGTCCTAACATTTCTTAGGCAGAGACAAGAAATTGAGGTCAAAAAACTTTCTTTACTATTTAGCTGAAGTATCTCAGTATAGTTGGATTAAGAATGTTGTAAGCCTACCGGGCCAAACTGCTGTGGTCATCAGTCCCTAGGCTTACAAACTACTTAAATTAACTTAAACTAATGACAACACCCCTCCCCCCACCCCCCGACACACACACACACACACACACACACACACACACACACACACAGCGGGTGTCCGTAGGATGACGCCTCAGACCACGCTGCCGCACCATACGGTGTGGATTAAGACCGCAAAAACTTTGCTCCACATTGGTCACAGTTTACTTTTGCCTTCATTCGTATGGTAGATCGTAAAAGAAAGAGTGTAGATTGCATGTGGTTTACTGCATTTCCTTGTGCTTCGTAAGTGGCCATATGTAATGCATGTGTATACATAAAACTTCAAATGAATCTTTAAATGGACTCTGTCTGAAATAGGAAAATATCAGTAGATTCCCTCTCAAGTTGACATGTAACAATTGTCTTATCCCGACTATTTTGTTATAAACCTGTTTCACAATAAAACACAGAAACTTTTCATTTCGTCCATAAGCCGTATTTAGTTTTCTTCCCTACATGAGATAAAAAAGTATACCTTCAAAACTCCACAAGAAAAAATTCATTATCAGGCATAGTTACCATGGAGGTAATGTTAGACACATAAATTTTACTTCAAATTTTATTTACTATATATTGATAATATACTTGTCAGGCAATGCGAAGATTTATTCTCAACAACAGTTTATCCTTAATCGAAGGTCGGTATCAACAACCCGAAAAAAAGGAGCTGCGTCAAATCCGTCTCTAGGTTGAAGACAACATCATCGTATATATTTACGGTTGAAATTAGGTATCATCGGTCGAAAATTTGAAATGTCGCCTATATTATCGAGTTTTCCATTTGCAGATTTTTCCGTCTCTCTATACCCAGGGATAGAAGCGAGGGTCAAGATCATTTTGTAATTTACGAGGGCCACCACCAGTGAAACATTCCTGTAAACTATGATCAGTTTTTGGAATGATGATTTATGATAGTGCTTGTCGATTCTCAACGTTTAAGAGTTTTCAAAATATTTCTCTATTCTAAGTATTATTTCAATAAAATTGTGTGTCTGACAGGATTTCTCACATCCTTAGCAGGCACACAATTTTGAAGCGACGGAATTTGGAGATACTATATATACTTAAATGTCGTTGTTCAAGAAGAAGTGAGAGCATGAAATTAAAATAAAATCTACACATTATACGCTACAAATGCATTTATACGCTACAAATGCATCACCTTGATAATAATAGTACAATTAATAGAATAGAGAAGGAGAAACAAAAAGGAAAAAAATTAATAAAAACAAATGGGTTAGCTATTCCATGAGGCCCACGGTCCAGTATATTGGACTTCACATATTAATATTTTTTCCCACTAGATGTCACAGTTTAACTGAGTACTACCCACTGCGATCACTGACATCTGGCGGCTAGTTAGTGAAGCTTTTGGAACTCTGAAGTCATTTTCCGCATTTTTGGATTACTCTACGAAAATTGTGTCACAAAGCAGCAACTGCGCTGGGCTTCAGGAGAATATGAGATTTATTGCGAATCTAAAAGTCATATTTTAAGGATTAGCCTTATATTTACATAGAAATATCGTTACATGATGTAGCTGTTTTTCTTTGTATACAGAGTGTTTCAGTACGAATATTTTGGGAGCTGGTAGTATAGTCGAACTGCAATGAAAAGTGACACGTAACGTGTGTTTAATTTTTATTGAGTACAGAGGTACAGCCGAGTACAATGCATGTATTGGTACTCTGGTTGTTATGGGTGTATTTACCGAATGTCAGAGGGAGCAATTTTTATGAAATCATCATAATATTTTAAATTTTTATTATTGTTGTAGTACAGCGATACAGATGTTGGTAGGTATATTACAAAAACTTAAAGCAAAGGCAAATGAAGATGAGCAGTGCAGTTCTAGGCGCCTTGGCGGTTACTTCCCGTCGGAAGTTCAAGTCCACCTTCGGGCATGGTTTTCGTGTGTGTGTGTGTGTGTGTTGTCCGTAGTTTAAGTTAGTGTATATAGTTGGTAAGCCTAGGGACTGATAACCACAGTAGTTCATACCATAGATTTACAAGATAGATTTGAAAGAACAGTACCTGACGTTTTATCACAAAAAACACCATCCCTTCCGTTTGATTTCTTACAAGTAAGTGTCAATACTCACGCCCATCTTTAAGAAATATAACATAACTGACAATGAGTAGTGGTTAAAGTTTACATACGGCTTCGTCGGCGTATTGTGATAATGTTTACAACGAAATGTTTGCTTTACATCGATGTTTTATTTACTGACAAGACAAGGGTACCGGTACATACAAAAATCTGTCTACCTCAGAGAAGGAACAGCATTATTTGTTTATTTCATGGTCAATACAAAGGATTAATCCACTCATTCTGTGAGATTGGGTTTTCAAATAGCATGCAACCTTGTTGCCAATATCGGCACTGTACGCCTCCACGACCGTAAGTAAAATTTTGATCCTGTACGCTAATATTATTTTTCGTTTAAGTGTTTGTAATAAAGCCTGATACTTTCTCAATAACGTAATAGAAGTATAGTCAGCAATGTGAGTAGAAAAATCCGATGTGATGTACTTGTCACAGCAGACAACAATCACGTTTTGCAAGACGGCGTACAAACCTCGAATATATTGACAGTCATTATTTAAATACAAACCAAGATCGCTAAAAACTTCCGGCATCGGACCTGTATCACAGACGTGCTGGGTAATCTATCTGTCATTTTTAAAGTTATGCTCGATTTAATTCTGTCGAAACCGGTAGTCGAAGTAATAGTTTTAAGCGTTCGTGGCTTGCGTTTTAATAATGCCATCGATACCAGATCGCACGCAGAAGTCACAATGCCGAAATTTCGTATTGCCAGTGCCTCTGGAGATCAGCTGCTTAGGACAGCTACTCTGTCAGACATGGGTTTGGTTCCTGTTTATGCTATTGGTTGGTGGGATTTCACTAGGCATGGCCTGCATCTCAGTAGGAAAGGGAAGGGGAAATTGGCTGGTTTGACAGCAAAATCCTTAAGGGGAGACACTGCAGTTCATGGAAGTACTTCTTTTATAAGCTAAGTGTCCAGTGAGAAGGGTGGTGCTAAAGATGTTAAAAATCAAATGTTTCTCACACAAGTAAAGTAGAAAATAATGTTTGCTTTTTCAACCATAATACTGATGGATTAAAGAATGAAATAGATGGGCTTCTGGTTTGTTTACATGATTGGCTTATAGAAACTGATTATGTAATAGATATAGACCTATTATGCCTGTCTGAGCATTGCATTGTCACTGCTATGGAAAAGGTGAAAGCCAGTAGATATAAACTAGCAGCACATGTAAGTAGAGGAATAAGATAAGAGGAGGGCTTGCTATATATGTCAAAATCTATTGCTGTGTAAATACTTTAGAAACAAAAAAATTTTGTGTAGAGCAAAATATTGAAGCATGTGCTTTTCAGCTTAAACTCAATGATGACTCTCTTATAACTAAGTCTAAATGTCCCATTCAGGGAACTTCCAGATATTTCTGGAAAACTCTGATGCCTTGTTGTGCTATCTGTCAGACAGGTGGAAGCAAATTATTATTTGTGGTGATTTCAATGTTGATTCACTGAAAGAGTGTAATAGGAAGAATTTTGGAAGTCCTACTTGGCTCCTCCATTCTGACATATACAATCATGGAATTCTTCTAGACAAGCTTAAGTATTGTGGTATGAATGGGAAAGTGCACAAATGGTTTAAATCATACTTAACTGTAAGAGTGCAGAAAGTTGAAATAAGCATTTCACACAATATGGAAGAAACAGATAATACCTCTAACTGGAGAGCTTCAAAAATGAGCTCCCATAAGGTCTTGGGTCCTTTGCTGTTCTTAATATATATTAATGACTTGCCATTCTATATTCATGAAGATGCCAAGTTCTTTTGGCTGACGATACAAGTATAGCTATCGCGCCTGACAGACATGAATTAACTGATGAAATTGTAAATGAAATCTCTCAGAATATTATTAAGTGGTTCTCTACAAATGGTCTCTCATTAAACTTTGATAAAACCTAGTATATACAGTTCCATCAGTAAATGGCATAACACCATTAATAAATATAGACTTTGAACAGAAATCTGTAGCTAAGGTAGAATATTCAAAATTTTAGGTGTTTGCAATGGTGAGTGATTGAATTGGGGAAATAAACAAACTGAAGTTCTGCTGAAACGTTTGAGTTCAGCTACTTATGCTATCAAGGTCATTGCAAAGTTTGATGATATACATCTTAGTAAGTTCGCTTACTATGCCTATTTTCATTCACTGCTTTCATATGGGATCATATTCTGGGGCAATTCAACATTGAGAGAAAAAAGTATTAATTGCACAAAAGTGTGTAATCTGAACAATTGATGGAGCCCACTTAAGATCATTCTGCAGACATTTATTTAAGAATCTAGTGGTCCTCACAGTAGCTTAACAGTATATATATTCACTTATGAAATTTGATATTAACAATCCAACCCAGTTCACAAGTAATAGCAGTGTGCATAGCTACAACATTAGGAGAAAGGGCGATATTCACTATTCAAGGTTAAATCTAACTTTGGCACAGAAAGGGATGAATTATGCTGCCACAAATGTCATTGATCATGAAAAATCTGACAGATAGGCAGCTGGTATTTAAAAAGAAATTAAAGGAATTTCTGAATGGCAACTCCTTCTTACATTTTAGATGAAGTTTTAGATAAATCTTAGTAATTTCGCTAAAGTACACAAAAAATCAAATAATATAAGCATATATAACATATATAAATCCTTAAAATATTAAGTGTCGTGTATATGCTCCATTTATTAAACTGACACGTTCCACATCATTGCGAAATGTGAACACACAGAAAATATTGTAGGGAAAGAGAACCAAAGACTACGTCTCGTTGGCAGAACACTTACAAGATGCAACATTTCTACTAAAGAAACTGCCTACACCACACTTGCACGTCCTATTTTGGAATGTTGCTGCGCTTTGTGGGATCCCCATCAAGTAGGATTGACAGACGATTTAGAGGAAGTGCAGAGAAGGGCAGCTCGTTTTTTTATTTATCGCGATATAGGGCAGGGTGTGTCACGGAAATGATGCACGAGTTGTGGAGGAAATCATTAAAAGAAAAGCGTTATTTGTTGCGACGAGATCTATTTTTAAATTTTTTTCACCGAATTCCAAATGAAAACATATTTTATTAGCAACCACCTACATGGGAAGACATGATGATCAAAATAAGAGAAATTCAGAAATAAGAGAAATGGAAAGATTTAGGTGTTACTTTTTCTCCGCGAGCTAACAGAGAATGGAACGGTAGAGAAATATCTTAAAAGTGTCTCGACTAATCCTCTGCCATGCACTTCAGTGTGACTTGCAGAGTATTTATGTAGATTATATGCCCGAAAGAGGACTAGAGCCTCCGGCGGGAACGGCCGTCCAGTCCGTAGCATGATGCCTCACAATGCGCCAATTTCGCGCGACAGATGAGTAGGAGAAACCATCCCATAATGTTCTAATGCAGTATTAATAGTGACCTGCTTGACACAGCGGCGTCGCTTATACTGCGAAGAGCCAAAGAAACTGGTACACCTGCCTCATACGGTGTAGGGCTCCGCGAGCACATGCAAGAAAGGAATATTAGGGTTTAACGTCCCGTCGACAGCTTGGTCATTAGAAACGTAGTTAACGCTCGGAGTTTTGGGTAAGGATGGGGAAGGATATCGGCCGTACCCTTTGAAAGGAACCATCCCGGCATTCGCCTGGAGTGATTTAGGGAAATCAAGGAAAACCTAAATCTGGATGGCCGGAGGTGGATTTGAACCACCGTCCTCCCGACTGCGAGGCGAGTCCAGTGCGTTACCACTGCGCCACCTCGCTCGGTGTACACACGCAAGAGCTGCAACACGACGTGGCATGGACTCAACCAGGGTGCGAAATCGTAAAAGTTGGTGGGGGATGCAGTCACATTATTAAGTATAATGGTCTAATAAGTTGTAAGTATAAATGGTTTTTAAATGTACGCAATGAAAATATTAAAGAAAGCTAAAAATATACCATCTATATTAACAATATTATAAATGCGAACGTGTGTCCGTCTGTTACTTCTTGACGTCTAAACTACTAAATTGATTTGACGTATAATTTCAAAAGGCTCCATGAAACTTGCTTTTGCTATAACGATAAATAAGGCACAAGAGCAGACAGTCAAAGTCGCAGCGGCTTATTTGCAACGCCATGTCTTGCACATTTGCCATTTTACGTCGCCTGTTCTAGTGTCTAGTTACTGGAAAGGGGAGTCATGACAAAAAGTCGCCGGCCGTAGTGGCCGAGCGGTCTGCGGCGCGCCAGTAACAGTCTGCACGGCTGCTACGGTCGAGGGTTCGAATCCCCCCTCGGGCATGGATGTTTGAGTCGTTTTTAGTATAAGGTAGTTCGTAAGTAGTTTGTAAGTTTAGGGACTGATGACCCCGTAGTTAAGTCCCTTAAGCTTAACAAACATTTGAACATTTTTGAACATAAAGTCGTTTACAAAAATGTATTGAAACAGTAAGAGTTATAAAACTAAAATATAGGTATTTCTTTTCATAAAATGTTGATGAAAAACTAATGAGCTGCATTGATAGACCACCTAAGACCCAGTGAAGCAGGTCCCGTGCAGCTATAGTTAAAATATGTGAAACGAAAGTAAGCTTACCTCAAAAAATTTTAATGTGGTGCTCCTCCTGTGTCCTTTCCTTTAGACTGATGTGCCAAATGTTGTCTGCGGCGGATTAGCCGCGCGTACTGGAGCGCCGTGTTGCGGTGCGCGCAGCCGCCGTCGGGGTGTTTGTGTCGTCTTTAGTATAAGGTAGTTCATAAGTAGTTTGTAAGTTTAGAGACTGATGACCCCGCAGTTAAGTCCCTTTAGCTTTACAAACATTTGAACATTTTTGCCAAATGTTGACCGGAACTGACCCATCTATTAGCGACGGTGTAGGCATCCTACGTATTCAACGGCGGCGCATTAAGTTTAATTTTCATTAAAGACTGTAGCGTTTGACCAGCAAACGATTTGTTTCGGCAGTTTTAATGCTGCTAGGAACGCTGAAACCTCGCGACAGTTGACAGAGGTACTGAACGGACTTCCGGTATTATTAAAGGCCAGGCCTTGAAGCCTAAAAGCCTGACGTGTACTCTCTCCATTGTGACACAGCTGTGTCAGCATCGAGACCAAGCAATTCAGCTGTTTTATATACGTCAGAATTACCGTATAATCCACTTTTAGCACTACCTTGATTTTCTTTAAAAACAGAGAAATATTTTATCACTTTACTTGACAGAAATCATCTTACAAGTTCATTTATCAAACCTTGAATTATTTGTCAACATATTTTATAAAAATCTCTGTTTTCACTTTCCTCATGAGGTTGACCTTTACAATAAGTTAAGTAATTTTCTTTGCAAAAAGTCAAATAAAGATCATCCTTAACACGAATTTTTTTGAGTTTGTGTTTCAGAATTAATTTTATTTTCTATTTCACTGCAAGAAACACAGCCTTTTTGCATAGTAGTACTTAATTAGAGACAGAATACATGATATATCGAATACAGAAATGAAAAATTTTTGTCAGGAAAATCTTGTTATATAGCCCTGCCAATTTACAATGATCTCTAGTCAATAATTCACGGTTTTCTGTTCTGTGCTTAGGAACTGCATGATACAACGAAAATTTTTAAATACTGGCAACAAAGCTGAGTTTTCACTCGAGATCCAACGAATATGAAACAGTTTTCTAACTTTCAGATAACCTGTGTCGCCTATAGTTGTCTGTGGTTTACTAAAATTTTTGTAAAGTTCTTCTAACAAGCATCGAAGATATGAACCGCATTTATGTCCTTAAAACTTGTTCATAAACTAGGTCCATTCTATGAGCCATACAATGTACACTAATCAGGTGTAGAGATATGTTTCTCCTAATTGTACTGCAACACCCTTTTTTACCGGTAAACACTACCGCTTCATCTGAACCAAATCCTACAAACTTTTCTTTGAGTATTTCCTCCGCTATTCCATCTTCTGAGAAATGAAGGATATTTATTTTCTTTTTTTCAAGGGACTTCTCGTCAATATTTTCCACTGGTACTAATTTGTAGAAACAGCAGCATGCGCTATTTTGTTCGTTGACATATTTAACATATAAAATCAAGTATTTTTCGGAAACCGATCGAGAAGTCATCAACAGAGATGGAAAAAAACGTTTGCCAGGTTCAAAACATTAATTTTGGCGTAGTTCTTCCGCAATAAAGTCAGTCATTGTTGCTGCTGTCTTATCTGTATGGAGATGTGTTCCCATATCTACACCATGCGCAATTTGTAGCTGTGTAAGTTCGGGGTGGTCACGAAAGCTCCACTCTCTTTTTGTGGTGTATGGGAGGATGTCGTCTTCAACTGACTGTAATAGGATACAGGATGACTTACACAAAATTTCTAGTTGGTGTGCAGAATGGCAGCTAGCTCTCAATGTAGAAAAATGTAAGGTGATGCACATGAGTAGGAAAAACAATCCCATAATGTTCGAATACAGCATTAGTAGTGAGCTTCTTGATGCTGTCGCGTCGTTCAAATATCTAGGCGTAACATTGCAGAGCGATATGAAATGGAACGAACATGTAAGGACAGTTGTGAGTAAGGCGGACAGCCGACTTCGGTTTATTGGGAGAATTTTGGGAAGATGTACTTCATCTGTAAAGGAGACCGCATATAAAACAACGCTTGTACGACCACGTCTTGAGTATTACTCAAGTGTTTGGGACCCGCAGCAGATCAGTTTAAAGGAAGACAAAGAAGCAGTTCAGAGGCGAACAGCTAGGTTTGTTACTGGTAGGTTGGACCAATGCACGAGTGTCACGGAAATGCTCCGGCAACTCAATTAGGGATCGCTGGAGGAAAGACGACGTTCTTTTCGTGAATTTCTGTTGAAGAAATTTAGAGGGCCGGAATTTAAAGCTGAGTGTAGTACGATCTTGCTGCCGCCTACTTATATTCCGCGTAGTGATCACAAAGACAAGATAAGAGAAATTAGGGCTCGTACGGAGGCATATAGGCATTCTTTCTTTTCTCGTGCTATTTGGGAGTGGAATAGGAAAGGAAATGCCTATTAGTGGTACAGTGTACTCTCCGCCACGCACCTTACGGTGGATTTCGGAGTATGTATGTAGATGTAGATGTAGAAGAGTTCAGTGGCGTAAAATCTCTTCTGAACAGCATGCTCCAAGACATCCCAAGTATGCTTAATAATATTCATATATGAGGAGTTTGGTTGGCAGCGGAACTCAGGAGACTATTCCTGGAGCCACTCTGTAGTAATTTCGGACGTACGTGTGTCGGATTGTCCTGCTGGAATTGCCCAAGTCAGTCGGAATGCACGATGGACAAATGGATGAAGGTGATCAGCCAGGCTGTGTACATATGTGTATCAGTCCAACCATACATGCCCAACACCATTACAGAGCCTTCACCAGCTGGAACAGTTCTCTGCTGACATGTGGGTTCCATGGATTCATGAGGTTGTCTCCATCCGCTCGATACAGTTGGAAACGACAATCGTTGGACCAGACAATATGTTTCCCGTCATCAACGTTTCGCATGCAGACATTTGTTTATGGCCCAGTACTGAATCCGTCCGTCTCTAATGACCACGCTGTCGATGGGACGTTAAACCCTAAGATTCCTTCCTTCCTGAATCCGCAGCTATTTCTGGAAGGGTTGCACTTGTGTCACGTGGAACGATTCTCTTTGTCGTAGGTCTCGTTCTTGCAGGATGTTTTTCAGGCCGCAGCGATGTCTGAGATTTGATGTTATACCGGCTTCCCGATATTCACGGTGCACTCGTGAAATGGTCGTACGGGAAAATCCTCCCTCATCGCTACCTTGGAGATGATGTGTCCCATCCATAGGCAGATCCAAAGGGGGGAGGGGGCGAACGAACCTTGGCCCCCCCCCAGCATATATTTAATTTTTAATTTTTTAAAGAATACTGCACTGATTCTTCAAAACTGTGAGACTTTTGTTTGATTGGGCGTGGGGTGAAAAGGGGTGGCCGGTACTAGAGTGTTTCTACTGAGCCAGAGTTTAGCTGACGATAAGAATTGTTTTACCGCCCCCTCCCCCGCCCACCCAGCAGGCCTTCCTGGATCCGCCCCTGGTCCATCTCTCATGCGCCGACTATAACACCACGTCCAAACTCACTATCGTGATAACCTGCTATTGTAGCAGTAGTAGGCGATCTAACGCCTGCGCCAGTTCTCTTATACGACCGCAGCGCCCTCCTGTAAGTGTGTACATATATTTGTGTTTGAATACGCTTGCCTATACAAGTTTATTTGGTTCTTCTGTGTATATCTAGGCGTTACATTGCAGAGAGACATGAAATGGAAAGAGCATTTCAGGACAGTTGCGAAGCAAGCAAATGGTCGACTTCGGCTTATTGGGAGAATTTTAGGGTTATGTGGTTCATCTGTAAAGGAGACCGGGAATCTGGCTGGTCACGCGAGGACCTCAGCGTGCTATAGGCAGTCCATACAACACGTGCTGTGAGTGGGCATGCTGTGCCATGCATGGAGACGCAGAATGTCTGTGACATATCGTTGTGCTATCAACCTATCAGTGTCTCCCTATAGGTTACGTAAACGCATATCCTATGGCTCCTCACCCCATGATGTCAGGGATTACACCTGTGTGCCTCTCCTCAGTGTTGGCAGGATGTGCTCTCAGTCCCTGAAGCCGCTAAACCCGAGCACGGTGGTCATCGGAGGTTATGGAGAAGCAGCACTCTTCGCTGAACATGATGCCACGCCATTCGTCCTCTATACAACCCGAGCACAGTACCACTTCAAAGGCAGGCTTCTACATCTACATCGATACTCTGCAAGTCACACTGAAGTGTATGACAGTGGGTTCATCGAACCACTTTTACGACGGGGAGTTGGAAAGTAAGTTTCCCTTGTTCAAATGTTTGTTAAGCTTAAGGGACTTAACTGCGGGGTCATCAGTCCCTAAACTTACAAACTACTTATGAACTACCTTATACTAAAGACAGCGCAAACATCCAAGACCGAGGGGGGGGGGTTCGAACCCCCGACGGGGAACGGCCTCGCGCATCGCAGCATAGCGCCTCAATGCGCTTGGCCACTCTGCTGAGGCGTTTCCTTTGTCGATTGTTGTCAGAGTTGCGTATGAAAGAAAAGAGAGGAAGAGAGAGAGAGAAAGAATGAGATATCTTCTTCTTCTTCTTCTAATATATAAAGCAGTGTCCGTATGTTTATACGTGTTGCATACAAATCTACAGTTTTGTTCCAATCTTTATGAAATTTTGTACACGTAAGCTTCAATCCATGAGGACGGTCGCCGAAAGTGTAAGAATCACATACGATTTATAGTTCACGAAATATGACTTCATAAACAATGAGATGCGCGAAAAACTGCTGCATTTTGCGACAATGCTGCTCATTTTCTCCTAAACCATTGGACCGATTTCAACCAAATTTGGTACACTCATTCCTTAGCGTGAGGTAACAATTGCTGCATGGTTAAGAATCACATACGGCACATGGTTTAAAAGATATTACGTCACAACCAATATAAATCGCAAAAAATGGCATATAATGCGGCGAGACTTTCGAAATACACTGTATGAGAATGACCGTACTTAGCGACTTGCAACAACCTTTAAACATAATTTCAAACCTTTATTAAACTTTTTCTCGCTGGCAACCATAGTAAAATGATGGAAGGAAAAAAGTTTCTCGCTTACTACTGTTCCGCTGTTTATGGAGTAAAACTACGGCTCTCGGTATGACGTTACAATTTATATTTTGAACACTACAAATTGTAGCTACAGGAAATTTTACAGACCGTATACACATATATAGTTGAATGTAACTTCTAAATTGTATCACATCCCGACACGTAGTTCATGAGATATGAGCGCATAAAGAGTAACGTTCGGCTGTTCATGGACTAAAACTATGGCGTTCGGTATGACGTTACAATTTATAATTTCTACACTACAAATTGAAACCGCAGAAAATTTTACAGACGGTATACATGCATATAGCTGAGTGTACCTTCTAAACTGTATCTCAGTAGGACACGTGCTTCGTGAGATATGAGCACATAAACAGTACAGCACATAAACCGCCCGTCACGCACCAAGTTTTAATCTATTATTTCTTTAGCACTAATTGTATTCCCAAGAGATTTTACAGACACACAGCCGTTATAAAAATGAATATATACCTGAAACATGACAGGAATAAATAAATAAATAACCGGGCAACGCCGAGTTTTCAGCTAGTTAAAGATAAGACTTATCTTTATTTTTCTACATAATTTCCAAGTACACAAGTACATTGAGACATTTGTCATACCGCTTTACAAGCTTCAAAAAGCCTTCCAGGAAAAAAAAAAAAAAAAATAGTGGCCGGCCGCGGTGGCCGAGGGGACTGCGGCGCGCCAGTCATAGTCTACACGGCCGCTACGGTCGGGGGTTCGAATTCCCCCTCGGGCATGGATGTTTGTGTCGTCTTTAGTATAAGCTAGTTTATAAGTAGGGACTGATGACCCCACAGTTAAGTCCAATGTTCAAATGTTTGTAGAGCTTATGGGACTTAACTACGGGGTTATCAGTCCCTAAACTTACAAACTACTTATGAACTAGCTAATACTAAGGACGGCACAAATATCCATGCCCGAGGGGGATTCGAACCCCCGACCGTAGTGGCCGTGCAGACCGTGACTGGAGCGCTTCAGTCCCCTCGGCCACCGCGGCCGGCCAGTTAAGTCCCTTAAGGTTAACAAACATTTGATTTAAAAAATCAGGGTGTTGCATACGGAAGAAGCGTTGAACGGCTTGTTTGACGTCATCATTGCTTCCAAGCGCCTTCCGCTGAGAGTCTTCTTCAAAGCTAGAAACAGATGGAAGTCACTTGGTGCGAGATGGCCGACGGTGTAGGCGCTCCCAACCAAGACTTACAATTTGGTTTTGCTTTGCCGTCGCCGAGTGTGGTCTCGCATTGTCATCCAACAGCAGAACGCCAGATCTGAGAAGGTCAGGCCGCTTTTTCCGAATCACCTCTTTAAATTTCCACAGAGTGGCACAGCGCCAGCATTGATGGTTGCATCCTCGAATAAGTCCAGCAACAAAACTCTTTGGGCGACCCAGAAAAAGGTGAACCGTAGTAATTTACCTGCAGACGGAGTGCTTTTGAACTTCTTTCGGTCAGGTGACGACGGATGTTTCCACTCCATGGATGTGGCCTTCGATTCGGGCGTGTAATGGTGGAGCCACGTTTCATCCCCCGGCACAATCCGAAACAAAGTAATCAGCTTGATCGCGGTCGACCGCTACCCAAAGGTGTATCGGTGACTTGCACGTGCGCGTTCACCCGCTGTGTCGTCTTTCGCCCATAGCCGTTCAACGCTTCTTCCGTATGCAACGCCCTGATTTTCTGCCGGACGGTTTTTTGAAGATTACAAAGCGGCTTGACAAATGTCTCAATGTACTCGGAAATTATTGAGAAAAATAAAGATATGCCTTATCTTTAATGTCTCATTTTTGTTATTTCCTTTCATACATAGCTCTGCCACAATCGATAGGAGATACTTATTTTCCAATTCCCCCTCGTATGATATTTCTCTATAGTTCCACTCTCTAATAGCTCGCGGGAAAAAGGACAACCTAAATCTTTCTAACACAAATAAACAATCCCTGAGACGGATTTTCGTCTCGAATATGTCAAAGACAATAATGATAAATCTGAAGCATAGAATTAAAATTTTTGATGCGGCCGGGAATCGAACCCGGACCTCCATGCTTACGAGGCAGACGTCTTACCGTTAGATTACCGGGTTCGATTCCCGGCCGCATCACAAATTTTAATTTTATGCTTCAGATTTATCATTATTGTCTTTGACATATTCGAGACGAAACTCCGTCTCAGGGATTGTTTATTTGTATTAAACTGATATTTATATCACCTTAACAGGATTGTTCCAATATGTCCATTGCCGAGGTGCTATTCCGCTGCATGGAGAGCCTTGGCAATAGTGGCAATTATCTTTTGGAACACAGAAGCCGAATTAAAGTTTGTGACGTGGAGGGAAATCGTACTTAGACTATTCCGAGGCGCCTTAATCGTTAGTGGTGTGGTGGTCTAACGGTGAGACGTCTGCCTAGTAAGCGTGGAGGTCCGGGTTCGATTCCTGACCGCATCACAAATTTTAATTCTATACTTCAGATTTATCACTAAGTCTTTCTGTTTTCGATCTGATTTCTCTTATTTTATTATCATGATCATATCTCCCAATGTAGGTGGGTACTAATAATATATGTTCGGAATATGTGTTTTGGTGTGATCATGTCTCCCTATGTAGGTGGGTACTAAGAATATATGTTCGCAATATGTGTTTATGTGTGAATGACAAGCGACGCACGGAGCGTTACTGCTCCAGTCCGGAAGATGCGAGTCGTCAAGACACTGCCGGAACTCACGTGATAATTTAGGGTTTCCAGTATGTGATCGCAGACGGCGAGTCCCAAGGTCACTGTATGTCGCATTGCTTGGCACATCATACGAAAGTTCTTCCACAGGGTTATGTTTCTTGATCGAGCGAAACCTGTACGACGTGAGTGGATTCCCTTATATACCCACTGATACCAACCTAGAGCCACTGTCATGCATCCATGTCTAAAGGACATTTACATTCCAGAATGAAACTTTCACTCTGCAGCGGAGTGTGCGCTGATATGAAATTTCCTGGCAGATTAAAATTTCGCAGCAGAGCTTTGATGAAGTTTGGATAGTAGGAGGCGAGGCACTGGCGGAAGTAAAGTTGTGAGGTGGCATCGTGAGTCGTGTCGGGATAGCTCAGTCGGTAGAGCGGTTGCCCGCAATGGCAAAGGTTCCAGGTTCGAGTCATATTCCGGCACACAATTTTAATCTAACAGGAAATTTCATATCAGCGCACACTCCGCTGCAGAGTGAAAGTTTCATTCTGGAAATATCCCTTAGACTGTGGCTAAGCCATGTCTTGGCACAAGGTGCATTGGACATTGTGCAAGACTGGTGCAGAAAACAGGATCTGGAGGTTAGTCCTAAGAAGACTAAAAATGTTCAAATGTTTGTAGAGTCTATGGGACTTAACTACGCGGTCATCAGTCCCTAAACTTACAAACTACTTATGAACTACTTACAACTAAGGACGGCACAAATATCCATGCCCGAGGGGGGATTCGAACCCCCGACCGTAGTGGCCGTGCTGACCGTGACTGAAGCGCCTCAGTCACCTCGGCCACCGCGGCCGGCTTAAGAAGACTGTTGTTGTACCATTCACAAAGAAGCATATACAACATTCAAGTTGGAATCTAAAGCTTTTCAATGAAGCGCTACCTGTGAAGGGGACAGTGAAATATCTAGGGGTTACCCTAGATGAGAAACTGACATGGACCCCTCACATCAGGAATATTTGCTCCAAGGCAAAAGGTAGTCTTGTGAGTACTAGGAGAGGTTGTGGCAAAAATTGGGGCCTGAGCCCCAAGGGTATGCACTGGATATACACCACAGTGATTAGACCCAGGATCACCTATGGGGCGGTCGTGTGGTGGAAGAAGGTAGAACAGCAGGTTGCTACTAAGGAGCAAGACTGTTTTGGCTTCCCTGGAAAAATCAATCAATCAAGCCATGTCTTCCTTTCTTCCAGGAGTGCTAGTCTTGCTGTTTCGCAGGAGAGCTTCTGTGAAGTTTGGAAAGTAGGAGGCGAGGTACTGGCGGAAGTAAAGTTGTGAGGCGGCATCGTGAGTCGTGACGGCATAACTCAGTCGGAATAGCGGTTGCCCGTGAAAGGCAAAGGTCCCAGGTTCGAGTCCCGGTTCCGGCACACAATTTTAATCTGCCAGGAAATTTGACATTTACATTGGTTTCATCAATAAACAAGGACACTGCACACAGTATTCAAATGAGCTACAGCAAGGCTTGTACAACTGTACACTGCTCAAAACAGTTAGGGGAACAGATGAGAGATCATACACAATATATGGCACCGTATTTTACTCACAAATTCGTTGCAATTGTTATTTGTGTGTGATACAGTAAGATATTTCCCTGCCTTAACTCTATATTTGAGGTTTACATGGCTTCTACTTACAAGGGACACCTCTGATCTCTAACGCTCGGAACGTCACGAAACCATGCTTAGAATAACAAACAATCATAAACAAAACAGTGGTGTGCGTCATTTCCATGCAAAACGCCGCACTTGCCTCCTAGCGCCACTAGATGGTGGCATAGTGTCACTGTCTCTGCGATTGTTCGCAAGTTACTGTGTAAACTGTGTACAGTGCAGTAATATCATGAAGAGAATTAACCGTTAGTATGTGGTCCAAATATTAGGGACAAAGTTGCGACATGCTGAATATGGAAATGACATCGGCGCCGAAGTTATGGAGTTCGTGGATATATAACATAATAATTCAGAAATATAATGGCGCTCTCCCTCCACAGGCCGTTCTCCTCTTCCGCGAATCCCGTCTACTTTACCGCTCCTTCCTGCGGATCCGCCACCGGCAAATCCATCGTCACATGAGAAACTTTTTTAACGTGAAAAGACGCCGGGACTGGCGTCAGACATACACCCGCCTTAATGCTTCGCTCCCTGTGAACTCCTCCAAGTACTGGCATGCCTTCCACCGCCTTACTGGCAGTCACTCCGTTCCCCCCTGCCTTCTCCTCCACAACGATCTTCCCTTTCCTGACAACGCCAGTAATGCAGAACACTTCGCCACCTACCTATCCGATGTCTTCTCCATCCCAGATAATCCTCGGTTTGATTAGTCCCGCTTGCAACCTATAGGATGTTTGAGGGTACCAATGCGCGGCCACAACTGCTGTGCCATAACCAAGAAACAGAGCAAAATAAAATTAATCAAGTTATTCCGACCACAGATTCGAGTTCCCAGTAAAATTACGAACTCGTGGATACCAATAACAGACCGGACGGATCCTTAATGAAAAAATAGCAAAATTAAATCAATTAATTTAGGATGTTTTATTAATTTTCACCAACCAAGGAGCATCACAGAATGATTGCTTACTTAAGGGACAATCGAATGGAAGGGACAGAGTAATTTCGACATTACCTGTTTGGTTAATGTAAAAACTGCTCAAAATGGAGAATTTCCTGTAGCTGTTAAATTTAAAAGCAAGCGGAAGCCACGCCGTGGCGGCGGTGGCATACCAGCTTTGTCCCGCGCTCCAAACAGGTGTCCCAATCTGAGTGTCCGTGACACAGTGCCGCCCTCAAGGGCTAAGCTTCCCCAACGATTTCTCTTCCTATCTGTAAGTTTGGCTACAGGGACTATTTTTGAACAGCGGTAGCACACTGCAGTGGCGTGCCCGGCGAACAGCCACGCACCGCCATTCGGTTGCAGAGCTTCAATGCATCCACCTCGCGGACAGTCTAGGGAGGAAGTTACCGCCGTATTAGTAAAGTGTGATTTCAGGACCGTCCGCTTCTGTTACAATGATGGGCGAGTGGAAGCATCCGGTACACTTACCATTCAGTTTATAGTGAGGTAAGCTTGGCCGTTTGGCCCCTGCTCTGGCTATAGTATTACGACTTCATGGCTAGCAACATTTTCTCTGATTCAACCAATCTCCGCTCTCTCTCTAGGGACTGCAAATGTTATCTGTATAAAATGTGCTTATTTCTTGACTATTGTTAGTAATTCCTTGTCCTACAGCAAGGTGGTTTCGTGGCAAAATAGTCTTATTTGTGACACAATATTAAACTTGCAACAGGGCTACCTCAAATTCGTCATATCTTTATGAATACAGATTTCACAACACTTCTGCCTATTTATTCTGCACTTTCCTACTGTCCTCTTTTTCAATTAACGAATCTTCAATAAGACGACGAAACACCTGCCAAGAGAAGAAGTCCGACGCCTTTACGGTCCAAGGGCAGCAAATCAGCAGGTGAGTGTAACTTCTGAGAGGAAAGGCAATAGGCAGCAACCCTTCTTGGTTATCTTCGTTAGTAAAACTTCACCATTTACACGTCTCCCTAACGTTCACGAGAGCATGGACACCTCTGGCCCTCCGCTCGTCCCCGGCTTTCAGTATTCCCCCCCCCCCCCCCTTTTTCCCTCCACAGAACTTACCAGACCCATATCTGCCCACGACACAGAACTTACACTTCGCACAAAATACAACGCCCCCGGTCATTACCGCCAAACCTACAGGCACCTCCGTGCCTGTCATCCCTCATTCAATGCCGCTCTTGCCTCCTTAAACAATGTCATACTATTTACTGGCTTTTTCCCCGCCGGCCGCGGTGGCCGAGGGGACTGAGGCGCTCCAGTCACGGTCTGCACGGCCGCTACGGTCGGGGGTTCGAATTCCCCCTCGGGCATGGATATTTGTGCCGTCCTAGTTCGTAAGTAGTTCATAAGTAGTTTGTAAGTTTAGGGACTGATGACCACGTAGTTAAGTCCCATAGACTGTACAAACATTTGAACATTTATTTGCTTTTTCCCCGACCTGTTGAAGACTTCCTACATCTTCATGTTCCCGAAACCTGGAAAGCATTCCTTCGACGCCTGCCCCAAGGGTATGCACTGGATATACACCACGGTGATTAGACCCAGGATCACCTATGGGGCGGTCGTGTGGTTGAAGAAGGTAGAACAGCAGGTTGCTGCTAAGGAGCTTGGTAAGGTGCAGAGATTAGCCTGCCTAGCCATAACAGGCGGAATTAGCAGCACACCAACTGCTGGGATGGAACCATGCTGGATATGCCCCCATTACACCTTTGGGTCAAGATGGAGGCAGCAGCTAGTGCATACAGACTCAAATCTGGCAACAACTGGAACTCTTTGGGATATCCAGAATCACACACTAAAATAGTGAGTGAGGTAAATATAGGAAAGGCTGGGGAAATGCCAGCCGACTATATTATAACCCCACACTGCTTCAACAAGCCTTTCAGTATAACAATTGGAAGCAGGGAGCAGTGGGAGAAAATAGTTCGACACCGTACGGGGGATATTGTCTGGTTCACTGACGGGTCAAAATCAGACCAAGGTGTTGGGGCCGGGGTATATGGGGTGCAGCCAAGACTGGGGGGCGTCATCTCTCTAGGGAAACTGGCCTCAGTATTCCATGCGGAAATCACTGCCATCAGGGCGTGTGTGGAGGAGAATTTGCGTAGGTGCTACAAAGATTGTAGCATCTATATCTATTCGGACAGCCAGGCAGCCCTGAGATCACTGGCAGCGCCTGCAACAAGGTCTAAAATTGTTGCAGAATGTCACAGGGTTCTGGTGCAGCTAGGGGAAAGCAATAGAGTAAACCTATTGTGGGTCCCTGGCCACTCGGGGATAAGTGGCAACAAACATGCCGACAGATTAGCCAGAATGGGGGCAGAGACTCCATTTATTGGACCGGAACCTCTCCTGGCAATCACCAAGGCAATGATCAAATTGGAGCTATGTAACTGGCTCAGAAGACAGCACGTAGAATATTGGACCAAAGTCCATCAACAAAAACATGGCAAGGTAATGATGCCAAAACCTTGTTTTAAAAGAGACTCTGCAATCCTGGGTCTGAACAGGAGAGAGATTAGACTCATGGCCAGGGGAATTTCAAAAAACACCTACATACAATGGGAATAACATAAGAGGACCCTAAATGTAGGCTCTGTGATGACGGTGATGAAACTGCATCACATCTGATCTTCGAATGCATTGCATTTGAGAGTAAAAGGCACAGAACATTTGGGACAACCAGACCCGAAGAAATTGTGTCTAATAAAGAACTGGTAAAGGGACTCCTTGCACTGTTGAAGGGTATTGGTTGGCTTTACTAGACATACAGGGAGCGATACCGCACAATAAACTTAGTTTCGGTGCGGGCAGTGGCGGGTTAGACCAAGACTGTTTTGGCTTCCCTGAAAAAATCAAATCAAATCTATCGTTCGACGCCTCATCCTACTGCACCATCAGCTTCACGCCGGTGTTCCGCAAGGCAGAGGCGTGCAGCGAGCCTGCGCTGCTCGCCCGGGCTCGTAGCCACGCCCCCCGGGCGGGCCTGGCCACGCGCTGCCCGCCCTGCCGGCACGAGCTCCTCCGGACGGTGTCGGGCAGCGCGGGTACCCCAACTACCCGAAGAGTGCCGGCCCGCCCGGCCGCCCGTGATGCTCTGCTGCTAGCCGGGGCACGCGCCTGCCAGCCGCTACGCTCTTAGCGGGAAATACACTGTTCCGATTTTCACACGGTAAAAACTGTTGTCGTTACAAACGAACATCCCACATCGGCTTATCAACTTAGTTTTTCCTTACAAACTTTACTTTCCTTGGAAAAAGTAACATGTCTGCGTTTCATTCCGCGTGAGTTTTTAGTTTCATAATGCTTTTCACTCGATTCTGAAGAAACTATAGGGTTAAAAAATCTGATTTTAGGACATCTGATAGTACAGCAACTTAGCTTTCTAACAAAGCATTAAACTTTTCATTTACAAATCATGTATTGAAAAAGTTAGATACTGGGCAGTTTACTGACCGATGCATTTTAGAACACACATTAACGCGAGTGCAATAGAGCTGTCTCAAATCATGAGTAATTGCTAGTTAATGAGCAGCATCAGTGTTACGTTAGCAAGTATACGCATTCAGCGCGTGTTCGAACAGCGTTTCTGTGGACATTTCGCAAAATTACTTGATGTTTCCATGCTGCTAAGAAAAAAATAAGTAAATAAATAAAAGTAAGAACAAACGATCAGTTGCAATCGAGGTCATTAGAAACGATTAACTGGTAGAATGTTAGAAGATACAGCTTACGCTTAACCACTCCAAGGAAAGTAAAATAATTACTGTTCCACGATCAGGCGTGTGGACCATTGTTGTCGTTTTACTTTATTTTATATTTCCCCCTTTTCACTTTGGCTGGGGGTAGCTGAAACACAGCCGCGGTGGAGTAGCCGAGCGGTCTAAAGCGTCTCGTTGCGGAGCGCGCGGTTGCTCGCCGTGGAGGTTCGAGTCCTCCCTGGGGCATGTGTGTGTGTGTTGTCCTTATATTAGTTTACCTAGGTTTAAGTAGTTTGTAAGCTACGGACTGATGACCACGCAGGTTGGTCCGATAAATTTACAAACATTTGAACATTTTGTAGCTGCAGCGCCAAGGGAGTCACCACTATTCGAGAGGTGACATTCAAGGTCGCAGTTATCAGTTTTGTATCGCTGGACAGTCTCTCGTATATCTTGTAAACACTTGGGATTTTTCCTCACTGACTTAATTGTCAGCGTACTA
This sequence comes from Locusta migratoria, assembly GCA_026315105.1. NCBI lineage: Eukaryota > Metazoa > Arthropoda > Insecta > Orthoptera > Acrididae > Locusta > Locusta migratoria. The sequence continues at coordinate 477,534,969 of CM048755.1, read as the reverse complement.
TCAGTTGCGAGAAAAAAAAGTAGACGTGCGCATTAATGCACCTGGTAAGAGCAGAACGTCCAATTTTGTGGTGCAGAAGCAAAACGGTAGCCGAATCGGCTCGCGCCTGAAATATTAAACATGTTGAAAGTCGTTGGCTTCGCGTTAGCCGGCTCCAGCAAATTTGTAGGTAGTTTTATACTTTGCTCAGTATTTACTTACACTGTGTTTCACTTTCACTTCATGTTAAACTAAGTGATGGCTCTAACATAAAGAACAAGATTATTCCTTAAATCTCTTCAGTCCCTTGTTGCTAGTAAATCTACGTATTTCATGTATGTGACAAAAAATTATATGCCCTACGATGATGTGATATTTAATTTTGTTCAAGGTTGTCCAACTAATAATCTAGCTAAAATTCTGCCAAGGTAAACAGGAAATCTTTTAAAAAGCCAGTAGTCTGCGAATTGTATTCGTCTGCTATTCTTTTTACGTTCCTAGAAACTGTTGGAGGATGAGGAAGAACGTCTTTGGCACTTGCAGTGGGGTACTGTGCTCCTATCTCCATCAAAGTCTGTGCGAGGTCTCGAAATCCTTCTCCCGCAACTGTGCTGAAGGACCGCAAATCTATTGCACACATTCTTACTTATTTCTCCAGCACAAAAGATTTTGCTGACCCTGGATTATTGCTACAACCGTTCAAATCAGTACTCAGATAAGCTTTGCAGCTATTCAGGTGCCATAACAGCGTAGTGGTACTGCCATCACGGAACGACAATAATTTACGGCAGCCATTACACTCTGCAAAACCCACAGTTTTATTTTCATTATCTAGAATCAACATAAAATACTCCCATACAATGCTGTCTCCAGATATCTTTAAACGCGAGTTTCCTGGAAAGGTCTTTTTTTTTTTTTTCTTTCTCGGATCGTCTACTTCTTGCACGTTGGTACGATCTGTCCTGTTCGCTATTTATTTCAGACATAACGATCGATAACTTATAAATTGCTATGTAGGTAACACAAAAGGTGCGTGAAGCCTACGCTGTATTACAACGTCTTGCTCAGAACTGTCTGCATTCCCCCGCTCGCAGCGCCTTGTGTAGCGCTGTTGCACGGGCCCGGCGGGTACCCGCTCGCCCGGCAAGTGTCGGGACTCGACGGCGCATCGCAGCTCGCTCGCTGTGTATAGCGGTGCAATGGAGCTCGACTACCCGCGGTGCGGGCAGCAGAGCGCAGCGGCCGGGCGCAGGCGAGCTCGGGCGGGTAAAAGTGGCGCGCTGCACGGCTCTGCCGCAAGGTGCTGGAAACCATTATCTTCCGCCTTATCCACCAGCACCTCCGTCAACATCAGATCCTTCCCCTCTCCCAATGTGGCTTCCGACCTTTCCCCTCTGTCGAAGACCAACTCCTTCGCCTCACCCACCGCCTCTCCGTCCAGACAAATTCCTGTCGCGCCGCCATCTTTGTCTCCCTCGACATCGAGAACACCTACTACGGTGTATGGCATTCCAGACTCCTTTTCAAGCTTCAAACCTACGCCCTTTCTATTAATGATGTCCGATTCATTGTTTCCTTTCTGTCCCACCGCCCATCCCACGTCACTGTCAACATTTGCGACTCCCGTTTGTTTTACCCCTCCTGTAGGTTGCCACAAGGCCATCCTCTCTCCTCTCCTCTACCTGATTTAATCGGCAGATATACCACAATCCCAGCCTCCTGTCCATCTCCTTCAGTATGCTGACGACATTGCCTTCCTATCCCTCGCGCCCCCTTCCTCGCTCGCTCCCAACATCTGCTCCAGTTTTACCTATCCGAATTCTCCACTTGGTGCAACCAGTGAATCCTAACCACCAACCCCACCAAATTCCAGGTAATCATCAAAGGTCATATCATCCAATCCTTCACCCAGAGAGACCTTTACCTTACTCTCCATGGCTGTCTCATCCCTCAAACCTCTACCCTTAAATACCTTGTCCTCATCCTTGACCGCCGGCCGCGGTGGCTGAGGGGACTGAGGCGCTCCAGTCATGGTCTGCACGGCCACTACGGTCGGGGGTTCGAATGCCCCCTCGGGCATGGATATTTGTGCCGTCCTTAGTATTAGTTAGTTCATAAGTAATTTGTAAGTTTAGGGACTGATGACCCTGTAGTTGAGTCCCATAAGCTATACAAACATTTGAATCACCCTTGACCGCTCCCTCTCTTCAAAACCCCACCTTCAGACTGTCTGTCAGATAGCCCTCTCCCGCCTCAACCTGGGTAGAATATGGGGGTCTGAGAAGGGGGTGCACTGCGTCATCCCATAGCATGATGAAGTCACAGTTATCCAGCTCCCACCGGAGCTGACAAGAGGTTGTCCGTAGACGACCTCGGGCTTTGTTACTCCGAACATTGCACAAAGTGCTCAGGATCTGAACAATTACCATCCTCCACAGAACTATTTCGCGTGTGCTCAACATCTGCCTGTGACGAACGATAATAGTGCAAATTTTAGTGCTTTGAATTTCAATTCTCTGCCCTCCACTACACCGCCATGTGCTTCAGTGTATCCCTCCGCTGCCAACGTTCCTGGCAACAGTTGCACAACACTTCGTTCCAGCGAGATCTTGTTCGATCTGCCCCACCTTGTGCTACTTCTAGTGAACACATTTTAGACTCCTCGTCGATTTCGATCTACGGATCGAGTTTCTGTTCACAAGCTTCCGCTGCAACTTTTTCTTTGTGCGCAGTGTCTCTGACAAGTGGCGCCGTACCGTCATCCTTTGTGCAACTGCTGGTGCAGTTACTCACTTTTGATAGTGCTCTGAACAATCAAACCCTCGCGAGTGCTTTTCCGCGCATGAACTTCTTGAACAGTGAGAATTTTCAGAATGTGCAGTCATACTCGGCGTGCCAGGACGCATCTGCTGAGCAGCGACCACAAGTGCTGCCCTCTTCTGCTTGTATGACTGACACTTCTGAAAACTTTTCCGTGTTAGGCCGCAACCAAACGCCCGTTTCTCCGGCACATTTGGGTGCTGCTGCCATGTCGGACTACCGTGTCACACCGTGTCGCCACGCATTCCCTTGCCTTCCCGATCCCACTGGGAACATCTACTGCGTGACACCGCTGCGTTGCCACTACAACAGCAGCAGTCAGACGCTACCACCACAGGAACCAACACTCAGGTACTCCCATCAACTCCTTCCCCACCGCCTGGTCACCTACTGAAGCTGCCTCCTTTCTCATTTGACACTCCAGTGACGTGGTTCGCCTTAATGGAGCAAATCTTTGACCACTACTTGTATGATGTTGCAGCTCGTTACCTCTGTTTAATAACTCACCTACATGAGCACGTCGACCTCATCTGTGACCTGGTCACTTCTACTCCCACCTCTCACCGCTACTACTCGGCCAAGCAAACGATTCTCTAGCGGGTTACCCACACGCCTAATGAGACCATTCCCCACATCCTGCACTTGAAACACCTCAGCGACAAGAAACCCTTGCAACTGTGGCGGCACCTGCCTACTCTGTCAAAACAAAATCTGAACACACCCTTCCCCTCCTTTTGTGTCCCTTTCCTGTTCCTGCAGGAAGATTTCAACACGTTCACATCGACCTACTGGGGTCTACATGTTCCTGCTGATGGGTTCAGTCACGTTGTCTCTGTCATTGACCACACTCGATGGGTGGAGGCCACCCCCCTGCCAACATCAGAGGAGAAACAATCGCGAAGGCTTTCTTACAGTCATGGAATGCCCACTTTGGCTGCCCCTTGATCTTAACCACAGACCAAGGTATACAGTTCAATCATCCCTGTTCTCAGATCTCTGCCACCTCTACGGCATCACACGCCTCCACACCACCATCTACCATCCACAAAGCAATGGGTTGGTAAGGCAGTGGCACCGGACATTTAAAACTGCCCTCCAATGCCACGATTTTCTCTGGACGGAGGCTCTTTCCCTGGTCCTACTCGGCCTTAATCACCTACAAGCAGGACCTCCACGGCTTGTTCACCGAGTTCGTCTGTGGTCAAAGTCTTGTGTTACTGAGGGAGCTCATTAACCCCTGCCCCCTTCATATCCAAACCATCTGCCCACCCTCGCTGACAGGGTCGTCTCCACTGTGCGAGATATATCCTCAAAATGTTCAAATGTTTGTTAAGCTTAAGTGACTTAACTACGGGGTCATCAGTCCCTAAACTTACAAACTACTTATGAACTACCTACAACTAAGGACGGCACAAATATCCATGCCCGAGGGGGGATTCGAACCCCCGACCGTAGTGGCCGTGCAGACCGTGACTGAAGCGCCTCAGTCCCCTCGGCCACCGCGGCCGGCGATATATCCTCCCCAGACAATCACTACCCTCCTTCCGTCTGCAACCCGCGGAATACCTTTATCTTCTTAATCAATGGCAAACCTTCCACAGTTTCAATTAATTGCATCAAACTAGAAAGCATCGAGCCCACCTCACTTCCTCAGAACGAGGTCACCGCCCCTGCTATGCTCACTCCCCCACCCACACCTCAATAAATTCGCACTCTCCCTCTTCCCATCCATGCTAACTTGTAGTCAGGCTGTAAGTATGTTATCCAAGTAGCAATAAAGTGTGTCTATCTTGTATTTGGTGGTTTCACTAGGGCTACAACCCCTTCAAATCCCATTGACAGCCGCCCGCGGTGGCCGAGGGGACTGAGGCGCGTCAGTCACGGTCTGCACGGCCACTACGATCGGGGGTTCGAATCCCCCCTCGGGCATGGATATTTGTGCCGTCCTTAGTGTTAGCTAGTTCATAAGTAGTTTGTACGTTTAGGGACTGATGACCCCGTAGTTAAGTCCGATAAGCTATACAAACAAACAAAAAATACCGTAGACTAAAAAGTATTACAAAATTAGTATATTACTGGTAAATGAAATAATGCTATGGCAATTGGAACATCTCGTCATTGAGTGACTGTAGGACATAAAAGATGCCTTAGAAAAAGTTCCTAATTTAAAAGAAATGTATTGGCAATTGTGGACATGAATCAGCATCTGCTGAAAAATGTATTGGTGACACGTGAAAATTTCTGCCTGACTAGGTCTGATACCCGGATTTACTCCTACTCGTGAGCAGTCACATAACCCATTACCCTATAGATGCATGCCTTACACACTAATGTACCAGTATGTACAAAGGACATTTGCATTGGTTGCATCATTAACTGTGAATACTGCACATTGCATTTAAGCCAAATTAAGGCAGGAGACATTTTTAATGAACGTGTCTCCCTGTGTGGGAATTACATAATGGAAAGTATGACTGCTAATGGGTAGCAGACAATGTGTAAGGCACATGGATGTTTGGGACAGCCTGGGAGGAGTGCACAGGTAGCATAATGGTTAACGCAACCCCTCACAAAAAGCAGGACATCTGGGTTCAAATCCTTGTCTGGCACTTTTTTTTTTCTTCTCAAGTGTTACCAATGAATTGTACAGCTGATACTCATTCGAGTTTGCTCCTTGAAATTGAATTGCTTAGTTAATTTGCACAACATACTTTATTTTACTTATTGTTCATTTATAAAAGGGATAGCCCTAGCACTGAACTAATTGTCCTGACATTCCCAATATTTCTATCATGATTAATTATATGACAGTGATTCACTGACGAAAAAAAATCCCCACTTTAGATTTGTAGATTTATGAGTTTCTGCAAACATTTTGGACCAAAATAATAATCTAAATTAATTAATAAGTGTGTCTGAAACGCTTTTAGGAAAAAATTTAAGTAATGGCGGGTTTCGAACTACCGACCTTTCACGTCACAGTCCACCACCTTGCCCACTACGCTACGGTTATAAATCAAAACAGTCGTTCTTAAATCTCATACTATTGATGGCCATTGTTAACTGATGTTATAATGGGATTTGTAGACATTAGATTATCATTTATCGTACGAATAACGATGTATTTTTGTTAATTCCTCAGTGTTCCGTTGCTTTGAAATTATAACGTGTAAGTTACAATAAGAAAATCATCAAATACGCGAGGAATGTCACGTGACATCTCCGAACGGCTGGTTTTCGTTAATTCAATGGAGGGTGTCAAACCTCCGTTATTTTTGCAAATATGTCTCAAACGATACGAGATATGAAAAAAAACATAAGGGAGCTAAGTTGTAGAGAATTTTCTCCTCTACCAATTAGGTTATTCAATTTTGGTGTCAGATGAACGGTTCGTTTGCAATTACATTACAAACGGCTTTTTTTGTTTTGTTTTACTACCGTATTTTTTTGTCCGAAAAATTTGAAAAAGAGAGGTTCTGGTCTCTGGTGGCCTACAATCATGTCTGTAAAATTTGGTGCTGATCGGTTGAACGGTTCGTCTTAAAAACAAGGAACACGTTACGGACAGACAGACAGACATACATCCCAAAATCGCCGTTATTTTTGCAAATATCTTTGAAACGCTACGAGATATGAAAAAAAAACCATGAGAGAGCAAAGTTGTAGAGAATTTTCTCCTCTACAAATTCGGTTATTCAATTTTCGTGTCAGATGAATAGTTAAGTCGTTATTTTCATTTAAATTTCGAGCTGTCAAAAGACGATCGCAAAGGCCCACTTTTAGTGTTACTACCGTAACCTAAAGTGGGCCGAAAAGGAAAGGAATGGCCCAGATAAATCCCAAATTTTACTACAATTTTTCTGTGGAAAGATTAATGAAAACATTACTGGATAACACTGTGCACACATTGAAACAGCTATGGTTGTATGCCTTGTTGTGGCTGGGTCAGTTGGATGGTGGGCCGCAATGCTACTGCTCAGGGCCGCTGGGTGCGGCCGTGCGGCGCACGCGGTCGTCCTTCCTAGGAGGGGGAGGGGGAAATTCATCCAGATCGCTTTGATCGGAATCGTTTCAATGTCTCCATATCAGCAAGACACAATTATTGCAGTTTTAATCATCTCCTAAGAATGCAATGTACATTTGACTGTTCGAACTAAAATACGAAACGTCTGTACGTGGGAACCACATTAACAGCGGCGGGTGTTCCTACTTGCGATGGAACATCCCCGATGGGTATTTCCCATATTACTGAGTAGAGGCCGGCCTCCAGATGTCGGGTCCCGTACAGGAATCCCCGGGCTTCTCGGCGCCGGCGGCTGCATTTGACTCCAGGGTTGCCAGGTGTGGCGATTTTTCGCATTCTTGGCTATCTTTTTCTTGGGATAATAGCCATTCTAGCTTTATGGCGACTGGCGATTAAACGTGGCTAGTAAAAGAATTAGTTGGCGACATAAAGGCTATTTTATTTTACTTCAAATAAGACGAATTTACAGCAATCCCTCTTGAAAGATTGTGTAAATGAAACTGACTGAACATCGCTAGAATACTGGGGAAATGTAATCACACTATAGAAGTTGGCACATATGCCTCCACGTATCTTTGATCTGTGAGAGAATCACCCCATTTACATGGGCTGCCAAAACCGGATTTCGTAAACTGATTTTCCAATTACGCTTTTGGTTGGTCATGTAAACACTCCAAAATCGATTCTGAAAATCGGCTTCTCTAAAGCGGTTTTTCAGTTCCACAATCGATTTTCGTGCACATGTACATGCAACCGTTTTTTTGAAGCGTTCTTGGCTTGTCAGATATTCTTTTCTTGTTAAGAATTTTCGGCACTGTAACTGTGTTTAAATTTAGTATCCACCTGTATCTCTCGAGTCTCTTACATTTACAATATGAATATATTTCGACTGGATTCGTGGTGTGGGTGTGTGTTCAGTTCCTGGCTGGGCTCAGATAAATGTTTCCTTTAAGAACGAGTTTTCTTGGAATGTCCAGTCTGGTGTCTATGAATTTGAGAGCGCCATATTTTGTGTTACTCAGTAACCAGGATTATTGTTCTCGAGATACACGATATAATACCATAGCACAATTACGTTAATTCATTATAAATTACGATAGGCCTACTGGACTATTTTTACTTAGGAAAAGGTAGTTATATTTAGGCATTTTATTGATAAAAGATGGTGATGTATTGGCTAATTTTTGTTTAAAATTTGGCGACACAGCAATGGAAAAACCTGGCAACCCTGTTTGACTCACCAAACTCCAGTCACTTGTTCCCAGCCGTTAGCGCCATACACAAAGCCGCACGTTGTCCGTTGATTGCTTACTACACCTTTTTACTTTTATAACACAGAGGCGGTGAAAGAAGCGTCAATATGGTGAGTACGGTTTTCTATTTTAATTCTACTAATTTCTAATACTAAATATTCCCTGTTTTATAGACGCTGTTTTAATAGGTTAATTGCGGACAGCAGTCTATACAGAACTTTAAACCCACAGTCGGACATAGCGTTCTCCAAAGTGGCCGAAACCCACAATTCACCTTTGACATTAGAAATTAAATTTGCGCTGAAGTTTGTAGCATTTGTACAGCGATCAGTTACGCTAATGTTACTCTAATATGCTTTCCTATTGCCAATAATAGCACTGTTAATACTCAAAATAATGTAGGTATATTTATCTCTGTTTAAGAAAGTAGGACATAATTTTGTGTTCAAATGTTTGTAGAACTTATGGGACTTAACTACGGGGTCATCAGTCCCTAAGCTTACAAACTACTTATGAACTACCTTATACTAAGGACGTCACAAATATCCGTGCCCGAGAGGGGATTCGAACCCCCGACCGTAGTGGCCTTGCAGACCGTGACTGACGCGCCTCATACCGCTTGGCCACCGCGGCCGGCTTATTTATATTTTAACTGTCTTAGTACTGGATGAAGCCTGTCGATAGGACTCAATGAACTTCCTTTCTTTTTCATATTACGAAATGACTGAAAATTCTGTAATACAGGAATGAATTAGAGAACCATTTAGTTCAAGATCATTTTTAGTAAAAATGGAAATAGTTGTTGAAGGAAGACCTTGCCCTGCTTAGACTGGACTTTGTACTAGGCATAAAGATAAGAAGCAAGAATACATACGGCACAATATAAGAAAACTAGTTGGTTAAGTGGTTGTGACGTTAAGCAAAGGTTGTTCTTCTGGCCGCGGCGCCGTGAAATCGGGCTCGCCATAGCCTGACGAAGTTGTGAGGTGCTATTTTTTTTTTTCCGGCCACAGTGTTAAGTGAGTACAATGATTTGAAATTAACTTGCTTCGGCGTTGCACTCGAGCGTAAATAAACATGCATGTGGAGCGAGAGGGTGGTTGCCAACCATCTAACCCACTAGCTGCCCTCTCCTACAACTGTTCTCCATCAGAGCTGCCCATTTCACTCTTCTCCTGCAGCCGCGTGCCGCCAACGCCTAGAATCAGCACCCTCTATAGAAGAAAGCCTGCGCACGACGTCACAACATGGCGGCGGTGAGAGGCTTAGTCATCTCAAAGATTGTAAACATTAGCAGTGCACGCTGTTTATAGTGCATTCTTTCGTTCAGGAGTGTATTTTTACGTAAATTGGTGTTGTGTACAGTGTGATCGCTACGCTGGACGATTTGTGTGTGTGAGAACAACGTGTGATCTCTTTTTTACTGACAAAATGCCGTTTCGCTGCTCTGTGCCGAAATGTAGAGGAAATTACGACTGTGGCCCAAAAGTTAACATCTTTAAACGTCCGGAGAAGAATAAGCTAATAGGGATGGTTACGTAAATAAAATGAATCGCAATATTCAACGGTTAACAGTCATGACTTAAAACTCTTTTATAAGGTTAAACAAAAACGAAAACTTACTCATTAACTTGAAGAAGGAGCCAAGTTATCCTGGGAATTCTTGATATCCATTTCTTCTTCTCCTGACGTTTAAAGACGGTAAGTTTTGGGCCACAGTCATAATTTCCTCTACATTTCGGCACAGAACAGCGAAACGGCATTTTGTCAGTAAAAAAAGAGATCACACGTTCTTCTCTCACACACAAATCGTCCAGCGTAGCGATCACACCGTACACAACACCAATTTACGTAATAAATACACTCCTGAATGAAAGAATGCACTATAAACAGCGTGTACTGCTAACGTTTACAAATTTTCAGAGGACTCTAAGCCTCTCACCGGCGCCATGTTGTCACGTCCTGCGCAGGCTTTCTTCTATAGGGGGTGCTGCTAGAATGCGGACGCCTGGAAAGAGAGGACAGAAACGGGCCGAGAATGAGCCCCGTCTTGCGGGTTGCATACACTACAAACGCCTTCCTTCAACCTAGGGATGGCGGTTATCGCTGAAACAACCGGTTTTCGGTTATACCGGTTCTTTTCGTCACCTGTTTAACCGCACTGTAAAAACTGCTGAAGATAACCGGTTTTTGAAATAACCGATTTTCGGTTTTTTATTGCTTTTATTTCCAGCAAAGTTCGACCGAAACTTAATTGGCAGCCGAAACAGAAACCGTAATCGAATTTTCGGTTCTTTTAGTTTCGGCCGAAAACGAAACTCAGGAAGTTTATTAAAATTTAGGTAAATTTACGTTATATGACAAATCACTAGTCTTTCCATATTTTGCAAGATCCTCTCCCAATATTACGGCTTCTTGAGTGTGTGTAAGCCCAGCCAGGAGTCCGTAGAAGACGATATACGAAGCATACAGATTTACTGGCCTAGTATTTCCATTCGGCAGTTGCGAATACTGAGCCAACCACTCCGTATGTTGGACTTGTGAGCCATCGCATATGAATAGCTAGTTATATAAGTTACAGTCAGTAAATGACCTTCAATCAGTGCTGCAGCAGTATTTTGAAAAATAAAGTCACAGTTCCGGCTAACAGCATGATTGTCAGTGTAAATTTACGCAAATTGAACTAGAAAGGCTGTACACCACATGCCCAAAGAATATTCAAATGGGTGTGAGTTGTTATGAGACCTAACTGCTTAGGTCATCGGTCGCTAGACTTACAAACTACTTAATCTAACTTAAACTAACTTACGCTAAGGACAACATAAACACCCATGACCGAGGGAGGAGGGAGAATTCGAACCTCCGACTGGAGCAGTCGCGCGGTCCGTGACATGGAGCCTAAGACCGCACGGCTACCTCGCGAGGCACCACATGATTGTTACCTAAACCCATATTAGTTATTAAAAAAGCCCCTCACTTTCAAGCAATCACATTAATAAAACTTGTTAGCATAGCAATATAATACATTTAAAGTTTTAACCAACGTTTTGAGGAGTTAACAACACTCCGTTCTTTAATATCCAATAGTAAAAGCAGTCAAGAAAACTCATTTATTAAAATGGCCGCTTTCGGCACCAAATAAATACCGAAAAACACCGGTTATTCAAAACTAAAACACCGGTATCGGTTTTAACCGGTCGGTTTTTCCCATCCCTACTTCAACCCCGCTGTAACTGCGTGAGTACAGCGAGCCTAAGTGCGCTGGCGCAGCCGCCCCATCCTACTCGCGGGCTCACACAGTAGACACCAGACGTGAGCTCCGCGGGTACTCTGACGCCGTATCCATACTCGCTGTCTCCGTGAGCTCGGCGACCATATGTTTGTAATTCATACAAATCTACAGTTTTATTCCGATCTTGATGAAATGTTCCATACTTGATTTTCAAACTAAGAGGAATATCACTGACTACACAAGATTCCATGTGGTGGATGGCGAAGGCTACTTTACTCACAGAATTCGACAAAATCAACAGTTTCTTACGATACTGTTGAAATTTTGCACACTTGATCTTCATATCAAGTATTCACCAGTTTCTTTCTGCAATGTGTCGAGACAACTTCATACCATTCTACTGAAACTCATTGCCACACATTCATGCTATACTCTTCAACTCATTCAATAATTCTTTCAGTTCACTACAATGTTCTTGCAAATCAAGTGAAACATTTGTCACTCCATATTAAGAAAACAATTCGCAGAAGATTTTACATATATTATAGTTTGATGTAATAAAGGTCTAAATTATTTTCATTACCGTGTAGTATCGAATTAAGTGAAATATTACACGAAAATTAAGAATGTGTTTTGGTAAAAACACATTGCATAGAGCTTTTGGTACAGTCGATTTTTGATCGAAAGTTGCTGTGTTTGAAATGTAGACAATATTCTGACTTTTCATTTGAAACCGAGCAGTACGATAAATATTAATTCGTTTTCGAGGCACTGGCGCTCCCATTTCCATCCCTGCGCATCTGGAATCATGTGGTCATATCAATCGGCAAATTTCATACTCATTTTATCGACGAAGTATTGCTTTATTCATTACTGCATTAAAAATATCACCAAATAAATGTATTAGAGTGCATGGAAAATCTGGAAGATGTCAAACTACTACAAAGACAAGTGATGCTGATTTTACATCGAACTGACTAACAGGCAGTTTTTTAGAAGTATAACATGGAATTATATAGGACGCCATTGACTTACATGAATGTAATTTGCAAGCGACTATTGCAAATGAACCGGAATTGGCGGAATCTTTGAGGTACGGTAGACGTTGAAATCTCACAGTTGTGTGTGTTTTAACCAAACGAAAGTCTTATTTCATTTATTAATAAAGAATGACCTAGGTTTCGAATCATAAGCTCATCTTCCAGTAAATAACTGATACAAAAAATGACAACCAAGAAAAAAAAATGTACCAACTCCCGAAGATATGGATTGTTGATTTGAGCTTTAAAATTTATCTTTGAAATTCTAACCACATTATGTATGGATTCAAAAATTAAAATTTTTTGCGTTGGTTGTTGATCATATGATGTTACAATATTTCGCTAAATAAAACTGTACAGATATAAGTACGCACTAACTGAAAAGTATAATGCACAAATGAAAAGAGAAAAAGAACTTAAATGTTGCAAAACGAATCACTAGTCTATGACAAACACTTTCAGTCGTAAGGCAATTACAGTAACTATCACAATTATGACAAAATTATCTAGATTTTTTACTAGTTCCTTAGGAACAAAATGATTGGTTTTATTTATTTAAGAAGCTATAAAATGTTGCACCCATTTATCTATTGCACTGTCGACGATGTCCTACTACGAAATTAAAATTTTTTGCGTTGGTTGTTGATCATATGATGTTACAATATTTCGCTAAATAAAACTGTACAGATATAAGTATGCACTAACTGAAAAGTATAATGCACAAATGAAAAGAGAACAAGAACTTAAATGTTGCAAAACGAATCACTTGTCTATGACAAACACTTTCAGTCGTAAGGCAATGTTGTTCGGACAGCCAATAATCTATGGACTGGACGGTCACTCTCGGAGAGGGTTAGAGTCCTCCCGCAGATCTTGTGTGTGTGTGTGTGTGTGTGTGTGTGTGTTCTTAGTGTAAGTTGGTTTAAGTAGTTTGTAAGTCTATGGGCTGATTACTATAGCAGTGGGGTCCAATAGTTTTACATACATCGTAACATTTTGAAGAACCAACAATAGTGCCACTTTCGATACAGAGCGTACGGCAGAGTGCTCGCCCGCTCCCCGCCCCCCTCTCCCCCCTTTCTGCCTTCCTGTGCCTCAGCTGCAGCGACAAGCAGCCCAAAGCAGGTGCAGGTCGCATCAGCGTCCCCTCCCTGTCTGCGCGACCCCATTAGACTGCGCTGTGCCGCCCGTCTCAATTTGCCTCCGATTCCTTTCCGTGCTACACGACGATTCTTCTACTGTCCTTTTTCCCCCTCTTGGGGACCGAGTCTGTGCATCCTTCGGGGAACAGAAGTTCTGACCTTTTGGATTAAGCTCTTCTCTCACTTCTTTATTTGCCTCCGCGTCTGCGTTTGAGGCTTCTCCTCCTACTATTTCTCTCTTCCTCCTCCCTGTACGCACTTGAAGGCCACCCATATGGGTGACTGGGTAATGCGTAAGTCCCAGCCCCGGGCTGGCATGTAGGGTGCGTGCGTACCCCCTGGTTAAGGCCAGGCCAGGGGAGGGGCGATTGCCTGCGCTGATACCTTCCCGATTCGCCGATTGGTCCCTCCGTCTGTAGATCGGGAGGTGTGACCTGGGGTGTGAACAATCACCCAAGGCGGGTGTGCTTCCGTTGGGGGCCCCCAGCAGGAAGGAGCGTGCCATCGGAGACACTGGCAATCGTGGGGGATACAACCGCGATGGTTCTAAAAAAAAGAAAATGGAAAGAGCCTTTAGAAATTGATGTACTAGACAATAGTGTGTCTGAACAGAAAAAGTTACAGGCATCAAAGTTCCTTGTGGTGACCCGTACTGAGGAAGAACAATCCTTTTCGTCGGTGAACCCATTTATTATTCAAAAAGGGGTTGATGCCATTGCCGGCCCAGTTAAGACCTGCAACCGCCTGCGTAATGGAACACTACTATTAGAAACAGAAAGTGGCTCCCAGGCACAGCGGCTGCTTAAGGCTACTCTGCTCCACAGCTACCCGGTTCGTGTTGAGCTCCATCCAACCCTCAATTACTCCCGAGGGGTAGTCTTCTCGGCCAGTTTGGACGGCCTGACTGAGGATGAACTGAAAGAATATCTGGCAGCTCAAGGCGTCGTCGCAGTACACAGAGTGACAAAAAAAGAGAACAATGTTGTAGTCCCCACTCGCACAGTGTTTCTGACCTTCGACCGAGTGGCTCTGCCGCCGAAGATCAAGGCAGGGTATGAGGTCATCACAGTACGACCTTATATCCCTAACCCTACTCGGTGTTATCAGTGCCATCGATTTAACCACACAAGCCAGTCTTGCAAGAACCCGGTCATATGTGTCACCTGTGGTAAAGAGGCCCATGAGGGGATTTGTCCACCACCGTCCCCTCATTGCATCAATTGTAACGGGAATCATGCTGCTTCCTCCCAGGAATGTCCCGTGTTTGCCAATGAACGAGCCATCCAGGAAATCCGTGTAAAGGAAAAGGTTCCCATACAAGTTGCACATAATATGTACGCCAGTCGTAAGCCCAAGACCCCGCCGCGTGGTAACTACAGTACTGTAGTTGCAACGCCTCCACCAACACGGGATATGGCCACACAGACTTGTGACCTACAGTTTACGACAGTAGTTGTCAAACAGTCTACATCGACAACGGCGTCACGTTCAACGAAAAGTGTGAGTACCTCTTGCAAATCTTCATCTTCATCTTCAGTTGTGAAACCACAGATAGAGACGCGAAAGTCTAAGAAAGAGCATTCGCGCGAGGATTTCCTCCGCACCCCTACCAAAACATCTGAGCCAACCAAGGAGCTTCACCAGGGCTCCAAGAAATCAAATAGGGGGAAAACTCTCCCCCCTCCTACCTCACAATGTAACGATGGCATCCCCTGGAAGCCTATAGTCTCTCCAGGTGCATCAGCCAAAGATGAGGCTGCCGACCACACTCACACAGCTGCTGTGGTAACCTCTGAGAATATGGAGCAAGACCCTCCTGTCTCAGACACCACCAGTTGCGAACATTCGCACTGTGGCCCGCCGCCTTCGTCGGGCTGATGTCCACCTTCATCTCATTTTATCCTATTATGGATATTCTTCAATGGAACATTCGTGGTATCCGGTCGAATTGGACAGAACTGCAGCTTCTAACGCGAACATATCATCCAATCATCTTCTCCCTACAGGAGACAAAATTGCTCCCTGGTACTCGAATTACTTTCCCACGCTACACTACCGTTCGCTTTGACCTTCCTCCAGTAGCAGGAATTCCAGCCCATGGGGGCGTAATGTTGCTTATTCGGGATGACGTACACAGTACACCGGTCCCTTTGTGTACTCAAATACAAGCTGTTGCTGTCCGGATATACCTTCCTGGATTTGTCTTCACACTGTGCAATATTTACGCTCCTTCCTCTTTTCCCGTCAATAGATCCGATCTCCTAGATCTTATTGACCAGCTTCCGCGTCCGTTTTTGTTGGTGGGAGATTTCAATGCCCACCACCCACTTTGGGGCTCCCCACGACCATGTCCACGGGGCACCCTCCTGGCAGATATACTGAACCACCTTCAGCTCATCTGCCTTAACACTGGTGAACCAACTTATCTTTCGGACACCACAAATACTTTCAGCCATATAGATCTAGCTATCTGCACTGCTCAGCTGGCACGGCGTCTTGAATGGTCTGCTCTCTCAGACACACATTCGGGCGATCATTTTCCGTGTGTAATTCACCTAATGATGCCTGACACCCTTGAGCATCCACACCGCTGGCAGTTAACCAAAGCGGACTGGGAGCTCTACACGTCACTGGCGGATTTTGGTACTTACCATTATCCTAGTATAGACAACCAAGTGGAACACATTACCACAGTTATTCTGACAGCCGCGGAATGTTCCATCCCCTGCAAGACTTCCCACGCACGTCGTCCCCTTGTCCCGTGGTGGACCGCGGAATGCCGTGACGCTCTGCGAGCACGGCGACGTGCCCTTAGAATCTTCAAACAACGGCCCACGCTCGACAACTGCATCCGATACAAACGGCTGCGGGCCTATTGTCGTCGCCTCTTTCGCGACTGTAAACGCGCCAGTTGGCGCTCATTCACGAGCTCTTTTAATAGGTCTACCCCTTCCTCCATCATTTGGGGTAACCTTCGAAAAATTTCGGGCACTA
This sequence comes from Locusta migratoria, assembly GCA_026315105.1. Lineage (NCBI taxonomy): Eukaryota > Metazoa > Arthropoda > Insecta > Orthoptera > Acrididae > Locusta > Locusta migratoria. The sequence continues at coordinate 477,518,485 of CM048755.1, read as the reverse complement.
TGGCTCATTCCCCGATTCCCGGTCTGTGTGTCGCAACTGACACCGTCGTCGATCCTCCACAAATAGCCAACGCACTGGGTCGACATTTTGCAGAGGTCTCTAGCTCTTCACATTACACTGACGCTTTCCTAGCTAGGAAACGGACGGTGGAGGCGACTCCATTGCCCTTTACCTCTCAGAACCGTGAATGCTACAATACCGAGTTTACTGTACGAGAGCTTCACCACGCACTCTCGTCTTCGCGGTCCTCCGCTCCAGGACCAGATGGCATTCACGTGGCGATGCTGCAACACCTTTCCCCAACGAGCTTGCACTTCCTACTGGCCACCTACAACCGCATATGGATAGAAGGCACCTTTCCGCGACGCTGGCGTGAAACCATAGTCATTCCCATACCAAAGCCTGGGAAGGACAAATGTCTCCCTTCCAGCTACCGCCCCATTTCCCTCACCAGTAGCGTATGCAAGGTGATGGAACGCATGATTCACGGGCCCCTGGTATGGTGGCTTGAAACGCGACATCTCCTGTCTAATGTCCAATGTGGGTTTCGCAAGCACCGTTCTGTGGTGGATCATCTTGTTGCCCTATCTACCTCAGTAATGAATAACTTTTTACGGAAGCGCCAGACAGTAGCGGTGTTCTTTAATCTGGAAAAGGCATACGACACCTGCTGGAGGATTGGCATCCTCCGCACTCTACATACATGGGGTTTTCGGGGTCGCCTGCCAATTTTTATCCGCGAATTTTTAACAGACCGTGTTTTTAAAGTGCGTGTTGGTTCGGTTTTATCGAGCACTTTTATTCAGGAGAACGGAGTCCCCCAGGGCTCGGTCCGGAGCGTTGTTTTATTTGCAGTGGCAATCAATTCTATAGTCGATCACCTTCCACTGGGAGTGTTGGCGTCCCTATTTGTTGACGACTTCGCAATCTACAGCAGCTCTGAGCAAACGGGTCTCCTGGAGCGGCGCCTTCAGCGGTGCCTAGACACTCTCCACGCGTGGAGTATGGACACTGGCTTTCGATTCTCAGCTGACAAGACAGTCTGCATGAACTTCTGGCGGCGGACGGAGTTCCTTCCCCCGTCCCTTCGTCTGGGCCCCATAGTACTTCCATTTGTGGATACCACGACGTTCTTGGGACTTGTTTTCGACAGGAAGTTAAGTTGGTCTCCCCTCTTGGGACTTGTTTTCGACAGGAAGTTAAGTTGGTCTCCCCACATATCCCGTTTGGCAGCTCGCTGTACCCGCTCTCTCAATGTGCGGGTGTTAAGTGGCACCTCGTGGGGAGCTGACAGGTCTACTCTCCTCCATCTGTATCGCACCATAGTTCGGTCCAAACTGGACTATGGTAGCATCGTTTATTCTTCGGCTCGACCGTCCATACTGCGCCGCCTTAATACAATCCACCACCAAGGTCTCCGTCTAGCGACAGGAGCGTTTTACACTAGCCCCGTTGAGAGCCTCTATGCCGAGGCCGCCGAACTACCCCTTTCTTACCGTCGGGAACTCCTGCTTAGCCGTTACGCTAGTCGTTTGTAGTCCATGCGAAGACACCCGACGTATGCAGTTTTTTTAACGACTCACTTGACAGTCTCTTCGCTATGCGCTCGTCTGCTCTGCTACCGCCGGGAGTACGCTTGCGTTCCCTACTCAGCCAGCTTGACGTTACAATGCCTGCTATCTTCTCGACTGGAGAGAGCACCTCTCCACCGTGGCGAAACCCCGAAGTCCGTGTTAACTTTGATCTTCATTCTCTTCCAAAGGACTCCACACCTAGTTTCGTCTACCAGAGAGAATTTCACGCACTCCGGTTTAAATTTGATGACAATTTGTTCATTTACACTGATGGCTCAAAGACAGACCAGGGTGTTGGGTGTGCTTTTGTACTTGGCCACGTCTCTTTTAAATATCGTCTTCCTGAGTGGAGTTCCATTTTTACAGCTGAGCTGTATGCATTATACCAAGCCACACAATACGTCCGGCGAAACTCGCTCAGTAAGACTGTCATTTGCTCGGACTCTGAGTGCTTTGTTGAGCCTTCGCATGCTATATCCTGCCCATCCCCTGGTACAAAGCATCCGCAATTGCCTTACTTCTCTTTCAACGAGCGGAACTACGGTGACGTTTCTGTGGGTCCCTGGCCACGTGGGAGTGTTGGGGAATGAGGCTGCGGATACGGCTGCCAAGGAAGCAGTTCTCCTTCCTCGGCTATCTACCTTTTCCACCAGCTCTGATGACCTTCGCGCTGGTATCTCCCAGCGTATTATCTCCCGTTGGTATCTACATTGGTCATCCCTGTCAGGGAACAAATTGCGAGCCATTAAACCTGTGCCTGATCTCTGGTCAACGTCATCTCGACCCTCCCGCCGAGAGGAGATTGTTTTGGCCCGGCTTCGTATTGGCCACTGCCATTATAGCCACCAGCATTTATTACGTGGTGGTCCTGCTCCCTTATGTGATCACTGTGATGCACCTTTTACTGTGAACCATCTTTTAGTGCAATGTCCGTTTTTTAATCGTCTCCGTCATGATCTGTGTTTACCATTTGAAATGTCTGACATTTTAGCTGATGACCCGCAATCGGTTAACAGAGTTTTACTTTTTATACATCGTGCAAATATGGCGAAAGCCATTTAATTTCTAACCCCGGTTCTTTTTTACTATGGGCAGTGTTGGGCTCTAATGACCACAGCAGTTGTGCGGCCTAAAACCACAAAAAAAAAAAAAAAAAAAAAACCTCCGAGTCAGCCACTGTGCTGTTTGGTTGCGCACATGGGACGTAGAATGAAACATTTCCATCACACTCGTTAGCGACGGATACTAAAATCAAATGTTTGTATAGCTTATGGGTCTTAACTACGGGGTCATCAGTCCCTAAACTTACAAACTACTTATGAACTAGCTAATACTAAGGACGGCACAAATATCCATGCCCAAGGGGGGACTCGAACCCCCGACCGTAGTGGCCGTGCAGACCGTGACTGGAGCGCCTCAGTCCCCTCGGCCACCGCGGCCGGCACGTTCTGTTAGTATCAAGAATCGTGCAAGATCGGTACCAGTTGACTTTGCAATGTTAGTCATGAGAGTATCAGTCCGAGCAGGATGGAGTTCATTGAACTTTAAAACAACGAAAGCTTGAAAGCAACCTACTATAGCTGCCTATAGAATCGACTGATGGAGTTTTATAAAAAAAATATGTCAAACCCGATCAGCATGCCAAATTATACAAGTTGTCACTTCAACAGGTGTCCTTGCTCGGAAGCACATATATCTGAAAAGTTTTTTCACGAATGAAAACTGTAAAATCTAAAACGAGATCTTCGCTAACAGATGGATATCTGAGAGGAATTCTCCGAATTTCCACGTGGGACATATCACGAAATATCGAGGAACTCTGCAAGCAAAAAAATGTTATTTGCCTCATTAGTTTTATTTTTTATTTTTTTTTTCATTAATATTATTTTTCTTCGAGGTTTATAATGTTCAGCTTACCTAGAAAAACAGTGCTTTATTTCCGTTTTATTTCCACTGGGAAAATTGATTGTTTTGCTATTTTCTTTTGCCTGGCCCGCCACAGTGATAAAAGTTGAAAATGTGGCCCGCCTCGAAATTTAGTTGGACACCCCTGAATTAGAACAAGTCTAGAGCTATCAACATTTGGTCTAACAAAAGTAGATCATCAGATGAATCAACAACTGAGAACTTCGTGCTACTTAATAACGAGGCTGTAAAAAACAACAGAAATTTTAAAGCAGCTTATAGACTGTGTATGTTTCTTAGCCAATCAAGAGCTGCCATTCAGAGGTCATAATGAATCGGTTGATTCTCTAAACAGAGGGAATTACGTTGAACTGCTAAATCTCATTAGCAAATATGTCAGACTTGCTAACCATATGAAAGAAAGTAAAGTTTTCTGTGGAACGTCCCCTACTATTCAAAAGAAAGAAGAAACAGCCAATTCTCAATTTGTTTCCATTCTACAATATGAAGCGACAAATTCCATCAATAAATCTGTTTTATTTAATGAAAGTCCAGCTCCAGTTGCAATTATTTGTGCTTTATTTAAGCCCACACTACCGGTTTCGGCCTCTATGTTAGGCCATTTTCAAGTGTGACAGACGTTATGCCATAGAGAAAGCAACGTAAAGTCAGGTCAACGTCTTGACGTTGTTTTCTCTATGGCATAACGTCTGTCACACTTGAAAATGGCCTAACATAGAGCCGAAACCGGTAGTGTGGGCTTAAATAAAGCACAAATAATTGCAACTGGAGCTGGACTTTCATTAAATTTGAACCACAGTTGCGGCAACAGCAACCATCAAGTGATGGAGAAACTAATAATAAATCTGTTATCTACATGCCTGAGATATGTAAATGATAGAGGAGAGGCCTGGGAAGTGTTCATAGGTTTTCCTGATGTAAGTGCAGATCGCTCTGCTGAAGCTTTGTTCAGACATGTTGTCCCAACTGTAATTTGGAATCAAAATTAGTTGGGCAGAGTTACGACGGAGCGGCAGTTATGGCAGGCCAAATCACAGGGCTACAGAAACGCGTACAGGAAAAGTATCCACGGGCTACATTCACTCACTGCAATAGCCACGTCTTAAATTTAGATTTACAGCAGTCTGCTAGTGCTATCAAGGACTGCCGTGTATTTTTTAAGACAATGTCTGGGTTGTCTGCCTTTTTTTCCATTTCTCCAAAAAGAACTCGTGCATTGAAACAATTCGTAGAAAAGAAGATTCCTAAAGTCGCACCTACACGGTGAAACTTTTGTTCAAGACCTGTTAACACAATTCGAGAAATGAGTTAATTATGTTTTTCGAAGACATATCGGAGAACTATGATGGTTGGGATGCTGTGTGTGTAGCACATGTTTATGGATTCAATTCATTTCTGAGTACAAGAACTGCTTTCTTCTTGAGGTTTTCTCAAGGATATTTTGTCACACACATATAGTCTTTGATACACTGCAAAAGAATACACTAGACTTAGCATATTGTAATAAAGAGATCGAAAAGTTACAGCTTTTGCTTGTTTCGCAGAGAAATGATTTTGATGCACTATGGGAAAAAAATGATTGTCAATACCTGTTTTAACTGCAACAGCGGAACGTTCTTTTTCGGCGTTAACAAGAATTCCTAATTATATACGGGTAACGCAGGCTCAAGAGAGATTAAGTGCATTTAGCATACTGGCAATTGAAAAAGAACTTCTTTAAAAAATTAAAGTGCTTCCTGCATTTTACGAAAACGTTATACGGGAGTTTACCACACAAAACAGAAGAGCAGATTTCTTATACCATTAATTTCAGTGTGGTAAGAAATGCATTCTTACCAGTAGGATATTATTTTGTTTTTGCGACTGTGAATCTCCAAAGTTATTGATCAGCTTTAATACCAATCATTGCTATTTAGAGTGCCACGGCTGCTTTCGTGACTGCAGAATGATTAGACATGTGCGGTGGGATACGAGTGACAAAGAACTTTTAGTGGTTGCAGTAGTAGTCCGTGCTTTTGTAATAGGCCTTGGAGGCACACAGTCCACATGCGGTATGACTCAAACAGTGTTTGTGTTGTTTACTAGTACTAGTAATAGTTTCTTTCCTTAATGTGCCTCGGACCATGTGAAACCATGTTGACTGTTATATTACCGACTGTTTAACACAGTACATGTTCCGCGAAATGAATCCTTCAAGTCACAAGGCAGAACAAAGAACAGCAGTTTGGTAAGTACCTATTCCAAATATTCATATTTCATTACATTACAAGCTGCAGAAAATTGAAAAATATTGTAGTTACACTTAAACCAGTTTTTGATAAAGAGTAGGCCTACCAGTTGCTTTGACCTGCTGCTTCACCTAAAAAAATTAACTGTGTGGAAGGAGGTAGGCCTAAAGGCATATTCTAGTTTTAGTTGTTTCCTTGCCCCTTAATTTTGAATGAAATCTAATCGTTTGTGCATTCTGACACAGAAAAAATTAGAAGCAGGTATAAATCAGCTTTATAAAAAAAATACAATGCCGTCAGTTCTCGTTAGGTGTGACCTGAGGTGTGAACAATCACCTAAGGCGGGTAAGCCCTCGGAGAGGGCCCCCACTAGGAAGGAGCGCGCCATCGGAGACGCCGGTAATCACGGGGGACACTTCCACGATGACTTCCTTCTCTTCTTCAGTGACGTTGACCCAGAAACGAAAGATAGATTCGCCTCAGCAAAAGAAGACTCTGCCTAATCTACCGAGATTTCTTGTTGTCTCTCGCATCGATGGAAAGGATTTCACGTCTGTAAATCCTTTCGTCATCCAGAAAGGTGTAGATGCAATTGCTGGCCCTGTCAAAACCTGTTCGCGTCAGCGCAATGGCACATTGTTGCTGGAAGTGGACAGTGCCTTCCAAGCTCAGAAACTAATCCGGACTACATTGTTACACACGTTTCCTGTCAAGGTAGAAGCGCATCGCACACTCAACTCGTCACGGGGGGTAGTCTTCACGAGATCACATGACGGGTTGTCTGATGAAGACATACAAACCTACATGTCCGATCAGGTTGTCACAGCCGTGCATAGGGTTTTGAAAAATGTAGATAACCAGCTGACACCGACTCGCACTGTGTTTTTGACGTTCCACAGGGTTGAACTACCGTTGAAGGTCAAAGCAAGGTACGAAGTTATCTCTGTCTGCCCTTATATTCCAAACCCAACGCGCTGCTTCCAATGCCACAGGTACAACCATACCCGTGAATCTTGCCCAAATGCAGCAAAATGTGTCACTTGTGGTAGGGACGCCCATGAGGGGGATTGCCCACCTCCGTCCCCTCACTGCCTTAACTGCAACGGTGACCATGCGGCTTCCTCTCGCGACTGCCCTGTATACAAGGATGAGAAGGTCATCCAGCAAATTCGGGTACGGAAAAGGTATCGACATCTGCCGCTCGAAAGTTGTTGGCGAGTCGAAAGCCCGCTGTCCTCCTAGCGGGCACATACAGTAACGTCCTCACCTCCACTCGACCTACTAAGGATTCAAGTACCCAGACGTGTGATTTTACCTTCGCTGACACAGTTGTGCGATCCGCCAGCCCGAAGATTGCCCGTTCCACGTCCCCGCTTCCTCCTGTTGCTTCTAAAGTACAGTCTTTGTCAACCTCTGGTAGACCGCGGGCACCTAAACAAGATGCCCGGACTTTGAAAAAGGAACCCGTCCGTGAGGATTTTCTGCGTTCTCAGGCTTCCCAACCGTCGACTGCCTCTTCTCATCGTCACTCTTCGAGAAGAGCCAACAAGAAGAAGAGTTCCTCTCCTTCCCCGCCGAGGCGTGACCCATCCGTCACGCCGCCCAACAGTTGCCGGCCTCGGCCTTCTTCTGTTTCACCGGGACGCTCCGTCTGCCGGGCACACGGCCCTTTACCGTCGGTGGAAACTCCTGATCAACTCAAGGAGGTGGCAGGCGCGTCGGTCGAACCTATGGACCACGACCCTTTGCCCCTAGACAGCGATAGCAGTGCTCCCTCGAAATCCGGTCCTCAGCGGCCGTCGAGGTGACCCCGCTTGCTTGTTAGTTTTTATCCTTATTTCTTCTCATTTTTTATCATGGCGCTCCTTCAATGGAATATTCGCGGCATTCGTTCTAATCAGGAGGAGTTAAAACTACTCCTTCGATTGCACTGCCCGCTTCTAGTCTGTCTCCAAGAAACTAACTTGCGTCCAAGTGATCGTGCAGACTTTCCCCACTACACCTCTGTGCGTTTCGACCTGCCACCCGTGGAATGTACCCCAGCCCATGGAGGGGTTCTGATGTTAATTCGAGAGGACGTCTATTACCATCCCATTACATTGCATACTCACCTACAGGCAGTTGCCGTCCGCATCACTCTATCCACATTTACCTTTTCCCTCTGTAATATCTATTCGCCATCGTCATCTGCCCTTACTAGGGCAGATGTGCTACACCTCGTTGACCAGCTCCCTTCACCTTTCGTGTTGGTAGGCGACTTCAATGCCCACCACCCCCTATGGGGCTCTCCGGCGCCTTGTCCGAGAGGCTCTCTTTTGGTGGACCTTCTCCAACACCTCAATCTTGTCTGCCTCAACACAGGTGCGCCGACCTTCCTTTCTGACACAACTCATACTTACTCTCACATAGAACTTGCGATATGCACTCCTCAGCTTGCCGGTCGGTTTGAGTGGTATGCACTTTCTGACACGTACTCGAGTGACCATTTCCCTTGTATCATCCACTTCCTGCATCATTCCCCATCTCCTCGTCCCACCAGTTGGAACATTTCTAAAGCCGACTGGGGGCTTTATTCTTCCATGGCTGTTTTTCACGATCAGAATTTTCCCTGCTGTGACAGTCAGGTCGAATACCTCACAGAGGTTATTCTCACCGCTGCCGAACATTCCATACCTCGTACATCATCTTATCCGCGTCGTGTGCCGGTCCCTTGGTGGACTGCAGCCTGCCGCGACGCGCTTAGAGCCCGGCGCCGTGCTTTACGCACCTTCCGCCGCCACCCAACTTTGGAGAATTGCATACATTATAAACGTATGAGAGCGCAATGCTGTCGTATCTTAAACGACAGCAAGAAAGCTTGCTGGACTGCTTTTACTAGTTCTTTTAATCGTTTTACTCCCTCCACGGTTGTTTGGGGTGGCCTACGCCGTTTATCCGGCGTCAAGGTCCACTCCCCGATTCCTGGCCTGACCGTGGAGAACACAGTCCTCGTGGACCCCGCTGATGTTTCCAACGCATTGGGCCGTTTCTTTGCGGTGGTTTCGAGCTCTGCCCATTACCACCCTGCCTTTCTCCCTCGCAAACAGGTAGAGGAGGCACGGCCGCCTTCTTTCCACTCTTTTAATCGTGAAAATTATAACGTCGCCTTCACCATGCAGGAGCTAGACCGTGCTCTCGCCCGGTCCCGATCTTCTGCTCCCGGGCCCGATTCCATTCATATTGAGATGCTGAAGAACCTCTCTCCTGCAGGCAAGTGCTTTCTTCTTAGTACCTACAATCGCATATGGACTGAAGGTCATGTTCCCACAAGTTGGCGTGAAGCCATTGTTGTCCCCATCCCCAAACCAGGGAAGGACAAACATCTTCCTTCCAGTTATCGCCCCATTTCTCTGACGAGCTGCGTCTGTAAGGTGATGGAACGCATGGTTAACGCTCGGTTGGTCTGGCTCCTCGAATCTCGCCGCCTCCTGACTAATATCCAATGCGGTTTTCGTCGACACCGCTCTGCTGCTGATCACCTCATTACGTTGTCGACCTTCATTATGAATAACTTTCTAAAGAAGCGTCAAACAGTAGCAGTGTTCTTCGACTTGGAGAAGGCATACGACACCTGTTGGAGAGCGGGCATTCTCCGCACATTGCACACATGGGGCCTTCGGGGCCGCCTCCCTCTTTTCATTCAAGCGTTTTTGGCGGATCGCAAGTTCCGGGTACGGGTGGGCTCTGTTTTGTTCGATACCTTTTGCCAGGAAATGGGGTACCGCAGGGCTCCGTCTTGAGTGTGGCTCTCTTTGCCATTGCAATCAATCCCATCGTAGATTGCCTTTCAGCCGACGTCTCCGGATCCCTTTTTGTTGACGATTTCGCAATTTATTGCAGCGCCCAGCGGACGTGTCTCTTGGAGCGTTCTCTTCAACGCTGACCATCTATATTCCTGGAGCATCGCAAACGGCTTCCGATTCTCTACTGAGAAAACGGTGTGTATAAACTTCTGGAGATACAAGGAATTTCTTCCACCTTCTCTACATCTCGGCCCTGTTGCTCTCCTTTTCGTGGAGACTACGAAATTCTTGGGACTCATGTTGGATCGTAAACTTTGCTGGTCCACACACGTGTCCCACCTGGCTGCCCGTTGTGCCCGATCCTTAATGTTCTTCGTGTCCTCAGTGGCACGTCATGGGGAGCGGATCGTACCGTCCTGCTTCACCTTTACCCCAGGCCATTGTTCAGTCGAAGCTCGACTACGGAAGCCTTGTATACTCTTCTGCACGGCCGTAGATTCTCCGCCGTCTCAACTCTATCCACCATCGGGGATTACGTCTGGCGACCGGTGCATTTTATACCAGTCCTGTTGAAAGTCTGTATGCCGAGGCTGCTGTATTACCCTTGACCACTCGGCGTGACATACTCTTGTGTCGGTACGCATGCCGCTTGCGGTCGATGCCCAACCATCCATCTTACCGATTATTTTTTGACGACTCACTCGATCGCCAATATCAGTTGTCTGCGATTGCCTTGCTTCCACCTGGAGTTCGGTTTCGCCGCCTACTACAGCCGCTTGATTTTACCCTTCCTTCCACCTTTCGGTTGAGCGAAAGCCCATTGCCACCGTGGCATCAGGCCCAGGTTCACACTCACCTTGACCTTCGTTCGCTCCCCAAGGAGAGCACTCCGGATTTGGTATACCGCTCGAGGCTTGTTGAACTCCGTTCGCGGTTCGATAATGCCATATTTATTTACACTGATGGTTCAAAGAGCACTGCCGGTGTCGGATCTGCCTTCGTCGTCGGGGACAACCGTTTCCAATACAAGCTGCCTGACCCGTGCTCGAATTTCATGGCTGACCTTTTGCCCTCCACCAGGCCGTTTTGTACACCTGCCGCCACCGCCAACCTTTCTATGCTATATGTTCGGACTCCCTTAGCGCCCTGCAGAGTCTTAAGGACCCTTTCTCGAACCATCCTCTCGTGTATCGGATCCAACGCTCCCTCCAGTTGCTAGCAGATGACGGCTGTCACGTTTCTTTCCTGTGGGTCCCTGGCCACGTGGGTGTGCCCGGGAATGAGACCGCCGACATAGCAGCCAAGTCCGCAGCTCTTTTGCCTCGCATGGCTACCTGTTGCGTCCCATCGGACGATGTTCAACGGGCTCTTCGCCGGAGTATCGTGTCGTCCTGGCACAGTGCGTGGTTTTCACTATACAACAATAAATTGAGAACTGTGAAACCGATCCCGACCGCTTGGAGGACCTCCTCACGCCCCTCTCGGAGGGAGGAGGTCATCCTGCCCCGGTTGCGGATCGGTCACTGCCGTTTCAGCCACCGTCACTTGCTATCCGCCGACCCTGCACCGCTGTGCTCCTGCGGTGCACTGCTGACAGTGCGACATGTTTTACTGTCTTGTGTAAATTTTAATCATCTCCGTGTAGCCCTTCACTTTCCGTCTACTCTGGAGGAAATTTTAGCTGGTGACACGCGAGCAGCTGCTCGAGTTTTGCGTTGTATCAACTTGGCCAACTTATCGAAGAATATATTTAACCCTTTTAATTGTTTTTTATCTTTTGTTTTTAGCCTCTTCTTGATGATCTGACAGTCACCAAATTTTTTTTGTTTTATTTTTTGAGATCTAGCGAATCTATGTTCTTGTCTGGGCGCTGATGACCGTAGAAGTTGTGCGCCCAAAAACCACAAAAAAAAAAAAAAAAAAAAAAAAAAAAGAACAGGACAGGGACAGAAATCGTGAGGATTTGGAAATCTAGAACAAATACCTCAGAGGGAGTTACACTCTTTGTGACACTAGGTGCATAACAAACACCACGTAGTTACTGACAGTATTTCTTCCTTTCTTTTCATGCTGTCAATCCTTATTTCTTTTATCTCACACCTTTATTCTTTATTTTCTTCTCTTTAAATAGGAAATTTCGATATGGTCCTTAGGAAGTTAACTTTTACTCAGAAGTGACTATCCTGATTTTGACACATAATACACTTAACATGATGATTGCTAGTTACACATCGGATCCTGCAGGGTGGATGTCGGTTACTTGAGTTGGCTACCTGGAACCCGTTGTTCCCCCTTTTCCCGCTGTTGCTCTCGCAGGAATGTTGCTAGCCGCCACTGCCGCTGCCTGCCGTCCCTGTGGTAGGCAGGCCGACCCGCTGCCGCTGATTGCACCCTGCCCGAGAGCTCTCTGCTCTCACTCTCGTCACTTGGACCTGCTGCTGGTAGTGCCCTACTGAGCAGCTCTCTCTTCACTGGACCATCTCCTGCTGCCTCTAAGCCATCACCACTCGAGGGACGGAGCCCTCCTGCCTGGAGGATGCCTTCACCATCATCCAGCAGTGCCCTTGAGATCTTCACCACTGACTGCAGATAACGCTTTTCCCGTTTCCATTTTCCTCAACCCAGCTCAATGGCCACATCCCCAACAGTCACCACCACAACCACTACAGTAATGTACACCTCACCATCCCAAGCCCCACTACCATCTCCTGGAGCAGCACTTCTGCTCATGCCTCTGGTGTCCCCTCGCTGTCCTCCTTTCCGCTACCACTGCCTCCCAGGTCCTATCCCTTTCTCCTCCCCCATCCACCATCGCCCTCCCACTCGACGACCCACGTGAATTTCCTCCCTTCTCCCCTGCAGGAATCACCACTCGCCATGCCACAGTGGCTGAATCGCCACAGACTCTGCCACATCTGCTACCACCACAACTGGGCCCCGCCCCCCCACCACATCCCCGTCAATCCTGTCCCCCTCTCCACCTCCTCCACATCCACTGGTGCAAAGAAAACCGTCAAATGCGGAAGGGAAACCGAGAAGGCTCATCCCCATCCTCCTCCTCCACAATCTTCCTCTGATGCAATAAACACTACTCCCATCCCTCCCTCTTCCCAACCTGACATCTACACCTTTGTCACCAGCTACAGTGGCCAAGCTGTCTGTGGCTAGTCAAGGCCTGCACGGCCGCTACGGTCGGGGATTCAAATACTCCCTCGGGCATGGGTGTTTGTGTTGTCCTTATCGTAAGTTAGTTTAAGTGAGTCACGTAATTAGTGTGTAAGTGTAGCGACTGATAACCACACAGTTTGGTCGCATAAGACCTCACACACATTTGAACATTTTACACCTTTGAACTCCCCCGCCCTAATCCTAGCTTCCTTGACAACAAAAACTTGTTCCTTGAAATCCTCATGCACTACCGTGCCGCCCCCATCATCCAAATCATCCCTCATAGGGACTCTTTCCTAATAAAATCCCCTAGCCCCTCCTTCCATTCTGAAGTACTACAGCTCCTTACCAGAATCCACCTTCGCCGCCATGCTATTCTGACTCCCTATTACACCTCTTCCTTTCCCCGCCAACCCCTCCCTCCCCACCATCCACCCACCCTCACCGCCTTAATTACAAAGCTCAGCCCGTTGACCATGGAGGACGAGGTGTTGGGACAACTAACTCCCACCCTGACATCTCTATCCGGTCCTCCAAGCAGATCCACCATGCCACCGGCCCCACCTACCCGATGCGGATTTTCACCGAATCCGCATCATCCATCGAGCGCCTCCTCCTCGAGGGGGCGTTGATCTCCCAACCCCAGTCATACCACTGTGCAAGGTGTCTCGTTAACAATGACTACCTGATACAGAACTGCCATAATCCCCCCACATGCCCCCACTGCAAATCCTGCCACCTCCATAAGCACTACCCCAAACTTGCCTCCACTCCTACCTGTAACATCTGTGGTGGCCCCCACCCCACATACTCCTATAAATGAAAAGCCGTCCCCACCCCCACCACTCCCGAAATTACCGTCCTCGTCCATCCTGTTGATCCTCCCATGCATCCGAACAACTCCTTGTGCCCACCCCCCACTGTGGAGGACGTCATCTGGTTTGTAACCACTGTCCTTCAAATCGTCCATCCCTTTCAACGCCCCCACACCCTGCAACAGATCGCTCTAGCTGCCTGCTCTGTCTTCCAATTAGAAATCCTATGCTACCTTCTCCTGTGTCCACTCCCACTTCACCTTTTCCCAGCTAGTTTCCCTAGTCTAAACACACCCTAACCCCTTTTTTTTTCGACTACCTTTTCCACTCCCTTTTCTCCCTCGCAGACCCCTATGACAAGCCCCTCCTATAGCTTCCTTCACCACAAAATTCGTTCCCTCCCCATCAACAGGCATCTTTTCATGCATACCCTCTCTCACCACTGCGTGGATGCCTTCCTTCTAAACAAAACAGTCCTTGTACCCAATCGTCCCATCAGCACCACTCCCTATTTACTCCATCGCACTGATGGCGCCCCTTCCTTGGCATGAGGTTAAGTGGTGATTGGTCACCTCCATCACCCCGTCTGACTACAACCTCTCCTTAATGATCCTACCGAGCACCTGATTGTCAGCCTCTTTCTCCCATCCCTCACAGTCACCCTTGCCACCATCTATATCCGAAGTACCGCTCCCCTCCCATATGACTTCCTTTCCCACATTGATCGCTCCTTCACAACCTATGTGGTTGCCGGGGACCTCAATCTTTCTTCCCGTCAACCAGCCGAACTCTGACAATGGTGTCAGTTCGTCACCACCTCGCTCCAGGGCGACATCCTTCATCTCCCCCCGCCCCAAAAGCAACACCACCCCTGACGTCATTTTGGCGTCTCCCAACCTCCTTGGGCGCCTCACGGTGGAAGTCCTTGACCCAATAGGCAGTGAACATGCCCCTGTCCTGCTCACTCTTGACCACTGACCCCACCCTGCCCGCACTCCCCAACTCCTAAACTAGTTGACGACTACTCCCGTGCTGACAGATGCCTACCGTCTATCCATATATACCGCGGTCGCCGACCACCCCCTCCCTCTCTACACACTCATCAACATAGAAAATGCGTCCTTGTTTCTTCACCAGGCCGTTGCTGATGCAGTCCAAGCCCACATCCCCTCTAAAGCCATCTACACACACACAGTTCCGCTCTCCCTCCACAGGCTGTCCTCCTCCTGCATGAATCCCTTCGACACTACCGCTCCTACTTCCAGACCCGTGACCAGGATACTCTCATGCGCCACCGGCAACTCAAACAACATACTAGAAATCTCTTGTCTGCGAGAAACATGCGCCAAACATGCACCCACCTTAATGCTAAGCTCCCCATCAACTCTCCAAGTACTAGAGTGCCTTCCACCGCCTTACTGACAGTCACTCCACATCACACTACCCACTTCTCCATGATGACCGTCCCTTTCCTGACAATGCCAGTACCTCTCTGAAGTATTTTCCACTCCCGACAATCCTCACTTTGACTACTCCCTTTTCCCCAATGTCCGTGAGTGCACCGACACCTCCCCTCTGCTCTGATGTCTGTAAATCTATTGGACCAAACTGCGTGGTCATCAGTCCGTAGCTTACAAACTACTTAAACCTAGGTGAACTAACATAAGGTCAATACACACACCCATGCCCAGGGAGGACTCTAACCTCCACGGCGAGCAACCGCACGCTCCGGCAGCGAGGCACTATAGACCGCTCGGCTACTCCACCACGGCTGCTCTGCTCACTCCTGGCTTCCAGTACTGGGACCACATCCCCCCCCCCCCCCCGCAGAATTGAACACGCCTATCATCGCCCAATCGCCCATGACATTATTAACACTCTTCACACCAAACACAACATCGCTCCTGGGGTCACGACCGCCTGACCTGCAGGCACCCCTGGACATGCCCCCCCCCTCCTTGCATGCAGTCCTTGATTTCCTTTACAATGTCATCCTCTTCACTGGCTTTTTCCCTGACTTGTGGAAGACCTCCCGTATCCTGTCCCCCAAACCCAACAAGCCCCCATCCCAGACCTCATCCCATCAGTCTCACCTCCATGTTCAGCAAGGTCCTGGTAACCATCCTCTCCCGATGTATCCATCAGCACCTCTGCCGCCACCAGCTCATCCCCCTATCCCACTGTGGCTTCCGACCCTCCTTCTCTGCCGATGACCAACTCCTTTGCCTCACCCACTTCCTCTCCGTTCAGCTTAACTCCCATCACTCAGCTATCTTTGTATACCTTGACACTGAAAAAGCCTACGACCATGTATGGCATTCCGGTCTACTTTTCAGGCTCCAGCTATATGCCCTTCCTATTAATTATGTCTGCCTCATCAACTTCTTCCTCACTCACCGGCCCTACTATGTCACTGTCTGCAACTCTAACTCCTGTTTGCTTTATCCCTCTGCCGGGGTGCCTCAAGGCTCCATCCTCTCACCTCTCATTTACCTCATCTACTCTGCCATATGCCCCAACCCCAGCCTCCTGTCTATCTCCTACAATATGCTGACAACACCGCTTTCCTCGCCCTTGCCTGGTTCCAGTTTTTGCTCCAGTCCCACCTCACTGAGTTCGCCGCATGGTGCAACTGGTGGCTCCTTTCCGTCAATCCTGACAAGTCCCAGGTAATGTTCAAATGTTTGTTAAGCTTATGGGACTTAACTATGGGGCATCAGTCCTTAAACTTACAAACTACTTATGAACTACCTACAACTAAGGACGACACAAATATCCATGGGGGGATTCGAACCCCCGACTGTGGTGGCTGTGCAGACCATGACTGGAGCACCTCAGTCCCCTCGGCCACCACGGCTGGCAGTCCCAGGTAATCATCATGTTGTTCCACCCCCTCCTTCTGCCTCTCGGATTTCTACATTACCCTTCACAACCGTCCCATTCACCACACCCCCACCCTCAAATACCTCAACCTAACCCTTGATCGTTCCCTCTCCTGGACCCCAAACCTCCGTACTGTATGCCAGAAAGCCCTATCCTGCTTCAGTCTCCTCAAACTCCTTACCGGCCAGACATGATGCCTCAACTCCTCCACCATCTTGTACACCTACCGCTCCCTTATGCGTCCTATCCTCTGCAGTTTCCATCCTGCCTGGATCTCCACTCCTCCTTCCTATTACAAAACTCTACAGATCCTAGAACGCCACACCCTCCGCCTCGCCTAGCATATCCAGCTCCCATCCCCCATGCGAATCCTATATGACCTTATCCCGTTTCCCCATATCCTGCAATACCTCGAACACATGTGGTTACTATACACCAACCACAAGATAAACTCCCACAACCCTCTGGTCTACCCCATCCTCACTGATCCCGGGCCTTTGCCACGCCTTTACCACTGCATCCCTCCTTCCCTTCACCTCACACTCTCCACATCCTTTCCCAGGGTAACTTGCGCCACCTCCCAGATGACGCCCTCTGTCCTGATATCTACCCACCCTACCAACCCTGATCCCCTCCCATGGATGAAGCGCCCCTCTCCACCTCCCCGCCCCTTTTCCTCTTCCCTACACCCGCTGCCTACACTTTGGGGTCCTGCACCATAATTTCGTGCTTCGTTCAGTGTTACGCCTTTGTACTAATTGTGCCAGTTTGTGTTTTTAGTCTGCGTCCACCGCCTCAAGACAGGTGTCGTAAACATAACTTTTTAAACAGTGTTTCCAGTGTTCGTCTTGTCAGAGTTCTGCTGTCATAATGCATGTTTTAACATCACTGTGGCTCCTAGTTTTAACTGACTACACTCATTGTTTAACTGACTATGCTCATTGTTTTAACTGACTATATGTTTTATTCATCTGTCAAAACTGTAATTTCTTCAAGTTTTGTAATCTTATCTATATTTTATATCTCCAATGTTTTCACTCCATTTCATGTTTTAATTCCTCATGTTCATGTATTTCCCGTTCTCTTGATATATTTCCCGTTCTCTCGGCTGAAGAGCAGCACTTAGTGCTGCTGCCAACCTACTGGCATGTATATGTTAGTATAAAATAACAATGTGTGGGAAAAGATGACATATTATGGTGTAACATTTCGCATTCTCGTGAGAAATTGAGCCAATACTGCCTAGACGTATTCTGATTGGCTCCCTCCACCTCTGTATGAGATCCCCACTATGATTTTTTATTTAGAAATAGTGGATAAACAATTTTATAGAACTTAACGTGATTTTGTGTAATTAATGTGTTTACTTGAAGCTCTATTGTGGTATGTTTTGTTTATGTAATTATGATCTATTTAACAAAAGCAGTTGAATGTAGAAGTTCTAGAAAAAGCGCTTCGCGCCAAAATTGATGGTAGGTGGGCAGTCAAGCACAGACGGCTCTCGCGTGAACAGATATGACAATCGCGCTCTTAAAATAGTCTGTTCGTCAGTTCAAACTTGATATTTTTCAACTGCTGTAATTAGAATTCGCGTGTACTAGGATCGTGGACAGTATATGTTTGCTTGTTGTTTCACGGCATATAAATAAATATTATGAAACAACTGGCAATCCTTCTTGTTTGAAAAGTAGCCACAGTTTTAAAATTTCCGCAGCACTTCCAAGATACAAGGGTCAACAACGGAAAACAAGAAGCCAGGTTAGTGAACGGTACTTTAACGGCACGCACTGACGATGCAAATAGTTCTACAGCCGTCACATGCAGTGCTACGTAATTAAATCTTGCGACAGTGGCACGAGTGTGGTGGTAACACCTCCGAGGAAAAGCGTCATAGCAAGTGTTAGATTATATAACACTCTAATCACCTTTATCAAACTCTCTATCCACCTTTAATCTCTGACCCCGCCGTACAGTACTGAAATAAATATCTCTGTCATAAAATAAAATCTTCAGTTTCCTCTGATACTGTGAACAATTATGTTGATCTAGGAAATACATACCTTCAAAGTACCATATGTTGCTTACGTATACATATTCAAACCCACTTCCGAAGCTTCTTACAGTTCCTTGCTGAAGTTCGTTTGGGATGGATTGACCTTTTTTCTCCTGTCGCAGTAGGAACTGATGCACTTCTGAATTCCACTTTTACTCAGTACAATACAAAGAATGAAACGAATCCCAACAGTTTTGAAACTTTGCAGTTTCCTCAAACATACTGTACAAACCATCAATATCGATCTGTCATAGCATTTGAGTGGACCGACATTCGATACTCACCAAGGTACAATATTTATGACATTATGTTTTCAGCATACGTTACGATCATAATGACGCCTCCTGCACTCATATGATAGAGGAAGAATACACAGAACGACAGATGGATCACCCACAATGGCACAGATGCATACTTTGACTCTACTGACACTAATATACTATACTGTATTTAAATTAAAATTAGACCGGGTCTGCGCAAACGCAGTCCCGAGTACCAAAAATTATGCACCCGAGTTACCCACATTAGGGGTAATCGAAGGGGTCAGCTCAACCGAAGTGCAATGGAAGAGCCTCACCCTGGAGGAACCACCCTTGTTTTTCTTTTTTCTTTTTTTTCTTCTTTTTTTAATATTCTTTTCTAGTCTGTCTTATCGTTCTTTTAGGCTTCCAACAAAGCAAGAACGCAAGTATCAGCCTTCACTTTGAAAATATGATGTCGCCACAATAACCAGAAGGTCACGCGAGAGATGGTATGTGCCATCATTTTAGGGATGGTAAGAAGCTGTGCCATGTACCAAGCACGAGCTAGAATGTGGCCATTAATGAGGGAGGCCTTCTGGAGGAGGTCTAATCGTCATGCCGCATTGACCCGACACTTGCCACGGATTAGTGTAACAACTCTCCGCCAACTGCGGACCTGTATTTGTTTAGGCTCGCGAGTTATAACAATGCCCAATACCTGCTGCTCCTCGACGATGTGGTACCACGGCCGGGGAGTGGTGATACCGCCTCGCCCAATAGGGATCATAACGGTCTTCCGAGGATTGATAGCGGCACCGGATGCGCGCTCATATAAGCGAAGAGAGGCCCAAATCAAGTCAATGTCCACCGCCCTGGTGACGAAGACGCCGACGTCATCAGCATAAGCGACGCACCCCACTGGGGCGGTATGTACTGGTACACCAGCAACGGTGTTGCCCAAAGCTCGCAATAGGGGGTCAATCGCCAAGACGAACAAAAACATTGACAACGGGCATCCTTGGCGCACCGATCGGCCGATAGATATAGGCGGAGTGGGATATCCATTGACGGTCACGACAGAGGTTGCTCCAGTCAATATATTAGAAAGAACAGTTAAAAAACGGTGAGCGAAGCCCTAGTGATCCAACACACTTAGCAAGTATGCATGACCGATACGGTCAAATGCATTGGAAAAGTCGATTGAAATGACACCCGCGGGAATGCCGGCTACAGAGGTGTGGCAGACGATATCACGATATGTAGCGGCCGCATGGAATATATTGCGACGAGTTACGCCACATGCCTGATAAGGGCTGATGACGTCATCAATAATCCCTTTATTTTCCAAGCCACGCACCGGGCGATCAGCTTGTAGTCAGCATTCATTAAGGTGATAGGGCAGAGGTCTTGCGCCCGACAGCGACCCTGAAGCTTGGGGATCAGGATAATCCGACCCTCCAAGAATGTGGGGGGAATCGCGATACCACCAAGCACCTCATTCGCTATGGATGTCAATTTTGGCCCAAACAAATCCCAGAAGGCCATATAGAACTCCGAGGGCAGTCCATCCGGGCCCGGAGATTTACCACGAGGGCTTTTCTTCAGCGCCTCCTTAACATCAGATGAGGACAAGGGGGCAAGCAGTTCGTCGCGATCATGTTCTGTTAGACTATGTGGCATCGGAGCAAGCTGTTCACGAATGGCGTCGATATCAACGTCCACCGGTCGAAAAAGGTCACAAAAATAGCCATGGATGTAATGAAGTATTTCCTGCCGCTCTGTGAGGAAAACACCCGCAGCTGTTAAGATACCGTCAACCCGGTTTGTCTCGGCCCTCCGCCGCTCCCGCGCCAGATGGTAGGTGGCGGGGTCCTCGTCCTCCAAGGGACTCCGACAGCGGCTACGAACCAGAAGTCCTTTCGCCCGTTCGCGATGGAGGCTAAGCACTCTGGCCTTAATCTTATTGAGCCTCATACGCATATTTTCATCAGGGCCTACGGGCGTCTGTGCCGCATTGACCAAACACTGCCGGAAGAAAGCCAGCGTCTGTCTCCTACCGTAAGCCTCCTCCCGAGAGAATCGTCGCACTGCCATCCGCAGCTGTGGTTTTGCCACGCACAACCACCACTGAAGTACCGAGGAGATGTTAGATTCCTTCAATAGGCACTGCTGCCAAGTGTAGAACACCTCCGCACGGAGCCCCTCTTTATCCAGGTGTGCGACATTGCATTTCCAGTGGCGGGGAGGGGGCGCCTCAACCTTGTCAGGGAGGCGCAACTCACACATGTATCCACAATGATCACTGAATGTGGCGGGTACCACCGCAACACTGACCAAGCGGGTCGTCAATAGGGTGGAGACATAAAGTCGATCAATGCGACTGGCCCCAGTATTATAGTAATGAGTGTACTCAGTGTGCGTAGGGTGAAAGTATCGCGAAGATTCTTGGCCGCCAACAAGTCCACCAATTCAGCACAATGACCTGGCCTCGGGTACTGATCAGCTGCAGAGGTCACGCAGTTGAAATCGCCACCGAAGAGAAGGGGTTTCGCGGAATTTAAAAAAGGGCACACCTCGTGATGATAAAAGGCCGCCCGTAAGCGCCTCCTATCGCCTTCCCCAGAAGGGGCATATACATTGACAATGCGGACGCCCCGGATGGTACACGCAATGGCGCGTCCGCCGGGCATCAGCTGGATGTCAGTGGCCACAAGGGAATGACGGTGTAAAATGGCAGTGCCACAGTGATGGTCCCTGTCAAGATTATAAATGACAGTATATCCAGAAATGGCAGATAAAATAGGGGCCTGCACCTCCTGCAATAAAACTATGTCGTACCGCCCATGAAGTATATAATCAGTAAGCGCCAGCACCTTAGGAAAGGATGTAATGGCGTTAAGACTGATCGTTAAAATGGACACCACATCAGTGGGCCTACTCATGCGAGCAATAAAACAATAAAGCAAACAAAGTGGAAATCCATTGTTAAAAAAATTACAAAACATGGTACTAGAGGCGGACACAACGGTAAAGAAGTAGAATTAAAACCATAAGTAAGACTGTGACAGGGCAGATAAAAAGCACCAGATCTCGTGACACTGCCAACCATTGTAAAAAAACGTGAAGACGAAACCCCAGTAAAAAGGTAAACACACAATAAACATGATTTAAAAAAAGAGATTTAGTGGACGGTGGCGATCGGCGGCAAGCCGACGGGTTATAGCTCCATGGCATCCCCATCGTCCTCCGGCCCGTCATCAGCCCACGAGTCAGACATGGGGGGTGACGTCTGTGCCGGCTGCTCTCCCGAGGGCTCGGCCCGTGTGGGCGGCGGGGGCGCCTCCTGTTTCGGGAGCGAGTCGCGACGCGTGCGCTGCTGCGTCTGCCCGCTAGGCCTGTTAGCTCTTACGCTTCAGGGCGATTGCACCCCGCTCGCGGGACGAGCTGAGGAGGTTCTCCAAATTCAGGAATTGACGGCGTAGGGCGGCAGCAGCGACCGCTGGGTCAGACTGGGACTGAGACGCTTGAGATAAAGGCGCCTGAGGCGGAGGTGCCTGAGATCGAGTGGGCCGCGTCTGAGGCGCCTGCGGCTGTGACTCAGTGTCGCTCTCGGTAACAGAGGCGCTCGCACCCCCGGCCGCCTCCTTTCCCTTACTACGACGGCGCTTGCCGGGCTTCTGAGAGCCCTCAGGGGCGTTGTCAGGCAAAACCGGCGCCTGCATGTCACCGACGACCGGCTCCCGGCCGACAGGTTCCGCGGTCAACTCCTCCGCCGTAGCGGGAACGGGCTCTGCATGAACGTCAGCTGGAGCCACAGTATCGGAAACCATGGCGGCCGAACACACAGTGTCCGAAGCTACGGCGTCCGAGACCTCCATAGCCTGCGCCACCTCGGCGGTGCGCCCGTCAGTCCCCTCCACTGTCACCGGGTCCTGCGCCATCGCCGGCGACGGCTCCGCGGCGCGGGGTTGGATTGCCGTGCCCGCGACAACCTCGCTCAAAAGCGGGACCATGCGCGCACCGTTGTCCGCGGGCGCTTCCCGAGGAAGCTGAACAGGCCGCCGTTTGGGACACTGCGCCCGGAGGTGGTCTGTCGAGTGACAGATGCCACACGTCAGAGGCTGTCCAGAATATTGGACCTGCGCTCGAACGCCCGCGATATTCAAATAGGTAGGTATATGACGCTTCAAGTTAACCCGGAGGGCGCGAACGCCGCTATTCACGGGGTACTTGTACGCGGTGGACCAGCGTTCGTTCGTGAGTGACAACACAGTGCCATACCACCCGATCGCGCGACTGATGACCTCATTCGGACATTCCGGCGGGACGTTGAACACCCGCACTTCTCGGACGCCAAAGCTGGAGGGAAGGACTTACACCTTGCCAATCTGGCCGTTCCGCTGCCGACACTCATGGTCACCGACAAATTTCTCTGCATATGCTCAAAACTGTAAGACGAGACAAATTTCAAAAAACAGGAATAGAGAACAAAGTCCAACTATACAGTGTCAACGACTTCGTATGGAAGTTCCATGTCTTCAAATATCCAATCATGTACTTCGAATGCATTTGGCCGCGGCGCATTGCGATCAAGCACGCACTGCAAGCTATTTGCTCGGTTAGATCCCGACATTGTCAAACAAAACCAAAAACACGACGCAAAAATACCGGCCGAGCGGCCGAACCATGAAAACCACGAAAAACGACGACGCCGAAAAACGCCGGACACGAACCTGGACGTAGGAATCACGGCATCTTCTACGCCAGGTAAGTATGCTTTCAGCGGCCAAAAGTTGGGAATTTATCACGTACGGTGTGCATCAGTTGAAGCAAGTGCGTATCAATAATCAACTTATATCTGAGCATTTCTACTATAGGCGACATTACAATCGGCAGAGGAAAGTTTTGTCAATAGCAAAATAACTTTTTTTTGTTCCGAAAGAGCAGACGGCTCTTCAGGCACCCATTTTACAACACAAAAACTACTCCATAAGCGCATTGGCCAGAGTTCCTTGCAGCGACAGGAGATGGCTCCCCAAACGTAGCTTACATAGAGAGCCGCGGGCAGTTCAGTCGAGTTAGCCCCACTAGTTCCGTGCAGCACAAGAGATGGCTCCCCGATCGTTGCTTACGCAGACGCAGACAGTTCTGGTCTAATTGGCCAGACTTGTTACTTGCAACGACAGGAGATGGCACCCCATTCGTTAGTGGCGAATTATTTTCACGTTTGCGAGTTTCTACTAGCAACGTTGTGTAGTTGGAAGTGAAAATGAGTGCCATAAAATATAAATAAAGCTTCATATCCCTGAAGCAGCCATCCTTCCCGCCTGGTAGCAGGCATCACCGCTACGATTATAAACGTAACTCTGCTGTGCTTTCAGGTCTGCCGCCGTCCCTGCTGCCCGTCGCCGTCGCCGTTCCAGTGCCAGGAGGCCCTGCTGCTTGCCGCCGCCTTCGCCGCCGCCGCTGTCGCCGCCCAGCCCTGCCTGGAGGCACCGCCGCCAGGAGGCCCTGCCGGACCTGCTCGCCGCCCCGCTGCCCCAGTCCAGCCCGGGGATCGTTTCGCCGCCGCCGCCGCCCGGAGGTTCTGCCCTGGGGTCCCGCTGACCGCCGAACCGGTTCGCCGCCCCGCCGCCTCCGCTACGGAGCCGCCCCGATCCCCTCGGGTCGGTCCTTGCCATCTACCCGCCGCCGCCGCCCTCCAGCCAGCTGCCGGTGGTCTCACGCCGCTCCACCGCGGCCCGAGGCTTCCGCCAGCCCCAGCCGGCCACCAGCAGTGGTCGCCACCTTTCGCTTGAACTGTCCACCTTTTCTTCCTCTTCGACTTCTTTCCCTCTTTCGTCCGTCACGATGTCAAACACCCCAGTCACCACCACCGTTTTATATACCACCCCCACCACCGCCCCCACCGTTACGACTTGGAGCTCCACGCACGCCCGCCCTTCCCACGACATTCCCCTCTCCGTGCTCCTCTCCACCACAGGAGCCTCCCACGTCTCTCCTCCTCCCCCAGCTACCGTGTATCTCCCCCTCACCTCCCCTGCAGACTTCCCCCCCATCTCGCCAGCACGAGTCACCAATCACCGGGCCACAGTGGCAGACACCCAGCAGTCGCCGCCTCTTTCCGTCGCACCGCACGAGGGCCCCGCTCCCCGCCACATCCCCATCGACCCTGTCCCGTCCTTCTCCTCCTCCACCGGCGCCCGAAAGAAGACCACCAGCCGGCCGCGGTGGCCGAGGTGACTGAGGCGCTCCAGTCACGGTCAGCACGGCCACTATGGTTGGGGGTTCGAATCCCCCCTCAGGCATGGATATTTGTGCCGTCCTAGTTTGTAAGTAGTTCATAAGTAGTTTGTAAGTTTAGGGACTGATGACCCCGTAGTTAAGTCCCATAAGCTTAACAAACATTTGAACATTTTTTTTTTGAAGACCACCAAACCTGGAAGTGCCGACCCCACCCCTTCTGCCTCTAAAAAGGCTCCTCCTCCCCCTCCCCCTCCTCCACCGCCTCCACAGCTGCCGACATAATGGACACTGCACCCATCCCCCCCCAACCGGTCTGTATACCTACCTCCTCTTCCGTCCTGATCCCCGCTTCCTAAACAATCGTACCCTCTCCCTAGAACTCAGAAAGTACTTCCCTGCCACCCCTATCACCCAACTCATCCCCCGTAGGGACTCTGTCCTTATCAAATCTCCCAGGCCTACTTTCCATTCTGAAATGCTTCAGCGCCTCCCTGCCATCCACCTTGGCGCCCACGCAACCCTCACCCCGTACTATACCTCCTCCTCACCCCGTCAACCCCTCCCTCCCCGCCGTCCGCCCACCCTCACCACTGTGATAACCAAACTTAGTCCGGTTATCATGGAAGAGGAGGTGTTGGGCCAACTCAACGCCCACCCACAAATTTCTGTTCGCTCAGCCAACCGGATACATAATGCCACCGGCCCCACCTACCTGATGCGGATTTTCACCGAATCCGCATCCTCTATCGATCGCCTTCTCCTCGAGGGGGCACTCATCTATGACCGCCGCCACAAGGTAGAACCCTCCCGCTCCCCACCCCAATCCTACCGCTGTGCCAGGTGTCTCGTTTATAATGATCACCTGACACAGCACTGCCGCAACCCACCCACCTGTCCCCACTGCAAGTCCAATCACCTCCACGAACACTGTCCCAACCTCGCCTCCCCTCCTGTCTGCAACACCTGTGGTGGCCCCCATCCCACCTACTCCTATAAATGTAAATCCGTCCCCGCCCCCACCACTCCCGAACTTACCGTCCCTGTTCGTCCTGTCGGTCCCCCTCTCCATCCCAACAACTCCCTCTGCCCCCCTCCAACCGTAAAGGACGTCATCCGATTTGTCACGACCGTCCTCCAGAACATCCATCCCTTCCAGCGTCCCCATACCCTCCAACAGATCGCCCTTGCCACCCGTTCCATCTTTCACCTCGAAACCTTCACCACCCTCTCCCATGCACATTCCCACTTCACCTTCTCCCGGCAAGTTACCCTATTCTAGACACACCCTACCCTCTTTTCCTGTCGCCCTCTCTCCCTCCTCTCGCCCTTCCCTTTCGACCCCTATGGCAAGCCCTTCCTATACCTTCCTCTATCATAATGTCCGCTCTCTTCCTGCCAATAAACACCTCCTTATGCACACGCTTTCCCACCACCGCGTGGATGCCTTCCTCCTGACCGAGACCTTCCTCCAACACCGCTCACTACGTCCTCCACCGTACCGATGGCCCCCCACCCCTCGCCCAAGGCGGAGTGGCGATCGGCCACCTCTGCCACCACCCCGTCCGGCTCCAACCTCTCCTTAATGACCCTACCAAACCCTTGATCCTCAGCCTCTTCCTCCCATCCCTTACTGTCACCCTCGCTACCATCTATATCCGCAGCACTGCTCCCCTCCCATATGCCTTCCTCTCTCACATAGACCGCTCCTTCACGACCTATGTGATTGCCGCCGACCTTAACCTTTCTTCCCACCCGCCCGCTGAACTCCAGCGGTGGCATAAGTTCGTCACCACTTCGCTCCGGGGCGACGTCCTTCCTTTTCCCCGCCCAACCCGCCCTGAAAGCAACACCACGCCCGACGTCATCCTGGTGTCTCCCAATCTCCTTGGGCGCATCACGGCCGATGTCCTCGACCTTATAGGCAGTGACCACACCCCTGTCCTACTTATCCTTGACCACCGCCCCCGCCCTGCCTGTGCTCCCCGTCCTATGCCCCCTCCCAATCTCGTTCATGATTATTCCCCTGCTGACTGGGATGCCTACCGTCGCTCCATTGACACCTCGGTCGCAAGCCGCCCACTTCTCCTCCGCACTCCCGCCAATATTGATCATGCCTCCTCCTTCCTCCAGCAGACCGTTGCTGACGCGGTCCATGCCTACATCCCCACCCGGGCAATTTATCCTCACCGTCCTACCCTTCCTCCACAGGCCGTTCTTCTCCTTCGCGAATCCCATCGTCTGTACCGCTCCTTCCTCTGGACCCGTGACCGGGACACATTCCAACGCCACCGGCAAATCCAACGCCACATCCGAAACCTCTTGTCCGCGAAAAAACGCCGGGACAGGCGCCAGACATGCAGCCGCCTCAATTCAACGCTCCCTGTCAACTCCTTCAAGTACTGGCATGCCTTCCGCCGCCTTACTGGCAGTCACTCCTCCCCCCACTACCTGCTTCTCCATGATGACCGTTCTTTTCCTGACAATGCCAGTAATACAAAACACTTTGCCTCCTACCTCTCCGAAGTCTTTTCCATTCCTGATGATCCTCTCTTTGACTATTCTCTCTTCCCAGATGTCCATGAGTGAACCGATACCTCCACTCCTCCGCTCGCCCCTGGCTTCCAGTACTTGGACCACATCCCCCCCTCAGAACTGAACACACCCATTGACGCCCGTGACATAATTGACACTCTTCAGACTAAACGCAACACCGCCCCCGGTCACGACCGGCTGACCTACCGCCACCTCCGAGCCTGCCCCCCCCCTCCTTCCACGAAGCTCTTGCCACCTTATATAATGTCATCCTTTTCACTGGCTTTGGAAGACCTCCCGTATTCTCATGTTCCAAAACCTGACAAGCCCACATCCCAGACCTCATCCTACCATCCCATCAGTCTTACCTCAGTGTTCAGCAAGGTCCTGGAAACCATCCTCTCCCGTCATATCCATCAGCACCTCCATCGCCACCAGTTCCTCCCCCTTTACCAATGTGGCTTCCGACCCCCCTCCTCTACCGATGACCAGCTCCTTCGCCTAACTCATCTCCTATCTGTCCAACTCAACTCCCATTGCTCCACAATTTTTGTTTCCCTCGATATCCAAAAAGCCTACGACCATGTATGGCATTCCGGTCTCCTCTTCAAGCTCTAGTTCTACGCCCTTCCTATTAATTATGTCCGCCTCATTGCTTCCTTTCTCACCCACCGCCCCTCCTATGTCACTGTCTGCAAATCGACTCCCGTTTGTTCTACCCCTCTGCCGGAGTACCCAAGGCTCCGTCCTCTCTCCTCTCCTTTATCTCATCTACTCCGCCGACATGCTCCAACCCGAGCCTCCCGTCTATCTCCTACAATATGCTGACGACACTGCTTTCTTAGCCCTCGCCCCCTCCCTTGCCCGCTCCCAGTTTTTTCTCCAGTCCCCCCTCACCAAGTTCGCCTCATGGTGTAACCAGTGGCTCCTTTCCGTCAATCCTGACAAATCCCAGGCAATTATCATAGGTCGTACCACCCCCTCCTTCCGTCTCCATGATTTCTACCTTACCCTCCACAACCGCCCTATCCGCCACACCCCCACCCTGAAGTACCTTGGCCTAACCCTCGACCGTAACCTTTCTTGGACCCCCCACCTCCGCACTGTCCGACAGAAAGCCCTCTCCCGCCTTTACCTCCTCAAACTCCTCACCGGCCGGTCATGGGGTCTCAGCCCCTCCACCATCCTCTACACCTACCGCTCCCTCATGCATCCTGTCCTTTGCAGCTTCCATCCCGCCTGGATCTCCGCTCCCACATCCTACTATAAACCCCTTCAAGTCCTTGAGCGCCACACCCTCCGCCTCGCCTACCGCATCCGGCTCCCTTCCCCCACGCGGATCCTGTATGACCTGATCCCATTTCCCCACCTCCTTGAATACCTCCAGCATATCCATATCCTCTATACCACCCGTAAAATAGACTCCCGCAACCCACTGGTCCACCCCATCCTTACCAACCCTGGGCCTCTGCCACGCCTCTACCGCATTATACCCCTTTCCTTTCATCTCCACACCCTCCATGTCCTCTCCCAGGGTAATTTCCGCCGCCTCCCCCTCCCTGATGACGTCCTCCGTTCCGACATATACCCATCCTACAAGCTCTGATCCCCCCCTCCCCCGTAGATAAAGGGCCCCCTCTCCCCCCATCCCCTTCCACTCCCCCGCTTGGCTACCCCCTCCCTGCCCTGGAGTCCCTATGGCTCCTCCCTACCGCCTCCTTCCCCGCCGTTTTTCCTCTTCCCCATGCTTCCCTCCCCCCCCCCCCCCCCTTCTCGGGGTCCTGGATCGACAGTTTTAACAGTGTTACGTCGAGTGTTGTGTGCTGTGCTCCAGTGAAGTGTATGTTTTTTAACTGTGTCCACCGCAATCAGGCAAGTGTCGCACCGTGTGTTTTAATTAGTGTCTCCGTGTACTCGCCGTACTGTGTTATTGTCGTCCTACATGTTTTTTTTTAGGTCACCATGGCTCATCATTTTTACTGACTAAATCTGATTTTGATCATCTGTCAACTGTTTGTACTTCGAATTGTCACCTTGTCTATGTCAGTGTTCCTCCGTTGTTTTTTCTCCTGTCTTGTATTTTAATTTTCATCTCATCCATGTATTTTATTCTCTCGGCTGAAGAGCAGCCTCTGGTGCTGCTGCCAGCCTACTGGTGTAATAGCTGGTGTGTGAGAAAAAAAAAAAAAAAAAAAAAAAAAAAAAAAAAGACACAACCTGAAGCAGCCATAACGTCCAAATGAAATTGAACCTCCTATTTGAAAATTATGTATCATGGTGTGAATATAGGCCTACTCCCAAAATCAAGATAACATTAGTTTCAACATCACATAGAACGTAAAACCCGACTTTTTCGTAGTTCGCTTGTGATAAATAAAATTCAACATACAATTCATTGACTATTTATCCATTGTGTAGGTTGTCTGACATTTGCAATCTCATTTTCTGTTACTAGAAGTTATATAGGCCTATAGCGCGAATAGAAACGTCATGCTATGCTCTAGTTACCATAATATTTTATTTCACATTCACAGTAAATGACCTAGTCAAATAGCAACTTCTTAAAATATTCTGTTATACTAGAAGCTAATTAGTAGGTCCCTCTTGCATTAGTTGTAATTAACTGACAATGCATGTAAATAGTTTGCATCAAAACACTCGTCAGAGTCATCTCCATTGCCTCGCAAACTTATTTTTCTGAAATTTACTGAGTGGTTTTAGTTTGTATGAAGTGTGTGTAAAATATTGCTATTCCCCACCCCATCCCTCTCATCATTGGGTTCTGTGTTTGCATACTTACCTAACCAACATGAATGAAAGATCGTTGACTTAGGATAGGCCTATATTTGTATACATTCACTACTTTTTGTATCCCTCAGGGTTTTTCCCGAGAGATTTATGAAATGTATGAAGACGATTTTGTATGTACCATGAATGAAAGGTGAACAATTCTGAACAAACCGATTCAGAAACTTGATAATGTAAAATAGTTCACTCATAGTTGTTCTTCCACCAATGTTTGGAAACCACCTAACTCTCTATTAATGAATTAAAAGATGAGTAGTGACCTGACCTGACATGTAAAAAATCTTTCAAAGGTGATCTCTCTACTAGTTATTATTATGAAGTAGGTGACACTTTCCTTCCAAAACACACAAACAAAAAATACACTATTCATTTTAGTGTTACACTATTTATTACCATGTTAGATTAAATTAAGACTTGTTCCATAGATCATGAATACGATACTTTGTAATGATGTGGAATGTGTCAGGTTAATAAAAGGGTGTCTGTACAAGATAATACATTACACAAAATATTACATGAGACAATTTCTTTTTTAATTTCTTTTTTAGATTTACTAATTTACATCTAAAAACTCATCCAATGAGTAGAAGGAGTTGTCATTCAGATATTCTTTTAATTTATTTTTAAATGCTAGCTGGGATGAGGTTTATAAGGAACACAGGGGAAGACCAAGAGATGGATACAGTAAGCAGATTCAGACAGATGTAGGTTGTCGCTCTTATGTGGAGATGAAGAGGCTTGCTCAGGATAGGGTATTGTGGAGAGCTGCATCAAACCAGTCTCCGGACTGAAGACCACAACAACAACAACAACAACAGATTCACTGTTGGAGCATGTGATTCAAACTTTCAGTTTCTTTGCATTGGGGTCTTTTCCTTCTACTACTTCTTTGCAGCGTATTCACCTGAGTACAGAGTACTTGTACTTAAGGAATATTTACAATCAAACAATAATTAATGTTGTCTATGTAAGTAATTGGCACAGCTGGTGCTGATTCAACAGATATTTTAATAGCCATCTTAAAATATTTTTCAAGAATTTCCCACCAAATTTTTCTGTAATTACATTCACTCTGATAGAAATATGTCAAATACTTCTGCAGTCTTACACGACCTGTAAGTGTGTTGCAATATTACAATTTTGATTTTAAATACATATTTTGCAAACCCAAAATACTACAACTGCACAGTTAGACATCACTGCAGTGTGAGTAAACAAGCAAATACTTTTATCTATAGTTTGTTACCCACTGTCATGGTGTGTTATGCCAATTAACATCAGCATTTAAATGTAAAAGTAATTTCACTTACAAAGTGCTAATCACAGAATGTGATGGAAACTTGAGTGGTATGCAAGAAAACTGTATCACAAAGTAAACTAAACATTACAACCACATGAGTCAACCTTCTGTACAGGGGTGGATGCAGCAGTATCACACTTAAGGTTTGTTTGAGTAGCTACCAGATTCCAGTAAACTGAGCATCCCCAGAGCTGCTGCAAAAACTTGATAACAGCTCTTCACATGCTCAGTTTACTGGAATCTGGTAACTGGTAGCTGCTTAAATGAACCTTTAGTAACACATTCTCTGCAAGAGTTGAAGAATCGGTACACCACAATTAACAAAGAGGCCATTGCTCTCCTGCCTATCTCTCCTGCTGTCTGGTGACAAGGCTGGAATAATAAGCGAAAAGGTGAAAGTTGTATCTTAAGGCAATGTTGCATATTAATACACAACCAAAAAACAATATAAATTCTTCATTCATGCAACACATAAAATAAGGAAAATGATAATAAATCACCTACAGTCAATTTATGTGTGGAACACACACACACACACACACACACACACACACACACACACACACACACACACACACACGTAGTGGGAATGCTATTCTCAAAGATCCATACATCAACCTGCTATAGGTCAGTGGTTGCTTTTCCCTTGTTTTACATTTAAAAAAGACTAGTATTTTATTGTGCATTGGTAGAGGATCCTTCGCTGTAAGATGGCTGGGTTAGGACCATAGATATAGTCTTATTACATTGATAAATTTGTGTATGTAAATTTCTGATTTCAAAGTTTTCAGACTTGTATGTAGCTTTTTTGTCTTTTTCCAGGATAACTGAATGTATCAAAATTGAAATACCAGACAATTAATTAAAATATTAGTCATATGTAATATTTACAATCAATTACATTTCTACACTATCAATCACAGCACCCAAGGTGATTAAACCACATGACAAACCATTGCATAAAAAAGAAGATACATCAGATGTTAACAACTACTGCCCAATCTGTCTTCTGACAGCTTTATCGAAAATTTTTGAGAAAGTAATGTATTCAAGAGTAGCCTCCCATATTTGTAAAAACAAAGTACTAACCAAATGTCAGTTTGGTTTTCAGATTTCAAGGCTTTTCAATAGAAAATGCTATATATGCTTTCACTGATCAACTATCAAATGCTCTGAATTACCAGACATCTGCCATTGGTATTTTTTGTGTTCTTTCAAAGGCCTTTGATTTTGTGAATCCTGGAATTCTTCTAGATAAACTTAATCATTATGGTTTGACTGGGGCAGTGCACAAATTGTTTAATTCATACTTAACTGGCACAATGCAGAAAGTTGAAATAAGTGGTTCATTTAATGTCAAAACATTAGCTGATTCCTCAAACTGAGGGACTATCAAGGATGGGGTGCCACAGGGTTAGGTCTTAGGTTCCTTGTTGTTCTAGATATACATAAATGACTTGCCATTCTACAGTGATGAACATGCAAAGTTAGTTCTTTTTGATGATGATACAAATATAGTAATCACATCCAAAAAAACATGAACTAAGTGTAATCATAAATAATGTTTTTCACAAAATTATTAGGTTGTTCTCTGCAAATGGCTCTCATTAAATTTTAATAAAACACAGACTTATATACAGTTCCGTACAGTAAATGGCACAACTCCAGTTATAAATATAGACTTTGAACATAAGTCTGTAACTAAGGTAGAATTTTCAAAATTTTTAGGAGTCTGCATTGATGAGAGATTAAACTGGAAGCAACACATAGACAGTCTGCTGAAATGTTTGAGTTCAGCTACATATGCTGTTAGGGTTATTGCAAATTTTGGCGATAAGAATCTCAGTGATAAATTAGCTAACTATGCCTATTTTCATTCACGGCTTTCATATGGCATCATATTCTGGGGTAATTCATCTTTGAGTAAAAAAAGTATTCATTGCACAAAAGTGTGTAATTAGAATAATTGCTGGAGCCCACCCTAATCATCCTGCAGACATCTACTTAAGGATTTAGGTATCCTCACAGTAACTTCACAGTATATATGATGTTGTTGTGGTCTTCAGTCCGGAGACTGGTTTGATGCAGCTCTCCACAATACCCTATCCTGGGCAAGCCTCTTTAACTCCACATAAGAACGGCAACCTACATCTGTCTGAATCTGCTTACTGTATCCATCTCTTGGTCTTCCTCTGCGGTTTTTACCCCACACACTTCCCTCCAATGCTAAATTCACGATTCCTGGATGTCTAAGAATGTGTCCTACCAATCGATCCCTTCTTTTAGTCAAGATATGCCAGAAATTCCTTTCCTCCCCAATTCTGTTCAGTACCTCCTCATTAGATATGCGATCCACCCACCTACTCTTCAGCATTCTTTGGTAGCACCACATTTGAAAAGCTTCTATCCTCTTCCTGTCCGCACTGTTTATCATCCATGTTTCACTCCCATACAAGGCAACACTCCACACAAATGCCTTCAGAAATGACTTCCTTAGGCTGAAATCAATTTTCAAGGTTAACAAATTTCTCTTTTTCAAGAACGCTTTTCTACCCATTGCCATTCTGCAATTTATATCCTCTGTACTGTGACCATCATTTGTTATTTTACTGCCCAAGTAACAAAACTCATCTACCTCCTTTATTGCTTCGTTTCCCAATCTAATTCCTTCAGCATCACCTGATTTTCTTACACTGCACTCCATTACCCTAGTTTTGCTCTTGTTAATGTTCATCTTATATGCAACTTTCAGCACACTGTCCATTCCGTTCAACTGCTCTTCCAAGTCCTTTGCTGTCTCTGACAGAATTCCTATGTCGTCGGCAAAACACAATGTTTTTAATTCTTCCCCCTGAACTTTAATTCCTTCACCAGATTTCTCCTTGCTTTCATTTATAGCTTGCTCAATGTACAAATTGAACAACAATGGAGAAAGGCTACAACCCTGTCTTACTCCCTTTCCAACCACTGCATCCCTTTCATGCCCTTCAACTCTGACAAACGCTGTCTGGGTTTTGTACAAGTTGTAAATAACCTTACGCTCCCTATATTTTACTCCTGCTTGCTTCAGAACTTGAAAGAGTTTATTCCAATCAACATTGTCCAAAGCCTTCTCCAAATCTACAAAAGCTAGAAATGTAGGTTTGCCATTTCTTAATCTATTTTCTAGGATAAGCCGTAAAGTGAGTACTGCCTCCCGTGTTCCTAAATTTCTCCTGAACCCAAACTGATCTTCCCCGAGGTCGGCTTCTACCAGCTTTTCCATCCTTCTGTATATAATTGGTGTTAATATTTTGCACCCATGACTTATTAAACTAATGGATGTGTAGTTTTCACACCTGTCTGCACCTGCTTTCTTAGGGATGGGGATTATAACATTTTTCTTAAAGTCTGAGGGTACTTCACCTGTCTCATACATCTTACACACCAGGTGAAACAATTTTGTCATAGCTGGTTCTCGCAGAGACTTCAGTAGCTCTGAGGGAATATCATCTACTCCAGGGGCCTTGTTTCAACTTAGGTCTTTCAGGGCTCTGTCAAATTCTTCTCTCAGTACAGAATCTCCTATTTCATCTTCATCTATATCCTCTTCCCTTCCTACAGTATTGTCTCGAAGTTCATTTCCTTTGTAGAGCCCCTCTATATACTCTTTCCACCTTCGCATTATCATTGTCAAGATAGATACGAAGCCAACACCGACAATAGTAGTACAGGTTTATATGCCAACTAGCTCTGCTGATGATGAGGAAATCGAAGAAATATATGAGGAGCTAAAGGAAATTATTCAGACAATTAAGGGAGAGGAAAACTTAATTGTTATGGGAGACTGGAATTTGGTAGCAGGACAAGGAAGGGAAGGGAGGATAGTAGGTGAATATGGTCTGGGCAAAAGGAATGAAAGAGGAAGCCGCCTGGTAGAATTTTGCACAGAACATAATTTAGTTATAACAAACACCTGGTTCAGGAATCACAAAAGGTTGTATACGTGGAAGAGACCAGGAGACACCAGAAGATACCAGATTTCGGAACCAGGTTCTACAGTGTAAGACATACCCAGGGGCAGATATAGACTCTCACCATAACATGTTGGTTATGAACTGTAGGCTGAAACTAAAAAAAAACTACAAAAAGGTAGGAAAATAAGGAGATGGGACCTGGATAAATTGAAACCTGAGGTTCTTAAGAATTTCAGAGGGAGCTTTAGGCAACAATTGACAGAAACAGGGGAAAATAAAGCAGTAGAGGAGGAATGGGTAAAACTGAGAGATGAAATAGTGAAGGTAGCAGAGGACAAAATAGGTAGGAAGGAAAGACCTACAGTGAATCTAACCGAGAAAAAAAAAAAAGATAAGTAGGCCTACTTGGGGGCAGTGTAATTAGACTTGAATGAAAAAGTAAGTTACAGAGTTTATAGAAAAATTGTGACTGTATTTTCAAAGCGTATCCAGATCACGGTTATTATTACTATCATATGCTGTTTGTGATTAATACAAGAATTTTAAGCTGCACTTTTAAATGTTTAATCGAGGAAAGAAAATAAAGTTTGAAGTATATATATTATTGCCAGATTGTTTCTTGCATTAACTTGCAGATTTTCATAGTAGTTTTGTTTGAAAACAGACAAGGAAGTTCTTGGTACAATAATATCAATACATCATTTTACTAAAGTGTGTAGAACTGTGCCTAGGATAAATTTATCACTCAGTAACAGTCAAAAGTTTTTACAATCATGATAGGAAATCAAATAAATTCATCTTTTGTTTGCAACATGCAGTAATTAGATTGAAATGTTTGTTATAATTCATACACAGAATTAACTCTAATGAAATGTGCCACATATCATTCAAACTTAGGACCTATATGACCTGTTGTCATTGTGCATTTCTACTTCTGTTATTTAATTTTGATAAGCTAGGTTCTGCAAAACCTATATTGGAACAATTAATTTATGGGATATTAGCGGGGTGATAGGCCCAGTGAACTACAAAATATGAATAGAGACACTTTATTGTTACTCACAGAATGAACATACAGAGACTAGTTTACAAGTGATCATGGCGGCCGAGAAGCAGCTCACCTAAAGACATTGGTGCAGATTTTACACTTCAAAGGCATTGGTCAATAGGTTGTTGGAGCTGTTGCTGCCACACAGACACCCCCTCCCCCCTGCAGTATGGAGTACACCTTCTGAGGCAGGGAGGGGGGGTGAGGCGATGGCAGCAGTCGATGTTGAAGACCTTGGCGCTTGAACAACAGTGAGCTCCACCATGTTGTTGGGTAGGCTCAATGGAGCGTATAGTGGGGCTGACAACTGATAAGTCTGCCAAGTGCCGTGGGGCGTGGACACGACAATCTAGTAGATGGTTACCACCAGGCGGGCCAATGACTGAAATGGGACGATGACACGCACCACACATGATGGGAGGAAATATGCACACGAGGCACTACATCGACAGAGGGTTTGGTGGGGGGTCGCAACACTGTAGTAGTTCACACTTCCTTTGCTGAGGAGGGGGGCAACAGCTTGTGGCCATGCAATCTATGTGCAGAGAGCATTCCACTAAAAAGGCTGTTATGTTGGGCGTAAGATGGTAGGAACAGGAAACTCATACTTGACTACTGGAGTAGACGAGAGAGAAATGTGATGGAAGCCTCGAAAGTGAGAGGCCAGGCAGCCCTCAAATGGAGGGGAGGAGGGAGAGGGCGAATTGCTCGAGATGTGAGTGAGACAAGGGGGATGGGGAATCCTCATGTGAAGTGAGAAGAGCAGGGCAGGGGGGGGGGGGAAGGTGACCTCATCCTGAGGAGGAGAAGTGAGCACAATGTGAGCTGGTGTTACTTGATTAATTGAAACGGTGGAGGGTTTACCATTGATTGAGATAATGAAAGTATTCTGGGATTTCTTAAGGACCCAATGTGGGCCAGAAGGGGGGGGGGGGCGGCAGCAAGAGGGGGCGCACCATGTCATCACATAGCATGATGGAGCCACAGGAGTGGTCAGAAGAAGGAGAGTGACTGGATAGAGGCGAAGGATTTATTATGGCACAGTGCAGACGAACCCTGTCGACTAGGGTGGGAAGATCACTTGGGTTTGGAGGGGGTGAGGGGTTGAGGGGTTGATCAGCTTTCTGGGGTAAGACAGAAGGTTATCTATAGGAAAACTCTGTGACAGAACCACGGAGGTCCTCCTTGTAGGTGGCATGGAGGCTGAGTAGTACCAGAGGAAGAGCCTCCTTCCAAACAGTCATGGCATCGGACGACAGTTTTGTGTGTATTGTGCTACCTCTCTACCAATCTGTTACTTTGCGGATGGTTGGTGATGGTGTGGACGTGTTTGATGCCACAGAGGTCCTAGAAGAGGGCCGATTCAAACTGCCGGTCTTGGTCTATGGTTAAGACCAAGAGGCAGCCGAAGTGGGCAATCCATGACTGAATAAAATCTCAACTGTTTCCATTGTGATGTTGGTAAGAGGGGTCGCCCCCACCCAGTGAGCCATGCAGTCAATGGCAGAGAGAATGTAACGGAACCTGTCAGCAGGAGGAAGGAGGCCGACTAGGTTGATGTGAATATGTTGAAATCTGCTTGCAGGAACAGGAAAGGGACCCAAAGGAGGGGAAGTGTGTGTGTTGAGATTTTATTGCATTGACAAGGTACGCAGGTGCTTGTCGAAGCTTGGCAGTCACATTTCACAGTCCGCCAGACAAAACGTTCAGTTACTAGTTTGGTGGCAGCACAAATGCCAGGATGTGCCAGGTCATGTCGTTTTTGGAAGATCTCACATTGCAGCAGCCAAGGGATTAGGGGGTGAAGTTTGCCTGTGGAATCATCACACCAAATTTTGCCCATGACACCCAGGAAGAAGGTGCACATGGGATGGACAGAGGAAGAGTGGTCATAAACGAGTTCTATGAGGTCATCATCAGCAGTTTGTAAGGATGTGAGGTTGGAGAGGTTGATGAGCGAGGATACGGCATCAACCCAAGACAAAAAATCGGCCACAACATTGTCTACACCCTTTTGATGCACCTGATGTTCGTTGTGAAGTCAAGGTAGTGAAAGCAGTGAGAAGGGGGTCGGCCAGGGGTTGTGAATTGCTGCTGCAAGAGGCTTCTGGTCCATGAGTAACCTCCATAAAAAGGACAATCCTCGATGTCAAAATGAAAGTGTTTGATTGCCTCATAAATCGTCAACACTTCATGGTCAAAGTTTTTTGGAGAAAAATTGTGGGGTGAAGTGACACCGATGAGGGACTGGCTAAGAACTGTGCTAATTGTGGTGTCACTGGCGTTAGTTGTGATAAATATGTCTGCATCTGGATGGGGTGAGCAATGGTGACAGCACGAGCCAAAAGTTCTTTAAGTGCTGAGAATACACCAGTCATTTATGAGGTCCAGGGCACGTGGTGAGTGCCAGAGATGTGTTTGTCCGCTAGCGCATTTGTAAGTGGAGCCTGAATGTCAGCAGCACCTGGCAAATGACGTTGATAATAATTTATTGCGCCCAGGAAACGTCTAACTTGCTTAAAGTTTGATGGGCGAGCTAGGTCCTTAAAAGAGTTCACTTTCTGAACTCTAGGGGAGATGCCATCTACAGAGACAGTGTAGCCTAGAAAGCAGACAGAGATTTGATGGAATTGGTCATTGTTATGGTTCAACTCAATGCCCGCCACAGCTAGAGCATTGCATAGGATCTGCAGGTGTTGTTTGTTTTCTTTGACAGAAGCACTAAAAATTAGGATGATGTCCAGATAAACAAAACAGAATTTAAGTGGAAAGAGAACCTCGGTTATAAAGTGTTGCCAAGTTTGTGTGGTGTTCTTAAGTCCAAAAGGCATGAAGCAGTAATGATATAAATTGATCAGGGTTGCGATGGCTGTTTATTCAACATCCTTTGGAGCCATCAGGATTTGATGATATGTTTGTTTACACCCTGTGACAGAAAAAACTTAATGCCTGCAAGTGCATGGGTAAAGTCTGTGACATTGGGATATTATAATGTTATAGGGTCAATAGTCGAATATAATGTTACAGGATCAATATTCAAGTATTTGAATATTGTGACAATATAATCAATAGGCAAAAAGTGGCAGCTTGCTTGTATTAATGTGCCACATCCTAAGAAAAATGTTGTTTAATAATCTGAAAATAAGTGGAAATTATTGTTAATTGCAAGCAGATTTGGCATGTATATATATTTTTGACTTATGCAATACTTTTAAGGATTTTTAATTATATTATATATAGTGGGAACTATTTTATGTATGAAAAAGGAGCGTATATAGCACGGGACCTGAAAACAGGTACTCACGGTCTTTTTCCATTGGGCTGTTGGAGTGTGAACACGCATTAAAAAAGTATGTCTTGAAATTGGTGATTTTCTTTCCTTTTGGTCACACCATCTGCATATAACTGAATATCTGTATCAACGCTAACGCTGACCTGATGTTAAATTTCCCCTAGTGAGTCTAAAGAAATACAAAGTTTTGATGATCCTATAAATCAGTGACAGTTAGTGATAGAAAGTGGGGGCTCAGGCGGGATTTGCGAGAATCCAGCAGTGAGGTCAACACTCGACATTATTTCAGCATGGTGAAATCAATAGAGAAGATCATCCATATTTTCTGGATAATCAGTTCCCTACAGATTATGGTGTTCAGCTGCCTAGCATCTAACACTAACCTCACTTATTTATCTTTAGATCTAACAATAACTAGGGTATTATTATATTGGCTACTGCTTCTTTCTATTATCCCTTGTTGCAGCATTCTTTCAAGTTCAGTTTCAACTGTTTTCCTTAGAGCAATAGCTATATGGTATGGTTTCCGCATAAATGGTTCATGTGGTTTAACATTTATAAAACATTCAAAATTTCTCACCCTTCCTGACACATCAGAAAAGACATCATTGTATTCATACAGCAGATCATGGAGTTCCTTTCTTTGTCCATCACTTAACCCTTCTATGGTTACAATTTTGTCTTTAATTTCAAATAATTTTTCTTTAACTCTCTATAGTTTTCCCTCCATTGTTCAGAAGCTTCTCTTAGCTGTTCCTCCAATACAAGTGACATTATCACCATTCTCCCAGTTAATGCTTTGTTAAAGTCTACAACTACTCTAGCACCATTTTTTTTCTTTTACAATCCAGCACA
Organism: Locusta migratoria; assembly: GCA_026315105.1. NCBI lineage: Eukaryota > Metazoa > Arthropoda > Insecta > Orthoptera > Acrididae > Locusta > Locusta migratoria. The sequence continues at coordinate 477,477,777 of CM048755.1, read as the reverse complement.
GCTCCTACATCATTTAGCCAATCCATGCCGATTATCAGATTCATGCACAAGTCCGGTACAACAATACAGTTGTGATAAAACTGTGTATCACCTAACTTAAAACACAGCATTACCTGTGTCCTAATAGGCTTGCTTAACCTATCATTTGCACCTTTAATCCGCATTACGACAACTGACAATTCCATAACTTGTGTAATAGTCTTCAGATGCTTGTAAAACATCTGAGAAATGCCATTAATCTCACTGCCTGAATCCAAAAGCGCTTCAGTTTCAAACCCCTTAATAAACACTTTAATTTTTGCTTGCAATTTTACTATACTGTTACTTTTTGAAGGATCTTCTTCAAGCAAATCCTTCTCTATGCTCTCAAAATCATCCATACCTTGTATACTCGAAAAACTAAACTCCCCACTCCTATCACTCATTGCTTTATTGCCAATGTTAGGATCAGCACAACATGTTAACTCAACACAGCTTGCTCTGTCATTTTCATCTTTATTGCTTATTGCCCCTGCTGTAGTTAAAACACACTGCAAATAATTGCTCTCTATCCTTTTGGGCTCTTCAACGGGTTTCTCAGTAGTAGCAAATAATTTTGTATCTATTACATTTCCTACACAATAAATTTCTTCTCCACTGTGCCTCAATATCTCTGGGTGCCAATTCTGTTCCTGCTGCTCCAGGCTGTTGACTAAATTTACAAATTCCTTACCAACTTCATCTATCCCCCTCTTTGGTAGTCAGAAACGTGAAATTCCACTATGTTTACAGTTTCTACTCACATCATTACCATTTGCTAACTCTGCCTTGCTATTTGCATAAGATAAGCCTGTTAATACCCCCCTCTTTCACTATAGCTCCTATCATCAATATTTGAACAAACAGTTACATCAACAGCACTTGTATTATGCACAATACCCACTTCTGAACTATCACTTGCTACCACAACATCTGGAACATTTTACCCAATATTGAGTTCAGAAAAGCCTTTGGTAACACCACACTCACCTTCAATATTATCAAGCAGATTTTTGGCCACCCTGTCTACTCCAACCTCTATATTATTAACATCAACAAATTCATGTAATTGGTACTTTTCACGCTGCACAGTAGTGTTAACGACATTTGAAACATCACTTGCAACATCAGCACAAGAAAAATTAGCATATGATTGCACGTCTGTGTCAATACACACACATTCAATATTTGCATTAGCAGTAACATTGTTAGAAGAAAAAACATTATCATACACAATTTGTAAACTAGCATCTTTGTTATCCAGCACATCTGAATCATTCATTCCAACACTTGATTCAGCCCAAAGAAACAAGTCACTCACATTCTCATTTATAATCCTGTCTTCGAATTTATTTCCCTTTTTTCTTTTCTTTCCAGCAAATTCAAAAATTTCTTCCCACAATTCACCTTCACCCAAACTTCTTTCCATATGGAATGAATTAAACTGCCTACCCCTTTGTTCCCTAGTCAGACTCTCTCTCTCTTGGTCCTTCTCCAAGCATTGTCAGTTTTTATCACAGCTCGGACCTCAGATGGGATACTTATTAGTTTCCCCGGTTGTGAGGTCAGTCTGACACCCCAGCTGAATCTTCAACCTGATCATGCTGTGGCCTATTGTAATTCCGTCTACCATCTGATTCCCAATTTCTCCTCCCATCATGCCTGGCATCTCTGTCAACATTTCTGTTGTCTTATCTACCATTTCTCCTATCCACCCAATCATTATTCATTATTGAGAGATTTTGATATTGTTGTAAATAAAGAACTGCTCGGTGAGGTTGTAGAGTGCCAGTCACCATGGATGATGGAAGCAGTGAGATGTTGGCACCCGTGTCAATCAGGAATCAAGTGCTGGAAATGCAGTCGTGAAGGTAGAGGTGACCACCCGGAGGGCAGAGACCCTCGTATGAAATGTAGCATATATGGGCTCTTGGTTTCCGCCGAGCAGGATGTGGCACCTAAGTCATTCTGTGTTTTGGTGAAGGCATGGCTGGTGGCATTTCTGAGCGGAATCCCTGAAATGTGTGTGGAACTGACAGAATAGATAATGTGGAACCTGTTCCTGTGGATAGCGGAGAAGGGCCCTCGTCGGAGTCAGCAGATGAGGTAGGTAGTGTTTGTGTAGTGTGGAGGGCAAGGCTGTGGCGTCTTGGTGGGTAGTGGCGAGGAATGCCAGGCAGCTCATTCGGTTCATCAGGTACTTGGGAATGTCCTCATATGAAGGTGCGAGGCTGAACTACTGATTGATGAGCCTGTGATTCCAGCTTGTGGCGTGCCTCCCGAAGGTATGTATCATCCACTCAGACTGCGATGCGAATGCAATCACTAGGTGACTTGAGTATGTTGTAGGTGAGTGCTGTCTGGACCAGAATGGGAACTTGCTGGTTCAGACTGCCATGGGTGTCAAGTCAGGCATAGCATGTTTGCTGACCACTAGGCAGAGGCGCCGCCACAGTTGCTAGGGTTTCTTATCACTGAGGTGTTCCTCGTGCAGGATGCAGCGGGTTATCTGCTTGAGAATCGTCTGCCTGTCTGAGTGGTATTGGTGAGAGGTGGGGGGTGAACTGACCAGGTCACAGATTAGGTCGACATGCTCGTTTATGAGCGTTATATTAAACAGAGGTAACAAGCCACGTCATCGAGTAAGTAGTGGTCGAAGATTTGTTCCACCAAGGTGAACCACATCAGCGTTGCATCGAATGAGAAGGGAGGCACCTTTGGTAGACGACCAGGTGGTGGGGAAGGAGTAGACTGTAGCGCCTGAGCGTCGGTCCCTGTGACAGCGGTGTCTGCCTGCTGTTTTTGTATTGGCAACTAGAGATGGGAGTGTGAGGTGCAGCAACTCAAGCGCACTGAGAATTTCTCAAACTGCCATGGCTCAAGCAGTTCTTGAGAAAAAATGTTCAAATGTTTGTAACTCTATCGGACTCATCTACTTCGTTAATAGTCCATAGCTTACAAACTACTTAAACTAAGGTAAACTAACCTAAGGTCAACACAGACACCAGAGGGGGCACTCGAACCCCCGATGGCGAACGGCCATGCGCACTTGAGCACGGCACCCCAATGCGCACGGCTAATCCGCCGCAGAAGTTCTCGAGAAGCTCACAAGAAGTGGCGCTACAGCGCGGGCCACTACTCACTGGTTGACTGGGGCACCACGACACATGCTGCGGTTATTTGCCGTGCTCGCAGTTCACTGTGAAGAAGTAAAATACAGACATTGAATATACGAAAACCAAAGTCATGGACCTGGCAATACTTTACGAGGACGGAGACATCTGTTGCAAAGCTCCGTAGTATAGCAAAAAATACAACAGATATGATAAGTCATTTAAAATTGTACGATATGTCTAGCAATCAAACAAATACTTTCATGGATACAGAAGTGCATTAATACAAGTAAAACAAAATACCTAGCTATTATGTATGTTATACATTCAAACTGCATTAAGAGGAAATTCAATTAAAATGTTGGACGGTGCCTTGAAACAGACCACCAGTATCGGAAAGCTGTAATTTGTAATTTGGCTCCAATAACATGCATCAAAATTAACACTATCCAATTTTTTGAACAGACTGAAGACATAACAGGTAACAGGAAATAAATCGCAATTTGCGATCACTTATGGCTTTACTGTACTAGGTTTAAATGGAATACCAAAGTGCGTCGAATGAAAATTTGTGCCCGGCCAGGATTAGGACCCGGGATCTCCTGCTTACTAGGCAGATGCGTTGACCACTCCGCCACCAAGTACACAGTGACCAACCCGACTGCAGAGGACTCTTCCCTGCACATCTCCCGCCACACCCAGATCTCCATTCGCCACACTGTCTCGTTCCTATTAACACAGCCACACATCTAAAACTAGTACGGTGAAGCCATAACTGATCACAAATTGTGATTTATTTCATTCATTGAATGCTGTAACGTTGTCAAAAATATATAATTGCATAACAGGTAACAGTCTGTGTTGTAGTTGTAAATTGTGATGGCTGTGTTAGGAAAGTACCAGAGCTTTAAGCTGAATTAATGACCATAACGCTGGCTAATACTGTAAGCTCTAACTAATTTTTTGTAAATGTATATAAGGAGTTTTTGGGGGTAACATGTTGTAGCATTTTTTTTCTCATGTAAGTATAAATACATCTGTAACACATCTCTGTTTTTGGTAACAATGAAGTTGTTCTTTTGTGTAAGATACGTGTTTTAACATAGTTATGATTTTTGTCTTCTGAGAATCCTTCTCCTATTACTTTTGTTTTATAAGAATAAAGTTTTTGTTTCATGTGAGATATGTGCTTTTTAATAACAGTCCTACTGTTTCTGATTTCTGAGATTATTTTGTTTTCTTTTACTGATATTTTCAATTACCCCAACTGAGGGGTGGGCTGGCTGGAGGGTGCAAGCTGCTCTTCAGCCAAGGGTTTGACACTAATTACTGATAGAAATGTACATAAAAAAAGAGAAAAGGAGACTTTTAATGTTTGTCAATGATTTTAATGCCCCTGTCCTAGAGATATGAGGAACATTCTGCAACTATTTTATTTCGTAATAATAATGTTTCTGTTTCATGTGATATACTGGTTTTAACACATTTTCCACATTAAATTTTATACTAAAACAAATACAGTTCACCAATTAAGAAGTTTGACTCAGGCAATGTGTTATTTTTAAATGGCTGCTAATACTCTATCAAAAAATTTTAAACATAGCGGCTATTGTCAGCGACCATTACAACGTCAATGGATAAACAAGCAGCCCTCGGTCGCAAATTAAAATTATTTTGACCAGGTTTCGGCAATGACTAAGATTGCCTTCATCAGAAAATATAAAACAAAACAAAACACATAATAACATATACTATTGAGCAGTATAGCTTAAGTCACACAGTTTAAAAAGAATTTTTAAAGAAAGCTAGCCACTATGGGCTGCACGCCTGCATGGAGGCATCAGACTCAGCTATACATGGATTTAAGTACAGGAATTAAACTACACTGTGTATATACAAAGTATGGTTAGTCCATTGTAGAGGCCACAAAGGTAGATGTAAGAACTAACAGGAGGTATTGTGCATAACATAAGCGTTAACAAGAGATAATATTCATTTTTGCTAAGATATTCATCAATACTATAGTAAGATTCATCTAGTAGGAACTGCCTCAGATTTTCTTTAAACTTGTGTGTGTTTCCAACCAGTTCTTTAATTCGTATTTGGAGATCATTAAAAATATTGGTGCCACTGTATGAAATACCCTTCTGCACTAAGCTCTTCGTTTTTAGCTCATAATGAATATCATGTTTCCTTCAGGTGTTATAATTATGGTATGAGCTATTGCTTTTGAATAAGCTACTATTGTTTTGGGCAAAGCACACCAGGGAAAATATATATTGAGTAGTAGTTGTAAGGATTTGTAAATCCTTAAACAGATCTTGGAATGAGTGCCTAGGGTGCACTCCACGCATTATTCTTATTGCTCACTTCTGTGCATGGAATACTTTTATTTGCTATTGGCTGATTACCCCAAAATATTATTCCGTAGGCCATAACTTGATGAAAATAGCCAAAATATTGTGGCTTATCTTCCTACTGTCAGATATGATTCTTAAGGCAAATGTTCCTGAACTTGAAACTTCCTGGCAGATTAAAATTGTGTGCCAGAACCGGGACTTGAACCTGGGACCTTTGCCTTTCGCGGGCAAGCGCACTACCGACTGTGCTATCCCGACACGACTCACGATGCCGCCTCACAACTTTACTTCCACCAGTACCTCACCTCCTACTTTCCAAACTTCACAGAAGCTCTCCTGCGATGCGAACCATGCAAGACTAGCACTCCTGGAAGAAAGGATATGGTGGAGACATGGCTTAGCCACAGCCACAGCCTAAGGCAAAGGTCCCAGGTTTGAGTCCCAGTTCCAGCACACAATTTTAATCTGCCAGGAAGTTTCATATCAGCACACACTCCGCTGCAGAGTGAAAGTTTCATTCTGGTTTCTGAGCTTAATCTTTTGCACAAATCTTGAATATGGTAGTGCCACTTCAATTTGCTATCTATATGAAAACCCAAGAATTTTGAGGACTCAACTTTTAAGATCTCTTGATCACCCATTTTTAAATTAATTACATTGGTAACTGTTGTGTTAGAGGAGAAAGGAATGTAATTTGTCATTTTTTAGATTTACTGTAAGACCATTAGATTCAAACCAGCTTTTCAGATCTGCAAAGGCTTTATTTGCAAGCTCATTCAACAATTCCCCTGAGTGATTACTAACTGATAAGGTAAGGTCAGCTGCAAACATAATTATTTTCCATATTCTGTACACAGTGGCAAATCATTTATGAATATTAGGAAAAGCAAGGGGCCCAATACTGAGCCTTGGGGTACTCCAGCAGCAATGGAGCCCCAGTCTGAAGATACCTCATCACCGTGCAGTCCTTTCATGATTACCTTTTGCTTTCTACAACAAATTTAAGAATTGAGCCATTTTCCTACCGTTCCACTCATCCCTAGGGTATTGGCTTTACTCAGGAGAATATGACAACTTACACTGTCAAAAGCTTTTGACAGATCACAAAAGATTCCAACTGTCATCGTATTTTTATTTATGGCTTTCATAACATTGTCAACGAACGCATGAATGGCATCAGTACTTGCATTGTGGACACTTGTTGGTGGTTTGAGCATTGGTTATTGGGCTATATCCTCTTCTTCTGCATTGAAGGATACTAAAAATCCTCCTGGAGTCTGGGAGTTACCTTTCTTCTTGTTTTATGCACTACTTCTGTCGTCGCTGCTGGAGGTTCCAATGCATTTGTCTTTCTTACCTCTTTGTTGACACACGAGTCTTTCTTCAGCCGAGATTGCGTGTCTGTAATTGGTGTCCTGCTTGGAAATCTTACTCTCAATTTTACTTAGCAGCCAGCGAAAATCGTCCATAGACATGCGAGTAAAATTTTGGAATAGACCCAATGAGGACGGTAGCTGCAATTCTGTAACTAGTGCCATACCACCACGTAACTGCCACTTCTTCAGAAATTCAGAAACCCATATTCAATTCCTTTGCTGTTTTGTTTTCGCCTTTTGTACCTGAACTAATAACAACACAGCTGCCATACAAAATAACCCAGTTTGGATATCACTTTTTTCCATTCTGACTACTGGCATTTCACTACGTTTAAGATGCAATCTGAAGTACAGACGCTGACTTTAGCGCAAAAAAAAAAAAAAAAAAAAAAAACCACACAGTGTTTGCTAGTGTTCGCTCGCACAATACTCATTTGACAGAGTTCTCTACTGATCGTCTAGTGTAAATGCCTGTTTGTCAGTACAAGCAAACGGTAGTGAACACAAGCGAATGTTTCTTGCGAATGCTCATTCACTGCATTTGTTCCAGTGTAAACGTACTTTTAGTTGCTACTGCGCTTCTAAACTGCGACTGAAATCTCAGTCAGATTCCGTAAAGTTGCAACCGTGAATACTGCAACTTCTAAATCACTGTGACTTTTTAACAGATACGTGATTTTCGACCCATCCCTAGTAGTGAATGATGAAGTGTTAAGTTGTTATGTTCAGTTCTGTAGTTTACGGCCGATGAGGGCCACATATGTTGGACTTAAAAGTTCGGAGGTCACAACAGCTGCCCCCATTTTATTTTTTTTAATTGTGGATGCTGGATCATGTTTTTCTAGGTGGATCAATGAGTTCTCTCATTTCACACTACTCTGGAGTATGTCAAATCAGCCAGTTTTTAATCTTATATGGTTTTCTATTAGCCCAGTATTGTTTCATTCTTTGTTATTTTGCTTTTCTTTCCTCTTCAGAGATCTGGATTATTTTGTTTAGTAACTTGGCTTAGAACCTCTCTTTTCTGTCTTTTGTTAAATTGTTTGTAGTTTTATCTATGAGCATATGTGATTTAAGAGTTCTCCCGAATACTTCTCAGTATCTTTAAACAAATTTGGTTTCTTTTTTCTGTTGTACAAGAAGTCAAAAACTAATTTTGTTAATCTATTTGGATTCATTCTGAGAATGTGGCCATAAAAACCAATCCTTTCTTTGCCTCATTGTGTCTAGAAGTGGCATAACTGATGACTGGGATACCACACGTCAACTTTGACCCATGACATCATCAACATGGCGGCAATGACATATATACTCATATACAATATGGCGACCAAAACAATTTTACAAATGACCAAAAAAAGGCCATATAAACACGCAAAAATTACCTAAAAACCAATAGCATTATTCTAACGAGACAAGCGCGGGAATGTGGGGGTATTGGGAATGTGGGGGTGAGCGAAAAAACGACAACATACCAGCCACAAAAAGTAGCGTCCCATAAAAAACCCATAACAAAAACACCGAAAAATAAAAGGACAAAAGTTATCGTAAAGTTCAATTGACCTCCATTACATCTCAAATGAAACTCCGGATACCAAACAAACCCCACAATGGAAACATAGAGAACTGGTATCGAACACATCAATTGACCTATATCATACCTCAAATTAAACTCAGGATACCAAATGATCCCCATGGCAATGAAATAATATAGAAAACTGGTCTTGGACACTTCAATTGACCTTTATTACACCTTAAATGAAACTCGAGATACCAAACTATCCCAAAACGAAAAAAACCGAGGAAACTTATCAGACACATCCTATATCACACTTGGGATACAAAACGATCACCACAGCCTCAAAATAATGGAGATAACTGGTATCGAACCTGAAACAAAACTCAGAATAACAACCCCCCCCCCCCCGTTCCTAAAGTGATGGAAAAAAGCCATTATTTTACAATGCGATTTCACCCACATGCTTTCAGTCATAACAACAACATTTACTAATGTGCTTACGTGACATGGTGCGGCAGTGTTGGCAACAGTCGCTGCAGATGCTGCAATGAATAGCAGCACAGAATATTCACAAGATGTGAAAATCAACATGTTAACATCACATTTCAATGATTTTAATTTCGAAATGAATCACGCGATTTGAATGTAGAACATCACACACAACAAAACCATGTTTCTCCACATTCACCATCTTTCTGTTCAAAGTCAACACTTTCTTGATACATAAATGGAAATACCTGTGTCTGTCCCTTAAATGATACGAATTACTACAGTATTTTCAGTATTTGGAATTTTTCTAACTATTCTTCATTTCATAGGCAGCAATTAAAATCCATCAGTTGCCAATCAGGGCTCACGTTGCCATGGCCAATAAGAATGAGCATTACAAATTCTAGTATGTAAACAAACCAAAGCAGCATATAATGAATATTTAAAGTAACTTGATCACTGTTTTGTACAGATCATAAAATAATAAATCTGTAAATCAATTAGGTGCTTCTGAACCAGAGATTCGGGTGCTATGCACTTTCACATGCTAAAAAAAGAAACCTTTCTTGTTTAATCTATACCTAACCTAACTCACTTAAATGATCATAGTCCAGTCAAAGAATGGATTGTAGAGTGCATGGAATATGCGAGAATTTTTGGCTTCAGGACTTTGTTAGGGATAGTTTGGAGGTGACCATACTAAAAGTCCCTGCCCCTGGGGGGGGGGGGGGGGGTAAGCTAAACTTGGAAGGGGGATTGAAAGGTACAATTTTTTGTTTTTTTGCTTATATCTCGAAAACAGTCTGCTTTACAGAAAACAAAAAAAGAATTCCAGAAAAAAATGAAAGATAATTGAATTTGCTATAAAATTGTTTCAATACATGTATGTTGAATTCCCAATGGTTTTTGAGATATACGTTATTGAAAATCAACAATTTTGGAAAAAATCATTTTTACCTCACTAATTTTGTCAAAAATTTACTTCTAGTGGATGACTCGATTGATTCTCAGAAAATTTGTCACGAAGAAACTTGTAGAGCATTAAATTTCATTCAGTTTGATATGCACATTTGGTATCTTATCTTCAGCCAATCAGAAGTTGCATCATTTACAAGATGTGCGCTCAGTTCTGATGTCCTTCAAGAAGAGAGTGTTTTGAGTGGCTCTGATATTTTTATCTTATAAAACGTGCTAGCATGGTAAATAACAACATTTTAACAATGACAAGAAAGTAATTGCAATTGAAACAGAATATCTTTTATAATTATAGCTTTTATTATGATATTATGAATCATACCTGTCAATATTGGTGATAAGAAGGTCCGTGGCCTGACAACTAATGTGATTACATGTTCAATAGCAATACACTTCCTCCTTCATTCCTCAGTTTTCTTGCTTTTTTTCAACATAAGCTCCTCAAGAAAGGTTTGCAGGGATTGTGGGAGAGAATCTGCATCCTTCAAAAAGTCATCTCTTGGTGGGTGTGTATTATAATTTTACACTTCACCTTGAATATCTTGCCTTATTATCTCAGCAGTTTTCTTGACAATCCTGAGTCACTCTTCTTTCTCATCCTTTTCCTTGTCATCATACCAGGCCTTGGTTAGCAATTTGTACCCAGTGTCCCTAAAACAAATTACTGGAACCTTAAATCTGTTGGAGCCTGCAATCCCGATTATGGAATCCCCATACCTCTTCAACAGTTCTGTTCTGATAGTTCTCCACTCAGGTTTCCTCCCAGTAATAACACCCATAATTTTGTTTACAGTGAACTGACACAATTCCACTCCAGTAACACACTAACCTCTTCCACTGTGTTTGAAACTTAGTCTTAAGACGTGGATGTTTAGAGTTTCTGGTACAACAGCCTTACAAAGTCCAACCTACATTCATCATGATACACAGCCTTCTCCACAACTAAATCCACTCCTGGCCATTAAAATTGTGTTCCACGAAAATGACATGCTACAGACGTGAAATTTAATCAACAGGAAGAAGAAGCCATGATATGCAAATGATCAGCTTTTCAGAGCATTCACACAAGGTTGGTGCTGGTGACGACACCTACCATGTGCTGACATGAGGAAAGTTTCCAAACGATTTCTCATACACAAACATCAGATGACCAGCATTGCCTGGTGAAATGTTGTTAAGATGCCTTGTGTAAGGAGTACCATCTTCTTCTTCTTCTTCTTCTTCTTCTTCTTCTTCTTCTTTCTTGGCTCTACAGCTCATGATGAGCCATGGCCTCTTCTACAATTTCCTTCCTTTTATCTCTGTCCTTTGCCAATACTCTCCAGTTTCTATAGCCCATCTTCCTAAGATCTTCAATTACTACATCTTCCCATCTCTCTGCCCTCCTGGCTTTCCTTGCAGCACTCTTTTTGGTACTTCTGTGTCATTCATGTGAGCAACATGGCCTGCCCTCCTCAATCTGGATGATTTCACTATCCTGATTGGTTGGTCTTTGTATACGGTATATAACTCATGGTTGTATCTCCTCCTCCATCTTCCTCTTTCATAGATTGGGCCGATAATTCATCTGAGTACCTTTCTTTCAAATGCGTCCAGTATTTCACTATCTTTAGTTGTTAATGTCAACGTAAGCATTGGTCGTATAAGTGATTTACAGATAGTTAATTTAGTGGTACGAGTCAGAAGCCTTGAGGATAGAAGTCTTGTTAGGACAAAATAGCCTCTGTTGGATAGTATTAATCTCTGCTTAATTTCATAGGATATATCATTTAGATGTGTAACTGTCGAGCCCAGGTACTTGAAATGTTCAACTCCCTCGAATGTATAATTGCCCATTGTTATTGTATTTGGCATATTTTCTCTATGTGCTTTCCCAGCTGCCATATATTTTGTTTCCTGTTCATTAATAATTAACACCATATTCCTACTAGCCTGTTTGAGAGCCATAAATGTCACTTCCATTGCTTTTTGGGTTCTTGCTACTATATCTATGTCATTCACATAGGCCAGTACCTGCACTGATTTATAGAAGATCGTTCCCCTATTCAGAAGGTTTGCATTTCTCATCACCCTCTCCAGGGCAGCATTAAAGAGAAGATACACCAACACATCCCCTTGTCGCACTCCGTTTTTAATATTCAATGTGTCGGACATCATTCCTCCAATTCTTATACTACCTAGTGTTTCATTCATTGTCATTATCACCAGCCTTACCAACTTTCTCGGGATTCCCAGTTCACCTAGAGCTTGATATAACTGATTAATATTTATGCTATCATAACCTGCTTTGAAATCTATAAAGAGGTGATGTGTGCCAACCCCATATTTGTTGGTTTTTTCCAGGATTTGTCTTAAGGTGAATATTTGATCTATAGTTGACTTCCCGGGGAGAAATCTGCATTGGTATGGCCCTGTCTCCCTCTGTCGAATAGTATATTAGAGACTATTTTATATCCTAGAATAAGTAGTGTGATCCCTCTGTAATTACCACACTCCATTTGATCTCCTTTCTTATATATGAGACATATTATAGCCTCTTTCCTTTGTTGGGGCATTTTCTCCTCTTCCCATATTCTGGTCACCATTTTCGAAGGCTTCGTTCAAGCTCTCTGCCTCCTTGCTTAAACAGTTCTGCTGTAATACCATCTGCCCCTGCTGCCTTGTTTTTCAATTTCTTCATGGCAGTTTTCACTTTTTCTATATTTGGCAGGGCAGTGTTGTTGTCTGGGTCATCTTTCTCATTCATTTCTATTGGATTCTCTGGTATAGTTATTCTAGAGTTGAGGAGACTATCAAAATACATGCGCCATCTTTCGCATATTCCCTTCTCTTATTATGTTCCCTGCCTCATCTTTTATTCAGCTAGTTTTACTACTGAAAGGCTTCCATGCCACATTCACCTCTATAGAATTTTCTTATTTCATTTTTGCTTCTCATGAGCCCCATTTCTTCCACACTTGCTTTCATCCATTCTCTCTTTTTTCTTTGGTGAATCCTCTTTTCAATCTTCCATTTTTCTTTGTATTCTTCAACTATCCTCCTCGTACAGTGTGAATGCAGAGTCCTTCTCTATGCTTCCTTCTTTTCTTCGGTTGCTATTTGGCATTCAGTGTCAAACCATGATGGTATTATTTGTCTTGTCCCAATTCCAAATGTCTCTCTTGCCGATGTCTCCACCTCTTTTTTATCACTTCCCACTGATCTTAGATGTTGTTATACTCTCCAACGTTTTCTAGAATCTGAGTTATCTTTTCCTGATACTGTTCTCTAACTTCCACTGATTCTAAAGTTGTTATATTTCTGTGCCCTGGGTCGGACTCCTTTCGCTTCATTAGATATCCTCGCCCTCACCTGTGCCCATACCAGAAAATGATCTGTATCTTTGAGCCTCTGAGACTCCTCATGTCCAATAGGTCTGATTTGTGTCCCGTATCTATTAACACATGGTCGATCTGATTTATTGTGTTTCCAACTGGTGAGGTCAATGTTCCCTTATGTATTTCTTTATGTGGGAACAGTGTTGATCCTATTACCATATTTCTTGATGCTGCAAACAGTATAAGCCTTGTTCAATTCTCATTACTTGTAGCATGTTTGCTGTGTGTGCCAATTATGAGTCTATAAATCTGTTCTTTCCCCACCTGAGCATTTAGGTCTCCGGCTATTATTTTAATATCATGCCCTGGGCACTCATCATATGCTCTTTCCAGTGATTCATAGAATACTTCTTTCTCTTCTTCTTCTTCTTCTTCGACTTCTTCTGTTGGTGCATGGACATTAATTATGGAATAGTTAAAGAATTTGCCCTTTATCCTGACTGTTGATAATCTTTGACTAATGGATATAAACCCTATTACCAAATGCTTTAATTGATGATGTACAACAAATCCTGCCCAAGCTCATGATTTCTTTAGATGCAGCTATAGAATATATTTGCTCCTTTTCTAAAACTCCACTCCCTGTCCATCTGATTTCTTGTAGTGCTATTATACTTTGCTTCAGATTCATTATTTGATCCACCATTACTTTCAGTGCTCCTGGACGATATAGGGATCTCACATTCCAAGTACCAATATATAGATAAGACCTACTACTTGTATTTCTCTTCTTCCTTATTTTCCCTTCATTTACTTGTATTCCATGCTCATTGTCCTCATCCATGCCAGGTCCTCCTCCTTTCATCCGTCCAACTTTACTTTGTAGAAGTTTTGCAGCAATTGCTTTTTACAGAGTGGGCTGTCAACCCTGCGTCCAACCCTTACCGGAGGACAGGTGATTTTTAATCAGGGTTTTATTCCAATAGCCTTTGGAGACCCAATCCCAACTACAAGGCAGTAGTTGTTCTTTTGCTAGTTTTTGTCCACCTCAGGTATTTTATTTCCCCTGTGTCCACCATATTTGGTGAACATTCCCCAATCTGCCACCTGGGGAGGTGCCCGATGGGAGACTAGCAACTCCACATGGAAAGGAGTACCATCACATTTCTGATTTTGATAAAGGTCAGATTGTAGCCTACTGCGATTGCGGTTTATCGTATCACGACATTGCTGCTCAGATTGGTCGCGATCCAATGACTGTTAGCAGAATATGGGTTCAGAAGGGCAATACAGAATGCCGTGCTGGATCCCAAAAGCCTTGTATTACTAACAGTTGAGATAACAGGCATCTTATCCGCATGGCTGTAACTGATTGTGCAGCCATGTCTCTATCTCTGAGTCAACAGATGGGGACATTTGTAAGACAACAACCATCTGCACGAACAGTTCAATGACATTTGCCAGCTCCGAGACCGTGTCTGCGGTTACCCTTGACGCTGCATCACAGACAGGAGCACCTGTGATGGTGTATGCAATGACGAACCTGGGTGCATGAATAGCAAAACATCATTTTATCAGATGAATCCAGGTTATGTTTACAGCATCATGATGGTTGTATCCATGTTTGGTGACATCACAGTGAAAGCACATTGGAAGTGTGTATTTGTCATCACCATACTGGCATATCACCTTGCATGATGGTATGGGGTACCATTGGTTACGCATCTCGGTCACCTCTTGTTCACATCGACGGCACTTAGAACAGTGGCCATTACATTTCAGATGTGTTATGAGCCATGGCTGTACCCTTCATTCGATCCCTGTGAAACCCTACATTTCAGCAGGATAATGCACGACCGCATGTTGCAGGTCCTGTACGGGCCTTTCTGGATAGGGAAAATGTTTGACTGCTGACCTGGGCAGCACATTCTCCAGATCTCTCACACATTGAAAACGTCTTGTCAATGGTGGTCAAGCAACTGGCTTGTCACAATACACCAGTCACTACTCTTGATGAACCGTGGTATCGTGTTGAAGTTGCATGGGTATCTGTACCTGTACACGCCATCCGATCTTTGTTTGAATGAATGCTGAGGTGTATCAAGGTTGTTATTACAGACAGAGGTGGTTGTTCTGGGTACTGATTTCTCAGGATCTATGCACCCAAATTGCGTGAAAATGTAATAACATGTCAGTTGTAGTATAATATATTTGTCCAATGAATACCCATTTATTGTCTGCATTTCTTGTTGGTGTAGCAATTTTAATGGCCAGTAGTGCCATTTGAGGTGGAAAGACACCTCAGCACTTCTCCCCATTGATCATGTCTAGCTCGAGCAGTGTCCATACTTGTCACTTGTATGTCAGTTCTGTTGCGTCCTTTTGTGATCTTAGTAACTGAAAATATCTTCCTGTATCTTTCCTTGGTCTTCTTTTACTTGCCGTCAACACTTTCGGCACAAAAGAAACATTTTGTTTTGAAATCGAATTTTGGTTGTTTGGATATCAAAAATTGCAAGCTGAGGTGCTTCAGAGGATGATGAGAGTGCCTGTCTCTTTAAATGAGCCATGGTGGAGTAGCCGAGCGGTCAAAAGCACCTGGCTGCGGAGTGTGCGGTTGCTCGCCATGGAGGTTCGAGTCCTCCCTGGGGCATGGGTGTATGTGTTGTCCAAAGGTTAGTTTACCTTAGTTTAATAGTTTGTAAGCTATGGATTGATGACCATGCAGTTTGGTCTGATAGATTCAGAAACATTTGAATATTTTTTCTCTTTAAATGAGCCTAGATGGATTGTGGCCTGATGTAATTTTTTCTACATTCAGTATGAATAAGAAGAATGTCCAAATCTTCTGAAGATGAGCCCTTGATATTTCCCCTTTCTCTACTTGCTTTGATGAGTGATAGTATTTCTTTGTTTTGCCACTGTGGAAACACCAACACCTAGTCCAGCTATTGTTTCATCACATACAAAACACTAAGTAGCCATTGTGCACAGTACACAGTCAACATTTTCATAAATAAATAAAAATCATGAAAAGCCAACACACAAACTTTCCTATGCTTAGCGAATGTTTGAAGTGAGTGAGAACACTCCATTCCACCGCCTAGTCCGGTGTCTTGGAACGAGCCATTGTGGGGCCTTCCATGTTTGTCATGGGGTGTTAGGTACCGGCGACCTTGATGGCAAGTCCAATGCACATGACAATAACTGAGCTTCAACTCCTCTGCCTTAGAAAAACAGAAAAATGCATTGATTGAATGCACTTTTTTCAGTTTGAATCACTATCAGTGCTTGTAAATACTTTCACTGTATGATTCATAATATTATCATAAAAGCTAAAATTATAAAAAGGTGTTCTGTTTCAATTGCAATTACCTTATTACCAGTGTTAAAGTACTGTTATTTACCATGCTAATATGTTTCATAAGATAAAAATGTCACACCCCTTTAAAATACTTGTTTCTAGGATGATGTCACAACTGATTGCACATATTATAAATGCTGTAACTTCTGATTGGCATATGTGCACATTAAATTGAAGGAAATTTAATGCTCTACAGGTTTCTTTCTGACAAATTTTCTGTGAAATGATCGAGTGAGTCACTAGAAGAAAATGTTTGACAAAATTAGTGAGGTAAAAATAATTTTTTCCTTAATTGTCAATTTTCAGTAATGTATATCTCAAAAACCACTGGGAATTCGAAGTATATGTATGGAAACAATTTTATAGAGAATTTAATTATCTTTTAATTTCATTTGGAACATTTTCTTTATAAAGCGGACCGTTTTTGAGATACAGGCGAAAAACAAAAAATGGTACTTTTCCACCCCCCTCCCCAGTTTAGCTCATCCCCCAGGGGCGGGGACTTTTAGTATGTTCACTTCTAAACTATCCCTAACAAAGTCTTGAAGTCAAAAATTCTTGCATATTCCATGCACTCTACACCCCTCTTTTGAGCACTCATTGACTGGACTATCACTGTTTCGTACAGATCATAAAATAAATAACACATACTAATAATTGGCCACGTGAAAATGAAGATTTAGAATCACTTGATTACACTTTCATAGATGCCATGTATGTACTTCAAATGTACTACATTGCCAACCTAACTTACTTCCAAGTTACAACAAAACACACAACATTTATTACCAACAGCACAATCAGTATAAACCTTGAAACTATACTAATGGTACGACATGTAATGACGACAAGTCATTCCAATTATACCACAAGAGAGCGCCACAGCATAGTTATGCATGCCACCTGTCAACACAAACATCTCAAAACTACCGCACCATGATGACGTCACACACCACAACACGCTGACATCACGGGTCAAAGCCAACGGGCGGTATCCCCGACTTCAGGTGAGCCCTGAAAGTTTTTCAGTAGTTTGGTAAAGTTTTTCATTTCTTATGTGGCTTTGGTGATTGTTGTGGAATGAAGGGCCACATATTTTTCTTAATTTTTTTTTCTCTAATCTCCAGTCTTTCAACTGGACCGTGTTTGATAATGGACATTATTTCAGCTGCATACTGATTTTCCGAATTGATTACTGTGTTTTAGTCACTAATGTTAGCATTCCATGAGAGGGACTTCTTGTTATATGTTTTTCATGAGATTGGAGGCTTTTCAACTTCTTAATTCTATGGTCTTTTTCTTGAGGGCATTCCAGCTGATCCATTCTCAAAGATATTTAAATTAGGGGAAGAGGAACCCCCCACCCCACTTGTTGATGAGCACTGACTCAGTTCTTTACTATTATTTATTTATTTATTAATTTTAATTACAGATAGCAGCCATCCCTCTGACCAAGAACATTGAGCTACCATGCCAGCGAGCTAGAGAGAAGAATTGTGCACATATTCTGAAAATGTGAGTAACTATTAACATGAATATCAATCGAAACACAATAGGGTCTGGCTAAGCTTTCTGAGAAGGTATGTATGACGATGACAACCACATCCTAACAGATTCATTGAATAAATGTACTCACATTAATGCACGATTACAAAGTCGACAAGGCAATAAGAAACTACTCATGCAAGATCACTGTACAGACAGTCATGATGAACCTGTGTGAATTTATTGGGTTTTATCAATTGGTCTAACTTTGCTAAGTTCACTGACACTGCAGATTGGTCTTAGTACACCTATGGTGTGCAGGTGAGATGAATACAAATGTGTGCATGGAAGTTGCCTGTCTGAAGGAACAGGCACCGCAGTACCCACAACTGTTACATTAAGAACAAGAAGTGTATTCCCAATTGAAAATATGAATCAGCATCAGCTAAACAATCCAATGGTGAAATTTGAAAATTTATGTCGGATCTGAACTCAAAGTTAAATTTCAAACTTTTTGTGTGGTAATGTGTTAACCATTACACTATCATGCACATATCCTGCATTGCTTACTGCCCATGAGTGCTCATACATTTCACTATGTAAATCCCTCACTGAAAGAGACATTTACTATACTAGTCAAAACAATTAGGGGATCAGTTGAGACATCTAGGTTCTGAGGTTTAGTCATCAGCAGAATGAACTAAAATGGTCTATCGTCTTTCTGTTCATTCTATGGAGTGTAGATGACAACTTTACACCAGCTGAGATAGTGGTAACAACAGAATGTTGCTGTTGAAGGGGTTGATGTTGACTTGTGCTTCCTCTACCAAATGAATTACATGAGCAGTTGGGTTCAGATAGTGTAGTGAGAAGGTAGTGCAATGCAACAACAACGTGACTCACCTGAATCTTTGGCAAGGAGAGATGTAGAGATGTTAGAAGCGGAACAGACGCAGAGGGAGATTGCTACAGCTGTTGGAGTTCCCCCAAAGTGTCATATCCAGGACCTGGACGCGATTTCAGACAACAGGAACCGTTAAAAGAAGGCAAGGCTAATGTTGTCCATGGGAACAACAGCAAGAGATGATCATTATCTATGTATAACAGCCCATCGAGACAGGAGGCTGATTGCAGCTAAAAAGAAAACCTACCCAGGTGTCACTATCCATTTTTTCTGAAACTTGGGTATGTTATAATACATGAAAAACTAAAGGACAATTTTTTTTTTTTTTTTTTTTTTTTTTTTTTTTTTGTGGTTGTTACAAAATTAGGACTAAAGTGGAAAAATTGCAGTAACTTAGAGATTAGAGAAGCATTTGTAATGATTTTTTGCATGAAAATATCTTGATAAAATACAAAAGTCAGCCTAGATACAATCGATGGAGAGTGAAAAGTGGGGTGGGGGTGAGCAAACTATCCCTAAAGTGACAGTTTGCTAAAATAGAGTCTTGATTTAATCTAAGTAGAATCTATTAAAACTTCAAAAGTAAGACTAATTAAGAAATAAGTTGATTTTTTCTATTTAATGTCACTATCTGACGGGTAAATAACTCTTATACTGCTGTGCTCATTTGATAGTGCCCATGAAACACCTTGTGGATTTATACTTCTAAAAAAAATTGTGGGAGAAATTACAAGTTCTGCAGTGTGCTTGGTGCAAAAAATATTTGTGCATAATACATTTTTATTATGAATATCATATACCGGGTGATCAAATAGTCAGTATAGATTTGAAATGTTAATAAATCACGGAATAATGTAGATAGAGATGTAAAAAGTGACACACATGCTTTAAATAACATGGGGTTTTATTAGAGAAAAAAAAGTTCAAAAAATGTTCAGCTGATGGCGCTTCATCTGATCAGAAAAGAAATAATTAGCATAAGAAATTAAGACAAAGCAAAGATGATGTTCTTTACAGGAAATGCTCAATATGTTCACTCAGTTGAAGAATAATGTTGTGAACAGCACTGTAAAGCATGTCCGGAGTTATTGTGAGGCACTGACGTCGGATGTTGTCTTCCAGCATCCCTAGAGATGTCGGTTGATCACGATACACTTGCGACTTCAGGTAACCCCAAAGCCAATAATCACACCGACTGAGGTCTGGGAACCTGGGAAGCCAATGATGATGAAAGTGGCGGCTGAGCACACGATAATCACCAAACGGCGCGCGCAAGAGATCTTTCACATGTCTAGCAATATGGGGTGGAGTGCCATACTGCAAAAAAATCATACGTTCCAGCAGGTGTTTATCAGCCAGGCTGGGCATGATGAGATTCTGTAACATATCAGCGTACCTTTTGCCTGTCACGGTACCAGTCACAAAACCAGAACACACAGTTCCTTGGAAATAAATAAATAAATAAATAAATAAAGGCCTGATAACAGTAGATGTGGTAAATCCAACCCATACCATGACTTTCTGGTCATGCAATGGAATTCCTACAACAGTTCTAGGAGTTTTGGTAGCCTAAATTCTGCAGTTGTGGGTGTTGACAGACCCTCGGAGCGTGAAATGAGCTTTGTCGGTCCACAACACGTTACTCAACCAGTCGTCATCTTCTGCCATCTTTTGAAATACCCACACCAAAAATGCCCTCCGCTTCACTAAATCGCCAGGTAACAGTTCATGATGCCGATGGATTTTGTAATGAAAGCACTGGAGGGTACGCCTAAGTGCCAACCAAACAGTAGTGTATGGAATGCTGGTGCGACATGTGACTGCACGAGCACTGACTTCCCTGTGCGTAAATGAACCCGCTATATAGTCTCCATTTCATCCTGAACTGTCTCAGCAGCATAATGCCTTGTGCTCGGTCGGCCACTACAGGGTCTACCGTCTAAACAACCCGTGGCTTCGAACTTCGAAATCATTCTCGCCACAGCTGCATTTGTCAATGGTCCTTTACCCGTTTGAATCCCTTCCTATGGTGATAGGATTGAAGCTCTGAACTAGCACATTCCCCATTCTGATAACACAGCTTCATTAAAAGCGCCTTTTCAGGTAACGTCAACATGCTGCGACTGCTGGTGCATCTGATTCTCTTCCTCATTACAGCTCCTTTTATACGTAATTTTCACGCGCAGTCACTGATGTTTCGCTGTCCAGTGCCATCTGTCAGACAGTTTTTGAACTTTGATTTTTTTTGTCTAATAGAACCCCATGTCATTCCAAGCATGTGTGTCAATTTTTACCTGTCTATCTACATTATTTCGTGTTTTTTAAGTTTTCAAATTTATACTGACTTTTTGATCACCTGGTATGTACAAGTTTCAAAAAACAATTTATTCATCAAACAACAATTTACAGAAAAATGTAATATTTAAAAATAAATTAAATGAACACACACAATAGAAATTTGAATGAAAAAAAAAAAAAATCAAAATAATAATAATAATAATAATAATAATTACACCAAAAGAATCTGTAATTACCTCTACATATGCGTTCTACATATGGATTCATTCAGAAACACCCTTTGACACCATTCCTGTAGCAAAAGATGTCATTCCATATGCCATTGGGGTCTACCATGTTTCTACAGTGAAGTGAATGAAAAAATTACAAACAAAAAGTCAGAAGTTGAAAACACTTTTAATAATTATTTTTTAAATGTTGTGGAGAATATAGGATCCAAATGTTCATTAGAAGAAGCTAGGCAGTTAGTGGAACAGGGCATACCTAGACAGTATGATACAATGGAAATCCCACCCACCTCTCAAACTGAAATTAAGAAATTAATAAACTCTCTCAAGAGTAAAAGCTCTCATGGCATTGATGGCATATCCAGCAGGGTATTAAAAGCTTGTTCCCAAGAAATATGTAGGATTCTTAGCCACATTTGTAATAGCAGGGTATTTTCCCTGATAGACTGAAATATGCTATTGTCAAACCACTTCATAGAAAAGGTGATACATTGGATGTCAACAACTACCGCCCAATCTCACTTCTGACTGCTCTATCAAAAATTCTTGAAAAAGTAATGTATTCCAGAGTAACTTCATATATTAATAAAAATAAAGTTCTAACAAAATGTCAGTTTGGTTTCCAGAAAGGTTTTTCAACAGAAAATGCAATACACATTTTCACTAATGAAATATTAAATGCTCTGGATAACCGTAAATCACCCGTTGGGATTTTTTGTGATCTATCAAAGGCCTTTGATTGTGTTAATCATGGAATTCTTCTAGATAACCTTAAGTACTGTGGTCTGAGTGGGAAAGTGCACAAATGGTTTAAATCATACCTAACTGGAAGAGTTCAGAAAGTTGATATAAGTAATTCACATAATATACATAAAACAGTCGAGTCCTCAAACTGGGGAACTATCAAGCATGGGGTGCCACAGGGTTCGGTACTGGGAGCTTTGCTGTTCTTAATATATATTAATGATTTGCCTTTCTATATTCATAAAGATGCCAAGCTAGTTCTCTTTGCTAATGATACAAGTATCGCTATCACACCTGAATCACAGGAATTAACTGATGAAATCGTCAATGAAGTATTTCAGAGAATTATTAGGTGGTTCTCTGTAAATGGACTCTCTTTAAATTTTGAAAAAACACAGTATATTCAGTTTCACACAATAAATGGCATCACACCATTAATTAATATTGACTTCAACCAGAAATCTATAGCTAAGGTAGAATATTCAAAATTTTTAGGTTTATGCATTGATGAGGGGTTGAATTGGAAGAAACACATTGAAGATCTGCTGAAACGTTTGAGCTCAGCTACTTATGCTATTAGGGTGATTGCAAACTTTGGTGATGTACAACTCAGTAAACTATCATACTATGCCTATTTTCATTGTCTGCTTTCTTATGGTATCATATTCTGGGGCAATTCATCATTTAGTAAGAAAGTATTCATTGCCCAAAAGCGGGTCATCAGAATAATTGCTGGAGCCCACCCAAGATCATCCTGCAGACATTTGTTTAAGGATCTAGGAATCTTTACAGTAGCTTCACAATATATATATTCACTTATGAAATTTGTTATTAACAATCCAACTGAATTCAAATGTAACAGCAGTGTGCATAGCTACAACACTAGGAGGAAGGGTGACATACACTATTCAAGGTTAAATTTAGCTCTGTCACAGAAAGGGGTTAATTATTCTGCCTCAAAAGTCTTTGGTCACTTACCTAGTAGTATCAAAATTCTGACAGATAGCCAACTAGCATTTAAAAATAAATTAAAAGAATTTCTGAATGGCAATTCCTTCTACACATTAGATGAATTTCTAGATAAAAGTTAGAACTTTAGGAAAAACTTAAAAAAAAAAAAATAAAAATAAAAAAATAAAAAAATAAAATAAAAATAAAAATAAAATAAAAATTCAAATATTGAGTGTCATGTAATATTATGTATAGACACACTTCATTTAACTGACACGTTCCACATCATTACGAAGTGTCGTATTCATGATCTATGGAACAAGTATTAATCTAATCTAATCTAATCTAATCTACACATTAGTTAAAGGTTGGTGGAGAAATGGGTGATGCACATCTGACCCATGCTGTAATAAATGATGTACTGTCAGTCCTGATAGTGTATGACTTGTTCTACTTTCTTCTGTTGCTTCAAATCTGATGAGGAAGCAGATCTGCAAATCCATTCATATGAGGTGATATTCTTCTCGAGTTTGGTGTGTGTGCGCAACCTGACCCATCTCATTGTGTTCTGTGACATTTTATCAACCATTCTGCACACAGCCTTAGCATGACCACAACACATCATCCCTTATGAGCAATAATTTCCTGGTTGGATTGAACACATTCTCTCATGCCGGTAATATGTCATATTTCAAACTCACTGTTTTAATGGTATGCTTTGTGCATACATTTTAGAAGTATCCTGCAAGTCTGCTCGGGTCACACTGATCAATGACCTTTGGTTTATGCTGACAATTATAACAGTAGTCACATTTTACCAGTAGCTAGTGTTACACCACAATATTGCGGCTGACCTTGACCCCATGGGTTGGCATGGTTACAATGCTAATCATTTATGCAGAACATACCAATATTCATACATGTATGTACATGACATATGTATCCTGTGAATATGAACTTCCTATCGCTAATCTTTTTCTTTTTACCTGATAATGCGTGTACAAATCTGAATTGTGCTGAAATTATAGAAGTAATGACTTGTATACAAATGGATCCACACAGCTGACCATGAAATTCATTTTGTCATTGTTATATATCTCTTTTCTAAATACTTTATTTAACCTGTTACTTATAATTTTTCAGTTTATTGAATTAAGTTTAATTTGTAGCCTGGTTTAGCCTTGGTCTTATATTACTTAAATATTCTTCTGAACTGAGTTTCAGTTTACACTGTGTGATGTCCTTTTGGCAGCAAAGTGCAGCAACTCAATGTGGAATGGACTCAAGTCCATTGAAGTGTTCTGTAAGAATATTGATTCTTGCTGCCACTATAGCCACTGTTGACTGCCCAAATGTTGCTAGAGTAGGATTTGATACAGCAAAAGAACTCTTGATTATGTCATACAATCATTTCATTTCCCCATCAGGTGATGCGGCTATCAACTTGATGGGTTTATATTGAAAGTAAGTAGGTGGTCATAATGCTATGGCTGATCAGTGTATATTAGATTGGAGTTTTTGGATTGTGGTGAGTATTCTATGATATAAAAGACAGATAATGTTTTACAGGACTAGATTGCTTTCACAAAGGACTGATTTCACACAGAAGAATTCTGAACACTTTGGGATTCAGATTGTAATGATTTTAACCCCAAGGGTTTAACTTGTTTAGTTAATTGAAGATCAGACTACCGTATGTAACATGTTTTACTTATGTATAACCATGAAGATATTCAGAGATTATCACAATGCACTATGAAAATACTTTACCATAACAATAACAATGCTTTCTAGATCACTTTATTAAATTATTACTGTCTGTAAAAAGCCTTTTAACAATATTGTGTATTAATCCATCTTTGTTAATAGATTTTATTACTAATACTTTCTGATGTCATTTGTGAGCCACTTAATTTTTCAGGGTCTGCTTCCCTGAAAAGTTTTGTTATTGTCATCAATTATTCAATCTAAAATTATGTAAACAAATCCAGCACTGCTTTAGTCATAATTTATATATACACACACCTAATTTCTGTTTTGATTTGTTACGAATAAACTTCAGATTTATGTGGAATAATTTTACATATATTTCTTGTTTGTCATGGATTCATTTATTCTTAACAGAAAATGAAATTCAGTAACTATATTGTAACAGATTTGTTCTGAATTATTCGAATGTGTACCATGATGTATAAATTCATGGGCTTTAGAAGTCTTGATTTGGTCATGATATAGTCTCAGTCTTGTCTTTGACTCACAACAGTCTTCATATAGTCATGTATTCATTTTACCAATGCAATAAATACTAGTACATCACGGAGTCACAAATTGTAGTTCCATTTATATGGAAGAACCTGTGTCATAAAACTAATGAATATTTCAGAAATAATAATGGCAGGTGAGCAAATGAAATAATGATAATAATAACAGGCAAGGTGATGGTGTCTACAAAAAACAGGTGAGGTAAAGTATTATATAGTAATGTAACCAAAATACATTATACTCATGCACATAAAGCAGGGAAACTTCTTGTTACAATTTAGAACTAACAGTTTGTGTCAACAGTGAAGCAGTGCAACAAATGTCAAGTACATACATCAGCATTTACAATACCAAAATTGGTTAAGGAAGACTTTATTTACTTGATATGGAGACAGAGAAGAATAAGTGAAACACATTGATTTCAGAAGAATTGGATGCCACTGAAGACTGTAAGTCTTACTGTTTTTATTTTTTATTTTCAGTGACTTGAGTGCATTTGTTATTCAACATGAATAAGAGAAAATGTTGAAGACAGTGGTACAGGGACAGAAGAACTTAAAAGTATTGAATGTAAAAAGACTAGTATGGAACAGAAACCAGCCAAAAATACTTTAGATATGTTTCAAATGATGCTAGATAGAATGGGGGAATCAATAATTAATATGATTAATGACCAACAAATCTATGAAGAAGGAGTTATTTGAAAAATTAGGCGAAGTGCAATCAAAAACACTTAAATTTTCATGTGAAGTTATTGATTCTAAAATACTGAACATCAAAGTAAATGTGAGTAGAAATACTGATTCAATACATGACAGCTATGCGAAGAGTAGATTTCAAGATATAGACTTAGAAGTTGAGATTGTGAAAACAAAAAGAAGAAATTAACAAAGATCAGGAAAATGTCAAGAAAAATTTTGAAATTATTAAATCTGAGATAGGTGCTGTAATAGAGAAAGTTGATAGGATAGAAAAAAAGTTTAACTGAGGGTATTAACAGTGTAAATTCAGCAGGTAATTTTGTGGATAATAATGTTATAGCAAGTGTAATTTCCATTTTTGGTATCTGGTCTAAAATTCCTGTTAGAAGCTTTCCAGATAATGAACTGCATCCTGTAGACTTGATTCAGGATTTTAAAGGTAATTTTGTAGACAGAATGTCTAATGAAACTTCCTGGCAGATTAAAATTGTGTGCCGGAACCGGGACTCGAACCTGAGGCTGTGGCTAAGCCTTGTCTCCACCATACCCTTTCTTCCAGGAGTGCTAGTCTTGCAAGGTTTGCAGGAGAGCTTCTGAGAAGTTTGGAAAGTAGGAGGCGAGGTACTGGCGGAAGTAAAGTTGTGAGGCAGGATCATGAGTCATGTTGGGATAGCCCAGTCGGTAGAGCACTTACCCACGAAAGGCAGAGGTCCCAGGTTTGAGTCCCAGTTCTGGCACACAATTCTAATCTTCCAGGAAGTTTCATATTAGTGCACACTCCACTGCAGAGTGAAAGTTTCATTCTGAAATGTCTAATGATTTGAAAATTAAATTTGTCAAAATACTCTTAAAGGGCGAAGAGTTATCTTGGGCTAATCAAAATTCACAAAACTGGGTAACATTTAGTGATTTTGAAGAGCAATTTTAAAATAAATATTGGTCAGAAACAGAACAGGCTAAGATCAAAAGTGAATTCTTGAATGGTCCTGTATACAAAGGCAGACAAGGGGGAGGGGGGGGGGCTAATAAAAACAATACACATGGATAGGCCACTTGATATAAAAATTGATGCTTTAAAAATGAGATTACCAGAAAAATTACAATGGGGTTTAGTTTATACATCTGACCAGCCTTTAGATCAGTTTATAACTTTTGTTTACAAGTTAGAAAGTGTTACTGAAAGAGAAAACAGACAATATTCTAATTATAGTAGTGAATGGGATGGGGGTTGGCAAAAACACTATATTGATAATTATAATTATGGTAATCAGCATTATAATGGGAATAATCAATACAATTGGATTATTTGGAAAATGGAGGCTCACTCTAATTAATGTCCATAAATTTGGGGCTCACCCCCATGGACCACAGACATTGCTCAGGTGGAGCGGCTTGCATGCCTCAATGATACAGATAGCCATATCGTAGGTGCAACCACAGTGGATTGGTATCTGTGGAGCGGCTAGACAAATGTGATTCCTGGAGAGGGGCATCAGCCTTTTCAGTAGTTACAGGTGCAACAATCTGAGTTGGCCTTGTAACATCACCTAACATGGCAAAGCCATGTAGTTACTGTGAACGGTTGAAAGCAAGGCGAAACTACAGTCATTACTTTTCCCGATGACATGCAGGTCTACTGTATGAAAATATGATGATGGCATCATCTTGGGTAAAATATTATGGAGGTAAAATAGTCCCCTATTCGGATCTCCGGGCAGGGACTACTCAAGAGGATGTCTTCATTAAGAAAAACAAAACAGGCATTCTATGGATCGGAGTGTGGAATGTTCTAACCCTTAATCGTGTAGGTAAGTTAGAAAATTTGAAAAGAGAAATGGATAGGTTGAAGTTAGATATGGTAGGGATTAGTGAAGTTCAGTGGCAGTATGAACAGGATTTCTGGTCAGGTGAGTACAAGGTTACAAACACGAAACACTGGAGTAGGTCTGATATAATGAATAAGAAAATAAGAATGCGGGTAAGTTACTATGAACAGCATAGTGAACGCATTATCATAGCATAGATAGACACAAAACTAACACCAACTACAGTAGTACAAGTTTATGTGCTAACCAGGTCTGCCGATGAGGACATCAAAGAAATGTATGAGGAGATAAAAGAAATTATTTAGAAAATTAAGGGAGACGAAAATTTGTTTGTGATGGGGGACTGGAACTTTGTAGTAGGAAAGGGAAAAGAAGGAAATGTAGTAGGTGAATATGGACCGGGGAAAAGAGATGAAAGAGGAGAACACTTGGTAGAATTTTGTGCAGAGCACAATTTAATGATCACCAACACTTGGTTTAATCATCATGAAAGTAGGCTGTATACGTGGAAGAGACCAAGACACACTGGAAGGTACCAGATTGACTTTATAATGGTAAGGAATAGATTTAGGAACCAGGTTTTAAACTGTAAGACATACCCAGGGGCAGATATAAACTATGGCCATAACTTATTGGTTATAAACTGCAGATTAAAACTTAAGAGATTGCAGAAAAGTAGAAAGGTTAGGAGATGGAACCTGGACAAATTGAAGGAACCAGAGGTGGTTGAGAGTTTCAGAGGGAGCATTAGGCAAGGATTGACTGAAACAGGGGACAGTAACACAGTAGAAGAAGAATGGGTATCTCAGAGAAAGAGTAGTGAAAGCAGCAGAGGATCATATAGACAGAAGAGCAAGGACTAATAGAAATCCCTGGATAACACGGGATATATTGGACTCAATTGATGAGAGGAGAAAATATAAAAATGCATCATGAAGTAGGCAAAAGGGAGTACAAACATCTGAAAAATGAGATTGACAGGAAGTACAGACTGGCTAAGCAGGAGTGGCTAGAGGACAAATTCAGAAACATAGAAGAACGTATAACCAGGGGAAAGATAGATACCATTTACAGAAAAATAATTTTGAGACAAGAAAAGCAGCTGTATGAATATCAAGGCCTCAGACGGAAAACCAGTACTAAGAAAAGAGGGGAAAGCTGAACTGTGGAAGAATTATATAGAGTGCCTATACAAAGGAAATAAGCTTGAAGGCAGTATTCTAGAAATGGAAGCTGAAGTGGAGGAAGATGAGGTATGAGATACAATACTACGAGAAGAATTTGACAGAGTGCTGAAAGATTTGAGTAGAAAGAAGGCTCCTAGAATTGATGATATTCCGTCTGAACTGCTGATATCGTTAGGAGAGCCAGTCATGAAGAAATTGTTCCACATGGTATGTAAGATGTATGAGACAGGGAAAATACCCTCCGACTTCAAGAAGAATATAGTAATTCCAATTCCAAAGAAAGCAAGTGCATACAAATGTGAAAATTACATAAATATCAGTTTAATAAGTCATAGTTGCAAAATACTAACATGAATTATTCACAGGCAAATGGAAAAACTCGTGGAATCCAACCTTGGGGAAGATCAATTTGGATTTAGGAGGAATCTAGGAACACAGGAGGCAATACTCACATTACGATTTATCTTAGAAGATAGGCTAAGGAAAGGGAAACCTATGTTTTTAGCATTTGTCGATTTGGAGAAAGCTTTTGACAATGTCGACTGGAATACACTCTTGCAAATTCTAAAGGTAACAGGGGTAAAATATAGGAAGTGAAGTGTTATACTGAACTTGTACAAAAACCAGACAGTGGTTATAAGAGTCGAAGGACATGAAAGGGATGTAGAGGTTGGGAAGAGAGCAAGACAGGGTTGAAGCCTTTCCCCAATGTTGTTCAATATGTACATTGAGCAAGCAGTGTAGGACTGCAAGGAGAAATTTGGAGATGGAATTAAAGTTCAGGGAGAAGAAATAAAAACTTTGCGGTTTGCTGATGACACAGTAATTCCGTCATAGACTGCAAAGGATCTGGAACAATTGAATGGAATGGGCAGTGTCTTGAAGAGAGAGTATGTGATGAACATCAACAAGAGTAAAACAAGGATAATGGAATCTAGTGTCAGAAAGTCAGGCGATGGTGAAGGAATTAAATTAGACAATAAGACAATAAAAGTAGTAGATGAATTTGGTTATTTGGGTAGCAAGATAACTTCTGATGACCAAAGTAAAGAAGATATAAAATGCAGAATGGCTATGGGAAGTAAAGCATTTCTGAAGAAGCAAATTTTGTTGACATCTCTATCCATATAAAAGCAAAAGGACATTCATTCATACACTCACTTACTGACTAAACACGAAATCTCGAAAACTACGGCACCTACGATGCTGAAATTTGGCAGGAATGTAGTTTACAGGTAGTAGACGTCAGATAAGAAACAATTTTGCGATAAGATTGATAGTTTAGGAGATATGACATCATAAGTAATGAAAACTGCCCCGTCTTGCAGCAAGTGATACTGTGACTTTATCAGTCCACTATTTGAGAAGGAGAGCACTTAGCGACTTGCAAAAAACTTTAAACAGATTTTCAAACCTTTAGGAAACTTTTTCTTGCTGACAGTCATAGGAAAATGATGAAAGGAAAAATGTTTTTCGCTTACTACTTTTCCG
Source organism: Locusta migratoria (assembly GCA_026315105.1). Lineage (NCBI taxonomy): Eukaryota > Metazoa > Arthropoda > Insecta > Orthoptera > Acrididae > Locusta > Locusta migratoria. The sequence continues at coordinate 477,447,170 of CM048755.1, read as the reverse complement.
CTGTTCACGGAGTAAAACTACGGCATTCGATATAACATTGAAATTTATAATTTCTACACTACATATTGCACCTGCAGGAAATTTTACAAACAGTATACACACATACAGTTGAATGTACCTTCTAAATTTTATCACAGTACGATGCGTAGTTCATGAGATATGAGCACATAAACTGTAATGTTCATGGAAAACCACCCCATCACGCACCAAGTTTTAATCTATTACTTCTTTACTACTAATTTTATTCTCAACAGATTTTACAGACTTACAGCACTTATAAAAATGAATGTATACCTGAAAAATTATACAATTGTACAAATTATAACTCAGTAAATATGAGACCATATATACTGCGATTGGTAAAAACTTTTCACAACAGGCATTACATTTTATTATGTTTCTTATTTACTGCGAAGACACTCCTGTATTCCAGTGAGCTTAAGGAAATTCCTGAAAGATGACAGTGCTGTTGAAAACTTTGAAGCAACTTTGAACTGTGGGGCACAAACCGCTGTAGGAAGAAGCAATACGTATCTATAGAGCTACAAGAAAAGGAAGAGAATGAAACAGAGTACATCCAACGAATACCCATTATTTCTGACAGATCTGGCTTTTAGCTTTAAGAGACTGCAGTTTGCAGTTGGACTTGCATTTTCTATTATGGTTAATAAATCACAGGCCAATCTACTCAATACTGTGGAGTGTATTTGAAATCTCCATGTTTCTCACACAGATAGCTTTATATCGCTTGCTCAGGAATGGGCTCTCTGCAGAAAATTTTCATATTATATCCTGGACAAGTTACAAGAAATATTGTCAGGAAGGAAGGAATATTAGTGTTTAATGCCCCATCAACAAGTTGGTCATTAGATGCAGAGCCAGTGGCCAGCAAAGAGAAGATAGCTGAGCCCAGAAGGAGATACACCGCCATTGTAACCAGAGATAGATGGCAGATGCTGCGAAACGACTCTTCGGCTGCGCACGCCTTTAGCCAGTGACATTCACTGAGCCAGTTGTTAACAGTAAGAATAATGTATGGTCTAACTGTAAATAAATGTATTTTGTGTAAATGCTGTTTATTTATGCCTCATACCCAAGCCAAGGAAAAGATGCCACATCCCACATGTTTATAAGATTCCTTGTGAATGCTATCCTGACAATAAAATGTTAATTTGTAGTTAAAGCTTGCCATCCTGACAATAGGGCAATGCAATGATGGTTGTTGTTGTTGTTGTTGTTGTTAGAGTTCAATATTTAGCAAAACGTTAAGGTAACTTCATTAAATGACAAAACTCCAAAAGGAAGAAAATGTTGGTGTAGCCATTTGTCATAATCAACATCTTCTGCCATATCATCATGTGATTGAAATGCTGATGGATACACAGACATGAATTAACATGATGCTTAAGCTGATTCTTTAACAAGGATGGCTGAAAGGGTCTGCTGCTGTTTCTACTATGTTTGCCTATGTAGCCGTGAGGGTTTTCTGGTTCTGCAAGTTTGTCTTCTGTTGCTTGGCTAATATAGTTGGAGGGCTTTGTAGCATTTATTCCATTTCCATTTGCAATACTGTTATCTGTTCTAACGTGTTCGTCATTTAAACACTGTACATGTTAGAAAATCACATCCTCATTGCCAAATTGCTGTAATTAACAAATTCGAAGTCTGACAGCCTATCATTTTCACAATACTTGATTCCAGGAAAAGATAGAGAGTTACACAAAAAGGTACAATAGGAGTCAGCACATCTAAAGATAATATACTGGTTAAGATACAATGAGAAACATTAAAGACTGAGGCTAACCCACCTCCACATCTTGGGTGGTGGACAACGGTGTGAAGTAAGTGATTACAATACCTGTAGAGATGAAGTAAAGTGAAATGAAGTGGAGGCTATGTAGCTATGGTAGCTTTGAATACGAGGTGCGTCCAGAAAGTAAGTTCTGTTTGCTAATAAAATGAAATTGTACACAGATACAGAAGAAATTTTTATTGCACAAAATTCTACAACTCTTAAACTACTTTTCCACATAACTGCCGAAATTTTGCAGGCATTTGTCATAGCGTGGCACCAGGTTTTGTATACCTTCTTCATAGAAATCAGCCGCCTGTGTCTTCAACTAGTTGGAAACAGTTTCTTTCAGCTCGTCATCATTGGTGAAGTGATGAGCACTAATTGTAAACCTACGGTTTTCCTGGATCTTGTCATCAATCGTGTGAACCAGTTCTTCTGTAACCAAAGGTGGACGCCCACTTCGTTCTTCATCATGCACATCACTGCGCCCGCCATTGAACTGTAGGACCCATCTTCTCACCATCGAATCACTCATCGCATTTGGTCCGTAAACATTGCAAATTTGCTGATAAATTTCACTTTGTTTCACTTTCCTTGCATTCAGAAACCGAATCACTGACCTGATTTCACAGGCGGCGGGATTTTCAATCAACGCCGACATTTCAAACAAGCACAACAACACGTACGTAACTGACAGCGATCTCCAAATGGCGCACGTTCTTCTCCTTGATACACATCGTCTACAGAGCATGTGCGGAACTGCAATCGCAGTGCTGCAGCGGAGATAAAATGAAACGGAACTTACTTTCTGGACGCGCCTCGTATCTTCCAGGAACCTTGAAAAGCAGCAGCTAATGGGTCTCTGGTGTAGAAACTATGTTAGTCATAGCTGGCTGGCAATGGATTACAGCATGCTTTCAAAAGAAGAACTAGGCTTAGGTATATAAAAGGAACTAGTGGACATAACAATTCTCCAGGTACCTCAAGAATGTATGACACCTAAAACTCAAGTGTATTGGAGATCCATGAAAATACAAAAAAAAAAAAAAAAAAAAAAAAAAAAAAAAAAAAAAAAAAACAATTAATGAATAGAACACAGAATTGGAAATTTAAATATCCTTATCCTTATTGGTAAACATGAAGAGCTTTTTGACCTTATGGATTGATGCAAGTTAACAATATTAGGTTTATGTGAGACCAAGAGAAAAGGTTCTGGCAAGAAAACCATCAGGGATGGATATATATTACACTTTTGTGGTAATCAAACAGTAACCAGAAATGCATTCACACTGCTCCTGCATAGAAATTAGACAGACATTAGGTATGCGAGTGATAGAATAATCCAGATGAAACTACCTCTTGACAAGACCAACATAACCATTTTCCAAGTCTATGGCCTAAATACAGGGTTCAGTGCTGAAGGAAAAGAACAGTTCCTGGACAACCTAGAGGACCTAGTAGTGAAAGACAATATTGTCATTATGGCTGATCCAAGTTATCAAAGAGAGGCATGGGTGCAAAAACATTATTGGACCTCGAGAGAGAACACCCGGTGGACGTGTGTAAGGAAGAAATCTAAGTGTCAACAACACTTGGTACCAGAGAACGGAGAGTCACAAAATAACCCAGTACAGGTGGGATGGGCAGCTTAAAACTGTCACAGACTACAAAATAACAGACAAACAAGGTAGTCAATCTTTTACAGATGTTCAAGTTACTTCAAGTGAATGTATGAACAATGGTCACTTGCAGTTAAGTGAAGATTTAATAATGTACAAGTATTAATAGTCTAACACAATTAGTAAGAAAGATTAAGACATGGCTGAAGAAAGCCAGAAAATATGAGTACCAGAAAAGGATCAAGTACAGGATATGCAAAACTGAGAAACGTTGGGGTAGAAGAGGAATTGAAGCTATTCAGTGGAAGCTCTTCACCTATGTGAAAAAACAAGTACTATACAAAGGCCAAGAAGAAATTAGACTGGGAGAAACAAAATATGGTAAATGTACACTATAACACAAATTGACCCTTTGACTCAGAAATATCACACCAAGAAGTTGTCTGTTAAAAGGCTGATCCAGAAAAAGAGGGGTAAGTACTGGGATGAGTTCACCATCAAGTTAGAAGAAGACTGCTAAGACACCAAAAACTACTATATAAGGTAGACAAGAATTAAAGATGTGTGCATACCAATATTGTCACTCCGGAAACTGAAGAACTGAGGTTATTGAGAACAGACTTCAAAATTAGGAAGGAAATGAGAAACCATTTCAGCATGCTTTATAATGGTGATATAAACATCAGTGGTGCTATTGATTGTCCAATTGAAGAACCACACTAAGTTCAACAACCATGAACTTGCCTACAAGGTGAGTTTGCATTGAAAATATGCAAAACACACTCTTTAGGCTTTTATGAGCTAAGCCAAGGAATGTACAAACATTAATAATCAAATACTTTGTTTACAATGGATCTACAGAGTCCTGTCAGTAATCTGGCCAAACAATAGCATCTTTGATGGCTGGACACTGTTTAAAAAGGCAGACTAAAATAAGGGTGGAAACTGCTGCTGTCACACACCCTAAAGCTGCTACAAAAATTATATAAACCAAACTTAAAAAGATAGTTTAATGCTTATTTGGAGAAAACTGTAGTTTCAGAAAAGGAAAAAGTGCTGTGAATCTCATTTCTGTAATAAGGATTTTGGCTCAAAATACAGTGAACATGAAAAGAACCTAGTGATGGTGTTCTTGAATATTGAAAAGGCCTATGATAGTGATTATCATAAGATATGGAGATGTCTGGAAGATCAAAAAGTGTCCAACTACTTAATTGACAGTAGTAATAGTGTCCAAATAGGAGATGGTCAATCTGAATTAGAGATGGGAAAAACGAACTTGTTAAAACCAATACTGGTATTTTAGTTCTGAATCACAATGTCTCTTTCTGTTATTTTCAATAACTGGGTAAAAATACTGGTACAACTACCTTCTGTAGTTGTAAATGTTTTGATTGTTTTTAAACAATTAAAAAATTGAAAACTAATGATATTTACTCCAAAAATTTCCTCTGCTGTGAAATATTAGGATATCATAGAAACTTGATGTCATAAACGATAGATAATTTAAGAACAATCCAAAATCAGAAAAGAGCAACAAATGTGTGGCATAAGAATTGGTACAGCTGTTGAGGCATTTGTGCACCTGTTGCTTTGTGATGTGGTCTATTAGATGATGCATGTGCATATGCATGGGCATATGGCAGTTCATTGTTGTCATCACCGAACATCAGTTCTGTTTTAAATAGCATTGTCCCAAATCTAGAAGCACTTTGTGTTTGTCTGCCATTTCTATGAAATAATATCAGATAAAGGATATTATGACAACAGTAATATAATAAAAACTTGGAGATTCATTTGTAGTTTATTATATAAATAGAAAAAACCAAGTAGTAAAAAGAATCAAGGTAGTAAAACTCTTATTTATTTAAATGACCAGTTTCAGTGCATTTGGTCAGCCATCTTCAGATTAATAGTACCATTTTGTTAGAAATGGTGCTGCTAATCTGATGCTGGCCAACTAAATGTGCTAAAAGCAGCCATTTTAATAAATGAGTTATCGTGTGATCTTGACTGTTTTTATTATTGGATAATGAAGAACAGAAAGTTGTTACCTCCATCTCATGCTGGTTAAACTTTAAACAGGAAAAAGCTGATCTGTTGCCTGTCTCTACATTATATGCCTCTATCTGTCTATAGCCCTTGGAAATGGCCAACTTAACATGAAAGTATTCGCTAACCTCAGTTTTGACCACTAGTCACAGTAACCAAATACATCTACATCTACATGTATACTCCACAATCCACCATAAGGTGCATGGTGGAGGGTACAATGTACCACTACTAGGCATTTCCTTTCCTACTCTACTTCCATATAGAATGAGGGAAAAAATAAGGTCTATATGCCTCCGTACAAGCTCTGATCTCTCTTATCTTGTCTTTGTGATCTTTACGTGGAATGTAAGTAAGCAGTAGCAAGATTGAACTGCAGTCAGCTTCAAGTTCTGGCCCTCCAAATTTTCTGAACAGAATTTCTCAAAAAGAATGTCGTCTTTCCTCCAGCAATTCCATTTGAGTTCCTGAAGCATTTTCGTGAAACTCGCGCAATGGTCCAACATACCAATAACAAACCTAGCTGCTCGTCTCTGAACTGCTTCCATGTCTTCCTAACTGATCTGCAGCATGTCCCAGACATTTGAGCAATACTCAAGATCTGGTCGTACAAGCATTTTATATGTGGTCTCCTTTACAGATGAAGTGCATCTTCCCAAAATTCTCCCAATAAACCAAATTGCTTTGCAATGTTAGACCTAAACATTTGAATGACTGTATCAAGAAGCTCACTACTAATGCTGTATTAGAACATTACGGGATTATTTTTCCTACTCATGTGCTTCACCTTACATTTTCTACATTTAAAGTTATCTGCCATTCTTCACACCAACTAGAATTTTGTCTAAGTCATCATGTATGCTGTTACAGTCAGTTAATAATGACACCCTCTTATACACCACAGCATCATCAGCAAACAGCCACAAAGTACAAGTTACTCTGTCCATCAGATCATTTATATAGATAGAAAATAGCAGCAGTCCTATCATACACCCCTGGGGTAAGCCCGATAATACACTCGTCTCAGATGAACACTCACCGCTGAGACAATGTACTGCATTCTATTACTTAGGAAGACTTCCATCCAGTCACAAATCTGTGAACCTATTCCACATGCTCATATCTTTGTTAAATAGTGATGTGATCCTTGATTACATGATTTTTCAGCTGAGATTCAGGATCAGTAAGAGAAAAATGGTTTTTGTAGTATTCAACCCTGAATAACTTTTTGAAAAAAGCAACAAACATAGATCAATTAATTCTATTTTAGTTCCCTATCTTATCAGGTATTTTGATTCTACATATCTTGAAGAAATGTGCAACCCAAAGGCTGAGAAAGTCTTAAAATTTTTTATCTTTTGATTTCTGCATTTGTTAATGGAAATGATAACAATAAAAAACTGAAAACTGCTTATTTAAAAGACCAATTATATTGATTGGTTTTTACAGGAAGTTAAAACAGTATAACTGAAAACCAGTTGTTTCAACTGCAACTACTATGACTAATCTGAATGGTTTGAGACAAATGAGGAAGTCTAGTAGGGAGGAGCCCATCATCACTCTTGTTTATCCCTGTAATGGACAGAATTCTAAGATCTGTTAAGGAAACTGCAGATGAGTAAAGAGCATTGGTATCTGCAGATGATTATGTAATATGGGGGGAAACAGAAACAGTAATACACTACAGACTGACTGCTTGTGACAATAAATTTAAAGAATTTAACTTGATCAGCAAGTCCTAGAATGTAGAGGTTATCATAAACAGAAAGGAAATGAAGTGAAGCATCTATTTGGAAGGAACAAAAACTGAATCAGTTTTCCAGTTCCAGTACCTTGGACATATGTTATGCAATGATAAATATAAATAAGAAATACTACAGAGGACACAGAAAGCACCAGGTTTTTGAACAATGTTCGAAACCTACTGTCAGACAAGAAAAGAGCTCATGAAGCAAAGTTAATGATGCATTATACTTACTTTCCCCCAATCCTTAGGTAAGGCATGGTAGCACATATATTGTTAACAAAAGACTACAACAGAATACAGTCAATAGAAATGATATTTATTAGGACTCTGAATCAAAGTATCTGGAAAGAAAAAGATCTGAAATAAGGTACATATAGAAACAACTTTATCATGATACTATTGATGATGTCCTGACAAATTGAAGACTGCAATGGTATGGCCATGCAATGAGAATGGGCAGTGCAAGAACAGCTAAGGAAAACTTCATACTGGATGTAGGAGGAAAAACACCAAGAGGAAAACCAAGTAGAGAATGGATATGAGCATTATGGTCAGAAGTAGTGAATGGGTTCAGCTGGGATGATGTCCAAGATCAAATGTTCTATAAAGTTCAGAAGAGACAGAGAGTGCTTGTTAGCCACATCAGGGAAACTGCAGATAGATGATGATGATGATGGATATCTATTTGGCACATGTGGTGCATGCTATGAGTTGTCCACAGTGAGAAGTAATGCCTGAAAATTGGCATTTTTGACACACTCTTATACCTGTGGATCTCTGACTATTGAATTCCCTAATGATTTTCAAATTAGAATATTCTGTTCACCTAGCTCCAACTAACATTTAGCTTTTGAAGTCTTAATTTCTGTTATGTGTGCATACTAATGTCAAAGAATTTCACATACTACTGCCTCTGTATCTGTGCATATTGCTATCCCATTACTCTTGTCACTTCATAACTTTTGATAAATTTTGAGACAATCTGAAGATTTGGAAAAATCAGTGTTTAGAAGGGAAAGCAACTTAACTTTAGCTTGCCAGTAATTCAAGTAATGGTTAAAATTTAGAACAGGAGTAACCTTACTCCTCCAGCATAGTGAAAACACCAGAAACACTATTATTTTTAATTTTCCCTCCTCCTTTGTTGGTTTCTAGAACACATGACACCATAAGCCATCTTCCTTGTTGTTAAAACTTTGCCAATAAAGGTGTTATGTGTACAAAAGAATGAAAATAAAAAAACAGCAGAAAGAAAACTAGGACACTATTAGATCTAAAAGCAAGAAAATTGACTGGCTAAAAAAGTTACCTATTGAAAATTATTTACATTCTAGGACAGGGAGAGGGAAATAAGGGGACAGGGAGAGAAAGGGAGAACACCATGAAGGGTTTATTCAAATAGGGTGGAAATCAAGAGATATGGTATACGTGTAAATACAAACAAATGTTTCAAATTTCAGAAAAATGGAATTTTTTACTTAGAAAGAGTTTCAAGAATTGAGCAAGTCGACAATGACTTGGTCCACCTGTAGTTTTTATGCAAGCCATTAATCAGCTTGATATTCATTGGTATAGTGGTTGGATTCCTTCTGTGGGAGATCATACCAAATTCTGCCCAAGTGGTGTAACATAGCATCAAGATCTTAGGCTTGTTAAAGGGTCCTACCCATAAGACTCAAAATGTTCTCAATTAGAGAGAGATCTGATGACACTGTTGGGCAATATAGGGTTTGGAAACTATGAGGTCAATCAGTATGATCTCTTTCCGTGTGTCAGACAGTGTCATTTGCTGAAATGTAAGTGAAGGACAGTTTGCCATGAAGGGCAACAAAACAGTGTGTAGTATATTTTCAGTGCATTACTGTACAGCAAGGGTGCTGTGGGTGACAGCTAAAGGGATCCTGCTATGAAATTAAATTGCACGCCAAATCATCTCTCCTGGATGTTGGGCCATATGGTTGGCAACAGTCAGATTGGTAACCCACCACTGACTGGGCTGTCTTGAAACATATCTTAACTAGTCATCATTGATAAATTGAAAGTGGGATTCATCACTGAAGACAATTCTACTTCGGCCAATGATATTCCAGGTCAGATATGCTCAGCATTACTACTAACAGGCTTGGTGTACAGAGGTCATGGTAGTCATGCAAGGAGTTCCATGAGCTCAGACCCCTATCTGTGAGCTGCCAATTAATGGCCCTCATGGTAAGTGAAGCACCAGATGCACATTGGATTGATGATGATAATGATGACGATGAACGTGGGCTCTGAGTGCCTCTCTCATGATTATTCGCTACTCAAATTCTGTCTCAAGTTTGACAGCTTCCTTCTTGACACTGTTTGACCATAACATACTCACTCCTACTTACATAATCAAATAGTGGCACTGCACCTATTGATAACTCAAGCACTACACAAATTACTTCCAATGGGTTCTTTGAGCCTAACTACTTATTCTTTCTTGAATACTGACAGCTGCGGCGGATTGGCCAAGTGCATTGAAGCGCTATGCTTCCCTGTCAGGGGTATGAATCTCCCCTCGGGCATGGATGTTTGTGTCGTGTTTAGTATAAGGTAGTTCATAAGTAGTTTGTAAGTTTAGGGACTGATGACCCTGCACTTATGTCCCGTAAGCTTTACAATCATTTGAACATTTTAATGCTGACATTCACCTATATTGTTCATGCATCTATCTGCTAAACATAGTTAGTGCCCGAGTAAAAAGAATGAAATTTTGAAAGACTTTATGCCCTGGTATTGACATTGATGTGTCCCCTGTTTGCTATCCTTGCTAATTGCATGATGAAATTGTTTTACCACATCACACCTTCATCCATTGGCTTCCAAATATTACAATTTTGCATTTTCCATCAGTACCTATACACATATCAATTTGTGTAACTCCTTCATGGTGTGTGTTTTTTTCTGTTTTTTAAAATTGTGTCAGAAATTATTTCTCATTCTTCTTGAAAACTGTAATACTTCTTGAAAAGTAAAATTTTAGGTAAAACCTTCATGGATACTGGGTAGTGCCATCCTCCCATTCCAGACTAAGTCCCTCCAGACAAAGAGTCTCATCTTCAAGGCTGTGACCTTTTCCTTCCACTAAGATTGACCCCCCTCCCAATCTGCTCTTGTGACCAAGACCTTTTTGTAAATTAAAAAAGGCCTACATAACTAAAAAGTCCTTAAAACCATAAATGCTGCCATAACCCATACATGTAGAGTCAACCTGATTATGGTGCAAACAGTGCCACCTTGAGGAAATTGTGCAATGTTTCCCTACATTCCTGACCAAGCTTATCATTAGCTGCCCAACAATACCTCAATCCATGCACAACTATTGATTTTCACTAAAAAAAGTTTTTAAAAAGTTGTTGCTAAGTGGAAACAAGACCAAATTGATCTTGAGACTGTTCTACTTTGTAATTTCTGATTCAGTTATTTATTAGCAGTCACTGTTTACATTCCATGGGGATGACGTTAACTCCAAACATTCTGATTACACCTCACTGTGTGTTTAATTATTCCCCCTACTCAATAATGATTTCTAGCCTGATATGGTTCCATTCAGTTAGGCAATGCCATTGTGTTTCCTGCCCAATGCTCTTACTACTAACTTTTCATGATTATTGTAATATTGCGCAACATTCAGCATCTCCATTAAATCTTACAGGCAGTTAATTATTAAACTTTGTACGATCTTCATATGTTTGAAAGAATACACACTAAAAGACAGTGTGGTATTTTCTCTGAAGCAACTTCTTGCTGAAGTATATACATCATGTGATGGGTACTGAGCATACCTGTTGTAGCAGTCTTCAATTGGTAATAAGGTGTCTGAGGGTAATTTTTACTTTCACCCAGATGTGCATACACTAGGTACATCTTTCTATAATGTCAACAAGTCTGGCAAAAATATATTGTGTTCACAGTCACATGTGTGTTTAATTTGTAGCATTGCTGAAGAATTTTGTGTGAATTTTAGATATTTAAATGGAATATTTGAATCAAGTTAGAAGCAGTCAAATTACGTAGAGTTGATGCCAGCAGCTGGTCAAGAGACATATTCCAGTTATGGCATCAGCTGTGTGTGCCAAGCAGGGCTATATTTAGGGTGTGTGACCCTCTGTGAAGTAATTTATTTTAGCTCCCCCCCCCCCCTGGCATCTGGGATTCTAACTGATTTCTAGATAGAGGGAGGGGGGGGGGAAGAAAAAAAATCCCTCTCTGGATATGCCACTGCTATCAACACAACAACCTGAATTTTGAAATTTATTGCTGTACTCAAAACTCTGAATAATGAAGATTCAATTAACATTAAAATGATATTAAAACAAAAAGTTCAATGGCAAAAATTTTGCCACCCCAACATTTTGCCACCCTGTGCAGCTGCACATGTTGCACATGCCTAAATACGGCCCTGGTTCGGAGTATTGCTGAAGGAATTAGATTAGATAATGAGACAATAAAGGTGATAGATGAGTTTTGTTATTTGGTCAGTACAATAATTTATGATGATTGCAGTACAGATAATATAAAATGCAGAATGGGAAAGGAAATAAAAAGATTTCTGAAACAGAGACACTTGTTAACATCGAATATTAATTTAAGTTTTATGAAGTCTTTTCTGAAGGCATTTGTGTTGTATGTTGTCTTGTAAGAGTGAAACATGGATTGTAACTAGTTCAGACAAGAAGAGGATGAAAGCTTTAAAAAAGTGGTACTACAGATGAATGCGAAAATTAGGTGGGTAGGCTGTGTAACTAATGAGAAGGTACTGAACAGAGTTGGGGAGAAAAGAAATATCTGTCATGCCTTAACTAAAAGAAGGGATTGAGTTGTAGGACACATTCTTAGACATAAAGGAATCATCAATTTAGGATTGGAGGGAAGGGAAGTGTGTGGGTAAAAAAAAAAAAAAAAAAAAAAAAAAAAAAAAAAAAAAAAAAACCATATGAGACCAAGAGACAAATACAGTAAGTAGGTTCAAATGGATGTGGGTTACTGTTCTTATAAAGAGATGAAGAGGCTTGTGCAGGATAAAAATTATATTATTTTATATTGTTATAAACTTAGTACAAATTTTATGAAGTCCTCCCCTCTCACCATGCCCATGTTTCTCCATACAGCTCCACTGGTGTTCCATCCATGCATGTTGAGCTGTGAGTTTGTGTTGACATTACTATGATTTTATATGATTCACTGGAAAGTGGCACTAATTGGTTTTGGTGCTATTGCTATCATATTGAGTTTTCTCTCAGAAGACATTCATTTAATATACCATGTGAAATTCAAGATAAAGAATACACACATCTAAAACGCAACATCAAGAAGAACTGTAGATATCAGAGCCAAATTTATTTGTGAAATAACACATTGTACAAACATCACATGATTGAAAATATAGCCACATTGCGAAGTGAGGAAGGTGATGAAATCAGTACTGAGTGTTTCTGCTGCTACATGCCTTGGTACTGAATGAAAGAGGGTCTGGATGTGTTAATGGGGTATCATAGTCTATGCTGCAACCACATATTTCCAAAGGTGATCTGATGTAGCAGTAGATGGTGTATTCCAGGCCAGTCATTCTGCAATCATTAACCAGATATTTTCAGATGGTGAGTGGCTGGGAAAGCTTAGAAGCCAAGACAGCAACTCAGACTGATGGGTGACAAAGTAGTCTAAATGCTTCTGCTGTGAAAGCTGTAATTTCACACTGCAAACAATGGCTAAGGGTGTGTTCACACTGCCGGCTGACCCGAGCTGAGTCGGGTTGGTGCCTAGTCGGCGCATGGCGACGGCCTGGGTGATCACATTGCGTGCCGAACTGAGCTGAGACGAAAAAGAGGGGGAAAATCAACTTTTCCGATTTTTTACTTATAAAAAATTTTGACGGTATATAAGACCACACCACATCGTTTTATCAACTTATTTTTTCCTTAAAAGCTTTGCCTTGCCTGTGAAAAAATAAAACGTCTAGTTTTCATTTGGCACGAGTTTTTAGTTTCGTAACGCTCCTCACTCAATTTTGATGAAAGTATGCGGTTAAAATATCCGATTTTTGGACACATGTTAGTACAACATCTTAGTTCTAGATTAAAACATTCACCTTTTCGTAATTCATAACAATCGTTTTCAAATGACGCTATTTGTCAAGTATGCCCACTTGATTTACAAATTTTGCATTGAAAAAGTTTGATAGCGGGCAGCTTACTGTTCTATGTGCTTTAGACCATACATTACTGTGAGTGAATTGGAGCTAAAAGTGTAGAAAAGTTTTGAAACGGTAGTCGCACCGATATCTACCTCTTTTCACAAGTAATTGCGAGTTATCTGAGTGGCGTCAGTGCCACAATTGCAAGCCTACAAACTCAGCGGCTGTTGAGCATAGTGCGAAACACTGCAGTGCCAAAAAAATTGAAATGCTGACCACGATTTTAGATCCTTCATGATGTGTTAATGATCCATAACCAGAATACAAGTATGAACTAATTTTTCTTGGGTAGTGAGCGATTACAATGGACAACGATCTGCTACGGTTTTACATCAGGTCATACTCGATTTTATGAGAAGCACATAACTGATTTCTTTTCACACCAGACAATTAATGGAATAAATTTTTCGTGTTTGGAACTAGAAGAGAAGAAAAAAATTAATGTAAACTGCGACATTACTGTGATGGACTGAAATAAAATTTTCTGTCATTGCACTTGATGGTTTTATAATTGGAGGTGATAAAATAAGAAGCCCAAAGATAAGAGTACACTTATATTTATAGATGTATCTTCTCCTAATAGAAAATATATACATTTCCTTATTTTTGTTTCTGTAGCTTTCGAATAATGCTGTGCCACAACACCAATAAAAGTGGTGCCCTCAAGTCTTATTTATTTATTTTATTCAGCCATCTTTAAGCATTTTCATGTAGTTGATGTCACATGTTGTGTATAAAAGATTTTTATACAGTAAGATTGATGTTAAACAGAAAAACCGTACACTTTGGTACACTGTATACAAATTAGCTACACTTATTGATTAACAAACATAATAAATTTAAGAAAATATATATTGTTTAGTTACTTAGAAAGTTACATATATAATAAATTTAAGGAGCTATATATTGTTTAATTACTTACAAAGTCACATACAAGTAAAAGGGCACAGAAGTTACAAAATTATAATAATGATAATTAAAAAAAACAGTTATTTAGTAAGTAAGGTCATCTTTAGAACAGTTTTCAAATTCTTCAAGACTATAGAAAGTTTTTTCTTCCAACCATTGTTTTTGTTTTGTTTTTAAAGGCGTTAAGAGAGGCATTGTGTTCCTCTACAGATGTTGTGACTAATAACACACCTATGCACGTTACGCCCACTAAAAGTGTCACTAGGATCTTGAACCATCCCATTGAAGTCCAACACAAGAAACGTATTTGCACACCCACTCTCGTCCTATCCATTAGTATCGTCCGAAGACACAAACACATTCGCGAGCACAGTAAGCATACAACTGAGGCGAAGTTCACGGATGGCCCAGAGCCTCTCTCAAAATGCTGCGCAGCCAGCAGGGTGCAGTGCGGTAGTGCAGCCAGCGCCGCACAGCGGCCAGTCCTGGTAACGGGCGGTGTGCCGTTCAAACACATGCGCCGCGCGTTACCACATTCCTCTCCCTTCACGGTGTAATGTCCAGGGGTGCCAAATGCACCCAGGCTACATCCATCCCATAGGGTCGATAATGGCCTGATCGTCTTTGCCAGGACTGGCTGGTACCTTTTTATATGTTGCTTGCAATTATCGGGGACGAGGGAGCACCATCTGCCCCCCAGAACCAGAGATAAAAAAGGAGAGGTTTCATTACTCACAGGTTGATTCACGGCCCTTTCCGGTGTCTGGATGTCTATAGCTTTGGAAGTGGTGGGCCTCTCCCCACTGTCTAGCACCGGAGGTTCAGTGAGGGAAGCCGAGGGTGGTGGCAACCCGGCGCTCAGGGATGTAACTGCTGGGACTGGTGCCAGTGCCGGGAAAGGCACCCGTACTGCTGACGGATCTCAGGCTGACACAGCGAGCAGTGCAGAAGTCAGCTCCTCAGAAGATGTTGGCATGGAGCATGCCGGTGAAACAGGTGTGGGTGGAGGTGGCGCCTGTGAATCTGCCAGTAGTTGCGGGTGCAACTGATCCCATTGTCGTCGAAGAGTGCCCACAGCAGTGTCTACAGTGCAGAGGCGGCGGCCGAGACATGACTTCACCTTACCCAGCAGCCAACAAGGATGCCGGCCAAACCCGCGCGCCCACACGAGTGACCCCGGAACATAACGACCTGATGCCCGTGTGGGCACATTCGGTGGCTGAGGAAACAACAAATAAAAGAGAGTGCAAGGTTGCCGGCCATGTAGCAATTCCGCTAGGCTGCATTCCCCTGCCGGGGTGAATTGATACATCAAGAAACAGACATCGGCATCGTCCACAGAGCAAGAGGTGACATATTTGCGCATTTGAGCTTTAAAAGTACGCACAAACCTTTCCACTTTGCCATTATACTGGGGATGAAATGGAGGAGTCATAATATGGTGAATGCCCAGACGAGCACAAAAATCTTGAAAAACAGAAAAAGTGAAAGGTGTGCTATTATCTGAAACAATTGTGTGTGGAAACCCCCCCCCCCCCCCCAAAGCAAAAACTTTAGACAGTAATTGAATAGTTACAGCAGTGGACATGGTATGGCAATGAAAAATGTATAGAAAGTTTGAATAAGCATCCACAAGAAAAAACCAATAAGAGATCAGAAAGGGGCCTGCATAATTGATATGCACCCATTCCCAGGGTTGTCAGGGCTGCGGTCAAGAAGAAAGAGATGCCTGAGGTGCTGCCTGCTGCAAAGCACACAACGAGCACTTAGCCTCCAGCCTCGTAATGTCATCATTGATGCCGGGCCAAAACACATGCTGACGAGCCAATGTTTTCGTTTGGGAAACTCCCCAGTGTCCTTCATGAAGCATCTGAAGCACTTTGGAACGGAGATCCGCCGGAATCAGCACCCGTGGAGCCTGTTCGTCTGTAGCCAAAAGGAGAACCCTGTCCCATTCAGAGAGACAAAAACAGAAGGAATAATAGTTACGGAGAGGATCTGAAGCCCTACATGGAGGGGCGTCCGACCAGCCCACATGAATGTAGTGAAGAACGTGCTGCAGCACGGGATCAGACGACACCGCCTTGGCCAACACTGGAGCCATAATAGGAAAACCAACAGCAGTAGCCTGAGCTTCCTCATCCAAATAAAAGCAAAAAAGCTCTTCTTGATCAAAGTCAGGACATGACCCACGGGAAGGCGCAATAATGTGTCCGCGTTAGCATGCTGTGCTGTGGGACGGAAATGGTTTTCATAATTATAATGGGAAAGAAAGAGCCCAACGTTGCAACCTATGAGCTGCCTTGTCGGGAAGCACTGCTATAGGGTGAAATAGAGACACCAAGGGCCTATGATCAGTAATAAGATGAAATTTGACCTCATACAAGTAAACGTGAAATTTCTTTAAAGCATACACAATGGCTAATGCCTCTTTTTCTATTTGAGAGTAACATTGATAGGTAGCCATCAATGTCTTAGATGCATATGCGATGGGGCGTTCTGACCCATCAGGATACTTATGGGCCAAAACCACTCCAATGTTCCGTTGAGACGCATCCGTAGCCAGAACCTAATGTTGCCCAGGAACGTACGCCATCAAATAAGGGGCAGAAACCAGTAAGCACTTTAACGCGCAAAACGCCTGTTCACACTCAGACGACCAGGCAAAGGGAACACCATTGTGAAGCAGACAATGTAAGGGATGCACTACTGAGGCAGCCCCCAGTAAAAATCGGTGGTAATAGGCAATGTTGCCCAAGAAAACCTGTACATCTTTAACAGACGCGGGATGCGGCAGGGACTGTACTGCAGCAAAGAGCGGATGCCCGCTGAAGACACTTCAAACCCCAAATAAGAAATGGAAGGTTGGAAAAAACGAGACTTGGCCAGGTTGCATCGGAAACTGGCTGCTTGTAGGACAGAGAAAAGTGCCTGAAGGTTTTGTAAATGTTCGTGGGGTGAGGCCCCAGTCACAACAATGTTGTCTAAGTAGTTAACACAGTCCGGAACCAGATGGATGAGCTGCTCTACGTAGTGCTGAAAAACAGCTGGGGCACTAGCGGCCCTGAAAGGGAGTTGCTGATATTGGTATAACCCAAAGGGAGTGTTTATGACCAATAGACGTTTGGTGTCATCGTCTGGAGTAAGCTGAAGATAGGCTTCCGCTAAATCTATGTGAGAAAAAGAGTGTGAACCAGAAAGTAAAGCAAGGAGTTCATCCATACAAGACATGGGGTATGAGTCAATCACAGACTGCGCATTGATGGTGACTTTAAAATCCCCACAGATATGTAAAGACCCCCCAGGCTTTTATACAAGAACCAGTGGCATAGCCAATTCACTGGAAGAAATAGGAGTTAAGACCTGCAAGTCCTGTAGGTGATCCAATTCAGCCTTACTTTGGTCATGCAGGGCCACCAGCATATGGGGTGCACGAAAAAATTTGGGTCCTGCCGTCGGTTTCATAGTAATGTGGACGGTAATGCCCATGGCACAACCCAGGCCACCCGAAAACAAGGAAGAAAATTCCCGACAAAGAGCATCCAACTCCGGGAAAGGAACCTAATCCGACAGGAGATTGACAGAATCATCGATAGAAAAACCAAAAACATTAAAAGCATCCCGGCTGACAATGTTTGCAGCCACAGTGTCATCATCAACAAGAAAAGTGACCAGCCTGATGACAGATGTATATGCCGTGGAAGCCGTAAATTGTCTCAGGATAGGGATGCGCTGGCGGCTGTAGTCATGCAAAGAACGGTTGACAGCAGCCAGAGGGGGTGAGCCAAGCCGTAAATATATGATATAATTGAGAAGAGAAACAGAAGCTCCTGTATCGACAAGTAAGGTAACCTCCCTGTCAAAAATCTGAACTTCAACAAAAAGTTTGGGAGACGGAGAGTGAACATTCTGGACAAGATTAACATCCATCTTGTCGTCTTGCTCAGTCAGCCGGAAATGGCAAACCGAAGCCATGTGGCCTTTTTTCTTGCACGAGTGACATGTAACCCAACGCTTGGGGCAATCTGCCCTGTCATGCTGTACAAAAAAAATGGGACAAGATGGAAAAGGTCTCTGCATGTGAGCAGGAGTGTGTGACACGACCCACTGCTGCCACGAAGCTGTGGCCCGTTTACGCCTGCACGTGTGGTAAGTGGGGTGCTCCCATACAAAAGCAACGTCCGTGCAATCTGAAGGTCCGAGGCCGACTGCAAAACCGCAGCGACATCACCCCAAGTCTCAATTTGGTCCCCTGCAGCCCGTGAAACTTCAAAAGACTGTGCAATGTTTAAAACATCCGTCAAGGTAGGATTTTCCAGCTGTAGGGTGCATTGGCGCACTTCCCTATCAGGAGCAAGCCAGAGAATTGCGTCCCAAACCATATCGTCCACATACGACTCCTTGTGGGTAGGAGTAATGAACATACACTGATGGCTAAGACCATGTAGCTCTGTGGCCCACGCCCAATAGGACTGAGTGGGTTTGTTATGCGACCGATAAAATTCAACCCATGCCTCAATAACATGCGTACGCGGGCAGTAATGAGCCGACAACAAACGACACATCTCATCAAAAGACAAAGCAGCCAGTTCCTGCAGGAGGACTAGTTGACGCAAAAGTTGATAGATGTGAGGGGAGACCCACGAAAGAAATAAAGCCTTACACAACACCGGGTCGGATACCCTGAACGCAAGGGAATGTTGATGTAGTCTGTTTTCATAAGAGTCCCATTCTTTTAAAAAATCATCAAAGCCAAAGAAGGGAGGTGGAAACATTGTAGCGGGAGAGACAGAACTAGAATCAATCGCCAGCCGAGGCGCCGACGGCAACCGCGACACCAGGGAGTCAAAATGGTCCGCCTGACCTGACATAATCTTATTTAACTGCTGAATGGACTCAACCACAGTCTGTAATGATTGCTGCAGGATTTGGCCCCAGGAGGGCAGCTGAAAGTCCGCCCGACCCAGTCCTTCGTTTTCCACCATCATCCACGATGGAACACACGCCACTTCAAATACCACCTTCGTCGCCAATTGTGTTATGACTAATAACACACCCATGCATGTTACGCTAGCATGTCACTCGGATCTTGAATCATCCCAATGAAGTCCAACAAGACACGTATATGCACACCCACTCTCGTCCTATCTATTAGTATTTTCCGGAGACACAAACACGTTAGCGAGCACAGTAAGCATACAACTGAGGTGAAGTTCACAGCTGGCCCAGTGCCTCTCTCAAAACGCCACGTGGCCAGCAGGGTGCAGCGTGGTAGTGCAGCCAGCGCCACACAGCGGCCAGTCCTGGTAACGGATGGCGCGCTGTTAAAACACACTCACCCTACGTTACCACAACAGGTAAAGTGTTGAAAAGTCTTATTCCTACATACTCATAACTGTCTTGTGTTTTTTATAAATCATGTTACAGGTATGTCTATCTTGTATGTTTGCCGAGTGTTATGATTGTGAATTAAATTCCTAAGGTTGTAGCTGTTAATATTTTCTTTTATGTACAGTAGGCAGTTGTATATAAAGAGGGAAGGGACTGTCATTCTCTGTAATTCTATGAAATAAGGTCTACATGATACACTGCTGTTGGTAATTCCACAGATGCCCCTGATGGCCTCCTTCTGCCAAATAAAAATACCAGTCACAAACATTCAATTTATGAGTGTGCAAAGAGGAAGCAATATTACGTCAATTATTGCTTTACTTAAGAAATTTGAGAAGCCATAAACATCTTCTGATTTGGAGCTGCTTAGTTTTCCTACTGCTTTAATTACATCATTTACTTCCACTTTTCTCCAACTACAAGTTGGCACAGTGTCAGCAAAGTTTTGTAGAAAATGGTTTATGTAAGCTGGATGTGACTTTGGTTTAGATATAAATTTCAAAGTCTTTTTATAAGGAGGCAAGGAACAGAGGTTTGCAGCACTGATAAAAAAAACTGGTTAAATTCATCTGGAGTGATATTAACTTCATTTGTAATTTTTCTACAATGTGGGCCTATACCTAATTTAGTGTTAATGACCTTCCATGCAGCCTTACATTACCGGAGCTATCAATGAAATTATCATTAGCTCTGCATTTGGCTATTCTGATTTGTGATCAGTAGTGTCTCTTAATGTTAACGTATTCAGTTTTATCAACATTTCCACTTTTGACCTTATCATAGCAGATCAGAACTAATGATCGTAGCCTTTGCAAATGTGGTGTGAACCATTTATGTAGAATTGCTTGGCCATGCCTCCTTGCTTTACACTTCTTATGTTTAGTTACCATTGGGCAGGAGGTATTGAAAATTCCAGATAGATCACTAATAAACTTGCTAAAGGCTTCCTCAACATTGCTGGAGGCATATATTATGTTATTCCAGTTTAATACCTTCACTTTCTCCCTGAAGTTAGTTGTACTATTATCATTTAACAGTCTGTCATTTAATTGGTTTAGGCCTACAATCCCCATCTGTTTCATTAATTAAGAGTTTTACCCATATACCTTTGTATATTTGTAATAAAATTGTCAAGGCAAGAGTGTTTCCATGTGGGACTATAATTTGCACAAAAAAGATTGAGATCTTAGCATGTTAAGCAATTTATCATTCCTGGGAGTCTTTTTTCTAACATCAAAATTTAAATCTCCAAAATTTAATTTTCTGTATGAAGAATAAGTTTATCCAAGCACTCTGCAAACTGTTCTGCAACACTATCGGAAGTGTGGTATATTGAAATAACCGAGTTTTAGTGATGGTAATAGCATGACAGCAGCTTCAAGAACACTTTTAACACATAAGTTCCTTACATCCAGCACAGTATACCTTAAACCTAGATTACTACTTACATAAATTGAAGAACCACCATAACCTTGACTAGGTCTGCAGTAGCTCTTAACTAAATTAAAACATGGTGGTACATACAGATTTATCTCTTCTTCTCTTAACCAGTGTTCATTAACACACAATATTATTCTGTTGTTACCATTCAGTAGAACACCAAGTTCATCAGTCTTATGTTTTGGAGACTGAATATTTATATGTACAACTAATACTGAATTTTCACTACAAGCATGAAGATAGATTGAGCTCTGTGACATATTAGACACACCCACAGTGGATCCTCTTCCAGTGGTCCTTAAGTTTGTTGCACTGGGCGAATTACATTTTGGTGGCGGCTCAACTTTCTTTGGGGAGGCCATAAAAATCATCATTTCTCTGTGTCATTTTTTTTGACCCTGTTCAAGACTCTGGTGAAAGACATTTTTATTTCACTCCTTGCATAATTTGTGTGGCCCACATTACTGTGTGATGGCTGGTTTGATGTAACTTCACTATATGTTGCAAGAGATGATTTAGCACTTACCAAGGTAACTTTCTTCTGATTCCTTTGGTGCTTGTTGGTTACATGATTCATATGGGCAGATTGATTAGGGGCACTTGATAAGACTTTGGCATGTGATAGAGCTGAAGTTTCAGGGCTCATTGTGGTATCCTCTTCTTCTGTTGGGGCTGCTGATGTTTTACTAGACAGGGCTGATTGCATAATCACTTCTGCTGTTGCTACTGATAGTTCTTCAGTTCTTGGTAGTGGTTCAGCTGCAGTATTCCCTGTACTGCTGGACATATCCTCAAAAGTAACTTTTTTGTGTTGTGAATATGTTTGATGAGCTGTGGTAATGTATTTTATGGCACTTCTTGTTGTCAGATTAAATTCATAATGAAAAAAATTACCGATCAGTGTAAATAAAAACACGTAGTTACCTTCTTACAAGAAATGCTGCAAGATGTGGCTGCGGGCGTACGTGAGGTGCCGCGGCGGATTAGCCGTGTGTACTGTAATGCCGTGTTGTGGTGCGCACAGTCGTCCGCCATCGGGGGTGTGAGTCCCCCTCTGACATGGGTATTTGTGTTGTCCTTAGTTTAGTTTACCTTAGATTAAGTAGTTTCTAAGCTAAGGACTAACAACCAAACAGTTGAGTCCCATAGATTTACAAACATTTGAACATTTTTTTCATATGTGAGGTGTACCATTATTATATGTGTCATTCTGTACTATATTTCAGCCCACCTCAACATTCAAAGAACTCTACACAGCTCTTTTCTTTTTTTTTTTATTGCAATTTCAATTCCCCTAAAAAGGGGTAGGCCGGCAGCGCTCACTGGCACTCTTCAGCCTACAGAAATAAAATTTGAGAGAGGAGAAAACATACATGAACATAAAGGAGATAAAATGCTGGAAATAACATAGACATACAATGGAGATGTAAAATGGAGATAAAACAAAGTACATAAAATGGAGGGAAATGGTGGTGACATAAAAGAGTTGGAACGGTGATAGTGGTAAATAAAAACAGCAGCTCGAAGGTCAGTGGCACACACACAATTCAAATGAGCGTAGGGCGGCGGCTATTGTGAGACGTCCACTATTTGGAGTTAAAACAAAAAAACACAACACACACTCGGAGAAATACACAAGTTAAAACTGATGGTGTCGGCTGCGGGTTGGCCGACTACTGTCATAAAATAAAACAATGTAACTAAAACACACCACACTTGTTGAAGCACTCACATGGAATCACAAAGCAGTTTCCATAGACGGTGGAGCACTTACAGCATTGAAGACGTGGTGTGGGGGGAAAAGGGGATGAGAGGAGAGGGAGAGGGTGGGGAGGAGCCACAGGGCTGGTGGGGAATGGGACGGGGGGGGGGGATGATGTCCCAGGAAGCCATGTGGAAAAAGGAAAGGGGAGGGCAGTAAGAGGAGGATCCGGAGGGACAGCTGGAGATATGAGGAGGGGAGAAGGGACAGGGAGAGAAGGGGGAAGGGGAGCAAGGGGAAGGATCACAGCTGGTATGAAGGGTGGTGTCAGGTTGGAGGGGCATCATCCAGGAGGGGGAGGGTACGGAAGTTGCCACGGCAAAGGATCCAGAGAGTGGACAAGTGGAGAGCAGGGGGAATACAGTGGTGGAGGCATGGCAACGGACCAGGTGCAGAGAGGAGGGGATAGACTAGAGGATTAGGCGGATCTGATTTGCGGGATATGCAACGGAGGCGGAGATGTTCAATAAAGAGAACGAGTCAGGGGAAAGGAATGAGATCATAGAGGATCTGCATGGGGGATGGGGGATAAAGGGTGATAAGGAAGTTGAGGTGGAGGGCATGGTGCTCCAGTATCTCCAGAGACTTGTAGAAGGATGGGGGAGCGGAGATCCAGGCGGGATGGGCGACACAGAGGACAGGACGGATGAGGGATTTGTAGGTATAGAGGATGGTAGAAGGGTTGAGGCCCCATGTTCAGCCAACAAGGAGTTTGAGGAGGTGGAGGCGGGAGCGGGCTTTTTCTTGGATAGTGCGTAGATGGGGAGTCCAGGAGAGGGTGCGATCAATAGTGAGACCCAGGTACTTTAGGGTAGGGGTGAGGCGGATGGGACAGTTATGGAGGGTCAGATAAAAATCTCGGGACGAAAGGAAGGGGTAGTACGACCTACGATGATCGCCTGGGTTTTGGTAGGATTTATAGACAGGATCCACTGGTTGCAGCAAGCGGCGAAGAGGTCAAGGTGTTCTTGGAGCAGGCGGTTGGAACGGGCAAGGGTGGGAGCTAAGGCAAGGAAATCGGTGTCATCAGCATATTGGATGAGGTGTACAGGAGGGGTAGGCTTAGGCATATCCGAGGTATGCAGGAGATAACAGGTGGGGAGAAAGGACAGAGCCTTGGGGCACACCAGCAGAGGGATAGAAAAGACGGGAGTTGGTGTTGTGGATGGTAACAAAGGTGGGGCGGTTGGAGAGGAAGGAGGCAATGACGAGGTTGATGGGAAGAGCAAAGGTGTGGAGTTTGAAGAGCAGGCCAGAGTGCCAGACCCGATCGCAGGCCGTTTGAGGTCTAAGGACACAAAGATGGCGGCACAACGGGAATTTAGCTGGAGGGAAAGTAGTTGCGTAAGTCGAAGGAGTTGGTCGTCAGTGGAGAAGGAAGGACGAAAGCCACAGAAAGCCACATTGGGCGTCTGGGAGAAGGTGGTGGAGTTGGAGGTGGTGGTGGATGCGGCGGGACAGGATGGATTCGAAGACCTTGCTGAACACTGGGGTGAGGCAAATTGGGCGGTAGGAGGAGGCATCAGAGGGGGGTTTGGTGGGTTTGAGGAACATGAGGACTCGGGAGATTTTCCACAGGTGGGCGTAGCAGCCAGTGTAGAGGATAGTGGTATAGAAGGAAGCAAGAGTGGTGAGGAAAGGGAGGGGACATTCTTTGAGGTGGTGGTATATGATGTGATCATGGCCGGGAGTCGTGTCGCGTTTGGTGCACAGTATCAATTTTATGTCGTGTGCAGTGATGGGGGTGTTAATGTCTGATGGGGGGATGTGGTCCAGGTAATGGAAGCCGAAAGCCAGGGATGGGATGGAGACATCGGTTTTTTCATGGACATCTGGGAACAAGGAATAATCAAAGTTATGATTGTCAGGGATGGAGAAGACATCAGAGAGGAAAGAGGCAAAATGGTTAGCCTTACTGGCATTATCAGGAAGGGGCTGGTCAAGGTGGTGGAGAGGGTACGTGGGCATAGGTTTCGATCCAGTGAGGCGATGGAAGGCGTTCCAATACCGGGACGAGTTGATGTGGAGGTGGGTATTAAGCCGTGTCACTGTCTGATGCCAGTCCCGGCGTTTTTTGGCAGTCATGAGGCTGCGCACGTGTTGCTGGAGTTGTCGGTGGTGGAGGAGTGTATCCTGATCATGGGTTCGCAGGAAGGAGCGGTACAGGCGGCGGGATTCCCACAGGATTAGGACAGCTTGTGGAGGGAGTGTGGGACGGTGTGGCTGGACAGCTTTGGTAGGGATGTGGGAATAGATAGCATCAGACAAGGTCTGGTGAAGGAAGGAGGCAGCTTGGTCGATATCATCGGGAGAGTGGAGGGGGAGGGGGTGGCTTTCGACCTGAGGGGGTGGATTTCAACCTGATGGGTGATGGAGAGGCGAAAAGCATCCCAGTCTGCTCGGGAGTAGTCATGGATGAGTTTAGGAGGTGGAGGTGGGTGAGGATTCTGTGGGCGATGGACATTGTGTGTGAGGGTAAGGAGAACAGGGTCGTGATCACTGCCTATGGGGTCAAGGACGTCGGCGGTGATGCGCCCAAGGAGATTGGGAGAGACAATGACGACATTTGGGGTGGTGTTGCTACAGGGTCGGGTGTGGCGTGGGAGTGGGACAATGTCGCCATGGTAAGAATGAACTGATACCACCGACGGAGTTCGGCAGGAGTGCGGAAGTGGATATTGAGGTCAGCGGCAACCACATAGGTCGTGAAGGTGCTATCGATGTGTGCAAGGAAGTCATAAGGGATGGGAACATGGGAGCGGACATAAATAGTAGCACAGGTGACAGTGAGGGAAGGGAGGAAGAGGGTGTAGATGAGATGTTCATAAGGGATGTTGAGGGGGGATGTGGCCGAACCGGGTGGTGTCCGAGATGGCCGAAAGCTACCCCACCTCGTGCAGGGGGATGGGGAGAGTCGTGACAGTGTACGATATAGGGTGTGGTACTGACATGTAGGTGAGGGAAGAGGAAGGTTTCGTTGAGGAGAAAGGCATCCACGCGGTGTTGGTTTAAGGTGTTCATGAGGAGGAGCTTATTGGTGGGAAGGGAGCGAATATTGGAGTACAAGATGTTAAATCGTTGCTGCGCCATAATGAGGTTGAAAGGCGGGGAGAGGGAGAGGAAAAGGGAGCGGGTGTGGGGACTAAACTAGAGTGTGGGGGCGGTCGGTTCTGGAGAAGGTGAAGTGGATGTGATTTTGGGAGGTTGTAGCCTTAAAATCAAGGTTGAGGAGGGAGCGAGCGGACAGGGAGACTTGGTGGAGGGTGTGAGGGCGCTGGAAAGGGTGGATATTTTGGAGTACGATAGTCAGGAACCGGATGATGTCCTCTGCTGTGGGGGGAGGGCATAAGGAGTTATTGACAGGAATTGGGGGATCAGTGGGACGGACAGGGATGGTGAGTTCTTCTTTGGTGGGAGGGGGGTGAGACTTACACCTCTAAGAGTACGTGGGATGTGCCCCACCGCAGGTGTTACAGGAAGGGGTGGCGGAGAGGTTAGGGCAGGAGGTTTGAAAGTGTTGGCTTTTGCAGTGTGGGCAGGCAGGGGGGAGACGGTAATGCTTGGCAAGGTGGTCGTTATAGGTGAGGCATCGGGAGCAGCGGTATGACTGGGGAGGTGCTCGGGAAGGTTCCACCTGGTGGAGGCGGTTGTAAATGAGGGCCCCATTACGGAGGAGGTGATTGATGGATGGCGCGTCTTCAGTGAAGACGCGCACGAGGTAGGTGGGGCCCCCGTCGCATTATTAATGCGACGAGTGGAGCGGATGGATAGACAGGGATCCCGCCGGAGTTTCTCCAGCACCTCTTCCTCTGTGAACCCCAGGTTCAATTTGGTGATCACAGCAGTGAGGGTGGGAGGATGACGGGGAGGAGGGGATTGGCGATTGGAGGCTGGAAGGGGGAGGGGGACAAGGGTGGCATTAGGTCCAAAGTGGATGTGGGGGATCTTGTGGAGGGCCTGAGTGTGGAGGTCGGGGTCAGGAGATTTGAGGAGAACAGAGTCCCTCCATGGGATGAATCGGGAGACGGGGGCAGAAGGGGCATACTGCTGGAAGAGGAGAGTGAAGACATGGCAGTCTAGGAGTTGGGGGTCAGGGTTATTGAGGACGAAAGTGTGGTGAGCAGGGGGTTGGGAGTGGAGGAGGGGTGGCGGGGGAGGTGGTGCAGGCTGGGTAGGGGGGAGAGGGGCGGCTTCCATCAGGACCGGTGGGCCAGTGGCGAGAGGGTCGTCGGACTTTTTTGTCACCGAGGAGGTGGCGTCTGTGGATGCTCGTTTTGTCTTCTTTGGTTTTAGGAGTGCCTGGGGGACAGGAGTGGCGACATGGGAGACTGGAAGGTGGCGCAGAGCCGGCCCTACGCCAGCGGCGGCGACGTCGGGTGGGAGAGGACAGGAGTCCACGTCGGTCTGCCGGGTGCGAACCGCGGCACGGTCACCGTGGGAGTCGGGGAGGGGGGGGGGAAGGAATCGAGTGGGGGAACGGGGGAAGAGGCAAGAGAGTGTGGGGCGAGGGCAGCAGCTTATGTGGGGGGAGAGGAGAGGGCGACAGCTGAAGGAGTGGTGAGGGTGAGGAGGGAGGGAATCGTGGCAGGGAGGAGAGGGGATGATGTGCTCCAGGAGATGGTGGTGGGGGCATGGGAGGGCGAGGTAAAAATGACGGTGGACGACACAGTAGTAGGGGGCAAGGTCGACATGGCAGAGTCGAACAGTCACCTTAACCGTAGAGTACTGCTGCAGAATCAGCGGCGGCGGCGGACTTGCTTTCCGGCGGCCTAGGCGGGGGCGGGAGCGGCGCGGCGCGGCGAGGCGGCGGCGGTGGGACGCGCTACGACGGGCTGGCGGCCGGGCAGAGCGCGCTGGGCGGCGGCGAACCCGGCGTGGGCCGGAGGAGCACCTTCCGGGGCGGCGGCGGCGGTGAAGACACCGGAGGCGTCGGACGCCGACGGGGCGGCGGCACGACGGGACTACGGTCCGGACGGCCAGGCGGGCGGGCGGCGGGGCCCTGGTCGGCAGTTGGCGACAGCGGCACTTAACGGCGACGGTGGCACTTCGCGGCGGCAGACAACAGCCGAAGACGATAGCACACAAACGTAAGAAAGACGAACTGTGAAACAACAAATACCGCACAAGCAAGGTAGCAGTAACGATCCATTGAAGTGAACACAGCGCTCATATTTTTTTTTTAATTTATTGTTCTTTTTAGGAACCTTTCTGAGGGAAACGAAGTTTCTATGAACATTTTACTCAATCATCTGATGACAATTTTCTTTGTCTGGATGATGGTACTTTCATTTCGAGTTTTCTATTTTAACTTAAAGAAAAATACGTTGATTTGATTTAGCCTCAGGACAGGTCAGTAAAGGATAGAAGAGTGTCGCTTAAAAAATAAAAATAAATAAATAAATAAAAATAATAACGGTGTTGGTCGGCTTGTCCCCAGCAACAAGGAATCCCCCACCCCACCATCAGTAGAAGATTGAAGCAAACACGGGAGTGACCAAACTTGTTCATTACCATCTACTTTGAGCCAGCTAACAGTTAATTGATTTTGTTATTTTAATATTATTGTTCTCACACTGTAGTGACTCATCGGATTTTAATCACATACGAAACAGGTGGTAATGGACTCATTCTATGAATTCCGACTGATATTTAGGAGACTTTTTCCTTATGAGAACAGCTAAAAAACCTTTCTGAATTTTTATTCATTTTACAGAATTAATAGTAATACAAGAAAAAATAAAAAGAACATATTTTCGCAAGTGTTTTAAGAAAAAGCTATCATGCAGAGAGACTTGTATCGAAAACAGGCTGGAGGCGTGAAATACTTGTGCTGCAGAAGCAATACTATAGCCCAATCGGCTCGCACCGGAAACATTGAACATTCCGAATGTTGTCGGCTCTCGCAAGTATCTGACTGTGATACAATGCAAGATGTAGTTGTTATAAACAGAACAGAACAACTGGAAGGCACAGAAATGAAATGAGCGTTATCCTCTTGTCAATTGCCTGACAGCCTCATGAAGCAACAGTTGCTATGTAAACCAAGTTCAGGAGCCTCATGATTGCGATTTCAGTACAGTGCTAAATAGATTACATTAAATTAATACTTGTTTCATAGATAATATATACAACATATCGTAATAATGTGGAATGTGTCAGTTTAGTCAATGGTGTCTGTACATCACAATATTTTAAGGATTAATTTTTTTTCTTTAATTTTTAAAGTTTTATCTAAAAATTTATCTACAATGTAGAAGGAGTTCCCAGTCAGAAATTCCTTTAACTTCTTTTTAAATACCAGTTACCTATCTGTCAGAATTTTTATGCTACTTGGTAAGTGACTGAAGACTTTTGTGGCAGCATAATTCTCCCCTTTCTGTGCCAAAGTTAGATTTAACCTTGAATAGTGAATATCACCCTTTCTCCTAGTGTTGTAGCAATGCACACTGCTATTGCTCTTGAATTGGCTCGGATTGTTAATAACAAATTTCATGAATGAATATATATATATATATATATATATATATATATATATATATATATATATATATATATATATATGAATATTGTGAAGCTACTGTGAAGGATCTTGGTTGGACTCCAGCAATTATTCAGATAACACGCTTTTGTGCAATAAATACTTTTTCTCTCAATACTTTATTTCCCCAGAACATCATCCCATACGGAAGCAGTGAATCATAAGCATAGTAAGCTAATTTACTAAGACGTATATCATCAAACTTTGCAATGACCCTGATAGCATAAGTAGCTGAACTCAAATGTTTGAGCAAATCTTAATGCGTATCTTCCAATTCAATCCCCCCAATGCAAACACCTAAAAATTTTGAATATTTTACCTTAGCTACAGATTTATGTTTAAAGTCTAAATTTATTAATGGTGTCATGCCATTTACTATATGAAACTATATATACTGAGTTTTATCAAAATTTAATGGAATTCCATTTGTAGAGAACAACTTAATAAGTTTTTGAAAGATATCATTTACAGATTCATCAGTTAATTCCTGTTTCTCAGATGTAATAGCTATACTTGTATCATCAGCAAAAAGAACCAGCTTAACATCTTTGTGAATGTAGAATGGCAAGTCATTAATATATATGAAGAACAGCAAAGGACCCAAGACTGAACCTTGTGGAACCCCATTTTTGATAACACCCCAGTTGGAGGAATCAATTGTTTCTTCTGTATCATGTGATCTGTTTATTTCAACTTTCTGCACTCTTCCAGTTAAGTATGATTTAAACCATTTGTGCACTGTCCCATGCATGCCATAATACTTACGCTTATCTAGAATAATTCTATGAGTGTGGAAATTAAAAGTCTTTGAGAGATAGCAAAAAAAAAAAAAAAAAAAAAAAAAAAAAATCGCAGTGGGCGATGTCCAGTTATTCTAAGCATTTAATATTTCATCAGTGAAAGTATATATAGCATATTCTGTTGAAAAGCTTTTCTGAAAACCAAACTGGCATTTTGTTAGAATATTTTTTACTAATATATGCAGCTACTTGAGAATACATTACTTTTTCAAAAATTTTGGATAGAGTTGTCAGAAATGAGATTGGACAGTAGTTGTTGACATCAGACATATCCCCTTTTTATGCAATGGTTTAACAGTAGCATATTTCAGCCTATCTGGGAAAATATCCTGCTTTAAAGGCTGCTACATATATGACTAAGAATCCTACTTATCTCTCTTGGGAACAAGCTTTTAATACTGTGCTGGAAATGTGATCAATTGCATGTGACCTTTTGCTCTAGAGAGAGTTTATTATTTTCCTAATTTCTAAAGGCGAAGTGGGTGGAATTTCAATTGTCAATGATAAAATCACTAACATGCAAAAGTCAGTTTGTTGCCATAAGAAACAAATGCCTGCCAAATTCAAGGCACTGTGGTTTAGACATCTAATAATCTGAAGGTTTCTGTATTTGATGCTTTGGTTGCAGATACACCAGCAGTGCTGGCTACCTGTGAAGAGCTTTAGCTACCTCTGACCAGTGGATGCCTGCCTGTTGGCCATGTGCAAGAGGAAGTGCGGGACTGTATTAGTCAATCAGACCTTGCAATGGGCACATAGATGCTATTCTCCTGATGTAAACAATGCACCAGCATTGAAGGCAGTTACCAACAGCAATGTTAATGTCTGTTTCTGCAGCTGTCTCCAGATTAGGAAAAATTCAAAATCCAGTTGACTGAAATGTATCCAGTGGAGTTTGTAGAGAAGTTCACTGAATCATTAAGCTCACCAACACTTAATGAGTATCAGAAACAGTTATACTGGTTGTTATCGATAGGCTAAGACAATGCTGTGGTATGAGGCTAGCGAGAAGGCTTTTACAACTTTTTGGGAGTTGAGGACAGGATGTATTAGGCAGTGCTGGTGTGAAGTCAGGTGCAAAAATTAAAACACAAGCCTATTATATTACTGGACCCAAATACAACGCCTACTCACAATGCTTGTTCTAGTTCTCCCTGTAGGAGGCCTCTGCTTCTAGTACTTACACCTTTCACTATGCCAAAAAGATCTAGTGATTACTCAGCAAATACCTGAGTAGTTAAGGTGGAAGAGAGCCACTCATCAAACTTTCCAAGAATAGAAAGAAAGATTTTTAGCTATCGACCAATTCCAGACAATATGCAGCTTATTTAAGCAGCCAAAACAAGATGATGAGGACTAAGGACTACAAGAAGACGAGGACTAAGGACTACATGATGATGTACGAACTATGTACACAACCTTTGGACGATCATGTTAACAGATTACAAACAAAATGCATAGAAAAGCAATCCTGTGGCTAGTCCCTTTGCACTAAGAAACTGATGTTATGTCATTAATTAACTATAATAGGTTTCCCATTTTATGATGACAGCAATTAGGACTTATATTCTTTTTGTTGAACCACATCTGGCCCTTACGCATGTAGCTATTCAGTTTGGAATTAATTATAGATTTGTTGGACGTACTACTGAGGGCTGCCATGCTAAATTATGTCCAACTAGCATGATAGATTGCCAAAATCCTGAGCTGGTTGGTGAGTCCTGTATATATAATTCCAAACATTCTCAATTGGGGAGAGTTCCTGCAACCTTGCAGGCCAAGGCAGTGTCTGGAAAACAAAGACAAGCAGTAAAACCTCTCGCCGCATTTGGTTGGGCATTATTTTGCTGAAATGTAAGCACAGAATGGTTTCCCACAAAGTGCAAGAGAATGTAGAATGTTGTTGACATATCACTTTGCTGTAAGGGCATCGCAGGTGACAAACCAAAGCAGTCGTGCTATGAAATTAACACTTTAGAGACAGGCTACGCCATCAGGGCAAGAGGACTAACTTGCCGCCCACAGTGTGCATGCCTGCATTGTTTCGCTGACCCTCAGAAGCCAAGGCTCCTAGCCTCGACCTGACTTGCAGTTTGAAAGGGACACGGTGACCAGGTCCTCAGTACACCTTTTGCTGTCATTTAGGCTGGTTCATCTGTGAGTTGTAGTGGCAAGTGCTTTTATCCAGCTCAGTAGATATTCATCTTTGTTACTCTATCATTTTGACACATTTCTCTTTGTTCCCAAAGACAAACTAATGAATGAGTTTCTTTTTATAAAACAAATTTCTCTAGGACATTTCCAGAATTTTATTTTCACTGTGCTGCAGAATGTGCGAAGATATGAAACATCCTGACAGATTAGAACTGTGTGCCGGACCGGAATTCGAACCAGGAAGTTTCTCTGGGACATAACCAAGAACTTTTCAGATGTATCCTGGCCTTTTGACGAAACTGAGGTGCAGGGAAGGAGTGGGTTGAAAGATGTTGTTCGGTACCGGTGCGAGGCGCCACAAGGGCGCAGTAGCGACCGGACGTTGGGGTTGCAGGTAAGGGCGGCCGCTACCTGCTGGGCCCTCGCACAATGCAACGGCCGGCACTGGCAACACCACCTATATAGGTGGTGTTAGCACTGGGCCGGCGAGGGGACTCGGCCGGTGACCGCCAACCTGTTCGGATGCATGTGTTTCTGCTTCAGAATGTAGCGCTTCTGACAAACACAGTCCACTTTTACCAGACATGTACTTTTATTTTTTAACGCCTTTCCTTTGCAACGAATGATTGCATTCTTCTGGACTGTGGAAAGAGCGAGGCAGCGCAGAATGTCCGCGCGTTTTGCGGCTGCCCACATTTGGTCCTCCGGGCGCGAATAGAGCTATTCCAACGTTTGACTGCACGTACCGCGAATTAAGAGTATCAGGTTTCGTGGCTTTGCGTGTTGATCTCTGAGATTAACATGAATCACGAGTGCCTCCTACGGTCGGGGGTTCGAATCCCCCCTAGGGCATGGATATTTGTGCCGTCCTTAGAATAAGGTAGTTCGTAAGTGGTTTGTAAGTTTAGGGACTGATGACCCCGTAGTTAAGTCCCATAACCTTAACAAACATTTAAACATTTTTGAACGAGTGCCTCCAGTGCACTAACAGTGTTATATGTCCGTAGTAAAGCTGTCCGCAGTACAGAATACGCGCGAATCGTGTCGATCGTGTTGTAAAGTGCGTCTCAACCAGCAGACGGCGTGAAGCAGCCCGGCAGTTCCCGCAGCACGCCGCCACACGCCAGCGAGCCGCGCCACCGCCGCCGACTTTCCAGCAGCTGCGGTCCACTCGGCGCATCGCCAGGTACCGTCGCTCCGCTCTGCAAGCAGCCTGGCTCTTTTTCCTTAATCTTCTATCCTGTGTACTAATATCCTGTCATGGATCCTGTCGAGAAACGTAGTCTAGTTAAGAAAAGAGCAGTCGTCAAGTCACGAGTGACTAGAATCTCAACATTTGTCAATAGCTTTCAGGACGGATCCAATCTCTATGACATTAGAGTGAGGCAGTCATTGCTAAGCACAAGCAAAAATGAATATCATGACATTCAGACCCAGTTAGAAATTAACGATCTGGAAGAATCCCATGATGCTGACAGAGAGTCATTTAAAGACTTATGCTTAGATGTAGAATCAAAAATAACTACATTACTCGAGCCAAATGTAGTGGCACCTCCTCATTCGTCAACTTCATACAATACACCCGAAATAAAGCTCCCTGCATTTTCATTGCCAACATTTAATGGTAACGTTGCAGAGTTCATGCACTTCTTTGATACCTTTAAGGCACTAATTATTAGCAATGACGCCTTAACTGATGTCCAGCTGTATTACTACTTGTTGTCTTGTGTATCTGGTGAACCACGTAAGTTGACTGAAACCTTACCAGTTACAGAAAGCAACTACAAAATTGCATGGGATCTGATTGTTCATAGATACAATAATCCAAAGTTAATTGTAGATTTGCATGTTAAAGAACTTCTGAACCTGCCAAGCATCAAAACGGAATCTGCTAAGGACTTGCGTATGTTAATTAACCAGCTGATGACAAATCTGAACGAAATTGAGGTTCTGAAGGTCGGAATTCCACTGCATGAGGTGTTACTTTCACACATTTTGTTTGATCACATTAGTGTGAATCTCAGGAAACATTGGGAATCCAAAACAGTTTACACCACTTTTTCCCGTCTTAAAGATTTGGTGGCATTTCTGGAAAGCAGCTGTCAGACGTTAGAGATCATTCATTCAGACAGAATGTTACAACACTCCCACCAGCCGGCCGCCAAGCGTACTAAAGCAGAAGGATACAGTTTGCAACGAACCTTCCTCTCAACATCATCCAACTGTGTATTCTGTGGCGCAGCTCACGAACTAAATAAGTGTCCCAGATTCAAAGAGAGCGATATTGTAAGCAGACTAGACTTTGTGAATAGAAAAAAGCTTTGTTTCAACTGCCTGCGCACGGATCATAGGCAAAGGGAATGCCGTGCTGGGAGTTGCCACATTTGTAAAAAGCGCCACAACACGTTACTGCACAAGGAAGGAGTCAGTGGCAGTGCCGATAGAGAGCAAGAAACAAGTGCACCAGAACAGCAGACATACTGCGCCGTTAAGGCAAATCACCAACGTACAGAAGTACTGTTATCAACTGTCTTTGTAGACATCGCGGACAATAAAGGGAAGGTACACCAATGCACAGCACTGCTTGACAGTGCATCACAGATGAACTTCATATCTAGTAGCCTGGCAGATAGGATGGGCCTACAGCTCAGTCGGCGTCTGATACTAATAAGTGGGATCAGTGATGTTCAAACGGTAGAAGCATCGCATGTTTGTGAGGTGAATATTTCCTCAAAAGTTGCTAATTACAGCACAAATGCCGTCTGCGCATTACTTCCTCGTATAACAGGGCCACTTCCAACAGCATCCTTTGAAATTTCCACATGGCAGCTTCCTAGGCACCTAAAGCTAGCAGATCCAGCCTTCCATAAACCTGGTGAGATTGATCTACTGCTTGGAGCATCGATCTTTTTTGACGCGCTGAAGCCAGGCCAGCTGAAGAGAAAGAATCATCCAACATTACAGGAGACATCGTTCGGCTGGATTGTTTCAGGCAAAATACCTCCTCTGTCTTTCAGGTCCAAGGCACGAAATGTACTATCATGCCTCACACGCAATAATCGCTTTAACACTAAGGTTGAACGGTTCTGGCAGCAAGAAGAAATGAATTTTTCTGTGCGAACGAAAGAAGAGCGTTTGTGTGAGGAATACTTTTGACAGAACCATCCAAAGGAATGCTAACGCTAGATACATGGTGAAACTACAAATGAAAATCAACCACGCTGGACTGCGAGTATTGCAAGGAGATCGTAAAGCTACAACATGGTCGAACGATCCCCAAGAAAAGCAATGTGATCTCACTTCAAATGTTTTTGGACGAAGAACAGTTGTTAAGGGTGGGGGCAGATTGGAGCAGTCAAATGCTTCCTACAGTCAAAGGCATTCCATGATTCTTCCTCCTAAGCATCACGTAACTAAGTTAATAGTCAAGAGCGAGCATCTACGCCTCAACTTCTGTTAGCAAGCCTTAGACAAAGGTACTGGACTCCCACAGGAAGATCAGTTATCAGGGAAATAACTCACAAGTGTCTCCCTTGTTACCGGTTGAAAGCTACTACTGCAACCCAGCTTATGGGACAACTACCTTCAGTTCGTGTATCACAAAGCAGACCCTTTTTTAATTGTGGGATTGACTATGGTAGCCCAATATATGTCAGGAACAGTGGCAGGAAATGTAAAACGAAGGCAAAAGTCTACATCACTTTGCTTGTTTGCATGGCAACAAAGGCAGTACACACCGAGCTTGTCACCGATCTCTCCTCTCAGGCATCCATTGCTGCACTCCAAAGATTTATTTCACGACGAGGTGTCTGCGCAAACTCGTACAGTGACAATGGAAAGACGTTCGTGGAAGCAAGGAATGATCTGCATGAACTCCACAAATTGTTCAGCTCTCAGTTAGATGTAACATAAATCGAGAGCTATGGATCACAAAATTGGATATAGTGGCATTTTATCCCTCCTCATGCTCCGATTTTGGTGGATTATGGAAAGCAGGTATAAAATCCATAAAAACGCACCTACAGAGAGTCGTGGGAAACCAAGTGCTGACGTTTGAAGAATTATACACACTTCTAACTTAAATTGAAGCGTGCTTAAATTCTCGACCTATTACGCAACTTCCTGATGATCCAGATGATTTTCCGTACCTACTACTGGCCATTTCCTTATTTGTGAACCCTGGACAGCAGTCCCAGAGCCAGTCTTGCTTCCAGAGCCATCATCCAGGCTGTCGAGATGGCAGCTAATTCAGCAGTGTAAGCAGCACGTATGGAAACAGTGGTCACACGACTACTTGTCACAGCTGCAGCAGAGAACTAAATGGTCGTCAGCGAAGGACAATCTGCAGCTGGGTACACTGGTTCTCCTGAAGGAAGACAACTCGCCACCTCTCGTGTGGCGGTCTGGGGTCATCGTTTGCACTCACCCTGGTCCTGACGGTTTGGTGCGAGTGGTTTCAGTGCGCACGGCAACAGGAACCTATAAGCGACCGCTGTCGAAGATTTGTGTTGTTCCACAGGAAACGTAGACTTTAGTGCTCAAACCCATTCAACAACTAATTGAACTTGTGTTTCTTTCGTGTACTTCGGACCTGAGTTCCTCAACCATTTATTTTGATTTGTTTGTGTTATCTACCTTGTGCTTTTTGTAATTTGTGTATTAGTGTAATTAGATGGGCGGAATGTTCGGTACCGGTGCGAGGCGCCACAAGGGCGCAGCAGCGACCGGACGCTGTGTCTGCAGGTAAGGGCGGCCGCTACCTCCTCGGCCCTGGCACAATGGAACGGCCGGCACTGGGCCGGCGAGTGGACTCGGCCGGTGACCAACAACCTGTTCGGATGCGTGTGTTTCTGCCTCAGAATGTAGCGCTTCTGACAAATACAGTCCACTTTTACCAGACAAGTACTTTTATTTCTAAACGCCTTTCCTTTGCAACGAATGTGTGCATTCGTCTGGACTGTGGAAAGACCGAGGCAGCGCAGAATGTCCGCGCGTTTTGCGGCTGCCCACAGATGTTTATGTCCTTCTTTGTTCTTTGCCTATTTTACAAAACGTTATGTCAATTCATATCTGTTGTTTCTTATTTGTGGATGTTTTTTAACAACAAATTAATTTTTTGTTCTCTGTTAGAGTAAACATTGTCTAAAATAACAAAACATTTATTTCTTCCATTAGTTGACAAATGTTCATTAATGAGATTACTTTCTTATTTATAACGAAACTAGCTGAAAACCCAGTGTCGCCCAGGTACTTACTTGTTCCAGTCTTAACTTAGTCCATCTCTCCTTCCTTTATCTCTCTGTGTCTGTCTGTCCACCTTCTCTTTCTTCTTTCTCTGCCCATATCCTCCTCTCCCCTCTCTCCTACCCCTCCCTCTGCCCATCTCCATCTTCTCCTCTTTCTGCCAATCACCTTCTTGTCTCTCTCTCAAACTAGTCCTTTACGTCTTCAGTCCACTACCCTCTCCATTTGTGAAAAATTATGTAACTTTCACACTGATCAGTGACGTGGTGCCTAAGCTTATTGCAAGGTACCCTCTGCCATAAACCCTATGAAATCTTATGCAGATGGTTTATTTTCCTCTTGTTTTGAACATTACGTGTGCAACATTCCATCAAGATAAGAATAAAAATGGTCAAAGTTCTTAGTTAAAGTACCCTACACCATTCACCACACAAAATTTCACGTCAACAATGATCTTCCTCTTATTCTGAAGATCAAGTTTGCAAAGTTTCATCGCAATCGGATCAACAGTATGACAACGTATAAAATATGAACAAACAAAGATACATTCATGAAAGTCCTCTTGGCCCCAGACTGTACCTGATTTATAGAAAAAAATGGGGGGGGGGGAGATTGCACATCTCCCCCCTCCCCCCCCCCCTCGTGCCCAATGATGTAGCACTAACAACACAGAGAACGTTAAGGGAACGAGTATAGCGGGCAGCCAGAGAAGATATGTGGAGACCAGCTAAGTTTCCTATCCAACGTTAGCCCTAAAAATTTCTTTGTCTACGCAAATGGGAGAGCAACAGGGCCGAGATGTAAAGAGGGTGGAAGAAGCTTTGTATCTCCAGAAGTTGATGCAAACTGTTTCCGCATGCGAGAAACGGAAGCCATTTGCGACACTCCAGGAATAAAGACTGTCAAGGCAACGCTAAAGATGACGATCCAGGAGAGACAGTCTCTGAGCGCTGCAGTAGATCGTAAAGTCGCCCACAGACAGGGAGCCGGAAACATCAGCGGGAAGGCAATCCATAATGGGGTTGGCTCCAATGGCGAAAAGTGCTACACTCAAAACGGAGCCCTGTGGCACCCCATTCTCCTGGCGAAAGATGTCTGACAAAACAGAGCCCACTCGTAACCTGAATATTCGATATTTTAAAAAGGCTCGAATAAAAAGGGGGGAGGCTGCCGCGAAGACCCAAAATATGCATTGTGCGGAGAATGCCCACCCGCCAACAAGTGTCGTAGGCCTTCTCCAAATCGAAGAACACAGCCACCGTCAGGCGCCTTCGCAAAAAGTTATTCCTAATGAAGGTCTACAAGGTAATGTGATGATCAATAGAGCGATGCCTTCGAAACCCACATTGGGCATTGGTGAGGAGGTGTCGAGATTCGAGTAGCCAAGCCAACTGAGCATTAACACTGCGCTCCATTAACTTACAGACACAGCTGGTCAGGGAAATGACGCGATAACTGGAAGGAAGATGTTTGTCCTTCCCCGATTTTGGTATGGAGACAACAATTGCTTCACGCCAGCACGTGGAAACTTCACATTCAGTCCAGATGGGAATGGACCTTAATGCCAGATAACCTGCAGATACCCCAGACGACCGACTAAGGAGTTAATCTGTTGAATGAACTCGTGGAAGCAGTCCAACAGGTTTTTTTATTTTATTATTCTTTTATTTTTTTATGATACAACGACATTGCGCTTGCATTCGTTTGTAATTTATACAATTCTCCAAGGCAGGCCGGCGTTGAAACAGACGTAGAGCATGTCGGCGAGATCGAACAGCATCGCTACATGCTACATTTCACCAGGAGACTGGGACCCTACGTAGAGAGGAGGAAGTTAGAGGTATGGAATATTCGGCGGTGGTGAGAATAACGTCTGTGAGGTAGCTGAGCTGACTGTCACAGCTGGGGAAATTCTGATCATGGAAAACCGTCATGGAAAAATAGAGCCCTTAGTTGGCTTTGGAGATGTTCCAACTGGTGGAATGATGGAGTAGAGAAATTATACAGGTGAAATGGTCGTTCGAATGCCTATCAGACAGAACATACCATTCGAACCGACGCGCAAGCTGAGTAGTACATATTGCGAGGTCCAAGTGGGAATAGGTATGCGTTGTGTCCGATAGAAAAGTTGGTTCACTGGTATTTAGACAGACAAGATTAAGGTGGTTGGAAAGGTCCACCAAAAGGGAGCCCCTCTGGCAAGAAGCTGGAGAGCCGCATAGAGGGTGGTGGGTGGTGAAGTCGCCAATCAACAAAAAATGGGGTTGGAAGCTGAGCAACAAGTTGCAGTAAGTCTGCCCTAAGAACGGAAGACGACGTCAGGGTATAGATGTTACAAAGAAAAAAGGCGAATGTGGTGAGGGTGATACGAACAGCAACTGCCTGTAGGTGAGTTTGCAGTGGGATGGGATGATAATAGATGTCTTCCCAAATGAGCAGCATAGGACTTACATGGGCAAGAATACCAACCACAGGAGGTAAATCAAAACGCATGGATGTATATTGTGGGAAATCAATACGATCGTTTGGGCGTAGCTTCGTTTCTTGGAGACTGACTATAAGCGGACAGTGCAGTCGAAGGAGTAATTTTAATTCATCTCGGTTGGAACGAATGCCTCTGATGTTCCACTGAAGGACTGCCATATAGAAAGCGAGAGAAGAAGGGAAAGGCAAGAGGGGATCACCTCGACAGGCGCTGAGGGCCTGGCTTCAAGGGGG
Source organism: Locusta migratoria (assembly GCA_026315105.1). NCBI lineage: Eukaryota > Metazoa > Arthropoda > Insecta > Orthoptera > Acrididae > Locusta > Locusta migratoria. Next base: position 477,406,781 of record CM048755.1, on the reverse strand, counting down.
GCACTGCTGCTGCTATCGACAGATGGACAGTCGTGTTTCATAGGTTAATACGTCATTTCTGCCCCCTTCCTGGATTGATCGGAAGGAGCAGCTTCCTCCGCCTGTGAAATGCCGGCAGATCGGCAAGCAGTAGCGCGTCCTGGCGAGACAGAGGACGGACGGGGCCGGCTGCTACTGGATGGCGTGGCCGATGAGTCACACCGTGGCGCGGAAGGAGAGGGACTTTTCTGTTTGTGTGCCTTTTTGGAGGCAGTTCGGTGAGAAGAATGAGCGGCTGAGGGTTGGGAAGAATGAGTGTGAAAGAAATCTTCATGAACTGGATCTCCGCTTCCGACTTAGTGGCTTGTGATTTCTGCGAAACTGACGGACTGGGCTGTAGAGTGAGCAGAAGGCATTGGGGATATCGACCGGGCAATCTGTGGGCTGGCTGGTCTGACAACTGAATCACTGAAAGTAAAATCACAGGTCTGCGTACCCATCTCCTTAGTTGGTCAAGGAGAAGAGAGGATATTGCTGTAGGTACCCCCCAAGTCAGACAAGGCTTTGGGCCCCATCGTATGCTCGGATGGAAATACCAGACTGCTATTGAAAATAAATTTTGTATCGCATTGCGCGCAGCAGAATCAGAGGTAGGGTGCTCTATTATGCGTTGAGGCCCGGCGCACACTTTAAACAGTACAGGCAGAGCAGAGGATAGGTGGCCAGCCGTTTGTAAAGCACGCTTTCCAATGGGACACGGCACTTTTAGCACATCCGAGGCACAGGTGAGACGTTTGCTGAGGCAGGCCTCTGTCCGGTTGTCCAAAATTTTCATTTCCATTTTTTTTTTTTTTTTTTTGTAAATCTGAGGGACTTAGATTACTATCCCGGCCGCGCGCATCGCCGCGAGGCGCCTTAGTGCGCACGGCTCTTCTGACGCGGCTATGGTTGTCTGAGGCGAACAGTTTTCCTGCGACTCTGTTCCACATCTGCTGCAAAGTCAAATTTCAAGTCATTCGATATGGTTCGAAAAAAATTGTTTTATGTAGACGAATTAAACTACGTCATTCTCTATATTTAGTTTCTCTCTAAGACTTACTTTTTGCGTAAATAATAATTTAAAAAGAAATTTAGGATTTGTGCGTGTTCTTGGCTAACGCAGTTCCAAAAAAATGTTCAAATGTTTGTACAGCTTATGGGACTTAACTACGGGGTCATCAGTCCCTAAACTTACAAACTACTTACGAAGTAGGACGGCACAAATATCCATGCCCGAGGTGGGATTCGAACCCCCGACCGTAGTGGCCGTGCAGACCGTGACTGAAGCGCCTCAGTCCCCTCGGCCACCGCGGCCGGCTAACGCAGTTTCCTCAATCGCTTTTTCAAGAAACCATACGGTAGAAAAAATATTTTTCTGTATCTTGTAGGCAAAAGTGACTGCATGACAATGGACTGTTTTTCTTTTAGTTATTGTCCGCAGTTATTGTCGTAAGAGCTAAATTACAATGCCGCGCATATTTTGAATAGTGCAGTGAAGATATAGTCGCTGGGCACTTCGAATTTGGTGCATTTAGACCGTACATTACTGCGTACGAAATATAGCAAACACATCGAAATTGTTTTTAACGGTCGAAGGAGAGTCATACCTCTTTCCGTTCTCGAGAAAATATGTCAGATACGTTAGAAGCGTCGCGATCGGCAGCTACGCGGAACACACGCGGCTATTGCCGCCTGCTATAGCTTCTTGTGCCGAGTGCAGAGCTGCCCCGTGTTTCTCTTCTTCGTGTGTTGCCAACCTGCTAAGATACAAATGAACAACTTATGGAAAAGAAAAGACACCGAGAGTGATCAGCTGAAGATGCTGACTGCGTATTTTTTCGGTCTGTAGTCCCTGGTTTAAGTAAACTTTGTGACAAATGTAAATAAAACTGAGTAAGCTTCTGAATCATTAGCTCGGCTAAGCCAGGGGGAAGCGCAACGATTTTCTTTATCATCAAGGACCTTCTTCCATTTCTTGAAACACATCCATCCCTACGAGGATTTCACGATGCACTGCTACACCATTGATGATGAATGATCTAAAAGTCTAGTAAAGTTTCTTGTCAGTACTCATCAAGCTGAATTTTATACTACTTTGCGAAATTGTGGGTTTGAGGGGCGCTCAAAATCGAGGATATCAGCGCTACTTTGCAAAGTTTAACAGTTGCAAACTACTACCCTACCTCTACTATTTATCAAATATTATGGTTGCTGATGATAATGATTATAAATGATGACACACAGAACAGGAACGATGATTTCGTGTAGCAGTTTTGGCCGTCAGACCCCAGCTGGGCTCGTGTTCGACCTGCCTGGTGTAAGACTTTAGATGACGCCACATGGGCGACTTGCGCGTCGATGATGATGATGATGAAATGATGAGGACAACACAAAACCAAGCCCCGAGAGCAGAAAACCTCCGACCGGACCGGGAATCGAACCGGGGCCCCCTACGTTTCAATCTACCACGCTGTCCACTTGACTGTAATAAAATACTGGACGTACAAGAACTGCTGCCGAAGAAGAAGAAAAAGCAGACGCCAATATGTAGTACTCAAGGCCATGAAGAGGAATGAGTAAAGAACCAAGGAATGAGAGGCTTCGCGTGCAATGCAGTTAAACAAGGAAACTATGATTTGCATAAATTTTTCCTATCAATTTATCTTTCAACCAAAGACCTGTTAAAAGCGTAACAGGTGTCACTGAGAAGAAAAGTGTTTCGGATTATACAAACTGCACCACATTCATGATTAAATATGTCAAGTGTATAAAGGTTCTCTCAGTTACTGAATTTACAGTGACAGTTTTATATTAATTACTAGCTTAAACCCGCGGCTCTGCTCGTGTATTGGTTGATTATGATAGATAAGCTATATTTCAGTAGTGTGCTATGAAACTGCTTTTGAAGGATGAAATGAAAAACAATACCTTCTTTAGAAACAAACATTTTTAATCAACATTATCAGGACAGTAAGTAGTGTAGATCAAATCGCACGTAAAAATGCACTCGTTTCGAAGAATCCAATCACGAAATTCAACAATAATGATTGTAATAATATCACAGATCTATCACTTGATGTAATGCGCGAAACGTCAAATCGATTTTTTTAAAGATATGTATTAAAAGAAATTTGTTTTTTACTGTTGTATTTATTTATTCTTATATTTCCTTATTGGTATGCTTATCCTTACAGAGAAAGAGCTGAAGACATTGTAGCACGCATAGACCAAAGATATGGTCTATGGCATCGCGTTTCGCTGTATGTAACTTCCTTGCTATAGAGTCGCAAACGTCATCGCTGGCCTTTAGTCCGAATTTTTTTGTAATTTGACGACTTTCAACCATCATATCTTCCACCCCTTTATAGCTATCAGCATGGAACTACTATGGTGCATAACGGGAGACTTCGGACAATTACACACAGACCATTCGCTTGCGTTCTGTAGTTTTCGCTGCAGAGCGAAATATTAAAACACACACACACACACACACACACACACACACACACACACACACACACGTAGAATTTTATATACACCGATAACTTCCCATCCCATTATACTCCACCCTTTTATCATTATCAATCCTCAAGTAACAATGCAACCAATAAAACCATTTTCAAAGCGTAAATATAATTGTCAAAGAGTAATTATTATTCAGCATTTCGCGTTATATTCTTCAAATTACTAAATATCTATCAGATCGCTATAAAACCGTACTTAAAACCTTCCTCACGTATAAATTAGTAACTGTACAAATATTTAAGTCTCTGCGTCTTGTCGTTCGGACGTGATAAGCGTACACCGAGCAGACATTCACATTAATATATATAGATAAATGGCTATCCGATCGCCATAAAACCGTGCCTAAAGCCTTCCCCGGGTAGACATTAGTAACTGTACAAATTTTTAGCTCTTTATGTCTTGTGGTTCAGACGTGATAAACGTACACCGAACAGACATACAAATTTATAGATATAGATGAAAGAAATGAGATAAAGTTAAATTTGATTTTAATTACCTACCGTATGTAAAACATCCTTAATTTGTCTTTAGTTGGTATGTTGTTTCACAAGATACTTTGCTCCCCTTTTAAGTCCCCGTTTAAGTCTTCCGCTTCTCTTGAACTGTCATCTGTTTAGTCAGAAACGTTTCCTGAATAACTCAAATGTCTGTAGACTACACAAGTTGGCCATATATTCGTCACTTTTGCCTGCTGCTCAACAGACACTGCTCATATATGATGCACTTAACTGGGACACACACAAATCAAATTAACTGACTCTGAGGAGACTCGGGAGTTGAGTGGAGATGTTTGCAGTGTCCGCGCAGCCCGTGCAGTGTTAGGAGAGGCGGCGCGTCTCCTGTGTCTCTGTGCTCAAAGTGTGCGCCGCGCCTGCGTCTGCTGCCCGCTTTGCAGCTGCGGCCAACCTGGTTGGCTCAATAACGCCGTACCGCTTCTAATGTCATCCCACTATTGCTCGCGATCGTTATTGCTTGCTTCATTTTGTTTTTAATAACTTGGTATTTTAAACCGACCTAAATTTAATCAATAAAGATTTTATTAGATATTTTAGTACAATTGTTGATGCAAGTAGAATTTTCCCCATTTTTCTTTCCCCCTCTATTAGCTGTAGCTCTTTTCTTAAAAAGTATTTATATAAAAAAAAACCAATAAGGAACAATTAAGAGAAAAGTACCAGTAGACTTTTCTCATCCCTATTCCTCAGTTTTATTTATTTATTTATTTATTTATTTATTTATTTATTTATTTATTTTTTTTTTTTTTTGCGTCACTACAGTAGCAGATCGCATACGCTAATGCCGAAGTAAACAATTGCGTAGTAACGTCATCTCATGGATTTCCTTTCCTATTCCTCTACAGATTATCGTCGTAGCGCACTCTTGTTACTCGTCAGCTGTACCCAGAAAGTGTGAACTAAAGTTCAATAAGAATATTTTAACGACTCAGGTTCATACATTCGATTAAATACCGAAAGTCCCGAAGTTACGAAAAATAGACGAAAAGTATATTTCTTCAGAAAAGTAGATAGAAATACACTAAATTGCTTCTTTAAAGGCAGTTTCGACTCATTCCAAACCCTAAACGTGAGTGTAGACCACATGTGACTCCAATTCAAAGAAGTAATACCTACAGCAATTGACAGTTTTATACCAAACTAGCTGTACCCGACATGCTTTACAGTGCTATGTAAAGAAAAAAGTACTTGGTTGGGTGACAGGTTCTTGCGTGTATCCCTGATCGGTGAAGAAAATAATTATCCACGGAAAGCGAATATTTCGTTGCGAACATTAGCACATTACGCAGCCAGAGACTTGACGCCTGGACGATACGTAACCAGCACGACCGGTTGTTGCACACACTGCAGCATTATGCCTGAAATCAGTAAATATCTTCAAATAAATAAAAATCTTGATCAGATCGCTACCAAACTTCACAGGTACACCATCTGGGCTAATCTGAATATTGTAGAATGATGTCATCAAAATCGCTCCAGCCGTTTTCGAGTTTATAGGGGATTTTTATATACAGGCTGTCCCAGCTATCTTGTCCACCCAAAATATCTCTGGAACAATAACAGCTATTGGAAAACGACTTTCACCGGTATCAATGTACGGCTGGGGCCCATGAATTTACATATTTGGAAACATTCTAAAACGAAAGCAAATGTGTTTTTTAACACAAACTTATGTTTTTTTAAAACGGACAACCTATATTTTTTCTTCATCAATCCATAGCATGACAAATCACATAAACAATGGCGTTGATTGCATCGCAATATTCCAATTACATCCCGAGATATTGCAACACGAAGTTGACGCTTGAAAAACCCGAAATGCGCTGCTAGCTGAGGCTCAGGCTGAGGCTGAGGCTCAGGCGTGAACCCCATGCTGCCCGAAATCGCGATGTGATTGACAAGCGTAATCGCACAGAGGTGATATCCGGCGTTCCACAGGGTAGTGTTATTGGTTCTCTGCTGTTCCTTATCTACATAAACGATTTGGGAGAAAATTTGAGCAGCTCCCTTAGGTTGTTTGCAGATGACTCCGTCATTTATGGTCTAATAAAGTCATCTGAAGATCAAAACCAACTGCAGAATGATCTAAATAAGATATCACAATGGTTTAAAAATTGGCAATTGATTCTAAATAACGAGAATTGTGAAGTCGTCCACAGGAGTACGAAAAGAAATCCGTTAAACTTTGTTTACAAGATAAATCAATTAAAAGTGAAGGCCGTAAACTCAACTAAATACCTAGGAATTACGATTACTTCAGACAAACTGGAAAGAACACGTAGATAATGTAGTGGTAAAGGTTAATCAGAGATTGCGTTTTATTGGCAGAACCCTTAAAAGATGCAACAGAACTACTAAAGAGACTAGATACACCACGCTTGTGCGTTCTCATTTGGAGTATTGCTGCCTAGTGTGGGATCCTTATCAAGTGGGTTTGACGAAAGCCATCGAAAGAGTCCAGAGAAGAGCCACCCGTTTTGTATTGTCACAATAGAGGGGAGACTGCGTCACGAAAATGATCCAGGATCTGGGATGAGAATTATTACAACAACGGCGTTTATCGCTGCGGCTTGGTCTACTTCCGAAACTCCAATAACCAACATTCTTCTCCGAATGCGAGAATATATTGTTGACTGCCACCTACATAGGTAGAAATGATCATCAGAATAAAATACGAGAAATCAGAGCTCGAACGGAGAGATTCAGATGTTCTTTCTTCCCGCGCGCTATTCGAGAATGGAATGGTAGATGAATAGTGGTTCGATGAACCCTCTGCCAGGCACTTAAATGTGATTTGCAGAGTATCCCATGTAGATGTACAATAGCGATACCAGTAACAGACGGCAGTGCACTTACACCTTGGCTCAATACATTTTAGATAGCGACGCTGATCTGCTTTACAAACTTTTTACATTATAAGAGTTTGGTGAGCTACTTTGATTTAAGTAATGGAATCTCAACAAGTCTGGAGCAATAAAGAGAAGAGAATAAAGAGAGAAGAAAAGGGGGGAAAAAGGTTAGAGAAGTTTATTGAGCCTAGGATTTGTTCCTAGCTGACTGTGTAGTGTTAAAGAAGCTTGATACATAACCAATGTAGTATTTTTGCTGGATCCAATGATAATGCAGGAGACTTAAGTCACGTAACTGATGATGAAGCATCCTTTGAATTGAATGCGCATTGTACTGAAGCTGAACCAGTTGAAAACGATACGGATAAATCACATTTTGCAGTCTGGCAGCTGCAGTTATATGACCAACTCCTCTGTGATCACGTTACCTGATCTTAAAGGCATTAGATAACACTAGAATGATGTTACAATTCAACTCAGACTAAGGTGGATTAGAAACATTAGCCGCGGCGGAATACCCGTACGCACTGATGCGCCGCGCTGCGGTGCGCACGGCCGTTCGCCGTCGGGGGTTCGAGTCCCCCTCGGGCATGGCTGTGTTGTTCATAGGTTACTTTACCTTAGTTTAAGTAGTTCGTAAGCTACGGACTAATAACCAAACAGTTGATTCCTATAGATTTACAAATAGTTGAATATTTTTTTAAAAACATTACTTACAGCATAGAAACCCGTATTGTTTAACTTTTAATTTTTCAGATATACATGCCATTTACTAAAGTCCTATTCAATATAGAACTTCAAAATTTGAAGATGTAACCTTGGAACCATCTGACCTCTTGAATAAGATGCACAAGCTTATAATTTGAAGCTGATTTGTAAATTTATTTGTAGCTTCACGCAGCTTTTTCACTCTACCGTTGACTGTAGCTGCGGCAGATAGGACGATCAGAACTTTCACTCGTGTTAAAAATGGTCTGAAATCAACTATGCACCGAGAAAATCTCTCAGATTTGGGAACTTTGGTAACAAACTGATTTGGCACGACAGCGGGGCTTTGATGATGGGATTGAAACATTTGCTGAATGAGAAGGTCGCAAAGCGCCATTGAAAGTGCTGTAGGCAGATGGAGTGTTGTATACTATTCGTTGCATGACCCACTACGTTTTACATGTGACACTGTTGATGACTGTTTTTAATAAAAGCAGCCGTCCGCGGTGGCCGAGGTGACTGAGGCGCTCCAGTCACGGTCAGCACGGCTACTACGGTCGGGGGTTCGAATCCCCCCTCGGGCATGGATATTTGTGCCGTCCTAGTTCGTAAGTAGTTCATAAGTCGTTTGTAAGTTTAGGGACTGATGACCCCGTAGTTAAGTCCCATAAGCTTAACAAACATTTGAACATTTGAACAATTTAAAAAATAAAATTAAATAGACTGTATATACCGCATCCCGGCAATAAAAGTGACAAGTCAAAAGTGGCAATTGTGAGATCCCTTGAGAAATGTTTATGAAATGCCGCAATGTGCTGGAAAGTCTTCATATCTCCATCTCGCCATATATCCATCTGAGGGCTTGCTTTATTTCAGGCGAAAACAGTGGCACTTAAGCGTTGCTGCTGAAAAGTAGTAATGTGATGTGTCGATACACATATCGACGCCGCGCACCAGAGATGTGGCCAGGTCAGCGCGTCGTCTTTCCGTGCGCGGCGCTAGAGGCGCCATACCGGACATGCGCAGACGCCGACCAATAGTTCAAATGTTTGTTAAGCTTATGGGACTTAACTACGGGGTCATCAGTCCCTAAACTTACAAACTACTTATCAACTACCTTATACTAAGGACGGCACAAATATCCATGCCCGAGGGGGATTCGAACCCCCGACCATAGTGGCCGTGCAGACCGTGACTGGAGCGCCTCAGTCCCCTCGGCCACCGCGGCCGGCGCCGACCAATAGGAGTGGGCGTCGGCGGACCTGGGCAAGGAGCAAGAGGAGGAACGTCAGTCTGGGCCGGGGAACGACGAGTCATCAATCATCCCACTACCGAGTCCCAAATAACCTCAGATACAGCAATGTCGACGAGGTCTGCTTAACTTCGTGGTTGTTTTGCTGTTTTGCGCCGGCCGCGGTGGCCGAGGGGACTGAGGCGCTTCAGCCACGGTCTGCACCGCCACTACGGTCGGGGGTTCGAATCCTCCCTCGGGCATGGATATTTGTGCCGTCCTTAGTGTTAGCTAGTTCATAAGTAGTTTGTAAGTTTAGGGACTGATGACCCCGTAGTTAAGTCCCATTAGCTTAACAAACATTTGAACATTTTGCTGTTTTGCATTGTTTACGTTGCCGACGTTGCCTCGTTTTTTTCGCCTACCTCTGGCGACAAGCTTTCCTGATTGCTCTTGCCGTGAGTCTTCTATATTTCCTCTTGTTGGCGTGTATTGTGTCGTGTCTTAGTCGTCTTGTTGCATATTGTTTTATTGTTTCAATTTACCATGTCTACTCCTCCGAATGTAATCCCGCCGGTTGTCGCTCCGAGCATGGATTTAACTGAGTTTTGTCAGTTCCAGGCACAACAAATGTCACAGCTAACCCAAGCTGTACAGCAACTCGCGCAGTCACAACAGGCGACTGCTCAAACACAACAGTCGTTGCCTTCGCGGCCACAGCAGGATGTTCAATCTGCTCCAGTGCCACCATTTCGAACTTTTATAGAAGAAAAGGAAACGTGGCATGAATGGTTGGTTTACTTCGCATCTGACAGCATACAATGTACAAGGTACTGTGAAGCTTCCCTTTTTTTCTCGCGTGTGCTGGTGTTGTAGTTTACCGAACGGCTTCCAAGTTATTCCCCACTACGTCCCCTGAGTCAGTTTCTTATGAGGCGTTAATCGAGGCTTTGTCTAAGTACTATGACGAAAAAGTGCATGTGGCAGCGGCCCGTTTTCAATTTTTTAGGAGTAGGAAGCAAGAAGGTCAAACTTATCGGCAGTGGCTCGCAGAGTTGCAAGGTTTAACTCGTGACTGTAGATTCAGGTGTTCATGTGGTGAATATTATGATTCTATGATTCGGGATGTGATAACGCAAAATGTGCCTGACAATCGTATTCGCGAACAGATTTTGCGGCACGCCGATCCTACATTGCAACAGGTTATGCAGATCATTGACTTTCAGGATGCGTGTGATGTTGCTAAGACTAGCTTTGATCCGGTAGGAGTGTGTACAGTGTCAACAGCACGTCAGGGCAAGCGTCAACAGAACGGCCCCGCGCCGACACAAGGCGCCCGGCCCGCTGGTCTGTCGGCCGCTGGGCGTGAACATAAGCGATCTACCTACCCCGCTCGCAGAAAAGTTAAGTCCTGTCCTCGCTGTTTCTCAAAACATACACGAGACAATTGTCCTCGTAGCGCAACTTGTTTTGCATGTGGAAAGTTAGGCCATGTTCGTTCTGTCTGTCTCCAACAGAATAAAGGTTCCACAGAACAGACACCCACAGGGGTTCGTTCACATCACATTAATGTTGTGCATTCGCCATTACCTACTAGTGATACGACTGTTGAACTTGCGTCGTAACAGCCTGTGTCTTCGCAGGCTAGGTACCGTAATGTGAATAAATTATTTGTGAATCTTGAAATTCTTGGCCAGACCGTGACGTTTCTATTAGATACTGGTGCTTCGCTTTCCTTGCTTAATCGGGTCACATACAATTTGCTTGGTCAGCCGCCGTTGCAGAACTCTTGCACGTTGCTTACGGTGTATAATGGTCAGGACGTACCTGTGCTGGGTTCATATACTTGTGATGCTACACACCGGTGAGTTACGAAAACAGTGACATTTCAAGTGCTTCGTGCTTCCAATAGTGCAAACATTTTTGGACTTGGTCTTTTTGATTTATTCGGCCTCCGAATAGTGGATCAGGTTCTTGCTGTCATGTCATATGACCATCGGGACACGGTAGCTAAACTGTGTGATGAATTCAGTGACTTGTTTCGTGATGGTATAGGCATGGCAAACAACTTTATAGCAAGTGTGACATTGAAAGACGCGGCACGCCCCCGCTTCTGTAAAGCTCGTCCCGTGCCGTATGCCCTTCGGGATCAGGTGGCGGATCTCTTAAGACAGTGGCAGGCTAATGGTGTCATTGAACCGATCACGGCGAGTCAGTGGGCATCGCCCTTAGTGATCGTGAAGAAGTCAAATGGTAAATTGCGTCTTTGTGCAGATTTCAAATCTACCGTGAATCCGCGGACTGTGATTGACTCTTACCCTTTACCACGACCGGAAGAAGTGATGGACCGCTTAGGTGCAGGCCGGTATTTTTCTAAAATTGATCTGCGTGACGCATACTTGCAGCTTCCTCTGGATGTGCAATCGCAACAAGTTTTCGTGACCAACACGCACTTGGGACTTTTCAAGTTTTTGCGCCTTCCTTTCGGTAGTGCATCGTCTCCCGCCATTTTCCAGCGGTACTTGGAACAGTTGACCGCTACTGTGCCTGCGTGTTCTAATTATTTGGACGATATTGTCGTGGCTGGGCGCACTCCCGAGGAACATGTCAATAATTTGCGAAGTTTATTCGAGGTGTTGTTGCAGGCAGAATTTACGTGCAACAGAGACAAATGTGTGTTTTTTCAGTCGGAACTAGAGTATTTAGGTCATGTCATCAATGAACAAGGTATCCACCCGACACAATCTCATTTACAGGCAATTCGCGACCTTCCACCGCCCATATAGATACGCAGGATTTCAACGCTTTGGACAAATTTCTACTAGATTACAGATAGGTTGCTCACGCTACAGCCGCGGACCCGGATTTACAGATCCTTTTACAATATATTCGCTCCGGGTGGCCACGATCCTTGAAACAGATTTCGAACCCAGGTGTCCGTCAGTATTTTGCTTTATCAACACACCGAGGCGTCATCTTGCTTCGCACTGACGGCGACATGTCCAGAGTGGTAATACCTCAGGCTCTTCGGGCGCGTGTTCTTAACTTGTTACATCAAGGACATTGGGGAGTCGTCAGAACTAAACAGTTGGCCCGCAAGCATTGTACCTGGGTCGAGCTGGACAAAGACATTGAACATATGACGTCACGATGTCGTGCCTGTGCCGACAATCAGTCCGCTCCTCCTCAACATTTCGTTGACTGGACCATGGCAACGCATTCACGTGGATTATGCCGGCCCGTTTTGGAAGACCAAGTGGTTAATTGTTGTCGATGCTTTTAGTAAATTCCCGTTTGTGGTCCCCACGAACTCTACGACGACGAGTGCTACTGTGAAAATTCTCCGGTCTATATTTTGCATTGAGGGCCTTCCAGAACTTCTTGTGACAATGGACCCCAGTTTGTGTCGGCGGACTTTGAACAGTTTTGTGCATCCAACGGGATTCGTCATTTACCGAGCGCTCCTTTCCACCCACAATCTAACGGAGAGGCGGAGCGCTTCGTCCGCACCTTTAAGCAGCAGACGTTCCAAGCTGCGCAGCCAGCACTCACGGGATCAGACTCTGCCGCTGTTCCTCTCGTCGTACCGTTCGCAGCCCCGCGACGGTCCTTCGCCGGCGGAGTTACTTGACGGACGGCGCCACCGCACCCTGCTGCAGCTGTTGCATTCGCCGCTGCTCCCCCCGGCCTCTCGGCACTCTCGGGCAAAGTATGGCGTCAATACCCCTGTTCTTTTCAGATGCTTTACGGGGGCCAAACGTTCGGAACGGGGGACCGTCGGAAAGTGTTTGTGTAGTTCCATGTTCCTTATACGGGGTCCGAGCGGCGTGATTCGTCGTCATGCGAACCAGCTTCGCCCTTGTTATGTTGTAAGGTAACCCTTAAGGTAAGCCTTACATTATAACGAGGAATGAGCTTCATTTTGAACATATTATTCGTTTTAACCTGTTTATAGTGAATATGTAGTAACTAACTTCTTATGTGACTTAATTAATTATCGTGATGCACAAAGTATGTAGGTAACTTAGCTGTGAACATTTTCTGTCATTTATTTATTTCTGTATTGTAATTGTTTATGTATATATTATTTAATTTTATTTGTACTTTGTAGTTTTCTATATGTGATTACTTGTTATGTTTAATTTGTCAATGTAAAATATTTCTCTGTGAACAGTTATCGATATGGCTCCTCAGGTCAGAGACTTTATTGTATAGCAGCGCTCGCCTGTGGGAGAGCAGGCAAGCAGCAGTATCTGCCGCCCCGTGACGTAGATCAGACGTTCGTACGCGGTCCGTGGAGTGCTCAAACAATATAAGTAATAAAGTTGAAACAAAGTGAAAGTTATAATTTGTTAGAAGTGCAACGATATGAAAGTTTATGTGAAACCAGTGAACATCAGTAAAGTAAGAATTGATCTCAATTAAACATTTATTCGTTCGATCTGCTGAGGCAGAAATTCGTTACATGTTCGGTAACCGTCCCAGACGTCCGAAACGCGGTAGCGTCATAGCGGACGCTAACGGTCGCGATTGATTACGCGATTCGCGAAGCATCACGGCGAACTGCTAGCAAGCTGCCAAAGGAGGAGCCACCATCAAAATGATATCTGTATGAATTTATGTACTATTTATATGACTGCAGAGTACCACGTCGCCGGCTGCGGTGGCCGAGGGGACTGCGGCGCTTCAGTCACGGTCTGCACGGCCACTACGGTCGGGGGTTCGAAACCCCCCTTGGGCATGGATATTTGTGCCGTCCTTAGTTGTAGATAGTTCATAAGTAGTTTGTAAGTTTAGGGACTGATGACCCCGTAGTTAAGTCCCATAAGGTCTACAAACATTTGAACATTTTTTAGTACCACGTCGGTGGACTGATAAATAAGATAAGTTAAATGCTATTGGTTGTAATTTGCTGTGAATGCATGTTTAAGTTTTGTTTAAATACAGGAACATTAGACAGTACTTTTGCTATCTTATTTGAACTGCTATTTAAACCCACATGAATAGTATGACAATCCTCAATAATGCATGAATAATATTACTACACAATTTTACAATAAAGTATGTGTCATTAATTATCAAAGACGGTGATTATCTCTCAGTTGAGACAATTTTGCTAAAATTGATGGTAGAAGATAACAGACAGTTGAATTAATGAATAATTTTTCTATTTCGTTTTGCACTGAGTTCAACAATAATAGCTACCGCCACATCTATCCTATAAAGAACCAAACCCGTACTAATGTCGTATGCATAGCATTAATTAAGACTGATTTACTTAAATTTCCTATTTGCTTGAGTGAATTAATTTTATCAGATACTGACTTTAGTGGCTGGACTGCACATACTTGACAATCACTTGATGTTTAAAAAAATCCTACTATTCATAATTTTCTAAATTATCATCACCATTAGCGTACTAATTGAGCCGTACGCGTTGCACAGACGTAGTAAGTTAATTTCTGCTATCTGTGTGTGCACAGTCTCTGTAGGAGATTTTGTAAGGAAAGGAAAGGTGAGTGATCTTTTGAAAAGTTTGTCAGATAGGGCCATCGTATTTGTTAATTTCACTAATTGTCTTGCTTAATATTTTCGAAATTTAACTACACCACTTGCATTAATCACGAGTTTAACGTAACCAACCACGAAATTAAGATCAGGTTTGTTATGTTGCTCAAACATTACAACAACAGCCACCACAGTAAATAACACGTAAAACAATTTTTATTTACCTCCACTCACACTTTCTTCAATAAAATAAACACCTTTCACCCAATAATATCCCCAACAAATATTTTCTTTCCTTACAATGTGTCTGTTTGTGCGGCTGGTCCTCTGTTTTCAGCTCCTGTCTCTACTCGGGGCACGCCGCCTGCATCACTCCGACGTCCTCCTGTCCAGAGTCGATGGAGTGGGCGCCTGCGGGAGCACTGAGCGCTCCTGTCGCAGCCGCCTGCCGGAGCCACGGTTGGCAGCCGGCATCAGCTCCACCCTCCGCTGCGGCCGCCGGATCTGGGCCACCGGCCTGTACCAGGAAGCGGCCGGTCCCGCCTCGCTACCGCAGCCTGCGGTTCTCGTGGACGCGGACGTGGAGCTGCCTCTTTCGCCTGGTCTCGTGGGTTTTTCACGGCGGTCGGACAACGAATGTTGGGAGGCGGACCGGGGCCCTAGACCCACCCAAGCATCAATCCCGGTCCCACCGGAGGCATCCACGTCTGCACCTCCCCCCCCCCCCCCGCCTGTCGTCGTCCTCTTCCTAGGGGACACTATACGACGACGGTGAGGATGTTTGAGGGGGGGAGGAGTGCTGTGTCGATACACATATCGACGCCGCGTACCAGAGATGTGGCCAGGTCAGCTAGAGGCGCCGTACCGGACATGCGCAGACGCCGACCAATAGGAGTGGGCGTCGGCGGACCTGGGCGAGGAGCAACAGGAGGAACGTCAGTCTGGGCCGGGAGCGAAGAGTCTTCAATCATCCCACTACCGATTCCCAAATAACCTCAGATACAGCATAATGAATCAAAAGGAGTGATATATTTTGAACTGTCACTTTCTTTGATGTGGTGCGATATGTTACAAAAAGTCATGGAGTAAAACTTATGTCTTATCAGTTTCGTCGCTTTCCGTGTAGGTCACGGTAGAGATATGATTCAGTTTCATTGCCGTGGCGATCCTGAGCTCCTGATAACTATTTTCCTCGTTACTTTCCAAAGCAATATTCATTACTCTGCGTCCTGTCTTCTATTCCATGAAAGAGTTATAATGGTGGTATTTTTTCTTGATTATTTTTTTCCTCTCATTTATTCGATTGGTGTGTTATCGCTTTCAAAGCACAGTGGGAAGTTTAAGAAATGGTTTTACGATTATTTTATTGTTTCACTACATTCCAGATTATTTCGAACGTCATAGAATTATGAATAACGAAACCTATTCCTAGTTTTCCGATATAGTAATGAACATGAACGCACATTGTCTTTTAATAAAGAAACGTCCATAAAAGCGTTGTTTCTAACTTAGAATGATATGAAGGAAGCTCTATAGTGTATAAAAACAGTGCTCAAAGAACTTAATTGTAAAACAAGTGTGAAATTTAGAGCATGGTCTTATGGTATATCACGCAACTGTACTACAAACTTTTCCTTTTACAATTATACTTAAATACGTTGAAAACTGCAAACATATCTACAAATGGTATTTTAATTTGTAGCTAACGCTATCGTAATACCAAGTGAACATGTATGTGGAAGTCAGATGTGTGAATGCTGAAAATATGCTCGCAAAATAATAATACATGGCTCCCCCTAATGCAAACAGGAAGTTTAACTTGCCGTGTAAGTTCTAAAACTTATATCTTTCCACACTTTTGTAGAAATACAATGAATGTATTTTAATAACTGAAACATATTTTACGAAAGATATTCTGTGAACCATAATAGCAATCTACCTTCGGTAGTTCATTGTTTCTATAATAATAGCAACTGGTGTAACAAGTCAAATTGAGTAAAGCTGCTTTTGTATAGAAAATAAATCACTTGTAGATACAGTATTATTGATAAGTTATATTCGTGTCTCCTTGACAACAGAAAATTAGGAACAGTTATTTTGATACACCTCTATATAAAATTAGTGTTCTACGTCGAAATACTATGCATCTTCTCCGGCGGCTTCTGCTTTTTAAATATAATGAAACGACGTCACAATCCACATAAGTTTCACGAATGTTTACAGTCTCTGTAATACAGAATATCACTCCATCCTACATACAGTCGAATATAGTGCTGTTAATACTGAATCGACAATACACGCGTGCATACTACCAGACCGAGGATTCAATCAAATGAACCGCAAACAACCGTTAGTTCGCTCGATTTCTGCCGGCAATATGTCGTGCAACGTGTATTACCGTAGGGTAAAATTTTACAATCCGTGTCGCGACGCGGTGTCGACATGTTGGCGGTGGGTCAACAGCCAATCAGATATGACGTTAACAGCTGTTTCCCCTTCACAGTAGATAATACTGATTGTAGACGGAGTATGTAATGTATACATTTCACAACACGTGAAATTTCCTACGGAAGATGTTTTTATTGTATTAGCGAACAAACAATCTCGAGAAAAATTCTTGCAGTATCCTATGAACGAAAATCGTAGTAATATTGCTGTTATTGACTTTTGTCACTACGCTGAAATAATAATTTTCACATAAGTAGAATAATAATGAGAAGGAAGCACTAAAATATTTGCGTAAATTTTGCATATTTGAAGACGGGATACAACTCGCTGGCTTTGAACCATGACGGCAACATGTCGGAAAACCCGTATACTGGATAATATCATAATACTTATATATTATAGATAATAATCTGTGGTTATCCTCGTAAATTACAGATTAAAATAACAGAATGCACTATCGATCACACGTCTTAGGCCAAAAATTCGCGCCTTCGGCGCTCACTTGTGAAACAATCTCGTTTAACCTATACCTTTCCATCATCCTAATCTATCATCTATATTCTGGTTGTAACCAAGCTATTGCCTTTAACTCAGATATGAGGTCATTGGTCAAAGCCAACGAGTAGTATTCCGGTCATTAATTGACCCGTAAGTAGTTCAAATGTTTGTAGAGCTTATGGGACTTAACTACGGGGTCATCAGTCCCTAAGCTTACAAACTACATATGAACTAGCTAATACTAAGGACGGCACAAATATCCATGCCCGAGGGGGGATTCGAACCCCCGACCTTAGTGGCCGTGCAGAAAGTGACTTGCGCGCCGCAGACCGCTCGGTCACCGCGACCGGCTTCGTAAGTTGACATTTATTCGTAATAAATGATAACTTTTCTGCGGTGACGACGAAGTAAATAATTAATACTGTTCCTGCTCTATGGTTGACAGGTTCTTCTGTCCGCCGAGTAAATTGACTGTAATCGTCATCGGAACAATTAATAACAAAACATTAGCGTTTATGAGTAAGAAACGACAAGAAGACGCGAAATGAATACATTCGAATATTGCGCGAAAAATAACAGCGAATTTCCCTGGATGCCGTACACCATCACCCAGTGTCGGATGAAGCCCTATATGGGCCCATAGGCAATCCAAATCTTGGGGCCCCAATCCAAACCCATCCCTTAATAAGTTAATCATTTTCCACGAAACATGTATATATTGGTAGTAATAAAAATAATTATAATAAAATTGAGGTAATCCGTAATAATAATGATAATAAAATTGCAGTTTTCCACAACCAAAGCATTCGTTTCAAGTAGTTAACATGTTCAACCATCGTGTAAGATAGCCGCTAACCAGCTACAATAAATTCAAGTTTGGATGTAAGAATAATAATAGCAAAGTGCAATGAGACACTTTCGTGCATCATGTAAATGAATTTATTCAACAAAACAAACAATTATCAGTAGATCAATATACGTTGATTAACACAATAATATCCCAGATATTCCACAATGCAACTTTCACTCTGCAACGGAGTGTGCGCTGATATGAAACTTCCTGGCAGATTAAAACTGTGTGCCGGAACTCGAACCTGGGACTAGCCGGCCGCGGTGGCCGAGGGGACTGAGGCGCTCCAGTCACGGTCTGCACGGCCACTACGGTCGGGGGTTCGAATCCCCCCTCGGGCATGGATATTTGTGCCGTCCTTTGGATTAGCTAGTTCATAAGTAGTTTGTAAGTTTAGGGACTGATGACCCCGTAGTTAAGTCCCATAAGCTATACAAACATTTGAATTCGAATTTGAAATTTGAACGTGGGTCCTTTGCCTTTCGCGGGCAAGCGCTCTACCGACTGAGCTATACCGATACGACTCACGAGGCCGCCTCACAACTATACTTCCAGCAGTACCTCGCCTCCTACTTTCCAAACTTCACAGAAGCTCTCCACCATATCCTTTCTTCCAGGAGTGCTAGTGTTGCAAGTTTCGCGGGAGAGCTTCTGTGAAGTTTGGAAAGTAGGAGGCGAAGTACTGGCGGAAGTAAAGTTGTGAGGCGGTATTGTGAGTCGTGTGGGGATAACTCAGTCGGTAGAGCGCTTGCCCGCGAAAGGCAAAGGTCCCAGGTTCGAGTCCCGCTTCCGGCTCACAGTTTTATTCCGCCAGGAAGTTTCATTTCAGAGATTATTTAACAAAATATAGAAATTAATCATAATTAAGAAAAGCATTAAACATTTACTTCAATTTTTTCCAGAAAAATCTTTCAAAATTTCTTTAAAGTGTATATTCTGCAAGAATGGCAAGTGAGTTCAAGCGTTCTTGGGATATTTAAGACCTATGAAAATATTTTATAAGTTTTAGATCTGAAAAGCTTCGCTCGCCCGTTACATTCGTAATCATCTACATCTACATAGATACTCTGCAAATCACATTAAATTGCCTGGCAGAGGGTACATTAACCACTTTCATAACTTTTCTCTACCGTTCCATTCTCTAATAGCGCGCGGGAAGAAAGAACACCTAAATCGTTCCGTTTTCGATCTGATTTCTCTTATTTTACTGGGATGGTCATGTCTCCCTAAGTAGGTGGGTGCTAGCAAAATATTTTCACATTCAGAACTAAAGGTCAGTGACTGAAACTTCTCAAACAGATCACGCCGCAATGAATAACGTATTTCTTTTAATGATTTCCATCCCAATTCTTGCAACATTTCCGTGACGCTTTCCCCCCCGTAACGTGATAAAACAAAACGAGCTGCCCTTCTCTGAACCTTCTCAATGTCTTCCGTCAGTCCCACCTGGTGAGGGCCCCACAAGGGGCAACAGTACTCCAGGAGAAGACGCACAAGTATGATGTAGGTAGTCTCTTTGGTGGAACTGGTGCGTCTTCGAAGCGTTCTGCCGATGAAACGTAACCTTTGGTTCGCCTTCCCCACAATATTTTCTATGTGTTCTCTCCAGTCGAAGTTGTTCGTAATTGTAACTCCTAGGTATTTGGTAGAATCTACGACCTTAAGGTTTGACTGATTTATCGCGTAATTAAAGTTCAGCTGATTTCTTTTAGCGGTCATGTGTATTACTTCACACTTTTCTTTATTTAGTGTCAATTGCCAATTTTCGCACCATGCAGAAATTTTGTCTAAATCGCTTTGCAGTGGCTTTTGATCCTCAACTGACTTCACTAACCGATAAACGACAGCATCATCCGCGAACAGTCTAAGGGAGGTATTCAGATTGTCTCCTAAATCGTTTATAAACACGAGGAAGAGTAATGGACTTATAACGCTTCCCTGTGGAACGCCAGATATCACTTCTGTTTTACTCGATGACTTACCGTCAATTACAACGAACTGTGTTCTTTCTGATAGGAAATCGTGAATCCAATCGCACAATTGGGGAGATATTCCATAAGCACGCAATTTCACAAGAAGCCGCTTGTGGGGTACAGTGTCAAAAGCCTTCCTGAAATCCAGAAATATGGAATCGATTTGAGATCCCTTGCCGATGGCACTTATCACTTCATGTGAATAAAGGGCAAGCTGTGTTTCGCAAGAGTGATACTTTCTGAATCCGTGTTGACTACTGGTTAATAGGTCGTTCTCTTCGAGGTAGTTCATAATATTCGAACAAAGTATATGTTTCAAAATCCTACTGCAAATCGATGTCAATGAGATAGGCCTGTAATTTTGGGGATCACTCCTATTGCCTTTCTTGAATATTGGAGTAACTTGGGCAACTTTCCAGTCTTTGGGTACGGATCTTTCGCTGAGTGATCGGTTGTAAATTATAGCTAAGTACGGAGCTATTGCATCAGCATACTCTGAGAGGAATCTAGTTGGTATACAATCTGGCCCGGAAGATTTATTTTTGTTTAGTGAGTTAAGTTGTTTTACTACTCCAGGAACATCTACTTCTAAGTTTCGCATGCTGGCAGCTGTTCTTGGACAGAATACTGGAGTGTTCAATTCGTCTTCTTGGTGAAAGAATTTCGGAAAGCTGTGTTTAGTAATTCTGCCTTAGCAGTACTGTCATCGGTAGTATTACCATTGCTATCGCGTAGTGAAGGTATTGTTTGTGTTTTGCCCCTAGTGTACTTCACATATGACCAGAATTTCTTTGAATTTTCTGCAAGATTACGAGACAGGATTTCGTTGTGGTAAGTACTATAGGCTTCTCGCATTAAAGTCCGCGCTAGGTTGCGGGTTTCAGTAAAATATTGCCAGTCTTGTGGATTCTGTGTCTTTTTAAATTTTGCATGCGTTTTTCTTTGTTTCTGCAACAGTGATCTGACCTGTTTTGTGTACCACGGGGGGTCAGCCCCCTCTTTTATTAATTTATTTGGTATAAATCTCTCGATTGCTACTGATATTATGTCTTTGAAAGTAAGCCACAACTGATCTACACTCGCATTTTTAGTTTTGAAAGACTGGAGACTATCACTCAGGAAAGCGTGAAGCGAATTTTTATCTGCTTTATTGAATAGATATATTTTTCGTTTATTTTTGGTGCATTTGGGCATTTCGACATTCAGTCTCGCTACTACAACTCGATGTTCGCTAATCCCTGTATCTGTTTTGATGCTCTTTACTAGCTCAGGATTATTTGTTGCTAGGAGATCAAGCGTATTTTCGCAACCACTTACTATTCTAGT
The DNA here is from genome assembly GCA_026315105.1 of Locusta migratoria. Lineage (NCBI taxonomy): Eukaryota > Metazoa > Arthropoda > Insecta > Orthoptera > Acrididae > Locusta > Locusta migratoria. The sequence continues at coordinate 477,385,332 of CM048755.1, read as the reverse complement.
GGGAATCTAGTGAGAGATATGTACATTTTTAACGCAGTCATAACATTTGGGAACGTTGATTGTACCATATTTTTAAAAATGATTTTGTATGATTGCGATGCTGGAACTGCTTGGTCAGCTTTAAAATCTCCTAGTTCTGATGTGAAGAATTTAAAATTAATCATTTCGTACACGAATTCCTCTTCGTTGTCCTCAGAATAAATATGTCTAAATCTCTGGTCAGATTCTTTAATTTCATCTTCCGCCTTAGAGGAAACACGACAAGGAATCCAAACAGACAATGAACTTCATTATAAGCTTTTATACGACGAGAAAGCTCTGTACACAATTTATCCAATATCGGCAGGTAAGTAGACAAAGAAGGGCCCCAAGTGTTGGTCTTGTACTCCTCAAGCTCTTCAGAACTATCAGGGTCCATTTCCTATCATATACATATTCTTTCACTCGCCTGCAGACAAACAACGAAAAGGCAACTAATCTATATCTATAAATGTGAATGTCTGTTCGGTGTACGTTTATCACGTTTGAACCACAAGATATAAAGAGCTAAAAATTTGTACAGTTACTAATGTGTGCCCGGGAAAGGCTTTAGGTACAGTTTTATGGCGATCGGATAGCTATATATATATATATATATATATATATATATATATATATATATATATATATATATATTAATGTGAATGTCTGTTCGGTGTACGCTTATCACGTCCGAACGACAAGACGCAGAGACTTAAATATTTGTACAGTTACTAATTTATACCCGAGGAAGGTTTTAGGTACGGTTTTATGGTGATCTGATAGATATTTAGTAATTTCAAGAATATAACGCGAAATGGGGAACAATAATTACTCTTTGAAAATTATATTTACTCTTCAAAATGGTTTTATAGGTTGCACTGTTGCTTGAGGGTTGATAATGATCAAAGGGTGGAGTATATTGAGATGGGAAGTTATCGGTGTATATGAAATTCTACGTGTGTGTGTTAATATTTCGCTCTGCAGCGAAAATTACAGAACGCAAACGAATGGTCTGTGTGTAATTGTTGTCCGAAGTCTCCCGTTGTACAGCATAGCACTTCCATGCCGATAGCTATAAGTAGGGTGGAAGATGTGGTGGTTGAAAGTCGTCAAAGTATAAAAAAAATTCACACTGAAGGCCAGCGATCACGTTTGCGACTCTATAGCAATGGGTTACATACAGCGAAACGTAATGCCACTGTCCATATCTTTGGTCTATGCGTGCTACAATGTCTTTAGGTCTTTCTTTGTTAAGTATAAGCATACGAATAAGGAAACATAAGAATAAATAAAGCAGTAAAAAAGAAATTTACTTTAATACAGACATACAGCACTTATACAAATGAATACAAACCTGCAAAATTATACAAATGTACAACATATAACACAATAAATATGAGATAGTACGCATTTTATGTCATTTGTGTTTTGATTACTATCTTTCTTTGTTTAGATACTTATAATTTTGTACATTATGCGAGACAGCCTTATTTCTTATTTATTCTCCGATAAATATAGCATGTTTTTAGATAAAAAAGGAGATGGTCAGAGAGAGAAAGGATAGGAGAAGTACTAGCTCAAAGCAGGAATGAATAAATAAATACCCGGGCAAAGCCGGGTTTTCAGCTAGTTTTTATATAAAACTCAAAAGTCTTTCCAAAAAATTCTCATTGTTATATCGGTGCAGACGGGGCCCCTAAAATGCGCGAGGCCCCTAGGCAGCTGCCTACTCTACCTTATGGGTAATCCGGCACTGCCATCACCTGATTGGCTGGTCACATGCAGTGGGCCGCGGTGGAGTAGCCGAGCGGTCTAAAGCGTCTCGCTGCGGAGCGCGCGGTTGCTCGCCGTGGAGGTTCGAGTCCTCCCTGGGGCATGGATGTGAGTGTTGTCCTTGGGTTAGTTTACCTAGGTTTAAGTAGTTTGTAAGCTACGGACTGATGACCACGCAGTTTGGTCCGATAGAATTACAAACATTTGAACATTTTGAACATGCAGTGGCCGTAGCCAACGCCTGAACACTCTACACTACGCCGCGACACGGATTGTAAAATTAAGCTTACCGTAGTAAAAATTGAATTTGTGAACGTATCTTTCCTGTTTAGTAAAAAATTATATTTTACAATATATAAATCTAGGGAGTATTATGCATTTGCAATATTCACCTAATTACGTGACAATGTCGGACACTTCAGTGAAATTGGATTTCTGTGTATGGAGAATGGAAGCGATCGCACATACGGCCCCAGGCCCAGACAGCACCCCCTATAGAAGAAAGCCTGCGCACGACGTCACAACATGGCGGCGGTGAGAAGCTTAGAGTCGTCTGAAAGATTGTAAACATTAGCAGTGCATGCTGTTTATAGTGCATTCTTTCGTTCAGGAGTGTATTTATTACGTAAATTGGTGTTTTGTACGGTGTGATCGCTACGCTGCACAATTTGAGTGTGTGTGAGAACAACGTGTGATCTCCCTATTACTGACAAAATGCCGTTTCGCTGTTCTGTGCTGAAATGTAGAGGAAATTAGGACTGTGGCCCAAAAGTTACCGTCTTTAAACGTCCGGAGAAGAAGAAATGGATATCAAGAATTTCCAGTATAACTTGGCTCCTCCTTAAAGTTAATGAGTAAGTTTTCGTTTTTGTTTAACCTCATAAAAGAGTTTTAAGTCATGGCTGTTTACCGTTGGATATTGCGATTCATTTTACTTACGTAACCACCACCATCAGCTTATTCTTCTCCGGACGTTTAAAGACGGTAACTTTTGGGCCACAATCGTAATTTCCTCTACATTTCGGTACAGAACAACGAAACGACATTTTGTCAGTAAAAAAGAGATCACACGTTGTTCTCACACACACACAAATCGTCCAGCGTAGCGATCACACCGTACACAACACCAATTTACGTAATAAATACACTCCTGAACGAAAGAATGCGCTATAAACAACGTGCACTGCTAATGTTGACAATCTTTCAGAGGACTCTAAGCCTCTCGCCACGTCCATGTTGTGACGTCGTGCGCAGGCTTTCTTTTATAGGGGGTGCTGGCCCAGTGCTAGCTCTCAGCTGCCCTAGTGGCCGAGTCTTGGAAATCTGCAGCGTCCGGAGTCCGCCAGCGTTTGGCTTGGCTGACAGCGGCGGGGATTTGCGGGTAATGTTACCTCAACATGGCTTGGAGATGATGTCCGACAGATTGCGAAGGGACTAATTCAGCTAACGTCAACGGCCGACGGTCTGGTAAGGCAACGTTAGAAGCGTAGTACGACGCGGACAACCTGATCTGAGGTGGGTGCTTTTGTTACAGTAACACGTTACATCTTCCCATGAATATGTGACATGGATCCGGTAAATAAATACTGTTACATGGGAAGGAATATACTTTTTGACACACATGTTCACAGTTCAGATACCGTCGTTATAACATGCGATGTGGTGGTGGCCATCATTCCCACCCCAGACGTATTACTCCAAAAGGAAGCAACGCTGTTGTAAGAAATGAGTCATCCACTTCAGGGGCAAACCCGAACCATAATATGCACTAGCTACACATTTTCAGCAACTTGACTATCGGAACCATCACTATGGGTTGAAAGACGACCGTCTGTCGTCTTCCATATATTTTTTTATAAAATTGTAATTTATTTGATGTCGCTAGATTAGCATTTTGTTAAAAACTAGAACCCCACTCTTTTCAAGGCATGAGGAATAGTATTTTATTTCATGTTTTAAAATATTTGTTTCTGAAATGTTAGTTAATATTGCTAGGATTTTGTTACTTTAATAATTTATTATTGTCCCTGTGAAAATGTGTACTTATTTTACTTTTAAGTGGATGTGCGAGAATCTAATGGCTGTCTGAATGTGGGTAGTGATATCTCGCTTTGCATGGTTCTCTCTGGCTCAGGGTCGATAGTTAGTCGTTACCAACTCCTGCTGCTGATGCGACCAAAGAGGTTTCTACACACTTCGGTTATAAGCCAGTCGACGAGTCTTCTCTAGGGCGAGTTACGAGATCTCTCGCCACCACCGCTGTTTTCTTGGGCCGGCCGCGGTGGCCGAGGGGACAGGCGCTCCAGTCACGGTCTGCGCGGCCACTACGGTCGGGGGCTCGAATCCCCCCTCGGGCATGGATATTTGTGCCGTCCTTAGTCTTAGCTAGTTGATAAGTAGTTTGTAAGTTTAGAGACTAATGACCCCGTAGTTAAGTCCCATAAGCTTAACAAACATTTGAACATTTTTGTTTTCTTGGGTTTTCCTGTTTCCGGTAGCTTTCCCGGGGCTCCTGGCTGCTTGATCGTCACTTTTTGCTGGGATCGTGGTAAGGTAAGGTTGGTTCATGCCTTGTGCTTGCGGAGATGGTAGGGATTCGTTGTCTAGCATGTTTAACTTAGACTCTTGAACTTAGCTTTATTTTTTTGGAATATGGAATATTCCTTCCGATCGTGCGTGGAAATGTGTTCTAGTTTTTCAGTCCAGTGATTTCCAACAGATAAACGCGGAATCTGTGTTACTAGTTGCAGTTTGATAACGGCCTGGTATATTCAAACCTTTCGTGATTATGTGGCGGTGTACGAACTCTGTGTAAATTCTTTCTAGCTTTGTGGGGCCCGGTTTCTAACAGACGATATGTTCATTTTTGTACAGTGCATGTAAAACTTTCTTATCGTTTCCTTCCATGAGTGATGTGTGTTCCACGTGGTTGGTTCTTAGAACAAAACCTTCAGCTTCCACTATTATTTATTCCATGCCCACTAGGCAAGTAACCATGCGTGTATCCTTCTGATTTCCACTAACATTTCGCGATCTTCTCTCCCCGCCTATTTTAATGTTGCTGTTCCTTCTCCGACTGGTAGTATGAACTCTGTCTGTGTCAGTAATTCTCTCCGAACCTTGTACAACCTCCTGCAATAGCTTGCTTCTGAAATTCTAAACATTTCTATGGTTTGCATGCTGTAGTTTTTATTTTTATCTTTCCTACTATTGTAATTATTTCACTTTTCCCGGTTTTGAGACCGGACTTATTCCGTCTCTGTGAACGCTCCCAGTCGCATGTTGCTACATTTCAGTAGCTTCCTTATGAAATTCAACGCGGTTCTAGGGGTTGCATGCCGTAGTTAATTTTCTTTATTTTTCGTAAATTGAATTTATACATTTTTTATCGGTTTTCGGAACCACATGCGTCCTAACTCCGACTTCACGGGCTCGCAGCTAGTCACCTGAATTCACGACACTTCTCATAAAACCAGTGCCTAGATAGTTTAATCGCAGATCGCAACTTAAGAATCGGCCGTGATTTTGTGTGATGAGTCCGAATTTTAACCACTTCACCTTCAGTGGAATGCAATTATGTAACGTAGCCATGTGTCGCCGTTAGCGTGTTTGTTCGCGGTCTAAACTGAATGCAACTAAACTTTGCTATACTCACACACCATCTCAAATCAGGCATGACAGAACAGTGCCATCTACGCAGTTTCATTGTATATTGTGTTGTGTGATACCTCCGGGTTTGCTGAATTTCGCCTACGATAGCGGCGCCTGCTTCTGCCTCGTTTCAGCAAGCTGATTTTGGTGAGTTTCGCTGTTGCATTGCGTGTGTGTGAGCGAGTGAGGGTCGTTTGTAAATCCTCCCCCCCCCCCAGTAGCGTTGCGTTCTGTGTAATTTATGTTAAATTCAATGCTGGGCATTGTCAGTATTAGATAGGTAAATGGGATGCATTTTTATTGTATTAACAAAATTGGGCCGGCCGCGGTGGCCGAGGGGACTGAGGCGCTCCAGTCACGGTCTGCATGGCCACTACAGTCGGGGGTTCGAATCCCCCCCTCGGTCATGGATATTTGTGCCGTCCTTAGTATTAGCTAGTTCATAAGTAGTTTGTAAGCTTTGGGACTGATGACCCCGTAGTTAAGTCCCATAAGTTCTACAAACATTTGAACAAAATTGGTTACCCATTTTGCTTGCGTTCGACCTGAATAAACAAGTTAAGTTCAGTATAATTTTGACTCGCCTAAAATTGTAGTTTTCGAGCAACTTCCCCCTTTTATTTAACATTGTTTTTCACCAGTACTGAGAACAAGCTCAGATGCAATTTTCTTTGTTTAAGTTCCGTTGCGACATAAATGTTTTTCTTAGCCACCTTTATGAAATAACTTTAATTGTTGTGGCTTGTTTATTAATGCCTGTGTGTAATTTCGTGTGAGCTGCAAAGTATATTGGCCACTGTATCGTTAACTTCCTGCTGTTGAGTAATTTTGAACCAAGTCAGTTCACAATGTGAGCCAGGGCACAAGGTTTTGCAGCAGGCAGTAGACTGTAGTTCACAGGGATCTTTTTGCTAGTTTTACTGCTAAAATTAAGATTTTTATAACAGTAAAATCAAATGTCTGTAAATCTATCGGACCAAACTGCGTGATCATCAGTCCGTAGCTTACAAACTACTTAAACCTAGGTAAACTAACCTACGGACAAACACACACACCCATGCCCCAGGGAGGACTCGAACCTCCACGGGGAGCAACCGCGCGCTCCGCAGCGAGACGCTTTAGACCGCTCGACTACTCCACCGCGGCTATAACAGTAAATTCTTATCTGGATGCCTCCTCCCAGAATTAAGCTTTTATTTAGTACAGTGGCCAACTTTTAGGGTAAACAGCATACTAAAACCAAGCCGAGAGAAAGGCATTCTATTGGTAAGAGATGAAAGAAGTTCACAAATAATACATACAAATCAGAATCAATGTTAGTAGAATCTACCTGAACAGGTGTAAGAAGAATTACGTCAGCCAACCAATCATGAATTTCTTAAGAGCTGGGTTGGACACGACGTACGGTAGCACGACGAGGAACATACTCTATAGACACGAAGGTGGTGACAGGAACCGCCGCTGCCGGCCACTGTTGACAGCAAACTCCGCTAGGCACGTGCTATGCGACTCCCGCCAGTACACACACTAGCCCGGGCGTCGATGGCGCTGCGTTACAGGCGACGTAAAGCAACACCACCTCAAAGACAACCTGCTCGCTCGATGCGCCACGTGAAGCGTGACCACAAAACCGCAACTCAGCTTCAAAAGTTTGATCGACGTTACATATCCTAAACATGAACTGTTAACTTTCTCTATTGTGATCTTTTTGTTATCAGTTCCATGCAGCTTCTTCCCGTTTTCGTGCTTGATCTATGTTCAACTATTGACGTTCTGGTCATTGGTTCAACTTAGCACTAAACCTGAAGGGAGTGCAGTGGCCGGCCGCGGTGGCCGAGGGGACTGAGGCTCTCCTGTCACGGTCTGCACGCCCACTACGGTCGGGGGTTCGAATCCCCCCTCGGGCATGGATTTTTGTGCCGTCCTTAGTATTAGCTAGTTCGTAAGTAGTTTGTAAGTTTAGGGACTGATGACCCCGTAGTTAAGTCCCTTAACCTTAACAAACATTTGAACATTTTTTGGAGTGCAGTGGATAGTTTCCTTTGTACGTGTTCTACCAATAAAACGCAGCCTTTCGTTCGCTTTCCCCACGTTATTTTTCAAGTGTTCTTTCAATTTAACCTCTTTGGTCCCCATGTCCAGCGGACTGGACGCTACTTCTCTATTTTTGTTTAAGGGAAGTTACTGTTTTTTCCTTACTGTAACCACATGTCCAGTACGCTAGAGCCGGTCGCGGTGGCCGAGGGGACTGAGGCGCTCCAGTCACGGTCTGCACGGTCACTGCGGTCGGGGGTTCGAATCCCCCCTCGGGCATGGATATTTGTGCCTTCCTTAGTCTTAGTTAGTTCATAAGTAATTTGTAAGTTTAGGGACTGATGACCCCGTAGTTAAGTCCCATAAGCTATACAAACATTTGAACATTTTTTAGTACGCTGGACAGTTATGTTGCCTCTAGAATATTTTTCTTGGTGTTATTTAGTTTTTGCTGTTGGCTACAATGAGAGGTTTTGGTTAGTGCATGATGGCCACTGCTTCTCGCAATACCTCTGTGATGTGTTCCAGAAAGAAATGTAATTATGAATGCCATACTCAGTTTTCCATTATTATTTATCATTTTTGTTGTTGTTAATAGATCAGAACATTATATTGCAATCTATTTAGTAACCTACAACGTGTAGTTCTTATTATTTTCAAAGAGTTAATGAAGTCCAGCTGAATGAACAGATGGTTGCTGTTACTGTAGTTGATCATTGATTAATATCTCTGATACCCGTGCTTCTCATTTCAAAAAGTTTCAAATGTTTGTATAGCTTATGGGACTTAACTACGGGGTCATCAGTCCCTAAACTTACAAACTACTTATGCACTAGCTAACACTAAGGACGGCACAAATATCCATGCCAGAGGGGGGATTCGAACCCCCGATTGTAGTGGCCGTGCAGACCGTGACTGAAGCGCCTCAGTCCCCTCGGCCATCGCTGCCGGCTGCTTCTCATTAATTAGTGATATGTATGACATTATCTGTGCATTGGGAACTGTAATTCTTTCCTAATTATCATTTAGTAATTAACTTTGAAGGTTCACAACTATTTTTAGTCCCACTTGGTGTGGATGAACGAGTCACAGATGCTGAAATTTACCATTCTGCCAAATTACAGACAAAAATAAATAGATGAGATTTAGAAACAGCCGGCCGCGGTGGCCGAGGAGACTGAGGCGCTCCAGTCACGGTCTGCACGGCCACTACGGTCGGGGGTTCAAATCCCCCCTCGGGCATGGATGTTTGTGCTGTCCTAGTTCGTAAGTAATTCATAAGTAGTTTGTAAGTTTAGGGACTGATGACCCCGTAGTTAAGTCCCATAGACTATACAAGCATTTGAACATTTTAGATGTCGAAACAAGGGTTGCAAGACTAAAACCAAGTTCATATGCTCAGAATGTCAAGTATATTTGTGTATACTAAAGAGAGAAAATATTTTTTTGACTTTCACAACTGAAATCGATTGTGATGGACTACCACAATTAGAGAAATATCTGTCACAAAACTGCTTTTTTAGTGTCATAATTTTGTAGTACTCTGAAAGTAATGTTTTGAATTATAAATAAATAATATAAAACTTATACTTTTCTTCTTTCTTGAACCACCATATATCAGCCGGCTGGACATAGGAAAATCTCCTTCCAGATGAACATTATTAAAACATTACTGTAACACGATACCTACATCACATGCTTTTTTAATAAAATATTTGAATAAATAGAAAAATTTTCCTTGAGACTGAAGATGGTATGTTGTTTGTAATTTTAATTACTAGATATTTAGCTGACTTTACAGCCTTTAGATGTGACTGATTTATTGTGTAAATGAAGTTTTACGGATTTCTTTTAGTGCTCATTTGGATAACTTCAGGTACGTCTATTTCAGGATCAACTGCCATATTCCGCACCAAGCAGATATCTAAATCGTTTTGTAGTTGCTTTCGATCTTATGGTGACTTTACTAACTGATAAAAGAAAACATCATCCGTGAACAGCTGGTCTCATAAATCGCTTAGAAAGACATGGAACAGCAGGGACACAAGAAACTTTTCCCTGGGGAACGTCAGATATCACTTCTAAATGTATAATACGAAGTAATTGATAACCCTGATCCTCAGTGAACTATCGCTAACCTTTTATCTATCACCCCCCCCCCATCCTTGATTGTTCGACGTACCACACTAAATGTACCGATTTTATGAAGTGAGGCTCCAACAAACCCTTTTGTTCATTCACTGTTGCTGTAATCAGCGAATGATATTCACTTATTAATTTATTGGACGTTGCTGTTAGTTCCATTCACTGTTTGGTTACTGCCAAAGTCATTCTATTTTCATGCTGTTTCACATATCTACTTAACTTTCGCATTTCACTTTTCGTTTTTAGTAACAACACTGATATTCTAATGAAACCTCAGAGAGGACTTCGCTCTCGTCACTTACAAGGGAACATCATCAACTCGACCTCATATTTTCTTGAGAAAAAAATACATGAGCTAGATTTCATCGCCAGAAATCGATATCAAGTAAAAATTTGGGCCATTATTCATATACTACGCAGTTACGGCCTCCTCAAAGTACAGCTTTCAAACAATCGCGCGCTCGGGTTGTTTCTCACTCGCTCGATTCACTGCGGCCGCTTAATGCCCGAACGTCTAGTACTGTGAGAGTCTAGTAAGAGGTTTGTGTTCGGGATGTAAATTAACGCACAGCGCACAGGCTGTCGTGTGACATCTCCAGGAGCGGTATGAATGATGACTAATCTGCAACGATTAAACGTCAAAGAATTAGAATTCTTTAAAGTCGTCACTGGTAAGGATAATCAATTGCAGTTATTACACGTAGTATAGACGGTAAAAGAAAATACATGGCGCTTTCTTTATGCTTTTGCGTTGCATATATCATAGATAATTGCACTGATGAAGACGTGCTGGATAAGAAGAAAATAGCGGGTTGACGTACGGTGCAGAATTATAAGAGGATGGCGTCGACGATAACGATGCTGCCATTTCACCACCGTCAGATTCGTCGAGCACTTTCATTGCTTCAACGGAGCTTGTGGAATTGAGGGCGTCGGTGATGGTGAAAGCTGCTTTGATGATTTTAAATCGTCGAATACCACTTTGCCCGTCTCCGCAACTCAAAAATATATGGAACGAGCTGTTTGCGTTTTATACAGCGCGTAACAATTGCAGTGGAAACGTATGAGACGGTTTATCAAAAGCAGGGTAACGTAATTTAATTTTCAATACTTTTTATGCTCATCATTTTGTTATATGTAAAGCTGCCACTATTGAAGTGGAGTAAACTTGAAAGAGTTAGAGTACATATGTTTCATTTTGTAATATTATTTCCTCCCCTACATCCCAAGCTCTTCAAATTTCATATTTCGAGGGGACTCGGTGTTGTCCGTTCATTGCACAGCACTTCGCGTTCGGGCATTAAGCGGCCGCAGTGAAGCCGGCGAGTGAGGAACAACCCGAGCGCGAATGTTTAAAAGCTGTACTTTGACGAGGCCGTAACTGCGTAGTTTCAAGTGATATCGATTTCGGTAGTTGATATCTAGCTCATGTATTTTTTCTCCGGAAAATTTGAGGTCGAGTTGATGATGTTCCCTTGTTAGTCAGTGGATAGCCTTAGTAAGCCTCCTTGCTGTTCCTCTAGTACATCCACCATACGTTTGAAATATGAAGTGTCATCCTCGTCTGGAATGGCAAACAAAATTTTACTCATTTCCCTAATAAAATTCAGAATTTCTCGTTTCGGCTCTACGGTTTTATATCTAGTTAATTGCATTACCAGTTCTTTAGTTTCAATTATCTTTACTACATGCCATGTCACAAATTGCTGGGCATGTTCATATTCTCCTGTAGCTAATGTAACTGTAGCCTCATTATACACTGCGGCACAGCTTGGGTTGCGACTTGGCAGTTTTTGTCAAACTCGTTGTGCAGTTCCTTCAAATTAAATAACCTGAGGACATCACACCTAAGGACAACGCTTCTGAGGACAACGCTCCTGAGGACAACACACCTGAGGACAACGCACTTGAGGGCAACGCACTTGAGGGCAACGCACCTAAGGGCAACGCATCTAAGGGCAACGCATCTGAGGGCAACGCACCTGAGGACAACGCACCTGAGGACAATGCACCTGAGGACAACGCACCTGAGGACATCACACCTGAGGGCAACGCACCTGAGGACAAAACACCTGAGGGCAACGCACATGAGGGCAACGCACCTGAGGGCAAAGCACCTGAGGGCAACGCACTTGAGGGCAACGCACCTGAGGGCAACGCACCTGAGGACAACGCACGTGAGGACAACACACCTGAGGACATCACATCTGAGGACAACGCACCTGAGGGCAACGCACCTGGGGAAACGCACCTGGGGAAACGTACGTGAGGACAACACACCTGAGGACAACACACCTGAGGGCAACGCACCTGAGGGCAACGCACCTGAGGACAACGCACATGAGGACAATGCACATGAGGACATCACAACTGGGGACAACACACCTGAGGACAACACACCTGAAGGCAATGCACCTGAGGGCAACGCACCTGAGGGCAACGCACCTGAGGGAAACGCACCTGAGGGCAACGCATCTGAGGGCAACGCACCTGAGGGCAACGCACCTGAGGGCAACGCACCTGAGGGCATCGCACCTGAAGACAACGCACCTGAGGACAACAAACCTGAGGACAATGCACCTGAGGGCAATGCACCTGAGGGCAATGCACCTGAGGGCAACGCAACTGAGGGCAACGCACCTGAGGGAAACGCACCTGAGGGCAACGCATCTGAGGGCAACGCACCTGAGAGCAACGTACCTGAGGGAAACGCACCTGAGGGCAACGCATCTCCGGGCAACGCACCTGAGGGCAACGCACTTGAGGGCAACGCACCTGAGGACAACGCACCTGAGGACAACACACGTGAGGACAACACACCTGAGGACAACGCACCTGAGGACAACGTCAACTCATCTGAGGGCAACGCACCGAAGGACATCTCACCTGAGGACAAAACACCTGAGGACAACGCACCTGAGGGCAACGCACCTGAGGGGAACGCACCTTAGGGCAACGCACCTGAGGGCAACACATCTGTGGGCAACGCACCTGAGGGCAACGCACCTGAGGGCAACGCACCTGAGGACAACGAACCTGAGGGCAACGCACCTGAGGGCAACGCACCTGAGGGAAACGCACCTGAGGGAAACGCACCTGAGGGCAACGCATCTGCGGGCAACGCACCTGAGGACAACGAACCTGAGGGCAACGCACCTGAGGGCAACGCACCTGAGGGCAACGCACCTGAGGACAACGAACCTGAGGGCAAAGCACCTGAGGGCAACGCACCTGAGGGAAACGCACCTGAGGGAAACGCACCTGAGGGCAACGCATCTGCGGGCAACGCACCTGAGGGCAACGCACCTGAGGGCAACGCACCTGAGGACAACGAACCTGAGGGCAAAGCACCTGAGGGCAACGCACCTGAGGGAAACGCACCTGAGGGAAACGCACCTGAGGGCAACGCATCTGCGGGCAACGCACCTGAGGGCAACGCACCTGAGGACATCGCACCTGAGGACAACAAACCTGAGGACAACGCACCTGAGGGCAACGCACCTGAGGACAACACACGTGAGGACAACACACCTGAGGACAACGCACCTGAGGACAACGTCAACTCATCTGAGGGCAACGCACCTTAGGACATCTCACCTGAGTACAAATCACCTGAGGACAACGCACCTTAGGGCAACGCACCTGAGGGCAACGCACCTGAGGGAAACGCACCTGAGGGCAACACATCTGCGGGCAACGCACCTGAGGGCAACGCACCTGAGGGCAACGCACCTGAGGACAACGAACCTGAGGGCAACGCACCTGAGGGCAACGCACCTGAGGGAAACGCACCTGAGGGAAACGCACCTGAGGGCAACGCATCTGCGGGCAACGCACCTGAGGGCAACGCACCTGAGGGAAACGCACCTGAGGACAACGAACCTGAGGGCAAAGCACCTGAGGGAAACGAACCTGAGGGCAAAGCACCTGAGGGAAACGCACCTGAGGGCAACGCACCTGAGGGAAACGCACCTGAGGGAAACGCACCTGAGGGCAACGCATCTGCGGGCAACGCACCTGAGGGCAACGCACCTGAGGGCAACGCACCTGAGGGCAACGCACCTGAGGGAAACGCACCTGAGGGAAACGCACCTGAGGGCAACGCACCTGAGGGCAACGCACCTGAGGGCAACGCACCTGAGGACAACGAACCTGAGGGCAAAGCACCTGAGGGCAACGCACCTGAGGGCAAAGCACCTGAGGGCAACGCACCTGAGGGAAACGCACCTGAGGGAAACGCACCTGAGGGCAACGCATCTGCGGGCAACGCACCTGAGGGCAACGCACCTGAGGACATCGCACCTGAGGACAACAAACCTGAGGACAACGCACCTGAGGGCAACGCACCTGAGGACAACACACGTGAGGACAACACACCTGAGGACAACGCACCTGAGGACAACGTCAACTCATCTGAGGGCAACGCACCTTAGGACATCTCACCTGAGTACAAATCACCTGAGGACAACGCACCATAGGGCAACGCACCTGAGGGCAACGCACCTGAGGGAAACGCACCTGAGGGCAACACATCTGCGGGCAACGCACCTGAGGGAAACGCACCTGAGGGCAACGCACCTGAGGACAACGAACCTGAGGGCAACGCACCTGAGGGCAACGCACCTGAGGGCAACGCACCTGAGGGAAACGCACCTGAGGGCAACGCATCTGCGGGCAACGCACCTGAGGGCAACGCACCTGAGGGCAACGCACCTGAGGACAACGAACCTGAGGGCAAAGCACCTGAGGGCAAGGCACCTGAGGGAAACGCACCTGAGGGAAACGCACCTGAGGGCAACGCATCTGCGGGCAACGCACCTGAGGGCAACGCACCTGAGGACATCGCACCTGAGGACAACAAACCTGAGGACAACGCACCTGAGGGCAACGCACCTGAGGACAACACACGTGAGGACAACACACCTGAGGACAACGCACCTGAGGACAACGTCAACTCATCTGAGGGCAACGCACCTTAGGACATCTCACCTGAGTACAAATCACCTGAGGACAACGCACCTTAGGGCAACGCACCTGAGGGCAACATACCTGAGGGAAACGCACCTGAGGGCAACACATCTGCGGGCAACGCACCTCAGGGCAACGCACCTGAGGGCAACGCACCTGAGGACAACGAACCTGAGGGCAACGCACCTGAGGGCAACGCACCTGAGGGAAACGCACCTGAGGGAAACGCACCTGAGGGCAACGCATCTGCGGGCAACGCACCTGAGGGCAACACACCTGAGGACATCGCACCTGAGGACAACAAACCTGAGGACAACGCACCTGAGGGCAACGCACCTGAGGACAACACACGTGAGGACAACACACCTGAGGACAACGCACCTGAGGACAACGTCAACTCATCTGAGGGCAACGCACCTTAGGACATCTCACCTGAGTACAAATCACCTGAGGACAACGCACCTTAGGGCAACACATCTGCGGGCAACACACCTGAGGGCAACGCACAGGAGGGCAACGCACCTGAGGACAACGAACCTGAGGGCAACACAACTGAGGGCAACACACCTGAGGGAAACGCACCTGACGGAAACGCACCTGAGGGCAACGCATCTGCGGGCAACGCACCTGAGGGCAACGCACCTGAGGGCAACGCACCTGAGGGAAACGCACCTGACGGAAACGCACCTGAGGGCAACGCATCTGCGGGCAACGCACCTGAGGGCAACGCACCTGAGGGCAACGCACCTGAGGGCAACGCACCTGAGGGCAATGCACTTGAGGGCAACGCACCTGAGGGCAACGCACCTGAGGACAACGCACGTGAGGACAACACACCTGAGGACATCACATCTGAGGACAACGCACCTGAGGGCAACGCACCTGGGGAAACGCACCTGGGGAAACGTACGTGAGGACAACACACCTGAGGACAACACACCTGAGGGCAACGCACCTGAGGGCAACGCACCTGACGACAACGCACATGAGGACAATGCACATGAGGACATCACAACTGGGGACAACACACCTGAGGACAACACACCTGAAGGCAATGCACCTGAGGGCAATGCACCTGAGGGCAACGCACCTGAGGGCAACGCACCTGAGGGAAACGCACCTGAAGACAACGCACCTGAGGACAACAAACCTGAGGACAACGCACCTGAGGGCAACGCACCTGAGGGAAACGCACCTGAGGGCAACGCATCTGCGGGCAACGCACCTGAGGGCAACGCACTTGAGGGCAACGCACCTGAGGACAACGCACCTGAGGACAACGCACCTGAGGGCAACGCACCTGAGGACAACGAACCTGAGGGAAACGCACCTGAGGGCAACGCACCTGAGGGAAACGCACCTGAGGGAAACGCACCTGAGGGCAACGCATCTGCGGGCAACGCACCTGAGGGCAACGCACCTGAGGGCAACGCACCTGAGGACAACGAACCTGAAGGCAAAGCACCTGAGGGAAACGCACCTGAGGGAAACGCACCTGAGGGCAACGCACCTGAGGGAAACGCACCTGAGGGAAACGCACCTGAGGGCAACGCATCTGCGGGCAACGCACCTGAGGGCAACGCACCTGAGGGCAACGCACCTGAGGACAACGAACCTGAGGGCAACGCACCTGAGGGAAACGCACCTGAGGGAAACGCACCTGAGGGCAACGCACCTGAGGGCAACGCACCTGAGGGCAACGCATCTGAGGACAACGAACCTGAGGGCAAAGCACCTGAGGGCAACGCACCTGAGGGAAACGCACCTGAGGGAAACGCACCTGAGGGCAACGCATCTGCAGGCAACGCACCTGAGGGCAACGCACCTGAGGGCAACGCACCTGAGGACAACGAACCTGAGGGCAAAGCACCTGAGGGCAACGCACCTGAGGGAAACGCACCTGAGGGAAACGCACCTGAGGGCAACGCATCTGCGGGCAACGCACCTGAGGGCAACGCACCTGAGGACATCGCACCTGAGGACAACAAACCTGAGGACAACGCACCTGAGGGCAACGCACCTGAGGACAACACACGTGAGGACAACACACCTGAGGACAACGCACCTGAGGACAACGTCAACTCATCTGAGGGCAACGCACCTTAGGACATCTCACCTGAGTACAAATCACCTGAGGACAACGCACCTTAGGGCAACGCACCTGAGGGCAACGCACCTGAGGGAAACGCACCTGACGGAAACGCACCTGAGGGCAACGCATCTGCGGGCAACGCACCTGAGGGCAACGAACCTGAGGGCAACGCACCTGAGGGAAACGCACCTGACGGAAACGCACCTGAGGGCAACGCATCTGCGGGCAACGCACCTGAGGGCAACGCACCTGAGGGCAACGCACCTGAGGGCAACGCACCTGAGGGCAATGCACTTGAGGGCAACGCACCTGAGGGCAACACATCTGCGGGCAACGCACCTGAGGGCAACGCACCTGGGGAAACGCACCTGGGGAAACGTACGTGAGGACAACACACCTGAGGACAACACACCTGAGGGCAACGCACCTGAGGGCAACGCACCTGACGACAACGCACATGAGGACAATGCACATGAGGACATCACAACTGGGGACAACACACCTGAGGACAACACACCTGAATGCAATGCACCTGAGGGCAATGCACCTGAGGGCAACGCACCTGAGGGCAACGCACCTGAGGGAAACGCACCTGAAGACAACGCACCTGAGGACAACAAACCTGAGGACAACGCACCTGAGGGCAATGCACCTGAGGGCAATGCACCTGAGGGCAACGCACCTGAGGGCAACGCACCTGAGGGAAACGCACCTGAGGGCAACGCATCTGCGGGCAACGCACCTGAGGGCAACGCACTTGAGGGCAATGCACCTGAGGACAACGCACCTGAGGACAACGCACCTGAGGGCAACGCACCTGAGGGCAACGCACCTGACGACAACGCACATGAGGACAATGCACATGAGGACATCACAACTGGGGACAACACACCTGAGGACAACACACCTGAATGCAATGCACCTGAGGGCAATGCACCTGAGGGCAACGCACCTGAGGGCAACGCACCTGAGGGAAACGCACCTGAAGACAACGCACCTGAGGACAACAAACCTGAGGACAACGCACCTGAGGGCAATGCACCTGAGGGCAATGCACCTGAGGGCAACGCACCTGAGGGCAACGCACCTGAGGGAAACGCACCTGAGGGCAACGCATCTGCGGGCAACGCACCTGAGGGCAACGCACTTGAGGGCAATGCACCTGAGGACAACGCACCTGAGGACAACGCACCTGAGGACAACGCACCTGAGGGCAACGCACCTGAGGGCAACGCACCTGAGGGCAACGCACCTGAGGGCAACGCACCTGAGGACATCGTACCTGAGGACAACGCACCTGAGGGCAACGCACCATAGGACAACACACGTGAGGACAACACACCTGAGGACAACGCACCTGAGGACAACGTCAACTCATCTGAGGGCAACGCACCGAAGGACATCTCACCTGAGGACAAAACACCTGAGGACAACGCACCTGAGGGCAACGCACCTGAGGGGAACGCACCTTCGGGCAACGCACCTGAGAGCAACGCACCTGAGGGCAACGCACCTGAGGACAACGAACCTGAGGGCAACGCACCTGAGGACAACACACGTGAGGACAACACACCTGAGGACAACGCACCTGAGGACAACGTCAACTCATCTAAGGGCAACGCACCTTAGGACATCTCACCTGAGTACAAAACACCTGAGGACAACGCACCTGAGGGCAACGCACCTGAGGGGAACGCACCTTAGGGCAACGCACCTGCGGTCAAAGCACCTGAGGACATCACACTTGAGGACAACACACCTGAGGGCAACGTACCTGAGGGCAACGCACATGCGGACAACACACCTGAGGACAACACACATGAGGACATCACACCTGAGGACATCACACCTGAGGACATCGCACCTGAGGACAACACACCTAGGACAACGCACCCGAGGACAACACTCCCGAGGTCAACGCACCTGCGGAAACGCACGTGAGGACAACACACCTCAGGGCAACGCACCTGAGGGCAACGCACCTGAGGGCAACGCACCTGAAGACAACGAACCTGAGGGCAAAGCACCTGAGGGCAACGCACCTGAGGGAAACGCACCTGAGGGAAACGCACCTGAGGGCAACGCGTCTGCGGGCAACGCACCTGAGGGCAACGCACCTGAGGACATCGCACCTGATGACAACAAACCTGAGGACAACGTACCTGAGGGCAACGCACCTGAGGTCAACACACGTGAGGACAACACACCTGAGGACAACGCACCTGAGGACAACGTCAACTCATCTGAGGGCAACGCACCGAAGGACATCTCACCTGAGGACAAAACACCTGAGGACAACGCACCTGAGGGCAACGCACCTGAGGGGAACGCACCTTAGGGCAACGCACCTGAGGGCAACGCACCTGAGGGCAACGCACCTGAGGACAACGAACCTGAGGGCAACGCACCTGAGGGCAACGCACCTGAGGGAAACGCACCTGAGGGAAACGCACCTGAGGGAAACGCATCTGCGGGCAACGCACCTGAGGGCAACGCACCTGAGGGCAACGCACCTGAGGGCAACGCACCTGAGGACAACGAACCTGAGGGCAAAGCACCTGAGGGCAACGCACCTGAGGGAAACGCACCTGAGGGAAACGCACCTGAGGGCAACGCGTCTGCGGGCAACGCACCTGAGGGCAACGCACCTGAGGACATCGCACCTGATGACAACAAACCTGAGGACAACGTACCTGAGGGCAACGCACCTGAGGACAACACACGTGAGGACAACACACCTGAGGACAACGCACCTGAGGACAACGTCAACTCATCTGAGGGCAACGCACCTTAGGACATCTCACCTGAGTACAAAACACCTGAGGACAACGCACCTGAGGGCAACGCACCTGAGGGGAACGCACCTTAGGGCAACGCACCTGCGGTCAAAGCACCTGAGGACATCACACTTGAGGACAACACACCTGAGGGCAACGTACCTGAGGGCAACGCACATGCGGACAACACACCTGAGGACAACACACCTCAGGACATCACACCTGAGGACATCGCACCTGAGGACAACACACCTAGGACAACGCACCCGAGGACAACACACCCGAGGTCAACGCACCTGCGGAAACGCACGTGAGGACAACACACCTCAGGGCAACGCACCTGAGGGCAACGCACCTGAGGGCAACGCACCTGAGGACAACGAACCTGAGGGCAAAGCACCTGAGGGCAACGCACCTGAGGGAAACGCACCTGAGGGAAATGCACCTGAGGGCAACGCGTCTGCGGGCAACGCACCTGAGGGCAACGCACCTGAGGACATCGCACCTGATGACAACAAACCTGAGGACAACGTACCTGAGGGCAACGCACCTGAGGACAACACACGTGAGGACAACACACCTGAGGACAACGCACCTGAGGACAACGTCAACTCATCTGAGGGCAACGCACCGAAGGACATCTCACCTGAGGACAAAACACCTGAGGACAACGCACCTGAGGGCAACGCACCTGAGGGGAACGCACCTTAGGGCAACGCACCTGAGGGCAACGCACCTGAGGGCAACGCACCTGAGGACAACGAACCTGAGGGCAACGCACCTGAGGGCAACGCACCTGAGGGAAACGCACCTGAGGGAAACGCACCTGAGGGCAACGCATCTGCGGGCAACGCACCTGAGGGCAACGCACCTGAGGGCAACGCACCTGAGGACAACGAACCTGAGGGCAAAGCACCTGAGGGCAACGCACCTGAGGGAAACGCACCTGAGGGAAACGCACCTGAGGGCAACGCATCTGCGGGCAACGCACCTGAGGGCAACGCACCTGAGGACATCGCAACTGAGGACAACAAACCTGAGGACAACGCACCTGAGGGCAACGCACCTGAGGACAACACACGTGAGGACAACACACCTGAGGACAACGCACCTGAGGACAACGTCAACTCATCTGAGGGCAACGCACCTTAGGACATCTCACCTGAGTACAAATCACCTGAGGACAACGCACCTTAGGGCAACGCACCTGAGGGCAACGCACCTGAGGGAAACGCACCGGAGGGCAACACATCTGCGGGCAACGCACCTGAGGGCAACGCACCTGAGGGCAACGCACCTGAGGACAACGAACCTGAGGGCAACGCACCTGAGGGCAACGCACCTGAGGGAAACGCACCTGACGGAAACGCACCTGAGGGCAACGCATCTGCGGGCAACGCACCTGAGGGCAACGCACCTGAGGGCAACGCACCTGAGGACAACGAACCTGAGGGCAAAGCACCTGAGGGCAACGCACCTGAGGGAAACGCACCTGAGGGAAACGCTCCTGAGGGCAACGCGTCTGCGGGCAACGCACCTGAGGGCAACGCACCTGAGGACATCGCACCTGATGACAACAAACCTGAGGACAACGTACCTGAGGGCAACGCACCTGAGGACAACACACGTGAGGACAACACACCTGAGGACAACGCACCTGAGGACAACGTCAACTCATCTGAGGGCAACGCACCTTAGGACATCTCACCTGAGTACAAAACACCTGAGGACAACGCACCTGAGGGCAACGCACCTGAGGGGAACGCACCTTAGGGCAACGCACCTGCGGTCAAAGCACCTGAGGACATCACACTTGAGGACAACACACCTGAGGGCAACGTACCTGAGGGCAACGCACATGCGGACAACACACCTGAGGACAACACACCTGAGGACATCACACCTGAGGACATCACACCTGAGGACATCGCACCTGAGGACAACACACCTAGGACAACACACCCGAGGACAACACACCCGAGGTCAACGCACCTGCGGAAACGCACGTGAGGACAACACACCTCAGGGCAACGCACCTGAGGGCAACGCACCTGAGGACAATGCAACTCAGGACAACGCACCTGAGGACAAAGGGCCTGAGGACAACGAGCCTGAGGACAACACGCCTGAGGGCAATGCACCTGAGGGCAACGTGCCTGAGGGCAACGCACCTGAGGGCAACGCACCTCAGGGCAACGCACCTGAGGACACAGCACATGGGAAACGCACGTGAGGACAACACAGCTGGCGAAACGCACGTGAGGACAACGCACCTGAGGACAACGCATCTGAGGACAACGCACCTGAGGATAACGCGCCAGAGGATAACGCGCCTGAGGATAATGCACCTGAGGACAATGCACCTGAGGACAATGCACCTGAGGACATCACATCTGAGGGCAACGCACCTAAGGACAACGCACCTGGGGAAATGCACCTGAGGTCAATGCACCTGGGGAAACGCACGTGAGGGCAACACACCTGAGGGCAACGCACCTGAGGGCAACGCAGCTGAGGACAATGCAACTGAGGACATCGCATCTGAGGACAATGCACCTGGGGACAACGCACCTGAGGGCAACGCACCTGAGGGCAACGCACCTGAGGACAACACACCTGAGGACATCACACCTGAGGACATCGCACCTGAGGACAACACACCTAGGACAACGCACCCGAGGACAACACACCCGAGGTCAACGCACCTGCGGAAACGCACGTGAGGACAACACACCTGAGGGCAACGCACCTGAGGGCAACGCACCTGAGGGCAACGCAACTCAGGACAACGCACCTGAGGGCAACGCACCTGAGGGCAACGCACCTGAGGACAACTGTAGTTGATCATTGATTAATACCTCTTCTCATTTCAAAAAGTTTCAAATGTTTGTATAGCTTATGGGACTTAACTACGTGGTTATCAGTCCCTAAACTTACAAACTACTTACGAACTAGCTAACACTAAGGACGGCACAGATATCCATGCCCGAGGGGGGATTCGAACCACCGACCGTAGTGGCCGTGCAGACCGTGACTGGAGCGCCTCAGTCCCCTCCGCCATCGCGGCCGACTGCTTCTCATTAATTAGTGATATGAATGACATTATCTGTGCATTGGGAACTATAATTCTTTCCTAATTATCATTTAGTAATTAACTTTGAAGGTTCACAACTATTTTTAGTCCCAATTGGTGTGGATGAACGACTCACAGATGCTGAAATTACCATTCTGTCAAATTACAGACAAAAATAAATGGATGAGATGTCGAAACAAGGGCTGCAAGACTAAAACCAAGTTCATATGCTCAGAATGTCAAGTATATTTGTGTATACTAAAGAGAGAAAATATTTTTTTGATTTTCACAACTGAAATTGAAATATTTGTCACAAAACTGCTTTTTTAGTGTCATAATTTTGTAGTACTCTGAAAGTAATGTTTTGAATTATAAATAAATAATATAAAACTTATACTTTTCTACTTTCATGAACCACCATATATCATCAAAAGTAACATTGAATCCCAGGGTCCAGCCGGCTGGACATAGGAAAATCTCCTTCCAGATGAACATTATTAAAAAATTACTGTAACACGATACCTATATCACATGCTTTTTTAATAAAATATTTGAATAAATAGAAAAATTTTCCTTGAGACTGAAGATGGTATGTTGTTTGTAATTTTAATTACTAGATATTTAGCTGACTTTACAGCCTTTAGATTTGACTGATTTATTGTGTAAATGAAGTTTTACGGATTTCTGTCAGTGCTCGTGTGGATGACTTCAGTTATGTCTATTTCAGGATCAACTGCCATATTCCGCACCAAGCAGATATCTTATTTTGCTTTCGATCTTATGGTGAGTTTACTATCCGATAAAATAAAACATCATCCGTGAACAGTTGGTCTCATAAATCGTTTAGACAGACATGGAACAGCAGGGACACAAGAAACATTTCCATGGAGAACATCAGATATCACTTCTAGATCTATAATTCGAAGTAATTGATAACCCTGATCCTCAGTGAACTCTATCGCAAACCTTTTGTACACTAAATGTACCGATTTTATGAGGTAAGGCTCCAACAAACCCTTTTGTTCATTCACTGTGGCTGTAATCAGCGAATGATATTCACTTATTAATTTATTGGACGTTGCTGTTAGTTGCATTCACTGTTTGGTTAATGCCATAGTCATTCTATTTTCATGCTCTTTCACATATCTACTTAACTTTCGAATTTCACTTTTCGTTTTTAGTAACAACACTGATATTCTAATGAAACCTCAGAGAGGACTTCGCTCTCGTCACTTACAAGGGAACATCATCAACTCGACCTCATATTTTCTTGAGAAAAAAATACATGAGCTAGATTTCATCGCCAGAAATCGATATCACGTAAAAATTTGGGCCATTATTCATATACTACGCAGTTACGGCCTCCTCAAAGTACAGCTTTCAAACATTCGCGCGCTCGGGTTGTTTCTCACTCGCTCGATTCAATGCGGCCGCTTAATGCCCGAACGTCTAGTACTGTGAGAGTCTAGTAAGAGGTTTGTGTTCGGGATGTAAATTAACGCACAGCGCACAGGCTGTCGTGTGACATCTCCAGGAGCGGTATGAATGATGACTAATCTGCAACGATTAAACGTCAAAGAATTAGAATTCTTTAAAGTCGTCACTGGTAAGGATAATCAATTGCAGTTATTACACGTAGTATAGACGGTAAAAGAAAATACATGGCGCTTTCTTTATGCTTTTGCGTTGCATATATCATAGATAATTGCACTGATGAAGACGTGCTGGATAAGAAGAAAATAGCGGGTTGACGTACGGTGCAGAATTATAAGAGGATGGCGTCGACGATAACGATGCTGCCATTTCACCACCGTCAGATTCGTCGAGCACTTTCATTGCTTCAACGGAGCTTGTGGAATTGAGGGCGTCGGTGATGGTGAAAGCTGCTTTGATGATTTTAAATCGTCGAATACCACTTTGCCCGTCTCCGCAACTCAAAAATATATGGAACGAGCTGTTTGCGTTTTATACAGCGCGTAACAATTGCAGTGGAAACGTATGAGACGGTTTATCAAAAGCAGGGTAACGTAATTTAATTTTCAATACTTTTTATGCTCATCATTTTGTTATATGTAAAGCTGCCACTATTGAAGTGGAGTAAACTTGAAAGAGTTAGAGTACATATGTTTCATTTTGTAATATTATTTCCTCCCCTACATCCCAAGCTCTTCAAATTTCATATTTCGAGGGGACTCGGTGTTGTCCGTTCATTGCACAGCACTTCGCGTTCGGGCATTAAGCGGCCGCAGTGAAGCCGGCGAGTGAGGAACAACCCGAGCGCGAATGTTTAAAAGCTGTACTTTGACGAGGCCGTAACTGCGTAGTTTCAAGTGATATCGATTTCGGTAGTTGATATCTAGCTCATGTATTTTTTCTCCGGAAAATTTGAGGTCGAGTTGATGATGTTCCCTTGTTAGTCAGTGGATAGCCTTAGTAAGCCTCCTTGCTGTTCCTCTAGTACATCCACCATACGTTTGAAATATGAAGTGTCATCCTCGTCTGGAATGGCAAACAAAATTTTACTCATTTCCCTAATAAAATTCAGAATTTCTCGTTTCGGCTCTACGGTTTTATATCTAGTTAATTGCATTACCAGTTCTTTAGTTTCAATTATCTTTACTACATGCCATGTCACAAATTGCTGGGCATGTTCATATTCTCCTGTAGCTAATGTAACTGTAGCCTCATTATACACTGCGGCACAGCTTGGGTTGCGACTTGGCAGTTTTTGTCAAACTCGTTGTGCAGTTCCTTCAAATTAAATAACCTGAGGACATCACACCTAAGGACAACGCTTCTGAGGACAACGCTCCTGAGGACAACACACCTGAGGACAACGCACTTGAGGGCAACGCACTTGAGGGCAACGCACCTAAGGGCAACGCACCTAAGGGCAACGCATCTGAGGGCAACGCACCTGAGGACAACGCACCTGAGGACATCACACCTGAGGACAATGCACCTGAGGACAACACACCTGAGGACATCACACCTAAGGACAACGCACCTGAGGGCAACGCACCTGGGGAAACGCACCTGGGGAAACGTACGTGAGGACAACACACCTGAGGACAACACACCTGAGGGCAACGCACCTGAGGGCAACGCACCTGAGGACAACACACCTGAGGACAACACACCTGAGGACATCACAACTGGGGACAACACACCTGAGGACAACACACCTGAAGGCAATGCACCTGAGGGCAATGCACCTGAGGGCAACGCACCTGAGGGCAACGCACCTGAGGGCAACACACCTGAGGGCAACGCACCTGAGGGCAACGCACCTGAGGGCAACGCATGTGAGGACAACACACCTGAGCACATCACATCTGAGGACAACGCACCTGAGGGCAACGCACCTGGGGAAACGCAACTGGGGAAACGCACCTGGGGAAACGCACGTGAAGACAACACACCTGAGGCAACGCACCTGAGGGCAACGCACCTGAGGGCAACGCACCTGAGGGAAACACACCTGAGGGCAACGCACCTGAGAGCAACGCACCTAAGGACATCGCACCTGAGGGCAACGCACCTGAGGGCAACGCAGCTGAGGACAACGCACCTGAGGACAACACACCTGAGGACAACGCACCTGAGGGCAACACACCTGAGGACAACACACCTGTGGACAACACACGTGAGGACAACACACCTGAGGACAAAGCACCTATGGACAACGCCAACTCATCTGAGGGCAACGCACCTTAGGACATCTCACCTGAGGACAAAACATCTGAGGACAACGCACCTGAGGGCAACGCACCTGAGGAGAACGCACCTGAGGTGAAAGTACCTGAGGGCAATGCACCTGAGGACAACGCACCTGGGGAAACGCATGTGAGGACAACACAGCTGGCAAAACGCACGTGAGGACAACGCACTTGAGGACAACACGCCTGAGGACAACACGCCTGAGGGCAATGCACCTCAGGGCAACGTGCCTGAGGGCAACGCACCTGAGGGCAACGTTTTGTGTCCCAACTTCGTCGCCGCTTTTGTGTCCCAGCCTCGTCGTAGGTGTCGGTGGCCGAGTGGAATGAGACCGACACGCTGATGCAGGTACGGAGGGGAGCAGCCAGAAACTATAAACACTCGAGTAAATTAGAAAGAGATATATTGCACAGAATGTAACAATACTTAACTTTTACATAGTACTGCAGAATGTTGATACATAGTGGTTAGAGGCCTGCCTAGTGCCTGTACAATAGCAAAGTCTTCACTGGTGCCTATCTGCTTACGAAGGTCCTAACTCGTTGCTATCTCAGTCCGAAGTGGCCGGTCTTCTTTCAGTGGTGGCCACGAGCGGGGTTGTCCCAGAGGGCGCTCGTGGCTGTCGTCGTGAGAACGCCGCGCCGTGCGTGCCTGGCGGCGCGCGGCGAAAGTAAGTGGCGCGCACTTTGTACTTGTGCGACACCACACCCCTCCCCCCCAAACCGCCGCGCCGTCGTGGCGTAGGGCTGAGGGCCACGGCGACGGCACTGGGAGGAGGGCCTGAGCGGGGGCGTTACTGGTGGGACGGGCGTCGTAGCTGAGGCCGGGATCGAGACGCCGTCCGCGCCCCGGCATCCGCCTTGCGATCCTCCAGGGAACCCGCCGAAACCTGGGGAAGGGCGCCCGCCCCCGCCCAGAGGGAGCAGGTCATCTTCTGAGGTGCGTGGCCCAAGCTGGGGGGGCCCGCACGGTCCCGGAGTCCCTCTCGGTGACGCTGTCCTCTGTGGCGGCGACAGCGGCGGCGACGACTGCGTCGGATGTACGTCGACGTCCATAGGGATCTCGTAGTCCGGGGACGAACGATGTGGTTGTGCTCCCTGGCGGTGAACTGGGTCTGGAATCAAGAAACCGGAGACAGGATCGCGCGGTCTGTGCAGGCGCAATTGGTTTGCGTGGCGCCGCAGCTCCGACCCTGTGGAAGAACGTACAATATACATATTGCGCCCAAGCACGCGTTGAATGGTGCCCGGCAGCCATAGTTTCTTCTTGTTTCCAGCAAACACCCTGTACAGCACCGGCGTAGAAACCTGAAAACGCGTAGCGCCATACGAACCGACTCGGTGCGTGGGAGGCTGCAGCAGGTGAAGGAGAGTGCGGTGACGGCGGCCGTGTAGCAGCTCGGCAGGAGACGGGCCGTCACGTGGCATGCACCGATACGTAGACAGGAAAATTTGAAGAGCTTGCTGCCTGGAGTGCTGACCTTTCATCTTTTCCATGTGTGACTTGAATGTTCGAACAAAACGTTCTGCTTCACAATTGGACTGAGGGTGAAAAGGTTCAGTGGTAATATGCTGAATGCCATTCACACGACAAAACTGTTGAAATTCCGCACTAACAAACTGAGGTCCATTGTCACTGACGATAGTTTCAGGCAAGCCTTCGATGCAAAACACTGATGTTAAGGCACTGATTGTACTAGACGCCGTCGTTGAGTTCATGGCAATCACAAAAGGAAACTTGCTGAAAGCGTCTACAACAATTAACCAGCGCGTATTCCAGAATGGTCCGGCAAAGTCAATATGTAAACGTTGCCATGGTCCCTTGGGGCGTGGCCAGTCTGAGAAACGTTGCGGAGGAGCCGCCTGATGCTCCGCACAAACAGTACACTGTGACGTCATGCTCTCTATCTGAGCGTCCATACCAACCCAGGTACAATGACGTCTGGCCAGTTGCTTTGTCCTAACAATTCCCCAATGTCCTTGATGCAGGAGGCGTAACACTTCTCGTTGCAGGGAACGAGGAACAATCACTCTTGCTTGGTCGTTGTCGGTATGCAACAACAGTACACCCTGACTTAAAGATAATGCATGACGTTGTGCAAAATAACGTCGAACCAGAGGCCGATCAATGTCTTTGGCTCTGGCAGGCCACCCTGAGCGAACAAAACGTGCTACCACTCTTAAGTCTACATCCGCAGCTGTTTCCTGTGCAACCCGACGAGAGTTCAAAGGGAAATCTGCGACAGCGGAAGCATCTCTGGAGTCTATCTGACAACATGCCATTTCTGAAGAATCAAACGACACATCCTGGCCAATCGGAAGTCGGGAAAGTGTGTCCGCGTTGGCGTGTTTAGTGGTAGGTCGGTACAAAATCTCATACTGATAATTAGACAATATCAAGGACCATCTCTGAAGCTTTTGTGCCGTTCGTGGCGGAATTGGCTTTGTGGGTGAGAACAACGACGTGAGAGGCTTGTGGTCTGTCAACAAATAGAATTTTCTGCCATAGAGATAATGATGAAACTTTGCGACGCCGTAAATGATTGCTAAGGCCTCCTTTTCTATCTGACTGTAATTCTGTTGCGTCGGCGTCAGTAGCTTGGATGCAAAGGCAATAGGACGATCGTGACATCCAATACGATGTGAGATTACAGCGCCTACACCGTACGACGAGGCGTCAACTGCTAGCACTACAGGCTTCTGTGGGTCAAAGGGAATCAAACATGCATCACTGAGTAGTGCAGACTTTAGTTTGTCAAAGGCAACCTGACAATCTTTGGACCATACAAAAGGAACATTCTTCCTACGTAAGTGATGCAGTGGAGCTGCAATCTGAGAGGCATTGGGAATAAATCTGAAATAATAGTTAAGCTTTCCCATTACTGCTTGCAATTCATGCACATTCTTAGGAGGAGGCAAGTCTTTGATTGCTCGAAGATGTGACTGTAAGGGATGAATTCCTTGGGCATTAATCACATGGCCTAGGTACTCTATTTCAGTTTGAAAAAACGAACACTTCGCTTTGTTGCAACGTAGACCTGCTGCAGTCAAAACTTTGAAAAGGCACTCCAGGTTTGCTAAATGTTCTTCAACTGTACGTCCGGATACCACAATATCATCTAAATAGTTCGAACAACACGGTACAGAAACTGTCAGCTGTTCCAAAAAACGCTGAAAAATAGCGGGAGCGGAAGAACTGCCAAAGGGTATGCGTTGAAATTGAAAAAGGCCCATGTGAGTATTAATGACGAAAAATTTTTTTGACTCGTCATCAAGTGGAAGCTGTAAGTATGCCTCTGCTAAATCAATCTTGGAAAAGAAGCGAGACTGTCCTAATTTGTCCATCAGTTCGTCAGGTCTGGGCAGGGGATAAGTGTCGACAATTGTTTGACTGTTCACTGTTGATTTGAAGTCCGCACAGAGACGAAGTTTTCCTGACGGCTTGGGTATAATTACTATAGGCGAGGCCCACTGACTCGCAGAAACAGGAGAAATCACCCCACTATCTTGCCAACGTTTAAGTTCTTCGGCAACTGTATCACGCAATGCGATAGGCACTGGTCTAGCTTTACGAAATTTTGGAACTGCAGAGTCTTTTAAAGTTACATGTGCCACGAAGTCTTTTGCACAACCTAGTTCCGGCGAAAACAAGTCACTATATTTGTCACACAATGCATTGATTTTGTCCTGAGGCACTACTGACGAAATCTGAAGCACATCTCTTTGAATTGATAAACCAAACAAGTCAAAAGCATCTAGTCCAAAAATGTTCTGTGTCGATTTGGCCTGAAGAACAACAAAAGCAACCGTTTTTGTTACACCTTGGAAAGAGGCAGGCAGGCTACATGTTCCTAGCACGGGAATATTTTCACCTGTGTACGCTGTTAACACTTGCTGTGACGGCGACAATTTTGGCGAACCCAGAAGTCCATAAGTATCTTTATTGATTAATGTAACAGCGGAACCAGTATCAAGCTGAAATTGCACAGTCTTATTTTCTATGGAGAGATTCACAAACAGTTTTTGCTTGCGGCGCTCGACAGGCGCGCGAATGTGGGCAACGTCTGCTACGGTTTGTTTGCTGCACTTGCGCGGGCCGCGTAGTGAAGGAAGCGGCTCAGACTCGGCACGCAGGGGATTAACAACACTGTCACTAGATGACACTACCGCCGGATCGGCGTCCGCGCAATGCGAGGCTTCTGCACTAAAATTACTTTCAGTATCTACAACAAGTCTACTGGCACTATCTACACAGTACTGGGCACTTTTACAATAAGAAGTTGCAGAAGGCACTAGGTTCACTACAGGAATGCACTGTTCATAGTCATTTTGCGTGTCCCGAACCCGTTTCCGTTGCACTGTTTTACGCGCTCGTCGGCGCTTGCTACGTGGCGCACTATATAGTTTTGCCATAGGCGCAGAACTACTTTCTTGCAATGGAGAACCAACTAAAGCACTGTTAAACTCCACAGCGTCTATGACATTGACTGTATGCACTGCTCTCGCACTATGCGAAGCACTGTTTCTAACGTTACTGTTCGAGTTTTTAATTTGCATACACACAGACTGCACATGTCCCGATTTGCCACATTGGTAACAGGTTGCGTTGCGACTAGGGCAATGAGCACGCTTGTGGCGAGACACACACTGGGGGCAAGATTTACGTACATTTTTCTGAAATGAGCGTTGGCGCCCGTTATGCAAATCACTGTTTCGAACACGACGGGGCGACCTTTGCGTCGCACTTTTACACTGGTTACTGTTCACTGTCTGTTCAGCACGGCCGGTAGAAAAATAAGAATCACTAGTGCTATACTGAGAACTACGGCTAGGAAAGCGTCCGTTGCGGCGCACTGAATTTACACTATGGCTTTGCATTTCTACATCAGCTAAGTCAAAAGTATCATGCGCTTCTATAAGCTGCAGTACACTGTCTAATGAGGGGTCAGACTGCTTTAGAATTGCTGCTCTAATTCTGGGGTCCTGAATGTTCTGCGTAATCGCATCCCTCAACATCACGTCACTATACGAAAGTCCACAAGAGCAAGTAAATTTACATTGGCGGGTTAAGCCCTTCAACTCGGTGATCCACTCTTGGTGTGACTGCTGCGGTAATTTTTTAAGTCTGAAAAATCGGTATCGTGCAGCGGCTACAAGAACTTTTCTCTCATAATGAGCATTCAGTGCATCTACAATTTGTTCAAAGTCTACATCACGAGGAGATGCGTTGGGGAATAGTTTCTGCAGTAACACAAATGTTGGAGTTCCTACAGCCGATAAGAAAAGGTTCTTCACTCTCTGACCTGTTATTTGATGAGCCGCGACGAGTTCTTGAAACTGCGCCAGATAATCACTCCATTCTTCCTCACGTTCGTTGTATTGGCGAAACGTAGGAAGTGTTGCGGCGGCAGGTATGGGCTGCTGATGCGCGGCTGTTGTTGAGTTGCCGTCAACTGCGCCACGGCGTTGAGAAGTTGTGAGATTTGCGCCGTCTGTAACTGAATAATTTCCATTAAGTTTGGGTTCGGGGTAGTGGCCATGCTGACCGATTACGCGCCGCGCATACAAGAAAATTATAACATAACACAAATGCAATATGAAAGAGGACGCTCTGCAACAAAAAAGTCCACAAAATACGTAACAGAATATGTTCCCCCAAAAATCTTATAATATGGGTGGGTGGGCGGGAGCAATTTTTGCGTGCTCCGACTGCTGCTGTCTGGCTGCTGCAAGTGGGCTGGTCCAAGGTTCTATCACTCCTCGTCGCCACTTTTGTGTCCCAACTTCGTCGCCGCTTTTGTGTCCCAGCCTCGTCGTAGGTGTCGGTGGCCGAGTGGAATGAGACCGACACGCTGATGCAGGTACGGAGGGGAGCAGCCAGAAACTATAAACACTCGAGTAAATTAGAAAGAGATATATTGCACAGAATGTAACAATACTTAACTTTTACATAGTACTGCAGAATGTTGATACATAGTGGTTAGAGGCCTGCCTAGTGCCTGTACAATAGCAAAGTCTTCACTGGTGCCTATCTGCTTACGAAGGTCCTAACTCGTTGCTATCTCAGTCCGAAGTGGCCGGTCTTCTTTCAGTGGTGGCCACGAGCGGGGTTGTCCCAGAGGGCGCTCGTGGCTGTCGTCGTGAGAACGCCGCGCCGTGCGTGCCTGGCGGCGCGCGGCGAAAGTAAGTGGCGCGCACTTTGTACTTGTGCGACACCACACAACGCACCTGAGGACAACGCACCTGAGGACAACGCACCTGTGGGCAATGCACCTAAGGGCAACGCACCTGAGGACAACGCACCTGAGTACAACGCACCTGAGGACATCGCATCTGAGGATATTGCACCTGAGGACAACGCACCTAGGAGAACGCACCTGAGGACAACACACCTGAGGACATCACACCTGAGGACAACGCACCTGAGGACATCGCACCTGAGGACAACGCACCTGAGGACATCACACTTGAGGGCAACACACTTGAGGACAACACACCTGAGGGCAACGCATCTGAGGGCAACGCACCTGGCGAAACGCACCTAAGGGCAACGCACCTGAGGGCAACGCACCTGAGCGCAACGCACCTGAGGGCAACGCACCTGAGGGCAACGCACCTCAGGACAACGCACCTGAGGACAACACACCTGAGGACAACACACCTGAGGGCAACGCACCTTAGGACATCTCACCTGAGGACAAAACACCTGAGGACAACGCACCTGAGGGCAACGCACCTGAGGGGAACGCACCTTAGGGCAACGCACCTGAGGTCAATGCACCTGAGGACATCACACTTGAGGACAACACACTTGAGGACAACACACCTGAGGGCAACGCACCTGAGGATAACGCACCTGAGGATAACGCACCTGAGGATAACGCGCGGACAATGCACCTGAGGACAATACACCTGAGGACAGCGCACCTGAGGACAACGCAACTGAGGACATCGCATCTGAGGACAATGCTCCTGAGGACATCACATCTGAGGACAACGCACCTGAGGGCAATGCACCTGAGGACAACGCACCTGGGGAAACGCACGTGAGGACAACACAGCTGGCGAAACGCACGTGAGGACAACGCACCTGAGGACAACGCATCTGAGGACAACGCACCTGAGGGCAACGCACCTAAGGACAACGCACCTGGGGAAACTTACCTGAGGTCAATGCGCCTGGGGAAACGCACGTGAGGGCAACACACCTGAGGGCAAGGCACCTGAGGACAACGCACCTGAGGACATCACACTTGAGG